>JAEIFJ010001870.1:5693733-7117167 GCA_018903435.1 Leucophenga varia
CACTCGTGGAACAGTGTTGACAACCCTGGGCTAGTGAACTGATTAATTATAGGTCGATCGCTGGGTTGTGTACGAACAAATATCGATTTAATTTGTTTAAGAAAATACTATGCTAATTCTTCAAGAATAAAGCGATTTTTTATTATTTTTGCACAATCACAAACACATTTTCTATGTTAATGGAAAAAAGTCTTTCGACCAACCGTACCGTCTGATCCAAGACGTCTTAATAATGTATGCATTTTTTGTTCATTTTTCAGACTTTTGAATTTTAATTATTACATTCCGACTTAATACAAACAAGTGGAAAAAACTTGCCTCTCAAAATAATATGACATTTTTTTTTTTTTTTGATTTTATGAAATTTTCCAATTATAAACATAAAATGGAAACCCTAATGCATTTTCTCTTTTCATTGATAAGTTGTGATAAACAATTATTTCTTTTGAGAGAAAAATGAAAACAGCTCAACCCATATCACTTTATTTTTCAACTGTCAACTTCTTAACTGACTACTTCCATGTGTAATATAACGACTAACCTTATACATATGAGACACAAAAGAAATCAGAAGTTTGGAATTAAAAAATAAATGAAAAACCAAAAGAATTCGTATAAAAACAAATACTTGACAAAACCAAATTCAAAGATGAAAAAAAAAAAACACAGTAAAAATTCCGACGCCAATAAACAGTCGCAAAAAAAGAAAAAAAGTTTTATTTTTCAATTTTGATTGACAGCGGTACGAGAATGTGCTACGGCGATGTCAATGGCGGCATTCAATTTGGATTCAAAAAATAAAAATAGAAGAAGACTCAAACCAAACAAATGTGATTGAAAGTTGAAAGTTTGAGGTAGATTTTTTGAAAAATTGTAGACGGAAGTCACAGCAGAGAGTCAGAAGTCAGTCATTCAGTCAGTTTTTTAAGAGAGTTTGAGTATTTCAAATTCGATTTATTTTTTTCTTCTTCTCATTTTTTTTTCTGCTCGAGTGTTTTGGGGGCGCCCCGATATAATTTATTTTTTCAACAACAGCAACTTTGGTAACCAACCAAATGTTGCAAATATTTGCACTTGAGTGAAAATGATTTTATTTTATTACAAAATCTGAAATAGTAAAAGCCAGAAAAAATGGGCATTTTTATAGTTTTTATTTTTATAGTTTTTTTTTTTTTTGTACCACTTTGAACGCTTTTGTAAACCTGTCCAAAAAGGGGTTCTTTATATTTTATTCTTTGGGACTTTAGTGGTGCACATTTTTTTTCTGTTTATTTTAGCCAAACAAGCCACATTTACGCACAAATAATAATCCTGTGAATGGCTTTTTGTGCCATAAACACGTTTACGCTTTGCAAATATTTACAAAGAATGCGAGTGGTGGTAGTAGTATGTTTCAGTAATGATGACGTCGCAGTACCTAGAACGATGTGAATGTTACAGATAAGCTAAAATGAAACCGAACAACAAAACAAAACAAAACCAAACCAAAAAGTGAAAAAAATAATGAAAAGAAAAAAAAGAGAAAAAATAAACAAAAATGTAAAAAGGGATATTATAATGTACTATCCGATAATTTCGGGCACGTGGGCGCGTTTGTCGGAATTAAGTCATAAAAACGTGTTTATACTTCACAACGAACGAATGAAAAACCAGCAAAAACTACAAAAAGATATAATACGATCTTTTCTATACAGTGTTGTGTACTTGTAGATACATTTGTATCTGTTTATTTGTTTGACTGCATAATAAGCATATCTATCTGTGCAAAATATCTACGAAAGTTTGCAAAAAAAAAAAAAAGGAAAAAAATGATGTTGAAACGAGATAGCGCTTGATGTATGCGTGATAAAATTCGTGAAAGAGTGATAGAGTACGAAAAAAAAAAAATATTGTGTTCAAGGCAGTCAGACAGTATATGTTACGCTCTCTTAATCGCGATAATTGCGTAAATATGTTTATTTTTTTTCCTTAGATGCAATTAAGGAAATTGGATTTTTTTTTTCTGTCGTTCGCTTTATGAGTTTGATACTTTCTTTTTCCAAACAATAGATTTAAATCGTTGCATAATAACAATAAACAAGCCAATGTAAAAATAAACAAGCTTAACATTTTTTTTTTTTTTTTTTTTTTTGTAAGGCGATGTGTGGATTTTATAAGGATTTGCACCGGGAGTAAATTGTTTGCGGAATATCTTCAGAGTAAATGTATGCAGTGACTTGTTATATGGAGGAGATAGAACAAAAAAAAAAAAGTAATTCTTCGTTATAGACAAATTATTTTTGAGTTTTTATTGGTTTTTATAGAATTTTTTCCAAGGTGAAAGAACTTCTTCATGCCAAGAGACCTTTGAGGCAACTCACAAATCAATGGATGCATCATCAATCAATCCATGCATCATCTCAATAAAAATTTACTAATCTGAAGGGTTAATGTCAGAGCAAACTGGCGATCGGCTCCAGCTGCATATTTTCGAATTATTTTAACTGAAAGAAATATTGATTTGGGATGAAAGAGATAAATTGTAGTTTTAGTGATTTTTACACAGTGATTTAAAAATTGCAATGTCGCACTGAGAGTAACAATTTGTGATTTTATTCTTCCTTAGTGAACATGTTCAGTTATTAGCGATTTTATGTTTTGCTCTTCTCGAACAGTGAAGCTGTTCATTTAACAGTGATGGGTGCTTTTACTACTCTTCGCGAATCGCTCAGTGAATTTTTTTAAAAATCGCTAATTGTTCTTTCGCGAACAGCGATTTTATCACTGTTTGCAGTCACTGTGATTTTTAAGTCGCAGTCGCTAATCACACAGTGACTCAAAAATAACTCTTTTTGACAACACTAAAAACTATTTAACTTACCTATTTTTTAATAACTATTTCCATTTTTTAATAAAGTTTGGAGGCATCACGCTAGAAAAAATGAGGGACTTCTAAAATTGTTGAGGCACTATCTTCTGAAAGTCACAAAGAGCAGACTGCTGAAAACATCGAGAAGAGAAAATTTCGGAAGAAATTGAACGAAACACTTCTTCTAAAAGTCTTTTCGAAATAGTCGATGTGTTGTGAAAGAAAAATATAATTCATTACTCGACTGGAGTCAATTCTGGCATAGATAGAAAATATCGTCGCAATAAAAAATTAATTAAAAACAAAAATAGGCTAAAATTTTTTCTTGCATATAAAAATAGAAGTAAGAAAATCTTAAATAATATTCGCTAATTTTAAACGGTGTCTGTTCTTGTTACTAAACGAAATCTTATTAACAGAAAGAGAACCATTTAATATGCTAAAATGTGAACGTGCCTAATAAAAAACCAAAAAAAAAGAAAAACAAAACCAAAGAATTTCTCGCTTTCTTCGTATGTCTTTTCAACTTAAGCTGCTTGTTAGCAAATTGTTAACGTGTTCAACTTTCTCTCTTAAAGACAACTACTCTTTAGGGTCGACTTAATTTCACAAAACGTACGCAACAAAGTGTTAATATTTATTTTCATTTTTTTTTTTTTTTTTGCACACTAAAGCAGCATTAAAGTTACGAAATAAGTTAATTTATGTACATACCTTAACGAGTCTCCTTTATGTCTAAAGAAATATTAACTTTTTTTCGGGTTGAATAGCCTATTTTCTGTCTTTTAATATACTTTAATGTAGCAAAGTAGACATAACCAAAAGCTGCACGAAATATAGAAAAATAATTATTACGAAAACTGAACATGTTTCTTGTAAAATTGGTTATCGTTCTTAGAAACAAGAGCCTACCGTATAGAAAGCAGACAAAACAAAAAAAAAAAACCAAAAAAAAAAAACAAGAAAAACAATTTCCTTTTTGGAGTTCATTATATTTTACGATTATTTGCGCTGCACGCAATGCCAAAAAAAGAAAAGAAAAACAAGTTAAACTCTACGTCAAATTCGAGGGCTAACTGAAGCACATGCGAACTCTAGACAGCTGAGATTTGTATGACTTTGTATTGTATTCCAATAATGATTATTAACACGCTTCACTGGCTACGTCAGTCGAGTGTGAAATATCTCAAAATACAATACAAAACATAAAAAAAAGATACATATGTATCTCAAACTTAAATAGATACATATAGTATAAATGTGTGTGTTGATATGTGAAAACGTTTACTATTAACATTTATTTTCTACTTCTTCTCTTTTTTCTTTTTAGCAATTTGGACACATTTTCCGTTGTTATTGCTGCTACTGCTGCTGCTTTGGGGAAATCGAACACTAAAAAAAAATAAAATAAACTTATGAATAAAGATACTAAACTAGAAAAAAATACATACATACATGTATGAAATAAAGTTTAAAGCTCCCATTGGATTTAAATAAGTTTCGAAAACAAAAGATATTAAAAGAACCAAATACAGGGTGAGTGTGCTTATAAAATAATACAATTTATAAAAAGATGAAGTAAAGATTAGAATAAAAAGCATAAATTTTACAGCTGTCAACAAAAACGCTTTATGCAAAAATTTTATTTGATTGGTCTAGACAATTATTTATTTATTTAGTTTATATTAAGATAATCATTTTGTCTAAAGTAAATATTTTTATTGTCTGACCTATTTCAACTTGATAAAGAGTAGATAATTTTATTTAAAAATAATACATTTTTATTTTATTTAGAAGAATGTAAGGCAGCTTAATAATTTAACATGCGATAGCAAATTAACATTGCTGCTAACAGTTAAGAATAACAGTGCCACAAATATGGATGCCTTCAACGGTTAGTGTTGTAAAGTAGTGTTCACTTTCGGTGATTTTTTTCACAGTGATTTATATAAATGAACTAACAAATTCGGTATGTGGTGTTGGTGTAGCGAAACAGTTCAGTTAGCGTTGATATTGTGTATCACATCACTCTTCGCGAACTGCGATTTTATCACTGTTTGCAGTCACTGTGATTTTTAAACGCAGTCACTCTCTTTGCCAACACAATAGGAAAGACTGGGAGCCGGTCTGAAATGCAAGGAGTCGAACCTGATCTTAAGGCTCCAATCCTGAGCTACTTCATATAGGAAGGACATTTTTTTAAGAAGTATTATTGTGGAATTCAATTAATTCACTTAAACTAGCTCACACCCTGTAGGAAAAAAAAACAAGACAAATAAAATAAAATAAAGATATTGTCGAAAGTTTGGAAAAAAAAAAAATATTAAACAAAAATAAAAAAAAAAAAAACCTAAAAATTGTTTACAAATTGTTTTCACTAGAGTTGTTCACAGGACAACTACAACTAAAACTATTATTGTCCTTGTTGAGCTACTATTGTTATATGAAGTTAGTCTTCGCTTTTGTTGTTGACTTTAGCATTTAGGGAACCAAAAAAAATATAAAAAAAATATTCAAAAAAAACTTTAAAAAAAACAAAGGAAAAATCGAAACAACAAATTTTTTTTCTCGTAATGTGCATACTTAAAACTTTTAAAAATTTGAAAACTTTTTAATTTGTTTCTAAGCCATTAACTGATTGTCCCAAAAATATTAAAATATTTAGCAGATTTTAAGTGATTTTGTGTATGTGTGCATATGTATTGACTTACAGTTTAAACATGCATATATGCACAAGCGCCTTTGTATATGCTATAAAAAATTTTTTACGGCAAAAATAATTGAAACAAAAAAAAAAAAATATAACAAAATATTTAAAGTGAGTAAGTAGTTGTCTGCTGCACTCATACACTTGAAATGTTTTGAGATTAAATTTTTATATATACTCACACACACACACAGAGAGTTAAAGAAATAACGACAAATGAATATTTTGACCTTTTCTCAATAAATTTGCAATGCCAAAGTAAGACGTGATTTTCTGCTAGTTGCAATGTAAAAGTCACAGGCGACCCAAACCTACTCAATCTGTTTGTATGCGAAACTTACCTATGCGCATATGAGTATATTATTTTATTTTGTATAGCATATCTTCTGGCGCACAGACACAGGGAAATATACACAACATCACGTAAGTCAAGTCTAGCTGGGCTCAAGCACGTTTCTGAATTTCTGCTACATTTGAACTTAATATTTTTCTTTTTCTTTATTTTTGCGTATTTTTGCTTTGCTTTGCGTTGAGTTGAGTTCCTTTGCGCTTTATTGGATCTTGGGAATTTCATCTCAACTTCTTCTTCTTCTTTTGCGTGTGTTAATGCCTTTTTTGGTTATCAATTGGCCATTATATGTTGTGTGCGGAATTCTTTTATAATTTGGTGCGGTACAAACTTTCCTTTTGGATTCGTTACGTTTCGTTTCCTTTTCACTTTTCGCTTTTATGCGTCCCTTTTTTGGCGTCTGCACAATTGTGATTTGGGATTAGGCCAAAAAGATCGAGAATTTGTAGTACGTATTCAATTTTTTCGCAGGACAATTGTATAAATTTGTTGACCTTTACATTGATTTCTTAGTAATGCGGCACAAATGTGTAAATTTTTGATAAGAAAATGGAAAATTTATTAAATGTGAAAAATAACTTCTACATATTTTTTCTCTTTTAACTACGTAATTGCTTTAAAATGATTCTATTTATATAAGAAATACACACACACACACACATATGCGCATATTAAGGTTCATAGATACATTTACAGACAAACACTTTAGAATGTATTTTTATAGCAAACTCTTGAAATGCTTTTCGCGCAGCATCATTTGTACGTTAAATATTTTCCAAGCAAATAATACTGACGTGTGTACTTGCTGCTTGCTGCTGCTACTGCTGCTGCATTTAGATCTTCTAGAAATGCCTTAGACGAACGAATGAAAACCTCAAAGCAAATTGCAAGCTATATGCAAGCTGCATGAGTAAATTGTTTGCTTAACACTTTAAAGCGCAAAGAGCAGATACCATGCTTCTTGCTCTAAACTTACAAACCCACTCCACACCACTCCACTCTGCTTTAGTCTTGGACTCGCATTATGCAGTTGCACTGATTGCTCTTCAACTCGGCATAATAACATTCATTTCATTCAATGCAATGCATTGCGTTAGAAATATCATTCAGTGTTGTGTCTCCACTTCCGGTTTTGCTACTATGTATACCAAGTGTCAGGCCGTTAAAGTCAATAGGAAAGCTCAGAGTACTTGAGTTTTGCTGCAGCAATTTTATTCTTTATAATTTCTTCCTTTTTTTTCTGTTTTATTAAAATAAAAGTAAAAATCTATCAAAATATTGACGCACGTATGCACAAGTGACAGCAGTTGTAAGTTGCTTCTGTATAAGATGAATGAAATTTATACTAAATGAATTTTTGTGTTTCTTATTTTTGTATAAGCCGAGTTCATACAGCATAATCGTACTGGTCAACAGAATTTAAGAGTTAAATTTTGCTTTCTCGACTAGACTAAAAGATACAGAAATTTATTTTTCATCTTGGTGCTAATCTATATAAATGTTTTTTTATTTTTTTGAAAATGTGCCTATTGTGGGCACCCTCAGATTATTATCTCATATATTCAGTACAACATATCAAGCATAATTTTAGTTAAGTTTCCTTAAAAAGTAATTTAAATTTAAGTAAAGTAACAATTTTTTCGCAAAACAACATTTTGTACCCGGTTGTGGGCACCCTTGTGAAGTATTCCATTAGTCAAAACGTAACGGAGACCTTTCACACCTAGTTGAATAAAATAGTTTATCAACATTGGAAATCTTTGACCCACTTGTGTTAAGAGACCACGGCTCCGTTTAGACATTTCGACTAATTGAACCCTTAGGTTAATAAAGTTAACACGTTTTCATAATAAAGAAAATATTGCTTTTCATTTTTTTTTCTCATCTTAGGCTTGTGGAAGTTAAACTTATTTTCTGTACTACTTTCACCACAGTTCGCTTTCATGGTGAACAAAACTTACCAAAATATTTAAACAAAATTAGAAAGAGACAGTTGTCGAATACTAAAACTGCATGAGGTTTACTTAAGCTTCCATCACAAGATCTTTCATATCGGAATCTGTCTCCATGCATCAAAATTTTTAAATTTTAAACATTTCTTTGTTTTCATTCATAAGTTGTATTTTATTATTTATTTATGCATTACATTTGCTTATAATTTTTTTTTTTCAACTTTATGTTTTACAACTTTTTGGCTTTTATATCTTTTTTTTTTTTATAAAATATATTTTAAAAAAATCCTAAGAAAAAATATTTTAAGCGCTTAAAGGCATCTTTGGTGCTTCAGCCTCTTCTGCCATTTCCAGTCCAAGATCCTGTAAGAAGCAACTAAAATTCAGTTTATGTCCTCTCGAAAGAAACGGTATCTTCGGACACAGCTCAAAGGCATAATTCACAGGCGGTATTTCACACTGTTTGCCACATGCGACATCAATAAAATTCAAGAAATCACAAATTTCATATTCATCACATTCATTGCGATTGATCACACGCAGCAAATTATCGACGAGCTCCTTGGTGAATGGTAAACGACAGCCGCGTATAGCAGAACGCAGCTTTGACTCAGATAGAAATGGTTTATTCGTTGGATTAATATGATGAAAATGCTCGATTAGATCATCGTGTCCATTCCAAAGTGAACGTTTGATCTCCAATTGTGCCGCTGATTGCACGCGATCTCGATCGCAAATGTTATCGGGTTCCTTGACGGCCGAATAATAACGACAAATTGTTATAATCTCATGATTGCTTATGTCATCGCCCATCAATGCAATCAGTGCACCCTTTATGCTCTCAAAGCCAATAAAAATATTCGGGCTATTCACAACATTTGGAATGCCTGGCGCACAACGGCTAATAAATTCGCGCATGCGTCCATTGAGCGCTTTGCGCACTTTTTCCATAATTAATTTTATATTTGCAAAGGGAAAATCTTGTGCATTATTTTCGGTATAAATCATTGTGTACTCATCTGCCGAGGTTATGTGAAAGAGAAAATCTCGCAGACTAATGGTGCTGCCAATGAAGAAGTTTTTTGCGCTATAATAAACTGGCGCAGTTGATGAGAATTTCTCTTGGCCAGGCAGACGCAAACGTGTACGTTTCATAAATTCACCGCCCAAAAACCCCGAATTGCGTACAGCAATCTCAAAGATTTGCACTGTATCATCGGATAAATAGTAACTGATGACAAAGATACGCTCACAGTTCTCCTTTATGGAGGAGAGCATTTTGGCGCCATAGCGCAGCACGTAACGATCAAATTTGACAAATTTTCGAAAATCAGTTTGCGGCGCTTTCGGTTCAATCGAAATGCAATTTCCGATAGAATCCTCATAAGTGCCCCAGCCATTGTACGGCGGCAATTTGAATTCTTTAGCGTGACATACCTGATCTTCATCGGCACGTTTTGGTATTGGCAGCGGCGTAAAATCATTGATGCCATATTTCTTGCGATAATATTCCTTGGTGAAGGCATCACAATCGATCAAAACTATAGAACGCCCATAGACATTGAGCACAGTGCCCAACAGCAGATCACGATCGCTATAGTAGAGCACATTGGTAGCGCCCGTATTCAATGGATCGACACAATAGCGTACATCACGTATATTCGAGCCGAGCACATTGAGCACAGTGAAGGGCGCATTTTGTCCCGGTGTCTGTAGTCCCTCAAATTCACGTGGCAAACGACAACGTTTCAGAAATGTCGTTGGACCCTCACGTCCCTGAATTACGTTCCAGCTGCTCCTTTATGTCCATTGTATCATCGGCAAGATAATAGCAAATCTCCAGCTTACGCACATCCCCAAACTCGCTGTGATCATCCCAGTAAGCGTAGAATTTCAAAATTTGTTTATCAAATTTCAAAAATTGCTCAAATGGAAATTTTTTTCTCTGGTGGCGCAAATTGACGCACTATTTCGCCCTTACGCTGCTGCATTGCCATATACGGATCGACGGGTTCTGCTACCGGATCTGGCACCGCAATGCCACGTGTATTCAGAAAATGACGCGTAAATTTATCACAATCGTAAATATGATACATGCGATCGTATATACGCACAGTTGTATTCACATTTAGATCCAGCATTGACATAAATTCATTATCGCATGGCGGTGGTCGCGGCACACGTTGTCGATGCAACATGCAACCCTGAACGAGACCAGAATTCTCCGTTTTCGGCTCAGTTATCTGCAGCGTATCATCTTCGAGGAAAAAGTAAATCTTTACTTTTCTCACTTGATACGGCGCATGATAGACCTCCTGCAGCGTCTGCTTATAGTAAGCGCTAAAGCAAAGCGCCTGTTTATCGTAAACAACCCAAGGCGGCAAACGTGGTCCAGTTTTTGGTGGATATATCGAGGCGGCTTCAATCGGCGGGCAATTGACATCGACAACAGCGCCACTTTTGGGCGCAGTCGAGCTTGGTATCTGTCGGCGATCATTGAGCATATTTATGCCCTGAAAGGTCATCAGCGATTGTGGCCGCGGATAGAATGATTTCGAAACCTGTAAAGAGCGGCAACATTGCTGAAAATTGTTGCAGGTGCATGTGCAACGCGAAAGTACTTACATCACGAAATAAACTGCCCGGCACCATGGGCATGCCCGGTATGCGTATACTCATCTTGTTTTTATGCGTTTATTATGGTTTCTTTTGCGATGTTAAAAAAAATTAGAGTACCGCGCTTCTTTTATTCTTTTACCAAAAATAAATATTTTATGTAACAAATATTTTTTTTATTTTTTTTTTTATTATTTATTTTTTTATTTTTGTTTTTTTTTTACTTTGAAGTTTTACAATATTTTGTGTGCTCGTCTATGAGAGAAATATAATAATGACTACGCTTTGACATGCGTGACACCCTGACAAGTTTGTTTAAAGTTTGAAATATTTTTGATGTTTTCTAGAAATAACATATTTTGTTTTATTAAATTGCCTACTTAAAAGCCTACTGTTTTTAATTTAATAATAGCCACATTGCGTATGCCGCAGCTATCTCTTTCTAATTTGCTTGCATATTTTGTTGAGTTTGTTAATTAAAAAATTGAAATTTGTGTGAATGAGTACATAATATCTCTATCTCTCTCCTCTCTCTCTCTCTCTCTCTCTCTCTGTCGTTCCATGTAGCTAGAAGACAAAGCATCTGTCTCTGTTCATTTTGCTTACATATTTTGGTGAGTTTTGTTCAGAATGAATTCAAACTGTAACTGAAAAGAGTGCATTAAATTGCTTATCTATTTTTATCTCTCTCCCTCTCTTTCTCTATCTCTTTCTCTTTGCTTGTTAATGTTCAACATAGCTACATAACTTTTCTTCATTTTGTAAGCAAACAGTTGCAGAATGCTACACCTTTTTAAAATTGCATCAGGTAACTAGTAAATAATTTCGTTCATTCGGCAGTTAATTTTGCCTGTCGAACATATTTAGTATAGTGTATACAGCATTGGGAAACAGCAACTCTGATTAAACTCACTACATAGAAATAGAAAAATGAACCTTATTAGCCTTAGAGTCGTTTAAAAGACCACATGGAATTGTTCAACTAAATACAATAATTTAATATTTTTTTAATGTAGTGTTTGTGGCAAAAATATGTTTTAATCGATAACTCTTTAATTATATATTAAACATACAGACTGACTTGACTAGTACAACTCGCCTCATTGCATAAGCCATAAATGATGAACTTAAAAAAAAATGTAACCAAACGCATTAATATTTGTAAATAAATCCGCTTAATTAGTGCACAAAAAATTTATATACAAAACGAAAATAAATTCGTTAAAAAAAAAAAGTAATGCATAGTTACAGATACAAAATTTCACAGATACAAAATTTCACAGATACAAAAATATATATTCCACGTGTTTGTCTAAGCGCAACAAATACAAAGAATAAAATTAAACAAAAATAAATACAAATACATATTTTTCGTTGAATTAATGTACTAATTAAAATAACCGCTTACTAAATAACACAAAAATATTTTGTTAGCGGTTTTGGTGTTGGCATTTATAAAAAAAAAAAATTAAAACCTTACAACGCTTTTATTTATACATTTAAATGCGACGCATGTTTGCTTGCGGCTTTGGCTGTTTTTTGGTAAAAAAAAAAAAAAGAAATTCCAACAAACTTGATAATTAACAGAAATTATACAAACAGCTACAATGGCGGTGCATAGTATGAGATACAACTAAATATAAAACCAATTTTAAAGCATACACAAATATTATTTTAATTACATAACAAACTAAAGCAATTTGTTTTAACAATTTTAATTGCAACTAATTTGTTAAATTTATATAAAATAAATTGTAAAAATAATTACAAGCAACGATTTATGTGTAGAAGCGAAGAGTGTAAACTTAAGCTTAAATGTAGCAATGAACAACTCGTTTGCTCGGTTAGTTAAAGCTATTATAAAACAACTAATTGGGTTAAGTGCAAACTATATTGCACATTTTTGTATATAATTTTTTTTTTTCTTTAAACTACTTGAAGTGCATACATGTCTCGAAAATGCTAGCAGCATCAGTTGGCTAAGTGCTTGACTGACTGTAAGAAGCAAGCAACATTAACAGCAAAGGCATTCAATAGAGCAAGAACAAAAAGATAACAGAATATATGTACAGATACATAGCAGCTATCTAAGGGCAGCTTTATGGCAGTCAGGCAGCTTGTTTTCCTTAACTTACTAGTTGACTGTTGTGTTTGACAGCGATTAAAATCGTATTAAATGCATAGATACACACATACACCATTATAGATACATAAACACTTGCATACATATAAGCAGCTGAAGCAGCAGCTGTATCTCATAGATACATAAACCCGATATAAGTCGTTGCCTTTATGTGCATAGATTACATATTAGATATTTGGCTTATATACAATGTTTTTGTTGTTGTTGGTATTGCTGATGCTGCTGATGCTGCTTATGATGTGTTTGTGTATTTGTGTTAATTGAATCGCGCGCATTCAATGCCGCTGACAATGACACTAAGTAGGGAATGAGTATTAGCAGCATCTAAAATTTTAGTTCAAGTCAAGTTGAATCGAGTTGAGTTGTGTTGTGTTGTGTTGTGTAGTCGAAAGCATTTTCGTTACAAATAGTAAGTGGCAGTTCAATAGCAATTATGGCGCACAATATACAGCTTAATGTTCGATTAAATGTAACTACAAGAGCTTTGTAAAGCTTAAAATGTTATTTCGAGTCTGTCTATTTGTCTGTCCGTCTGTCTGTCTGTCTAATATGAAACAAAATCAACATTTAGACAACGCTGCGTATACGCGTTACGCGTTAATTGTGCTTCTAATACAAAACAGAAACGTATACGTTGCGTATGACATTCAAGTAGCTTAATTATTAATTGAGCATAGCTTGTCTAATGCTACTCAACTCAAGCTCAACTAAACTGAAACTAAACTCAAAACTAAACTAAACGAAACTTAAAAGTGTGTTATTATCGTGCAAGCAAGCAGGCAAGCAGTTAACAAACAAACAAACAAACGAACTACAGCAATGAGCGTGAGTGCGAGTGCGCAATAAAAGTTTCAAAAGTTATCAAAATAATTCTTAATAATTGCAATAAAACTTTATCCTGGCACTAAAAGCAAACGCCTCCCCTGACTGACTAGCAAGATAGCTTGCCTACAGACTTCATTTTTAAGCTTGCAGTTTTTTGTTTTTTTTTTTTTTTTGCTATTTTTATTGTTGTTGTAACGCGCGCGCTCGGTCGCCTGCGTTGCCATCGCCGTCGTCGTCGTCATTGAATTGCAACTGCTATGAGGCAAAAATGCGTCATAATTGTGGTTTGAATTAGTGGATATAATGCACACTTTGGAAAATGTTATTTTATTTGATTTTATGAATTATGATGATGAAACTGAACTAAAACTAAAATTGTTAAAGATACTTTTACTTTTAAAGACGTTCATTATATTTTAAATATAAATATGCAATGCATTAAGTTAACAAACCTTAGATAAAGAAGAAACTGAACTAAAAATAACGTGCTTTGGTATGGGTATGTACCATTGCTGCCTATTTAGCTTTTTTTCTCTTTCTTACACACACACACATACATGATGTACTGTTTTAAGTTTCTGCACAGAGAGAAAGGAGAATAAAAGTAGCACTAATGGTACGTAGCTTTCATTTGATTTAAAAAAAAGTTAATAAGACCAGCAGATTCTTTAACTGAAATGGATGGCCTCAGAGTGGCTTTTCCCAGAGTGGCATTTCTCAGAGTGGCGTTTCTTAGAGTGGCTTTTCTCAGAGTGTCGTTCCACAGAGTGGCTTTCTTCAGAGTGGCTTTTCTCAGAGTAGGGGTTCCCAGAGTAGCTTTTCTCAGTGTGGCGTTTCTCAGAGTGGCGTTTCTCAGAGTGGCTTTTCCCAGAGTGGCGTTTGTCAGAGTGGCATTTCTCAGAGTTTGGCTAATTTCTCAGAGTAGACGTTCCGACAGAGGTGGCGTTAGTCATTGCCTTTGAGGTTTAGTAAACTCGTTGTTAAAACCATTTTGATAGGTAAATTTCCAGAAAATACTTCTTCAAACTCCTCGTAGCCAGTGTTAAATATACCAACGCATACTGATCTAAGAGTAAAGAAATCATTTTTTGGGTGAAGAAAAATCTACGTGCACTCAAGGATAATGAAATTCAAATCCAAATCAACGACGACTTATCTCACCGAATAAGCAGCTGATTCAACGGTAGTTGGGGCCTTCATAATCAATGCAGCGGAATCACCACGGATGGAGTTTCATTTTTCTGTTTGATTAACTCAACTACACTAAGCAATCTAACAAAACTACATCAATATTTTCATCAGCCTCTTCGTCCTTTTTTCGCTTTTATTCCATGCTTTATATAATACTTCACTGAGTTTTAAAAATATTAAGCTTAAATTTAAAACTTTTACCACTCTTAGCCATTGGCGCAGCAATATAATTCTTTTACCGCTTTCGCAACGCATAAAACGAAGCATCTCTGGAAAGCATAAATTACAAATGCGCAATATTTTCTGAGTGTATCATAAAAAAAAAAAATCACAAAAAAAAAAAAACAAACGCCTGCAAACTTATGACTGCATTTTTGTAATTTTTACTCAAACTTTTAAATCAAATTTAGCTTATTTGTGTGAAATTACGTGTATAGTTTGACTACTCTTCGACTGGTCCGAAGCGGAAAGTGTTCATAAATACTTTTATTTTATTATTTTTACTATTTTGAGCTAACATAGAATTCTGTCAAAGACAGTAAATGCGGTTGCTGCGCTGCTAGTTTATTTCATACAAAACTAAAGAGTGTTCTTCCTACATGCACAAATATATCCTGGTGTGTGCATGTGTGTGTGTTTGTCATTTTGACACTGAAACTCATTGTGCGATAAAAAGAAGAAGAAGAAGCAAAGCAAGAAAATTGTAAAAAGTTTCGAATTACTTTGCAATGCAGTAACAGAAAAACTTCAAAGTTAAACTTTTTTTTTTTTTTTTTTTGTTTTGGTGCAAATTTCTCAATTTTTCCACAACACTTGGTGAAAGTTTTTCTTTTATAATATTTCTGTGTCTTGGCGTCAAGGTACCCAGTAGATACTTTTTGGGTGGAGTTACATATGTATTAAATTTGTAGTTATAATTTTATTATTTTATGCTAAAATTCTAGCTTTTTATAATATTTTTATTTAAACAAAAAATGCATTACAATGAGATATAAATACAATTTGTAAAATTTAAAAGTCACGATTTGTAATTCATGAGTTACCTTTCCGAATCGGTTGGCTATAAATAGATAATACAAATTATAGCAGTAAAGTAGCTGTGCGTTGTCGTGCAGACAATGAAACAGCTCTCTCCTCGCTGCCTTAATCCTTATAGAATTCATAATAATATAATAACGAGTTCGCAAAAAAATTTTTTTCCTTACGAACATTCCCTTACAAAGTAAGCACTTTAGTATCCATTTCCAACTGGATACCCGTTTTTAATAAAACTTTTTGGCATTTTATTTATAATTTTATTATTTTTGTTGTTGTTGTTGCTGTTGCTATCTTGCGCCATTTTCAATTCATTTGGCTTAATTACCATTACAGCTTGCCACCAATTTAATTTGAATGCATTTCTGCTGTATTTTTCTTATTTTCTTTAGTATTTTATTAATTAATTTTAAATTAAAATATGCCATGGCGTGTCAAGTCATTGAACTCCAATGTTTCGGATGCTTTCCGTCATTGTTGTTGTTGCTTTTGTTGTTGTTGCTGCTGTTGCTGCAGATTTTATGGTATATAAAAATAGTTTGTTTATATATTTTGTTTTTTGGTTTTAAATTTGTGTGTTGAGTTGGTCTACACTATGCGGCTGTGGCTGCAATTTAATTAAGTCATAAATCATACTCAACAAAAAAAAAAAAGAAAAAATGAAAAATGAAAAAAAGCAACAAACTACCGCCACGAACAAGCGACGACGGCTTCCAAGTGAAGTATAGACCAGTCTCTACTCTATATTGTATATCGTATAATGGCGTAAAGTTGAATGAATTTGCTTATTGTGTAAATATTACTATCGTTATTTCAACGCTGTTGCGTATGCTATGCGCTGTGCTGCGCTGCGCGAAATCCAATCGCGATAAGAATTTTCGTTGCGCACAAACTGCAAATTGAGAACATGCAAAGTAAAAATTAAATTTTAAGCAGCAACGGAAAATATAAAAAACAAAACAAAACATTTTTATTTAATGTCAAACGGAAGGGAATGTACTCTTCACACACACACACAGACACACACACACACACTACAAAAAAAAAATATGTCTGACAAATATTTATGTTTGTTTAATGACAACCTTTATGCCCTACATTGTTGCGTTGAGTTAATCAATTTTCGACGCAAATTAGTTACACAACAATTTATGTTTTTGGCATTGATGACTTCTATAATTAGGCGGCATCAGCCTTAGTTAAGGATATGTTTGGTAACTTGGCATTCGTTAATTTAAATTGATTGCACGTTTTGCAAAATGATTTCATATTTTCATAATTAATTCAATGGTTAAGCGTGGTGAATGTAATATTTGGAATTAATGTTTCTAATTTGATGAAACATAGCCCAAAACTGCCAACATTTCCTTTGCTGACTGGAACTAAAATATTTTTGACTGATATTAATGTTACCTTGAATTATAAGATTCGTCTAGTTCTCCGGTTATGGAGTTATGCATGGCGTACAGAAACTTAGCAGAAAACTCGCTGGCCACATTCACCCCACTTTCGAAAAAAAAAAAATTCAAGCGTCGCCCATATTAGATTCGTCATTTTTAATTTTTAAAAATATGTCAAAAGTTTTGGGGGGTTATACTTAAAATTTGTTTGAGTCCTAACCATTTAGATCTATTTTTTTTTGGACTCTAAAAGGCAAAATTTATACTAAATTTAGGTTTCCTAGAATTTAAAAAAAAAAGTTGCTCTGCAAAAACCCAAAGTTGTGGGGTAGATTTGTACAGAGGCTACCCTTTAAAATTGGAACTAGAAAAAAGGCGTCTAAGTTTTAAATATTGTAGCTCTATCTCTTATACTCTCCGAGATAATCGTTTTCATACGGCAGACAGCATGACAAAAAGACAGACGGACGGACAGATGAACATAGCTAAATCGACAGTCCTATCAATGCTTATCAAGAAATTTGTATGCTTTATATGGTCTATCTTGCCTCCTTTTGCCCGATACATACATACTCATAATGTAGGTAAATATCTATACAAGCGAAGTTTGGAAAATGTACTCCGTCCCACCCTTGTAAAATGGAACCCAACTTATGGTTCGTCTAATATCGTCTAATAGTCTCACCCTGTACTTTTTGTTGTGTGCCTGTGCTATCTGTCTCTCGCTCTCTGCAACTTATACATCTCTCACACACTCACTCAACTGTGAAAAAATAAGAGGTGTAGGTAAAGCATTCCTTTAAATTCCTTGCTCAGTAATATCTATGTTTGAAAGAGTACTGATAGCTTGTTCTCCATTCTCTCTCTATCTCTTTCTATCTCTCATTTTCTAGCACTCAACTTATTTAAGGTAGCAACCGCCTCGGAGTACGACACCATTATATTATTTTTGAATTTACAACCAGAGATTCATCGAATCCGTTTAACTGGGACTTAATTTTTTTAACAGATTTCGTTCCGTAATCCTTTCCGTCTTTTGTGGTACTACAAAAAAATCCCACTGTGATTTAGACGAATGCTTCTATTGTGCATATATTTTCATAATCAGAGAAAATTTCCAAGTTTAGGAGAAGTTGCTGTTTCCGTTAAAATATATTAGAAAGAACTTTTAGTAACCTATTTTATACTATAACTAAACTTTTATCAAAAGTTTTTCTTTAAAAACTTTATAAATAATTTTACATGCATTAATAGTTAAAACTTGTTTTAAATAATAATTTTAATATATTGAAATTTAATAAAATACTTCAACTTACGTAAAAGCAGGGTATATGTATAATAATATGTAAGTATATACATACTTAAACTAAGTAAAAGTAGCGTTTAAAAATGTATTAAAAATTCTGTTTTTCTGTTTAACAAACACGCGTATGAGTGCCTTGCTTCTTCTGCTTCATAGCATCTTTCTAGCCGCCAAGTGCAGTAGTGCTTCAAGGAACTTTATGTATTTATCCAAAAAAAAAAAGAAAAAATATATGAAAATAACAAAATAATATGCGCGCGCTTGCATTTATAAGCAGAGTAGTTATGCCATTGTTTAATGCCGCGCATAACATTGCCCCCGACAGCGCCATTGTTGCTATGTTGTTGTGTTGTGTCGAAGCGTGTGTGTGTGTACGTGTATATGTAAACTGCTTCAAAATCCTAGAGGCAATGGGTTAACATGCATGTAAAGCACTACTTCATATGCATGTATTCTTACACATACACGTACACATGTAGATTACTTTGTATGCGCTATTGTTTGGCGCTTTTGTAATGCTGTCTTACGTCTCTCTTGCTTCTTAAACTCCATTTCTTCGCCGTCCCAATGCATCATTATGGACGAAAGAGCGCTTGGGCGGCAACACGTTCACTTTGACGTTCGTCGTCATCGTCGTCGTAGCGCTTTAATTATTTGAACATCCATGGTTAATTAAATGTTTGTTGCATACATACAGGCGTGCATACATAAAGAATACAATACACAAGCACACAGGAAATGCCTTTTATGCAAAAATGACTGCAAGCAACAAAACAAAACAAAACAAAGACTTTGTCGCTTTCGGCTATAATGAGTGAAGGTGAAGTGTACATAAGTACATAAGAAAGTAAGTAACGAAAGCGTATGTGTACATATGTGTATATGTGTGTGTGTGCGTTGTCGTAAAGTCTCCGCAAGGACCCTACAGGAGTTGCGAAAGAAAAGTTAAAAAACAAATTAAAATTCAGTTTAATATGTAAACAAGCGAATTTTATACATGCAAAGTGCTTCAAAGCGAAGAAAAATAAAAAACTTTTTTAGTGTGTATATGACACAAAGTATCTTGTGTGTGTGTGTCTTTCGTTAATGGTTCAGCGCTTAAGTAGCTAACAAAACACTGTGTTGCCTTCGTTTAAACGAAACTACGAGTATTTGCAAAGTTTTTTTTTTTTTTGCCATTAAGCAGCATAAGATACAAAATGTATCTAAATATACACATGCAGCAGCACACACGTAGAAGACAGCAAGATACAATTAGTCGACACTAGTGCTTAGCTTTGCAGTTAAACCGCTATGAAAGCCAAACCCCAAACGACAAACGTTTATTCTCTCTCTCTTCTGAATAGCAACGAAATTCTATAGATTCATTCGGCTTACGTTTTAGCTAAAGATACACTGGCAGGCAGGCTGGCTGGCTGGTTGGCAGACAGGTCATAGCATTTAGCTGCCAAAGGTCGTTAATGCTTTCACCTGTCGTATACGTTTACGTACTGCGACAAAGTATCTTTGAATTTTCGACAATGTTTAGGTTCAATAGAAAATTTCGAATGACATACACATAGCTGGCTGCGTTTTTCATAGCTTGTGCTGTCTACTTTTTCGGTTTGGTTTGGTTTCGATTCGGTTTTGCTTTAAATTGTTGTCATTGTATGCTGCTGAGTAGCTACTTTTTTTCCTTTTTTTTTTGTTTTGTTTGGTGTTTGACAAGCTAATGCAAGCTAAAAAAGATACAATAGTGTCGTCTATAGGCTCTAATGTCCATGCTGCTGCTACACTGCTGCTGTTACTATAGCATTGATGTTTCCTGCAGTTTTTCTTCTTTTTTTTTGTAGCTTAGCATAGATTGAAACGGAGATACTCTTTGCTTTGTTAGTTTTCTCTTTGTCAGTTTTGGTTATTAGCATGCTTCGTGTTTTTATCGTTAGCTAAATTGTAGTTTGTAGCTTTACTGTTCAAATAAAGTTGACAAAGCAGAAATTAGTCTAGGTCGGTCTACAAATACAGTTACAGTGATGGGCAGTTTAAAAAGAACATACTATTTTTTTTACCGCCGAGCCAAAGATGCTATGGTGAAATCTGTAGAATATGGTGACCTATTTTCATTCCCGGTGGAAGAGCAAATTTTCATGACTCTGTTAGCAGATAGACCAGCTCAAGACTTCTTTGATATATGTACAGCCAAAGAAGTCTACAGATTGAACTTTTCCATGGTTTCTGTTATGTTTTCATAGCTCCATGTTTCATTAAAAATTTTTCTCCTGTTACGAATTCCCAACGGTTTTCTCAGTGATCAAATATTTATATCAGCCAACTCAAACACTACCGATTTCCAAATGTCTTTATTCCATGAGCTCTTTCGACGCATTCTGTAATCCGACCCATTTGGAAAGTTAGTTTGTTGTGATTTGTGCTGGCCTGACTTCAATGGAATTTATTTGACCACAAAGAACCACCATAGTATTTATTGAGCCTTGTTTATCGATGGTCTTATATACAAAAAAAACAATGTTTGATGAGTAAACGATGCTTATACTTATAATAATTATCAAATTCAAAATAATTAAAGCAATTGCTCAACACTTTAATAACAGTCTATTGAAAAATATGACTGTATCATATGGAATACTCGTCTCTTTTTAAATTTCAGATATAAGATACAACATTTTACCCAGTGATGCCATTTTCGCTTTTTTTTTCTCTTTCTTACGCTCATATGGTATACTGTTTTAAATTTCTGTACAGTC
Organism: Leucophenga varia; assembly: GCA_018903435.1. Lineage (NCBI taxonomy): Eukaryota > Metazoa > Arthropoda > Insecta > Diptera > Drosophilidae > Leucophenga > Leucophenga varia. The sequence continues at coordinate 5,714,847 of JAEIFJ010001870.1, forward strand.
TGCCATGCTTGGGTGAAAAAGGAGAAAAGACGAAAATGGCATCACTGCAAGGGACATGAAAAATGAACTTTATAAATAATGTGGATGTGCTACACGAACCATTTGTGGCATTATACGCAGAAACTGCTATATTGATATGCTTAAACTGTTTGTGAATTATAAGATTGTAAAAATTTATTTAAAAAATGTATTTGAAAATATTTAAATAAAAAATTCTTTGTATCTCATAAATTGCACAGCACTGTAAAGTCAAAAGGTTATTGTCCTACTGTACTACTACGAGTATTGCTGTCTAACGAAACGTTTATATATGTGGAAAGCAATAAAAGAGTTAAATGCAGCCTGAAAGCAGCAACGTACGCTGTGCAATTTGCAATGAATTTTTACTCAATGCCTTTTTTTTGCACTATTTTTTTTTTTTTTATAAAAATTCTTTAAGCGTATAAATATTGATGAAATGTCTACCAAAACTATGGTAAAAAAAAAAAAAACAAAATATAACAGCAGGCGCTGTGGTAAATGCTTTAAAATTTTTACCTCAACATGCGCGCTGCATATAAAATCATTAAAAATTCTTTGAGAAAAAAAGAAGAAAAATCTATCTATCAGTCTGTGCAGTCTGTCTGTCTGTCTGTCTATAGCCACAGACCGACTGGCTCAATCAGTTTGAACGCTCGTTGCCAAGTTATTTATTATTCGTGTCAGATTTTCAATCGACGTAAAAATTATCGAAGCGTTTTAATTTTTTCGTTTGCAGCATAGCATAGCATAGCGTTGCGTTGTCGTCCTTTGCAATTTCATGCTGCGTTTTTTTTTTTTTTTTTTTTTTTTGAATCAATTCTCTGCTCAGGCTCAGCGTTGGCGCTGCTGCTGCTGCTGTTTGTTTGCACACTTTGGTTAGTGATGTGTAAGCGTACGTTCCATTAAACGCAACAGTTCAAATATTGTGTGTGTGTATGTATGTGTGTGTTTATGTATGTGTTATATATATCACACTTTTTAATATTTTGTTTATTTTATTTATTATTTTTTGATTTTTTTTTTTATTTCTTTTTTATTTCGCTCAATTTTTAATTTTCATTTTTGATTTTAACAAATTTTTGTATGCAATAAAGCCTCTTCGACAACAACGCCATCAACGCTATTACCAATTCAACCGCTTTCATGTTGAATTTTGTGTTTGCCTAGCGCGTATATTTATCGTATTTTTAATTGATTTCAATGCACGTTTTTCGAAGGCATATTCTAGAGCACATTTCATATCAATTTCTATTCTCTCTTTCGTCAATCAAAATTTATTCATTTATGAACATTGAATGCTAAAATCAACAAAATAGATACGGCTGCTCTGCTGCTGCTAGCGACTATCTGAACTATCAACAAAATATTCTATTTCGATCAGGCAACACAAATGCCAATTGGCACGTTGTGCAAATGAACAATCAATGTCTGACCCGAAGAGTACCAAACTGAAAAAACCCCGGCGGCTATGCGAAAAAACCCTTTTTAATTTGCACTTTTTAGTTGTTGTAGACCACTTTAAAATATGTATATGAATGCATGAATCTTTATATTTATACAATAAAATATTGCTCCAAAAATGCGCATCAATTTGTAAAACCAATTTTGTGCGTTTTCTATATTGGCTGCGACGCTATGCCACACACACACACACACAAATATACAGGCACACTTCCGTTGCCATCAAGCCATTTTGTTGCTAACGATGCTGTGGCTGTTGTTGTGGTTCTTCTATGGCTACTGCTGCTGTTGCTGCTACTTCTGTCAATGTTGATAAATATTTTTCGCGCATATAAACGCATTTTCATACATTTAAACTAATAGCCAATATGTATAAAAGAGAGAGAGATGTATAGTGAGAGAGAGAAAGAGAGATAGAGCACGCAAATATTCCGTCAGTTATACGCATATTTTGTTGGTTTTATTGGTTTTTGTTAAAACTGTTGTAGTGAAATTATTGCGTTTCAATACCAATTTGCCATGTATGAGGTTGACAACAAAAACAAAAACAAAAGTGTTGCTTGCTGACAATAATAAAATCCATTCGCATAAATGTTTTCAATGTTAAAAAATTGTATTTTATATATATTTTTTTTCTTCTTTTATTTCACAATTTGAAAATGATTTCATTTGACGCATTCAAATATTAAATTTTTAATAGTAAATGTCTGCTTCACTAATTTGAGCACGAATCGAAACGAAACGAATGCATGTCGTACCAACACTGACAGGCATAAATGCGTAACCAAATGCAAAGCTTGATAGTCTGTTGGAAAAGTATATGTAATTTTAAAGGCTTAAAAGCTAAAAATGTGTCAATTGAAATATTAAAAATTTAAAATACTAGCACTGTGGTGCTGTACGTGGCACATGGTGATTTATTGGTGATTTTAAGTATATTAAAGCACATTAAATTAGGATCTTTATAATTTCTTATTTGTGAAACGAAATCAATTCACAACATAAATGTGTGCTAGATTTAAGTATGTTACATTTATATATAAGGTGTAGTATTCTGCTAATGGTGCACTTATTGTTGTCGTCTAAATCACTGTTTTCTCCACAGTATATAATAAACTCACCATTCTGCAAACTCTATTGCTCTCTTTTGCTTGAACTACTGTGTACCAAACATAGTGCAATTATACCTAGTGTAGTTCTTCGCCTCTGTTAGCTTACATAATTTTAACATAGCAAGCTTTGTAAAACGCTACTGAGTAAAATATATTGTTGTCTTATTTTCACCACAGCATTAAGCTATGTTGCAATTAAACTAGGTGGTGTATTCTTACTCTCTGTCTGTTTTAATTATCAACTCAGTTGAAAGAATGCTGAGAGCATAAAAACACAAGAGAGACAATTTTATGTAAACTGACAACTTAAACAGTTAAGGTGGAAAAAAATAGAAAGAGACAGAAAACGAATACAGCACCTTTTCTAATTGCATCATAAATACAACTTAGAGATAAATAATGGTGGAATACTACACCTAGTATAAATGCATCATTTGGTAAATGTTGAAATAACTGTCAAATGGCATATTACGTTTAATTTCTTTTAACCGTTACTTTTTATATGCAAATTTAAGAGGCAAAAGAGAGATACGAAGGAGCGTGCGAGAGATTATTAATTGGGATGCACTTTAGAAAGATACTTGTAAGGCACAATTCAAAAAAGAAAGAGAGAGAGATATTTTCTTTACTCTTTTCTAAAGCTTATTTATTAATTAATTTTGAAGCTACACATTCCTGCTTTGATAATACCCTAGCAGTCGAACTCTCGTAGAAGCTAAGACTGAGATATTTCGGTAATGTATTTTCCTGATTTTTCATGATATATCTGCTGTGCTATTCTACTTTTGACTCAACGCAAGAAATTATTGACTGGAAAAAGTTTTATTTACATTTTCGTTCCATAGTGCATTTGCATTCAAATTGAGAACCATGTTTATAATTCACAAATAGTTTATAATGAAATGCTTGAAGATTTTCGAGATTTTACATATTTCTTATTTGGTTTCTTTTGTTTTTGTTCATATTTCCGATTGCAAATTAAAATTAATGTGCAGATAAAAAATGATTTTTTTATATTAATAATGTTAAACTCTCTGTTCTGATTCCATTGCTACTGATTGCGAAGGATACAGTTGAATAAATTCTCTGTAATCAGTTAAAATTTTATTTTTATTTATTTTTTTATTTTTTTTTTTATTTTTAAACCCTCATATATACAAAATTACTTACTAAACGAACAGACTGTCTATGAAAAGACCATTTTTCCAATTTTAATTGCTACAAAACATTCTTGTTTATGTTTATAAGCACATTATATAATTATTCAGATACATGCCTAAATGTATATATACGTGTATGTGCACTGTGCTTGCTGTTTGGGTCAAATAGGCCATTTGATACATCAAACAAGAGCCAAAATGAGAAGCGACTAGTATAAATGCGCCATAAATTATGCAATTGTATAAAGCAGACAAGATACAGCACGGTATAGGCCAGTCGGACAGCCAAACAACCAGACAGTCAGTCAGTCAGCCAGTTGATTCAACCAGGACAATACAGCTACAGCTGCAGCAGCAGCAGCAGCAACAGAAATGAATGGCTAACCAAGTGACCCAAGTGGACGCGAGTGGCAGCTGTGTAAATCCAGAACGTAATGCTGGCCATGAATAGTTTTCTATATATAAACATGCACACGCACACAACTACAAATTACAATTTATCACTGCGAGACGTAAAGTGTGTGTGTGTGTGTGTGTGTTTGTACATCAGGCATGCATCATGTATAAGCAACATTTTGCAGTTACTTGCTGTGCTAAGTGCTGTTGTTAATTATGCTAATTGCGTGGGTATAAAATATATAGAAATTGACTAAAGTGTATAATGGGTAAAGGTATCAAAAAAAAAATAGATAATATACTATATATAAAATCACATTTTGTACAAGCATATATATTGTATTTATAATAACCTGCTTATTTTCACTAGAATAGCAGCTGCAGCAGTAGCCAAGCGGTCAACATGCCGTATACGCAATAAAAAAATTAACACCCTCATGGCTATGTATTTTAAGAGAGTCGGTTAATTAGTAGTCTCATTGATTGATTACTTTTGTGAAATACTCTTTTTTTTTCTCTAATTTATTGTAAAACTTTTTGAGTTGTGTTCTGCTTTTCATTAGAGAAATTGATAAAAAGTATGAACTGCTAATATTTATTTTGTTTAACTTATTTAATAATAAAATAAGTTTTATTTGAATTAGTTTAATTTAAATTCAACTGTGTTGTCAGGAAAATCTCTAGAGATTTTCTTGTCGTTCGTTTTGAAATTCTCTAAACCACCTTTATGTCTATTTACGTTTGAATTCGGTTGGACTAGATTGGCACCATCAAGGCTCTTTAAATTGAAACTCGGTTGAACGCGATTTTCCAGACACTACAGTATAAGTATTTTTTGTATTTAATAGATTACATCTTAAATTTTATCGAACCAAAGCTATAATACTCTACATATTGAGAACGAACAAATCTTTTTGAAAGAATTCATAGCATTTGCAGACAGTCGCACAAATATTAAATAAATAAAAGCAAAAATAAATTAATTATATCTCAAACTAATAATTTCGTTAACAATTTATCAAACTGTACTCTTTTCTCTATTTTTATGCTTTATATAAATATAAATATTTATATCTGTACAAATACGCACACGCAACTTAACAGACACTTCATGTCATAGCTATTGACAGCTGCCCATAATGACATAAGCATACTTGAAGTGTATAGAAGTGTCTGTGTGTGTGTGTGTGTGTGTGTATGAATGTGAATAAATGAATGGACGCAGCAAATCAATACAAACATTCATGCAATATTTACAATTTATTTATAAGCAAACACAAAAATACACTTCAAATTACAAATACACACACACACACACATATCGAAATTATTATATAAATATATGTATTGTATTATCCTTGTAATTGTGCATGTTGCTCTAATATATTGCTTACAAACAAACAAAGAACAGAGCAGCAGCAGCAGCAATACTCTTACTCATGCTAGTCCAAAGAAATATTTATACTAAATAAACATAAAAAAGCAAAGACAATAAACTGTGGCAAAATATTTGTGTGAATTTGATGAGCACTATAAATATTTGATTGCCTGCTTTTAGGCATAAAAGAGGCAATGTGTTTTTGTCCTTTCAAAGAAAATAAAAAATAAATGTTTTTTTTGGTATTGAAGAAAAATACGTTTGGACATTTGAATGAAGTGCCACTTGCCTGCAATAAAAAAAAAAGATGTATATAAAGTGACAAGCAGTGCAAAAAGAGTTGTGAAAGTATTTACTAAAAAAGATGGAAAAATTGGATTTACATTTGAAAAGTAGAAATTGAATGCGTAGCATGTGTAAAATGTCAAAGTTTTGTTCTTTGAAAAATTCATGTTGGCATTTTGTTGTGGTTGAGATTGCACGCGATTTTTTTTCTATTTTTTTGTATTCGTAAATTTGCTTAAATTAGAGAAAAGTTTTTTATGGCATTCCATTTTTCAAGCTAGAAATCAAGCAATTTTTTTTCATAGTAGAAACGAGCTTTTATTTTTGTTATTCGAAACTTTGCATTGCAACGGTGAGCACAGAAAACTATCGAAGGGGAGACAAGAACATAAACAAATTTTACAACAAACAAAAATATATAATTTTTTTTTCATTTTTGCAGCATATCAAAGTCATACAACAACAAACACATTGCTTATGATTTGATGCAAAGTTATAACTGTAATTACAACACACAAGCTCGACTTTTAAAACAACAACCACATTGCAGACATTGGCAGAGTCATTTTAAATTTGTTTCTGCGTTCAAAATGCTGCTGGTAACGAGGACAAAGCGTACCCTTTTGTTAGCCATCGTTTCTGAGGTGTATACATTTTAATTGGTAGTACCGAATACTTGGTTTCGGCGGCGCTTTGGGTCTTTTCCGCTTTGCTCCGGTATTTCTTGTGCAATTAAAGTTCTTTTTGGTGGCATTTTTGTACATTTTGATTTAATTTTTATATATGTATATATTTTTATATATTGGGTCTTAAATGAAAACATATAAAAAAAGCAGTAAAAAATACCATTTTATTGATTGCTCATTCAAAAAAGTTTTGCTTTTTTTTTGTGAAAAAAGTCGAAAAGTCGACTGCATGAATGAACTAAATGTGCCCAATGTGATGTTTTAGTGGTCTATAATTATACATTCATTGTTGTCATTGAAACCGGTTTGGGACTCATCGGTTTGATGGTTTCAAAGTCCATAGCGGACATAGAAACATGTTTACTATTTTTTGAATATTTATATATTGGTTATTGATGTTTTGGTTATTGTTTTATTTTATTTAAGGATTTTGGGTAATCGTTATCGATTATCGTTGTCTTTCTTTTTTTCCTGTTATCGTTGTTCCAGAATCAAACTTATACCTATGCTACAAACTAAAGACGATTATTTTTGTATGTAATTTTCATCGGTTGCTTTTCAATTTGATACATTTACGTATATCCAAATTTGTATGTTTTCTAAACTTTTATAACAATTATTTAGCTTAACTCAAATACAGCATTCACTTTTGAAACGCTGCAGGCTGAACATGGCAAAACATTTGTGCTGCAATGTTCGGACACTTTGAAATACAAAGAAAACAGAACGACATTGCAGTGACAACTGCAGTAGACAGAGACAAAGCGACAAACAGACAGACAGACAGACAGACAGACGGACATACAGTGAGACATAAGCAAAGCAGCAACATAATAGAACAAAAAAAAAAATAAGTTAAAAGAGGCTATGAAGTATTTAAAATAGATAAAACAAAAGAGCGAGTTTGGTTTAAAATGAAGCCTCATATGCCACATTAATTAAGGTCGGATTTATCTTTTTTTTTTTTTGTTGTTTTTGTCAAGCATGGAAAAAGAAGCAAAGCAAAGCAAGGCATTGCGTTGTGTTGTGCTGTGTAAAAAGCAGCAAGTCACAGACAGGCAAAAGACAGGCAGAGAGGCAGACAGAATGCCAGAAGAGAATACATAGAACGATTTAGTTTTTTTTTTTTCTTTCATATAGAAAATCCTTATTCAAATTGCATTCAAATGCATCCTTTGAGCTGCTTGTTCGGTCCCTAGTTGCTCGTTTAGTAAACGTTTAAGTTGATATCCTGTGCATACACATATGTGTATCTTGATTTATTTCTTTGTTAAGCTTTTGATATTGTTAACACTCACATTTGAAATATTGTAAAGCATTCCCTTGTCATGCAAAACTCCTTAAAGCAATTAAAGCGCATTTCATATGCAAAGCATTAAAAAAAAATTTAAATAAATTTTACAAATTCTTGTAAATCAAAGGTTTACTCTTTTTTCTTTATACGAAATAAATTTTTAATACACATTTTACATCTGTGTTTTTGCATATTAATTTATATGAATAAAATTCATGCTGACAGCTTTTCAAAATTTTTCAAATGCTGCAAATTACAAATTGCATTTTGTATAAACTTTTTTTTCGATTTAAATTTTTTATAAAGGTAAAGTTAAGTTTTTTTTTTTTAATTCAAAAATCCACATTTGAAATTGTTTAGTGAAGCATGTGGCTTTTCATAAATTCATTTGTCGACCACAAACTGTACAAAAGAATTATTAAAAGAAATTATTCTTTTAAAATTTTATTTATTTGAACACTGATTGATATTAAGTTGCTCAAATAAATTTTATTAGAATAAAAAAAATAACATTAACTTCAGTAGAACCGAAGCTCATATGCTAGTCACAACAAACTTCAATTGATTTTTCAGAGCTGACACACAATTCGATGTCTCTCGATAAAAGTCACACCCATGACCAACACACAATACGTCTTGCAAGACTTGGCATCGAAGGAGACTTGCAAGACTTATCATCGAAGGAGTTTAGCAACATTTATCATCGAAGAAGTCTTGCCAGTCTTGTCATCGAAAAAGTCTTGCAACATTTATCATCAAAGAAGTCTTGCAAGTCGTGTCATTCAAAAAGTCTTGCAAGATATGTCATCGAAGAAGTCTTGCAAGACTTGGCATCGAAGGAGTATTTCAAGACTTGTCATCGAAGACAACTGCTATATTGTCGTCGTAAGTCATCGAGGAAAGAGACTAGTCATCAACGCAGCATTGATGCCATGTCGATGACTTTTCGATGGCTTTTCTGCTGGGAAATAAAACGTTGAAAAGCAACCACAAAACGAAACAATAGTGTTGACAACGATCACTTCCAGTTAGCCAATTTTGCTCCGTCTTAAGCGAGTTGAATTTGTTTTCAAAAATTGTTTCGAAAATGTAACTATTCAAGGGGGTTCATCTAATAAGGATGTTCTTTAGGAGAGTTTATTTGCGTAATTTACCTCAAGTACACGTTTTACTGTAAAAAAAACACTTGATAGCTTTTTTTTTTCAACATAAACTGTCTTTATTTCTCAGAAACATTTCTCACTTCGCGCTTCGCAAAAAAACCAAATACATTTATATATATTTATATTATTATTATAATTTTTTTTTTCGTAATTTAAAATTACTTACATTCATATTTGATTTAATTTAATTAATTTAATTATTATTATTTTTTTTTATATTCATCACATTTTGATTCGACGATTCTTGAAGATGACTTCTTTTTCTAGAAGAATCACTGAAAAGATGTAAATCGATATTTTCGAATATAAGTTCCCTGTATAGGTCACATATGAATTATTAGCTTGAAACCCAAAATATTCTCAGATCAAACTAGCTGCGCTCATCTGTCTCTTTTAGATGTCCGCCTGTACCCTGTATGCTCGACTGTAACTTTATATATCCGTCTGCCTGGTTTTTAAATCCATCTGCCTCGATCTAGAGTAAGTGCATCTCCTTATATGTCCGTCTGTCCGTCTATGTGTCCGACTGTCTTTTTATAAATTCGTCTGTTTATTAAGATGTCCTTCTGTCCCGTTTTTTTATACATCTGTCCATTATGAAGACAGTGTGTCCCTTTAAAAATCCATCTGCATTTTTATATGTCCGTCCGTCTTTCTCTAAGTCTGATTATCTCTTTATTTATTTGTTTATGATTTTTGTCTATTTTTATTTTTAAGTGTCCGTGTGTCTCCATTAGCCCGTTTGTCTTCTTAATTAACTCTTCATACATACCAGCTCAGTTTAAAAGTTATTAAGCTAAAGTTTAAATCGGAAATTTAGTTCTTTTTTTTTTTTTTGTGACTTTCACTTTATTTGTGATGAATATAAAAGCTTCAGTTTAACCGAAGCTAACATTTTTCTTTGTTTTTTTTATTATTTTTTTTTTTTTTTTTTTTAGTTTTATAAATATTTTTTATTTTTTATATATATAAATATAATACACATTCGTTCATTTATTTATTTTTTTTTTTTTTTTCATTGTTTCATTTAAATTTTTATTATTATGCATTTATATATATATATTTCTGTTTATTAGAGTCTATTTTATAGCTTATATAATAAAAAGTCTTATAAGACTACTTAAAAATCACCTTGCTGCTCTGCTCTTTACTCTGCACTCACTTCTCTGCTATTCAACTAATTCAGTAATTAAATTTTTGCTCAGCATTTTCTCAGTTTATATTTCGTAATTTTTAGTTGAACTATTTTATTTTCAAATTTCTGCTGCTTTCAGTTTTATTTTAGTATTTTTTCTTATTATTTTTTTATTTTTTTAATGCAGTTTTAATTCGATCTTATTGCATGTATTTCTCTCGTTTTCGCTTTGTCGAAGAGCTTTAAACGCTTAAATTACATTTTATTTTTTTCATAATTGAATTTAACAATTTCTTACTTATTTTGCTTTTATCTTTCATTCATTTTTATTATTTTTTAGTGTTTTTTGTTTTTTTTTTTTTTTTGTTTCGAAAAGTTCTTGAGAATTAGTTAAATATTTATTTATTTTTATTATTGTACAGCATAGCTTATGAAATTATCGAAATTGCTAAGTTTTATTTTTAATTATTCTGCTTAATTTGTTTTTATTTTCTTACCTTTTTATTATTTTTTTATTTTTTCTTTTAATTGGTTTGTTTTTTTATTTTTAATGTAAACTATAACTACTTAGTTACCTATTTACTTAGTGACAAGTTAAGTAGTTCTTTAATACTTTTTATTTCCATTTACGCTTTGATTAAATCGAACTATTTACAAAATGTAACAATGTTGTAAGGTAAAACTCATTTACAAGAATTTATTTTTAAATACTTTTTTTTTTTTTTTTTTAATGCTTTTTTTTCATTTAGCTTAACTATTTCGTTTCTAATTTTTCTTTTTTTATAGAATATATATTTTATTTCTTACAAGGAATCATTTATTTTCTTTCAAAACTAAATTCAGATTTATATGGTTTGTTAATAAGATGTGTGCTAGCTTCTTCAGAACTTCTAGAATTTTACGAAAGACGAATAGTAGGACAGACGGACAGTAGAAGAGTTGGACAGTAGAAGAGATGGACAGTAGAAGATACTGATAGTAGACGGGACGGACAGTAGATGAGGCGAACAGTAAGACAGACGGATAAGTGGACGCATGATTAAATGTAGCTGAGCTGAATCCAATGCTATATTCTGAGGAGCTTAAGTATACAATCCATACCATTTTAACAAAATCCTAATGATCTAAAGAAAACACACATCTTATAACTTCAATATTAAATATTTCAGCGAAATATCTGCTTTTATATATAACATTAAATATTATATATATATGCTCAACATTTATATATACTATATATAAGTATCTTATTTACAATTAAATATTTACTTATTGTTATAATTGTCTAAAACATTATTTACAAATTATATAATAATATTTTATGTATGTATCTGCTAATGAATTTAAAACACATCTAAAGATACAAAACAATACTTGCATTCATTTCAGTCATACAGAAATAAATAGAACGTGTCATAATTATTTACAAATGCAATGAATTGAAATAATGGAAAACCAAAAATGCTAAAATTTGATTCAACGAAAATACAAAAAAACTAAATAAAAAAAGTAAATGCATAATCATAAAATGAATATTTTATAGAAATAATATTGCATTATTAGTTTTTTTGAAACAAAAACAATGAAAGAATGAATGAATAAAGTGTGCCATTTGCATGTGCCGAAATAAATGATTTCATTAAATTTTAAATAATGATTTAATTTAACAAAAGCGCGCTTGTTTAATGAATAAAAGTAAACAAACGTTTCTTTGGGGTATATTAAATTTATGCAAATGTATGTAACAGCAAAGAGACGAGAACTATCTTAGTCATATTTTAAATTGAAACGCTTAGAATGCTTGGTGACCCCAACAGAAGTGAACGTCAATGCGCAGAAACGCAATATCTGTGGTGACAAAACTAGAACGGAAACTAAGTCTGGTACTAGTTGTCAGAAGGCCCAGATGCGATAAGAGTGTTTTTATGGTGGGTGTATGTTTATGCCCAAAGAAAATCTCTCTGTTTAGTTGTTACAGATAAGTAGTTTTGTTTCCCCCTTTAATGACGTCCGCAGTGATTATAATTAGAGATGGAACAATATTTTTTTCATCGATATCATATCGGAGATCAAGAAAGCAAGCTCAGCTTGAAGAAAAATGGCATCTAAACAGATTTATCAGGGGTGATGTAGATTTCATTAGTGTATTGTTTGCTTCATGTCATATCGATACTTTTTTTCAATTTTGGCATTCTCATACTTCTCATTCTCATTTTTTTTAATACAGATTCAAATATTCATGTAATATTAAACTTTTTGTTAGAACGATTGGGTTTTTTTTAGCTAGTAGCCAAAATTAATATCGATATTTTTGTTTTTTTTTTTTTATATTTGTTATCGATATATATGCAGAATATCAAAAAGTATCGATATATTTTGAGAAGTTTGCAACACTAGTTTGGTTTAGTTTAGCGCATTCGTGCTATGTAGACGCTAATCGATGCTACTATGCAAAGTGTAGGTACTTCGTAGTTCAAGCTTACTCACACTTTTCAATTCTTTTTTTTTTTATTGTTTTAAACAAACACTTCACAGAAATGTTATTGTTCTTTTATACACCTTTCAAAATTTAAAACATTTCAACTATAATAAGGACGCCTTTGTTTGGCATTAGTTTTTATTTAGTTTGTTTATTTGTTTGTTTGCCTGTTCAATTATTTGGCTTTCTGATTCAATTCAATAGCCACATTATGAATGCATTTAAAATCTGGCAAAAAAAAAAAACAAACAACTTATTTAATTATTCATAAATGCGCATATGTATTTGAAATTTTTAATAAAGTCCTTTTTATACACTGACAGCAGCAACAACAACAACAACAAATAAAAAATAGGAAAAAGGGCCACATACATAAATATTTATAACACGTTCTAAACTATTCAAAATTCGTTCTTACTTTAGGCATACACTTTTTCTCTATCTCTCTCTTTCACGCTGTCTATATATAATATGTATTATTGTATCTGACTAAATATATATATTTATATAAAATCTGACTACACGAATAAAATTACAAACTGATTTAGTTATACACAGACACACATTTTCTATTATATTATTTTTTTTTAGTTTTATTTTTTTCAATGATAATAATTATCATATAACTTTTATTATTAATTAATTTATTCATTTTAAATTTTTTTTATTGTTTTTTATTATATTTTAAATGTTTTTTTTTATTATATTTTTCTTAAATTAAATATTATTTAATTATTGTTTGCAAAAAAGTTTAATTTTTTATATTTTTATAGTTTTTTTTTATATTTGCTAATATTTACAATACGCTGGCGCTTCATATCCTTACAGCTCCTTTTTTTATGTATTTATTGATTTGTGCGCCCCTTATTCTTTTATTTATTTATTTATTTATTTTCAATTGTGCGCTCTTTTTTTAGTTGTGCACTTCACGAATTCGCTGTTCGTGTCAATCACCTGTTAATTAGTCTTGGCTGTGCTGCTGACGTCAACGTAACAACTAGCCACGACAGACAACAATTTACATAAACCAAAAACAATTTCGTTATTGTCCTTAGCAAATGGACTGGGGCTGCTTGTAGCTGATAGAGCAGACTGTGCAGCAGCAGCTGCATTTGTCTTGTAGCGGTTGTTGTGGTCATAACAACGCTGGCCAACATTGTAACCGCTAAGGACATTGATAACGTTGAAGGAGGCAACGTCGTCGTTGCTGTGTGCAGCAAAAAACTGCTGGCGCTGCTATTGCCGTGTTGCATGGCCGCCGGATGTTCACCGTTGATAACGTGTACCACAACTGAGGCGGAATCTATTTGAAAGATGAAGAAAGAAAAAAAAAGAAATTGTGCAATTTTTTCATAAAAAACTTTTAAATTTAGTTGAAATATTAAAAAAAAAATAATTATAATTTATAAAATTCTTAAAGCAGAAACTTGTAAAAAATAAACAAGTTTTTTTTTGTTCTTATTGCTGCTCCCAGTTGCAACTGGCCAGTTTAAGAAATCCAAAATTTAAAACATTATAGACAAAAAAGAACCTTTCCCAATAAAATAAATTTCTTAAAAGATTTTTCAAAAAAGAGAAAAAAATATGACATTAGCTTACCCTTAAAACATGCGTCAAATTATTTCTGATAGGCCATTACTTCTCAAGGTTACCAATGTTTGTGTTTAAACTATTTGTGAATTATAAAGCTTAAACTAAATACATAATTTATTTATGTTAAATTTTGTGTTTATACTTTTTTTTCTTAATAACATTTCTTGCCGGTAAAGTAGTTGAGAAGAAGATTATTTCTTCATCAAAAATAAATAAAGATATTGAACCTCTAAGAGTAGTTTCGAAAATAATGTGTAAAAATGAGTCTTTTTTTAAATTTTTTTTTAGTGAATTTCTTCTACAAAATCTTTCACATATCTAACAGATAAGAAAAGTAAATAAGTGCCTATAGGCACTAGTAGGATTATAAAATGAAATAAAAAAAAGTTTACAAAAGGAATTACTTTGTTGTTCGGTTAGGGCCGAGTGCGCATATCGACTTTTTCTCGGACCATTTTCAAACTTTATATAAAATGTTCAGCAATTTCAAAATGCGATAGGTTTCGATTTCAGACCCTGGAAAAAACATTTAAAAGCCAGACAAAATCATGGCTAAAGCCTATAAAACTGTTCTCGTTTAACGAAATTTCGATTTCAAATCAATTTAATATCGATTAATCGATATATTTAAAAAAATTTCGAGTAGCAGATTTCGAATTTAAAATCGATAAGTTTATATCTCTTATTGAGAGCATTGAACTCGTAACAACAACTCAAACTCTTATTAAAAAATATTATTAAAAATAGAATTCCATTTTTTATAAAAACATTCTCATTTTTATTTGTTCAAGTAAAAATATTTCCATCAGATTGTGGCATTCGTTAACAAAACCGCATAAGCTGCTCAAACCCGTAAAACAGCATTAGATCATTTGATCCATTTAAGCCATTTGAACACTATTTGTGTGGCAACTGATTGGTTTATTGGCACGTAGTGTAGAGTCTAAGAGTTCAATGAGTTGACTGACTAACTATGTGTGTGTGTGTGTGTGTGTATGTTTGTGTTTAGACGTAATTCGACTGCCAGACGAATTAGGTACGTGCGAATGAACTTGAAAAGGAAACAAATTTAGGTAGCAGCCAAAACCAAAAAAAAAAAAAAAAAAATTCAATTCATCTTGCCTAAAATAACACAAAACAGCAGCAATAATTGTATCAAAATTTGTTAAAATATTTTCGTGTTTTCGTTTAGCTTTTAGATTTTTCTTTGACTTATGTCGCGACAGACTGCTAGCTTCAATTGATGTGACTTCAAAAATTAAAAAAAATAAAATAAAATATTAAAATAAATGCAATGCACTGAAAAAAGAAAATTTTCATTTTCATTTAACGCTCTCACCTGAGCTACTTGGCGAGCAGGTGTAGTTGCCAGAATCTGCCGGTGTTGCCTTTGCTATGAGCAGCTTACTGGTACGCGTTGAACGTTCTGTTATGACGTTGATGCCGCCCCGTTGCGAATAATTCATCACACGTTTGCCCTTGTACCAATATATAAACGAAGGCGGTATAGGCGACTGCATTTGCTAGACAGGTGAGATTTATGTCGCTGCCACTTTTGATGAAAAGCTCTGCGTTGCCAAGGATTTTTGCGCGAGAAACTGTAAAAAAAAGACGAAAAAGACGAAATATTGAAGATGAGCATAATCATTTACTATAAAGCGAGAAAAGAGAGAGACAGAGAGAGCGAAAGAGAGAGTAAAAGTTTAAAGCATCAAATAAATTTTAGCTGCCATACAAGATAAGCGCTTAAACGAAAAAAAAAAAAAAAAAAATGTTTGCGACACAGCTGCGTTCTTTATCGAAACTTCCTGCCAACCTTCGTATAGTCCGTCTGTCTGTGTGCCAGTCTACCTTCACTGTCCATACCCGTCTTTTCCGTCTATTTGTCTGCTTATTCACGCTCGGCTTCATTTAGCTTACGCTAATATGCCGCCGCCCACCTTTATGCCGCCATTTTGTGCTTAGTTTAACGCCATATGTAGCTTTATATAGTATGTTGCATGTACACCCTTACGGCTTACGTTGTCCTTTATTGATTTTCCTTTTTAATTTTTTTCCTTTTTTTTTTTTTTTTTGTTGTGATTGCAGTGTAAGCTACTCTGCTAAACTTTTATCGCCGTTCACGCTCAGCACGAAACTTCAGCACAAAAATGGTCAGCAAAAAATTTGTTGCCCTAAAATCGAAAAATTTTTCTTTCTTTGATGCAGATTTTTATCGAAAAAAAGATTTGGTATGAAAGTCTTATTTGGAGCTTAAATGAAACTTTAATCTGGATTATTTAAAAACATTTGTTTGCAAAAACAAAAATAAAATTTATTTAGATGCGTTTTATAAATAAAACAAAAAAACTTATTGTTGTAAAATTTAAGCTGCAAAAAAAAACTTTAACCATTTTTTAACTTTAAAATAATTTCAATTTTTTTTTTTTCTTTTGTTTCATTGCACAGTTTTCTAAAATCCAATTTTACACTCAGCTAATCAGTTATCGATTATTAATTTGATTTTATTATACGCTATAATGTGCACAGGAATGCTGCTGGTTTCAAAAATGTCTATAAAAACTGTCTAGGGAAAGCAAATGTCCATAGGCAATACTATACACTTTTATAAGTCAATAACTCATCAAAAATGTTGTCCATGTTTTCCATTAAATAAAAAAAAAAAGAAGAAAAAAAAAACTTATTCGCAAACTACAAAAGAAAAACACACCCCGAGCAAAAAATAAAAAATAAAAAATAGAAGGGATAACAATACAAAACCAAAACCAAAAAAAAAACTAAACTTGTGACAAGAATCACAACAAAATGGATGTATACTAATGTGTGAAACACACACCAACACAATGAACACACACACTCACACACATAAAATGAAAATGAAGCCAAGTTAACAAACCCAAAACCATTAAATGTGAAATTTTCTTAGAAATCCAAAACATTAGAATATAGCATTTTGTGTTTCTGTTGCGTGTATGTGTGTGTGCATTGTCCTTTGTTAAATTTGACTGATAAGATTAAACAGGAAATAAGCGCCAATGGTCATTAGTGCTAAGCTGACAGCTTAGAAAAGTGTTAGCATACATACAAAGCTACAACTACAAAAACAAAAACAAAAACAACAAATAAAAATCAACTTCAAAATGGCGTCATACTTACCAACAACATTCAAACGAAATCCTTGGCTTATTTTCGGCTCGGTGGATACTTGACACTCATAGGTTCCCGAATCACGCGGTTGTGGCGATGATATACGCAATGTCCACTCATCAGAGCCTTCGGTATGCAACGATTGAAAACGTTGGTCATTCGTATAGGTTAGAATGCCAACCGTAAGGTATGTGCAGATCACGTTTACGTATCCAAGAGACCTTTAAGGACACACACAAAAAAAGGAATATTTTTAACATAAATTACATAATGGCAAGAAAGCAAGAGAAAAAATGTAGAAAATTAAAAGTTATAATACGCTGTAATAAAAAGCTCGTAAAACGCGCTTGAAACACATTATCAATAAATTAGTATAGCAAAAACGCAGTAGAAGCAGAAGCGGAAGAAGAAGATGATGAAAAACTGAGGTTCTGTTCTGCCTGACCCCATGCATATATAATGAGAATTCTTTATTATTTTTTTCAAATGATATGCGGCTGCACAGTGGTCCAAAATGAAAATCTTGCACAAAAAAAAAAAAATTTGCAACAAAAATTTAACTATACAAATATGTTTTCGGAACCTCTGATTTTGAGTAGACACAATGGCGAATTCAAAATGGCCACCATTTTTTTTAATGGATCTGCATAAAAACTTATCCGTTTGGCTTTTTGGGGTCGCTGATTTATAATTGTTAACCAAAGACGGTGTCTTAGGCTATGAAAGGAGAGAGAACGCTTTTCTAAGTGGTCATCAATTTCATATTATGTAGGGAACACTAGATCCTGGTGGCTAGATTAAGAATTGAAGGCTTGAATGAAAGTTGGTCCACCGCATTTTCAAAATACAACATTTAATTCCACACTTTAGCTTTTAGATAATTTTTTAGAAAATTTATCCGCCATATTGGATCCTCCATTTTGAATTTTGAAAAAATCTGACACTGAAATTGTAATCAGCGACCCCTCAAAAATACCCAACTATCCAGTTTCAAGCAATTTCGATATGTTTTTGAAATTTTTATTCGTCATATTGGATCCGCGATTTTGAATTTTGAAAAACTGACGCTGAATTTGTAATCAGAAATCTCAGGTACCGAATTTCAAAAAAAAATTGGATTAAATTTATAAAATTCTTCTGCCATATTGGATCAACCATTTTGAATTTTTGCGAAATTCCGCCTGGATACGGATTTTCCAGCCATGATGACAAAACTTCAGAGACCTTTGACATTATATTTATAATTTTTAGTATTTTTTTATTATTATTATTTTATAATACGTATTTTGGTTCTTCCAGACTATTTTCAGCAACCTTTGACATATTATATTCTCTTTTGAGAAACACATTTTTTCAACTTATTTTGAGTAAAAATTATATTCGATACCAGTGTGCGGCGCCCTTTTTATGTAAATTTTTTTACGTTTTATTTTTTTTTTGAAAAGAAAAGGTAAAGAAAGGTTTTATTTTTATTTTTTTCTTGTTTGTCCTTCCGCAATACTCTCTCTCACTCACTCTGTATCTCTCGCATAAAAGCCATTCCATTCCTTTAGGCCATAAAGACAATATAAGCAACAAAAACTGTCTGGTTAGTTGCTGCGCTGCTGCTTTGACTCTCAACCGTCCGACTGACTGAGTGACTGTTCTGTCCTGTCCCTATCCTAACGATAATAAAATGTTACATTATGGCAAACTTTTTATACGCTTCGGTTAACCTTTTTCATAAAGCAATTTAAAGTTTTGAACTTAAAACGACGATTTGATGCTGCTGTTAGATTTTTTTTTGCTACTTAGTTTTTATAGCATTGACTCGCAGTGTGATGTACGAGCGATTAGTTCAATAAATGCCACATTTTAATCTTTTATGGTTTTCCAATAAGCCATACAGCTGTGTCGTTAGTTACTATATACTATATACCATATATATATTTCGATATGGTATGAGTACACATTCAAATGAGCAGCATTTCCGTCATTTTTTGGTTAACCACAGTCAAATGCGCTTAAATAATTGCCTTAAATCGACTGAAATCAACCTTTACTGCTGCTGCTGCATTTAATAAATGTTTTACGTTTGTAATTGTTGGCCGAGACATATAAATTGAAATCTACATTCTATAAACCACAACTACAATTAATTTTCACTAGGAAAGTCAAAAAAAAAAAAAAAAAGGGAGAAAAAATAACAACGCCTACCTGCAGACATATGGTCTGTATGGTTGCTTTAATGATTCTTCTGAAAATGGAGCAGGAGTTACGCGACTGCTGCTACTGTTGCTGGTGTTTTTGTGGTTCTGTTGTATTAGACACAAGATTAATAACATGCAATTAAATTAACGCACCGTTAATTACTTTATTCATGGGCAAACATTCGCTACGTTGGCGACGAATGTGCAGACAGACGGACGGACAGACACTGCCATCTTATACAATTTTTCGTATAATTCATTCTGTTGTATATATTTTTTTTTTTTGTGTATGTGTGTGTGTGTGTGTATTATTTACTTCTCATACACGCAGGATTAGCAGCAGTAGTGAATTTGTATCGTGACAATTATAAGCGCGTGTAAGGATGGTACGCAGCAGCAGTGCCATTTGCCATGGGCTGCATTAAAAACAGCAGCAACAGCAACAGGACATACAATAAAGCACTAAAAAAGGAAAAAATAAAAAAACAATGATATGCCGAAGGCGTGTAGCAAAGAAGTAGTCTTCGCGAAATACAACGCAATTTATTACACCGCATAATTGCACAACATTTCGTGGTTTCGTGTTTGCGCGTTGTGTGCGAGCTTTCATTTTGCCAGTTTTATATTGTGTCCTTTTCCTGTTTTACGCCATCTTGTTTTTTTTTTTTTTTTTTTTTTTTTTTTTATTAAAGTATTTCATTTGTGCCTCGAGTTGTCCACGTGTAGCAAATATGTGTTGCGAATATGTTTTATCTTTAAATAAATTTTGAGCTTGCAGCAAAAAGTAAAACGTGTCGCATCTACTTCCGGTTTGTAAATGGGGTCGGACAATTTTAATGACAAATATATTTCACCTTATAAGACTACATAATAAGACATTTATTATTTAAATTATGAAATATTTAAATTATTAACGATATTTCTGTTGCTCCAATTGCTACGTTTGCCACATTCACGAAGTATACATAAAATACCGAAAAATACTGTGCTGCAATCTGTGTTGAAAAACCTTTGCAAATGATCAATCCAAGTCTTTAATGCATAATGTTCAATCATGATGTAATTTTACAAAGCTGTCGTATTCCGCATTTGTCTCTTTCTAAATTGCTTTCATATTTTGGTGAGTTTGGTTCAGAATGAAGGCAAACTGTAGTAAGAAGAATGAAGAGCATTGTCCTTATGTCTCCTTTCCTTTCTTTTCTTTGTCTCCCTTTTTCTCTCTCCCTCCTTTCGTCTCTCCCTCTCGCCCTCTTTAATGTTTTATATAACGAATTCAAAAAAAAGATTACCTCGTTTGAAAATATGTAAGCAAACATAGTCGAAATACTACACCTTTTTCCAATTGCTTTATGACGTTCGATAAATTTTCTATTGATTGGTAAATTGGGTGTGAATTACTTAAAATGCTTCTAGAGGGGGACAACTTAATGACACTCGACCATATGAAGTAAACTGTTTGTAGGAATATCATATCAAAAGTCATTTTTTAACGCTTATATTTTATTAAGACGACAATTAAGCCCAATGAAAATATTAAAGTAACTTAAAAATGCTTGACAAGTTCGGAAATTCTTATGCAAAATAAATAATTTTATAAATATGCGTCAAACCTTACTCAAATCATTGCAACTGACAGCAACAGATGTTAGGACAAAGCTTTAACTCGCCAGTTAAATGCTCACTGGACATTTGTGAAATGCTACTCAATTAATATTTAAATAAACCCTTGTCGGACTGCCAACTCGTTGTTATAAATATTATTATTAATCGTAATTGACTGTCAGTGTTTAATTTTTATTTTTTTAACATTTTAAATGTCAAAAGTCAGCGACACAGTGACTTAAAACTCAGATACATACAACAATGATTCAATAGTCAAATTCACAGTTATCACACTCAACACATTCACAGTTTTAGCAGTGAATCAACATGCCATACTCAGAGTACTTGTTATGACAACTTATTTGTCTCTGATTTATAAGCAACTCATTACTTAGCTATTGTATAGCTTGACTCTATTGAAATCTGCTACACGTGCGCTACTCAAACACTGTGCACCTATTTAAACAACAATAAAAAAAAAACACCAATGACTCACAACAGCAAATGTTATAAAATAAATATATTGTCAACATAAATAAATAAGCAACAACAAAACAATTGCTTCCTGAAAATGTAAACCACAATGTTGCCGCTGCTGCTGCAACAAAAGAAACAAAAAAAAAAGTATGCCACGCTTTACGACTTAAGCGAAAATATAAGTCAACAGCAACGCAATGTAATACATATGTACTACCGGCGAGAGTCATATAAAAAAAAAAAAAAAAAAAAAAAGAGAAAATAAAAACTGATACCGGCTCAGACAAGATATCAAATCCAATGCAATCCAATTTCAGCAACTCAGCCACTTTGGCAATAATATTCTTCGTATTTCAATACACAAAGCCAAACTAAATCTGTAAGCGAATTCGAGTAAACATGAAATCCATGCGAACACATGTTGAATGTATAGCATTTCATTTCCTCAAGTACACACACACACAGACACACACACAAACATATGAAATATGAAAAGCCACAAGGACAATGATACAAAAGGAAGAACCTATGGCAACACTCAACACCTTAGCGCCGCCGCCGCATAGTGTTGTGTCGACCAAGTAAATCGAATCGTAACAAACGGAGCGCACAAGTGGATTTTAGCAAAATTATCCATTTTTGTTGTCATTGTATTTATGCGCTTACACGGAAAACCAAAAGAAGCAGAAAGAATAAGAAAACAAGCGGACAAGAAAGGATTGGATTCAAAGTAAAATGGCTTGCAACTACAACTTGGCATGGCTTGGCTGCTACATATAACATTTCCGTTGCCGCCATAACAGTGTCGCCTGTGCCACCAACCATTTTGTTTAGTAGCATTGCTGCTGAAATCCTTTTGTTGTGTCCTTCTTATTGTTATTGCTCGGCAATGCAGCTGAGCATTAATCGTCGTCGAGGCGCACAGTACAGCACAGCACACTACCTGC
The DNA here is from genome assembly GCA_018903435.1 of Leucophenga varia. Lineage (NCBI taxonomy): Eukaryota > Metazoa > Arthropoda > Insecta > Diptera > Drosophilidae > Leucophenga > Leucophenga varia. The sequence continues at coordinate 5,737,372 of JAEIFJ010001870.1, forward strand.
AATATTTGCGGAATTTCTAGACCAAAAGCAAATGTTTCTTTTTGTATGTACAATTGTGTGTGTGTGTGTGTGTATGTATATAATCCATTTAGCATCCTTTTTGACTTATGTTTGAATCTCTCTGTGTATATATGTATGTGTGTGTACTAAACAAAATCCGCAATCCTTTTCATGCTGGCATGCAAAAAGCTAAACCACAACAGACAACAACAACAACAACAAAATAACAATGGGCAAATAGTAATATGACTAACGCTGCTACATGACTCCACACACTATTTGTGTAGCTTTACGCTGTGTGTGTATATGTATGTGTGTGGTGTGTGTTTTAATGGCTAAAGCGTATTTAGAATTGTCTAAGCCCGAAATGAACGATTTTCATTGACATTTTGCACAGCTTGCAAAAAAAAATACACGTTTGCGTTTGCCTTCTCTCTCTCTCTCTCTCTTCCTGTAGCGAATTGAAACAATAAATTGCTGCTGTTTTATCACTGCATCTGCACAGTGCCTTCTCAACAACAATTTCCACTTTCTTTGCTGTAATTTTAGCGCAACGAAATGTTACAAGAAGCGCAGCATTTTTATATTGTAATGGAAGAGTTGTCGAGAGTAGACCAGCAACAATACCGGCAGCAGCAGCAGCAGCAGGCAATGAAATATCTTTGAATATAAATAGAAAAACTCTGCACACAAGTTAAAATATTCTCGCATAACAAGTACTATAAACGATAAAATATAAAAGTTTTTAACTTTGGCATAAATGAAACCTTAATGCGCTTCGTTTGTTTTATTTAGATTGTAAAAAAAAATTGCTAAGTAATGCTTTAAAAAAATATAATTTACGAAATTTAGTATTGCTTATTATAGTCTTGGCAAAAAAAAACACTTTAGGTGATTTTTTTTCACAGTGATTTAAAAACGCAATGTCGCAATGCGACTAAAAGTAGTGATTTTCTCGTTCCTCAGTGAACATGTTCTGTTATCGCCGATTTTGCGTAACAGTGAAACTGTTCATTTATCAGTGATTGTTTTTTGCGTACTGTGACTTAATCACTGTTTGCAGTCACTGCGAATTTCAAGTCCCACTTCGACTCATTCGTCGCATTCGTCGCCGCCACAGAACTGGTTTTTAAGCAGCTCTCTGCTTTCCAGGCTACTTTTGAATAAGATTGCAGTTTTCTAGTGGTGATTTCACCACATCTAGCTAATATATCCGCTTCGAAGATCTTAGTTATTTCATTAGGCCATCTTAGGCACTGTTTAATAATTTAATTGGAAAAGAGTCACGCCCAGCTCTGGAAAATATGCTTTTCTCTCTGCTTGATTCTTTTTAAAACATCGAATTAAATCGAAACTCTGAAATAATCGATTTATTTTAATGAATCAATTTTTTGGATGATTTAAAGTGAAAAGCAGATGGAAAACAAAAACACTTCACATCTCTCTGTAAAATTTTTTAAATCGATTCAACTTTAAAAAAATCGATTAAGTCGAACGATCGATTAATCTTCAACAAAAATCAAATTAACAATTTTTTTTTTTTTTTTTTTTTTTTTTGATTATTATTTTATTTAAATTTTCTTTGCTTGATGCTTTGATCAATGAAGCAGTTTAGAGCATGTTACAAAGTGCTTAACCAAATCAAAGCATTTAAAGAAAAAAAAATTTATTGTATAGAGTATTTGCGCAAGAAAAAAATGTTGCATATTTTTTAGCGCTGCGCGTATTCTTGCATAAGTGAATCCGGTTGAATACTTAGCTGCACTTTCTGCTGCTTGTGGCTGTTGTTGTTGTTGCTGTAAATGTCCTTGTTGTTGTTGTTACTACTGTTACTGTCTAACGCTATTGTTTTTGCATTTTTTTTTTTTTTGTTGTTGTTGTTGTTTTATAGCTGTTGCTGATTTTTTATACGCTGCATATAAATTTCACATGCACACTAATGGCTTTTGTTTACTTCGAAGGGCGTTCATTTTGAATTTAGTGCAAGAAATTTAACTTTATTCCTTTTTCTTTTGCTACAGTTGTTTTTACGTATTCTATGCGCTATCATGAATATATAGATACATATGTATAGAAATGTATCTAGATACAAATGTATATACAGTTACAGTTACTATATATACATGATTTTTTTTTTTAGATATAATACTGCATTTAAGCATACGTTGCTGTATAGTTTAGTATTTTTTTTTTTTCTTGAACTTTCACTATGTAAAAGTATTTTACTTCTTCAATTTTTCTATTTTTTGTGAGTATTTATTTGTGCTTCAACATTTTTTGAGGCTGGCAAAAGTTTTCAGCATGCGGTAAAAGAAATAATATATTGAAATGACACTGAGTGATTTGTGTGATGCGCTTTCAAGTTTTACCGTCGAAATACATAAAACAACAACAACAACAAAAAAAAATTCGAAGTCGTATTTGGTGCAAAATAGCAAAGCCAGCTGTGTATGAGCGGAAAAGGAAAACGGAAACGGAAGTAATGTCGCGCACCGAAATTGGAAAAGTTTCGTCGTATAATACACTATACAAAGTACACACACACATACATATATACACATACATAGAGCACTTTCTACATTGTAAAAAGCATCGCTTTGGATTTGTGCTATTAATGAATTTGCACAAAAAAAAAAAAAAAAAAAAACGACGACAACTTTACTTTTTCACATTTTCAAATTGCAAAATATTTGCTTCATTTACTACAAAATCAAATTGCCATGCAATGAGTACGCAGTTTGTGTTAGAAAAAAAAAACTTTAAAATCTAAAATCTTCGAAATAAATAGCAAATTGCTTCTCAATTTGAAAAGTTTTCATTATACGCACTAAATCGCTTCATTAGTTTTAAATTTTATTTGTAAGCCGCAAAATCAAATTTGTCTACATAAGACGCATGTGTGTAAGCCTTCAAATTAAATTCAAGACGAATGAAATATTTAGAAATATAACTTTTAAGCTTCTTGTGAAGTTTTTGTTGCTACACAATAAATTGAAATAAAATATTATTTTCATTTTAGTATATTTTCTTTAGAAAAAAGCTAAAATTAAACTATTCACAGGAAATTGATTTGATATCTTTAATTAAAGCGAGTTGTATAGTATTTATGTTTATTTCAATTTCAATTTGATATATCACTGTTTTGCACTAATTGTCAATTCACTTTTTCGATTGAATGAAATGCAATTTTTAAATGATTGCAGTCATCTTCGGCTCTTTATGAGATAAAATGTATAAACTTGTTGTTGACGAAAGACGCTTTAAAATTTAATGTTTTGAAGCTCTCAATCGCGCAACATTCGACAATAAAACTTTTTATTTTAATTAAAAATCATACTTACAATTCGCATTTAGTTTATAATAAAATTTTTTAAAGTTTCTTAAATCTTAAACATTTTTACGTTTAATTCAATTTTTCTATTTTTTTTAATTTTTTTTATTTTGTTTTAATTTCTTTTTTTTATCCTAATATAAACTTGCTTAAAAGAAAATTATTTCCTTTGAATGTGCATAGCTAATTGATATTGATAATGCCAAACGTTTAAACAAAAAATAAATGCTATATTTCTCGGCAGCATTATTTTTAAAAATTAATTTGCTTAAATTTGAGCAACCTAAAAATGTATCTAAATTATATATTTAGATTCGAGCAAATTAATCGCAGCGATTATGTTAAACATAAAAATGCATTAATTCAATTTCATTCAATTCAATTTTTATGTCTGTCTGCCTGTCTGTCACTTATAGACAATAATAAATTACAAACACTCAAAATAAAAGCAAAAAATGTTTTAATAAAAGATACAAATTTATCTTTTTAATACGCACCGCACGATCTCCAAGATTTCGCACGCGACAATGTAACAAAGCAGCTTGACCCACAGTTGCGGTGACCTCGCGACGCGATGAATTATCAAAATATGGCTGCGAATAGGGCGTCTCCCAATAATGCGGTGGCACCTCACCGCAAATCGGTTTCGTCTCTGCAAAGAAGAAAAAGAAGAAAAAAAACGCATTAATTAGCTGATTAATTATTTAGTTGCAAAAATTTTAATTGGCAGCAAATACAACTAAAATAGCTAAAATGCGTATAACACTTTCTTAGCCAAACAAGAAGTCAATAAACGCCCGCAAGCGTACAAAACCATTTAGATTAATGATTTCAAATTCAGGTAATTAGCATTGATAAGTTTTTGAAAAGTTGCTACATGAATTGCTTACAATATCTCGTTTTTGATTATCTTCAAAAAAGGGTTGCACGTAGCGCTTTGTCATTTAGATAGTATTTCTCGACTTTTTTTTTTTTTTTTGTTGTGGCATGACATGCCAAATTAATCATTTGGTTTTGAAGTATAACATTTTCTTCGTTTTTTTATTTTTTATTAGCTTGTGAAATTGTAAACCATTTACAACTGTGCATGTCAATGTATCCATTGGCATTCTTAGAACCTAACTCTTTGCTAGCTTAAGGCGCGCGTTCGTTGCCTTTAGCTGCTTCTACTACAACGCTTATCTGCATTAATTTTCTAAAGAAGAAGAAGAAGAACTTATCGCATAAACTTTATTTTACTTTATTTTATTTCAAAATTTAACTTAATTAATCATGAATATTTTAAATTTCACAAGCAAAGGACATTAAGGCAATAATTTAACTTCACCTTTGCTGGTTGGGTTTTGTTTGTTGTTGTTGTTGTCTTTTGCTTTATTTGAAAGCATATACACTACATTTTGGTTTTGAATGGTGTTTCAAGATGTTTAATTGAGTTTGTAACAGTGAAATAGAAGCAGCTGAGAGTCTTGAAACCGGAAAGAACGGATTTAAAAAAATGTTAATACGCAAACCCAAATATTTTCGGTAGGCTAAAATCAGTACAAACCCTAAAAATTGGAGGGACTCAAAATAAATATTGAATGGTCAGAATTGGAATGATATATTAAGCCATGCGTCCATATCTAGCTTCTATAAAACAGAAAGACTGCTCGTCTGCTTATTCCCAAAAAGTTTTACAGATTCCAATTAGTTTTTAATGGACAGACGGACATATATAAACGTGAGTTTGTGCCTTCGTATTTTCTCTTTAATTCAATTACTCCATTTTAAGTTGTAGCTTTCATATAATAAATTGGACAGAAGGACAATTTTTTATTATATTCGAAAAAATTTTTTAAGTTCCTTTTTTAATAAATATAAATTTTTTTTTTTTTTTTTTTTTTTTTTGATTTCAGTGTCACCAAAATATCTTGGGGCTAGTATGAAAACATACAAAAACACTAAAAAATACCAGCTTTTTATCGCTGCAAGACCACAATTTGTTGAGGCTAGTATAAAAACATACAAAAAGCAAATTGTTATTTGGAAAAAAATCGAAAAACGACATCATAATCAAAATGTATATGCCTAATGCATTGTTTTAGTTGCTTTACTATACTTGCATTTTTTCCATTCAAATGAAACCGTTTTTGAGACGCATCGGTTGAATGGTTTGAAAGTACATAGCGGACATAGAAACTATATTATATAGTATACAGATTTGTCACACACATGTGTAGTGTATTTAAGCTACAGTTTAAACTAAATTTACACAAATGTTCTCTTCTCACGTTGGCCATGGAATTTATGCTAACCTTGGGTATCATAATTAATTACCAGCTGAATGCGACACCACCTACGGGTATAAATTACTATAAAGTCGCGTCCTTCTTATCCTTGGCTGCTTTTGAACCCTTGTTGCTTGGTTGCTGCTTAGTTTGTTAGCGAGTGAGTGAGTTAGTTCGTTCGTTCGTGTGTTTGTTTGTTTGTTTGTTACCTTGTGCGCTTTTTAGTACTGTAAACTATAAAATGTTTTAATTTCAAACTATTTCAATGTGGCTGCTTGGCTGCCTACGTTTTATTTTAGATGTATACTTGCATCCTTGCAACCATTGCTTATCATGAGCTTCATCAACAACAAGAACAACAACAACATTATTATCTACGTCGTTCTCATCATCATCATCATCATCATAGTCGTTTACTGTGTCTCTGTGGCCCTAACTTAATTCGATTCAACTGAGCACGAAAGCTGCTGTGCCACTTTTGTTTAGTTTCTGTCTGTCCGTCTGTCTGTCTGTCGCACTGTTTGTTTGTATGTCTGTCTGTCCGTCTGTCTATGCTATTCACATTCTTTATTCTTAGCGAATAGCACAGACAAAGCGCATATGCTGCATTTGGATTTAAGTGCTGCCTTGAACTCTAATTAAGCTAATAGAAATTTATTCTTTTTTTTTTTTATATTTTGTTTTTGTTGTTGTTGACATTCTCCTTCGCTTTTTTTTTTATTTTACAAAGATTATGCGTTGACAATTTAGCAGCAGCAGCAATTTGCTTTTATACCTCTTGAGAACATAATGCAATGCAATGTAAACCAATTGGATTAAATTTATTCTGTTTGAAATCCAATCAACAAATTCATTTAAAGTAGAAAAAGGAAAAAGATTTGTTTTTGCATTTGACCCACTTAACGTTTGAATTAACTTAAGAAACTACTACAACAACAAAAGTAATTTCTTTTTTATGCGCATAAATTTTTATATGCTTAATCTGCAACAAGCACAACAACAACAACAATGATAACAACAACAACCACATTATTGAAAATGTTAAAGATGTCGAAAATGCAGGTCAAAGGACACGACCATGAATAGACGTCATTTGAACTGTGCTGCCTGTGCCCAGTGGTTCCCCAGATGGTGTTGGTGTGATTGTGCTGCTCTATGATGATGGTGGCAAGCGTCGAGTGCCGCAATAAATGTCGTAAATGCTGCGAGCATTTACGCTGCAATAAATTTTCACAATTTGTCGCAGACGCCTGAAGCGGCGTCACTGTTCGAATTCGAACTCTCTGCACACTGTTCTGTTCTGTTCTGGCACAATTGGCAATGAGTCGCATATGCCACAACGTCGTAGCCGGTTCGTTTTGTTGTTGTTGTTTTTGTTGTTGTTGCAACATATTGAATCGTATCTAACTATTCACCAGTTGGTCATTTATTAGCAATTCACTCTTTCGTTTCGTTTCGTTTTATTTTATTTTATTTCCTCTATTCGCAATTCACAATTCGCATTGAGTGTTTGCTGTCGTTTGCTGTTGTAATAATTTAACCGCAACATACGTGGCGTATGAGTAATCGTTGTGTGTGGTCTGTGTATATTGCGCATACGTCGTGTATGACAGTTATACGCGTTAAAAAATTATGACTCTAACGAGACAAAATATTTTTTTGTTTAGTTTTTGTTTAGGTTTATTAAAAAGCGATATTTCGTTATATCTTTTGGAATAAAAAATTCTAACTGATATCTACGACGGGAAAATATGCAACACTAAGCTTAAATCTGTGCTTCCAAATGGTCAAATCGTGCAGACTTGTTTCATACGTTATAGATTTTCGCGAGTTTCTTAAAGGAAGTACAGTCAACAGAAAGTATGAAAGGACACGGAGACTGACAGATAAACACAGAGTCATGGCTTGAACGATTTGACTTTTCATGGAGTGTCTAAGAAGAAATTGGCATTAAGTAGATGCCCATAGGTATCAATATACATGCTGCTCATTATATTCATTGCCTGAAGTGTGTAACAGAAAATTATTTTAAGTAGCTACACTGACTGAGCTTTGAGGAAATACAAAATCGCTTAATTGAAATATTTGAATTAAATCCTTTCAAATTCCTGCAGCGCACCCAAAATAACTGCCAATAAATACATCAAAATAAATAATGCTTCAAAAATTAATTTCTATCTCTATAAATTTAAATTTAAGTAGAAAGAAACAATAAAATTTTATGTTTCTTTTCACATGAATTGGCTTGTTTTTAAAAATAATATCTAAGTTTAAAATTTAAAAAAAATAAATAAAAGCTTATGTCGCATGCAGCGCATCAATCTTTCATAAATATTTTAAAATAAAATTTCGAAGAAAAAGCAATTACTTTTCAAAAAAGATACACACTGAATGAGTTAGTCTGTAAAGGCTGTTTGAAAAACAACAACCTACGCAATAGAAAAATTGCTTACAAAATATATATATTTTGTTTATTTAAAGTTACAGATACGGATACGTGTGTATGTATCTTATAGATACTTTTAAATGGCTCACGTGTGCTAAAGTAATTTGTTCGTGTAGGCGCCTTATATATTATAAAATAAATAAAGCTACTTGAAAGCACAAAATATGCATTAAGTTGTTTTAAGTGAGCACTAAAAATAATATTCAGCAGAAGCAGCAGCAACATAAAATGAAGTCGCAAAACATGGCAGCACGTTTTGCTATGTGTGAGTTTGCTTTAAATGCAAAAAGCAGCAGCAAAATAATTTTATTGCATTTTTTTTTTTGTTGTTAGTTAACGCAATTTCGTGCTTGTTTTTCAGAGTTTATATTTTTTTTTTTATTTAAGATTTTGACGACAACAAGGACAACAACATGCAATGTCGACGACAATCAAAGTTTGTCATAGTGGAAAATTAAATTTTTATTAATTCTACGTGGCAAAGCGTTGCGGTATCATTCACATATATACATATTTTTTTTGACAAGGATACGCTGTTGGCGCTTTTAAGTATTGCATGTCGCTTGATTTCCTTCATTCCTTTTTTTTTTTTTTTGCTTTTTAAATAAAAACGCACAAATTTATATTTTTTGCGTTGAAGATGAAAAAAAAAAAAATCAAGCATTAAATACTGTCATGTTGCACGCTGTGTTCTGCTGCTGTTGTATGTGCATACTTTATGCTCATTACTAAGTAAAAGTTTTCTATCTTAAAAAGAAGAAGAAGAAACAACAAAAAAGGCTTTACGCGCGCCAAACTGTAACTCGGCAAAACTTTTAGCCCATAATTCTATTTTTCTTTTTTTTTTTTTTATGACTTTCGCTTAACTCAAAGTGGTGCAGTGGGTTTCCGAGCAAAGGAGAAAAAGAGAGAGAGAGGCGTAAAAAACTTAAAAACCCTAGAAAATTTCATGCCTACTTAAGCATGCAAGAACAATCAGGCGACGGCGTGATATTTTTTTTTTTTCCTTACTAAATGTGCGCTGAATACGTCGCCACAGTCTGTCAGTTAGTAGGGCAGAAAGGCAAACAGGCAAGCAGCCACTTGGCCATACACAACTCCAATATTAGTGGCATTTGGAAGCATTCCACTTACTTCATTTTTCCTTGTTTTTATGTTGCAGTTTTGTTTTTTTTTTTTTTTGTTTTTTTGCTGTTAGTGGCAAAGTGCCAAATTGTTGGCTACATGCTGTTGCATTGCAACACTCTCACACTGAGCAAAAATGTAAGAATGGCATAAAGCATTTCAGCAGCTAGTCACAGATAAGCCGCTTTCGATTTGGCTGTACACCTGGCAAAATGCAGCTGAACAAAAGCAAATTACGTGCTAGCGATTTTATTATTATATGCTTAACTTTTTATAATTTTTTTTTTTTTTTTTTTTTTTTTTACAAAATGAATGCTTTTTATTCGTGCCTAAAATGCAGGTCAAAGCATTTTATTAACACATTTCACTATGTTAAATCAATATAAAAGGCAAAAAAAAATAAAAAGAAAATAGTAAAAAAATAAAAATACCAAATAAAACAGCGTAAAGCTTTTCACAATCTCTTTACGTGCTTTGGCATTAATATCTGTAAAGTAATACGTATTAAGCCATTAGCTATGCAATACGAAAAATAAAAAACGTATAACTTCATGGAACCATGAAAGCCAAATGCAAAATAAACACTCTCACACATATGTATGGGTTATTCTTGAGAATGTTTAAATAAATTTATTATAAAGAAAACCACTCGTAAAGCGCATCAATTTTCACTGGAAGAGAGTTCTGCCATGTTTTCGCAACTCTTCAGACCATGATTTAGAGCTCGCAAGTTTCCTGAGTCGAACTGGCTTTCTAAATATTTCCATATTAAAAATTACCATGGAACTTCAGTTAGAGATGGCAGAGGGGAAACCCATACTCACCACAAAATTAGCATATGTACTATAACTGCCGTTTTGCAACCACTAAAACATCTCTGTAGAAAATTTTAGTACTTGATAGGCTCTATAAAATCAGAGCCAAACAGTTAAGAAAGGACCTTAGTTTTGTGGGACATTTGAGGAATAGATCGCTCAGCGATTCTTACTGCCAACGTCCACTCGATCTAAGTGCAAAACACACGTAGAGGAAGTGTTCTAGCGTTTCTGGAGTGTCCAGTGATAGCGGCTGTTAATCTCCCAACGTCTTTGGGGCAAATCGTTGGCCAAATAAGCTTAGCTATTTTGCAGCTATTCACATTTTGCCATAAGTTTAATGTGGATAGTTCTAGCACTCAAATAATAAGATATCATGAACAGTTATTAAGCCTAGCACAATTAAACTTGTGCCACGACCTCCAATCTATCTTAATCGAACTACTATGTGGACCAAGAAGAAGAAGAAGAAAAAAATTTCATAGAAATAAAGCGGAGAACAATAACATACTCAAAATGAAAGAAATACACTTTGAAAAAGTCTTGGAGTTCAAAAAGTCCTTAGCAATGGAGCGCTACACTAAAATTAGTGCTGTACACATAGCGATTATTTTGAAACATTCTCGAAAGAATCTTTTATTTGCGATTAATCGATTTTTTTTAATTTCGAAGAAAAAAAAAGAAGTTACACAAAATAAAAATATCACTTTTGATGCTATTCGATTAATCGATCGATTATTAAAGCTCTAATCGATAAGTTTTTTAAAAAATAATCGTTTATTTCCATATAATCGATAATTTTTCAAACTACTATTTACACACTTTTTTATTCCCTGAATATTTTCATTACACTGAGACATTTAAAAAAATTTTTTCAATTACGAATCCAAGCTAAAATCGATTAACATGGAATTTCCCATAAAAAAAACACACGCACAAACACACTAATACAAACTGCAGCGGCACTTAATTCAATTTTCACAATTTTTCAAGTGTATGTATATGCATATAGAATGTATAAGTAAGATTTTCTGTGAGTGTGTGTATGTATGTGTGAGTATTTAAAAAAGTTTATGTGGTTGCGTTTGTGTGTGCGTTTCTATAAACGCGCACTTGAGTCACTTAGGTAAATTTTCATTCATAAAGCGTATGTAACACAAACACGCTCTAAAGTTAACGTAATCACACACACGTACACACATACAAGTGCTTTGCATCATAACGTTAACGTATGTAACTGCATAGCATAGCAAAAAAGACGTAAAGCGTAAAACGGGTAAAACGTAATAAACTTCCGCACAGTTTCCGTTTCCGCTTAGACTCAAATTCCGCTGTCGCCGCTTTAGCTTTTTGCTGCTGCATTGCTTTTGCTTTTGCTCTTTCACTTTTCCATTTAGAAACGTCATTGCATTGCCTTTCTCTGCTTATGATGCTGCTTTAGTAAAATTTTTTTTCTCTCTCTCTCTCTCTCTCTCTCTCTCGTTTGCTTATGTTGGAAAATGGAAAATTGCAATTTTAACGCTTAAGCATTTTTAACCTAAATTTTGCATAAATCCTTCAAGCTTTACGTTGTATGCGTTGTAATTTACTTGCATATGTACACACATACACGTGTGTGTGTGTATGTGTGTGTGTATATAGCTTGATTTCTATGTCGGTGAAAATTATGCTGCGGCTAAGGAAATTACATATAGAAATGAACTTCCTGTGTGCGCACGCCTTGTATGTATTGTATGCGTCTACAACATTAAATTTTACATTCAAAAGCAACGCTCGAGAATTATAATAATTTAAATTGCAATTTTCGTAAATTTTCCAAAAATTACGCTTTGCAATCACTCAGTTGCAATATGCATGCAAATGCGCTGTGCTCTAATTAATTCTATTGTATATGTATATGTATGTGTGTGTGTGTGTTTGATTTACAAAGATAAAATTAATATATGCATATGCATATGTTGTATATATCTTTCTATAGATATTTTATTTTCTATTTATAGATTGTATTAAGAAAATTGCACATCACAAACAGTTTGACTGGAATGACAAACAAAATGAAAAGTTTTTCCTATCCATCCATCCATTCAGAATATATATATTTGTATGTTTGTTTCTTTGTTTGTTCTGCTATGATTTTACACAGGATATGCAGTGTTAATGTCCTCGATAACGATAACTATAATGACAATGATAATGACAACACAATGGGTTGTATTGTTTGCTGAGGCGCACATAAGTTTATGAGTATGTCAGCGAGATTGGTCATCGCGTTAATTAATATGAGATTATGTCGCATTTGCCATTAAAGTTTACTTTTATCGTTGTCTTTTTCTGTGTATATGTATGTGAGTGTGTGTGTGTTTGTTTTAGTAGTTGAGTGTAAAAAAGCATCAAGACTTTTTAGTTACAGATTTTATACACTGCCATTGACCACATAATGACTTTGTGGCTAATGTTTGTAATAGAGAGTTTAAGTGTTTAGGGTCGTACAAGCATTTCTTTTAAAGCATTTACTCCAGAGGGAGAGAGAGTTGCTAGAACAATATTTAATTACAAATTAACAACATTTTTTATGGTAGTTACAAGCAAATAGTTCTCACCGAAACTCAGTCAGAATACTGGTAAAAGGTAGTTATAGACGTGTGCTGGAAAAAGGAGTCAAATCGATGGGCCCCTTAGAGTTCCCCCATAGAATAATTGCATTCAAGTATATAAACAGTCTAATATATAGTCTAAAGTCTTCGAGACAATCGTTTTTCATACGGCAGACAGCATGACAAACGGACGGACAGACGGACGGAGAGACGGACGGACAGATGGACTTAGTTATTAAATCATTTATTTGTTAAATCATTTGGTTTTAAATAAATCTTTAATAGATTGTAGCCATAATTTAACTAAATAACAAATTTTACGCCAAAAAGTATGCAGCACTTTTTTTTTAATTTTCGTGTTTTACGCCTTTAAATTAACAATTTTCTGAGTTTTCTATCTATAGTTGAAGTTCTTTTTTTTAACTGATAGAATAGACTAAAATCTTCATTTTTGTTGTAGTTAATAGACGTATGCAGGCGTATATGACAGCCAATCTAGGTATTGCCTGGGCATACGCACAACTAAGATCTCTAGATTTGTCAATATATTATAGCCGCGAGAATCAACAAATAGTGTCTTTAAAATATATTTGAACTTTACAAGCCATAAAAAGTATAAAGAGTATCAAAGCTTTAGTGCAACAAACGACATTTAAATTTTCTATATTTTTTATTTATTTTTTTTTTTTCAAATTTAATTGCTTCCACATTTTTTGCTACATTTTTACTCTAATCTAAAATACTGCGCTCGTAAATATTATTTTAAATTTTTCAACAGCAAATTTCTAACATTTTAGCAATGTAAAACACTCAAAGCAATATAATATCATGAAAGGTTTTTTTTTTGTACTATTTTAAATAAAATAAAAACGTATTGAAACGATTTGAATTGAATTGAAACAAATGCTTGTAATATATTTTTATTTTATTTTATTTTACTTTATTTTTTTTTTTTTTTTTGCTAGTAGCACACAAATGGCACACGTCTGTTTGTATTTTATATACTATATATAGACCAAATAGTATAGAAAATGTATTTAGATGTTATACAATAACACTCAGATACATTGTGCATACATATCGTTCCTTTTTTTTATGTACTTTTATGCTTCGCTACACATTCTATTCATTTTTTTTCGATTTTACATGCTTATATGAATTTTTTTTTCTTTGCTTTTACTTTTTTTTCAATTGTATCTAAACCGATTAACTGCCAAAAACAAAGATGTTAAAACACATACATACATACATATATACAGATACAAAGCAAACGAAAGCTCTTCGCTAACAACTTTTACCAATATTATTTTATGACGTGTATTTTGATTTTCATTAAAAGAGTAAAGTATGATTTATTGCGACAGTAAACGAAATTACTTTTTGCAGATTTTGTTTTGACAAGAACAGATACAGATACAAAAGCGCACATATACAGTTACAGCTACATAAATAAGCATATTTATTTAATAACATAGCATAAGCGTAGCATACTTTGCAGCGCGTTTGGTGCTTAAACTAATAATAGTAATAATATTTTACCTACACAATTATTTATTTAAAACACAACTTTTTCCCCAAAAAAAAAATAATCTATCTAACTATGTCAATTGTTTTGTTCCATTTAATTATGTTTATTGAAATAAACGTCATGCTGCATTGCGTTTTATATTAAATTTTTAATTTAAAAAAAAATATTTAAATAAAGATTTTCATTAAATATTTTCATGTGGCTGCGCTTCTGGTTCATTGTTGGTCTTCGTATGGGGCGTAAACATTTTGGTTCTATATAAAATTAGATTTACCAAATTGAAATTTGAATTTGCATTAATCATTTATCTGGCAAGCTTTTCTTTTTTTTTTTTCTATTTATATTTAATGCGCGTGTATGCGGAAAAAATATATATTTTGAGCTGCATATTAAATTAGAAATCTATATGGTTTGTTTTTAATTCATTGTCAATTTCATTTTGGGCGAAAAAAATTTGGAAAATATATTTTTGTTTAAAGTCTAAAATAACAAAAGCTTCAATAACTGTCAATAAAGATAGCCAGATACGAAATGAAATAAATACGATTTAATATAATAAATTTATTTATGATATATTCCCAGAATGCGTGTAGTTTTTTTTTATACGTTTTAGCTACTGCTGCATACATTTCGACAAAGAATTATACAATTTTAATAGTTTTCATTTCAATAAATTTTTGATAAAAATTCTTTTAATATTTTAAATACATAAATATTGACAACAATTTATATGCATAAATAAAATATTTAAAAATATTTATAAAAAACAAATCAATATAAATTTTTCTCGCTACCGCTTTGTAATGTTAGAACGTAGATAGTTGTTAATATATTACGTAAAAGATATTTAATTAAATGTTTTAAAAAAAAAATAGCTTCTATCATACAACACAAAAAACAAAATTATTTGATGTTTTTATATATCTTTTTTTTTTTATTCATTTTTGTATTAATTTTTTTATTTCTTTATTTGTTTTTTTCATTTGAAAAAATATAATACGCAGTACATTTAAAACCCATAATGAACCAAATCAGCTAAGTTTCTTTGAATCCTTTCTGCGCTTAAAGTGCAACATGAATATTACACTCAACACCGACGCAACAGTTAAGTAATTTCTGCGAATAAAAATCTATTGCGCAAAATGAACATTAAGTCGTTAAAATTCGCACTAAATACTAAGCAGTTAGCAAACAGTTACGTATTCAAAGCAAGCGAAACTGCTTTCATACGATTCGCTTGAATTTGTGAATGTATTTGAGTTTAAACTTGAACTTCAATAGAAGCAACTTTTGTTATTAAAAACAGCTAGTTGCACTTGTGTAGGATTTTAGCTTATTTGTAGACTCTACAATGTATCTAAAAACAACACGCTACATATGCATACCAATACATGTACTAAATGCTAAGCAATCAATACGAGTTTTAGGAAAACATATTAATCCATTTTTATTTGGAATTCAAATAACAATAATATTTATTTTGTAATTTGAAATTTATATGAAATCAATTAGTTTAGAAATACAAATTGTTATAGAAACCAAAATGTATCTCATAGAATGCATTAATTAACTACAATATTTATTTTTTTTTTATATTTATGCAGTTAGATAATGTTTGATCATAGAAAAATTTCAATGGAATAGA
The DNA here is from genome assembly GCA_018903435.1 of Leucophenga varia. Classification (NCBI taxonomy): domain Eukaryota; kingdom Metazoa; phylum Arthropoda; class Insecta; order Diptera; family Drosophilidae; genus Leucophenga; species Leucophenga varia. The sequence goes on from JAEIFJ010001870.1 coordinate 5,753,123, forward strand.
ATAAATAAGAAAATTTGCTCTATTTAATTGTTTCAAATAAAATGAACAAATAAAATTTAGGCTTAAAATCTATGCGCATTTCAAATAAATTTTATGTGTTTTTAACTTATTTAAATATTTAATACAAAAATCATAGTTTAGATATATAAATTAAAACAAATATAAATAAGCAAGAGATATAGTGTTGCCTAATTATTATATAAACTAAACAATGCTATGAAATAGAATAATGGAATAAAATATAAAATTTATTAAGCCTTACAGAGATAATTTTTTTTAAACATAATTTTTAGCTTGAAATAATAAAAAAACGCAGCATATAATATACGAAAAAGTATCTACGAAAAAGTATCTACGAAATAGTATCTATGAAAAGTATCTACGAAATATAATTTCCAGAAATAGTATCTACAAAACGGTAGCTACAAAATTGTATCTAAGACAAAGTATCTGTAAAATAGAAACTGCGAAATAGTATCTGGCAAATAGTATCTACAAAATAGTATCTACAAAATAGTATCTACTAAAATAGTATCTAAGAAATAGTATCTGCGAAATAGTATCTACGAAAACAGTATCTACGAAATAGTATCTACAAAATAGTATCTACAAAATAGTATCTACAAAAATAGTATCTAAAAAATAGTATCTACGAAATAGTATCTACGAAAACAGTATCTACGAAATAGCATCTACAAAATAGTATCTACCAAATAGCATTTATCAACAAGCCTAATATAAATTTTTTCCATTGTATAAAAAATTTATTAAAAAAATATTTTAAAAAAATTGTGCTTTGACTACTCTATTGCAACTAAATCATCAAATATGCAATAAAAATAATACAAATATCGATGATAAATCGTTGCGTATAAATTATTTTTTTTATGTTATCTGATTTTGAGTTGCATCGATTAATTTAACTTTACTGCTGAGAATTTACTAGCATCAATTGCCAGCAACAAAAAGTACAGCAGACAGACAAAACGATTGAATTAAAAAAATAAAATACAAAACAAAAAAAAATTTCGCATTTTTAATATTCTAAAAGTGAATAGAAAGCTAAGGTTGCATGTCAAAATATTTTCACATACATATGCTGCCTTTCATTTATATTTTTGCAATTTACTTGATTTTTTGTATTCTCTTTTAAAAATAACACATCAAACGCAGCTACTAAATTTTTATACCCAATAGGCTGCTGCTGCGCTCTAAAACAATTTTTTTTTTTCTTTTTGCCATTTTTTAGTTTTGATGAAAACGAGTGCGCGCAATTTCGCCCACTTCACATGATTTATGGCCTATGACACTTTTGGTGAGATTTATCACCTATAGAGTATATATATATTCTAAAGAGACATACTAATATATATTAAAAAAAAATTTATTTTTACCAATTTTACTCTCTCTCTCTCTCTCAAATATAAATGGGCGAGTATATCCGACAATGTTCCACTTAAAACGATATCAATCAAGAGGCATTACAAAACAGTGAAAAAAAAATTGAAAAGAAATAAAAATAAAATAAGTAATACACATAACATATATGTATATGTATTGGTATCTAGGAACGATTTTGTATAAAAAAAATATTTTTGTATGTGTTTGCTTTATACACTTCTGGGCAACTTGCCAATATAATGAATGGCATACATGCTTTCATAGCATGACTGAATGTTTAAATAGAGTAAAAAAAAAAAAAGAAGCGACATTGAATGAAACACATAGAAGTGAGGAAGGAAATGACTTGTAGCATAGTCACTATGTGCGGCGGCCTAAAAACCAATTTAATGAACTGTTAACTTATGTGCGAGTGCAAAACGTCGAAAAAATTTATTGTGTACAAAATTGGCGCGTTTTTTTTTTCTGGAAATTTTCTCAAAAAAAAAAAAAAACCAAACAAATGAATGCTCTACAAATAACTGCGCTCTTTTATACACTTCGCATCATTTGGCATTATAAATCAAAAATAAGTAAGATTAATATCTACGATATTGAACTGAAAAACAGCTATAAGCATAAGAAACATTTATATTTGCATTCTTCACACTTTTCAAAATATATCGATACTTTTCGATACTCTAAGTATATAATAATATCGATTCTAATCACCTTCCAGACAAAATACTGTCAACGGCTAAGGAGTCTATATTGGTATTAAATTTATATATAACAATAATACATCGACAAAAAAAAAAAATATTCAAAGGTAAATATTAAATATTTATATATATTTGTATATATATTTGTATATCGATTCGTTATCGATATATCGCTCAGCACTAATGAATACAGTTGAAACGCCACTCTTCAGACCATTTCTTCAATCATAAAGAAAAAAAAAAAATACGGTGAGGAGAGAGAACAATTTCTTTACGTTCTCCCACTACATGCTTACATTCTGTAGAAGCCTCCCGGGATATTATAAGAAGCAGCTCTGTTCCAAAGAAGCTCTGTTGAAAGTAATGTTAATGATAATCGATGCAACAAGGAAAAACGAATGTACAAAAACATTGAACATAAAAACGCTTACACATAAAAAAAAAAAAATTAATTAAAATAAAAATTACAAAAAATATATATTGACACTATGAATTCATATAATAACCTTGAAATAAAATATATGAAAACTAGCTGTGAATTATAAACCATTTTTAATGTTAAATGAAAATTTAAAAAATCATAGAACGGAACTAAGGCAAAAAAAACTCAATTATGAAATTTATTTAATTATTATTTTTACAAAAAATGTTCAGTGACTGATTTTATTGCATTTTAATTAAATTTCTACAAAAAACTTACTTAAAATCTTTAAAACTTTTTTAGTAGAAACTTTGATGTTAATTAGTGCAAAATGTCAAAAGCATTTTTAATTTATGCTTATTTTAATTCAATTTGAATATATACAATGAATAAATTAAAATAATTATATTTATTTTATGCAGAAGTCATTTAATGCAATGCAAATTGAAAATATTATTTTGTTAACAGCTGTTAACTTTAATGAACATATGCTTAGCAGTTAGTGTTGTAAAGCGTACAAACTAAAAGATCATATCAAACACTGTTGTACGCCTTACGTAATAGCAGTAAACAGTAGCCTTAAAAAAAATGCTCGCTATAAAGCCTTTTGATTTGGCATCGAAAAACCTTTTTTGTCTACTTTGCAACACTACACAATTTTTGTTACAGCACACTAAACTTTTTCTTGCTAACCAAACCAAATTAAAAAAAAAAAATAACGAAAAATATTATTGACCACTTTTGCACGCTAGCTGCCTTAGTTGGCTATCCTTTTTTTTTTTTTGTTTTGTTTCTTCTTTTTATTTTTTACGCTGCCATTTTTAATGCTTACAAGCGAATTTACAAGCAGATAACACGACAGGATCATGATAAAAAATTTTCTTTAGGCTTCCGCTGCGGTTCTTGCGCTTTTTTTTTTTTTATTTTTCTTCTTTAAATTTTCATTGTTCTCGGACAGTTTGAGTTCTTTTTCTACTTTTCAATTTTTACACTTTATTATGCTTTGCATTCAGGGGAAAATTTTTAATATGCAGTACACCCCTTTTCGTTTTCTCTTTTGTTATTTTATTATTATATTTTTTTTTACTACATTTTGCTTTTACTTATTCATCTTCTTCGTCTTCTACGTCTTCCATTACTTTTACTCCTTTTTGAAATGCTTATTATGCTAGCAACACCACAGCAGCTGCTTGACAGTCACTTCCGTTTGCGCTTTAAAATGGCGATAAGCGTTATATTTACTGCGTGCTGTGCTACTTCCGGAAGTAGTAGGACAGAAACCATGAGTGTTACTTTACTTTGGACTTTGCGAATTTATATAATTTTGTGTTTAATGCTTTTTTTGAGCGCACACACACACACACACACACAAAGAAAACTGCTTATAGATTATAAGTAGATATCCACTTAGCGTTTAGGTTGGGATGGTGTTGTTTCTTTCTTTTTCTTTTATTAACTTTTCTATTTTAACAAAAATTGCAAACATAAATGAACTTTAAACTTTTGCTTGTGGCTTGATTTTTACTTATTAAGTTTTAAATTGGAAATTTTGTTTCGTTACTTTTCGAAAAATTTTTGCACGTACATAAAACTTTTATTTATTAGATTATAAACAAGCAAGTATATACATAAGAACACAGACAAAAAGCTGCTAAAAAGTTTATAAAACGTTTTCAAAAATGAAAAAAAAAAACAAAATGAAGCACTTAACGAAAATTTAAACACAAAAACAACAAAAAAGAATATAAGCATAATTTATTTGCCTATATTGAATGGAGTGGCAAAAAAGCTGTTAAATTAGCTACGCATATACATATATGTCAAGTGTCAGTGTATTTACACCCACACAGAGTTCAAAATAGACAACGCACACACGCAAACTTATGCCAAAAATTTTTGTATCAACACGTGTCACTGCTTCATGTCGACAGCAGCTTTAGATGCTTCAAGCATATTTTAGACTGACCACAAAAAAATGTATGAAAGTTCAATGCTTTCTCTAGATAATAGCTACAGCTTTTCAATTTAAAAATATTTGTAGTGTGAATTAAAAGTATGAAAAGTGGCAAAGTCGAAGCAGAAATGCGCTGCACAAAAGGAATATGAAGACAGACGGACAAATTTATATTAGAGCGTAGATATAACTCGAAGTACATATTTTACTCTTCCAGGTTAATTAGGATTATTTCAAATTATGATAGAAGTGGCGAAAATCGCGTATGAATACAAGGACGAAAGGATAAGCAAACGGATATGCGAATTGAGAGACATATGGTGCACGGATAGAAACAAAATGGATGTTGGACACACTGCTAGATGGGCAGAATAATAAAAATAAAGACGTATATAAAAAACGGATAAAAAATTTATGGAAAAGCATTAAAAGATCACACGGATAAAACGGCATACGGATAAGAAGAAAAAAAATGTGAAAATATGTAAGGAACTAAAGAACTAAATAGACACGTACGGATATTAAAAGTACGATTATAATAACATACGGATAAAATGATGTTCGGATAAAAAAGGATTCCCGTGGAACAGTTTGAGTGATAGTTCAGGATAGAATGGAATAATGTAAATATTTAATCGAAAAGTCATAAAGATCAAAATAAGAACATAAATAAAACAAACGGATAAACAGTATAGCGGATAAATAAACTTTCGAATAATTAAAACATCACAGAAATATGACAAACTGTTGAAAAGATGTGTTAATGAATAGCGTAGGGCAGTCGGAAAGGCAAATGTAAGGATATCAAAAGTACAAGTATAAAGACGAATAGATAATATCTATAATAACGGTTAAAAATAAATAGAAAGATATATGAGCATAAAGAAACTCGATAATATGAAACAAGAACGGGTGAACAGTATTACGGATAAAAATTCGTACGTATAAAAATGCAAACGGATAAAAACACAAACGAATAAAATTAAACGCGGATAAAAATGCAAACAGAAAAAATACAAACGGATAAAATTACAAACGGATAAAAATACAAACGGATAAAATTACAAACGGATAAAATTAAAAACGGTTAAAAATACAAATGGATATAAAATACAAACGGATGTATAGATGTGCGGACGAAAAAAAATTTGCTATGAACAAATTTTCGGATAAAAAGAAACTTGTATAAAAATATATACGGATAAAAAAGATAAGGAGACATTGGGATAAAAAATAAAACATACAAATGGGTTTTGTAGTAATCAAGAAACAACATACTACTTCCAAAAACTCCAAACTTCACTTAAAATGCAAGTTCACTATTAAAACTAATAAACTACAACTGTAGTGTATTAAAAAGGGACTCCCCCGCCATAATGCAGCAAAGCACTTTGTCTTGTCAGTCTGTCTGTCTGTCTGTCTGTTCTGTAAGCACTTGAACGAAAATTGATGATAACTTTTGTGCACAAAGCGCTTGAAAGTAAATTAAGAAGTTTTTTTTTTTTTTAATATTTTTATTTTATACGTTTTGCATTTTGCTAGGAAAGAGCACAATAACGCATATGTTTTTGACCACACTTAATATACAGAGACACTTCAACTACAACTAATACTATTTCTCGTCAACGTAGTCTCGTCGTCCTTTCACAACGTCTCAACGTCAACATCCTTCTCGTTACTCGTTGCTCGCTCTCTTCTCTCTCTCTCTCTCTCTGTTGTCAAGTGTGCGACACTTTAAAGTATGAATTTCAATTTTGCAACAAGTGGAAATAATTTTTTAGACTAACCACTTTTGTGTACTTAAGTGTATTCCATGCTGCCAAGTGACAAGTGGCGCGCTAAAAAGTGGGAAGATATCTTTCAAACAAAACTCGTTCTATAAAAAAACATTCACGCTATACAAAAGTATCATTGGGTGCAATTAAAATTCATGGTAACATGAAGTATCACAAAAGAATTTACTCATTTATACATACACATATTCATATGTATATGGTACACTCTCAACTATAATAGTTAGTTTGGGTTTTTTTTTTTTCGAAAAATTGTAATGAAAGTCGACAGCGGTTTAATTCGATTCATTGCCCAAAATAAACCAAACGTAACGTAACGAAACGAAACGTAACGTAACGAAAGAGAAAATACAAAAGTGCACTTTCATTTTAATTAATTTTACATTTTCCTCGAGCATCGTGCATCGAAAACAAAAGCATACAAACATGATCAATGGCATTTAAAATAAGTAAAATGTAATGAATTCAAAGTATCTGTGTAAAGTATAAGTGAATAAGTGTGCATGTGTAGTGCTGTGTGTATTTTTGGGTGATTGAATATATAAGTGTGCGTCTGTCTGTGTGTGTGTGTGTGTGTGTGTTATTTTAAGCGAAATTGAATTGTAATATGTCCTTGGGTGCATTTAGACTGTATATAATGTTCAACACGATAGAGAAAGATAACATATAAATGTGTCCTCATGCATGCGTCAGTAGCTGCTGCCTCAATGACAACAGAAGAAGCAGCAGCATCATTAACAACATTCGGAATAACCTCTTCATTTAGTAGCTTTCAATATTAGGAAGAACTTTATAGTAAAATTAAATAAGTACACAGATACTTTTGCATTTAGCATAATAAATCACTTTTTAGTTGCATTTGAATAAAGATGTAAATGTGTGCATATTAATTTGACTTAAGGTTACCATAGCCACTGATTCTTTGTGGTTAATTTGAAATAATATTTAAGTACGGATGGATTATTACGAAATTATTTATTTTGTATAAAATATGTATTTTCCAGCAACTTATGTTCTTTAAGGAAGCCAAAATATTATTAATGAATAAGTTACACTGTGCAACAAAAAAAAAAAAAAAAAAAAAAAATAAAATTGCTCGGAAGTCTTTTGGTAGCAATTGTAGATCTGGTCGAGTAAAAATAAACTGTATACTTGGAATTTTCGAGAGACTCCCAAAACTAGGATAAAAACCAAATTAAAACACTGATATTTTCATATTGTTTTATTTATGGGGCTATAACTCAGTCATTTATGAACCGAATTTCATTTTTTTTTAACCAGTTTAAACCAGATTTGGTTTGAACAATTGAGTTTGAAAGCTACATCTTTAACACATCTAGATTCTGGGTAGACCTATTCCCATGTATTTAGGGCAGTAGATTCCAAAATAAATCTTAATTGTTTATATAAGGGAGTTCCCCTATAGAATAAAAAAAATTATAAAAATAATCACAGTTTTAGTTAGAATCAAATCAAATTTTCGTAAAGATCCGAGGTTAACAAAAAATGAGTTATATTTAGCGAAAGAAAATATTTTTAATAAGGGTACCCTCAAATATAATTTGAATATATAAATTTGTCTGATTTTAATTTATTACTCTATAACTTTCACACTTTTAGTCCGATTTTGTCAGTCTTAGGCTTTATGTTTTTGTAGTGAAATATTCTTAATTTAGAAATTTTAAAAATAATTTATTTTAAAATTTTTCTATCAAATAATTCGAATTAAAAATGAACACTTTTCAAAAAAGCAGAAAATGATCCTTAAGAAAACTTGGGGATTTACCGCCACATTATGGGCATAGCCCATATACCCTATGTAGGGAATTGTCGGAAAGTTTGTAACGCAAAGGAGGCATCGGAGACCCCATAAAGTAAATATATTCTTGATCAGTTTGTGAGACGAATCGATTTAACCATGTTCGTCTGTCACCTTGTCAGAAGCAAGGCGCCACGCCCATTTTTACATATAGACCTCATACAAATTTACCACTTTTTTCGATTTTTTGTATGAAAATAGTTATTGTTTTTGAATGTATTTACTACAGATTGGGTAAAAATACTTTAAAAGGCATCCAATATCGAAAGTAAGGTACCACGCCCATTTTTAGGTATAGTCCCCATACAAACCTAGCGCCCATTTTTGGGTTTTTTTTTAAAAAAAATCTTTTTTTTAAAAAAAATTACCCCATTTGGGTAAAATTACTTGTACTGTCATCCTATGAATATGCCTCCGATATGACAAGAATCAGGCCACTATAACATACAGATCCCGTACAAATTCACCTTCCATTTTTTTTTTTTCAAAAGAATGATTGTATTATGTTTTGCATTTTTACCTTCTAATTTTACATGTATGCGTCTTCTTTGAGCCGCAACATGAGTTGTTCCCATCCAACCCCTTTGCAGAATATTTAATCTACGTCACTGATGAAAAACTGATGATGACAAAACTGTAATTAATTCTACTTGTATCACTACGGATTCCATTAAACATTTAACTAAACTAAAAACATGTCTAATCCGAAACATTTACATTTATATTTTTTTTTTAAGTATGGCAACTCTTTTTTACAGTTATTTAACATGCAAAGCGTATGTCAAGCACAAAAACTTTCATGGTTCAGTTTGTCAAGTACAACGCTAATGAGACGACATAGAGTCGACATAATTAAAAGCTATCAAGCATAATCGTAAAAGGAAAATGGATTGCATTGCTGCAATTTAAGAAATTCTCAACAAAATATGCACACATACATAGATGTAGTTAGGTAAGCTATAACTTCAGGCAGACTTTACACTTTCTATACATAAAGTAAGTATATATTTAATTCTAAGTAAATGCAAATTCCAAAAGGGTTGTTTTGTTTAATGTTTAAAAATAAATAAACAAAACTGAGTAACTTACTGCCTAACAGCAACAGACAACAATGAAGCACAGAAGTTCAACGACTTTAAATGTATAAAAGTCTCAAGTAGCTACATTTTAATTTGTATCTATGAATTTCTGTACGAGTTGAAGCCTCTATTATAGCTTTCAATGTCACGAAATGAAGTTCAAGCAGTGTAGACGGCACACTTAATTAGCGCATAATTTAAGTAAAATATTTATTTTCTTTTTTTTTTTTTGTGAAATAAATGAATAAATTCGCAGGCAAACATTACAAATTTAGATATTCAAGAAAGTTAATAACCACGAAATATATTACACATATATTTTATGACAGTCATTTGCATATGAAATACTTTTTTTTTATGCGTATATAACTTATATTGTTAACAAGCATTCCTTTTTTTAACCCGCTCTCATATACATATTTTTTTCATGAGTTACGTTGCTAATGAACAATGCACGATATTCAAAAATAAAATAAAATTGACTAATAAAAAAAAAAGAAATAATAATATAAAACAATGGCAAAAATGTATGTATACGCCCTAAATGTGTAGCAGAGTCTGTTAGCAACAGCACATTCTCGCCTAGTTTGGCCTGGCAAGGATAACTAGTAATTTATCTAAAACGGACACTGTGCGTGTAAATTACATAAAATTTATCAAAATGTTGACGCGTATGCTTCACAAGAAACTATGTCGAATTCCATTGTTGCGGAAACGTTTATGATACCGCAAACATTTAACAGGAACCTATACTATGTCCTTGTTACGTGTAGTTGCCCACATACCCACTTTCCACACGTTTTAAACCAACACACTAAGTTAAATCGCTCACGGCAACGTGAACATAAAACTGAAACTAAGCTAAGCGAAGCGAATTGAAAACAAAAATAGTATTAGGGGGTGTACAAAAAAAAAAAAAAAACAAATATTGTATAAGCGAATGGTTTAAAAAAGTTAATGTATAGAAGAAGCTTAAATACACTACATGATATTTAGTTATTAAAAACTTTTTTATATTTTAATTACTTTGTGTTTGAGTTAAGCCGTATTAAAATACAATATAAGCATTTTTTATTTAACTACAAAAACACAACACGAAGTGTGCTGTTCCGAGGTGATCTACTGAGCTTTCATCAGCTTTTGTCCAAACTTCTGCATTTTGGCAATAAAATCACATTCGGTGATTTTGTCATAGTGATTTAAAAATCGCTAAAGTGTGTTGGTATAGTGAAACAGTTCAGTTAGCGGCGATTTTGTATATCACTTGTCGCGAAAAGTGAACCTGTTCAGTAATCGATGATTGTTTTTCGCTAACTGTGATTTTATCACCGTTTGCAGTCACTGCTATTTTAAAGACGCAGTCACCAATCACAGTGAGTTAAAGAATGTATTCCGCTCTAGGAAAACATGCTTAGAGCTATGCCTGATTTCTAATAAAATCACTGCAAGCTTGGGTTTAACCAAACTTTGCAGCCTTTTTCGGGCTGAGTGAAGTGTTATAGATAAGGTTCTAGAGCTTGCAGTCCCTATATACCTATAATAACAGTCGTAGAAGTACCAAAAAATCGGCTTTGAAAGCCTCTACGTAATTATATATGTATTGCCTTTACAGTTTTAACACAGATGTTATAATTTAGTGCCACTTGATACCAATTCTGGATCCCGATCTTCTGGACGTCCTCCAGAACCTGATCCTTTCAACGCAGCGGCGGTCTTCCCCGTTGTCGTGCCCCTCTGATTTCGTCCACGTTTTTATCGTATACCGTTCTCGCTGGAGCTTCCTCATTCAGCCTCTACGCAATTACATCAGCATAACATCAAAATAACTTTGTTCCCATCGTACTCCATGCCTAGATATTTTGGAAGCAAAGTGATTTTTCATCTGTATAAATCATGTCAAAATTTAGCTTAAAGAGTTCCAAGTACTCTTTTTATTATTAATATCTGACTTCAACTTCAAAGATTTTTGTGCATAAAACTTTCAAATATGCGAACGTAAGTAAGTGAGAAGCATTTGGTTAAAATACTTGTTTTTTTTTTTTAGAAAGACATAAAAATTTACTGCTTCATACTTCTACACTGAAGTACGCAACATAAAAATAATAAAATTTATAACAATTTATAAATACCACACTTCAGTTTAACTGTGTAGCGTATGAAAAAAAAAAAAAAAAAATATGACTGAGTAGTTAGGAGAAGAATTGCGAGTAAAAATGCCAACAGGAACAGGACACACGCTGTTGTCGAGTCGAATTTTATATTGTTGTACGTTGAAAAGTTGTTGTTGTTCTTTGGTTGTTGTTGTTGTAAAGGTGCTACACAGCTATTTGGTGTACTACTGTGAAGTGTGGTGGAAATATAGCAAAGTTAGCGGCTATTTGGAAGCATATTTGTGTACTCTATACGCATACGTATTAGTGTAGGCGTAGTTGTTGTCCTTGTTGCAGTTGTTCTTGTTTTTTTTTTTTTTCATTTTTTTTTTTATGACGCAGCCGCTGAGTTATTAGTGGCAACACACCTTACTACACACACACATATACACACACACCCACAGTTTGTAAAACACAAACATACCCTATGTTATGTTGACTGCTGCACGGTTATAACATTGTCCTGGTTTGTAGTATTTTTTTTTTTTTTTTTTTTGGATTGCCGATGTTAAGGCATGATACGCTTATATTGACACCCTTTATACACCTTTTCTGTTGTATGTAAGCTTATGGAAAATGTCGGAAATATATTTGTGTGCGTGTTGACGTAAACCTATTTTACACTGCTGCTGCTTTTGCACTTGTTAGACGCTTTTCCTTCTGTGTTTTCCACCATTTTTTTATGATGATGATGTTGTTGTTGTTGATATATAATAGGTAGTTTGTTCGCTTCCTTTGCTGTTAGGCAGATCCTAATACAGCAAAATGTCTCATGTTCGGGTTAATCATTTGTCGTGTTACTCTCAACTAAAGTAAGTAGCATGAAATATGAACAGATTATATAATCGAATTGCAACAAGGAAAACAACACTTGACTAGGGTACTCGTATTATGCCCCAACAATGATGTTGAAGTTAAAAAAAAAGAAAATAATATTTAAAATTATTTTGAACTCGTTTGAAAAAGTTTAAAGGTAAATTTGTTTATTGTAATTTTTAATATTTTTATTATTTGGTTGGGTCTTTTGAAATATTAAATTAAAACCCGATTAAAAGTGAACTCATTTAATACTAAAAAATTGAGGAATTAGCAAGGTATACAATATTGTTAGACATTTGACTAAAAGGGGAGCGATTATAGTCGCAACGTAAGGACTTCTGGAAACAGTCTTGCAATATATACTAGTCATACAGAAATATTATGCATCAGGCAATAATCCTCTATGATACAAGACTAGTAAACAAAAAATGGGAGACGTCAGGTCAATATAAAAAAAGCTATATACATATGCAAGTAAAGAAATCATTGATTCCAGCTCTAGAAACTTGAAAAAACTCCTAAGCTAAAAAGCGGCATGTGCAATAGATTATCGATCAGGAATGCAAGTCGACTGCTAAACGAGCCACAAAAAAAATGGTCCCATCTCCGGAGTATTAAAAGAGAAGGAGTGTAAAACCACCATCGCGTACCAAAGAGGATTTCAGATTTTCTGCTGCAGCAAGTAGACTCTTGTACCGTTTCAAAAGACAATACTGGAGCTCAACTTTCTTTTTAATGTTGCAAGAGATTGAAAGCTGCTAAAAGAGCAAACCAAAAATTTGCTACAGAACGTTTCAATTTTAAACAATTGGAAAAGTCCTATGCTAACATTAGGCGGCGGAAATATTACCCCCTTTAAAATATTTTTGAACAATTTAAAGAGTCCTCTCCAAACACTAAGCGGCGGAAATCATGCTTTTCAATTTTAAAGAATTTTGAGAGCTCTATTCTGATAATACAAGCAAACAGCTAACAACTTACTCCAGTTGGATATCATCCTCATGGTTTCTCATTTTGAATACAAAAATACTTTTGCTCTTGAAAAAAATACACAGATTGGATCTAAAATGTTATAGCATTGTATATAGTATATGGTCAAAAGGTCTACGTTTTTTCTTTCCAAAACTGATTAAAAAATAAATTTCGATTCGAAGTTTACTTAGATATTTTCGAATCAAATTCAAGAGAAAATAAGAAAAAAATATTTTTTTAAACATAAGTTGTTTTGGGAGTGTTCCGCAAATTCCAAGTAGAGTTTTCTAAAGTTCAATTGGAAGCCCTACTATAATTAAATTAAATGAAATTTAAGTCCATATCTCGGGAATACAATCAGGTAGGACCCATTTTAAATTTTGAAGCTTGCAGCGTGACCGTTAAGAACAGGTGAAGGAACAAGAATGTTTGTGATACAACGATTATATAATTCTTTTCTGTAGAAATTTATTAATAAATTCAATAAAATTTATATCTAATAGAAAAGAAAAATTCTAAAAATAAAGCATCAAGAGAAAGAGAGACCAAATACAAAAAAAACTAGAACAACAAACAAACAAAATGTCAGCAAAAAAATTTGTAGTTATTATAAGCAAAAATAATAGTGAAATCGTGTCAACATTTATCATCATCATCATACTTCAGCTAAAGGAGAAGCGTCATAGAAGACAACAACAATTTAGCTCAAATATTTCTTCGATATACAAAAAATATGTGCAACACGCTTTCGAAAATAAAACAAAAAGTCAAAGAAAAAATATCACCCTGACATCGCGTTTTCTGTGACAAAAGCAATATTGCAATATTTTCTTACTTTTCATTTATTTTTATTTTTTTTTTTCGAATGTCCTTATGACGACTGATTTTTCTTCATATTTTACTTTTCGCATAACGCAAAGTTTTTCATCAAATTTATTTAGTTTTCTTTTTTTCTTTTTGTCGTCAGCAAGGATTGCACAACAAAGTTTGCATACAAAATGAGCAGAGTAGCAGCAGCACCAAACAGTGAAAATTTTTCCAAACTAAAGTTATAAAAGTTGATTATAAGTTTTCTGTCTTCAATAATATTGCTGACACGGAAGCACACTTCGTTTCTCTTATTTTTTTTTTATTTTTTTTTTTTTTTTTTTTTTTTAATTTTTGGTCCTTGTTACGCTTTTGCTTGGCATCTTTTGCAGAACAGCAGAGTTCAATAAAATGCAATTGTCATTGCGGCATTGGGAATACGATGCCGTTGAGTGCAACAATGAATCCAATGAATTCTTACGCTGAACGCTATATATGCGCTCATTCTTAATAATCCATGTCCTTTCGCTTTTATTTAAAAGTTTTTCTTTCTTGAACATGCAGAGCGGATTGTGCTGCTAAGTAAATAGTAAAATATAGTTTTTCTATATTTTTGTGTGTGTGTGTTTTTTTTTTTATTCCAAGAAGTGAAAGTTTTGTGCATAAAATGTGAAGCATGTAAAAAATTTTATGAAAAAAAAAAAAAATAATAATAAAATAAAATCAAATGCACTAAACAGTATTTTGTTGCATTCGTTGGTTGTCCTTTTTTTTTTAGCATCATCCTAGCATAGCCTTGAGCTTTATGTTACACGCTCTCCTCTCTCTCTCTCTCTCCTTTTCTATTTGCAATAACAAAATATCGTCAATGGCGACATCAATGACGCTGCCAAAGAAAATGGTTGCTTGACAACTGACAAGTAGAACGCTAAAGATGCCAACGACAGGCAAATATACAGACTGACGGACGGACAAATATGCAGATAGTCAATCAGACGACTGCTAGCTAGCTTGTAAGAGACAACAGGATAACTGCTCGTGAAAAAAAATGGCAACTGCATTCATTCATTCATTCAGTACATTACATGTTTTCATCAGTTTGGGTCACCGAGTATCGATTAAAAATTTATGCTGTGCACAGAATACTTTCTTTTTATTTTTTTATTAAAAACATGTAAATATGTATGACACAAATAAATGCAATATCGTTGTCCTTAAAATGTAAAATGGGATTGGGTATAAAAAAGAAAGAAAGTGATACACTTTGCTGCTACTGCTGATGCATCCCTTATGCAACTTTAACCTACTTTAAAATGAAATGAATTGATTTTTTTTATAACGTATATGAAGGGTCATATTTATTTCAAATGGAATATACACTTATTTTTTATAAGCATTAATAATCATTAATAGTGAAAGTAAAACAGAAAATCGTTACAATTTATCCTTATTTTAATTTAAAACTAGAGATGGAAATTTTGAAAATATGTATATCGAAATTTCTCCATACTCTTAAACAATCTATTATATCGATATACAGATTCAAATCATTTTTTTAAATAAAGTTGAATGGAAAGAAATATGAAAAATATTGATTAAAAACAAAAATTTTCTAATCTCCGAAAGTTCTGGTTAAAAAATAAAAATATTGGTACGATATTGATTTTTTGATATTTGTTCCAGCATTTTTTAAACTTATGCATCATTTTATTTATGGAGCTGCAATCCTGACGCAATGGAACTAGTACACCTTTGTACCCTAGTCAACAGCATAGCTACAATAAGCAGCCAGTCTATCAAAGCCCAGGAGAAGCCCTATCTTTAACACAACAGTTAAAAAATGGATAAAACATGATATTTTAGGATGTTGGAAATAGTATTTCCCATCCTTAAACGTAAAATATGTTTATAGGTTACCCTTTAAAATGTGATTAGAATTATAATAGCAAGGCGAGTAGTTTAAGCGAGTAGTATAAGCGAGTAGTATAAGCGAGTAGTATAAGACGAGTAGTATAAGCGAGTAGTATAAGCGAGTAGTATAAGCGAGTAGTATAAGCGGAGTAGTATAAGCGAGTAGTATAAGCGAGTAGTATAAGCGAGTAGTATAAGCGAGTAGTATAAGCGAGTAGTATAAGCGAGTTGTATAGGCGAGTTGTATAGGCGAGTACTATAAACGAGTACTATAAGCGAGTAACATAAGCGTGTAGCTTAAGCGAATTGTGCATATTATTAACGAATACTATTGTCCAGGGTTATCAGCGAATAATATGACAAATACTATCTGCGAGTAGCATCAGCAAATAAAATCAGCGAAAAGTATTAGCGAGTATAACTAACAAATAACATCAATTAAAATGTGCATCCAAAATGCTATACTAATTCCTTAACTAACAATGCCTGACTGCAGATATTTTATTACCAAAAGCATGCCAAGCGTACTACTAACACTTCAAACACTACAAATAACCAATAATATGCTAAGAAAATTTATTTCAAATATAAATTGAACTTGCTTGTAAACGTCACTTAAACTAATCTAAATTCTGACAGTTTCGAGCAACATTGCAAGTATTTTATACAGGAAATACAATAAAATTCAACTTGTATCTCATTAAATTTTCGACATAATAACACAAATAAATTTATTTGAAGAAATTTTTGGTAAATTTGTAATGTATTTCGAGAGTAGCTACTATGCCAATTAAGTTTTAAACCATAATAAAAGTCTAACTTTGACTGAGTGAGTGAGTGAGTGAGTGACTGCATATTTGAAATTGCAACAATCTAAACAAGATCAACACAAACAACTGAGAATATTTACTATATTTTGAATATTTTGTGCACTTTGTAACAACAATTGAGAATTCCATTCAATTAGAATTGAAATCAAAATCAAAATTAAAATAAATTGAAATATGCCAATAGAAAATTTTACCTTTTGTATGCGGTAAGCTGAATTTAAATGAATGTTTTTTTTTTTTTTTTTTTTTTTTGACTCAACATAAATAAATAATTGAACAAATGCTGCACTTTTGAATTGAAGTGATGGCTAAAAGCCTCAAGAAGTACAAAGTATTTATGTATATTATGAATGCAATAAGCCTAAGATGCTTATACTATATACATGCATGCATATACTATATAAAGGAAGGCAGCAAATATTACAAAATATTCTTAAATTCTTCTTGTTTGACTAGTAAAATGTCTATTTCCGTTGCTATGAGCATTGCTGACTGTAAACGACAACGACTGAACCGAAGAATGTTGAATGTACAATTTGAAGTGCATTAAAAGCAAATATAATATTTTTTTTTTAAATAAAATAATGTATTGAAATATTTTTTATAAAAATGTTCTTCTCTCTCCTTAAGCAGTACTAAGGCTCAATTCAATTCAACTCAGCTACTGCTGCTGCTGCTCATCTTTTGTTTGCATAGAAACATGTGCGGCATTTGTCCTTGTGTGTGTGTAAATGGGTGAACATTTTAAACAGCTACAATGACAACTAGAATATACTCTCTCTCGCTCACACTCTTTAGAATTGTACAAACATACTGCAGGATATTTCAATGGTGATTATTCGCTTGAAAGATTTTACTTTGCTTTGCTTTGGTTTCGTTTGGTTTGGTTTGGTTTACGTCTGGACTTACGAATAAATACTTTCGAGTAAAGTGGTTTGCACTGGTTGCATAGCACTGCTAGTGTTAGATTGCTTCGTCTCTAAAGGAAACCTACTTGCAAATGTTTGTACAAGTATCTAAAATAATGTTGTTTTAGTTTGAATTCCAATGTTTAACTATTGCTTTTAGATTTATATTATAGATTGTAAGTTTTCTTTTTCTACTTTCTGTTCAGATTGCATAAATCGCATAAATAGTTCATACTGACCAACCATTCATCTCATATATTCTGACGTCTTTCTATTTCTAAATTTGTTTGCAAATAGCATAAATGTTGATTTTGGCAAATGAAACAAAATTAAATCCGCTTAAAAATATGTATTTACTGTGTAAGCTTGTATGAGCGAGTCTAATTAGTAAAAAAAAGCTTATTTCAAATCTAACAATTTTGCAAAAAAAAAAAGTTTTTAATGCTAGAAAAAAATTGTATTTTAATTAGAAATTTTTTTTTTTTTTATGAGAGAGGCGAGGAGTGAAGGAGCAGAGATATGAAGGAAATAAGTATTTATTATATTTTTAAAAATATTATTTTTTATAAATAAAAGAAAATTTTGACTGCATAACATGTCTTGCAGATTCATGCATGACATATCTTGCACCACCTCATACCTTGACATGTGATAATTTTGTAGTTAATAAAATAAATAATTTGCCCTGTACCCAAAGGTGAAAGGGTAAAAGGGTATATTAAGTTTATCGAATGTATGTAACAGACAGAAGGAGGCAAGATAGACCATATAAAGTACAGGGTCCGCCATCTAACATTTTTTTTTGAACCAGTGGTTATTTCGAGTGTGGCAACACTGATGTCACATCTGATTGTACAGAAAGTTAGTTTTATCCTTCCGCTGAACGAAAATGGTTGTGTATACGATTGAGGAATGCGTTACGATCGATCTTGTGCGCACTGTTTTCGGAGACCGAATTATCAGCCGAAATTCTGATGTCGTTTGGCCGTCTCGGAGCTGTGATTTGACACCGTTGGATTATTATTTGTGGGGCGCCGTCAAAGACAAGTGTTATGTGGACAAGCCAGCGACAATTCAAGCTTTGAAGGACAACATTCGCGTCGCCATTGCCGAAATACGGCCGCAAACAATCGGAAATGTCCTCAAAAAATTGGGTCGACCGAATGGCGTACTGCAAGGCCAGCCGAGGCAGCCATTTGAACGAACTTATATTCCATAAGTAACCGGAAGGATTGTACTTTAATATGAAAAAATAAATTTGATGATCGGATGAACCGTTTTGTTTTTATTGCAAAAAAAAAAGTTACGTGGCGGACCCTGTATATATATTCTTGACCAGCATTGGAAGCGGAGTCGAACTAGCTATGTCTGTCTGTCCGTCCATCTGTCCGTCCATCTGTATTGTTTTTTATTCTAGGAAGTTCAAATATAGTATAAATTATGTATATGACAGTCCCAATAAAATTTCACAACATGGGTGGGACCAATAAAATTATAGGTATAGTAGCCCCCATACACCCGATTTTTTAAGATTTTATATGAAAATTCAATTCAATGAGGTATTGTAGTACAATAGAACCGATCTTAAGGTTCATAGTGATTGGGTACAGGGTATCTTGCAGTCGAGCATACTCGACTTCAGCGTTCTTTCTTGTTTTTTTTTTTTAATTTTATATGTATGGGCAGTGCTGCTTCGACAGTAGCAGTTCTTAGCAATATTAAATGTATAAGTTTCCCGAACGGAGACATCCTGCTTTATGAAATAATTACATAAACATTCTGTGAATTATAAACTCTCCAATCGTAAAACAACCGACGAAATGTCATAAAGCAATTACTAGTGACCACTTCATCAAAAACAAATATACAAGCTGGGAACTATTGATATATCAATGTTATAATGATGTAGATTTATCGATATTTTATTAGAGTATCGAAAATATCGATATGTTTCAACAAGGGATGACCCTGGTACTATGGGAGAAAATGAGAGCTAAAAATATAGCCATGTGAGGCAGGGTCACCCTACCCTACTAGGGTGCTTATCAGCTTAAATTGCATCAGCAATTATACATACGTATATGAGCCAAAAGAGTCAGGCTTATTGTGATAGCTGTCATTCTGGTACTCTTGTATCTAAATCATCATTTATGCTTGCGGTTAAATTAGTTTCAAATTCTTGTACAAGGCTCAAACAATCAAACTCATACCAAAACTTCGCTAATATTCGAAGGACTGCAAGTAGTTCTATAAAAAAAAAAAACAAACCAAAGAAAAAAAAAACAACGACCTCGAACTATTAACAAACTTAATTAATGTTCTGTGGTGCGTTGAAAGGTGTACATTATATAACAATTATTACTATTAAAATTAAATTAAAGCAATTAAAGTGAAATAAATAAATTATTTAATCTTAATACAAAACAAAATAAAAAAAAGTAGGTATATAATACCTACATAATAGCTGACAATTTAATGCGTATTAAATTGCCTAAAAAAAAAAAATAAAAATAAATAAAACAACGTAAAGTGTGAGTAATTACAAAATTACAGCAACACAACACAAAAATAATTGTCAAATGACAAAAAAAAAAAATTGGTATTAATATTTTATAAGCTTTGTACAGTGTATCTATAAAGTATAAGCAGCGGATAAAATGTATCTAATTGTTTTTGTAACTACCAATTGAACTGCCTATCACTCTTTCTCTCTCTCTCTCTCTCTCGCTCTTATGTACATTATTATATAAATTATTTATAACAAATGGGTCAAATTATTGATAAATCATTCATTCGATCCGCTCATGCAAAGTAAATGAATAGCACAGATTAAAATGCTAACAAGGCGGAGTCTCTGCTTATTTTTTTTTTTTGGTTAATTGAAAATAGACAAATAATTTAAGTGTAGAACGAAAAACAGTCAACATACTCGTACTATAAAATTTATTCCATTTCAGTACACGTAAATACGTTTAGATATATTTTATAATTAGACATTTTCACGCATAGCTTTATGTGCGTTCTTTGATAAACATACAAATGGGTTGGGTTAAATATGAATGTGCGCTGTGCTGTATTTAATGCTAAAGGGTTGTCCCAGCTGAGAAACATAATAAGCAGCCATTAGTGTGTCTTTTATAGAAATACCACAAACGGACTTTTGGTATTAAAATGACTGGCATGTTTAGATTCAAACTGTCCGAGATTTAGATAGATGAACGGACAGACGAACGGATATACGCATTGTGTTTTTGTTAGTAAAATAGGAAAAATTAGCCAAATGGAAGATAACGAGTGTGGTTTGAAGTATTTTGAACAAAGATTTGTTTTGATTTAATTGCTTGGATTAAATTTGGAGCTTTGAAATTTAGGTGTAGAAATACATTTTGTAATAAATTGTGTAATTATCGTAATAAAAATTAACACTTTAAGTATTTAAAGTTTTCTTTGCTTTTAGTGATTCATGGATAGCTTATCGAAGACTGAGCAAGAGAGAGAGAGAGAGATGATTTAGAAGGCATAGTAGGTACAGAGAAGATGAGTTGAGCAGAAGAGTCATTCCTAGTGATGTGCCGATTTCGATTCCGTTATGCATACTCATAATTTAGAAACACAGAACTCAGATTTTTAAATAAAAATTTATTTAACTGTTTCAATACTCTTTATTATCAAACAACACAAAATTTAACAGTATCGATTAATACACTAGATATGTGCCAATACCGATTAATATGCATACGCGTAATTTAGATACACAGAACCTGGATATATAAATTAAAATGTATTTATCTATTACAATATATATATTTTTTTTTATTACTTATACAAACTTTAGCAATGCCGATTAATATACTAGTGATGTAACGATACCGATAAATATACAAACTCGTTTTTTATATAAAATGTATGGATTATAAACTCAATTTAAATACTAAACAATCAGCCCTCATTTAATAATGATGAGTCAGTGCTAAGCGCGTTACACGTGTGAGCGATAATAAGTGATATACGAATATACAATTCCACGGAAATTCATTATGTAAAAGACAAGGGTGTTAACCTACTAAAACCAAAACAATGTCAAATGACAGACAGACAGACGTTAAGGCCAGTCAACTGACTATTCAACTGACCGAATAAATTTATGCAAAAATGACTAGAAATTGGCTGTTAAAAAAAAAAGAGTAGAAGAAGGTGTTCTTGCATACCTATTTAGTTACTTTGTTGTTCTAAGTAATTAAGCATATACACGCATAGCAAACAGAGTATTTGACTAAAAGCTTAATACTAAACTCCCTACTGGGAAACTGAAACACGCAAAATGCCAAAGTGCTTTCGTTTCTGGTATGTAGCGTTACGTAGCGTGACAAATAACTTTGATTTTAGATAGAAACAGAAATCTAGGCGCGCATCTTAATTGTGCCAATCTGTTATGTTACGATTTTTAACAAATACGAATTCAATTCACTAGAATTTAGCGGAAACTAGAACAGCACGCAGAAAAAATATTTAAATATTTTTAATGCACTAAATTGAATTCAAGACGAGTTAAACATACTCACACTACTGTCTTGAAGTGCATTAGTGATTGCTTTGCTGTGTCTCTTGTTCTTCTACAAATTGTATACAAAAACATTTCACAGATTTCTGTAAACCAAACCAATTCGTTGCGTTGTGAAACTGTTTATGTGTCAGCTGCAGCTAACAAACAAACAAACAAACAAACAAACAAAAGGACAGCACTAAGAAAAGTGTAGTGAGGACACATACACGCACGCACACACAGAGAAGGAGAGAGAGAGAGAAAGAGAGAGAGAACTTTGATATTGATAAATGATGCACATAAATCTGAATTTTGCATGTTTGCCAAAATGTAACATAAATCACAATTTTCCGCAAATATGTAAGCATTACGACTAGTACGAGTACGAATACTATGCTTAGCTATTGCTTTTGCTATAGCTATAGATACTGTTTAAGATACGATACGATGTGTAGCTTTTGAAGGCTCAACATCAAGCAAATTGGGTTGCTATGTCTAAGCTAGCATTGAGCTAGTATCAATATGAGTTGAATTGAGTATAAACTCATATCGGATGCCATGGAAGCGTTTTGAATTGTTGCTTGAAATTCATGTTAGACTAGTCACACGCAAACACACACACACACACACACACATACAAAAACACATAGTTGCATTTTAAGAAACATGCTTCAAATAGCTACTTACGACTGTATCTGTGAGTTTGTACTTGTATCTGTATTTGCGGTATCTATGGTGTAAAATTACTCATTTCCTTCAGATATACTATAGTGAGTGAGTGCTCTTCTACATACTATACATATAGCCACATTGATGATTAAGTACATGCAGCAATGTACAATCGCAACATATCCGTAATTTCATGGAATGCATTTCTTGAAAATTTATCATTCATTCACAACACACAAAGGGTTGAAAATAAGAAAATTGCATTTCACTTTGCTGACAAATTATGAAAATTTTTTGGAAAATTTGTGAAAAAAGAGTTATTGTAGTTAATAAATTATAAATTAGCGTGATAAAAGTTTAATAAACAAATCATGGTTGTCTATCAAGGTGGCTGCTTATTAAGGACGAGATATACTAATTTAGCTTGTAGATTGCATTAGTTAAGAAAAAAGTTTTCATACTAAATGTAAAATCTATTTATAAAGTGCTTAGAAAAACTAAATTTAAACAATGTTGATGCTATTTCTTACACACAACGCGTATTATTACGGCAGGCGAACGAACGAACGGACAGATGGACAGACGGACATTGTCCTAACGACTCCAAAACTGATATATATACATTTTGGAGTGCCACACACCTAGCTCTGCGTATTATAAACATTAATTAAAATTTTAAATATCAATTTTTCTTTTATAATATGCTATCTTATAATATGCTCCTAGATGTATGCAACACTTTTTATAATCGTCGCAAATAGTGTCTTTAGAAAGCTTGAAAAACATTAAAGCTGTCGTTTTTAGGTGCTGCGAAATATATAAACAGCTAGACAAGTCTAATCGATCTAACTAAGAACGTCACTTCATCCTTACAACTGTCAGTCCGTCCCTCCATATGTCTGTCTATTGTTACGCTTTTTGTTGGCTCTGTTTTGAAGATATCGAGCTAAAATTTTTTTCTTTTCTCTGATTAAATCACTAAATATTAAAGCCCGCTGCTAACTTACCTCTTATTTTCTATAAAATTTGAGTTTTATCTGTTTATAGACACCATTCCTTTTTTATTTTATGCATCTATTTTTCTATATACTATAAGATGTAAGAGGTATTAAAGCTTCGGTTATCCCAAAGTTAAAGTAATTTTTTTTTTGTCTTTTGTGTATGACTTTTTTTAAACTAAAGTTCGTAGTGTTCAAATAAATAAAATTTTACAAAAGCGCCTATATGTATGCAATACATTTCTCTTTTTTTTTTTGCTTTTGTTTCAAGCACGCAATAAAAAATGTTGGTATTTCGACAAATTATTTCAATAAATATTGATTTATAATATTAAATAATTTAACTCACAAACGTAACGCTTAAAAATCAATTTGTTTGTATTTGTATTTGTTTTGTTGTTTTTTTCTTCTGTTTTTTTTTTGCTTCTTGTCATCACACTTAACTGTAAAAGCAATTGTTATTCAAAAAAAAAAAACACTCAACAATATAACATACATGTATGTAGAAAAAAAATTCAAATATTTATATTCTCACGACAAACTTGACAAATACTTCATAAATTATTACAATACAAATTTTAAAATTTTCATAAGCATATAAAAAATTTTATACATACATATAACTTCTTCTATTATTCAATATTGTATGTACTCACCAAAAAACATGATAAGCAACAGCTGTACAACGCAAAGTAATCCAATGCGAGTCAAGTAATCCATCAACATGTTGCCGTATCGTTTCATAAACGTTTCACTTTCTTCGAATCCGTTGAATATTTTAATATGCAGCAGTGCCAAAATGTCAAAATTCCAAGAACAAAAACCAAAAAAAAAGCAAAAATAAATGTCTAAAAAAAAAAAATGTGCTACACACACGCGTTAAATTTTGATGATATAGCTGTTTTTTTTTTATTTTTTTTTTTTTTTTTTAATATTCACACTTTATGCGTATTGACATTTTTATTAAGCAATAAATATTTAAATTCATGATTTCCGCTTTGATGTTGTCGTTGCTTCATTTTTCAAAATGGTTTCTTTTTTTGTTCTTGAACAGCTTTTAAGCAGTATTAGCACTTATAATAGCTGACACAAACACACATTGTCAAAGTGCTTAGCACAGCTGCAAAGAGAAGAAAAAAAATAATAAGCGTAAAATTATTATTTTTAAGTTGTTATTGACAAATAATAATAATAATAATGAGGTGTTTTTTTTCCTAGTTAAAGTGTATAATTAAATGCTTTATTAACAAATATCAAATCAAAATTTTCCACAACATTATGTCGCTTAATTAAAGCACAGACTGAAGTGAGTGAGCGAATCATTATATTTTGAAAGCTAAAAGTCATAACAAAAATGAATGATGACGCTGTGCAGAAAAGAAGTACAAGAACAACAACACAAACTGTAATTATAACAAGCAGCAGTAGCAAGCAAGAAATAAGTAACAAACTAAAACCAAGTTACTTGTTAATAGTACAGACTATATTGCTGCTGCTGCTTCTTAGTTTGCAGAAAATAGCATTATAAACTGCATGCGAAAATGCTGTTGTTAAGGTTACGCCATAACGTTGAAATATAACTGACAGTAAGGCTAAGAGACATATACATGATTACATACGCATACCATTGTAAGCAGCAGCAGCAATAGCAACAGCAAATGTTGCTCTAGAGGTTTATGTGTGTGTCTCTATAAAAAAAAAAAAAAAAAACAAGGAAAAAAACGAAAAGTTGCCTGAAATGATTTAGCTGCGGTATTAGCAAGTATACGTCTACTTTTATGCTCAGTTGCAATTAAAGCGACAACACAACAGTGACGATACAATGACAACAACAAAAACAAAATGTGTTGCTATTGTTGTTGCTGTTGTTGTTGTTGCTATTACTGCAGCATTTGCTGTTGCTACTATAATAATGAAGGACATTCAAAAGCGAGCAAGCAAGCAAGCAATAACAAAATGCTATAACATTCTAGAACGCGAGCGCATAGTAGTAGTCAAGTTGTAGATACATAGTATCTGAGTACATACATACACATACATACACATACACATATATCTGAGCGCACACAGATAACGAACGAACATGTCCGTCGTCAACATCGTTATTATGAGCAAACACTCACTAAACAAAAATATTTATTCTGCAGACCTCGATGATGATGACGATGACGATGATGACAACAAGAACAACTTATAGAACGATTGCAACCGCATATGTAGCATTTCAGCATGTGAATGAGTGAATGAGTGAGTGAGTGACTGACTGTGACTATCTTTTGCTTACACTCTCTATAAGCTGTATGACCTCTTAGTATAACTGTTTCGTAGTACACTTGGAAAAAATTAATTAATCTTTTTTTTTTATTCGTGTGTTTCTGAAACTATTTATATAAAATATATATATTATTTTTTTTTTATATAAGTAAAACTAATTGACGCTTTCAATCAGTGTTACAAATTTTGTACTTCAACTTCGATAATGAATTAGCGCATTAATTAGCATAGATTTTTTTGACTGACAATTTGAGCATACCTGACAGCTTAATAGCAATTTGATAAAATCATTTCTATTACTCAAACTACGAATATTATATTAAAAGAACTAAAATCGATTAGTCTTCTCGATATAGTTGGATTTAATTTAAGTTGTTTAAATAAGGTTCTTAGTTTTTGATTTAAAAAAAAATTGTTTTATACTTTGTGCCATTAATTATGCACAAAGATTGGCATTTCAGTGCGAACTTTAACAAAAACAATTAAGCTATTTCAAATTTTCTTGTAAACTTGCAAAACTTTGAATAAATCCAAGAAAAAGTGTTTCCAACAAAATTATCTTTTATATTACTTTGCTCTGTTCAGAACATTGAACAAAAAGAAATTCTTTGCATCGATGCAAAAATAGTGTTGGAAAACAAAAAAAGAAATTTATTAAGTGGCAACTAGAATTTTAGAATTTTATGTGTAAACTGAGGAAAAATAGCCATTCGAGAGAATAAAAAATAAATTGATTCACTTTGTCTCTGGTGCAGTGTTAATTTGTTACACACATATGCGACATTCTTAATATTTTATATTACCTTTGTAAGCATATTTAAGGAATATATTTCAAGCGTAGACTTTAATTCAAGTTTTTGATGATTTTTTTGTTATCTAACAGAATATCATAGTCTCATGTCTAGTATCTATGTTGTTCTCGTCCCCTTTTCGGATAAAAAAATATAAATAATGAAAATTTTTTACAAAACAGTATGGGGCAAACATAGAAATCGCACATGAGAATGTGAAATCGTCTGAGCAGGTCCTAAAGCATTTCTAGAAAAATGAGTTAGTTAGTTAAGTAACCAAAGCAGGCCTGGAGAAAGGGAAAAGGATGGCACTGCATGTTTTTAAGGAGTCCAGTGTATGAAAAAAAGGAACATTTTTTTTTTAAATCCTTGAAAAGAAGAAATTAAGTTTTTTTTTTTTCATTTCACTTTAAAAAACTTTTCCTCGGACTCTGATATTCTTTCGGCTGGCCTGAACCAAGCTAAAAAAAAAAAAAAAAAGAAAAAATTTTAAAAATTTAACAGTGAAGAAACCTGGGGTACAGGGAAATGTGCGGTTGCAACAGTCTTTGAACTACCTTAAAAGCCTCTTTTTTTTAAATTTATATATATTTTATTTTTTTTATAAATCAATATGGTTAACTGCACTCCATGGCTCACTTCAACCCTACATTATTATATTATTTGTGGTTTTATTTTTATTATTTTTTTTTTATTTTTTTTATTTATTTTTTTTTTTTTTTAGAGTAATTTTTGATTAAATTCGATGTAGAAATTTTGGTACATTAGCGAAATATGAATGAATTTTCTGGAACTTCCTAATTTAAGGTAAGTTGAAGAATTAAAACATTCTATCTCTTCTTGATTTTAAAGTGTAAATGATGTAATACTACAGGTCTCTAGAAGAAGATTCATTCATAGTGTTTCATTTGAGAGAGATCTTTTCACCTGGAGAACATGGAATATTTTCTAAATATTACTTTAAATTAAAAATAGATAAAAATATTGTATTCTACGCCTAAAATGGAATGGAAATACGAAATTCAGCTTTTTAAATTTTATTTTTTTTTTCAGCTTATTTTATTTTCTGTAACTAAACGCTTTCAAATTAAACTAAAATATTTTTAACCAATTATTTCGTATTCATTTTTCAGCGTGTATAAACCATAAATTTTTGTATTTCAGATACAGGCATCTCTCTGTCTGTCTGTCTGTCTTCATCTATTTGTCGTAACATTTACATGTGATGTGATTGTAGTAGAGAACTATATAAAAGCAGTTAGTATACAACACATACTATACTAGCAATGGCCGATTTTTGGTTATGAGTGAGGTTAAATGTTGTCATAGAAGTTGCCACATGCAAAAAAAAAATAAAAAAAATATACTATTCATAACTGTTGCAAGAGTAGTTCTTGTTGCTGTTGTTGTTGTTGCTGTTGATGACTGCATGTTTGTCTATTTTTGAGGCGCATAGAAAATTTAAAATGTCAACGTAATACAAAATAAATCCTTTACCACAGTTCGTATGTGTGTGTGTGTGTGTGTGTGTGTGAGGTTGATGTGTCTCAGTTATGTTATGCTATGCCATGAACATTTAAGGCATGTGCTATGCTTGTTACACACTGAGATGATGAGTAGAATGACAACAACAACAACAGCAACAACAACAAAAATAAAACAGCAACAGCAACGTTGGCATGCGTGTTTGTGTAAATATCCTTGAAATGTTGCAAACGCTGCAACAAAATACCAATGCAACAAAGCGCTCTATATGAGCAAATACACAGCAAAAAAAAACATTTTTTAGAGAAAAAAAATGCCACACACCACCATACCAACTAACATTTATGCCGCATGTGGCAACTTTGCGCTTCTTCTTCTACGTTCTTTCTATGTGGCATCGCATTGCATGGCTTAGCTAGGCATGGTGCAACGCGCGCGCGATACAAAAAAAAAAAAAAAATATAGCAGTTCATGAACGTGTGCGGCTTGCTCTACTTTTTTCCGTTTGGCTTACAATTGTTTTTTTTATTTCTACATTTCTCCTTCTCCATTTTTTTTTTAATTTTTTTGTCAACATTTTTTTTTTTTTTTTCTACTTTTGACACTACCACCGCAACGTTGCCTGCCACCACTCATATCGTTCAACGGGAGCAAGTTGTGTGATTATTGCTGCGGCACATTTGCACTTTTGCAGCATTATAACATTTAAGCTGTGCAACCCTCACATGCACATGCCACATTCAACATATCTCAACAAAGTTTACTACAACGCTTTGAAATTCTTTATCATATTCGTTACTGCTGCTGCTGCTGTTTTGGGAAAATGCTTGCTGATTGCAACAACAACAACGACAACATCATCATCATCATCATGCACCAAATTCGTTCGTTTTCCTTTTACAAAAAAAAAAAAATGCAACAAAATGTGCGCTTAGCACGGCACGTAACACAAATAAATTTAATTGAAATTATTATTTATGCATTTAAATAGGTGCAAATGCGCTAAATGCACGCACAGCTCAACGTCATTATTAATTATTTTTTTTAATTTTTTTTTTTCGTCGCAAATTAAAATTAATATTTATAACTAAAACTAAATAAAATAGGCGTTTTGATTTCAAAAGTTCTTCTAAACTTTGTATATTGCCATCTAACGTCTGACTTTGTATAACCTTCTCGCATGACATGAATCCTTACAAAACAAAAAAAAAAAAAAAAGCAAGAATTCTGCTTGCAGAAAATTGCATAAACAGCGAAAAAGTTTTTGCATACAATTTTTATACACAGCACACAACAGGTAAAAAGTTATAAATGTGCTAGAGACAGACAGAGGCGTATCTGTAATGCTTTAATTTAATAGCTTGCTTGCTGCATATGTACTAAAAAGATTTTAAAAATAAAAATAGAAACAATTTTATAAAAATACTTTTTCATTTTATGAATAAAAAATTTAACCCTTCTAAGCCAACAAAAAAAAAACACCATAACGCCACTGTTTGGCTGGTATCTACCTTCAAGTCTGTCTGTCTGTCTGTTGCTATATTTATAAAAATTTCTTTGCTTTTTTTATTTATTTTTTATTTAAAGTTCTGCGACAAGTTGTTCTATAAAAAAAAAGAAAAAATAAAAATAAATAAAAAAAAAAATAAAAACATTTTGTCTGTTCATATAGCAGAAATTCTTTACATAGTCAACGACATTCATGCATACATTTGGCACTGAAAGATTTTGCGATAAAGAAACATACCAACATGGACGAGTATGGTTGAGGTACATGTAAACTTTTAGCAATGCATCATATCAAAGATGCGAGAAGTTATTTTATATAAAAGCAGATAAAATAAAAAGTGTCTATACATATACTTTGTATGTCTAGATTATGTCTTCTATAAAGTGATTCAAATTTCAGGAAAAAAAAAAAAAGAAAAACTTTATAAAAGAGTAAAACCTTAAATTAGCATAAAAACAAGTCAGAGCAAAGGTGCCTAACGAAGTGCGTAGTTTAAAATAGCTTAAAAAGGCTTTTAAAGAATTTATTTGAAATATAAAATACAAAAACTGATATTTTTTACCTTTTAAATTTTACTTTCTGCATAAAAAAATTAAAAATAAATGGTATAAAATGCATTTCATAAAGCATTTTTCAAAATATTAACGCACAAAGTTATGCTACAACAAATTAATAATTAGTTTTGTAACTTCAAAAAATACTTGTTCAATTCTACTTAGCTCAAATAAACATATCGATCGATAAGTTGAAATTTTGGTCAAAAAATATATATGTATATTGCTTGAAATTGGTTGCACAATCATATGGATTCAATGCTGCAAGAGTACTAATACACTTCTTCATGATATTTATAATTTTCACCACCAATTTGATTAAGCTGTCGATTTGATGATAGCAGAAAGCAAATTTTAATACCAAATAAATAAATAAATAAAATAAATATATTTTTTCAGTGCTTTTGTTGCATACTTTGGGGCTTTTGGGCTCTAAAATAATGTCTACATTAAAATTAAATGTGTGCATTAAGAGGTTATAATAATCTAAAATAGCTAGAAATAGTTTACAGATAAAGAATAGTTTTTAGTACAACATAAAACCGCCAAACGGACTTAGTCAAAATAGTTATTAAGCAGTCTATTCGCCGATATCTTATTCGACTCAATCGAATGAAACTTTTTGAAAACAGTAATCAATCGAAAAACC
Organism: Leucophenga varia; assembly: GCA_018903435.1. Classification (NCBI taxonomy): domain Eukaryota; kingdom Metazoa; phylum Arthropoda; class Insecta; order Diptera; family Drosophilidae; genus Leucophenga; species Leucophenga varia. The sequence continues at coordinate 5,784,161 of JAEIFJ010001870.1, forward strand.
AACAAAACTCACCTCATTCTGCAATTCTTATCATAGCACCGGTTTCTTTTAAGCGTGCTTTCTCTCTCCCTCTCTTTTTTTGTCACTTACTAACACACTCACTTTCTCTCTGTATCTTTTTCTATCTCTTTATTTCTTTAATTCTCTTTTCTATCTCTCTATTTCTATCACCTTCCCTCCATATTCCTTTCTATTGTTTTCTCTATCTACTTCTATATATCTCTTTCTCACTCTCTCTGTCTCTCTATCTCTATCATTTTCTCTCTCCAATTCTGTTTCTCTCTTTCTTTTTCTTTCATTTTTTTCTCTCTTTATTTCTCTTTCTTTGTCTTTCTCTCTCTTTTTCTCTCTATCTCTCTTGCTTTCTCTCTATCTTTATCTCTCTTAATCTCCTTCCCTCTCTATTTCTTTCTATTGCTTTGTCTATCTACTTCTCTCCACCTCATTCTCTCTACACCATTGTTTTTCTATTTCTTTTTCTCTATTTCTCACTCTCTATCATTTTTTCTCTCTCTGCCTCTAACTATCTATTTCTCTCTGTTTAAGTTATTGAAAATTATAAATTAAAATCAACAGAATATAAGGCAATGCACGTACAATGCAAAATGAGTGCATACTATATAGTACACAGCAAACATTCAGTTGTATTAGCCATCTACTTATTGTACTTATCAGAATTATTCTTCGTGTGTACTTTTTATTACTTGCCATTAATTCTAAATCATGCACTTTTTAGTCGAGCGGTTTAAACTTGCCGTTCACTATTCTATATTGGCGACCCACAGATGTGCATATGTACTTCTGAGCACCTTGTATTTAAAATCGTATGATCGAATCTTGTATTTAAATTGTAAATACAAAATCATGTTACATATAGCCTAGATTCTTTAATATGCAACTTTAATCTTGCATAATTGTAGCGTACATCAGAAATGCTCAAAAGCAAAAAAAAAAAAAATGCTAAAATTGACCACTTTACTTCGCAATACTTATGTACGTATACGCTTCAATTTACTTTATGCTTGTAAATATGCATGAATGTCAACGTAACTATGTACACAGCAAAAATACTAGTATGCTGCATATAAAACAGAATACATACTGAGTGTCCAAGTTTCAGTTTGCAAATTCTTGCATGACTACATTAATATTTACATTTTTACTCTTTCATATCTTTTTTTTTTGGTTTTTTATATAAAAATGACATTCGAGTTGCAGCAGCAGCAAATGAGTGCAAGTACACAATTATGCTTAAAAAAACAAAACAAAAAAAACATAGACAAGAGTAAAATAAAGTAAAGTGAATAAGGTTTGTATGTCCTTTGTAAATATTTATGATAAAAATAACTATGTTGACTTAAGTAAAAGCGCACAAGTTACATTTTGCGCGTGCTCTCACATTTTATGCATTTTTGCACCAAAATTTATTCAAACTCTAATGCAGCCAGCTTGGCATGCACTCACTCACTTGGACTCACTCAATATAAGCTAAAGTCAATTGTTAGTAAATTTTCCAATCCTTTGCTACTATTTATGCCACATGCATGCATACATGCCAAGCATGCCATGCCACGCATTTCTGAGTTGTAAATCATACAAAAAAAAAAAGTTGCTCATAAAACATTCTCACGCTCAACATCATCAAAACAACACAAAATCATGGCTGAATGCCATACTACAAACGTAAACGCTTATGAAATTGTCGAGCATTGTGTCAAGTGGTTAGATGATATCCTGCTCTGCTCTGTTCTGCTCTTCACTGCTCTGCTCGGTTTGGTTTGCCCATCTTTTTAGTTCATTGTTTAGTCATTATAGCAAAGTTTTGCTTTGTCTTATTACACTTGCTTGCATTCTGTCTGTCTGTCTGTCTGTCTGTTTCTTTCTTTCTCTTTCTTGCTTTTATATGTTGCGCCCTAAAGTATGCAGCTGTAAACTTACTAGTTGCAACAATTGTTTACATTATTCTACTGCAACTCAGCTACTTCTGTTGTTATTCTTTCATTTAAACACATCTCGCTTTGCTTTGCTTAACTGACATACTGAAACAGTTTATACAGTAGCCAATAAAAAAAAGAGAGAGAGAGACAGAGATAGAGATAAAAGTGTTTAATAAAAACGAGGTCAGTTCAATGAAGCATTTCAAAAAGATTTTTAAAAAAATCAAAACCTTTTTTTTTATAAAAACAGCCGTGTTTAGCAGGTTTTGCAAAAATTAAAAATTAACTTTGCAACACACATCGCTGTGAGCGCTCTTTGTGAAAAGTAAATCTGTGCAACTCTTCGAAGTCAGCTGTTTGACAATTTTGTTTTTTGATACCGTCGAAAAGATACCCCCCTTGTATTGATTTTTATAGGGGTACCCCCTTTTTCAAATCAATAAATAAATTTGTCTTATTCCACTTTTTTCTCTTAAACTTTCACATTTTTAGTCCTTTGAAAATTTGGGTTTTTTTTTTACCTCAAAACCTGCCTTTTTGGAGGTTTAGCCATTATTGTTGTATTTTATTAATAAGGGATATCTTAGATCTATTTAAAAACTTCTTTCTTAAAACATCCCTCAACATTAACACAAAGACAAAAACACATAAAAAGATGGAATAATAACTACAAAAGAAAAACAAAAATAGACAATTCCAAATCGTGGCAAATTGCTAAAGTTTAATAAAGAGCAATAAAAAAAATGCAACACATCTCTAAAAAAAAAAAAGAATTCTTTTAAATTGCTTTTTAAAAACTTACGCGCGTCTGCAATATTTGTTTTAAAAATCGTTTTAAAACAGACAAAATGAACAAAAAAAAAATCCAAATTGTTTCAAATTGTTTTCTTGTTAATAAAAAAAAATTTAATAAAATTGAAAAAATAATGTTCTAAGCGAAAATTAAACTGGGCTAATTATATTATTTCTAGTAACAGCAACCATAGCGCTTCAGGAAGCTTTTAAGATAACAAAGCTAGCAGGGAACTTCAAATTGATTAAAAAATAGTAAGCGTATGCATGTGAAAATATTTTTTGAAAAAAAAACTTAATTAACTTTTAAAAAAAAATAATTCTATTTTTTATCTTTACAAAAACTCTTGTACACTACTTGTGCGAGAGAGTAAATTACGCGAATTTTACATTTTCATTTTTTTTTTTAAATTTAAAATTGTATGTGTGCCAACAAAAACAAAACAAAATCGTTTTCCAATAACAGCAAAGAAGGGAAAAAAACGCTTAATATTCGTTGTACATCAATTTGCTGCTGTCTAAATAAACTTGGCTAACAAAAACAGTCAATACTGACACAAAAAAAAAGGAAAAATAAAAATCAAAGCAAGCAAACAATCAGAACAAAAAAAAAAATGTGTGTATGCAAACCAAAACAAAATAAACACTGCAAAAAAAAAAACTTAAATATTTAAAACGAATTTTTAATACGCTACGCAGAAAAATGTGAACAAAAAAATAAATAAAAAAAAACATAAATCCAAACACTTTGCGGACAATGTTGCGGGTTTTAGACTTAAAACAAAGTAAAAATATATAAAAAAAATAAAGTAAAAGCGCTAAAAGATAGACTGGAACACGCTGAGCATACTTGGAATGACTGAGCACAGCAAATAGAAGCAAAGCTTGGCGGTTTTTTTTTTTGCTTTATTTTTATTATTTATTTTATTTTCATCTTTTTTTTTTTTTTTTTTTGTTTTTTTTTTCATTGAATAGAAAACATTGCGTATACATTTATTTATTTATTTAGCTGACTGCAGACTTTATACAATTTTGCTAATATCTCAACTGCGCTCACTTTCATTCCACTCACTTTGTTTGTTTTTGTTTTATTTGTACTTTGACGTTTCTATTTTATTTTAATTTTAATTTTTTCTCATATTTTTATACATAATATAAAAATTCATTTGTAAAATGCCAAATGAAGGTAGACAAAAATAAAAATGAATGAAAGAACTTGAAAACAACAACAAATAAACGCTCACACACTGCTATACACCTATGGTAATTTTTAAGTATAATGCGTATATATTGCTTTTGACATTCTGCGCCATACACATACCATATACCTAGAAAGCCATTATTTATTTAGTAAATACAAAAAGTTAAAAAAACATTTTTTAAGCTAACAAAACAAACAAAACAAAAAAACGAAACAAAAAGATGATGCCTGCTTTTTAAGTTAGAACGTTGAGCTTTAAAGTTTGTTTTTTTTTTTCAATAGATACACTGCATATATAATTTAGATGGGCTTGTGGAACTATAGGAATATAGGAAACCCAAAAAATTTTACAATATTAAAAAATATTATTTAAAATTTGAGCTTTAATTAAGACTGAAACTGACACTTATGAAGAAAAACTAACTAAGCGCAACGTTTTTTATTAAAAAATTTAATTTTATAAAACGTTACAAGTTTTTCTCTTTTATCTTATTAGTGCTGAAAATATTAAAGGTGATGTTAAGTGCGCTTGCTCTCTCAGCGTGTTACGTACCAACGTCAATCATACTTTATTAGAAATATACTTTATTGAATTTATGAAAAGCAAAAATAACAGAACAAGAAAAAGAAAGCGCAAACGATTTCCATCTCATTCACTCTTGTCGAGCAGTGTAAAAATTAAACTAACCTTTCTCTTTCGCTCTTGATGCGCATGGTACCAACGCTTCGCTTAATACCACCTTTATAAATCAACCTTGCTGTAGCCTATAAAATATTTGTGTTTTAATCAAAAATATTTACGTCTACTCTTCTTGATATTCAAAATGTCAATATTTCTTGTGTTACAGAAATTTTATTTAAGCAAAAAAAAATTAATTTATTAATAATGACATTTTTATGCAATAATTTTTATAGCTTTTCAAGCTCTTCTTATGATTTTGATGGCAATCAGATTGCCTAAATCAAATTTTTACATTTAAAAATGTTTTAATGTTTTCTCATTAAGATTAATATTATTTTTCATCTACTGAAATCAATTATCAAATCATCAATCATATTTGTGGCGTAAATTTATTCATATAACATGTCTTATATGTCAAAAATAGTACATTGAACTCTCCATTAACTGATTTGCTTCTACCATAAAATCAATAAAAAAAATGTAATTGCCTCTCGCATCTAAGGCAACACTTACAAGAAACACTACGGAACCCGGACTCATCAATTGGAATGAATTAAGTTTTTTCTTTTAAAATATGGAAAAATATTTGAGTACGTAACTTTAGGTTGGGTAGGGTGTTCCAAGAAAATTTTATTTTTCAAAAACTTTTTTTTTCAGGCATTAAAAAGTCCTAAAGACTATTAACAGGCTTTCTACCCATTACTTATTCGTAGAGTACCTTTTCAATTCTCTGTACATATTTGAGTGCCAACATATATCAAAGTTAAATAATAATTTTAAGGATTCAGTATTGAAAATTTATCTGTAAAGGACTAGAAAGGTTTCTAGAAAAGCGATTCACACTCTCAGCAGGTGCATTTACAGACTATGCTACAAAAATTTATATGTGCCTCCAAGAACTTGCTTGAATGAAGTTTTTGCAATTGGAATCAAATACAAGAAAAATCATTAACTTCGGTGGAACCGAAGCTAAAATACCTGTCACACGAATCATTGAATAGTTTATGTGTGATCATCAGTGGCTCAAATACATTTATAAATATATATTCGAAAATAATTACCTTTTCATACATTTGTTCGAAAATAATCGATAAGTTTGTATGGGGACTCTGGCTAAAAATGGGCGTGGCACCTTGGTTTTGTTATTGGATGTCATTAGAAGTGTTTTTTCCCAAATTTGAGTGAATATTCTCATAAATAATACCTATTTTTATACAAAAATTCGAAAATGAGCGGTGAATTTGTATGGGGGCTATACCTAGGAATGGGCGTGGCAGCTTGGATTTAACATTAAATGACATTAGACGTATTTTTACCCAACTTGGAGTGACTACATTCATAATTAATAGTTAAAAAATCCGAAAAAAACGATAAGTTTGTATGGGGGGCTATACCGTGGGGGCGTAGCACTTTGATTTTAACACTTGAACTGCTTAGGACTGAGAAAAGCTTAAGTTCCGAGTTTCAGGTCAATATCTTTAAAACTGAGCGAATGAAACGCATATGTTTTATACAGACAGACGGACAGACAGACAGACGGACATGGCTAGATCGACTCGTCTCGTCGAGCTGATCAAGAAAATATATACTTTATAGGGTCTAAGAAGTCTCCTTTAATGCGTTACAAACTTTCTTACAAAATGATAATACCCTCCACACTGTGTGTGACGGGTATAATAAAATATATCACTTTTTTCAAATTTTTTTCCGAATTTTTTTCTCGAATTTTTTTGAATTTTTTTTTAAATTTTTTTTTTTTTTATTTTTGTTAGAATTCTTTTTAATTTTTTTTTTTTTTATTCAACCAGCACTAATGACTCGAGGAGCATTGGGAAGATCTGTGGAAAATCGCACGAATCGAATATATCTCGAATCGGATTTAAACTTTTTCATTGTTTACCTTTATAGAATTTCAATTTCAAAACATACTTCAAATCAAAAAAAAAAACAAATAGCCTAATAATTAAATTATCCATAAAACCACTTCAAAATTAAATTCTTGCAAGACCTACACTAAGCTTCTACTTCTAACTTAAACACATATCAATCTTATTACTCTTAATTAGCCATGAAGTGTATAAGTGCTTCGTTATTGCTGCTAATAATATTTATGCTCTCTTGTTTTTGAATTTTTTCATTTTTTTTTTTTTTTGAATACGCAACTAGAACCTAATTAGTATAATGCGCTCGTACTTTTATTCATTCATGCAGTCTTTTCGACAGGCGACGTTGTTGTTGTTTTTGTTGTTGTTGTGCTGCGTCGAAAGCTTTACTTTGTAAACGAAAAAAAAAAAAAAAAGAAAAAAAGCGGCTGCTGCTTATGACGACTGCTGCTGATTATGCTTCTCTGCTCTGTTCTGTCTTTGTGCAGAGGATTTGGGTCAAGTGCCACAATCGAAGCGACAGTTTGCATAAAGTTGTGACAGCTTCAATTATTTTAACGTTGAGTCTGAAACTGCACATTTCTTTTTTTCTTTCGTGTTTTTCGTTTTTTTGAAAACTGTCAACGATTTTACTGTAACTGTGAAATGACAAGTTGTATCGAGTACAATGAGTTATTATCCTATTTTTTTTTTTTAGCATAAACAGACAGTTAAAAGGACACTCGAAATGTTTTATTGAAACGTTAAGAGCGTAAAAAAAAAAAAAAAAAAATGATATATTTCTAATGAATGAAAATAGTAGCGCATACATATACATAATTATGCCTGCTACAAATGTCCTTGTTATTCTAGCTGCTATTATGTTTATTAAATATAAATAAATAATAAAAATTAACGAACTTACATTAGTGTTCTAAATGATGTTGTTGTTGTTGTTGTGGTTGCTTTACGCATAATTCTCAGTGGATATGTTGCTCGTTTATTATCCTTAGAAGCTTTATGAATGCTGCTGCTGCTTGCTGTTGTCTGTTGTTGTTTGTTATTATCCTTGCATATGACATATGAGTAAAAACTAAGAACAAAAAAAAAAATAAATACGAAAACAACACCGACGATACATGCTAATCATAAATTCAGCTTGGGAGTTACTATTTGGTATATTAAATGTCCACTAGTCGTATGCGCAATGTTAAATTAAGTCAATATAATAAGATACTACTCATATGTTACATGGCTTTTTTTTGTTGTTTTCTTTGTTAGTTTTCATATTTTCTTTATGGCTTTTAGTATAACGTTGCTGTCCTGTCCTGTCTTGTCCTGCATACACTTGGGAGCACTTATTTGTTTTAACGACAGACACGAGTAGTGTAGTAAACAACAACAACAACAATAATTCCCATTTGTTTTGTAGCTTTTTATTTATTTTTTCTCGTAGTTTTATTTTTGTATCTGTTTGCACAATAAATATTAATTTCTGTTGTTATTACACAGAAGTAATATGCATTTTATATACGCTTTTATTTTGTTTTAGCTGAACTTGAACTTTATTTATATTTATTTATTTTTTTTGCTTTTTTTTTTTATAGCTGTTTTAGCTTATTTTTTGCTTAAGTATTTTTGCATTACTTTGCTAAAGAATTTAATTTCATTTTCATTTTATGAAATTTGCATATTTGCTGCTATTAAAAAATATTTTTTAATTAAACACTCATCATAGCTATGCATATTTATACACAGCACACACACTTAATTTTATTTTATTTTTTTTTTTATTATTACTCAAAAACTTCATTAAAATATGCGTTACGAAGTTTTGTTTTTTTTTTGTTACTTGCCGCGCGCACGTTACTTAAATGCCGCACGCGTTACGTTTACGTTTACTTTGGCATTCACTACACGTCAACGTCGTCGTTGCCGTTGTATTCCTTAGGTTAGGTTAAGTTTGCATAAAACTTTCATTCAACAGCAACATTTCTTGCATCTTCACTTCACTCTAATAATGTAACATGCTCCTCTTCTGCTTCTGCTTCACAATGTTATCGTAAAGTAATAATAACACTGACACTGACTAGCATCGTAATCGTTGCCGTAGACGTAGTCGAAGTTGTCGTAGTTTATCGTACGTCTTCGTCTTATTTGTTTTAATAGCACGCGCGCCCGTTCAACAGCATAACATCCTTGCGCAAGGATTTTCGAACTGTAACTGTTTCATTATGAGCAGTTAACGTGCAATGGCCGCAGCAGCAGCATATTTTGAATTCGCCGTAAATTTTTGTTTTTTTCTACACGAGTGCAGCGAATTGTAGCTAAGAAACGAAGTTGCTTACGAAGTGTCGTATATTGACGAAAGCAAATTTAGAAAATGTGTAAGAGCGCGTTACGTAGTGCGCATGTTTTCAAAAAAATTATAGCAAACTTTGATTCACAAGTCTTGTTTTTTTTTTTTTGGTTTTTTTTTTTTTTTTTTTGGTAAAGTCAAAGCAAGCGTTCAATGTTAATTAATAACAAACGCCATAGCAGCTTTTATCTTTAAATAATTATTTTTTTTTTAAATTAAAGCCACTCGTTAATTACAGCCTTTGGCTTGTTTTAAAGATTAAGTAAAAGTGAAAGGAAAATTTATTGTAATTTTAAAATTTCAACAAGAAAATCGTTTATATTTTAAAGCCTAAGTTTCAGTTTGATGAATTTGAAATTGAAATAAATTTTACGTCTTTGTACGCAGTAAAAAAATTTAAAAGACAACCGAATTCGTAGCATCTTTTTATTATTACAATTTTTTTATTTTTATTTTATCTTTTTATTATTTATAATTATTTTTGTGAATATTTTTTTAAATTTTATAGGAGGCGTATATTTTTTTTTTCCTAAAAATGTCAACTTATAAGCATAAAAGACAGGAATATTTACATCATTTGTGTAAACTTTCAGCTAAACTTCAACATGAAACCGAATAGTAAAACAACTCGGATTTATTTTATTGGTATTATCAAAAAGAAGAGCCATAAAAGTCGAATGAAACTATGACGGAAGTTCATCTGAGGCGTTTGAAAAAAATGTATGCCGGTTGGCTAACCTCAGTAATAACAAAAAAAAGGTGCAGACAATTTTCTTTGATGACATCTTAAGCTAAATTTCAACTATTAATAAAATTGCGTAATTGAATCGATAAACGATTACTAAAATAATCATACCGATAATCGAGTTATCGATTGATTTCTGTATTAATTGTAGGCATAGCTTTCGATAACTCGATTTTTCTTATCATTTCAATAATTTGAGCAATCATACATTGATGCATTAACGCTGACGCAAACGCAAAGGTAGTGAAAATGTAGCATATTTGAAATTTCCTTTATTAATCTTTTTTTGAAGAAATTTCATTTGAATAAATGATCTGCTTCATATTAATGGTTCAGAAAAAATCTGCGCCAGAGGTCCTCAAAGAGGTGGTAGTGGGCTACCAGTGGACTTCCTTTTCGCCTCTTACTTTCCAACTCCTAAAATTCCTACATCATACATCAAAACTCAAAACGAAAATGAAATCAAACAAAACCACTTCAAAAATAAATATTCAATATTTACATATCCATTTTACGAAATACTTCACTTGACCTAAGTTCAAGTATAACTTTGACCCTAACCATTGAATCTATATTTTAATAATTTACATAATTAATTAAATTTATTTATTTCGTGTTTAAAAAAATTAAAAAATAAACAAAAAAAAAATAATTCAAAAGCTACCACAACAAATCATAATATTATTTGATTTATTTCTGCCGCACTAAAAAAGACAACAACAACAACAACAAAAGACAACGGAAATTATAGCAACACAACACAATTTTTACTCTCTTTTTTTTTTGTTTGTGTTTAGATATGCTCTCTCTCTCTCTTTTGCTCTTTGTAAAGCGTTTTAGTATTTATTTGTTTTTCTTTTGTTACCATAATCTCTTGTACGCTTCAATCAGTTCTCACGAAAAATGTTCGTTCATACTTGGCATAGCATACTCGTACAACAATATTCTACCACACACACAATGTAGGTTATTAGCACAACCTGCCTCAACGTATTTCATTCTCGATAGTCACGTACGAACGTGCAAACCTACTATGTACTACGAAATCAACGAAAAATATATAAAAAAATTTTGTCGACCGAATGAACGACCAAACGACCGAACGACTGATCGACCGACAATCCAAACCAAACCAAATTGAACCGAACCGAACGAATGACACTTTGCTCGCATGTTAATATAGTCTAGAATGGTACAACAAAAGTTTTATTTGTTTTTTTTTTATTTTGGATATGGTTTTTTTTTTTTTTTTTTTTTTTGAGTTGCAATTGCTTCAACTGCTTCTTCTTACGATTCGTCCTATACATCCTTTACGCTTTACGTCGCACATGAATGATTTACACGGCGCAAAAAAAAAAAAATGTGTAAATGTTTTACCGCAGCAACTTCAATCGAACTGAGTTATATTAAACTTACTCCCTTTTGGTTTTATGAATACGCTACATATATATATGTTATGTAAATGGGTAAATTTAATTTAGTTGGAAAGAATGTAACACTTAATTTAAGAGATCTCAAATCTTTGCAATACATTTAAAACGTAAAAAATAGTAAAAATGTTTCTATGTCCGCTATGACCTTTGAAACCATTCAGCCGATTTATCCAAAACTGATTTCGTTTGAAAAGCAATAAAACAAGTAGAGTTATAGAGCACTAGATCATTGCTTGAGGCACCATCGTTTCATACACGGAGACGATTTTGATATAAAAACATCTGATTTTGGTTTTTTTAGAGCTTTATTTGTATGTTGTCACACCAGCCGCAACATATTTTTGTCAAGATCCAAAATAGCAGCCGAAGCGCCCATACAATGTAGTAGCACACGCCGGCCATACGCATTTACAAATATAAACTGATTGTGTACTATAACAGCGAATGACAATTTCAAGGCTTACAGCTGATTTTTCCATTAATAAGCATTGCTTGATTAGCAGCAAGCGGCTTTTCAACATTCGCTGGCTATAGCCGCTAGCAGAGAGCTAACTTTTCAATAAAATTTATTGGCAGCTCATTCAAGTCGCTCTCTTAGTCGAATTTTCTGATATATATTTCGTTTCACTAGGCTCAGCAGGCTTCTACCTGAACTCCCAGTTTCAATTTAAAGCGTATTGAAGCTTTGCTGATACCCTACTACTACTTTTTTTATTCATATTTTTTGTTTTTTTTTTCCCATTTTTTATGTCGGCGCAAAATAAAAACAAAAACAAGCATAAGCGTTAGCAAACTGCTAACAGCATAGAAAAAGAAAACAAATGTTGAACCTGCCACAAATTTGTTGCTGTGCTGCCGCTTTTTTTTTTTTTTTTTCGTTCATCCTTTTTTTTCAATTTTTTTCTAGGCGCACAGCATCCTTTTCGTGTTTTTCGTCATACTTTCTTTATGTTTTTTTTCTCGTCAACGGTTTTGTTTTTTCGCACTTTGCAGTTTTTTTTCAGACAAAAACATTTGTTGAAGCGTTTGCGTTTTTCCTTTTTTTTATTATTATTTTTTGTGTTTTTTTATTTATGAATTTTTTTGTTCTTTTTTTTTGCTTTTAGCGTTGTGTGCAAGATTTTCGTAAGAATAAATATTGCAATAAGACGCAGCTAAGTATGCTATAATATTTATTAGGCATAACGTGGCGTATGCGTTATATTGATTTTAAAGCTCTTTTCTTCTGGTTGCTTTTGATATTACGCATACGCCGCGTTTCAATATTAAATTATATGAAGCGAATCGTGTTTTTTTATTCTTTTTTGGGAGTTTGTTGTTGCACAGGTGTCAAATTTATTGAGAATTATTGAATTTTGTTGTTATTGTTGTGTTGAAGGAAATGCTTGATAAATTTTTTTTATTTATATACTTAAAATTTATTTGCGTAATGTTCGCATCAATGTTTCTTTAGAACTTAATAAAAAAAATTATTTTTTGTATATAAAATCAGAAATTTTAATGTTATTATTTTTATATTTTTTTTATGTATAAAGTAAATGAAAAGAGTTAATCGAAATGCCAGCCTGCTTAGCTGTTCGCCTGTCTGCATGTCCTTCTTCCTGAATATCCATTTGTTAGTCTGTCTAAATATTTATCTATGTAAATGTCCGTCCGTCTGAATTTCGGTTTGGCTGAATGTCCGTTCATCTGTCTGTCTTACTGTCTATTTGTTTCTCTAACAAAAATTCATCCCCTTCGGTTTAAATAGCCAAAAAGATTGAATTAAAAGGTAAATGAGTTGAGCAAATCTTGAGCACTGTTGCTTTAGCGATGTCTATCCGTATTTCCATCTAGAACATCATCAGCTATTCAAAGGTTTGGTTTCCCCTTCAGCGGCTTAACCCTTTTCAATGAATGTATAAATATATCTCAACATTGCTAGCACTCATATAAATATTGTTCGTCTGTCTGCATTTCAATGTGATTTTTAAAAAAAGTATCTGCTAAAAAGTATCTGTAAAAAAAGTCAAAGTATCTTTTAAAAAAAAACTGCTAATTATAATTAAAACAAAAGACACTTGCGCTTAATTGTTAGTTAAAAATATATTTTAAGAATACAACCTACACAAATTTGTCCGTCTGTCCGCATATATTTTTATGTATAAAAATATATTCTGGCTGTTCAAGTATTCTGATCATCATTTTTTCTATTTTGTTTTTTTTTTTTATAATAAATAAATACACATAAGTACAACACCAAAAGTAGCGTAAAAATAGCAACACAATAGCATTCTAAATAACTTCAGAAAAAAAAAACAATTTTCTGCACAACAGGTTTGCCATAGAAAAATGCTTGTATTTTCTTGTTTTTTGTTTTTTTTTTTTTTTTTTTTTTTTTTTGGTTAACATAATAAACAAGTCGACCTAATGAATATTAAAATATTTTGCGATTTAATGAAGCTGAAAAGAAATTTGTCTGCGCATAATAATGACAAATGCAAATGTAAAAGCAAACTTAAGTTGTATCGTATAAAAATTATATAAGCCTCCCGGGCAATTCATTCATACACACATACTTGTGTAATATATATGTGCATGTATACAAATACCTTAACACCAACGAAAATCAGTGACACAATTTTTCGCGTCAATTTCTTTTAGGTAAAATTCATTGAAAATTGATACAAAAATACGTGACAGTTATAAATAAAATAAAAATAAAAACAAGAAGAAAATAAAATTCAATGAAAAACATAAGATACAAATGATGTTATTTTTAGCCAAAAAAAAAAAATAAAATTATTTTAAATAATTCATCAACAAGCTGCTTAAATAAAAAAAAAAATACGAAAAATATATTTACAAGTCAAATTACCATGAACAGTAATCTTCCTGGAAAGAAAAGTGCAAAATTTTAAAACAGAGGCATTGTATATGCTTTTAAAATACTTCCACTTCATTCTACATAGTTTCCAAGGAAATAGCAATGAATACTGACTAATCAGCTTAGCATCAAGCACACAAGGACACTTCAAGTGTCCACTCTTATAAGTAGAGAATGCTGCATACTTTAATATTGAAATTGTTTAGAGTTATAAATTTTATTAAATAATTTAGATTGCTTTGAAATCGCTTGGATGTTGCAGTAATAATGCGAAGCATGCAGTTGAGCACTTAGTTATTTATCTTAACTAAATGTCAAATTTCAAAAATAGTTTCTATAAATGCCTAAAATGTGAAACTGAAAATTAATTTTTTTTTTTTTATACAAGGTTTTGTTAAGCGCTCTTGCTCTCTCAATGTATTTCGTACCAACGTCAGTCGTATTTCATTGTTATGAAAAGACACAAAAACTGAAAAGGAAAACACAAATTGTTTTTGTATAAATTAAAAGTAAGCAATCTCTTTCATACTCCTTAGTATCGGTTCGCATGGTACCATTGTTTCGCTTGACATCAACTTTATAGTTTCTCTTCTATCTGTTTATATTTACAAATCAGCTAAACGAATGCTGAGAGCGTAGAAACAGAAGTGAGAAATTACAAGCTGATAACTTAAAGCGCTGAGAGCGTAAGAGAAAAAATAGAAAGAGGTGCTGCTAAGCGCTCTATCTCTCTCAATATATCGTGTACCAATGACAATCATATTAAAAACAAAAAGAGAATGCAAAGTAAAGCAAATAATATAAATTTATATCTAATAACTTCGCACTCGTAGGACTAAGTAAGAAAAAATACGAGCATTTTTCTAACTCATTCACTCTTATATGCATGCATTGCAAGGTACCAATATTTTGCTTGATATCACCTTATATAATTGCACCATACATTACATTAACTGTTATATTTTATTATGATCTAGAGCATCTAACTTTCTAGTCGCTCTAACTTTTATAGTTTCCAAAATAATCCATTTTTTAAAGGCAGAAATGGAGTAGAGAAAGTAGGATAGACGGATGGATGGGTGGATGTTTTCATCTTTTCTCTCTTCTAGCATGCCTACTTTTTAGCTGTAACATAAATTTGCAGATTTTTAATTAAACATATCATTTACAGCGTACAAAGCTCGATAAAATTATACTTATTATTTTACGCTAAAAATTTCAATCAAAATCGAAAAAGTAAATATAATATTTTAGCTAATTTCTGTTGGCCAACATATAAAACAAATCAACAAAAATATACAAGCGCACATTTTTATCTAAACCACAAATGCCACTCATTAACTCTGTCTGAATATAAAATAGTATAAAATCAACACCATCAACCCGATTCATCAATTAAAAATATTTATATTTTAGATATTTAAATAGATATAAAATTACGTAAACGTAATAAGCCACACTACTAAATAATACGTATACGTAATATGTTGCTAACAAATTATTTATAATACGTATACCAAAGAATTGGTTACATAAATTGACGCAAAATATTTTACAAATTATTTAATTTAAATAATGTTTTTGTAAGCAAAATGAGACGTTTTAAAATTTTAAACCCCCCTCACACACACAAAAAAAAAATTTTTTTTTCCAATTTCAGACAATTAAATCTATTTTTATTTTTTTTTTAGAAAGTTTGCTCGATAGATTACTAACGTAGATAATTTGCCGCGAGTTATTTCATTAGACATTAATTTTTTGTTTTTGTGAATACATTTTTCTCGAACACAGCCATTTAATTGTTATTAAGTGAAATCAATATGGCGTCTGTGCTGCTATGTACGCCATTTTCATTTTCGATAACATTTGCATTAACAGAAAATACAAAAACAAAAAAACGACAAGCTGTGATAGAAATAAAATCCATTTTCAAACAATTGATGTGTAGCATTATTTTTCGGAAATATATTTTGACATTACCATGACAGCATTTAAGAGTGTGTGTGTGTGAGTGAGATTTACAACACGCGAATATTTAAAATCTAATTAAGAACATAATTAGCTTTAAAGCCGTAAAATGCCATACCGTACCGTGTGCCGTGTGCCGAGTGCCTGCCTGTTGTACTTACTTATGACTGTTGTCGGTTGCATAAATAATAATTATGTAACACTTATGCTAAGGCGTTGCCAAACGTATTTAAGCACGCACAACATAACACAACACAATACAATACAGTAGCGCAGCATAGTCAAGTGTTTTAGTGTTTACACACATACACACATGCATATGCATATTTATGCGTCGCTTTATTTTAAACACACACACACATATGCATATGCTTAAATTATACAAATTATGTAGTTTGTAATAAGAAGCAATACAGCACATATAACATAGCACAGTGTTACAACTACAAAATGGTGCTGTGAAGCGTAGCAACAAAGCAATGACGCCTTCCGACAGGAAGTTGGAAATTTTTCGCAGCTTTCAACACCACATCCGTTTCCGTTTTAAACTACAAACGAATCGTAAATATTATGTGGAACAGCCCATAGCAAAAAAAAAAAAAAATTATATTTTACTTTAAGGTGTAGAAAGAAATATATATTATATGTGCGGGCTGCTTAAAAAGTTTTGAGTGTTTAGTCATAATAAAAATTTATGGTGTTGTGCAGAAGCTTCCACACATTCACAGTTTAACAAATACTTTATTTTTTTTTTTTTTTTGAATAATAAAATATATAATTTTTGGTCAAGATTTTCGGAAACACATTTGTCAAAAAAAAACAACGTGCGTATAAGAGTGCGCAAAAGACGATATCAGAGTGCGTATAAGAGTGCGTATAAGAGTGCGTATAAGAATGCGTATAAGAGTGCGTATAAGAGTGCATATAAAGTATAAGAGTGCGTATAAGAGTGCGTATAAGAGTGCGTATAAGAGTGCGTATAAGAGTTCATATAAGAATGCGTATAAGAGTGCGTATAAGAGTGTTTTATAAGAATTCGTATAAGAGTGCGTATAAGAGTGCATATAAAGAGTGTGAATAAGAGTGCGTATAAGAGTGCGTAGTAGAGTGCGTATAAGAGTGCGTATTAAAGTGCGTATAAGAGTTCATAAAATAGTGCGTATAAGAGTGCGTATAAGAGAATAAAAGAGCGAAGATTGAAATAAAGTTTAATTAATAAAAAGAAAACTTTGATAAACTTTATTCACAAAATCATCAACATTTCAAACTTTCTTTTTACACATAGCCTCGAGACTATTTTAACAACTCTCCAACTCAAACAAATGACAGTAAAGCTTAGCGTAAGACTAAAAACTACACCTACACACATACATACATACATACGCTGTAAGTACACTCAAACGCCTACAAATTAGAGCTGTGGCAACAACTCAAGTCAAGCGGTAATTCAGCAAATCAAATAATCAACGCGGAAGCAATCGCTCAGCCCATACCATACAATATTTTACCATCTGTCTCTCTCTCTTTCTCTCTTAAACTCTCTGTCGCTATGCACACCTACAGACTTTGTGCGCCATTACTAGCAACGACGCCGCCATTTGCAAAATTTTGAAGCAACCACAGAAGCCGCCGCTAAAGCTAAAACTGTAGCGTTGATTTGATCTTAACATTTTTTCTTAACACTTTCAGCGCTACTCATGCTACCCGAAAGCAAATTTATTGCCTGCAATTAATTTGTTAAAATTACACAGGCAGGAAATTATGCTTGTCTAGCGTAAAACATTCTTCTTTTTGCAATGTACAACTTTTCGTCTCGAATCTCTTCGATTACCAAAAGAACCAACAACAGCCAACAAGCAAATGGTTTTAATCTAATCTAAGTAACGTTCGATAGAAGAGTGCTGAAAATATGTATACAACTCATTCCATTTCAAATACTATAAACATCAACGTTAGCAATCAACTGCTTATCGATGTGCAGCAAACAACAGCAAACGAAAAAAAAAACCTGATTGTCGATTGCGACTGACTTTCATGATTTCAGTTCAGTTTCAGCTTAAGCGCCTAAATGTATGCCACGTACACGTATTTATTCGTATTGCAACACAACTTGCCTGCCTACAGTCCTACAGTTAGTCAGTCTGCTAGTATGTCCGTCTGTCAGTTTACCCATTCACTATGCGAATGCTAAATTAATTTCGAATGAATACAAATGGTTTTTGCGCTTCCTTTGCGCAGAATATTTTGTATTGTATCGTATCGTATCGTATCCTTGTAACATTGTACGCCACTTTCGCTGATATTTCTGTTTTATTTTTTTTTTTTTTTTTCGCCTTTTTTATATCAAATCGTAACTCTTCAACGTCTAGTCATCATCCGTTCTATATGTATACTATATATATATAGTCGTGCTCGTTCAATTGTTACATACTTTCCTCCACTTTCGTCCTTTCGTTCTATTCGCTATTTTACGCTTGTAGGCTATTATCAGATGCATCATGGAAATTTACAACGTGGCTCGTTAATTTAATTCAGTTACGCTTTTGTGTGCTTCATCCACTTTTCAATACATCCTTCGAATGCTACCCATTACCCACTTACGTTGATTTGCAGTTTAGTACAAAAAAAAAAAAAAAGAAATACAAAATACAAAAAATTGCCAGCCAATAGCTTGCGCGTTCTTATAGTTTAGTCGAGCGTAATTGATGTTCACGGTTAAGCTTTGTTCAATTTTCACTATTTCAATTTCAAGAATCAACGTTGTACTCAATTCAATTCGCGTTCTTATACTATTGCACGTCCTTTTTTGTGTTGTGTTGTGTTGTGCTTCTTGTGCGCCATTAAAGCATTCAATCCTAAAACTAACAAATGCCACTTCAGCTTAATGAGTTTCGTTTTCTGTCACCTACCTTCCTACTTCCCTGTTTGTTTGTTTGTATTTCTTTGTCAAGCTTTATAGTCCTTTTTATTTTGCCCCTCTCTCTCTCTCTGTGTATGTGTGCATGTCCTGTGCGCATTGTCATTTTCATTTTATCCTGACAACGTAGTGGTTGCTACCGCAAGCGCGCAAAAGATCTGTGTTGTTTCCGTTCTTTGGGATTAAACGTTGACCTGCTTGCAACAGCAACGTAACTTTTCTAGCCGATTTGCACTATTTTCTTTTTCAACAAACACACACATACACACACATGTAAGCACACACAGTGTAGGTCAGCACTTCCTGTTACACGCTTACAGCTAACTTTACGTTTTGTTCCTCTATTAAAAAAAAAAAAAAAAAAAACTCTCTCAAACTCATAAAACTTGTTCCAACGTTGTAAATATTTATGCACGCTTATGACTTTGTTTGTTCATTTTTGGGTATTCGCTGTCACGAATATGCAACTTTTTTTTTTTATTTCTAAAACATTTTCTCAGCATATACCTTTATGCATGAAAATCTAGAAAAGTTTTGTGTATGTTTAGCTTTCAAAGCAAGACAATGTGAAGACCTGCAAGCATGCAAACGCTTGTTGACTTTTATTAATTTGATAGAGTATAAAAAAGGAAAAACAAA
Source organism: Leucophenga varia (assembly GCA_018903435.1). Classification (NCBI taxonomy): domain Eukaryota; kingdom Metazoa; phylum Arthropoda; class Insecta; order Diptera; family Drosophilidae; genus Leucophenga; species Leucophenga varia. The sequence goes on from JAEIFJ010001870.1 coordinate 5,803,562, forward strand.
AAACAGAAAACTATTTTTAGTAGCAGCTTTGAAAAAAAAAACTTTACTAGACAGTAAAATTTTGAGAAAAAAAAATAAATGGAAACTCTGGAAGCATTTGGTTGCCAAACTTGCATGCATAAAGGAAGCACAATAAAAAAAATTGAAGTAAAATAAATTCCCAAATAAACAATCTGCTAATTTTTGTTTAAAAAAAAAGTTTCTTTTTTACCATTTTTTTTTTTTTAAAAAAAGCTTAATGTCATAACGTAAAGTATGCATGGAATAGTTTGGAAAATAAGCGATTTAAGTTTATAAATAGTTATTAATTTTTTAAGTTTAGAGTTTTTCTTTTGTAGGATTTTCATTAAATAAAAGCAAACTATTGGATTTTAAAATGTTTAGACTGTGTAATTGATCGATTAATCAATGAGCAATCGATTATTTTGTATAATCAATTGATGGATTATTTCAAGAATCAATAATTGATTAATCAATAATCAGGAATGAAGTAGTTGGATAACGGTCAATAGTGGTTTTTTAGATTTTAGAAAGAAAAAAAATTTTTTTATAAATTTATTTAAAAAATATATACTTTGACCATCAGTGATGAGTCCAATCTTTATAAGGTTCAATGAAAGTTTAATTATAGAGTGAAAAATGGCACTCAAAAAAAACAAGGTCATCATTTTTATTGGTAGATTCCAACATATTTTCGTTAAGCTGCAATCATAAGCAAATAATACACCGATAGAAGAAACAACAGCAGTTGCAAAATGGCAAGGAGCCAAAGAAGTAGCTGAAACTGTCGTAGAATGTAATTGCAAACGCCGAGTATCCTAGATTACAAGGAATTTATAGTACAAAAATGCTTTGCTCATTAGAAAATCCATACAAGCTGCAAAACCAAAATTTTTGGCACAAAATTAGATTAAGCGATTTTTTAAAAAAAATCTATGGTTTACATGAGAGGTGTAGAATGGCTTACATGACTGTCAGTAAGTGGAAACGTATTGCCCAAGATTCATCTTGTCGAGCGTATCCAAGTTATATAACTATGCCTTTATAGGGTCTACGCATCACTTGTCTTCATCAAAGTATCCGATAAGGGGAACCCTGGTCAATGAACTTTGAGTTTTTTTTTTACAAAAAAAAAAAAAGTTATTCTAATCTACATAATTGATTCGTTTTACGAAAAAAAAAAAAAAAAACAACAAATTATTCCAAAATAAATCACTTTCACCATCAAATGTAAACAATATTCTCGCAGCTGTCATACAAAAATATTTTGATAACAAAAGTTTTCAAATAAGCACAAAACTTAAAACAATCTCAAAAAAGCTTTTGATAATTTTTGTTATTTTTTTTTTTACAAATCGCTTACAATAAAATATTATGATGAAATAATTGATTTTGTACTTCGTACAACGTATTATAATAGTCAATACTATAATAGATCGTTATTATATTATATAACTGCAAATGAATCAACTAAAAAACGCACATGTTTCATGACAAAGCAATAAAAAACAAACAAAATTTGACGCTCTTATCAAAAAAATAAGTAAAGATAATGCGACCACAGCAAAGTATTATTATTATTTACACTTATAAAGTGAAGATCTTTTAGCTCAAGTACCTAGAAACACAAAAAAAATAAAAAAATTAATTATTTAATTGACACTTTGTTCTCAAAAAAAATGTATGTATTGTATGTATGAATGTATTTATTTTATAATAAATTCATATAAAATCAAGTCATAGACAACAAAGTATAATAATTATTATAGTAAAAGCTTTAAATAACAAGTGAAAATATTAGATTTGACATAACCGAAGTATTTATACTTTCGCAATAGTAAAAAATATAAGGATGGACAGACAAACGAATATGAAATTATACAGAGAGACTTACATAGAGACAGGTTCAAAAAAACAGATGGAGATAAAGAGACAAACGGACATAGTGAGAAGCGGATATAAAGAAAAACAGACATACAGAGAAACGGACATGATGAGAAACGGATATAGAGACAAACGGACATAGAGGCAAACGAACCTACAGAAGATCTATTCAATTCACTATGCTGATCTAGCAATAATATACTTATTAAACGCATGATGCGGTCTTCTAGATACACGTATTCAATATTATCAAATAAAATAATAATATACCACACCCCTTTTTTTTTTTTTTTTTTTTTTAAAGACGTATAAAGTCGCAAATACAAACGTTTCAAGATGATCGCAAAGTAAATTTTGTCAAGTCACGTAATAACAAATTCAACAAATTTAAAAAAAAAAAAAGTTTAAAAGCTTTGCAAAAGCTCATAAAAAATTATATTAAATAAAAGCAGAAAATACAAAAATATTTTAGTGATAAACTAGAATTAAAAGAGTTTGGAGGTTTGTAGCAATTATGGCGCCAAATACAGAAAATACGGAAAATTTTAATGAAGATGAATTGGAAGCACCTGAATGGTTAAATGTGCAATTCTTTCAAGAAGTATTACAAAAGTATCTGAAAGATACAAATATTATAGTGGAAAATCTTAAACTATCACCAGCCGCAGCCAAGGGAGATCATTATGCAAGTATTATGTTTCGTGCTGCTGTAGATTATAGCAATGCAAAGGGTGCCGTTGCAAATAAATCGTTGATTGTAAAAACAATGCCTGAAGCGGAGGGACAAAAAAAGAATTTTTAAGTGAATCACATATTTTTGAAACCGAAATTGGCATGTACGCTGAAGTGTTGCCAAAATTCGAACAAATGCTGCGTGATATAGGCGATGAGACAGTACTAGCGCTGCCCTGTGTCTATCATAGTCTCAGTCCGCGTAAATTTATTATATTCGAAGATCTTTGCGTTAGCGGTTATCAAGTTTTACGTGAACGTTCTATAAATTTAGAAGAGACACGTGCAGCATATGCAAAAATAGCCAAATGGCATGCAGCAAGTTATAAAGTGGCACAAGAGGTAAGTTCTAAGAAAAAAATAATTATTTAATTAAAAATATTTATATTTATCTTCTAGCAACCCAACTATTTCGATGCATATCGTCATGGCATTTTCACTATGCCAACATTCACCGCAAATGAATTTACTGTAGAGGGTCTAGCGCATTTTATTGATCTGCTAAACTGTACACCAACGCTAAAACAGTATATACCCTATTTTGAAAAAATACGGCCCAACTATATAAAAGATGTTGTTGCCAGTTTTACGGAATATCGTGAAAATAAAAAATCTACTGCATATTATGTGCTCTGCCATGGAGATTATCATATTAAAAATATGATGTTCAAATATAATAAAACCGAAAATAATAAATTTGAGGATGTTATGCTGCTCGATTATCAATTCTGCTATATGGGTCCCATTGGAAATGATTTAATCTATTCGATTTATATGTTATTAGATGATGAACAACGTTTAAATCATAAAGATGAGCTCTTCTATCATTATTTCGAGACATTTTTGGCAACATTAAAAAAGCTGAAAGTCTCAGGAGAATTGCCGACTTTAATTGAATTTCGTGAACAATTATTCCAGCACAGAAAGAGTGGTAAGAAATTTTAAGAATTTTTTTAAAAATTTTTATATTAAATTAAATTCTCTAAACTATTACAGAACTCTTCATGTTGTATACATTTTTACCATTCTGGTATGAATACAAAACTGGTAAAGTCGATCCCAGTGAATTAATGGACGACCCAGAGAAACGTCGTAAATTATATGATAATGAATTATATATTGAGGAGCTGCATAAACTATTACCAAAATATTTACATTTAGGTTATTTTGAAAATTGAATTTTGTTATTAGAGAAATTGTTTGTAAATTAATTAAAATATTTAAATTAGAAAAGAAGAAGAAGAAAAAAAAACTAGTTTTACAAGTTATGCCAATAAGTCAAGTAGTTTTTTTTTTTTTTTAATAAAAATAGTCATAACACGTTTTTATTACACTCACACTCGTCCATATGCTTAATTTACTCTAAACGTTATCATTATACAAACCATTTATTTATTTATTTTTTTTATTATTGATTATCATGACCTATAATTAATTTATAATCATTATATCAAATTGAGTTAATAAAAACATTGTTGCTGTAGTTTGTAGTCGAGACACGATAATTTCATTCAAGTCGATTGGAGCCACTTTTTTTTAGCTTTTAATAATTTTGTTGTCATTTACGAAAATTGATAGCAAAACAAATAAGAAAAATACTTCAGGTTTATTTTTATATATTTTCTTTGCTTTAAATATTAAATTGGATTTATTACAAAGTTTGCAACTAATTTAAATAAATATTTTATTACAAAGTTTAATCTTAAAGTGGAATAATTTCTTAATGTAATTTTTAATCTTATATAAAGTTTTTTGAATTATTAAAGTATTATTCTGGAGTAATTTTTTTTAATATGTATAGAGGTTATAAAAAATGGATAGAGGAAGTAAACTGCACGAAAATGTTCCCCCGTTCTGCCCATATTCAACTTACAACAATTTTTATAACCGCCACATATCTTTTTGTCGAATAGTTAAAAGGAGACATCGGAGACCTTATAAAGTATATATTTATTATTGATCAGCTCGACAAGACGAATCAATGTTACCATGACCGTCTGTCTCCTCGGAAAGATTTAAAGATATTGACCTGATATTTAAAACTTCAGCTTTTTTGATCCTAGATGGCAGTTTGTACGCAAAAACAAAGGTGCCACGCCCATCTTTAGATATAGCCCTATACAAACTTACTAAATTTTTTCATTTTTCGTATAAAAATAGTTATTTTATATGAATGTATTTACTACAAATTGGGTAAAATCACTGCTATGTCATTCAATATCAGAACCAAGATGCCATGACTACTTTTACCTTAGCCCCTATACAAACCTAGCGCTATTTTTTTGAGTTTTTTATGAAAATAATTCTTGTTAATGAAAATATCTGTGGTGAAAACGAAAAAGTGCTTTGGTCGTATTACGCCGATCTCCATGCTAAATTTGAATTATTTTTGACGATTTTTCAGAAAGTTATAGACAAATTAATTTTTGCATACAATTTCAAATTATTTTAAAAATAAAAATCCGACTTAAGCAGTTTTTCCTCAATTTTTGCTTAAGCCGACTTAAGTACTTTTTCCTTTTCACCACAGATATTTTGACTACCACCGCCATATGGCATCAGCTGACGATCAGCTGATCACATCAAACACACCGCGCCGCTATAGCTGATTTTGATGTACAACAGCGTGTCAGCGATATAAAACCTAAACGAGTTCTTCGTGGATACGGCTACTTTGTGCAAATTCTTGAGACGCCATTGGCGTTGGCTTGATTTGTCTAATTTACTTTATAACAGTGTTTCACTTTATGTTTCAGTTATCAAACGTTCCTATTAAAAGAAGGCTAAAAAAGACACCCATTATTTGCAACAGTTTTTTTCGCTTTATATGTTCTAATTAAAAAAAAAGAAAAACAATTTGCACCATAATATTACTTACTAACGATGACAATTAAATATTTTTAAACAGTTCACAAGGCTATTTTTGTTGTCTTTTCGCCTCATGCTTATCTTTGACGCTTATCATCTTATCATATTCTGTAATAGTCTGAATTAAATTGGTACTTTTAGAGAACAAATGTTTGCTCTATTATTTATCGTAGGCATTTATATGAAAAGCACGTGTAAATCTATTTTACTTTTAAATAATCTAATCTGAAAAAAAAGAACAGACACGCTCTCTCACAAAAGCAAAACTAAAAAAAATGCTAATTCATTTTTCATATAATTTAGTATAATAAAAACAATAATAATATAAATCAATGAGCGTTTTTTTTTTTTCGTAAAGCTTGAAAAGATACACCAAAATTAAGCTCTTTTATGCTATAAAAACAAGATGTACGGTAGTAATGAAATTTATTTCATTCGTAAACTTGAACTTGTTAAGTGTGAACCAAAAAAAAGAAAAAAAAAATGGCACCAAATACGGAAAATTATAACGCAGATGAATTGGAAGCACCAAAATGGTTAAATGTGAATTTTTTTTACTGAAGTGTTACAAAAATATGAAAAGGATAATTCTATAAAAGTTAAAGACATACAATTTAGTCCTGCAACAGCAAAAGGCGATCATTATGCGAGTATTATGTTTCGTATTGTTGTAGAATATAGCAATGGAAAAGGTGTTGAAGCAAAGAAATCTTTAATATTAAAAACAATGCCTGAAATTGAAGGACATAAAAAAGAATTTTTAAGTGAATCACATATTTTCGAAACCGAAATTGGCATGTATACCGAAGTGATACCAAAATTTGAGAAAATATTACGTGAAATTGGCGATGAAACAATACTGGGTGCACCATGCGTCTATTATGGTCTGAGTCCAAAAGAATTTATTATTTTTGAGGATATTTGTTTGAAGGGTTTTGAGGTGCTACGTAATCGTGCTGCAACTTTGGAGGAAGTGCGTGCTGCATATGCAAAAATAGCTAAATGGCATGCGATTAGCTATAAAATAAATAAGGAGGTATTTATAAAACTTTTTGTATGCTCAATAATCTAAATATTTAAAAAAAGTGTACAAATTTTACTATGTCCGCTATGGACTTTGAAACCGTTCAACTGATGAGTTCCAAACCGGCTTTATTTGAAAGGCAACAATGCTTGTTTAATTGTAGACCAATGAAATAATGCATTAGACACATTTGGTTCATTCAAGAAGTCGATTTTTTTTTAAACCTTCCAACAATGAGCAAAAAATTTTTTTTTTTGCATTTTTTGCAAATGTTTTAAAATGCACAAACATATTTAAGTTACGCTGCAATTGCAAAAAAAAAAACAAAAAAGCAAAAAGCGAAACAAAAAGTACTGAAAATCCACCACCGAAAAGAGCTTATGAAAACACCATAGAAATACCTGCACACACCTGGTATCCGCTAAAAAATGAAAATTCTTAAACAGCAACAGAAAGTCGAATCGATTTAGAAATGTCTGTCTGTCCGTCTGAAATCTCTGAGAAATTAAGTCTCGGAGAAAATTTGAGGTCTTTCTTTGAATTTTAAGGAGTATATTTCCGGAGTTTCCAACAAGTTGCATTATAAATTTCTTCTCAAAAAAGGTATACCAAACTTCATATAAGTTGTTTGCAATATCTTTGGAATTACCTAAAAAATTTTCAAACGAATCGTAAACTTTTTGAATAAACCTAATAGCTACAGTGGTATAGAGTTATATACTAACTTGAACTACTTTCAATTTTATTCTTTTCAGAATCCAAACTTCTTTGACAAATATCGTTATGGTTTCGCAACGATGCACAATTTTAATGAAATGGAATTTGTAACAACTGGTTTACCAAATTTTCTCGAATTGCTCGAACGTAAACCGGAATTTCACCAATATATTCCATATTTTAAAAGCATAAAGCAGTACGCAAATTGATGATATTATAAAAAGTTTTGTCGAATATCGAGAAAATAAACAATCCGATGCATACTATGTACTCTGTCATGGAGATTTCCATTTAAAAAATATGATGTTCAAACATAACAAAACAACTGGCGCTTTTGAGGATATTATGCTTTTGGATTTTCAATTCTGCTATATTGGTCCCATTGTAAATGATGTAATCTATTCATTGTATATGCTTTTGGATGAAGAATTACGTCAAGCGCATAAAGATGAATTAATTTATTATTATTTTAATACATTTTTGGAAACATTAAAACAACTTAAAGTCGAAGGTGAATTGCCAACATTAATAGAATTTCGTAAGCAATTAGTGCGACATAGAATTTTGGGTAAGTTGTTGAGAAACCGTAATGTGTGTGCCCAACACTGATTTACAATAATATTTTTTATTTATTCATTTCAGAACTTTTTATGCTTACAACATTTTTACCATTTTGGATTGCTTTTAAGGAGGGCATTGTAGATCCAAACGATTTAATGACATCAAATGAAACACGTCGTGATTTATATAAGAATGAATCTTATATTAAAGAATTGCATAAATTATTACCATATTATGAATATTTAGGTTATTTTCAACATTAAAATAAATTTAAATAAAAAACAGGTTAAGAATGGGTTAAACCAAAATACTATCTTATAAACTGATTTGTTTAGTTTTTAGCCTAAGTTTATATAATCTTAAGTGCGCGGTGTATCTTTTTATAAATAAAAAAATAATTGTACTGTCATTTTGTGCTGTGTTATTAATTTATAATCAACAAAACAATCTGATTTGTTATATTATTTTGCGTGAGATTTATGCATGACTAGCATTTTTAAGTAATTAAGTTTTGTTATTTTTCATATTCAAAGATTTTAACAAGAAAGACAATTTCTAGAGAAATATATCTTGAGACATGTGTATATGCATACTGTTGTCACGAATATGTACTGCGGTAGAAACCTTTTTTTATTTTGTCCGTCTGTCCGCTTATCTAAATGTCCGTCTGTCCGTTTATCTGTACGCTTCTCTGTGCATTTAGCTGACAGTTTATGCTTTCGTTTATCTAAATATAATATATATCTCTTTAGTCCATTAATCTAACAGTTCATATCTTCACTAAGCTAAATGTTTATCTGTCCATTTATCTAATTGTTAGACATTTCATTTATCTGAAAGTTTATGTATCAGTTTATCTAAAGGTTCATCTAACTATTTATCTGACAGTTTATCTATTCGTTAATATAAAAGTTAATCTACACAAACAGCTAAGTCTCTGTCTGAGCGAATATTTAAATGTCCGTCATTCAACTTAACTGCAGATGCATGCGTGTATTTATCTGAAAAAGTATCTATCAATTTATCTGATAGATAATCTGTCCGTTAAGCAACTTTCTGACCTTCTAAATATCTAAATGTCTACATGTCAGTCTGTCCGTTTATGTAAATGTGCTTCTGTCCTTTTATCTGTAGATCTGTTCATTAATCTTAAACTTTTAAATATTTATCTGAACGGCTACATATGCGTCTGTTTATCTTAAAAAGTATCTATACATTTAATTTACAGTTCATCTGTTCGTTTATCAACTATCTGTCTACCTGAATATCTAAATGTCCGTCTGTCCAAATATCTAAATAAATGTCAGCCCGCATATTTTTATATACATCTATCCGTTTATCTAAATGTCTGTCTGTCCGTCCTTTTTAAATATACTCCGACGACGCTCAAACAATTACAGCTTTAAATTTCAAGGCTATACACTGAATACTATACAAAGTAAATTATATACACCAGATACCAGATACATACTAGGTAGTATATAGATACAATTTAACTTAAATTCCTTCTACTTTAACACATTTTACCAAAATAGAAATAACTAATTAGAATGTGTAAATAGTATCATTGCACAAATCTATAAAAGCTGTTAATACAACAAAAAAAAATCCTTGAAGCATTAAATTCTTGTGGTGTCACCAATTTACGATTAGATTAGGTCAACTCATTCTCTTTTACAATTTAAAACGCATAAAATCAGCGCAACGCGTTTGTGGTGAAAGTGCATACATGACGATGTCGACGACGACAATTGTGATGACTTCTACTACTACATATGCCATATACTACTACATATAGATATATCCTATATATGTTACATAGTATATGCTGTTTGCTATTCTGATTGTAACAGTGCAAGTCTAAAGAGTATATAAAAGAGAGCAATGTGCGTGCGTGCGAGCGTTTGTATGTGTGTGTGTGTGTGTGTGAAACTGATTGGGATTACGTGTACTAAATACAAAACCAGGTGTAACGAGTTTTTGTTACTGTAACATGCAAGGCGTAGTGTAGCTAATAGATTGGCAGTTGGACAGGTAGACAGAAAGACAAACGTACAGACAAATGTAAATAAGCATGAAAAGCCTCAATGAAGCGCTACAATAAAAACAACAACAACAACAACAAATGAAACCATTTTATAAAACTTTGAGGCAAGTACCAATTGGTTTTGCTAATTCTTTGTACACTTCCCAAATAATAAAAGGAGTATAGTATTTTTGTTACTTTATGAAGTTTGTATTTATAGTTTTTAGGACTTCAAGGTAAGGTATATCAAAACTTTGAAAATCAGTATCATTTAAAACACTTCAAAGTGCCTAAAGGCTCTAAAATTTACATTTTTTTTTACTCATTGATCAGTAATACTAAGAGCTAAGAATATGTCTTCATTATTTTTTGTACTTAAATCATAACAAATCATTAAAAGTTCTATCACACTAAAGAGTGTCTCAAGGGTCTTATGGCACAAGCGAAATAGAAAAATCTGCTTTCTAACCTTTACAACAAAAATTTTAGTTTATCATTTAAAATTAAATTTAATGGTGCCTCAAGGCACTTATTTACAGTTCACCTTGTTCTAGTGAAATAAATGTGCTTATCTCTAAAGCAGACTAAGACTAAATTTATAGCTAATATTTAACAAAATAAAAATCTAACACAAAAGAGTGCCTCAAGGCATTTATAACAAATATGAATACCAAATGTTATTCACAATATTTTATACAGCTACACTCTCTTTTTAATACAAGTAAACCTGGTGACTTCATCTGGATAGACTAGAGACCTAAACCAAAAGACACTTACATTAAATATGCTATTTTGGGTAATTTCTTTTTGCTAAATAAAAGCTCTTCATACACTCTATTCCGAAATGTTTAGCGTAAATAGTAGAAGATTCTTACAATTTTTAACTAAATAAAAACTACGAAAGTTTATCGTACCTTTTACAAACGTTTTCGTAACTTTCAGGCAACTTTTATTTTAATTTAGTCCAACTTTCTGCACTACTTCCGGGATCATTGCAGCTAAGAATAACAAAATTTATTTCACATTTAAAGTGTACAACAGCTTCGTCATAACCGAGCATGAATATAAAACCACAATCTCGTTTATTTGCCAATGACAGTGATTGGTGGTTTTGCGTACAAATGATTTTTTGAATAAAATTGCTTAAATAAATTGCCAACTAGTAACTAAATATACACTACAGTGATTTACTTCATATACAAATAGGTACCTAGCTATATTTAAATAAAGACAGAGAGAGAGAAAAGGTATAGTTTACACTTCTTTTCATACAACTCGAATTGCATTGTTTCGAACATTTCAAGTGTAACATCAAATCCCAGAAGAAACAGGAATTGTATACCAATTGAGACTAACTACGAACACAGCTACTAATTCAACTATTGCAATAACTGCTTCATTCTTGAGCTATTTTAGCGCCTCAAGTTGTACTTTGTTTTTGTTTCTATGTCTTTCTGTCTGTCTGTCTATATGTCCGTCTGTCTATCTATCTGTCATTTTGTTTGTTTGTCTGTTTATTTGTTTGTTCTTTCGTTGCTTGTATGCGACTTTGCCTGCATCCGTTTCCGCTTTTACTACGTTTCGTATCGGTATGAGTGTTTCTATGTATGTGTATGTGTGTGTGTGTGTATGTGTTCGATATCAATTGGTCAACACAATGAGGGCTTTGTGGTGTCGGTCTCTTTGTGGTCTCAATTCAATGCTATGTATCTCATGTGCACTAGCTTCAGTTCAATTTTACTTGCAGCTACTATAAAACTCTCATTCTATCTTTTCGTATACGTATAAGCTTCAGTTGCAGTTTGCTGTTGCCGTTCCTGATGCTACGTCTCAGTGTTAAGCATTTTAAGTGCAAATTGTGATATTCAATACAGCAAAAACTCTCGGTCTCTTCTTTGTATTTTTCTTATTTCTGCAATTGTATTGTCTCATCATACGATTTCTAGTAGCTTTCGTATAGTTCCGTTTTATCATTCCGTTTGTTGTCATTGGCTTTTTTTTTTTTTTTTGCATTGCCTTACAATGAACAAGTCCTTTTACGCTTCCGTTTAAATGGTTTGTTTTTCTCTTTTGGCATGATTCAATAATATTTGTGATTGTTTCTTTTTTGTACACTACGCACGCAGTTTGTAAAAAATATGTTCAATTTGATATAAAGTTTGTAACGCTCTAAAAAAAACATGGCATACTGCTTAGAGTTTATTCTTGGTCAGCCGATTGTTCGACCAAGTAAACTGTGGTGAATAAGAATAAAAGTTAGATTTCTCCCACCTTAACTCTGAATGATAGAACCAGAGAGTAACTGCACATGGTCTCTGGATTCTTCTTCTTAATATTACCAAATCAATGGCTTTAGGCATGCCCAATCCAGCTTAATATTGCCTATATTGGGCAAATCACTGCGATATTCCAGGAAGCGAGGCTTAAGCTGATGAATCGCATTCAGTTCTAATAAAGATTCCTACTGGCGAGCAGATCGTATTGGGTAGGAATCTCATATATAATTAATTCTGGAAGAAGATACTCCAGAAACTCCAGCACAAGCAATTTGAAATATCGAGATCGTTAGTAAAGTCATTCTAATCAAGGATAGTATGACAAATAATCTTGTAACGGAAGGTTTAAGCTTTAATTTAAGCTTTATTTGGGATTTCTAGGAAAAACTGTCAAAAACATTGCTTTTTGATCCATTTTTTTTCCAAATTTCGACGTGATTGAAAATTTTTAAAACCAGATTCGTATTTAGCGATGAAAAATCCGAAATTTAAATCACTTTCCGTATTGAGCTGTGTAACTAAAGGCATCGATACTTGTACTTGAATTTAAAAAGTATCGATATTTTACTTGCATGCATAGTAATAGTGTATCGATGCTTTGAGCATAAGTATGAGTACTTCTTATGGAAAAGATTTGAAGACGTTCTTGCACATGATGCGTTTGTTCAGTTGAGTACTTTTCGGCAACGAAAAATAAGTATCGATTTTAAATATATCGTAAAAAGTATCGATACCAAAAGTACTCATTTATTCAAGTGTATCGAGTAAGTAATTGTTTTCGAGTAGAGCGCATCAAAACTTTGCATCTTTAGTAGTAAATATTTTATCTTGATTCTTGCTTTTCTATTTTTTTTTTTTTTAGTTTTTATTTCAACTGATCAGCATATCCATGCCATGACTTGCTTTGGTTTATTCTAGCAAATTCAATTGAATCTGATTTGAATCAATTGGTTTATTGCTATCATTGCATTCAATGTTTTTAAATTAAGTTTAGTAGCTTGTTTGTTTTTTTTTTCATTTTTTTTCTTTTTTTATTATTGATTGACTAAACAGTATCGTTGCACTGATCTGAACTGTTTTTGAATGACAACTAATTTAGCATATTTTAATTGAAAAATTTTTCATCTATTATAGATTTTTTTTTTTTTTTTTTTAATAATTATTTTTCTGTGGTTATTTAATTTACATGTTTGCATTTAAACAAAGCGCATAAATTACATTTATGTTAATAATTTTTTTGTTGTTGTAACTGTCATAAACATTAGCAACTGTCATAAATAATTTGCTTTTATATATATATACACACACACACACATATATATATACGCGCTCTATTTGTCTCTATCAAAATATAATCATGTTGTCTCTTGTTACGCACAATTTAATGGCGCGCGATTTTTATTGTAATTTTTTTTTTTTTTATTATTTTTTATTTTTGTATTTTTTTTTTTTTTATTGTTATTTTATTATTGTTTTTAGTTGTGTCATGTCGCAAACATTAACAACGGAAACAGGATGCGCAAAACAGCATAAATCACAATTTCACCAATACACGCAGACGGACAAACAGAAAGTGAGAAAGAGAGACAGACACGTAGCGACAAATACGCCATTTTGTATTAACTAGTTTTACAGCATCATAATAAAAAATAAAAAAATATATTATAAAAATACTGTAGGGTGTTAATAGTTATATAATATGCATACATGTATTTGTATAGCGTATATTAATTCTTGAACGCGCATCTATGTGTGTGTTTTTTTTTTTTTTTTTTTTTTTTAATTTCTTTATTGTTACCGTGTGTACCTAGATGATAGTGGTATATATTTGACAAATAGTAACAGTAAGACTTAAACCCTAATGAGCCGCGTGCCCTACGGTACCGCCGCTAAGATTGCTTCGGGGTGTGGTACCGGCTATTTAGTGGCTTCTATATGCCTCCTCTCCCTTTCCAGGTGCGGAGTTTCTTCATGGTCGTCGCTGCGAAATACGAGACTGCCTCCCATTTTGCGCTGCTCTCCAGCATCAGTCGCAATAAATTTTCTGTCGACGGTATTTCCCGACAGACTCTTCAAGGAAAAACCTCTCCGCGTTAAACCTGCTGCAGCTGAACAGTATATGCTCTGCGTCCTCAATTGTGGAGGTCACCGCAATAGGTACACCAGGGGCTGTCTTCGTGTCGAAACCTGTGGAGGTAGCTTCGAAAACAACCATGCCCACTCAAAACCTGTGTGAGGTAGAAATTTACTTCGCCATGTGCTCTGCTCATCCATTGTTTCACGTCTGGGATGAGACGGAATGTCCACCGCCCTTTTTCTGCACGTGACCATCGTGCCTGCCACTCAGCCAAACTCTGCTCTCTTGCTTGCTTCCGACGTTGTGCAAGAAGCTGTGGGGGCTCGCGTTGCGTTTATAAATTAACGCGGACTCTGCCGCCAGAATGTCTATAGGAATCATTCCAGCTATCAGCAACGCAGCTTCCTGAGACACAGTTCGAACAGCACTGCATACTCGAATGGCTCCGAGTCTGTACGTTGCTTCGAGACCTTTCCTGTAGCTTGCAGTCTTCATTGCGTCCGCCCATATTGGTGCACCATAGAGCATTATGGATTTAACGACACTATGAAGCAGTAGCCGTCGTCCTTGTTTTGGTCCTCTGGTGTTGGCATGATCCTAGCCAGCGTCTTTGATGCCTTGGATGCCTTTGAATTCGCATGCTCCATATGCTCTCTGTAACTGAGCCTTGTATCTAGGACTATACCTAGCTGCATAATCGAGCGCTTCGAAAGAATTGTGCTGTTTCCATAGTAACAGTCGCTTGCTCCACTTTTGCGGCTTGATATGAGGAGCACCTCCGTCTTATGCTCAGCCAGCTGTAGTCCGACTGTCCTGAGCCATTCTTGGATGCGACTAACTGCCACGCTTCCAACTGCCTCGACCTCCTGAAGTTTTTTGCTACCGCCACTATAGCAATGTCGTCAGCAAAACCAATTGTCCGTACTCCCTCTGGTTGCTGTAGTCTCAGAACACCGCGTACATGATGTTCCACAGCAATGGACCTAGGATTGAGCCCTGAGGTACACCGCCAGTAACACCATACTCCTTAACACCACTTTCAGTGTCATATAGTAAGACACGGTCCTCGAAATAACTGCGAACTATGTTTCTTAGATAACCTGGAACTCCGAAGTTGTATAATGCTGCCATTATTGCTCCCCAATTAGCCGAGTTAAAGCGTTTTTTTACGTCCAGAGTGACGACTAGGCAGTATTGTTTTGTGCCACCGTGCCACCTTGTACCCTCGATTGCCTTTTTGAGCTATCTGCGTTGCAGCTGCGATAGCATCAACTGTACTCCGGGCCTTTGTGAAACCAAACTGCATGCTTGATAGTCCACCAGCTTGGAGAATAGAATCTTCAATCCTCTTAGATATGATCCTCTCCAACACTTTGCCCACTCCATCCAGGAGGCAATGGGTCGGTATGAAGAGGGTTCACCTGGTGTCTTGTCCGCTTTAGGAATGAGCACTAATTTTTGACTTTCCATCGCGAGGGAAAACTCCTTGCCTGAGGCAGTACTCAGTAGCTGTCGAATTGCTCTGGGTGTGTGGCAACGGCCAACTTATCTATGTGTGTGTGTGTGTGTGTGTGTGTATGTAAATTAATTAATGTATGTTGATTAATGGGTTAATGTACTACACTCACAGTGCGCAGTGCTTTGTGCGAGTGTCTGTCAGCTGCAACTGAAAAAATAAATAATAATAATACAAAAATAAAAAGAAAATGAATTTATTAATTACATAAAATATTGTGTTATAATTAAATAATAGATTTGTATACACAGCATACACATTCGCATAAATTAACTGCAAACTGCATAATAACAATTTAATTCGATTTGATGCAGTAACTTTTATATCACAAAAAAATACAAGAACTGTACGAAAAGTATTAAAAGCCATGTTTAAAAAATTACGTTTTTTTTTTTTGAATCATTAAAATATGTGCGCGGCACTTTAGACACTTCAGGCACTTTAACCCAGAATTATACTGCTTGGTAAACGTAAAGTATGTTTGAACTGGCTGTGAATTATAAACGAATTTTAATTTTAAAAAATTATATGTATATTGCTTTGTAATGTAACTCACAAAATTAGTTTCTACTTATTTGTAGTATTTTGATAAACAAATTTTCGGATACTCTCTAAAAAAAAAAATTATTCGCAACAATGTAAACACTGGAGTACCTAAATAACAAAAAATATACACAAATTCTTAAATAATTTCATACATAGTACTACACATATTATTAAAGTATTTCATTTCATCAGTAAATATTTTTGCAAACCGCAATAATTAACCCAGAAGTAGAAGTGCACGCGCCTTTACTAGATTATTGCGTAAAGGACTTGATTGTGGTAGTTTGGTAAATTACATAATACACACATACACATGTAGTATAAGTAAGAGAAAAACATGGGTACAATTTTATTACCTAACAGTGACCAACAAATGCCCATAACGATAAATATTACAATGACAGCAAATGGCAACTGGTAAATGCTAAATGGCATCAAGTCTAAATGAAGACAATTCGTACGAGTTGTTCTGCAAATAGAATTTTTATACATGTACATACATATATGTATGGTATATATAGATTGCATGTGTATATAGTTCTATATATAGTGGCGTAATAACAAAAATTTATATAGCATAACCTTCTACTCCACTCTGAATGTCTGAGTATATTTTTGTTAATGTTAAATGATGACTTTTGCTTTAATAGCAATTGCAGATATTTTTATATCCTTAAAAGAAAATTGCACCATGTGGTTGTGTCTGTTGACTAAAAAAAAAATAAATATATAAATTTGACATTGAATGAATAAAAAATTATTTGTCTTATGATATTTGTTATCTAGAATTGTTTTCTTTTAAAATAGAAAAAAAAAAAAAACGTTTAAAATTCACAAATAGTTTAAACGTATAAATAAGTTAACTTACAATTAGCTACGTAAAATGTTTGTCATTATTTAAATTGTTTTTATTAATTTGAATATCTTCTTCTCTTTTAATTCTTTTTAAATGAAATAAAAGCTAAAAGTAAAGTGTAATATGCTCTGCACACTATATTCTGTCATTACCTTCATTTAGAAATTGATTAGCATACGTACCATTTAGCCTCTCTTGATAAGAGAGTCCCTTTTATGATGCAATAGTACAAGGTGATATTAAGCACTCCTTCCCTCTCAATATGTTTCGTACCAAAACTAAAC
This sequence comes from Leucophenga varia, assembly GCA_018903435.1. Taxonomy (NCBI): domain Eukaryota; kingdom Metazoa; phylum Arthropoda; class Insecta; order Diptera; family Drosophilidae; genus Leucophenga; species Leucophenga varia. The sequence continues at coordinate 5,820,929 of JAEIFJ010001870.1, forward strand.
TATAAATATCTCTATCTCCTTCAAACTTACAATATAAGTAATAAAAACAAGAAAAAACGTTAACTTCGGTGGAACCGAAGTTTAAATACCCGTCACACGAATCTTTGAATAGTTTATGTGTGATCATCAGCGGCTTAAATACATTTATAAATATATATTCGAAAATAATTACTTTTTCATACATTTGTTCGAAAATAATCGATTAGTTTGTATGGGGACTATGGCTAAAAATGGGCGTGGCACCTTGGTTTTGTTATTGGATGTCATTAGAAGTGTTTTTACCCAAATTTGAGTGAATATTCTCATAAATAATAGCTATTTTTATACAAAAATTCGAAAATGGGCGTAAATTTGTATGGGGCTATAGTTAAAAATGGGCGTGGCAGCTTGAATTTGACATTGGATGACATTAGAAGTATTTTTACCCAACTTGGAGTGACTACATTCATAATTAATAGCTATTTTCATATAAAATTCGAAAATGGGCGGTAATTTTGTTTGGGGGCTATAGCTAAAAATGGGCGTGGCAGCTTGGATTTAACATTAGATGACATTAGAAGTATTTTTAACCAACTTGGAGTGACTACATTCATAAATAAAAGCTATTTTCATAGAAAAATCCGAAAAAAACGGTAAGTTTGTATGGGGGGCTATACTTTAAAATGGGCGTGGCACTTTGATTTTAACACTTAAACTGCTTAGGACTGAGAAAAGCTTAAGTTCCGAATTTCAGGTCAATATCTTGAAAACTGAGCGAATGAAACGCGTACATACAGACAGACAGACAGACAGACAGACGGACAGACAGACAGACGGACATGGCTAGATCGACTCGTCTCGTCGTGCTGATCAATAATATATATACTTTATGGGGTCTCCGATGCCTCCTTTAATGCGTTAAATTCACTAAATGATAATACCCTCCCCACTATGTGTGGCGGGTATAAAAAATCGAGCACTCTTCTCACTCATTCACTCTCCCCTACGCTTGCATTGCCAGGTACCAATGCTTCGGTTGACAACACCTGAAATACAAATCCTATATACAAACGTTTCAAATCCTGCATGGTATTCATTCGCTTTTCCCATTAATTTCAATTCACCACACTGGTTAGGCAACGATCATTTTCAAGTATTTTTTTAATAAAAACATTTATTATTTTAAACCTTTTAACTCATATAAACCCAATTATACATTACTTACTCGTTATTGACATCTTATTGATAGCTTTAATTTGTTTGTTGTATTTCGCCAAAAAAAATGTCCATAAAATATTTTATACCAAAAAGAAATTTCAATCAATTTTGCAATAATTGTTCAATATGTAATGTAATTATTATAGATTTGTATAATTAAACCCATCTCATAGCTATTTTATTTTCAATAGAAGTGTCAGACTCATTCTATTTGTTTTAGGCAATATTGCTTTTGCTCAATACTTTTGTTGTTGTTGTTGTTGTAGCTGTCGCATTAAATATTTGAACTGCCGGCAGCATTTGATATTGTTTTTTGGAAAACGTTTTGAAACAGTTTCAAAATGTCAATTTAATGCAATGGATATGGAAGCAATATACGCATTGAAAAAAAATAAATATCTTTTGACAAGCATTGAATCATGAAAAGAGTTGGGTTAGAATTTAAATATATTAAAATATCTGTGAGGTTTGCATATGCTTAAAGTTGTTTTCGCTTAAAATGTATCAAATAAATTCAATACAAATTTAAATCGCCTTTATAGAAATTCAATAGAAACTAAAAATAATTTTTGGTAGAAAATTTGAATCAAAGAAATTTAAAAGCCTGAAACTGGTCGAAAAAAAGTATCTCAATAAAAATCTCAAGCGAGCAATGACAGCTGTAAATACATTTGTATCTTTTTAACTGCTTCTCTTCATAAAAATTCATATTTTTAGTCTAAAAAATCATTAACAGAAAATATTACTTTTTTTTTTTCATTTTTTGTGCTGCTAAATTTCTGCTCAGTCTGCTGCTTTACATCAACTTTTTTTCATTAACATTAAAGCACTGCTTACTTCCTTTCTACTTATTAGCTTCCATTACTTCAGTTTTTTTCCCCTTCTTCTTTTTTTTTTAACTCTAACCTAATTTTTCTAGGAGGAAAACTTACACCAACTTTACAACTGAAGCTTGACATAATTTGACCTCGACAAATTGCGTACAATAAGTGAAATTGTAATGGAATGCTAAATTATGCAACCGCAAGTTTCTTTATATTTTCTTCTTTTCTTAGTGTGCTTCAAATATCAAAGAGATACAATTCAGTCAGTCAGAGTTACAGAGAAAAGCGTTAAGGGTTAACTTTATAAACATGAAAAGGAATTTTGCCTCATAAGCCTTTTACCTAAAACCGCATAAATTCTAATGTATATGTTTTGCATTTGTAGTAAATAATTGTGATGCACATACACACAAATACACATACAAAGAGACATCTTAAGACTTAAAGACTGCTGCAGAAGTCAAGTTTTCTTAAATTTCTTAACACAGTCTCAAGTCATATTTCAGTCGAATAAATAAAATAAAATAAAAAAAATAAACACGAAAAAACTTTATTCAAATATGCTAAACCAAGTTTGCACACTTCTTTCGACGAAAATAAAAATAAAAATAATAAAAATAAAAAAAGTAAATAAATAAATTAAATAAATAAAAAACAAATGCGTTCCAAGTCAAGGCGTATGTATGCATACATAACAGCCTGTATGTCCTGTTCTAGTCGACATCCTTGTTGTCAACTTTAACAGCATCACCTTAGCCAAAGAAACAGTCAAAGAAAAAGCAAAAAAGCTGAAGAATACTTAACAAGATCAGAAACAAGAAGACATTTTAATGCGTATGAAAATGAAAATGTTCCGAAGATTGAAAAAAATAAACAGAATTTAAAATAGCAGCAGCAACGAAAAGAATACAACAACAGCAACAACAAAAAAACAGTAATGAAATAGCATCAAATGAAATAAAAACGGAAGATAAAACGAAAATTAGAATCAATCCACTTCAAACTTAAAATACAATCACAGAAGAAAATGGAAGAAAAAATTTAAATCATTTGTAACAAAGCTCGAATGAATTGCGCAGGCATTAGCAGAGAAAGAAATAAACAGTTTAACAGTTTAATAGTTTAACAGTTTAACAGTTTAACAGTTTAACAGTTTAACAGTTTAACAGTTTAACAGTTTAACAGTTTAACAGTTTAACAGTTTAACAGTTTAACAGTTTAACAGTTTAACAGTTTAACAGTTTAACAGTTTAACACTTTAACAGTTTAACAGTTTAACAGTTTAACAGTTTAACAGTTTAACAGTTTAACAGTTTAACAGTTTAACAGTTTAACAGTTTAACAGTTTAACAGTTTAACAGTTTAACAGTTTAACAGTTTAACAGTTTAACAGTATAACAATTTAACAGTTTAACAGTTTAACAGTTTAACAGTTTAACAGTTTAAAAGTTTAACAGTTTAACAGTTTAACAGTATAACAATTTAAGAGTTTAACAGTTTAACAGTTTATTAAGTTTAACAGTTTAATCGTTTAACAGTTTAACAGTTTAACAGTTTAACAGTTTAACAGTTTAACAGTTTAACAGTTTAAAAGTTTAACAGTTTAACAGTTTCACAGTTTAACAGTTTAACAGTTTAACAGTTTAACAGTTTAATAGCTTAACAGTTTAACAGATTAACAGTTTAACAGTTTAACAGTTTAACAGTTTAAACAGTTTAACAGTTTAACAGTTGTACAGTTAAAAAGTTTAACAGTTTAGCCGTTTAACAGTTTGACAGTTTAACAGTTTAACAGCGAAGCATTTAAACAAAAAAATATAAAAAGAGAATACACAATGTACCACTATTTTCCAAAACAAGAAGCAAATTTAAATCTCGTAACAAACTCAAAGCTAAAACGGTTTATACTCATTCCAAAAGTGTACACAAAACGGTATACCATCAAAAAGTGTACAACAAAAAAAAAACTTAAAAATTTATTCAAACAGCAACGATTCAGCACAAGAAACTGCTTGAAACTTAGCAAAGCAAAATAACTTTATTCTATTCTACAATGTCCTTTTTTTGCTCAAATTGCACTTGTTTCTTCTTCTTTCATTCATTCTTGCTTGCTTCTTTTCATTATTTGAATGTCTTAATACGTTTCAATCAAGTAAAAAATTAAATTTAAACAAATTGTAAATAGTTTCACTACAAATGGAAATCGGATTTACAAACATTGATAAGCAAAGTTTGAGAAAGAAGTTTTGGGCAAATATTTAAAACAAAGTACTTTGCATCCTTTTGCTCTAATAGAGATTTTGCCATAAGCATTTGCTGCATCTAATAGTAATAAAGCCGTAAAGCAGCATGAATCTATAATAAATGCCAAAGCGACCGCAATCATTTCAAATTAAGGACAAAGACAAGAGACAAATAAAACAAAAAAAAATGAAAAATAAAGTCTAAATAGACGCTTTTTTTCTATATATTTTTTTTTTCCTAAAAGAGTCAAATATGTTTTGCCTTCCTTTATTTTTATTATATTTGTTTTTTTTTTTTCTTTAGCGCTTTTCAAATTGAAGAAACAAACAAACAAAGCACAAACTTGTACAAAAGTTAAACGGAAGCTGAAGTGGACAAGAGATGTTGTTAGGGAAGTTAGAAAAAAATTTATATATGCTAATTTCAGTAGCAGCAAGGCTTTAATACGCTACACTTTAAAACGTTAGAGGACAGAAAAACGGAAAAATTTCATAATTTATACAAAAGCAATGCGGACAGACGGTCAACGTCGTATAAGGCTCCAAAAAATATTAAGTTGGCTTAAAATTTTGAACATTTACAATTTTAAGACCAATTTTTACAAAAAACATTTTAAGAATTTTTTATTAAAATAGACGAACTTCATACTTGGACAGACGGACTTGCGGACAGACGGACAGATGACATGCGGACAGACGGAGAAGTTCATTAGGAAGGAGAAAAAAACGCAACTACAAACCCTGCAAAAAAATGAATATACCATTCACACAAATTATGTGTATGTAGCGGATAGAAGGAAATAAAAACACATACATAGAAACGCAAAAACAAATATAAAATGTCCAAAGTGGCCTCGAGGGGAACATATGGAACCGTGGGCCTCAAATGTTTAGCCTCGAACTGATTGAGTTTGTTTGGTTAACAGCGGCAATAGCAATGGCAACAGCAACAGCAATAGCAGCGCTGCGTCTGTGGTGTGCCTTTGGTATCCCTTTGTTAGGTTTATTTGTCCGCCACTCCAACTCGTCAGTTAGTTAGTCAGACAGGCAGGCAGTCAGTGAGGCAGTCAATCAGTCAGTCAGTCACTCAACCTATGTCCACTCTATTCATCTCATATCGCATATTGCCCATCTAACTGTCTGCCCTAACGCACGGACAACATTATTGTTTGATTACTTCTCTCATTTTATTTTTAGTGCAAAAGCGGCACAACTCAGCAGCAACATCAGATATAAAATGGGTCTCTCTCTCTCTGTCTACTTTGTACATATTGCTTTGGGCTCGGTTTCGAAATGAAATGTTAAGGTTTACTATGGCTATGCGTTGTGTAGCATAACATAACCAACCAGGAAATGCTTCGACTTTCAAACATAAACCTTTCATTCTTGCTAATATTCTCTTTTTCTTCTTTATGTTAGATTGCTTCCTTTTTTAGATGTACCTCGTTCTCGTATGTAGTACGTCAATTTTGTTTTCCTTATTCTTCTTCTTTATTTGTTTGAAGCATTGGAGATGTGTGCGTGATAGTACATGTAAAGCGATATCAGGGTCAAAACTCTGTTTTTTTTAGGTTATGTATGTACATTGTCGTAGGTCCTTTAATGAATACATTAAAATAAAGGAACACCATCGCTGACATTTTTATTTATTTATTTTTTGGAAGATACTGTGCAGAAATGATGTGAATGGTATGAATGATGTGAATAGTGTGAATAGAGTAAACGGTGTGAAATGTCTGGAAGGTGTGAATGGTATGAACGGTGTGAATAGTGTGAATAGAGTAAACGATGTGAAATGTGTAGAAGGTGTGAATGGTGTGAAATGTGTGAATGGTGCGAACGATGTGAACGGTGTGAATTGTGTTAATGGTGTAAATGGTGTGAATGGTGTGAATGGTGTGAATGGTTTGAATGGTGTGAATGGTGTGAATGGTGTAAATGGTGTGAATGGTTTGAATGGTGTGAATGGTGTGAACGGTGTGAATGGTGTAATGGTGTGAATGGTTTGAATGGTGTGAATGGTGTGAATGGTGCGAACGGTGTGAACGGTGTGAATGGTGTGAATGGTGTGAATGGTGTGAATGGTTTGAATGGTGTGAATGGTGTGAATGGTATGATTGGTATGAATGGTATGAATGGTGTGAATGGTTTGAATGGTGTGAATGGTGTGAATGGTATGAATGGTGCGAGTGGTGTAAATAGAGTGAAATGCGAGAACAGTTTAAATGGCTATAAATGTAGTTAATAGTTCGAACGGTTTGAATAGTGTAAACTTTGAATTTTTGTTGACCACCGATGACTCTGCATTGCTTTTCAGAGAAGGAAAATGGAAAAAAATGCATCATTTTCATATTCAACAAAACCAAACTAGCCAATAGCATTTTGAGCAAAAAGGGCCAAAATAAAGATGATTACATTTGTTTAGCAATAACTTGGATTAAATATGAATCCATAATTGAAGACGGAAACAAAGTCACCAACAGAGACTGATTATAAAAGTTAACGACACTAACGAACGCTCAAAGCATTGTCAAAGTTAATTTTAATGGTGACCCCGACATTAGTTAAGAGATGTTAATATGCCATTAAGTGGTCTGCCTTTCAAAAAATTTAACACATTAATTGTATGCGTGATAACATACCATTCATCTCTACACATCTCTAACATAACAAAACTCCATATGTTCTATGCTTCCTCACATTAATATAAATGTTGTGCTCCATTTTATATGTATGCAGCAATATTCCGGTCTATTCTATTCTGATTTCCATGTGTTAGAATAAACGTCATTTTCAGAATTTTTTTTTCTTCGGTGCTGTGGGCTATTAGGCAACACAACCATTTGAGTACACCGAAATACTTAAATATTTGTCTGCTTCCTTTTTTTTTTTTTTTTTTTTTTTTGTTTAAGATTTTTATTTTAGCCTTGGGCAACGATAAAAACGTCCCCAATATATGAATGAATAAACGAATGTTTTGCCGCTGCCGCACAAAATTGTCAAAAGAAACCTCAATCGTACTATATAAACGAATGAATGAATGAATGAATGAATGCATATAAATGGCGGAATGACCTAAGGTCATTTGTATAAAATTAAGATTTACATATGAGTTGAATGCCTAAAAGCTAACATTAAACAAAATGCTTATGTGTAGATACAAATGTATCTTTTTTTTTTTTTTTTTGTATATAATCTTTTTTGCTTGTAAGTATGTATCTATTAGATACTTACTTTTTCTAAAAGTTATTTTTGCTTTCTATTTTGTTTAAAAATTATATTTGAATGGGATTTGTCGCTACTTGAAGCATAAAAAAAAAAAAAAATTATAAAATTATATTGCTGTCACATAGGCGCGCAAGCTGCCTTAATATGCCATAATAACTTTGTTTTTGATTGCTTACTAAAACACATGAACCATACATAGATACTCGTTTGCATTTATACACACTATATGTAATGTAGCAGAAAGAAGTTATACTCAATGGTGTGTCTGTGCTACGTGTAAAGCGTGTCTTCATGATAACTTATGGCAAAACGCTTACAAAAATATGTTTTACTTACAAAAACTCACATAAAGCATTATAATGGAAAATTTTAATATATGCCAGCTAAAACGATATATTGCGACATTGTCATGGCATGCCATGAAATGGCATGGGATAAATTTTTACGTATGAGTTAAAACCGAATCAAGTTTATGTCGCGTATTTTTCAACACAAACATATTTTGAGAAATATATTTAATATGACTAAAAACTTTTTGTTAGTCCTTCGCGAGTACAAAACAAAAACAAAAAAAAAAAACCATTTATGTCACATTTTATGAAATTTTCGACTTTTCAATTTCAGCGACAAATGAGACGCATTTTCTAAAACGACACATTGACGCGTATATACTATATAAAAAAATATATACATATATACTATATATACTTATCTATAGAAAACAGCGGAAAATAGATTTAACGTGTGGCTTTATAGTAAATGTACAGAAAATTAAATAATGAGTGTAGTTCTGAAAATTAATACAACTCCAAGAATGATACAGTTACTTGTAATAATAGTTACTTTGAATAATAGTTACTTTGAATAATAGTTACTTTGAATAACAGTTACTTTTAAAAACAGTTATTTTTAAGAACAGTTACTTTTAACAACAGCTACTTTGGATAACAGTTACTCTTAATAACAGTTCCTTTTAATAACAGTTACAATTACTTTCAATAACAGTTACTTTTGACAACAGTTACTTTCAATAACAGTTACTTTCAATAACAGTTACTTTTAATAACAGTATCTTTTGATAACAGTTACTTATTATAACAGCTTTTAATAACAGTTACTTTCGATAACAGTTACTTTTAATAACAGTATCTTTTGTTAACAGTTACAATTACTTATAACAGCTACTTTGATAACAGTTACAAATACTTTTCATAACAGTTACTTTTTACAACAGTTACTTTTAATAACAGTTACTTTTAATAACATTAACTTTTAATAAAAGTATCTTTTGATAACAGTTACTTTTATAACAGCTATCTTTGTTAACAGTTACAAATACTTTTCATAACAGTTACTTTTGACAACAGTTACTTTAAATAACAGTTACTGTTTTCAGATTTTGTGTGATATCCCTGAAAGAATTGAATTTTATAACAGTACATGCCGAATCAGTAAAGGTTTAAATTCGTGTGATAGTCCCTGAATATGGTTTTAAAGTTTACAAGAATCTTTGCTCAGAGTTCTATGCTATCTGTAAAGGTTTCCACATCGTTCGGCTATTCTTATTAGCATGTCTTAAAGGTCATATATAAGAAGCTTTGCCTACAGAACAATCTTTTGAAACGCCTTTATTAAAACAGTAAACTAAATTCTTTTTCTAAATTAAATTCATTTCACCAAATTCAATTTAATAAAAATTTAAACCAATTACTTTAGGGTCACACTTTATTTAAAACAAAACAAAACAAAAAAATTGCCATAGTACGTTCGCTTAATTTCCAAAAACAGCAAAATTTTTGTTGCTGCGTGACATTTAAAATTTCTCTGGAGTAAAATGTGAACTTCAAAATTCATAATTTGTATGCCATGTCTATCTAATATATCTAATATACGTCGTCTCATTGCTTAAAATTTTCCTGCTTGTATTTTACAATATAAAACGCTCTTTGTACGCTGCACGAAGCCGCATTTAATAAATTTTTAACTGTTATGCCAAATATGCTAATAAACTTCATCTTTTGTCGTGCCTAAAGCAATTCCTAGGCTTCACACGCTCGCACTCTCTCTCTCTCTCTCTCTCAACTGATGCTACTGCCGCTACTGCTGTTGTGCCTTTTTGCCAAAGGGGCTTTCTGAGGTTATTTTCTTTGCTGCTTTTTTTAGATATTTCTTCTTGTTGCTCTCACATAAAGACACACGTATGTCATGGCGAAAAACCATTAAACACATAAAAAAAAAAAAAAAAAAACGGAAAAATAATAAAGAAAAAAAATAAAAATACTTACTATAAGAATGAAATCAAAATGAAAAAGTGCGAGGTATACTAGAGAAAAGTGAATATAAAAAAAAAAAAAAAAAGAAAAAAAAATTATGCCCCAGACGCCGTTGAATTTTAAATGAGTCTTTATGAGCTTCATTCTAGCGTGTAAATTATCTCATTTGTCAGCAATTGCGTTTGTGTTGGCTTAAGTGGTTTCAGCGGCATGGTTTCGCTACAAAAAGATATTAGAAACGTTCTTCACTTCTACTTTACTACTCTATGCAATGCATTTGTGTGTGTGCTATTTGCTGCCAACTAAACTAAATTGTATATGTATCTACGAGAAGTATGGCACTTACTTGACTGTTCAACTTCAACTGCACGCATACAAAATTTACATTCATATTCAAAAGCGAATTGAAAATTTTGAAATATTTAAATCCTTATGACTCCTTTTTGCTGCTGCACGCAATGGCAGCTATTTCTATTATGAATAGAGTATATCACATGCAGTCAGTCAGCCAGCCAGACAGGCAGCCAGCGTTCTTACGTACGAATTATCTTTCATCTTACTTGTTCTTTTGTTGTCGCTGTGTAGTATAAGTCGTTGTCCTTGCTTTGCCGTTGTCGTCTTCATTCTTGCCTTACTCAACGTCCAACTAAATAGCTGCGAAATTCGTTTATGCTTCCACTGAATAGAAATATACATACTCATATACTATACAAAGAAAAAAGGGGTTAAGAAAGACGTAGCACGAGTAGCTATCTTCTAATCCAACTGATTTTCTTTTTCAAGCTATTCTAAGTACTTTACTAACCGCAAGCAGTTGTCGACTTTGTACTCTGAATGCGTTTGCATGGCTTTTGCTGAGCTAGTTCAAGTAGAAATGCGTTGATGTTAGCAATGAATACGATAAAGAAAAAGCAAAAAGAAAGTGTTAAGTTTAATTGCAGTGAAATTTGAATACCCTACATTGAATAATTATAGCACGAAAAACTAACAAATTAAAGTGTGTTCACTGGCTTTTATGTTTGTGCATCGTAACAGTTAAAAAAAAAAAGAAACTTTATCAGTAAAATTGTGTCTGCAAATTAACAGTTATCTGAAAAACTAACAGTTACATATATTAAAATATCAGTTACCATAAAAAGTAACAGTTACATTAAAATAACAGTTACCTTAAAACTACAGTTACCTTAAATTAAACGTTTACTTCCTAAATCGTAACAGTTGTCGTAAATGGCAACTGTTATCTTAACATGCAACTGTTAACTTAAAAAAGTACAGTTGACAGAAAAGTATCAATTAACTGAATTAGTAACAGTTATCCGTGCCTATTATAATATTAGAAACAGTTATTCAAAAAAGAACAGTTATCGAAATAGGAACAGTTGCCTCCTTAATTTTTATCAGTTTTAGCTTCACTTAGGATAGTGTTTGTTGAGGTAGAGATTTTAATATTGCGGCTGTCTTTCAAAATTTGATGCTTTCTGTCTGATTCGGTCCACTTTTTGCTTGTTAACCCTTTTTTATCAGAGACTCTGCCTCAATTTAAAGCAGCCCAGTGTAGTCGTCATTGCATAGCTCGCACAGCTCATTGTTCATTGTCTACTTTGATAGGTCCAAAGTATCTGAAGAACCTGGCTTTGGCACCATATTTTTTTTTTTTTTTTGCACTTCTTGAACTAGTTGTGAATTATATTCATTATTTCAGTGATTGACATGAGAGATTTCAGAACACCAACCCCTAATAAAAATCCATTTTTACCTATGCCTAACCCTAGCATAAGTCTTCATCGGAGCTTCAGTCTAGAAAAAGTCGTTTAAATCGTTGTTTCCACTGCTGTGTTTCTGTCATTAATTTTCTAATAACTATTTCCTGTCTTTCCGATTTTTAATTTTACTACTCCCTTTTTCGCTCGCTCTCCCCATAATTTTTAAATATTACCTTGCTTGTTTTTCTAATTATTTTTGTTTTAAGGTGTCAAAACATTAATTGAAATCACAGCAACTGGTCCCTAAAGTCGTCAACTACAAACTGCAAAGTCCTTATCAAAATGTGAATACCTACTGCTGTGAAATGAAATAAAATGAACAACGCATGAATCGAAATAGAATCAAAAGAAAGAAAGCAAGATGAAATAAAAAATAAAAAAAACCTAGCACTAACCTTAATTCTTAGCCACTAAATTGAATTTGCATAATGTGCGGCGTGCTACATCATTTTCGCCAATTCAAAACTATTGAGTTACATATACATGTGTAGCTACTAGCTACATACACACATACATATCTATTCTCACATACTACACACAGTTTTAAGTCGTTTATGCATGACGCCAAGTGGAAAAATGAAACAGCAAAATGTTCCTTTCAACTTTGGCATAAAAAGGACACTGGTCGAGTTATTGTTCGTGGTTATGCACTCTGCTGGCATTTTGGCTGCCGCACAAGTTTTACTTTGTACTATTTGGATTGGATGTCCTGTCGATGCTCTATAACAGCAGCTATTGCTAGTCCTTGTCGCTGTAGTTGTCATGCTCATTGGCATTTTTCGTGTAAAACTTTTGTGCATTTTTTTTCATTTTTTTTTTTAACTTTAGTTGAGTCGAGGATGTGTGTGTGTGTATTGCAGTATGTGAATATTTTGTGGCCATGTGGTAATGTTATGCGCATTCACATTTGGCTGCACTCTGTCTTCTTTTCTCAATACAGTAGTAGCCAAAGCAGCAGAGTCATGCCAAGGACATACATACATGCATAGATACATAGATATAGTATGTATGTCCTTTAAAATTATTTGTTGCTATTTTGCTGCTAGTCGTCGCATTGTCAACGCCTTTGACAGACAGCAACAGCAAAAGCAGCAGTAGCAACCTTCGAAGTTTGATAGCTTTTGTATTGCTTCTGTTCGGTCACATTAACACCTTCGACCTTATCCTTAGCTGCTTTTGTTATGCATATATTTTTTTTTTTTCGTTTTTTTCTTTAGATTTTACATTTTGTCATATAAAATTGTAAAAAAAAAAATGTTTGCAATTCGATTAAATGGCACATTTTCAGTTGTTATTCAATTTTCTAGATTTTCTACAATTGCAATGACTTTTTTGCATAAGTTTGATGATATAAATGCTTGTAAATTCTATGTTAGATTAGAGAGTTACTTTAAAAGTTTTTAAAATGTATTAAGAGGCTATTTGTTATGAGAATATCGAACTACATAGTTGATCTAACCATTATTTCCTAACCGTTTCTATATAAGTCAATATCAGTGATGGGCACAAACATACAAACACTCAAAACATACAATTAAATAACAGTAGAGCATCTATTATAGTCACACATAGTAAGCTGCACTTAAAAAAGCTGTTACGGTACTCTTAAAAGCGTTGCACATGCAAAATTTTTTAGTCTAGGACATGCGTGATAAAAAATTAAAAGAAATGCACCTCACTGACTTCAAAAAAAAAAAATTACAAACTTTGCGAGTGCCACTCGTGCACAAATACATACATCACAACTATTAAAATTGGCTAAAAGCTACAAAAAAAAAAAAAAGACAGAAAGGGAGACTTGAACAAAAAAAAAATCATATTGCATGAATGCAAGCGCCACACGCTAACGCGTGACAGTGACAGCTGCTTATAAAATGTTTTTTTTTTTTTGCTTTCTGGTTGGGGTTTGAGTTTTAGATTTGTGCATTAGTCAAAACTCAAAGTTTTACAAATAAATTTCCAAATAATTTCCGTTCAATTCTCTAACCATTTTTTTCTATTCTATTTTTTTTTTTCCTATACAATTCCTTTCCTCGATTGCATTTCAAAAGTCATTCATGCACAAGTTAACAGAATTTTGACATTTAATGACAGCTGAATGGCATCGACAACAACAACAACGACGACGATGACGATGACTTCGACATTTGTTGTCGTTGGCAACTGCAATTTTCTGGCGTTGGGGTTTTTTTATATGTGATTTTTTTTTTTTTTTTTTTGGGTTTCAGATTTTCATATGTATTAAAATGTGTGTGAGTGTGTGTTCTGTTTGGATTTTGAATTCTGCATTTAGCGCTTGGGGCTTTTGTTCTACACAGACATACAATATATAAAAATTGAGGAAATGCAAATTATGTAGACAGTGGCGCAGCAGTGTGCTATTGAATGGGAAAGAGTGTTTGTACAATAGAGTGGCCCTTATTTTAAACATTTTTGAATTTCTATGCTCCCAGGGGCTAAAAGGGTTCGAAATAAATTAAAAAAAATGCCCCCCAAGTTTGAAGCCTTTATCTTAATATTTAGGGGTGCCCCAAAGCGATCAAAATTTTCAATGTAAATTACATGGGGTTTTCAGCATCGAATAATCAATTAATTATTCCGGCCACAGTAATTGTTCAAAAAATCTGAAACTTACCAAACTTCAACCTTATAATAGTAGCTATTCCTCAGAATTTTTACAGACATTGAGGTATTTTAATTATAGAGTTACAGGTAGACGAAAATTTCACTTTTTCTAATTTTTCCCTGAATTTGTTAAAAAATGAATTATATAGCCCCGCTAAGTGTACATTCAAGAATTATTGCTCTATTTTTATGCAGCGTTATTCATGACAGTTTTGTGAAGGCTTTATTACAGTTTTAAATAATATTTATTTCCAAAATGAAAACAAATTTTGTAAATTCACATTGATTTAATTAATTGTTCATATAATGAAAAAATATAATTTTAAATGATTCAACATATAATATTATTTTTTTCTAAGAGAGGATTTAGTTGCGGTTGGATGTTGTTTTCGGTCGTCAGCTACAATTTGTAAAATATACTGTTTTTCATTTTCATCTTTCGTGATGATGTTATTGTAATCTTGAATGAGTTTGACACCTCTTTCTGCTACATCATTTACAACAACAATTTTTTTTAATTTTTCAATTCCCATTTTATAATCCGGATTATTCTTCCATGTTGAAGGATCCTTGTCGAGAAAACTGGTACCAATTGAAAATCGTGTAAAGAAGCTTTTTGTAGCAGGAGTTACAAAAAACGAAAAATCGATGTCTGTAAAAGAAGAAAAGTTATTTGGACGTAGAATGTATCTTTTCATTTCATGTTTTTCTTGTTCCACATCTAAATTTTTTTCTGCTTCCAGCAAAACTTGAGCCATCTTTGTTTTAATTGCTGCAGGAACGTTTTCATCAAATAATGAAAAAGCTACAGTTTCGGGAACTATGTACCAGAGATGGTTAGAAAACTTCTTTGCAGCAGCCTTACTGATTTCTTGTCTTCTTCAATCTTCATTTCCTCCAATGCATTGAAATGAGCAATGTCGAAGAGATCATCCAATTTCTCTACAAAATGACCTCTGTTTTCTTGTTCCTTGTCTGTAGTCCTAAGCAAATGTTTTTGCAAACCTTTCCACTCATCGAATAATTGTAATAATTTTTCAACGCAATGGTCAACTCTTTTGATGGGGATTCGAACTTTTTGCCAAAAAACAGAAATTTCTTGAATCACTAAATTTGCACTTTCCTTCTTTGTGAGGTTCACAATTTTTTAAATTGTAGAAAAAAACACTTAAAGCTTGTCGGTTTGAAGGTAATTTGGCTCCTACAATTTGATTAGAAAAATAAACAACAAGGGGGGCGTGATAGTCTTTTCTTAACTCGCGTGTAGATTTAAGTGACGAAGTTGAAGCCATTCTATTATACTACGAAGACACACCTGAAGTATTGGAGCATTTTCAAGGCCAGCTTCGTTCTTATCACAAAAACGCTGCATAAAAAATAGAGCAATAATTCTTGAATGTACACTTAGCGGGGCTATATAATTCATTTTTTAACAAATTCAGGGAAAAATTAGAAAAAGTGAAATTTTCGTCTACCTGTAACTCTATAATTAAAATACCTCAATGTCTGTAAAAATTCTGAGGAATAGCTACTATTATAAGGTTGAAGTTTGGTAAGTTTCAGATTTTTTGAACAATTACTGTGGCCGGAATAATTAATTGATTATTCGATGCTGAAAACCCCATGTAATTTACATTGAAAATTTTGATCGCTTTGGGGCACCCCTAAATATTAAGATAAAGGCTTCAAACTTGGGGGGCATTTTTTTTAATTTATTTCGAACCCTTTTAGCCCCTGGGAGCATAGAAATTCAAAAATGTTTAAAATAAGGGCCACTCTATTGTACAACTGGGAAAAGAGTCTCTAATTGTATCACTCGTATTAAAACTTCAGTTATCGTTGCATGGTTTATCGTTGCATATAACAACTTTGACTCTGTTATCGTTCCTTTGCTCATCCTTAGCTGTGTTATCGCTATCATTGTCAAATTTTCGATTTATTTGTTATCGTTGATCGTATCGTATATCAGGCTTATATAACGGCCGTCTTAATTGGCGGAAGAGGTATTAAATATACCTCTCTCTGCCAATTGAGGAAATCATGATGCATGTGCGTGGTTCAGGTAGCCCACGAACTTTATTGTTCGTGCTGACCAGTGGTGTGGCCCCTTGGGGAGCATCGTGATGGCTGTGGTTTAGCAACCACATGCGGGTAGAGTTTATTCGTAAACTCGGGGTGGAGTTGTCCATTATAAGCGGGTGCTCTGACCCAGAAGTCAGCAGAGGTGTAAGATAGGCCTAGCTCCACACCAAAGAGGATTGATAGGTCGACAAGCTCTCACGTTAAACTTTCTAGTATTGTTGCTTTTGGTATCGGTGTTTCTGATAGCGTTGCTTCTGGTATCGTTTCTTCCAGTGTCGTTGTTCCCGGTATCGATAGTTCTGGTACCGTTGCTTTTTTTATGGTTAGTTTTAGTTTTGGTGCTTCTAATATCTTTCGATATCGTTTGCGTTATCGTTGCCTAAAATATCGTTTCATTAGTTGTCTCTGTTGTCTCTGTTATCGTTGCCCTCTAATCCCTTTTTTAACGCGCACCTGACTACAGCTCCTCTTCTTCTGTAAGTTTTTTTTGCTAAACTTTTGACTTTACAGCAATTCGACACTTTCAAATCCATAACAAGAGATGTATTATTAAACTGACATATCAAAAGTATCCTTCAAAAGATTCAATTACAAAATTACTTTTCAAAAAAATCATGTAACTATTTGAAAATCAATTTAAAAAATAAAAAAAAATAACTAAAAGTATAAAAATTCACTTTTCGTATAACTACATTTAAATTTCGAGAATTACATACGAAAGACTCATAAATATGCAATGTCTCTGAAGGGGATGCACAGTTTTAAGTTATTTTCCCATACCTACAAAAAACCGAAATTTAATACAAATGCTCCCAAACTGCATATATGAAAACGCAAAATTTTCTTCTTCTTGTCGCATGCTTTTAAACACGGTTACAGATACAAATTTACCATATGCAGATCAGATGCAATGCTACAAACGATGCTTGTTTTTAGACAATATCCCCCACACTTTCCATTGTCATGCTCCAGAATAAAAATATACACTCTATCTTATTTTGTAGCCATTTCATGGCCTTGTATAAATATTTATTTGCTTATGTATGTATGTATGTATCTGTGTGTCTGAGTGTGTATGGTGTTATGTTTTTGTATCTCACTAAATTGCATGCATATGTGTGTGTGTGTGTGTATTTTTGTTTGCTGCTGCTGCTATTTACATTCGCTACTGCGATTGCTTGAACTTTTCAATTTATTTGCAATTTGCATTTTGTGCATTATTTGATTTATACAATAATTCCATAAACAAACACTCGACTCGAGCAACAGCAACAATAAAAACAACAACAACAACAAAAACAACAGCAGTGTAGTTGTGAGTTACAATAACAACAACAACAATAATAAAAGCAACCACTATTCTAGCACGAATCAAAATAATAATAACTACAAATTCCAAGTAAAATTTTTTAGGAAACAGAGATGTGTTACAAGCGAGAGGACAGGAGTTATTTGCATTTAGTGACAGTAGAAATAATATTGTTTTAGCCTTAGGTCATTTAAAATATTCAAAATGGAATGTAGATTTGGAGTTTTTAGAGGGTAGTTTCAATATTTATTCAAAGTTATTCCAAATTGCATTGTGAAAGTGATTTGATGCTCCCTTTTTCTTTGGAGAGTTTTTAAAGCTCTATCTCTCTCCTTCTCTCTCTCTCTCCCTCTCTCTCCCTCTATCTCTATCTCCCTCTCCCTCTCTCTTCTCTCATCTGTCCCCCTCTCTGCCTCCCCTCTCTCTACCTCCCTCCCCCTCATCCTCCCTAATTCCCACCCTCCCTCCCTCCTTCCCTCTCCCTCTCTCTCCATCTCCCTCTCTCTCTCTCTCTCTCTCTCTTCTCCTCTCTGTCCCTCTCTCTCCCTACCTCGCTACCTCCCTACCTCCCTCCATCCCTCTCTTCCTCCCTAACTCCCTACCTCCATCCCTACCACCCTCTCTCCATCTCCCTCTCTCTCCCCCTATCTCTCTCCCCTCTCCCCCTCCTCTCTCTCTCTCTCTCTGTATCTCTTTAGATGAAGGTGAACTTTTTGAACTAAAGTCTCTTTTCAGGTGAATTTTTGTATCTGAAGTCTTTGCAGATAGAGTCTTGATAAGTGTAAACTTTTTAACCGTAAATTTCTTTAGCTAAATTCGTTGTTTCTTGAATTTTTCCGGCTGGAAAATCTGTAGTAGGGTTTTCTTTAGCTGGAGTCTTTACTTTATTTTTAACTAGATTCTCCTTTTTAAGCTGAAAGATCTATTGATGGAGTCTCTGTAACATTCTCTCTCTTCTTTTAGGTTTTTTTAACTAGTATCTCTCTTGCTAAAAGATCTATACCTAAAGCCTTCTCGCTGGCGTCTACAGCTGCAGTCTCCAAAGTGTAAGCCTTCTTAACTGCTTACCTATTAACTGGTTTGTTTATAATAAAAGTCTTTTTAAGTGTTTTATAGTCTCTAGAGCTCCAAGATCTTCACAACTGGTGTCTCAATAACTGAAAGCCTCTCCTAGAACTGGTGTGTTTTTAGCTTAAAACTTTTTCGCAGGAACAGTTTTAGAAATCTCTGCATCTAATGTGGGTGTAGCTGGTATTACTTCACCTCTCAATTTAATATTAAGAATCATTAACTGAAACCTCTTCTGCTAAAATCGATCTATCAAATATCTTCTGAGTTGGAGAGTATTTCGATCTGAAGGCTCTTTAGCTGAAATCTTTCTTGCTGAGCATAGAATGCGAAATAAAGAATGCAAATTAAGTTCTCTGGCTTGCAATCCGAAAAAGTAAGTCCGTATTCCGAAAAACTAAGAAACTGAGTCATGGAAAGTGAAATATTATTAAAGTAGTAAGGCGTAATTCACATTAAAATATGATATTGCATCTCATACGAACAAATTTCGTATCTGTTGCAGTCCATCTCCATAATTGCAGTCAGAAGACGTAAGAAGAGACAGACAGACAGACGGACATGACTATAGCGTACCGGCTTTTTATGCTGTTCACGAATATATAATAGCGTTCTCAACTTTTGGAAAACATATTTCTAGATTAAAAATTTATTCAAACCACTCTCCTATATGTGTATGCATATAATTGTCATTCTGTTTGTTTGTTTATATTTTCATTCATTGTACTAGTTTACTACGTTTAAGGTTTTGCTGAGTGCGGCTTCCTCTCGCCTACACTTCCGACATAAGTCCGTTTATTCATTCGTTCGTTCGTCCTTTTATGCTGTATGTTGTCCTTTCGACTAAACAATTGTGTTCCAACGTTTGTTTTTTCGTTCATTCGGTATTTCGTTTGTCGCTCTGTCTGTCTGTCCGTCTGTCCGTCCGTCTCTCTGTCTATTTTCGTTGTCTCATTTCAAAGGCATAATTGGAAAATTTTTCAATGTTTGAATATTACATTTTACAATTAAATGCAAACAAGAATTCATTACCGTTGGTTAAAATTATAAGGTTAAAGCCTGCAGCTCTTACTATTCTATATATGTGTATGTACATATATATTCTAATACTATTTATTTGTCAAATAAATATCCAACATGTATTGTGTGTAAATGTATCTCTATGTTGTTGTCTACTATGCATAACTTGCGAATTATTTATATTCTTTACATGTTCAGTGAGTACGATATAATAATAATGTGTACTTGTAAATTGATACAAGTTTAACTTTTGCATTTTGTTGTTTATGCAACACTGCAATCCATACATACATATCTATGTTTCCTTTATACAATATCTCTCTGTCTGTCTCTCACGCATAATGTTATTTAAAATATAAATTTGTGCGTATTTGTATCTGAATTTGTAGCTCTCTTGGGAAGTTAATTAAAATGTTGTACTTTATTGAAATATGAAATTTCGGCCTGCGGTTAAAAATTTTCATGTAAAATTTACAACTAGTCAGTTTACTACTATTTTTATCTATTGTCGTTTGTCGTTCTACAGATACATAGTACATTGGTGCTTACAATATGATGCGAATATAAATGTTCATGTTAGTTAGCAGACAGCAACAGAGCACAATGTTGATTTGTAAAAATGATAATTATAATCATTTGATATATTGTAATATTATTATGCTTTATATTTTGTGTTATATAATTATCAAATCGATTTTTTAGTTAATAAGCTGAATGTAGATAATATTTCAGGCCACGATTTTGACAGGGTTTTTTTTTTTTTGTATTTTATAGAAAAGTGAAATTCGGATCATTTCCTTTTCACTTTTTTTTTTTTTTTGCATTTTTTATTTTTATTTTTTATTCCAGCGCTACCAAAATATGTTTGAGCTTGTATAAAAACATACTAAAAAAATACCTGTTGGGGCTAGTATAATAAAAACATTTAAAAAGCCAAATTTTGATTTGGGAAAATGAGAAAATCGATCTCATGAATGAACCGAACGTGCCAAATTCATTGTTTTCGTTGTTTATAACTAGACTTGCATTCTTGCCTCTCAAATTAAACTGAATTAGGATTATCCGGTTTTGTGGTTTCAACGTACATAGCGGACATAGAAACATTTTTACTATTTTAACAAAAATGGCTGAGGGCGAAACTACATTTCTTTTGAAGATTATAGTAGGTGTTACGCTAGCTGAAATCTTCATAACATTTTTTTCTCTTTTATCAACTCTTGTCTTTATAACTGGATTCATTTTAATGTTGTATCTACTGGAAAATATAGAAATGGATTCTCTCCAATTTGTGTCTCTATAGGCGGAAGATCTGCATCAATAGCTATTGTCTATAGGTAACGTCTCTTTAACTAGTCTGTCTGTATTGCTGAAGTATTTTCAAATTGTGTCTCTATAGGTGTAGCTGGTGACTCTCCATCTGAAACCTTCAAATCAACACCGTTGCTTTCTAAACAAAAAATATTAACAAACATTTAAGGTAAAGAAGCACCTTACTTTCTTTCTGTGGTATATTATTACCTACAAAGTTTAAAAATCTATTATTCCAGAAACACTTAACAAAGAAACATCAATTTAAAGGGTAGTTTTCGTTAATTATGACTTTATGAATCTCTAATTTAAGTTAGCTCGCTTGCATGTTCCACTTCTTTTTGGAAATAAAGTATTGACTTCTTCTAAGTAGTTCGATTTTGACTATTTTCTCCAACTTTCAAGCTTTTTCTTTCCTTTAAATTCTTTGTAAACTTATTTTCTTGTTACACCTCCTCCGACTTAATTGTAATTACAGTTTGAAGCTAATAATTTTATAATTAAAACTTTTTTTCTAAAAGTGTTATCAAATATCTTTTATATATTTATACAGTCTAATTTACTCGAATAAACTAGTTATAATTATTTATAGCGCATATAAATATTATATTTTAATTGGGTTCCACTTCAACTATCACTGTCACACAATACGAGATACTTACAACTATTATTATTATTACAAAGGCATATCTTCATAGAATAAATAGCAAGTCATTATACTATTACTGTAGAGTACATATATACCCACTTGCTTTACTTGATTAGTAAATAAATAATTTGTGCAAATATTTAAATTGAACTTGACTTTGAACTGAGAACGTGCTGTGTGCTGTGTGCTGACTACAAAACGCCTCTAAAATAAAATAAAATATGTAAAGAGAAGCTAAGCCGGAACGAAAGAGAACGAATTTATGAAATAGAAAAAAAAGTACAAAAATGAATAGATTTGTTTGAAATAAAAAGCTCTAAAAATGAGCAACTGCTGTAAAAAATTATATTTTTAGATACAAATAATCTCAGTGTTGACAATAGATGTATTGTATTTTTTTTATAGATGAATGAAAAGTGATTCAAAAAATACATAAATAAAAGTTTGAAAAATAAAAAACAAGGAAAAACGTAAACGATCGGTTAATTGATTTATCGGTTAATCGATTTATCAGTCAATCGATTTATCTGTTAATCGATTTATTGGTTAATCGATTTATTGGTTTATTTGATTAATTAGCTATATGTATTTGGTTTTCTGCTGTACATAGTTACATATAGTACAATTAATCAAATCAATTAAAATGATCAATCAATCAATTTGTTTACCCATTTATTTGTTATTCGATTAATCGCTTAATCGATTAATCAGTTCGCAACTCACTCTTACGAATAAAAGCTTTAATATTTATTTTTTAATTTAACTTACAAAAAACTCAATTAAAAATATAATGTACAAAATTTCACCAATCATTTTCTTCATCAAAATAACCCATATGCAAAAAATGCGGCAATAATCTATGCAGTTCCTCAATATAAAGTTTATTTTTATAAACATTTGCACGCATATCAGCCGATTCCATAACATCGTTGGGATCTATTTCGCCTTCTTCTTTAAGAACATACCAGAAAGGTAAAAATGAAAAGACCAAAAAGAGTTCTGCAATCAAAATAATACATTCTAGAACATTTTTTACTATAAAGAAATCATTCGTTTATAACTTACCAAATTTTCTATGCCGCAATAATTGTTGTCGAAATTCTAACATTGTGGGTAACTTGCCTGTTACGCCAAGTTCTCGTAATGTTTTCAAAAATATATTAAAATAGAAATAAATTAATTCATCTTTATGTTTTAAGCGTAGCTCCTCATCCAAAAGCATATAAATGGCATAAATAATATCATTCGACATGGGTCCCAAATAGGACATTTGAAAATCCACCAGCATAACATCCTCGAGCATACCACTCGATTTATTATGCTTAAACATCATATTCTTGACATGAAAATCACCATGACAGAGCACATAAAGACCATTCGTTTGCTTATTACCACGATATTCCGTAAATGAAGCACGTAAGTCCTTAAAAAGTTCCGGACGCAACTTTTCAAAGTAATTTGCGTACTGCTTCAGTGTTGGCACTGTATGCAGCATATTTATAAAATTAACAATGCCACCAGACATAAATTCTTGATTTTCTATATTTGGCATATTTAGAAAACCATGACGATATTTTTCAAAGAACTCCGGTTGCTCTTTAGCAATTTTATAGCTTACCGCATGCCATTTGGCAATTTTTGTTAGTGCAACAACGTACTTCTTCCATATTTGCAGAGCGTTTACGTATTACCTCATAACCAAGTGGACAAATATCTTCGAAAATGATAAACTTACGCGGACTGAGTCCATAATGCACGCATGTGGCACCGAGCACTGTCTTATCGCCAATTTCACGTAACATTTGCTCAAATTTTGGTATGACTTCGGTATACATGCCAATTTCTGTCTCAAATATATATGAATCACATAGCATATCTTTTTTATGTCCCTCCATTTCAGGCATTGTTTTGATGATTAAATGATTTCTTGGTAGCATTACCATTTCCTTTTACAATAATCCACAGCAGCACGAAACATTACACTGGCATAATGATCACCTACAGCAGTGGCAGGTGTCATTTTAATATTTTTCACTACAATTCCCGCATTTTTTTCGTAAGTTTGTAACGCTTCGTTGAAAAATTTTGCATTCATCCATTCTGGTGGCTCAAGTTCATCTTTATTATATTTTACTTCATTTGTTGTTGTGCTCATTTTAGATCTTTCCGTGTTTAAATTCGCGAAATTACTATCTTGAAAATAGTTGTGTGAAATGCATTTAAATAGATAACAAACTTTTACAAAGCTTTGGTTACTATTTTTCATGAAATATTAGAGAACAAAAAATGCTTTTCAAGCTTATAATCAGTTACAAAAAATATTAGTTAAATGCACTTGAAAAGCTTTAATATTCTGATAAGACTTTACATACCAAACCAAATAAAGAAATATTTGTTCTTCACGATTTTGTTTTATTTATATTTCGTTATTTATACTATTTATGGTGTTTCCAGCCAGCGAAACAATTACAAAAGATAAGATCAATCGTTTGGTTTAATTGATTTATGAAAATACATTTTCTTTGCGATGAACTCGAAATGTTGTAAGTAGTGTAAAGTATAATATAATATTTATTTAAAGATAATATTATTGACAAGCTAAAAAAAAAACTGTTTCAAAGAAGCTAACTTGAAGCTAAAGTAATCAGGAAAGAATGCGGCAGTCGTTCGTGAAAAATAATTCGGATAGGCTCTCATAGACAAAAAAGATTAGAGGTGGTGTTCATCGCAAAAAGAATAGTCGATTAATCAGGCGTTATTTATTTATACTTCAACTGGCTCTCTTCACCCCAACTAAAAGACAAAAGAAAAGTAGCACATAATCAAATACATTCAAACGTTTGGTTCGAATTGTAAGATTCTATTGAGAAAGTAAAAAATTTTCTATCTCTTTTAGATTTTATACCAATCAAGTGGCTCTCTGCACCCCACCTAACAGCTAAGTGTAAAGTAGCACATAATCATATACACGCAGCGTATGATACGATATGTAATGTTCAAAAACTATCTATCTCCTTTCCAAAAGAGCTTTTTAAGTGGCTCTCTACACCCCAAGACTTTGTACAATAATATATACTTTGTGGTAATGGATACACCTCCCTATGCTTTTTAGTTACATTTCCAGGTATTAAATTTTAATTTATTACCTTATATTTACAAATCACGTCGGGGTCACCAAATAAAATACAAAATTAATTTAACTTGTCCTTCTGAAAACCCTTTCTGCTTAATAATGATTTTTATTATTTTCAATTTCGATCAAATTTTGTGAAAGCGATATTGAGAACAAGTTTGTAAATTACAGTTTTTGGAAAATTCAAGTGCAATACATCAGTTAAGATAGCAAATTAATGACACTTAATAAATTTGAAAACTTAATTTGATATTGTCATTGTTTATTATCTGTCAACAACAAACTAACAGGTGAGAAGTGCATTGTTCAATTGATTAATAAAGTATATTTTGCTGTGTGAATATTGAATTATTTTAACAATGAAAATTTCAGCTTGAAAAAGAAAAACAATTGTTGAGCATAGCAATCCACATAAATATATAAAAATACATATTGCACCCTGCTACAATTGATCAAACACCCTGTTGCTGTCAAATGTACATAGGAGAGCAATTTCCGTTTTTTAAGTAAAAATTAGAAAAAAGAGAGAGAAAATATATATATAACGTTTTAATGCTCTCCGTAAAATATAACAGAAACCTTGCCAAATTTTTTCCTATCATTAAAAACAGCTGTTTTTTGTTTACAAAAATTTCGCCGTATATTGAAAATATAAACATTGCACGTCGTAAAGCTTTATTACGTCACAATTGTGAGATAGAAATACAAGATATGCAATCAGATCAGATCTCTCGGCATCTCTTTCTTTGCTCTCGCTTCATGTGCTTTTGATTTTTTGCTCTTGTGCAGCAGAGCCAGAGACGAATAAAATAAACAAAATTGTTGAATTTTAAATTAATTTTTATGCTTGTCACAGAAATTGTTAAACGAGTTTTATGTATTTTAAGTATTTTCGTATTCAATCTGTTTTATGCATTATTATGAAAAAAAAACAACACATTTGAGTAAGCTCGACTATGGAAATACGCTGCACCGAAGCTATGTGAACTATAAAATTATATTTATTGTACTCCGTTTGCCATTTTAAAAAATGTGTGGTGTTTATTTATAAATTTAATTATTATTATTATTTTTTTTATTTCTTATTCATCAAAATATCCCATATGCAAAAAATTCGGCAATAAATTATGTAACTCTTCAATATATAATTTATTTTTATATAAATTTCCACGCATATCAGCTGATTCCATAATTTCACTGGGATCTAAGTTACCATCATAAAAAGAATAGGTAAATGGTAAAAATGTTGTGACCAAAAAGAGTTCTGTAATACAAAACAATATAAATAAAATTAGTTTATGTCCAAAATTTGATTGCTCTCACTTTTGAAAGACTTACCAAATGCTCTGTGCCGCAATAAATTTTGTCTCAATTGCAACATTGTCGGTAATTTTCCAGCATATTTTAATTTGCCCAAAGTTTCCAAAAATATTTGAAAATAAAAATGTATTAATTCATCTTTATTTGTCTGACGTGTCTCCATATTCATTAGCATATAAATCGAATAGAGTAAATCATATGCCATAGCGCCTACATATGCCATTTGAAAATCAAGCAGCATAACATTCTCGAGTGCACCCGTAGTTTTATTACGTTTAAACATCATATTTTTACCATGAAAATCACCATGATTAAGCACATAAAGACCATGCGTTTGTGCATTCTCACGATATTCATTCATTTCATGCGCAATGCGTTGCATTAGTGTGGGCTGTAATTTTTCAAAATATTTTACGTATTTATTCAAACTGGGTACACTCTTAAGTAGTGCTATAAAATTTATAATGCCTTCCGTCATAAAATCTTCATTCTCAATATTCGGCAAGGACATTATGCCAAAACGATATTTATCAAAGAATGCAGCATTCTCATTGGCAATTTTATAACTCAAAGCATGCCATTTGGCAATTTTCGTTAATGCAGCACGCACTTCTTCGTCATTGATGACACGTTCACGTATTGTTTCGTAACCGTGTGGACAAATATCCTCGAAAATGATCAGCTTACGTGGACTGAGACTGTGATAGACACAGGGTGCACCCAGCACAGTCTCATCGCCAATTTCACGTAACATTTGCTCAAATTTTGGTATTACTTCGGTATACATGCCAATCTCGGTTTCAAAAATTGGTGAATCACCAAGCATATTTTTTTTATGTCCTTCCGTTTCGGGCATTGTTTTTACAATTAGCGATTTTTTAGCATTTACACCTTTGCCATTGCTATAAGACAAAACAGCACGAAACATTACGCTTGCATAATGATCGCCCATTGCAGAGCCTGGCGTTATTGTTAAATTATTAACTTTTATTTTATTATCTTTTTCGTACGTTTGCAGCACTTCATCGAAAAATTGCGCATTTAACCATGCTGGTGCTTCTAATTCGTCTTTATTAAAGTTTTCCTTATTTGCCATTTTTTTTTTTTTTATAATTAATTTTATTTGTAATTTTTTTAATTGTTTAAATATTTTTTTTAATTGTAATTCCGCTCAAGTTCAAGTTTACGCTGTAACTGAATGTCGCAATTGTTTTGGATCTCTAATATAAATAGCAAAAGCTTTTTACTTAAAAATATTTTAAAAAGCTTTCTAAATAATATTTCATGACATTTTTTTATTTACTATAGCTATCTGTATTATCAAATTAGTCGAGTGCACTTTTGATTGTAAATAATAGTAAATAATGAAAAAACTATATGCAGTCGAGTTATTTCAATGACGAGATACAGTATATAGCAGTTTTAGTGTTTCACAGTTAAGTATTTAATATTTAAGATAGAATTTTATATTGTTTCAGATTTGGTTCAGTTTCAAATTTTTGTATAAGAAAAGTTTTTATTTATGAATGTTTATATATTAATCATGTTTTCCATTGCATGGCTCGATTATATAAGGTTATGTTAAGCGCTCTTGCTCTCTCATCGAGTTTCGTACCAACGACAGTCAGACAGTAAACTATCTCTTTCGCACATCGGTTTGCACTACCTTTTATAATTCCACCATTCCGCTTTGTATACAATTTAGATATGATAAGAATCGGGTCACTATAATATATCTCACCTTCCATTTTCCGATTATTTTTATATTTTTAAAATTTGCTGTTTTAGGAACCCCAATATTGTGTTTAAGCTTGGTTTGTGTCATTTGACAATCAATCACGCAGAATATTCTATGTTGTAATGCATAAACTGTTTGAGAATTATAAGACTAAAAAAATGTATTCGAAAAGTAATTAACTAACTTTTAGTGATTTCGAAAAAGGGGAGACTAGCTGTATAAAAAATATAAGAAAGTTGTTACACTGTTTAGTGATGTATGTGTTATAACCATTTGTGAATTAGATTAGATATTTCGAAAACTCTTTGGAAGAGTTATCACATATAAATGAAAAGAATATAAACACAATTTATTAGCGAATAAACAATTATTATTGACGTCATGGAATAGAAATTATGGAATTTGCCTTTATCAGTTTTATACCCTATAAAGTGTTGGTATATAAGGTTTGGATGCATGTTTGTAACAGACAGAAAGAGGCATGATAGATCCCATAGCATATGTATGAGGCTACTTTTGGCCGTTTTATTACCTCGATTCATTCATCCATCAGTCTGTCTGTCTGTCCGTTCATTCATCTATCCGCCCGATTATTTAACTACTCGTCTATATGTTCGTCCGTCCGTCCGTCCTGATACCCACCGTATAAATCAAGAGCACAGAATAATACATTTCGGTTTATATACTTTAATTGGACAGTGTATCTCAATGTCGTACTCACCCGACACGGATATTCTGTTTATTGCTTTTATTATTATGATAAGAGTAATAAACTACGCGTATTGATTATGTTAGAGCATATTTTCATAATTTTTATCAACTTTATTGAATTTTTGACAAATTGAAAACTCTTAAAAGGGTGTTATCGGTTTTCAAAAAAAAGAAATTAACACGCCTTCTATTAAATAAAACGATATAGCCTATTTAAATCGCCGCATAGCTCTTTTTCATATAAAACTTCAAAATAATAATTTTTAATAATAAATTTAATTACAAAAAAAAAAAAAAAATTAATTTTCAAAATAACCCAAATGCAAATAACGCGGCAATATATAATGTAAATCTGCAATAAATGACTTATGATAATATATACTACGTCCCGCATCGGCTGATTCCATTATTTTATTTGGATCAAAAGTACTTTCACTCATTGCATACCATATTGGACCGAAGGTATACAGTAAAAATAGTTCTAAAGAATAGTTGCAAAGAATAAATTAATAAAAAAAACTTTTTAAAATTCAATGAAAAAAAAACGTACCCATTTTTCTATGCTTTATCAATGCTTCACGCAATTGTCTTAACGTTGGTAATTCACCATCAACTTTAAGTAACTTTAAAGTATCCAGAAAATTAGTAAAATAAAAATAGATAAGTTCATCTTTTTGATTGCGACGTAAATCCTCATCCAAAAGCGTATAGAAGGAGTATATTAAATCATTTACAATTGAACCCACATAGCAAAGTTGAAAATCTAATAAGATGATCGACTCCAAGCGCTTATTTTCATTGTATTTAAACATCAAATTCTTTGCATGAAAATCACCATGACAGAGTGCATAGATGCTATCAGCTGCTCTATTATCGCGATACTCATTGTAATCGATGCGTAAATTATTCAAAAAATTTGGACGCAATTTTTCAAAATGTGGCACAAATTCTTTTAGTGTAGGCACACTGTGCAACATTTCGATAAAATTATTTAAACCATTTTTAATAAATTCAGCTTCATCAATGCCAGGTATAGTCATGAAATGATAACGATAAGCATCAAAGTACTCGGGCGTCTAAATAAATACAAAAGATACACAAACAATAAAAAGATACAAATCTATCTTTTTTTTTTTTTTTATCAAATTATGAACTTACCTCTTTGGCTACTTTATAACCTAAAGCATGCCATTTGGCTAGCTTAACATAAGCAGCACGCACTCCTTCAATACCAACTGGTAGCGTTTTTATTGTTTCATAGCCCAGCGGACATATGTCTTCGAAAATGATTATTTTGTGCGGCTTCAAACTGTGATAGATACAAGGCGCACCCAACACGGTGTCATCGCCTACTGCGCGTAACATTTGCTCAAATTTTGGTATTACTTCAGCGTAAACACCAATTTCTGTTTCAAATATACGCGATTCACTTAACATTTCCATTTTATGACCATCAATTTGTGGCATTATTTTTAAAATTAAAGATTTTTTGAGCTCAACACCATTTTCATTGGTATAATTCAATGCAGCCCGAAACATAACACTTGCATAATGATCACCTTTAGCGGTGGCTGGTGAAAATTTTACATTTTGCACTTTTATTGATTTATCATTTTCATGCGTTTGTAATACTTCATTGAAGAATTCTGTATTTAACCAAGAAGGTGCTTCAAGTTCATCTTCATTGAAATTTTCGGTATTTGTTGTCATTATTGTTTTTTTTTTTTTTTTTTTTTTGAGAACAGGTTTTTTCTTTTGAGCAACAGTTTGTTCACTTGTACACGTCAACTCAACTACTGAATTCGGCAATAGTTATGTGCTTTAATTTATTTATGTTAAAGCTTTAAAGATTCTTTATCAATTTTAATTTATATGGCGAAATAACATTGTCAAAAAAAAATGAATTAAGTCAAAAAATCAGCACTTAACAGCTTTATTTTGGTGAGCTTTCAGCTTGTTATTTAAAAAAAATTTTTTTTTTGTTTTGTTTATATAGACTTTTTTATAAATTAATATTTTTTTTCTTTTATATTAAAGATTATGTATGATGTAATAATAAAGTGGTTTACTATGCTGCCTCTGTTAGCTAACATAAATTTAACATATTTTTGAAACAGCTTCGTAACATGTTAGAGTGAGATAAACATTTTCACAGTGCTCTATTCACCACAGTTTTCATAACAACTCAACAGAATATGTAAACAAAATAGAAAGAGACAGTGTTGTAATACTGCAACTGTTAATAATTGCAACATGAATGAAAACAGTTTAAATTTCTTCAGTCAACAATATTTTTAAATTTTTTTTTTTTTTTTGCATTTATTTTTAGTTATACTGCTTTCTGCTGCTTTTAATACAAACAATTTAATACAAATTTCTTCATAAATATTATAAAGAAAATTTTTCTATACGTTTCAATTTGTTAAATCATTAAAATAACCCAATTTCATATAACGTGGCAATTGTCGCTTTAATTCTTCAAGATATTCTGGACGATCGTACAAGCCACGACGTAGTTTTGCATTAGAAAAAATTTCACCAGCTTCAACTTTGCCATCTTGAAAACCAAAGAACATGGGCAAAAACGAGTGCAACAGAAAGAGTTCTGTAGTTAAAAAATAAATTAATTTATAAATAAAAATATTTAAATTAAAATTTTAAAAAACTTACCAAAATATTTATGCTTTTGCATTGTTTCGTAGAAACCCTTTTAAAGTTGGCAATTCATGTTTATAATTAATTAGCTTCAGTGTAGCTATAAATTCACTAAAATAATATTCAATCACTTCATCTATGTGTTTATAACGCACTTCTGCATCAATTAGTGTATACATGGAATACATAAAATCTAATACTGGTGAACCAATATAACAGGTTTGAAAATCCAGCAGTAAAACATCTAAAACTGAGCTATTTTCGGTTTTGAACATCATATTTTTGGAATGAAAATCACCATGATTGAGCACGTAGCTAGCATTTGCAGCAGGTTTAACAAAATATTCCTCAAATGAATTAAAAATTTGGGTACCATAATCTTTACGCATTGACTCAAAATATGGTATATATTGTTTTAAAGTACTTTGCTGCTCAAGTATTTCAATAAGATTACTCAGACCATCTTTCATAAATTCATGTTCCATGAAATTTGGTAATGTCATAAAATGATAACGAAACTGTGCAAAGAAATCGGGTTCCTGAACAAAAATAATGGTTAAAATGTATTAATTTAATAAATTTTTAAATAATAAAATACATACCTCATTTCTTATCTTATAGCTAAGCGCATGCCATTTTGCTAATTTCGTATAGGCTAGCTTAGCCTCTTCAAGCGTTACAAAACGTTCACGCACCAGCTTATAGCCAACAGCACAAAGATCATCGAAAATAATAACTTGACGTGGTGTCACTTCATAATAAATGCAATTGGCACCAAAAACTGTTTCATTATCGCCTGCAGCACGTAGTAGTTGCTCAAATTTTGGTATTACTTGCTCATACATGGCCAATTCAGTCGCAAACATATGTGTTGCGCCAAAGAATTCATTTTTATCAGTATTTGGCTCTGGCATTGTTTTGATTATAAGCGATTTCTGTAGTAACTTCTCACCGATTTTATAGCTGACAGCAGCACGAAACATAATACTGGCATAATGATCACCTTTAACTGTTGCCGGTGAGAATTTTAATTCAATTATTTCAATATTTTCGGCAGTTTTTTCATATTTTTTTAACGCTTTTGTTAAATATGCTGCATTTAGCCATTCTGGCGCCACTAATTCATCGGCGTGGTAATTTTGATTATCAGCTGACATTGTTTTTGTTTTTGTCTTTGTTTAGATCGCTCTTTACGCTCTTTGATATTTACACTATGCTATATAAGATATAAAGCTCTACTGAGTTCTTATAATGGTTGAGTTTTGTTTTTATATGGTTTGAAAAGCTCTTAAAACTTCTATAATTTCATAATAATATGTTAGCAGTTAGCTTTTAAAAGCTTTATATCTTATCAGCCAATCATCATAAAAGCTTTTGTTATGCTTTTTAAAATAAATTTCATAATTTTATGCATCAATATTAATTTTACTGCAACTAAAAGTATGCAATGATTTCCAAGTCAATTTCGGTGGTTCACTTTTAGATTTTGAAGTTCGAATTTCATTAAATTTGATTTTCAAAATTCGATGCTATCAATATTGAGCTATCAATACGCTTTTTGAATGCTGCCAGAGAATCGACTTAAAAAATGGTTTCTGTACAATTTCCAAGTCTATGAGAAACATGTTTCCAGAACTGAATTCTTTACAGTCTCACCAAAATACACTCATTTCTCTACCATGAAAATATGTTTTCATATTCTCTAAACTATTATAAGTCGAAATCCTCAAAAAATGCTTAATCTATGTTTCTATGTCCGCTATGGACTTTGAAACCATTCAGCAGTTGAGTCCCAAACCGTTTTCATTTGAAAGGTAACAAAGCAAATATAGTTATAGATCACTAAAATAATGCATAAGGCACACTCATAAGGTAGATTAACTTTCGTTACATTAACTATTATTGCCGTTAATTATGCTTGAACTTACTAAGTAGATATTATCAATATGTTCAATGTTAACAAATGTTTAACTAATTGTCAGCCATTTTGTTGCAGTACAAAACAATACATTTGGTTTACTATTATATTTTATAAGCTTAAATATTCAATGCATGCCTATATACACATATGGTATACTAGGTATTATATGTACTCTGCTTCCTCTAAAAACATCTTCGCTCTCTCGTTGACATTTCAGACAACAAATTGTTGTAAGTCACGCAAGTTGAAAATATTCAGCGCACCAAGATCATGCAACACACACATACACGGAAATAATATAAACGCTGTCGGACAGGAAGGACAGCAGACAAACTGCTAACTATAACAATTTGTTAGCGTTTTGTAGCGTTGCAAACATTTCAACATACACAACGATACACACAGGCGTTGCAGTTGAAAAGTAGCAAATGAAAGCAAAACGTAACAGCAAGAGTAAAATCACTTTTTCAGGATTAAATCGTGCTAAATTGGCCTTGACAAGGCCCGCATTGCAAGGAATGTCGTAAAAAAGGCGAAAAACGAAAACGTTCTGAGTGAATTTTCTGTTTTCTGTCTGTATTGCTCTAGTTGAAATACAAAAAAAAAAAAGTATCTATAGCAGCAGCTGCAGCTGAATACAGAAGAAACAGCACATTTGTGCATTGCAATGAGCAAAAGAGATAAGCTTAATTTCTTGCAACGACACGCGAAGAATGGTCAAATAAAAATGGCAAAGATGTGTGTGTGTGTGGGTGCAAGAACGCATTACAAGGGCGTACCCGCGTTTATTACACACACACAAAAAAAAAAAATAAAAGTAGTCGTATTCATGTACATACAGCAAAACTACGACAAATGCAGCATTTTAAAATTAATTTAGCTGCTTTAGATGCACGCTTTATAGTTGATTGCTTTGAAAGGGTTTTAACAGTTTCGTTGCACAGTTTAACATAAATGAAAACTGCGCAAATAAGCTGCATAAAATGCTAGATTTTTATGTGCAACATAAAAAAATGTGAGGTGAGTAAGATGTGTACTAAAACACACTTGTTTTTATCAACTCTGGCAACATTTTTTGATGGAATTATAAAAGGCGATGTCGAATGTTACATTGGTACCTTGCAATGCACACGAATGAGAGTGAATGAGTTAGAACTATGCTGAGTTTTTTTTAAAGCCTTGCTAGCACGAAGCAGATAGAGATATAATTATTTAAATTGCATCGGTTGGCTTGGTTGTCTTCAAATATGACGTATGATTGACGTTGGTACCATATATATTGAGAGAGTAAGAGAGCTTAGCAACACCTTGTATATATGCACCATGCATTTATACGAACATTTCTACTTTCCTTTCCCTTCTCTTTCCCTCTGTCTCTTTTCCACTGTCTCTCTGCCTGCGTCTCTCTGTTCTCTCCTCTGCCTCTCATTACAGGCATCTGAAAAAAAGCTGATCGTTTACAAAATGTTACCATTCGTTAGGAAAAATTACGATCACACTAGCGCATTCACAATTCGACACAACCAAACTTTTTTAAAAATAATTTAATTTTTATTTTTCACTTCCAAAAAAAAAAAAAAAAATAAAAACAATAATAAGAACTTGGCCCTTCATTGCTTAGAAAGTGCAACAGCAACAGTATAATCGTGTATAGCCAAGCAGCAAGGCTAAGTGCAGAAAAATGCAAATTTTTACTATCTTTTTTTTCGCCCCCTCTCCTATTCTATTTTTCTATTTTAATTTTCTTATCTTAATACATTTATTGCAGTACGTAATACAGTCATTTGTCGCCGCCAAAGAGTGCCAAGTGTACTCAACTATACTTCAGTCTGAATATTGAATTAAGCCGCCCAAAACTAATTTCAGCAAATCTAAAACCTCCAAATTTGCCGCAAAAAAAAAATAGGAAAAAAAAATTAAAAAGCAACAAATAAAACGAAAGAGAGCACTCTGCGTGTATAATTATTCACGCTTAGCAAACTTAGCAAAAGGATAAAATTCCAATAAGTCAAGTGTTCAAGCTGCAAAGCAGGCAATTCAAAAGGACTTAGCACTCAATGTAATATATAAAGATTTTATGGTGAGCTTTGAAAGTTTTCTTTTAATTATTATTATAATTTCAAAAAGAGTGAAGAAATTGGAAAACGTATATTACCCAAAATGATCAATTAGCAAACTATTATAATAATAAAATAATAAAAAAAATAATAAAAAAAAAAAAAAAAAAAAAAAAACGAAACGAAAAATTATATACAAAACTGCACAATTTTTAAATTTAATTTAAACTAAACAATGCTCAAACTGTTTACGAATTATAAAACGAATGAAAATTGAAAGCAAATCAAGAGAACAATTATAGCTTGCTCGATTGATGTTTCTGTGCAAATGTGTAGTGTAAAAATGCTGTTTGCGACTCAAAATGCTGCACATCTTTTTTTCACATTTATCTCAAGATCAACTAATTTGTCAATTTTCAAAACTTTTAAAACCGCTCTTGTACTTGTGTTCAAACATAAATGCCAAAATAGATTTCCATTTGACTTTTGACGCTTTTCAAATTGCTTTATGTGTGTTCGTTCAGCTTAGAAGAAAAGCGATTTTAATCTAAGCGAAATCATAGTTTCAATATTTCTTTCAAATTACACTTTGCTGCTCTCTGGATTTTTCGGTGTTAATGCACGCCACACTTGGTATAACAAAAACAAAAAGAAAGAAGAAGAAAAAAATACACAATAAATATACAAATAAAAAGAAAGAATGAAAGAAAGAAAAGGGGTAGTACACAAAGCAACTCACATTTTTGCAACAATAACAATGGCCAACGTGTAATGAGCGTGCTACAAAAACGGAAACGGAAAGGATACAAACCAAAAATAACTTTAACAAATAGAAAAAAAAAATAATATAACCGAGTAAAATCAAACTGGAAAATGGGTGTAAAAGCACAAATGTAATGTAATGGAATGAATTGAAATGGAATGCTGTACAATGCGAATTGAATTGCCGTTTGCTATTCATGCAATTTCCTACTCGTTTTGCATGTTACCACAGCACCGTTCAGCACAGTACCGAACCAAACCGAACAGATGAGGAGAGAACATTCACATGGATTTCAGTACAACGGACATGAGACTTCAACTACTTACAGCGTATTTGAGTATGGTCAACAAAAGTCTTAAAGCGAGTGCAGTTTGATATGTTATTCGATGAAAGAATATCCGCCTTGACCTATCGAACTAACAAGAACATAATGAGTGAGGTGGAAGAAGTGAGCCATTTTAAAAGAATAAAAGCTAGCTCAATTTATTCTTGGAGGTACATGTATAACGCTTATTTAGATACTTATTGTGTATTAATTTATCTTGAAACTGAAGCTTTCTCCTCAGAGCATTCAAATGGTTCATTTCACCCCAAATTTTCGTATCGATAAGCTTTAAACCACGTTAGATAAAAATAGTTCAAACAACTTACCTCATTAAAACTGTTACAGCCAGTTTTTTTGTAATCTATAAGTGGCTCAATTCACCCCAATTTTCTAAAACTATTTGCTTTAGTTTATGGTAACCCATACAAACAACTAGGCTTAATAGACTTGCTACATCATAACATAAATTGTAAGTTGGGAGGAGAAGTGAGCCACTCAAACATTTAGGTTGAATGAAAGTAATAAAGTTTGTATTCCGATAGTTTAGCTACTTTTTGTGAGCTTTCTAACTCTTTAAAATAAAGGCATTAATATAGATT
Source organism: Leucophenga varia (assembly GCA_018903435.1). Classification (NCBI taxonomy): domain Eukaryota; kingdom Metazoa; phylum Arthropoda; class Insecta; order Diptera; family Drosophilidae; genus Leucophenga; species Leucophenga varia. The sequence goes on from JAEIFJ010001870.1 coordinate 5,857,740, forward strand.
CTAAGTGGTTCACTCCACCCCATTTTTTTTTTTTTTTTTTTTTTTTTTTTATATAATCTGATGATACGCCTGATGAATTGTTTAATTTTAAACAGTTAAACAGCTCTCAAGTCTCTTATTCAAAATCCGATTATATATCATCCCTTTCCTACAAACATTTCTATTTTGATTTTGGTTTGGGTCGGTCGTTTTCTAGCTGTCCTATTCTGGTCTTTGTTGTGCAGCTACTAATTAGCAAAAGTCACGCAAACAATGTCGACTGCGAATGTGACGACGACGTCGTCGAGGACGTCGAGGACGTCTGTGACGCTGAACGTGATAATGACTTATACAATGGCAATTGGCGTTGGAATTCTGTTTTCTTTTGTGCTTAATTAAAATTTGCTTAACTTACGGATATAAGCAAAGAAAAGTTTAACAGCTTAAGGACACAGAAAAAGGGAAGAAAAACAAAAAATGCGGAAATTTAAATAATCGTCATGTTCGCAAACAAATTTGCATACGCTTAAACAAAATTAACAGTAAAAGTACAAGAAACAAAATAACAACAACAACAAAAACGAATAAACTGAAATTCTATCAGACAACATTTAATGACCAAAATGAAACACAAGTACAAGGATATTCATACATACACACACACACATACACACACACACACATACACGCATACATAAAACCGTTAATGGCGTAAATCATTAATCGAATTCGAATGCAAAAATTGCCTTCACTTTGACCAAAAACCAAACCAAACCAATTGAATCGTGTGTTGAATCGAATCGAATCGAATGACCAACAACAACAACAACGAATGTGTATGAATGTTTGAATGCGACACACTCTGTGAAATCATATATTCTGATAATGAGCGTTGAAAATGATTTTTGTCATTAAGTCAGACTACATTATTGATAAGAAATAATTGCTCTCGGTATGTAATCACGCTGAACAATAATAACAACAATAACGATTATGCGCATTGAAGGTACCCCGGTCCTCTTATAGTTAAGTTAGTGGTTGGAGTGGTCGTTGGTCGTTAAACGTTGTGAACAGCAACAGCTGTCTAAGCAACTATAAATCAAATCAAATCAAATGCTTCAAACTTCAACATAAACGCATTGTCATTTAATTTGTAAACAATTAACAAAAATAAAAAGAAAACTTTTTCGAAACTGCGCCTCAAGTTTATTAAAATAAAGTTGCATTTAAAAGTTTAATAAAAAAGTTTTGTTTAAAGTTTTATTAAATTATTTATACACATACAATGTGAGCTTCTTTAACAAGCAATTTAATTTTGTTTAAAGAATCCTTGGAAGTGAAGTTTATTTTAATTGGTTAGATAAATAGTTTAGTAAATTTGAGGGAAATATTTTCAAAATAAAGACAAAACAAGGAAAACATAAACTTCGCTTAATTTGAATAAAAAAATTTGAAACTCATGGTGGCATAGATACTATTCCGTAACGAATATGGATAGGGGTCCATTATCCGATATAAATGCAGCTTTAGACACCAAGTTAGGATTCATATAAGAACCAAATGTGTCAAGTTTTAACCAAAATATACAGATGTGTACATGAAGCAATTATGACAGATGATGTATGGTATTCCGCCACTGTCTCTTTCTTATTTGATTACAAATTTTGTTGAGTATGCCTGTTTTGGTGAATTTATATAATTTCACCTCATAAATATTAATTTTTCTGCTTCTATCTCTTTCTTAAAATTTCTCGTACTATTATCTCTTATCGTGGTGAAATCAAATAAATTGTAATTTACCCTTGATGCTACCAATGTAGCATAGTTAATAGCCCTATTTAAGGTCTATTACTTCATAAGTATTTCGCATGCAAGTCGCATCTTTTATTGAGTTTACCTGATGTACCTCTGCAATTTTGGAACCCTTTTTTGGCGGATATCCTGTCATATACAATACGAATAATAAGTTGCCTTAAAACTATAAACGTATTAAAATGTTTGATCATAACGATGAACCTTTTTTTGTCATTTATTTATCAATTAAATAAGTTATTCCATATGAATGTCAAGCGTGACTATCAATGTCTGTCATAATATCATTTTAATGCATCGTATATTGTTTTTCGTCCTTGTAACTATGTATTTATCCTTGCAGTAAAGTATATCCGCCTGTCTGTCTGCATGTCTATCTCTTAATGTTATGATTTCACATTTTCAATTAAAACTGATCTTGATAATATATATTTTTATATATGCAATTTTTGTATTAAACAAGCAAATAATCTCATATAAACTTACTCTCGGTCTGTCTGTCTGTCTGTCTTTCAGTATAATTTTGACAGCACAATTTATACTGCAGCTGATTTCGCTTTTTTAACTTAATTGGGCTTATAATGTCAACAGATATATTACATAAAAAGTGTGTATTGCATAAGAACATATGAGACACTAAATGACAACCACCAAGCTGACTGAATGACTGACTGACTGATTTAAAAAAAATAAAAAAAGAGCAACAAAATGACAATGAAAAGTGCAATAAAAAATAACAATTGCCTATGTTACTGTGTGTGTGTATGTGAATAGCCCTTTGAATATATATATTGTGTGTGTGTGTGTACGTGTATGTTTGTCTATAAGTGAACTGTCAATGCTGTCATTGTAAAGGTATCGCATGCACTTTTGATTGATTGACAAATATTGAAACTTTTAATGGAGTTGCCATTGTGTTGTCAGCGTTGTCGTCATCGTTATAGCTCATTCGTTGTCCTGTCTGTATACGAGTATGTCCTTATTTTTTTTTTTTTTTTTTTAGTTTTTATTATTTGTCCTATTTGTGCACTCTTAACGTAATGGCCGCCACAGTAAGTAAGCAAGTAAGTAAGTAGCTTTGATATGTCTTTTGGTTGCATTGAAGTTGGATAAGCTGCACAGCTGCTTCATATATGATTGTCTATTTGTGATTTTATGTCTGTGAATGTATGAGTGTGTGTGTGTGTATTCCTAATAGAAGCAATATGGCTGCAAATATAAAATATAAAACTTTGTTTGCATACTTTTAGGATATGTTCAATTGAAAATGTATGAACAGGGTGTCTTAATACAAGTTGTGTATATATGTTGCGTATATAGACACAGTGTAAAAAGGGGGTTTCCAGATCAAAAAACAGATTTTCAATAATTTACACACAGCCAACAACGAACGCAATTGTCCTTTTTGAACAAATGAGCTTCCTAGTGTTTATGATCCCTCCTCTTCTTATCCCTCCTATTTTATTCTTTCTGCTATCACTCAATTCTTCTCTCTTTATCACACATCTTTCTATCTTTTATCTCTCACTCTTCTATCTTCTCTCTTTTACTCTCTGTCTCACTTTATCTCCCTCCCTCTTCCTCCCTCGATCACCTCTCTCTTTATCTCTCCTCTCCTTAAGTCTCTCTCTTTCTCTAATCTATCTCTTTCTTCTTCCTGTCTTCCGCTTTTTCTAATCTCTTACTCCTCTCACTCTCCTCTTACTCTCCCTCTTACTCTCCTCTTACTCTCCTCTTACTCTCCTCTTACTCGCCTCTTACTCTCCTCTTACTCTCCTCTTACTCTCCTCTTACTGTCCTCTTGCTCTCCTCCTTACTCTCCTCTCTTACTCTCCTCTTACTCTCCTCTTACTCTCCTCTTACTCTCCTCTTACTCTCCTCTTACTCTCCTCTTACTCTCCTCTTACTCTCCTCTTACTCTCCTCTTACTCTCCTCTTACTCTCCTCTTGCTCTCCTCTTACTCTCCTCTTACTCTCCTCTTACTCTCCTCTTACTCTCCTCTTACTCTCCTCTTACTCTCCTCTTACTCTCCTCTCACTCTCCTCTCACTCTCTCCTCTCACTCTCCCTCTCACTCTCCTCTCACTCTCCTCTCACTCTCCCTCTCACTCTCCTCTCACTCTCCTCTCACTCTCCTCTCACTCTCCTCTCACTCTCCTCTCCTCTCACTCTCCTTTTCCCCTTACTCTCCTCTCATTTTCCTCTCTTTTTCTTTCCACTTTCTTACAAAAAGATTCTTTTTGCTTTATTTAAATTTTCGAAATAATCTTTTTAAAATACCCTCTATTTATGCTCAACCAACATTCTTTCCCTCTGCACGTATCTTATTCAATTAGTAAAATTTTTAGCATTTATTACAGCTATTTACACACTCTCTTTTTCTTTTCTTTTTATTGTGCGTCTTAAACATATGCAAGATTTCAATTAGATTTCAAGGCATCACCATCAGCAATTGTGTTATAACATCAACTAATACTTATGTAGTTCGATTTACGAAAGATACTTTCACTGTAAGCTGACTACGACGACGACGACGACAACGACGTAAGTGAAGCTGACGAAAAAGACAGATGAAATGCATTAATCTCATAGAAAAGAAAAATGGATAAAAAGAAAAGAAAAAAATGAAAAGTAAAAGAAACCAAAAAAAAAAAAACACAAAAAAAGCTATAAAAATCTGAAATACAAACAATGCAAGAAGCAAACTCGTTGAGATAGCGGTAGTATGTCATTGTATATTCAGCTAGTTCCAAGGAATAAATCCCATATCACTAACTAAAAAAAACGACTAAAAAATAAAGTAACAAATAGACAAAAACCTATTAAAAAAAAAAAAAATCAGAAAAGATAAAAGAATTGTGCAGCACGACAAGTGATTGCAATTTGTGGCTTTAGCTCCTGCTACAGCTCTGCTGCAATCCTCATGTGCTTGGCAGGTGGTACACATTGAAAACGAAGACAACGTCAGCAACACCATCAACGACGAGGACGACATCGACAACCAATGACATATTACTGGGAAATTGAATGCCACTGCATCCCAGTTTATACCTGACAAAAAAAAAAAAATCGACAGAAAAAACTATATAAACCCAACTATAGCCGAGTATAAAGGAACGAATGGAAAGAATCAGAATAAAGGTAGTTACGATACTATACGAGTATAGTAGGAGAATGAGTTAAACCGGAGTGAAAAGGTGCGGTTTGCACTTTGCAATCAATAAAACCGCAAGCTGAGGTGAAATGTGCTTTAAAATAATGCGGTACCACAGAGCGTTGAAAGCAACGTAAAAACTTAATTGAAAATTGTACTGTGTGCATGCAACTTGCAACATGCAACATACAACATACACAAAAATGAAGTGAATTATTTAATAAAAGAAAAAATGTTATTATAATATTACATTAATGCCACAAAGCATTATGAGAACAGCGCTAAGCTGCGATTATAAATAAGTTGCATTCATACATATGCAGCATGAAAATCTTTGATAAAGTTAATTTGTATGAGAGCAGCTTCTATTTTATTTTCTGCTTTGTGAATTAGCATCACTGTGCCACTATTTTAAGCTTGCAATTGGCTTACAAGACATGATATGTCTCTCTTACATTATAAGAAGCACTGCTGCCTTAGACTTTTAATAACTACTCTTGCACGCACTGCCTTGGACAAAACTTTAGTACAATATTATATTGGACGCCTTACGTTGACTAGAAATTTATGGAATCGTTGGTAGATAAGTTCGTATGAAGGCATTCCACAACGTTTCGATGAAGAACTCGAAATTGACACAGGACATTGAGTGTGCCACATAACTCGTCGATAATCTCAACGTTGAGTCAACTGGTTGACAGCACTAGCTCTTTGGACACATAAATAGAAACTTGACATCCTCGTTCACACCCACATTTTCAGGCATTGCTCCATATAAATTTTACTTTTAGTTGGCACACAACTCGTTGGCACACAACTCGTTGGCACACAACTCGTTGGCACACAACTAGTTGGCACACAACTCGTTGGCACACAACTCGTTGTCACACGACTCGTTGGCACGCGACTTGATGTCTCATGACTCGTTGGCACACAACACGTTGACACACAACTCGTTGACACACAACTCGTTGACACACAACTCGTTGGCACACAACTCGTTGGCACACAACTCGTTGGCACACAACTCGTTGACACACAACTCGTTGGCACACAACTCGTTGACACACAACCCGTTGACACACAACTCGTTGACACACATCTCGTTGACACACAACTCGTTATCACCGACATGTCACAGACTCGTTGGCGATTTCAATTAAAAGTTTATTAATGTAACGCATACTTCGTTACAACATCAAAAATTTAGCTTTATGAAAGTTATTAATCAATCGCAGAAACATATATTGTGGCTTCCTGGAAATGACCTGGAGAACTATTGTATGATTCCCAAAAGGATAACAATATTTTATAACATTTATCGATTTCTATTTCGTACTGAAGAAACAGCACACAGCATCGAATAAAATCTGTGTTATATCACATTTCTTTCAAAAAAAATTCACCATCAAGAAAAACCTCTACACTGTCTCTTGTTATTTCTAAAATATTCCACTTAGAGCTGTGTCACTTGGCATTTAGAAAACATTTACCACGCAAAACTACTCTGCTGCAACGACAAAAAGACTGTCTCCTTGGATAAATTATATAAAAAAACCGCAATAAAGATTCCAGCTAATCAAATAACTATAAGCAAATAAAAAGCAATCTGCTACTCTGCAACCATTTCAGTTATGCGAAAGATTTATACAAAAAAAAAATGGAAAAGAGAAAAAAAATTTGAAGCAAACAATTTAATAACATTCGCACGCTGCAAAAATGAAACGAAACCCAAAAACAAATACTAAAAATATTTTTTTTTTTTTTTTGTAAATATAAAAACAAGCGAAATATGTCAGCATAAAAATTTTTTTTCGGTTAAAAGATTTTTTTTATTTTTATTTTTTATTTTAATTTAACACAACGCTCTGAATGTTTTGAAAAAAAAAAGCAAAGAACTTTTTTATAAATAGAATATATCTCTCTGTGTATGTGTATGTGTGTGTGTGTATGTATATGTAAGCACTCACAAAATGTGTTAAACTAAAGAAAAATGTGTGCAATTAATTTCGTTTGTCGTTATGTAAGTGTGTAAGTATGTGTATGTGTGTGCATTTTTTTTTTTTTGTAATTTTTTTACACTCTTGTGCACGCAATGCACAATTCTGTGTTTTTTTTTTTGGTTTTTTTTTTAAATGTTAGGTAAAAGCGGAAGCGGATATGAAACAGCAGTGTTGAAAAACACTCGTCCGAATTTTAAATTTGTCCCACATGTGGTGTTTTTGGTAATTAAAGTATTTTATGGGATTTTAACTTTTTGTGGATACACTCTCTAACACACATACACGCACACATTCACACACTGCTTTCGAATGCATTGCGCAATCTTTTACATTGCATTCCTTATAGTATTAATCCTAGTTTAACTTTGTTTTTGTTGCTTTTGCTGCTTTCACTGATTGCGGTAGTTTTGGTTATGGTGTTGGTGTTGGTTTGCTTGGTTTAAAATGTGACATTTTAAATGCATTAGCAAAAATGAAAGAAAGACTTTGCGAAAATGTTCTACTTGAACTCGAAACTTTAAAAATAATACTTTACGAAGTATGAAAGCAGCAAAATGACAGACAGACAGACAGACAGACCGACGCACAACATCAGGTATACGTATACGTAATATTATATTAAGTATACGTCATGTTTAAATTTAATTTCCGAAAAGTTCGCCATTTTTATTTACATAGCACACAATTTCCTGTGCTATTTTCATAATTAAAACTTGCATTTCTTCTTATTTTTGACTTCTGCTTCCTCTACTTCTACAAAATGAAAACGCGCGCCATATTTAATATTTTTGTTATTGTTGTCGTCGTCTTTTACGCCATAATTTCTTCTTTTTTTTTTTTCATTGTGTGTTAATGACGTTCCAAAGTTTCTTCGTTTTTTTTTTTTTTTTTTCATTTTTTTCACCTTGGCAACTAAGCAACTACTTCATTTTCATTTTGTTGAAAGCGTTACTGTCTGTCTGTCCGTCTGCAAATAACGCCAACCCAGAAAGCAACTTCTCTTTTAACCTTGCATTTTAAATATAAAAATAAATTTATATATATTTCACATTTAATTTATGTGTTCGCTAGTCTCGAAATTTACTTCAAACATTTTTACTACAAATTAAAGCGTAAACTGCATAATGCTGCGTTAACTATGTAGCAATTCGGGTGTTACTATGGTTTGCTCCGCTTCAATTCACTTCATTTTAGAATGAATTTTAAGCTTTCGATTTGACCTTCTCTTACAATATTTGAATGGATTTGCATGCAGGCAGGCAGGCAAGCAAGTAAGCATTATTAAATTAATTTATGTTCTTGCACTTGAATAGCTCAAAAAAGTTTATTGTTTAATAAATGTATCAGGGATTAAAGATTGCATTTAAGCTGAATTCAATATGCAAATAGGTATTTTTGATTTTAATTAATGCTCTTATAGAGAGCTTAGGTAATTTAGTTTGTTCTTTTGTAATATGTGAATATGCTTAGAATGCAGTTAATAGAAAATTATAGATTAATTTTTGGCCATGCCATGTATTTAGTTGTTGTCTGCTTTGTGTAGTTTATTTCAATAACGAACTAAAACAAAAGAAAGTATCTGGAGTGTGAATTTTGTTATTTTCGTCGAATAAAAGTTCACAGTTTTTGTCTTAAAAAAAATTTTTTTTTTTTAAAATTATCAAAATAACTTTTCTTCAAAAGTTTCGATACATTTCTACTGAAAAGTATTTTATTCGATACTTTTTTTAAAAAATATTTATATTCGTTACTTTTGTAAAAACAATTAATAATTTTTGCTCAAAGTATCGATACTTTTTTAAAAATATTTTTGGTCATATTTTTCAATAATTTTATCGATAAGCTTCTATCAAAAATTGTTAATACTAGGTACAGTTTTAATCAAATTAAACAAATTTTTTATATTTTTAAAGTCAAAGTTATCACCATATTCGCTACTTTAAATTAAATCGATATTTTACGATATTTCTGGTCAAAGTTATCGATACTTTCGATACGTTTTGTGAAGAAATATCTATAATTTTTGTCAAAATCAAAGTTATCGTTACTATTCAACATATCTTTCGATACTTTTTGTTAAACAATTCTCAACACTTTAAATATTTTGATGTTAAAGTATCAATATTTTAAATATTTATTGCTTAATTTGTTTGTATATTTTTTTATCAAAATTAAAAATATTTCGGCATTTGTGGTAAAATTTATCTTGAGTATCGATAAACAATCTATAATTAAAATTCAAAAAATCGATTTTTCAATATGTTTGATCAAAATTATCGATACTTAAGATTAAAATGTTCAGTTCTTAAGATATATTTGGACAAACATACAGTTACTTTCGATACTCTTTGATCAAAATTATTGCTACTCTTTGAGCAAAATAATTGATAATATTAAAAAAAAACAAATTGAATATCTTCTTTAGCAAAAATGCTTCCGATACTTTTTAATCAGTATTATCTATTCTCTCGATACATGCATGTTTATCGATACTCTTGCGTCAAAACTAGTAAAACTTTTTTACTCGATACTTTTTGGATAATAAATATTGATACTTATGATACTTGCATGTTAAAATATCGATAGTTTCGATACTTTTTGGTAAATATTTTCGATATTTTTTTAAAAGAATTTTTCAATACTTTCGATACTTTTAAATAAATAAACAAATCACAATGCCACAGTAATGTCATACAAAGTTGCAACTCTCGAGTTTTGTAAACTAACTTCCAAAAGTCGTTTCTGAAAATGATATCATTTTCAAAATGTAGTATTATTAAATGTTCTATAATCTTTCTAATAATAATAAAAATATTTTCTTTTATCTTTTCCCTAAATATAAAATTTTAATTGTAACAAAGTTATGAGACTATAAATATTTTTTTATTAAGCAATAAAAAAGCCTCAAGAAAAATAAAACTATAAAAAACTTTCTTCTTTTTTTTTTTTTTTGTTGAAAACATTTTGTAAAAATTAATTACATTAACTCTTAACATAAAATTGTATAATCTCAGGCAACGATTTAATTTAATAAAAGTATATTTGTAGTTATATACTCGTAGAGTTTAAGTAACAACTTACAAAATATAAAAATACTTATTTACAGGTATTAACTTACAAACTACAAACTCATGCACTAATTTCTATAGTTGTGTAGACATACCTACTATATAGTATAATGCTCATTGTTTTTATCCATAAACGTATCTATCAATCTGACTTTGACTCAGCATATAACGTTCTAGATATATTAATAAAATATACATATACACATATATGTATAGTAAGTAAGCAATGAGTGTGTTTATGTCGTTGGAACGTAGTAAGCGCATGTTCGCTTCAATTAATGTCGTGACATTTTATTGCCACAGACAGAGTACAATGGTAAACCATAAAGTATATCCATACATATGTATGGTATGTTTGTATGTATGTAATACCACCCGCAGTGTAGTAAATATCTACTTGATAGTACTACTTCTGCCTCAATTCAAACTATGTATAGTATATAGTATATAGAGTTAACATGTCAGATACATAAACAGATAATAAAGATGTGCACGTAAACAACTAAATATGTTAATGCATACACAAGCAGCACCAGCAGCAGCAGCAGCAGCAAACTTAGTTGTATCTCGCTCTACTCTCATACAGAATAGTATAATTTAGTACGTGGTTGTAATAAATTATTATAGTATAAATAGTTTTTGGTAGAGTATCAAATTCAACAGAAAATAAATAAATAAATACAAAACAGCCACAGCAGACTACCTACTACAATTGCTGCTGCTGCTGCTAAATAGATTTAAATATCGTTAAGGCGATTTACCATGGCAACTGTTTTTTCATTTCTTTTCTTTTTTTTTTTCTTCGAATTTACATAAAATTACATAATTACAATCGAAATTACAAATTGTTTCTGTCAGCCATGAAGGCGTCGTTGATATGCGAGTAAAAATGACAGTGTACAAGTGCTTCGATGCGCTAACATTAAGGCCAAGCGCCTTTTTTTATGCAATATAATTTTTTTTTTTTTTTTTGTTTTGTTTCAGACACATAAACTTTGCTGCTTGCAAAAAGTAAAACTGCTAAAGTAGAACTTTTTTGTGCGCTACATAAATTGTGTAAGAGCGAATATTATACATTTGTGAAATATTTTGCTTGTTAGGCGCATATTTTTTCAAACTGTTGCGGAATGTTTTGTCTTTAGAACTAAATTAAATTTAAAATTTACTTTAAATAGAAACATGAAAACATTATAAATATCATTTGTGATATTTATCCGAATGAAAGATTTTTTCAGAAATGTCAGAACTGCCGTAACTGTGGACTGTAATATTTGAACTGTATGAAATGCTCGGTGAAGTGAAGTGGGTAAAATTTGTAGCTAGTGATGGACGATACTTTAAAAAAAAAACGTTTTATATATATCAAATATATTGGAAAATTTATGCACTTAATTCACAATGTGTACTTGCTATATAGTATATAATTTTTTTTAAAAAGGTAGTGTTGGCAAAAAAAATCAGTTTCGGTGATTTTTCAAGATTAAACGTAATGTCGCACTGTATGAAATTAGTGATTTGCTATTTTATTGTTCCTCAGTGAACATGTTCAGTTATCGGCGATTTGGTGTATTGTTCTTTGAGTAGAGTGAAACTGTTCATTTATCAGTGATTAGTGCTTCTATCACTTTTCGTGAATCATTCTTGAACACCGAACCTGTACAAATTCGTTGGTACATTTGCCAGTCACTTGATTCGTCAAAACGTTGGTGTAGCAAAACAGTTCAGTAAGCGGCGATTTTATATATCACAGTGCACCTGTTCGGTAATCGCTGTTTGTTTTTTTCGCGAACTGCGATTTTATCACTGTTTGCATTCACTGTTACTCAAAAAAATCACTCTTTTTGCCAACACTAGAATAGAGCATAATAAAAGCATTTTTACACATAATTGAATCATACATCAATAACTAGGATATTAATTGACAAAAAGGCTTTACGCTTCAGTATACCTTCAACAAAAAAATTTGTTTAAAGTGGAAAAAAAATAAAACGAATTTCGATTTCATTTTATCTAACATTTTTATACTGATTTTCTTTTTTAACTTTTTGCCAGGCAAGTAAGAAAAAAAAAAAAGAGACACGACAGCAAGCAAACAACAGGCGTGGCAAACCGGAAATGGTAAATGGGAGTATAACGTAGAAAGAGTGCGAGAAATCGAGTGGAAAGCTTAGTAGGGAGCAGTGCTACACTGCGACTTGTTGAGTTATTTATGAGTTGCTTTTGCACAATTTATATTTATACAAAGCAGAAATGCAAAAAGAATTTTTAGTAATTTTTTCCACTTTACAACTTCTTTTTTTTTTTTTTTTTTTTTACACTATCTCTCACTTTCCCTTGCACTACTACTTTGCTTAAAACAAACCGCAAATATTTAAATAAAACTTTTTTATAAGTGATAAATCAAATTTTCAAACTTAAATAAAGTGTTGCGCATTTTGTCTGTTTTAACAAATTAATTAATTTTTTCTTCATTTTAAGTTTTTTTTTTGTTTGGTTTTTTGTTAAAATTAATAAAAATCAAAATGATAAATTATGAATTTAAATTGAAATGACAAAGCTGAAATTAGTTGTAAAAAGGGAATTAACAAACAAAGAAAGCAAAATTATTATTAAAAGTAAAATTTGTAAAGAATAAAAACTAAACAAAAACAAAAGCTGTGAGCAAATCATAGCAAGAACAAAAAACAACAACAACAACATCAAAAAGTCTGAAAGCGGAAACGGAAAGGTTTTGTATTTCGTTTGGTACTTCATTTTGTTTTTGTTGTTGCATGTCCAAGTTATGAAAGAGACAAAATATTGCATGGCAAGTGAGTTAGATGAAAAATAAAAAGGCAAAAAAAAGAAAATTTTCTGAGTGAAGCTAGAACAACAGCAGCAACAGCAAAAGTAGCAGCAGATATTTTTCGTTTTATAACAAACAAAACAAGGAAATAAGGTAACAAGCGACTTGATACGAAAGGAATTTATAATGAGCTTACATTATATATATTTCTTTTTTTGCTTTGTGCCAATTCGTCCAATACGCCCTGCTTATTTCCGTCACTGTCTCTCTCCCTTTATTAAGGTTCTTTATACACTGTTACTGCATTACTTTATGCACAAAAGAAGTTTATACATTTTGCAACAGAATTGATGTTGTAGTGGCATTAAAAATAGTAAGTATGTTGTCAACTAAAACTTAAACTTAAATTTAAATTCAATATAAAATTTCCAAATAATTTCAACTTTAAACTTTTATATAAGAAGTTACATATTGCACTACATATCTACTTCGAAATTAATCAAACAAATCATTAAACATTTAACTAGATTTATGCAAATTTTGAATAGTTTTTACAAAGTTTTAAGTCACACACGTGAGTTGCTTGTTTTTTACAAAAAAAAATAAAATTAAAAAAAAAAATAAAAACTAGTTCAAAATATTTAAGCGTGTAAAAGTATTTAAAAAAGTATATTTAATTGCCAGGATTGATTTAAAAGTACACAATATTTCAAGTGTATAAATTAAGCTCTTAATTACTTAGAAGAAGGAGTAATAGAGCAGAACTTTAGACCACTAAAAAATTGGATGTGGTTCAGTTTAGTGCTTCGCGTTGCCTTTGAACCCCTTGTTCGGTTTTTTAGTCAGTGTCGAAACAATTTTGCCTCTTAGATGGTCCTGTTTTTGGTTCAAAACTTTTTTTTCAGAAGAATTGGTTCGGTTCATGGTACGCAGCAAACGATCGAAGATGCTGTGCTTCAAAGCCGGTTTGTAGCGCTGGCATATAGAGATGAAAGTCACCATAGAGCAATATTTGGGCTCAGTAGAATGGCACAACACATGCCACATACATAAATGATTGATTTGTTAACGGATCTGACAGAGAAAGAGAGAAAGCTTGATCGATAAACCTCTAAGAATATTTTCTCGGGAGAAAAGTCAGGCACCATAGACGAGAAAAGTCGAGAAATTATTCCTTAGCAGTATTGGATGGCTATTCATCAAATATGAGACCCAAAAAAGTGTCTTTTCAAAAACACCCAAAGAAATGCGTGGAATAAAATTCGAGTTTAAATATAACCGCATCATTATGCTAAAAAATAATCCAGTTTCATTAACTTTTTAATGGGTTAGCCTTCCAAAATAGTATTTTCTTACATTTCGATCTAGTTTAAAATTAAACAGTTTTACAATCATTGATTTTCTATGCCGCTCAAACTGTATTGGGATGCATTGAAATTTAAAAAAAAAAATCAAATAAAAAAGAACAATAAAAACAATAATTTGCCTTACCTTGCATACTCAAAATATTAAGTGAGAGAGAGAGAGAGAGAGAGAGAGATACAAAGTTGCGCTTTAAACTTGTTGTAAGAGTAGTATGCCCGATGATAACGATATACAGCAGCATTGTATTTTAATTGAATTGCTTTATTTTCTTTGCATTGAATAACGGAATTTGACTTTGCAAAAGAATTACACAAACACTTAAAATGCAAAAAAAAAAAAAACAAAATATTAACACTTTTTTTTTTGCACAAGCTTTTTTGTTTTTGTTAATTGCTTATCTAATAAACTATTAAATATTATTTCTTTGCACAAATTAAAATTTAATTAACACATAATTTAAAATAATGAGCACATTAGCATTAAAGTTAATTTTTTTTTGTATAATGGAATGCGCCACTTAATTTACGCGAAATACACACCAATACAACACGATGATGACTGATATCTTCTTCTTCTTCTATGGAGCAAGAGTAACATGAGAATGAATTTGGTGAATTTCGTGTTTTCACCGTAAAACAAGGAGATTAATACAGAGGGTCTGGTCTTTTTTGGTATTTTTCATGGGGTTTTGTAATTTTGAAATCCTTTCATAATTTTTACCAAGTTTTTTTTTTGAAACTTTTAAAACGTATCTTGTAAAAATATATTGGCTTAAAATTTTAATGCAACAATAATTTTAATGTAAAAGTTTTTTGGTTTCTAAGCAAGCTAATCAGTTTGAAAAAACAGCTTAAAAACAAACTTAATCACTTACGTAGATACACCTACATACATACATAAGCAGTCATAAACTAATCATGTCGTCATATACGTTGCACATCCATATTAGCTTAGAATGTACACCTTTTTCTTAAGAGTTTTTGTGCTAAAAAAAACTTTTTTGTAAAATTTTCTACATAAAATACTTTTATGTTTGTGTGTGTGTGTGTATGTAATTCAATAAAGACTTTTGCACTTTATTTCCATCAATGTAGTGAATTCTTGTTAAGAAGTCATACAATACATTTTTACACTGTAAAAAAATATAATGGAAAGTTCAAAGCTTTATTAAATAAGGAAGACTGATATCTGCCTCACATTTGTCTGTCTGCATAATTTTTGGTTATAAATTTAAATCATTTCTCTCAGTGTAACACGTGTCGTACGAATTTATTCAACTAAAACGGATGTCTGCATCAGTAGCAGAAGAGCAGCAAAAGCTAACAACTACAAAATTCATCCAAAAGGTATAATAAATTGTTATGCTGCCTGTGCTACGCATATAGATTTCTAAAATATAAAATAAAAGATTTTCACACGAAATAAAAAAAAAACAAAAAAAAAAACTTTATTAGCAGCTTAAAAAAAAATTCTTACAAATTTTCGAAGAAATTCACACTAAAAATCATACGCTTCATTTCATTTAGTTCTCAATTCAATTTAATTGATGTCCTTAGGCCAATATTTTTCATTAATTTCAAAGAAAAAAAAAAAAAAAAGAGTCTCAATTTTGAGAATATTTTAAAATCAATTTTGTATAACTTCGACACGTATGCATAAAAAAATTTCAACAAAAAAAATATTAAAGAAAAAAATTATTTTAAAAGCAACATAAAATAAAATTTACAAAAACTTTTAATTTTCTAAAGTTAAAAAAAAAAAAATTTTTTTATTTCAATAAAACTAAAATAATTCTTGTGGCTTCCATGCTGGCCTGTATAAATTGTAAAGAAAAACTAGAATAAAAGAAGTTGTAAATTTTTACTTCTTACTTTTAGTTTTTCACTCACTATTTTTTTTTTTTTTTTTTTTTTTTTGTGAGTTGTATACAGCGCGACCGACATGTGCACTTTATGGTTGTGTTATATATTTTTCTCTTTTTTATCTTACGGCATCGAAACAGACTTTAAAGTTTTTTAATATAAATTTTTAGCTAGGCTAGCAAGGAAATAAATATAAATTTAAAGTTAATTTTGTAAAAAAAAAAAAAAAAAACTAAAGTTGTTATACCCTAAATATATATTATGAGCAGATAGTAAGTTCTAAGTTGGTTTATGCCAGTGGTGGGCACACATAAGCAGCTGAAAAATTGAAAATCCAGCTGTATAGCAGCAGCCGTTAAATGGTTAACGTTACAGAAAAAAATTTATGCAGCCACAACGTGTTTGATAGAAAATTTAAACAATGTCCACCACTGATTTATAAAAATGTTTTAGCAAAAATCGATCGTCAGTTTTTTAATGCTGACGAGCAACTGGGAGATTTCCCCAAAAAACATATTTTTCAAATTAATGGAAAAAAAATTTAACAGATTTAACGCAATACTCATCACTCATCTGCAGTTTTTTATTGCTGTTGAGTGAGAATTCCTAATACACCTGTGATCTTTCTAATATATAAAATTCTCGTGTCTCAGTGTATGTAACAATAGTTCTCCGAAACGACTGAATAGGTCTAGGAATCGGCCGTAAACTACTTTTTATTCCTCTAAGTAAGGTGGTGGACATGGCACCCATAGAATCAGTCGTAAATTCATCTAATATTTCCGAAACGACTGAGTAGGTCTGAGAATCGGCCGTAAACTACTTTTCTTTCCTCTAAGTAAGGTGGTGGACATGGCACCCATAGAATCAGTCGTTAATTCATCTAATATTTCCGAAACAACTCAACCGATTTCAATAAAATTTTGTAGATGTGTATTTTCTGATCCAGCTTACAAGAAAAATGGGCGGTGGGCGTGACAACCATTGAAGTATTTGAGAGAAACAAAGATTGATATACTTGTTGATTAGACAAGCAAAGTCAAAAAAATAAAAGGTGGCGTGCACATATGACCCGAACAAGGCCTGGCATTTTTTAGTGAATGAGTTTTGTTTCGCCTATACCCGCTTAACTTTTCAAAGTAGCGCAAAATATATGTATATATCATAAGAGTTTAAAAATTCTTTAGCTTTTGTGATTATTTTTTTACTGCTTCTTGTTCAAACTACAACATAAACTACAGTGATGAGCTGAGAAAAAGCAAAAAAACTAAAAAAAAAAAACTAATAATAAAGAAAAAATAAAATAAAAATAAATCAGCTTGCCATAAAAAAGCAAAAAAAAATCAAATAAATAAGCAGCCAAAAAGCTTAGAGTGAACTGAAGCAAAATATTTACTGAAATAAAAAAAAAAATTAAATTGTGTCGGCCACAGGAAAGAAATTATTTATATATATACACGAAATAAGTACAACACAAAAACAGTATCCGACGGATGTAAACTTAATTTTATCATGATGCAATTTTAGCCCTTTTGAAGCAAATAAAACAAAATAAAAAGAATAGAAAACAAATTAAAGTAAAATACTTTTGTTTAAAGGCAGTCAGCCATCAATTCGAAAACACAGAAAACTATGCTAACAACTACAATCAATTCTTCCGTTCAACCAACCAAACAACCAACTAACCAAACAATCAACCAACCAAACAACAAGCGATCTATCCAAAACATTCATTCTTTCATTGCAACAACAACAACAACAACAAACTAAGTCAAGAGTTCAGAATAGAGTTTATGCTTGAACAGCTAATCAAACCGTAATTTTAAAAACATCTTCAAAAAACTTTTGCATATTCTTCTTGTTTGGAAAAAAAACAACGCTTTTGTGTGTGTTGGCTTTTTTTTTTTTTTTTTTTTTGTTATTTTACTCACAATAAACTCCATCCACCAAGTCAAAAAATAAGCACATACAAACAAAGAAAATCAGCTAAGAGTAACAAATAAGTTTGAGGAGATACTTTTCTTTTCTTAGTTTTTAATAGTTTATTAATTTTAATGCAGCGTTTGTAACACACATTTGGAAGACATTGAAGAACCACTTAGTCTGTATAGAAGACGATCTGGTACAGTAGGTTTCTAAATCTTTCTTTCTATATGCTCATCTGTCTCTATGTCTATATTCGTCTTTCTTTATGTCTCTATGTCCGTCTTTCTCTATGTCAGTCTTTCGCTATATCCATTTTTCTAGATGTCTCTATGTCCTTCTTTCTCCATAGCTGGCTTTCGCTGTATCGGTTTTTCTCTATGTTTATCTGATTCTATGCCCATTTTCTCTATATCCGTTTTTCTCTTTGTTCATCTGTCTCGATGCCCGTTTCACTATATATCCAGAATATCTCTGCATTTAAAAAGTATCTAAACTTCGATTTTATCAAATCTAAAAATTTATTCTCGACTTTTTTTTTTTTATTTAGTTCGTGTTTTTTTTTTTTTTTTTTTTTTTTAACAGCAAACTTTAAGCCTGGCAAAGGCGACGAGCTGAAAAAACTTTGTGGTGTTACAAATAAAATGAACGTAAATGCAAATTACAAATTTTTCGAAACTAACTACTTACTACATTGTAGAAAGTAGTTCGTACACCTTGTACAGAAAGAAAAGTTGAATCAACTTAAAGCACAATGAACGATTTTCAAAATGTTAGTAGTATACTAGTATGAGGTGTACACCTATACGAAACGAAAGAGTTAGATATGCAACATATGTGCACATTTAAAATATTTAAGAGTTTTATAGTCAGCTCTAGCATAGCTCTCCTCTATAAATGGTATTAAATAGAAATAAAAATCTAGCAGCTACAGTTGAATTTTCTATAGAAATTTGAAGTATTTTTTTCGTATTAAAACACATAATACCTATACAGGAGTACTTACTTTTGTACTATAAGTCTTATAGCTTACAAAAAAATTTACCAGACTTGCTCAATTATTAACAATTTCAAAGGTAAATATTAATTTGCAGTAAAATTTCTTTTTTTTTTTTTTTTGTATATTTTAAAAATAGAATTTGCTACAAGTCGGTGCATTAGTTTGCTGAAATTTTAAGTTATGATTTTTTTCTTTACTTATTGTCAATAACTTTTTGTATTAGAGTATTAAAAAAAACTTGAAAATAAAGAAAAAAAAAACTCTCAAAACAACGGTTCACCCCATTCTTCGTTTTAAAGTAAAGAAGCCAGCTACTACACAGGCGGGGAATAACATGTCGTAGGTACTGCAACAGATGCCGTAACGGTTTTCGTGGTGGCCCTTGGAAACATGCTTGCAAATACAGTCGCGCGGGATCATGTGCTGGTGTTTTTGGACTGTCCATGAACACTTCGAATATCTCGAAGCGCTCATGACATGTCGTGTCCTCCCATTGGGCCGGATCAAGAAGTTCTGTGAACCGTGTTAATGATCAACCGGATTTGGGGCCCCAAATATGTTAGTCCCAAAATGCTAACAGTACAGGTGTACCGTTGTGCTCCACATTATAAATTTTATATTTTTTTTTTTTTAAAAAACTAGCCAGAAATGGGACTGTAACTTCTTTGATAGGCCCAGAACCATATTGTCCAATTGGGTACCAAACACTTAGTGAGACAATTCGAAACAAAAGGAAACTGGCCAGGGATGAGCACTAGTTTTTATGACAGGGCATGCAACAAGCCAAAATATTATTAAAGGGATTCAACTCTAATGCTACCAATATAGTACATTGGTTATGCTGATTAGAACCCAGCTAAAGAGCATGATATGGCTTCTAACGGGCCACTTTTGACTTAGGAAACACCTGTATGCAATGAGTGTAGCAAGCTCTCCGACCCATATTCTTTTAGAATGTGAGGAAGTAGGATGTCAATTTTCGGAGGCTTACTCTCCACAGATCCGGACCCTTATTAATTTAAAGCCATACAAAAGTCCAGCCCTATAAAGTTTTCTCAATGATTTGAGCTTATAAGAAATTATGACGTAAGACGTTTGCTTCTACAAAATAAAAATCTTACGACACTTTATACGCAAGTAACCCTTTCAAAAGTTAAATCACGCATACCATAAGTACTTTTCATTAAAATTTCTGTCCATTGCCCAAAAAAAAAAAAAAAAAAAAAAGAATGGTTACAGTAAATAAATAAATTGTTATGTGGCAAAGTAAATTTTTTGTACGAAAATAATAATTTTTTTCTGTTGTTGTTTTTTGTTGTTGTTGTTGTTCTATAAAGCAGCTGCTGCTGCGCTAGCAAACATTGCCGTTGCAACTTATTCATGCAATGCAGTCAGAGCAAATTAACACACAAACAAAATATGCATTTCCAGAGAACAAAAGAGCGAGAGAGAGAGAGGGAGAGCAAGAGATTGAAAGAAAAGTAGGAATAATATAAATTTATGATACCCGCAGGATTGTTTAAGCGAAACGACGAAAACGAAAGAGCAAGCACAACAACAAAAGCACCAAAAACAACATCGTCGAAAAAAAAGAATTCTACTTAAATCAAATTATTTTCTGAACAAAAGGCGAACTAAAACAAAAAAAAAGCAGCAAAGCAAGCAATAATGTAACAAGTAATTCAAAAAAAAAAAAAAAAAAATGAAAACATGGAAACTTCCGTAAAAGCGATGATGAAATACTCTTCACTCAATTAAAAACACAAAGAAACTAGTTTAATTTGTTACGGACAGACGGACATAGATATATGTTTTGAAAATTCTGCAAAGGAGGCTTATATAATCAAATCAAAGTTTTTCAAAGTTTTCACAAACCTTTTTTAGTAAATTTTAAGAGCAGCAAACCGATTTTCACTGAATTACTTGCACATTTACCGTTGCACACATTCGATAAGCTTTCTAGAGATGTGCAACCAACGATATACCGCTTGTGTCTCATAGCTACTCACTCATTCAAAAAAACCCGACACATAATCTTCTTGATTCACAAAAAATAAAAAGAAACAAACTAAAGCATGAATAACCTGAATACTTGTAACTAAACAATCAAAGGAAGAAAAATGAAGGTACTTAAAAATAGAAAAATAAAAATAGTAAAACGCTATTTTCAAACTTTTAGCTTTAACTAATTTTAATGTAGTACATTTCATTTAACTTTCAAGCTGTCTGCACTCAATCAACTCAATTAGTTTCCTTAATTGTAAATTTCATGCGCAGAAAAAATGAAAAACAGATGAAAAAATAATAAATAATTTTATAATTTTTTTTCCTTTTTATAAAAAAAATCAAAAAAAAAAAATTCATTACGCACTGCCAAATGTAGTTAAATACATAATTATGTACAGATTCGCGGTTGAATTAAATGCATAAATGCATACGAAATACATTTTCATTCTCATAAAAATAAAAAAAAAATAAAACATAAATGGAAAAGTACTATAGATGGGATTATATACTTTTTTTTATACGCAGCACAAGTCTAAGGTGCAACTTTAGTCGAAATAAAATTTTCGTAGCTACTTATATGGATGCAAAACTAACGATAATCGCGCCATCGATAGTTTCGTTTAAGGCCAATACTATCGATAGTTAAAAAATTATCGATAGTATCATCGTTAGTTTTACAGCTCTAGCCACGAACTGATAACCAAGCGTTGTTCTTTTAATATTTTTATTTTTGTGTTGCGTTTAAAAATTCGGTGCACTTCTGTATAACATTGGCATTTAATAAATGATTAAAACATATTTCATTTTGGTTAAATGTTAAATGCAGCATGCAATATTAAAGTATATGTATACCTACATATGTATGTATGTATGTATGTTGGTATGTATGTATGTATGTATGTATGGTATACATATATGCATATATTCATATGTAAAAATATATTAAGTATACGCCAGAGGGAAAAATATGAATTAAGTAAAAACAAGGTCATTAATATTCTTAAATGAGCAAGGGTTAACATTACATGAAATTAATATTATTAGAAATAAAAAAAGTATGCACTTCGCGAATAATTAAAAAAAATATATTATGTTGTACACGAAAAAAAGTTGCAAAACTTATGCAACAATAACGTCATATTGCCCCACATTGCCATTGATATTCAGATTTACAGACTTCAACGGCAAAAAAAAATTAACTTTGCACCTATTTTGAAAAAAGTAAATAATACATTTAAGCAAAAAAATATATGTGAATATAATTTTAATAAAAAAAAACACTAGTTTGGGTGACAACATAAGTACTTGTGTGATAAAAAAAATATTCGTTTGATAGAAAAATGCTCTATTGACATGGAATAAACCGTTTAATAAAACACGTTTTATAAGACATGTTTGATAAGACATGTTTGATGGGACATGTTTAATCACACATGTTTGTTATGGTACATGATTAGTACCATTAAACAACATAAACAACATCAAACAACTCAAAAAAAAAAAAAAACAACAAACAACAAAAAAAAACACAAAAAAAAAAAAAAAAAAAAAAAAAAAAAAAAAAAAAAAAAAAAAAAAAAAAAAAAAAAAAAAAAAAAAAAAAAAAAATCAAACAACATCAACATGTTTGATGTCACATTTTGTTATAACATCAAACAACATCAAACAACATAAACAACATCAAACAACATCAAACAACATCAAACAACATCAAACACCATCAAACAACATCATTGATGGATTGTTTGATAGTGTTTAATGGTGTTTGAAACGGTTTGATAGATTTGATTTGATGGATTTTTTTGGATGGTGTTGTCGGTGTTTGATGGTGTTTGATGGATTTTGTTTGATGCTGTTTTATGCTGTTTGATGTTGTTTGATGGTGTTTGATGCTGTTTGATGGAGTATTTTGATGTTTGATGCTGGTTTGAGTATGAGACAAGTTTGATGAGATATTTTTGATGAAACACGTTTAATGAGACGTGTTTGATGTCACATTTTTGATGACATGATTAGTACCATTAAACAACATCAAAAAATCAAACACTATCATTGATGGAGTTTGGTGTTTGAATTTGTTTTATGGTGTTTGGTGGTGTTTGATAGTGTTTGATGTTGTTTGATGGAGATTTATGATGTTTGATGCGGGTTTGATGCTGTTTGATGCGGTTTGAGGATGAGACATGTTTGATTAGATATTTTTGATGACACACGTTAGATGAGACGTGTTTGATGAGACATTTTTGATGAAAATTACGAAATGTGCTCGCTTAATTTAAATTAATTACAGGTTGATAAGATATGTTTAATAAGATATGTTTTATAAGATATGATTAATAAGACATGTTTGATAAGACATGTTTAATAAGACATGTTTGATACGACATATTTGATAAGACATGTTTGATGGTGTTTGATGCTGTGTGATAGTGTTTAATGCTGTTTGATGGTGTTTGATATCACATTTTTGATAAGTAAGAAATGTA
The DNA here is from genome assembly GCA_018903435.1 of Leucophenga varia. Lineage (NCBI taxonomy): Eukaryota > Metazoa > Arthropoda > Insecta > Diptera > Drosophilidae > Leucophenga > Leucophenga varia. Next base: position 5,881,184 of record JAEIFJ010001870.1, read on the forward strand.
CAAGCTTAAAAAATTACAGGTTGATAAGACATGTTTAATAAGGCATGTTTGATAATACATGATGACGTGTATGTTTATAAGAAATGTTCGATGAGGCATGTTTGATAAGGCATGTTTAATGAGACATGTTTGATGAAACATGTTTGATGAAACTATTCGCTTGATGCTTTTTGAAGCGTCAAAAATTTATTTACAAAAATATAAAAAGCAAAACACCCGCAATAAACTCGTATGTAAATATGTAAAGATTAAAATAAAACTGAAATGAGCTAACTATATACTTTATGCAAAAAAAAAACTTTGCACCTATTATGCAAAATGTAATTAATACATTTAAGCATAAAATATATACATACTCGTATAATTTTACATTTTCCCCGTTGCTTTTCAATTAATGCACAATCCTTTTTTTTTTTAATTATTTCGCAACATTTATTTTAATAATATATAAGGAGAAAAAAAAACAAAAACAGAATTTTTTTTCTGGATTAAATATTCTTTTATTCAATTAATGTTTGTAAAATTGGTATAATTGATTTTCACTGTAGCTCATTTAAGTTGCGTTATTGTGTTATTTATTTAAAAGGACATCAATGTTGGCATTTATGGTATTTCGTAGGCACGAAAATTCAGCACACAAAAAGTAAGTATGCTGACAGATTGATCAACTGACTGAAAGAATTTTTTTAAGATTTTTTTTCCATTAAAAATGCATTAAATTAATTTATGTAAAATATATTAAAATAATTTTTACTTTTACAAAAAAATTTATTTTAGTTTTTATTTACATTTTTTGTGCTAATTTAAGGAATTTTATTATTATTATTATTTTGTATAAATTAGTGCCAAATGAAAAATTTGCAATTATTTTAATAAAATGAAATATTTCGTTGTTGTGGCAAATTTTACAAGCTGCTGCTACAATTTGTGTATATGTATATACACATATGTATATGTAAGTCAGTGTGTATTTGCATGTGTGTTTGTGTTTATATTTGTTAAGTGGAATGTTGACTGTGCCGCATTTATTGTAAAAGGAAAATATTGAATTTTAATTGAAATAATTAAGTTGCAATTAAAATCATGCTAACATGCAATTTTCAAAATGAATTTTAAATTCACACTTTTAGGCTACACACACATTGTGTGTGTGTGCAAGGATAACAAACACATTTGTGAGCATTATGCAACAAAATCAAACATAAATAGTTGTGTGCCTATAAAATGAGAAAGGAGAAATAACATTTCAGTACAATGAGATTATCAAGTGGAATTCCTAAAATGTTAATGGAATTCATTGAACGTTTACTATCATTCAAAAAGTTACCTAGTAGCAAGAAAAAAAGAATAAAAAGTGCACAAGAAATATGTGAAAACTATTTGTGTATTATAAACACTTTTTAATTTTAAAGAAATTCGTAATTGCTTCGCTTATGTAAATTCGCAAAAATTTAAATTCACAATCGCATCTGTTCTTCTGATGTTTTCTTTTGAAATAATTGGATTAAACAGTGTACAGCTCGATAGGGCATTGGCCGCAGGTAATGGTAAATTTTTCACACTTTCGCTACGCGCTTTAAGCAGGTTAAAATATATCGAAATAAATTGAATGCAGCTTTGCTATATTTTACTGAAATATTTTTTTTTATGCAAGGATCAATAATACATATATGTACATGTAGGTATGTTTATAAATGTAATGGGGTTTTTACTTATAAACGCTAACGAGACTTTTAAAAAGTACGCATTTTATAACAAAAACTTATTTGATAAAAAGTACTCGTCTGATACGAAAATCATTCGTTTGATCAAAAATAATCGTTTGACCAAAAGTACTCGTTTGACCAAAAATACTCGTTTGATAAGAAAAATTACTCGTTTGATTAGAAAAATATTAAGGTTTGATTAAAAAAAAGTTTGATAAATAAGAAAAATAATCGGTTGATAAAAAGGTGCACGTTTGATAGTAAAATAACTAGTTTAGTGAAAAAAGTACTCGTTTAATAGAAACTCGTTTGGTAAAAAGGTACTCGTTCTATAAGAAAAAAAGTACCCGTTTGATAAAAAAAAGTACTCGTTCTATAAGAAAAAAGTAGTCGTTTGATAAGAAAAAATACTCATTCGATAAACAAAGTATTGTTTTGATAAAACAAAAGTACTCGTTGAATAAAAAAGTTTTCTTTTCATAAAAAAAGTGTTCGTTTGATGAGAAAAAGTATTCGTTAGAAATAAAAAATACTCATTTGTTGAGAAAAAATCCTTTGAAATGAAAATACTTTTTTAATTATTCAAATAGGTACAAATTTGGCACAAAAGTACTTGTTTGCAAAAAAAGGCACTTAGGGGTCACATAAAGACAATGTTCTTCCTTATTTATTCCATTGGCAGAGGTCTTCCAGATTTGTTGTAACCGCGCAAAATAGACCCTTGTTTGGCAAATGCCAGCAGTTGGTTGGGAGTCCAACCTTTTCAAGTGTTGTGACCAAGGTGTGTCAAGATATTTTATTCTTGCCTCAGCAATACCTGCAGATGAGTTGCTCCCGAGTCTAATCGTTGCATTTCATGCTGTCCTTTGAATATATTTGCAAGTGCGATCGATGAGCTGTAACCTGTTAGATAAAATTTCACAAAAAACCAAAACTTTTTAACAAAACCTCTCAAATGCAATACGTATTAACGCTTTAGTCGGCAGCACATAAAAGAAAATACACACTTTAATTGTTAGCAATAAATCAGTTTGGAGCTTAAATACGCTCACATACGCTTACGCTTATGTATGTATAAACGAAATCTGCGCTTAATGCGCTACATAATGCTCTTTAGTTAGTTATTGGTATAAAACAAGTGTAGCACACAGTCACACACACACACACACACGCAGGCGTACATACACAAACAAAAGACCAAAGTTAGATACACAGTCGCTGATAGCACCTAAAAACAAATAGCAATTTGCACAGCTACCGAAAAACACACATACACGCATACGCCTATGTGTGTTTGTGTATGGATTTTATTTTGCACACATTAATAGCATACTTTTCGGCGCTTGCTACACTCATACAAACGAACATTGTCATTTAGTATAGCTACACACGTGTGCCGCTTTTGTTTTTTCTCGCAAAAAAAAAAAACAAAATAATTTCAGATTTTCAACATTAATCTGACGCTCATTATGTCAGCCTAAATACCAAAAGTTTTATACAAAACGCGTCAGTTTAATGTGAACACGTCGAAATAGAAATAAACAAACAACAAATATTTTTCGGCTAATTGTCATCAATAGTTGTTGTTGTTGTTGTTGTTGCTTGCTGCTACTGTTGTTGTGTTTGGTCTTTGGTTTGTTTTTTTGTTCTGTCTGCGTTCATTTCTAATTAAACATGCTAAAAGTAAGATAAGATAGATGGATGGATGTACTATATAGATACGATACCTTGGCACATTCAACGCATTTGAAAATGATTCGATCTCGTTGAATCACTCGTTCAAACGTTCTTTCATTCTGTGTCACAGCAATTGGCATTAATTATTGTATTTCGCGTTCTGTTCGGTTCTGTTCTGTTCTGTTCTGTTTTGGTATATTCCAATTGCGTTTCACAGTTTAATTTACATAAATTCAATTTGTTTCAGCTGTTTCCAATTCAAGCTTTTTACTTCAAAATCCAGTGCGCCTCTTGTCTCGTTTTTTTTTTTTTATTGTATTGTATCTCATCGATTCTCGTTTCAACGATTCAACGTTGTCATTCATTCATTCATTCGTCTCGCCTCATTGCAGCAATTGATAGCAACTTGAGCTGCTGTTGTTGTTTTTTAATTGAATACGATTTTATTTGCACTGAAATTAAAGAGGAAGTGTTCTTTTTTTTTTTTTTTAATTGTTTTCTATTTCTTCTTTTTTTTTTTTAGAATATGCAATATTTTAGTTTGCAGCATGAAGCGAATTACAAGTGGAATTTAAACGGAAATTAGGCCATACAAAAATATATGAAAATTTGCTAATAATTTTAGTATTTGGCTTGAGGAAACCAAAATAGTTACTTTAACTTAAAAGAATCTAATAATAGAACTGCTTCGAAAATATTTTTGGAAGTTATTTTATTCCGCAATAAAAGACAGTCTTCCGCAGTGATTAGAGCATAAATTTGGGCATCTCTGCTCTTAAGTGTGCAGAACCAATATCGAAAAGCATTCCAGCTGAAGAGATTCCGTGGTAGTAGAAGATAGATAGAACTTATTCGTCCCAGGGGGAAAGTCAAAGCTCCATACAAGTCGTTGAGGACTTCATTGATGACATGTCTTGTAAGACTTCATTGATGACATGTCTTGTAAGATTTCATTGATGACAAGTCATACAAGACTTCATGCATGACATGTCTTGCAAGACTGCGTTGATGACAAGTCTTGCAAGACTTCATGCATGACAAATTCTGCAAGGCTTCATGCATGACATGTCTTTCAAAACTTCATGCATGACATGTCTTAAAAGACGTCTAGTGTGCATCTCATGGGTAAAATTTTTTTAAGTTTATAATTTTTAAAAATGGGTCATTAACGACTTGATGTATAGCATGCAAATTGATTGTACAGCGACAGTCCACATTCTGAGCTACCACTTCTCTAGTTTAGGTACAGCCTTGGGTATTCCAACCGTATACCAAGTTGCTGAATTTTGTAAATGTTTTAAAAATGCTTTTATGCCAAAAAAAAAAAAATCTTTTATTCAAAAAATATCCCAAATATCAAATTTCGCTCATATCTAAGCAAATATGTTATCTCTCCCTTTTTATTTTTTTTTTTTTTTTAATTTATTTTATTTTGTTAACATTATTTTCTAATTTAACGCAAAGTTGCTTCATTAAAGTTCTGTCAGTAAAAACAATTAAAATAAAAACTATAAATGCAATGAGAAGAAAAAAAGAAACTTTAACTAATACAATTGAAAATACTAAAAACACGAATAAAATGTCAACCCAAACACACAACACCATTAAATATAGCAAAAAAAAAAAAAAAAAAAGAAAAAAAATGAAAATAGCACAAAAAAAAACGAGTTGTTAGGAAACTCAATTAAAAAAGTTGGATCATTGTGCCATAAAATGTAGAAAAGTAGTAGTAAAAAACAAAAAAAAAAGGATAAGTATAGCAGCTACTTCAACAGACTAGGGAATGGTTACAAAAAAAAAATTTACATAAATAAAAAGAAAACTTTTTTATTTTTTTTATTACAACAATTCAACGAACAACAAAAATTATAAAAATACAATATACGAATGAATATATATGAAGTCAATTATACAATTTGTTGTATGCAACAAAAGAGAGAGCGAAAGAGCGAAAAGACTTAAACCGAGTCACCGACCGCACAACATGGCGTATACGTATTTTCATAACAAAAAAAAAATACATATTACAACAAAAACAACAAAAACAACATATGCTAATCCTTTGCTACGTTTTATACTTACAACAGCGTGCCGCCATTTTGTATATACAATATGTGTAACTGTGTGAAAATCATAAACGCATATGTATATAAATATATATATTTTTTATTTTTTGGGGGTTTTTCTTTTTCATTTTTTTTTTTTTTGTTTTTATTTTCACGCCACTTAACGACAGTTTTGAAATTAAACTAAGCGCCATTCAAAAACTCTGACCTCAGACCGCAACATAGTATACCGCATATTGTATGTCACATACACACATTCACATTTAGGGTAACAACACTCCCGCACTTCAATGCATCACCAAAATGTCTATCGTTTTATATGACACATTTCGAGCTAGTTAACACTCGACTAACCAACTCAGCTGTGTTATAAATGTTAGCACAACAATAAATTTTACTTTTTTTTTTTTTTGCATGTATGTATGTGTGTATTTAGATGCTACGACAATGAAACTCCAAAAAGTATGCAACAAAAAAATTTCGTACAACATATTTGATAAATCGAAATAATAAAATAGAAAATAAATTCCAGCTAACAAGTAGAGTAGCAATACGTTGAAAAAATGTAAGCGCATAAAAATTATATATAAACTTTAACTAAACTGTAACTAAAATACCCTACATGCAGCTTAAGTGCTGTTAAACATTTTAATAAGGACGTACTTTTTGATTCCGTTGATTTGATGCTTTTAAAAAATGTTTTTACTCTTTGAAAATTTATAAAGATGTTTAAGAACATTTTTGAATTTTATCAAGAAGCAGAAAATTTAAAATTTAAAAGGTGAAATTATGAAAATGGTGACCATTTGCATGCATACTCAACAAAATTTGTTACCCAATTAGAAAGAGACAGTGGCGGTATGCGTTACTTGTAATAATTGCGTCATAAAATTTATTTAAATTTTAAACTTATAATTTACAAACAGTTCAAACATTGTTTTTAATAGTTTATATATTTTTTTTCTATATATAAATAATTTTTAACAAAATTTGAACTTACTCAAATAGTCAACCTTATAAGAGATAGCTTTTCGGAACACGTTACCTGGTATAATTGCGTCATTTGTGCTAAGGGTACATTCAAGTTTGCTCTATTTTTATGAGGTTTTAAGAACGAACCTGGCCTTGAAAACCAATACTTCAGGTTTTTGGTTATTTGGCCAGGTTCGTTCTTATCACAAAAACTCATAAAAATAGAGCAATAATTCTTGAATGACAATTATATTTAATATTTTTTAACAAATTCAGGGAAAAATTAGAAAAAGTGAAATTTTTGTCTACCTGTAACTCTATAATTAAAAAACCTCAATGTCTGTTCAAATTCTGAGGAATTGCTTTTATAATAAGTTTATTAGATTTTTTGAACAATTACTGTGGCCGGAATAATTAATATTATTCGATGCTGAAAACCCCATGTAATTTACATAAATTTTGATCGCTTTGGGGCACCCCTTAAATTTTAAGATAAAATATTTTTTTTAAATTTATTTCGAACCCTTTTGTCCTGGGAGCATAGAAATTCAAAAATGTTTAAAATAAGGGCTAATATATATATATATTTTTTCACTCATCCATATTTTTTCCACATTTTCTCCCCATATGTTTTCCATATTGTCCATATTTTTCCTATATTTTCTTTTTCTATATTTTTTCCATATTTTTTTTTTTTTTTGCATATTTTTTCCCCATATATTTTCTATATTTTTTTTTATATATTTCGAACTAATAAACAGTCTCAAAATTCGACAGAAGTCGATCTCGAAGGTCATTGTCGCTCTACAGTTCAGCTAAACTTAAACAATTCACTACACATAACAAAATATTCCAAAAACAAAAGAAACAAAAAGCTAAAAAAAAAAAATTTAATTCAACAATTTAAAAGCAAAGCTATGAAATTTTATTGCGAAAATATTTCAACTGCAAAACTATTTTGCATGAAAATATACAAAAATTTCTTAAGTGGTCATGGCTGGTTTGTTTTTTTGATAAACTTCTACTTATATACACGTCTATAGTATGTATTGAAATAGCATAGTGCATGTTAAGGGTAAATATTCGATGAACAGCAGCTTAGACAATTAACGCATAATTAATTAATTGGCATGTCAAAGTTTTTAGTAGGAGCGGAAGTTTAGCATAAAACAAAAAAAAACACAAAAATTCGTGTAGCAGCGTAGTACAACTTTTGACATTTATTTAAGCCAAGCACACACACACACACACACACATAGGCAGACAGACTGAAAAAGTATAAAAAAAAAAAATAAAATAAAACCGACTTTGGTAATGACCTCTTGTTTTGGGCTGTCTCACTTAGACGCTAACGGAAATGTTCTGTCTTGTATGTAATTTTTTTCTTCTATTTTTTTTTTTTTTTTTTTTTTTTAGGTAAAAACTTGTTTCGTTAGCTAATTACAACTTTTATTTAATGGAAATTGTGTAGCAGACAAATTTTTATCTAATTACCACACATTTGCACTGCAATGGAAAAGAAAAATTAAAATTCTTTAACTTTTGTGAATGCATTTCAAACAGCGTAAATGTCGCTAAAGAAAACTTGAACTAATATTAGATTTTCAATTTAACCTTGACGTCAATTTTATTTTAATTGGTGTCAAAATATATTTTATGTCACTAACAAAATCCTTACACGCAATCCAATTATGTGCACATCACACGTATATAATTTAGTAGTTATTCTTTTTATTGTATGATGCGCTTCACTTAGGAAATTTGTGTTATATTAATTTTAATGTGTAGTAGGGAACATGCTGAAGAAAGATAAAATTGGTTAACAAGAAGCAGAAAAATTGACATTAATAAGGTTTATTTGTATAAATTCACCATAGCAAGCATATTCAACAAAACATGTTAACAAATTAGAAAGAGACAGTTGCAAAATACGTCATGCTGTTAGCAAAACTAGAAGACATAGCGTTTCTCACAAAAATTATAGTCGAAACTCCTCTAGTTTCTAAATTGCAGTGCATTATTATCCTTCTCAAAATACTCAACGCATTTGTAGCGTATCAAAACTTCATAAAATTGTTCAATATTTTCTTAGAATCATGCTTTCAGTTTTTCCTTTTTTTGTAAAAAAAAATTATAACTCAAGTGTTCAAGTCCTTGTCACATGAAAAATAAAGAAAAATTTCACTCAATATTTTCGCAACTTTGTGCGCGCACAAATTTTCTAGTTGAGCTGATTTGTTGCACTTGAGTAGCAAGGTGAAATCATTGAAAATGATGATTATATTGACGATCAATAGATTTTTCTTTTTTTTTCTACTTCTTTTCTATTTCTCGAAAATCTTTCACTTAACTAACAACGTTGCAAAATCTTGAAGGTGTCGTTGTCGTCGTCATCATTGTTGTTGTTCTTGTTCTTGTTTTCAGCATTATTAAATCGAATTTTGCATCGTCGTTGTCCTCATCATTGAACATTCAGCTCAAGTCGTCCAAATAATTTGTTAAGATTGTTTAAGTGTTTGTTTGATATTTCAAATTGATTGATTTGATTTTGATAATAAAATTTGTGGTATTTATTTATGTCAATGAATTAGTGCGCCTACTAAATTTAAGATAAAGTCAAAAAAGCATATTAAAATGTCATTGAATTAATTATTCTATTCCGACCACATGTTTAGTATGTATGTTCTGCAAGTTAACATTGCCAAATAACATATAGCTTCGTTACCTTATCATATCAAAGTGGTCTTGTCTGTGGAGATTTTTTATTTATGATTTAAAAATATATATTTAAATATCCATATATGTATATACATAAATTAATAAAAATGTTTCTATGTCCGCGTTGGACTTTGAAACCAACCAACCGATGAGTCCCAAACCGGTATCATTTGGAAGGCAACAATGCAAGTATATGTTAAATATAGACCACAAAAAAAGCATTAGGCAATGCATTCAAGAAGTTGATTTTCTACTTTTTCCATAATTTTTTTTATGTTTTGTGGAATAAAAGTATACCGGATTGTTATGGATTATTCTAACTACTAACATAATATTGTTCATCAATGTGTCTACAATACGGTGATATCAATGATTTTTGCTACTTTTTGCTCCATTTTAAAAAAAACACTTTTTATTATGCATTATAGAGTTTAGTAATGCTGAAATGGGTGCTTAAAATAATTAATAACAAGGAAAAACGTTAAATTCGGTGGAACTGAATCTGAAATACCCGTTACACTAAACTTTTAATAGTTTATATGTTCACTAGATTAGATGAGATTAGATTAAATTTCACGATGAATTTGATCAAATTTGTATGGAGGCTTTATGTAATATTAGCCCGATCTTTACCATATCGATGGAGTTAACATTAGAATTGATTTTACTAAATTTTAATAGAATTCATTCAGAAAAAATAAATGTTTTCCTACAAAAATTCTAAAATGGGCGGTAAATTTATATGGGGGCTATTCCCAAAAATTTGGCGTGGCGTCTTGATTTTGACCCTGGATGACAAAAGAAATGTTTTTACCCAATTGAGAGCGAGTACATTCATAAATAATTACTATTTTTAAACAAAAAATCGCAAAAAATCGATAAGTTTGTATGGGGGCTGTAAAATGGGGGGGGCCCCTCCTTTTTACCTTAGCTTAGTCGTTGCCGAGAAAAGCTTAAGTTTAAAATTTCAGTTCAATATCTTTGAAACTAAGCCAATGAATCGCATAGCAACAAACAGACGGACAGGCAGACGAACATGCCTAGATCGATTCGTCTCATCGAGCTGATCAAGAATATATATACGTTATGTGGTCTCCGATGCCTTCTTCAATGCGTTACAAACTTTTGGACAAACTGAATATACCCGTTTACACTATGTGTAACGAGTATAAAAACTGAACTGAACTCGTCTGAATATTAGAATTCAATACCTGAGAACAGCTAATATCCGCTTCTTCACTTCCTGTTGACAGACTCAGTGAAAATGCGAGGAAGATGAAGCAATTTATAAAATTAAAATGGAAACCTTTAAAACTAAATTTCGTAAATAGCTTCATGTAATTTTCTTGATTGAAAAAAATAAGCCAATAAAATGTAAAACAAATTAATTAAAAATTCAAAAATATTGCAAGCTGTTCAATTTTCTTAGCACATATAAAATATTTAAAATACTTTTGTTTTTTTTTTTTTTGTTTTGTTTTTGAAAAATTAAAACATATTGAGCCAACTACTCAACATCAACATCGTACAACAGCTGCAACATAACTTTGTCTATTTTAAATATTCAATTAAAAATTCTTAACAAGCTTCATAGTACAAAAAACTTTTTACCTGCAATATTAAATCAACTTCTTACATACACATATGCATAAAATATTTATAAATAAATAAATAAAATTGAATAAAACGATTTAACTTTAGAATTTTTGATAACAATTTAAAATGTCATTTACAACAACAACAACAAAAACAAAAATATAAACAACAACTTTTGTTTAGCTTTTACATCTCTTGAGACATTTTCTGTTGAGTAACTTTTATACTAATAAATATTTAATGAAAATATTACGCTTTATTGTTGACAAAAATTAATAATTTTCAGTTGGTTTATTATTTATAAAATTTAAAAGGACACATTGGACTAATAATAATGTAATATAAGACGACAGGAATAGGAAGAGTTTGAAGAAAAACACAAACATGAAATCTAAACAATGCAAAATATGCTGCAGGCATTTTGAGAGATATAAAAGAGAGAGAGAGAGAGAGAGAGTGGTTTAATAAATATTTGTTATATTTATATTATACTACAAACACTACTCCAACTTTCCTCGTAGCAACATTGTAAATATAAAGATGTACTGTCTCTTTAATTTGGGAATATGTCAGAGACAGACTAAAAGTCTACTATATGATTGCTGTGTAACTAAGGTTTTTTTGTTTGTGTCTATATTTATTTATTTATTTAGAAAGTGTGTAGTATGAGCGTAGCACATTCATTAAAGAAATAAATAACTGCTTTGTCAGTAGCACGTAAAATAGAAATGCACAACAAACTCATACAAAATAAAGACAGACGGACATCGAGCGACATGCAGACTGTTAAACATTGCAGCAGCACTCATTTACAGAAATGTTTTTGTATATAAAAAAAAAATATATATATATAAAAATGCAACATAAGCGCAAAATAAAACGCAAATATTTACAGCGCTTTGCTTTCATTTAACATAAAAAAAAAAAAAAAGAATGTTTTTCTTTTTTTCCATAAACACAAAAATACGCAATACAGCTTAAAGGCAGACAACGACAAGGATGACGACGACGACGATGGTGGCGTGAAAGACTACTAAAACAAGGAGTAGTAGTAGTAGCATCAGGCGCAGGACAGTACGTGTTGGTTAAAATAACACGCGCCAGAGTAACCAGTTGCCAGAGGGGAAAAAGAGCGTTGTTATTGCTGTTTTTGATGTTGTTGCAAAAGTGCAACTGAGCATTTAATCCCAACGCGAATGCCATACAAAAGTTTGCTAGTAATACATTTTTTTTTTTTTTTTTTTTGTTAGAACAAAGCGCACGAAGGACTTGTGCATTATGTCCTAAAAGAGGCGTAAGCATGCATTTGCTAACGGCGCCTGAAAGTATGCAACGCATGAATGTCTGCAACTGACTAAGTCGATGTGTGAGCGTTTTTAACATTTCTTTTTTACATGTGTGTGTGTGTTATGTTACTTTGCAGATATGTATGTTTGCTGCATCCAACAGTCTACAACTGAAACCTGAGCAAACACGAATTCATTAATTTTCTTTTCCTGTTGCGTTTTCTTTCTTTCTTTCTTTCTTTCTTTTTTTTAAATCTCCTTCAGCATTGTCATTGTTATGTAAAGTGAAGTATTTATGTTGTAGTACTAGCTATGCTTTACATTTTATATGTTTTTTTTTTTTTTTTTGTGAAAGGCTGTTTCCAATTTGATTGAGAATATCTCGGAAACGATCCTTAAAAAAAATTTTTCGTGGCAATTTTTAAAATTGAAATTTAGGATTAGATCAATGAGATTCCAAAACCCCCTTTTTAGAAACAGCTTTTTGTTCTTGGACGATCTGGGAGTAATTTCTTCAGTTCAAAGTCAAAGAATTATAAGTTGGATCCCACAGATAATTAATTAAAGATCATAGCCGTATGTCGGTTAAAATAACCTAAAGAGAGTTCTCTCATTTATACAACTCAGAGCACATCAGGCGATGGCATGTCATCATCATTAATAAATCTTTCAGAATTTTTTCCTTCATTGATATCAAAGCTTTTGAGGCAACATCACTATATGCCTTGCTTTAAATTATGAGAACATTGCTTTGGCAAATTTCCTGAAGCTCAAAATCCTCCTTGGAATTGGAATTGAGTAACTCAAATTATACCCAAATTTCGAAAACATTACTCATTATTCGGACAACAATGTGGACAAAAAATGCTTCATTTAATTTTTTTAATTATGTGCAAGTGTATGAAAAGTATCAAAGCTTTTATACAATAAATTTTCACCATTTTTCAAATTTTCCCCCGTTTATTCGCTTACTGCTGCTATTGCTGCTTGTTGCTTTTGTTTATTATTTCACAAAGCGTTTTTTTTTTTTTTTGCAACCATAAAATTCTTGGAAAAATGCATTGCAAAGTATGGCGCTGACATGCCAAACACGCAAACAGGCAAACATCGACAAAAATAGCAAAAACAACGTCAATAACACCAAAAGCATCTAAAACCAAGCATAGGCAAGACTTGTAGCAAAATGTTGATTACTTTTTGTAAAAAAAAAAAAAAAAAAGGAAAAATAAATTAGAGGAAAAAAACGCAACGTTTAAAAGGAAATAAGCCGGCTACACTCAACCCAATTTGTATACTTATACCTGCTAAAGTTAAGCCTCAGCAATCAATTTTAAGTGCTATTGTCGAGTCGAGTAATATGAAAAGCATTTCTACAACCGCTCTTCATTCTTTTTTTTTTTTTTGCTAGTTTTGCACAATTTCCACGGATTTTCATTTAAAAGAAGCAAGTGTATAAAATTTTGTGACGTTTTTCAATAAAGAAAAACTTTACTTCAATTATGACAAAAAAAAAGAGAAAAGAGAGAAAAAGAAACACAAACACTTCAGGTGTGCTTAAAAATAAAACGGCGAAGCATATGAGTTGTACTTTTGTGCTAAAAACTTTACTCATAAATCACATCTAAAAGAAAATTTTTTAGCTGTCGAAGCATAAACACACACACACACACACACGCATACACATACGCTTGACATAAGTATTATTCTTTAAAGCCTGCCTGCCAGTCGTGTAGAAATTACTTTTATTGTAATGCTAAATTGTTGCAGCAACAGACAGACACACACACACAAATAGACACATACAAACAAACAGTGTGTCAACTACCATAAGTATAAATGTTTAGATACTATATACATATATAGTATCTAGATACGAGCTACATTGATGACACAAAGTTTTCTAGTTAGAAGTTCGATAACTATATGCACACATACTTAAATACTATTAGCATTTATATATATACATAAATATAGTTAGAGGGAGGAATTATGGTACTAACTGAGTGCAACGCTGAGGAAATGAGATATGAAGAATGGTTAAGATAACTTAAATTGAACGATCTTTAAGATATAATTGAAATTAATTCGAATGGTTTCTTAGCTTACTCAAATCAATTCGGTTTTTTTTTCTTAACCGATTCAAATCGATTCTATTCAATTTTAACCGATTCAAATCGTCCGGTTCTTTTCTTAACCGGTTCAATCGATTTTGTATTTATAACTGTTTCATATCGATTCGGTTCATTTCTTAACCGTTTGAAAACGATTATACCGAAAACGCCTTGAAGGGAAGATATAAGGAGGCAATTTTTGCCCATCGATCAATAAATAAACCACCTATCAGTGCCGCAGATCACTAAACGCGATGTCTGTTTACTGAAATGTATTCTTATTATGGATAAAGGGACACCAATGTACTTGTATGTAGTTGTGAAGGAAATAAGTTAGCCAGGAAGTGATTCTCCAGGAACACGAATCTCGAAACTAACATGTCAATAATATAGTAGGTACTAAAAGCTCTCACTAGATAATAACTGATTGGAAGGCATGCTACTCGAAGGCGAAGAGTATAGACAAGGGAAGTGGAGTAAAAGATTATAAAATATATAATTTACCCGATGTCTGGTACTATGCAGAAGAAGGAAGAGAGGCTAAGAATTGCATCAAATGAGTTCGATTTTGAATTGAATATCACTCTTGTGATGCGTTGCTAACCAATTTTTGACTCAGTTAGAGCAAAACTAAGAAATCATAAAGATACTGCATCTCATAAATTAAATATTTAATAAATGAGCGAGTCATTTTCCAAATCTCATTTTTAGCAGTAACTTCCGCTCTGGCAAATGCAAAGAGCGAGAAATAAAAAACCTGTTACTCTTTCAATGAGAGACTCTAACTCAGGCATTGCCATTCATTTGAAAAAAACTCAAGCAACTCGATATTTTTAAACTTTTCTTATTCGCTTAGCGTAAATTTTCTTCAAGAAAATATAATTATCATTTAATTTTACATCGGACAATGACGCACTTATAAATGTCATCTTGCTATAAAAATATTGGTACGTAAATCAAGCATTAAAACTCAATATAATATATAAGCTATGAAGTAGTTACCTTTCAAAAACAAAGGAAACAAAAAATTGCGTGGTTGTAGCACGTTCGTATAGCACAGCATAGACAATTTCCTATTGAATTGTCTTTCTATAGTTTCGATAAGGTAAATCAGCAAATTTTTTTTTTTTTTTTTTTATGTTTTGAAGAAAACTTTTACTCTGTGACTTTTTCAAGGATTTACATGTTTTATTTTGTGCAAATTATTTGAGATAATATGGCTTTTGGCATTTTGATTATGTCACGGATAAGAATATTTTCTTTTTAGTTACTTGAGGCATGAATTTTAATAAGAATAGTTAGCAAGATTTTTTCTTTTTATAGAAAAATTAAACTTATAAATGTGATGCTAATAGCCAATTTGTGAGATAAAAGATTCAATATTTCGATAAACACATTTGTGGTCACTAAACTTAACTGCGAAAAAAGTTTATTTTAAGCTCGGTTTTTGATAGTTGTGGAATTCCAATACACCGCAATGGAGAGTAACTGAAAGAGCGATTTCATGAAATGCGCTCATTTGCTACAAAATTTGCCGCTGGCAATGCCGTATTGAGTCTAAGCAAAATAACGGAAATATGGTGTCTTGCATTTGTTTAATTTTTAGAAAAGCATTATTTATATTTATTTTTGCAGAAAATCATTTCAATAATAATAATATTCAAGAACAATAAAAAGATCTTAAGTCCACCTCAAACATATTAAAATTGTGTTGTGTATTTTTGTGTATTTCTTTGTAAGGTGCATGCACATCTTGAACTTCTTCTAATAATTACGCTCACGTGGCTTATAGTTCAAATTTTGCACCGCCAATAATGTAAAGTTCTGATCAGGTGCCACCATAAATTCACGTTCACTTGAACGCATGCGCATAAAGACTAAATCATTAGCCGGATCCAGATCACGAACCACATTACGCGCCATAACAGCCAGTGGCGCTAGTGCTTCAGACATTTCGGATGCCTTACGTTTTCCCATTGTGGCACGTACAATGCGTCCATCGGCACGTGAAATTATAACTTGTCGTGCACCGCGTCTAGCAAAATGCCTTATGAAACTATCGCGTTCGTAGGACATTTTTGTTTAGACTTTTCGAAAACAAAAAGGAACTAATACAATATTGCGGAGAAAAAAATTAATTTTTTTTATTTTTAGTTACAAGTAATGTCGTCGACGACTGAGAATATTATAAAGAAATTCGATGACAAGAAATTTTATGTAGTAAAGATCACTTTGATTTCAAATAATTTATTTTTCACTCTCCTACTTAGATTCTTAAGCGTACCTGGAACTAGATCACAGAAAACTTCTAAACTAATCAGAGAATATTACTCTTACTGGTAGAAGTCAGAATCTACTCAGCCTCATTATTCGCAATCGGCTTAGCAACACCGCAATTTTCGAAAAGTTCATCAATAAATTTTTTGATATGGCAGCACCATAGGGATCAACCCTAAGGAAAATAATGCAAAATACTAGAAAAAGATTCTATTCTGTATGTAAAAGTGCAAAATATTATTAAACACTACAAATATGCAAATAATATAAAAATATTAAATCAATTCCAAACTGCTTACAAAATCGCATTCAAATATGAAAATCATGTACACTTAGCATACTTCATGGCGCCCGGACAACCAAAAAAGAACGTTTAGAAAATCGAAAAATATATATTTTTTAGATAATCTAAGCAATAAAATAAAGTGTTGGTTCTGCTTAGTCACACATTTACATTTGTTTACAATATTCGTGTATGGCTTGTGGCAAGCAAGAACTTAAAAAATGTACTACGATTGTGGCACAAAATATGCAATTTAATGTTTAATAACATCAAATATTATATACACTACAAAAATTAAGAGAAATTCTTTGCATAATTTATAAATATAAAATTTATTTATAACAGCTGTTTTTTGTTTACTTTTGTAGCTGCTAGCATTATGTACGTTGTGCGTGGGTTATAGTTTTGTAGCTTTGAGCTTTTATTATAGCGGCGACTGTGCTGTACTTTGTGGAACATAACTGTAGTCTTAATGTTTTCTCAATGATCAGTTTTATAAATATTTAAAAACAAATCAGTTTTAAGTTAAGATGCTCGACTTTCTCTTGTAACAAACTGTTTGAAAATTTTAAAATACATTTCCAAAGTAAAACATAAAAGAAAGACAGCAGCAACACAAAAAAAATATGCATAAAAATGAAAAATATAGCGCAGCTGTAATAAATAAAGAAAAAGGAACCGCAGAAAAAATATTAAAAAAAAAAAATAACCTAAAGGTGCAATGCGTAATATATTCGAATTGGAGTCCTCTATATACGCGCAACCATATAGAAGAAGTCATGTACTTTGGTGTCTAGCAGGTTGGCAGGCTTGCAGCTTGGCGAAAATAATACGACCAGGACATGTAAATAAAATATACAGAAAGAGAGAAAAATAGACAAATACAAATAAAGTTACAAACACACATACACACACACACACACACGTATACATTAATACGCGCTCACGTGTATAAAACACAGATACAGTGAGATATGCATGGAGACATACTACATGAAACAGACACGTAAAAAAATATATATTTCTGAATACGGAAGTACAAAAAAAAAAAAAAAAAAAGAATACAAAAGTAATATAAGTAAGCAGTAGCAGGCTTGCAGTAGGCGGTTAAGGCAGGCGTATAGCATAAAGTTTGGAATGCGTGAACCAAAGCAAAGAAATGTAAAGTAAAGAAAATGAAAGGAAACGAAACGAAAGGAAAGCAATGCAATGATGGCTGGCATTCTGGCTGCCTGGCTGGTTGTTTCGGTTAGTTTTGTATGGTTGCTTTTGGCTGGCTGGCTGGCTGGTTGCCTGGCTGGCTGCCTGGCAAGCAACTGCTGTATTTCATGAATTTAATATGAATTTATGGAGACAGCAAGAAAATTAAAAGCAAACCGGCAAAAGTATTGTACAACAACAAGAACAACAAAATGAACAATAACTACAATATAAAATAAGTAAAAGAAGCATAAAAGAACCACACATAACTACAATAAGAAGTACCAGCAGCTTCAGAATCATCATCATCAGCCCTGAGCAGGCCAGGTTTGCACAAAGAGACAAACACATATGAAGATAAACATACACATATGTACCATATACTTACGTGTTTATAGAGGGTGCTGTGAAGATTTATAAAATTTAATGAAGTCGTTTTTTTGCTTGAGTAGGCAATGTAGCTGGAGTTTATTTTAGTGTTGGCAAAAAGTATTATTTGAAAGTCACAGTGACTGCAAACAGTGATAAAAGAGTGATAAAAGCACTAATCACTAAAACGAACAGAGTCACTGTTCGCGACAAGCGATACACAAAATGGTATTTTGTTACTTCTTAAACTCCATAAAAAATATAAACTATACAATCCACCCACGCCGAATCACGCGACCGCCTTTAGTGTTTATGCAAGTGCTCGTGGGTAACAAGGACATTAAAAGCAGTTATTGCCAATTTCAGTTATTATGCAGGCACATTCTCCAATATACACACACACACACACACACACACATATGTATGCAGCTACAAAAGGCGTAACGAACAAACACACCTACACAAACAAATACGTACATACACACTTGAATAGAGTTGGCAATGAGTTGGCATAAGAATTACATATGTGCTTTTTTGTCCGTTTGTCCGTCTGTCTGCATATATTGTAAAAGGATAAATTAAAATCGCACACAATAAAAATTCATTAATATTATAAAAAAAGCAGTATGCAGTCGGTTAGGTCAACTCAGTGTGTGTCCTTATAGCAACAAAACAAAAAAAAGAATTTTTCTTAAAAAAAAGAAAAAAATAACAGCAAAAAAATTGTAGAAATGGCGCACGGAATGATAAATAGCATACAAGGCGCAATAAAAAAAATTCAACAGAACAAGAAAAAAAATTCTTGTAAATTAAAAATTCCAAGCATAATGTGTATAATTATAATGTTTTCATTATAAATCATGCATATTGTAGCATTCATTTGGCAAATAGATTTAAAAAATACAGCACAAAAATATGAAATAACTTTACAGCTGAGTAGATTCGACTAAAAGATACCCTATAACTAATCTATAGATCTGTATTTAGATTACATGAAATAACTTTCGGAACTGAGCCAAATCTGAACAATTGGACGGACAAAAGAATGAGCTTAAGAGCTTGGCTGTTAGGACTCTGCACAATAATTTGAAAACTGTTAAATCGAATACACAATATGAAACCTATTCGAAAAAATCAAGTGAACTGCTAGGCGAATAATCGACTCGTCTGACTTCGAGTCGAGTCGGGTACTTGGTTAAGTTAATCGGATACTCGGTATGATGCGATTATGTTTCGGATATTCGAAAAGTCGGTTAATTGTTTTAAAGTTTAACCGTTTAATCAAGTAAATATATAAGCTAAATCAAGGCATTCGCTTTGTCGATTCATTTACTCGAGTAGGTTAAGAGACGATTACATCCGTCGTTCTGAAAATCGTGCAAAAATGTGCAAAAATGCTTAATGACTTAACAATTTGTGTACTTCTTTTAATAATTTGGCACTTATCGTAGCCTGCTAAAGTGCGGAGCATGCAAGGTAAACTTCACGGAACAAGTACATCCTTATTTAATATTTTTTTTTATTTTTTTATTTTGATTTGGTCAGAAACTCATTTTAAAAAGAAAAATTTTTGTATGTGAAAATCACGCATGTACCACAAAACCAATTAAAGATTACAAATTTTTCGTTTTATTTTTACTTTTGCGCTAATACAATTAACACAAGAGCCACAAATAAGCCACAAACGAATGAATAAAGTGCTTCAAAAAATACATTTAAGGTTTCGGTTAATTTTTTTCCTTCTTTCATTTTATTTTATTTTTTATATGGTAGCCACTTTTATATACTTTTTTGCTACACGTACTCAGTGCTATAGCACCGAAATGAATTTTATGACATGAATGCATGTTCCAAATACATTTACGATGCGCATTTCGATTTATCTCATTTTATAACTCTCTTAGCCACCTGCGACTACCAAAAAAATAAAGAATAAAAAAAAAATTTGGTTAGTTGCTTGTTTCCCATACACTCAATATTTTATATATATTTTTATACACTCACACACACACACACACCCACTGCTTGTTTCGACCCATTTTAATACATTTCTTTTAGCATTTCATTTGCTTTACGTTTTTTTTTTCGTACGCTCGTTTGTGTTCATTCAGCTGCTTTCTGCAAGTCTCATTCTATCATTTGTACTCTAAATTAAATAAAAACTCATTTAACGTAAAAGACAGAAAGGACTTTAATACATGAACGAGCAACTTTATATATTACCAACATTATAAGAACATTACAGTTGGGGTAAATGCTTTTACACCTGTTTAAGGCATTTGCATACACTCAACGCATACGCATACACACGCACACACATATTTATAAACGCACAAATTACGCATACGAACAAACAAATGTAAAAAAAAAACATGGAGACAAAGAGACGGAAAAGATAGACCTAAATGTGAAAATACACTAATACAATTACTTTTATAATATGGAAAATTCCATGGTTCTATAGACAGCATCTTTATGTGGTTCCAGGTCACATCGGTCTTCATTTTCTCAGACAGCCAAACTGCCAATTTTTACCTTTCTTGGATCTCAGGGCATAGTAATATTTCCCGGAATGAGCAAGTTGACATGCTGACTATAAGGGGTTTATCAGGTAAATCCCAGCCAGTAGCAGTACAGATCCCTATGAGTGCTAGGGTTGCCTTCAATAGGAATCACTTCACCTCTTTGGCTACAATTGACGCCAAACGAACCAGAACACATTGACCCATAAGGGAACATGCGGCCGGATTAGGTATCCCTTATAACAGTACCTGAAGAAGTTGTAAGGAGGAGGACACTCCAGAATCGTGTCTTTCACTTTTTAGGCTCTTCGTGTTAAATCCTAATTGAATAGCTCGAATTCTGGCCTATTGATATAAACTTTGTGGAGTTTCGAAGCATTTTCTTTTTACATCTAAACTCTCAAAGAATCATCCATACCTAATGCAAATACCCAAAATTAACACACACACACACAGAGACAGACGCAAAAACATATGCTTACATCTGATGACAACAACAAGCCATAGTACCAGAATATAACAACAATACGAGTAACAGCAGCAAACAGTACAACCGGTACAACGACAAATGAGATAATTAACATACTCGAATGGTGCCTCGTAAAAGCGATTTTTTTAACACACATACAATTCTTTTTGTGAATTATATTACACACCCCTTATCCTCGCTTCCACGCAAAAACGTCTATAAAGTCAACAAAGTATAAAGTGAGTTTTTGAGTGAGTTTTAAGAGCTTAAAAACATGCACCCACTTTCTTAGTAGTAGTACCTTTGGTACACTTCTTCTTGGTAACTGTTGATGTTGAACTCATTTCTCATTTCTCATGCTGTCATTACATATGTAACATGAATGTTGACATAAGAATTTCATATTTACGAATATATTAAAGAAAGTATTTTTTTTTTTTTGTTGTGTGTGTGTGTGTGTACATATTATTAAAAAGTTATAAAAACATTTTTATTTTTTTATTGTATTTTTAGGCATAACATAAATTTGAAATTAGAAAAAGTTGTGACCTGCTTTTCCTAACGAAAAAAGTCTCAAAGTTAAAGAAAAAGAAAACTCTTTGAATTATGTGTTAGCGTTAAATACGCTGATAATTAAATAATAAATTCCCTAATGGTATTTATGTAAATTATTGCCGTCGATTATAAACGTCAGCGTTACCAACAGCAACGTTTTACAGAAAAAAGATTGTCAGGCGTTTCAAATGGGCTGGAATGGGGTGTGTCAAAAATAGTGTCGACTTAGGCAGCTCGCCTAGCTTCATAGCTGCTGTTGCTGCTGCCAAAGGCTATAAGTAAAGACGCTGTACGCTCAACACCATTTAAAAGTGAAAATATTTACACTTGAGAAAACTTTGACTTGGCAGTCATGGCAGTATTCTTAAGACTCAAGTAGTAGGAGAAGTATATTTTATACTTAAAGATAAAACAGTGTGTCAGAAAGTTATTTATTTATTGGAATAATTAGCTTGCTTAGATTTTAATGAAAACAACAAAAAAATTAAACTAAAAAAACTAATTAAAAATAGAAATAGAAACTTTTATTCTGGGCAAGAATATTTTTTGAAATTGACAGGGGAAAATATGAGAGACAGACAGACAGACATTAAAAGAGATGAACAGACGAACATGGCTTGCTGGAGAAGTATTTTTGAGCATTCTTGAGCATTTCTCCCTTCTGACATATCTCCTTCGCGTACAAAAATTGGAATATGCTAGTAATGCGCCAATGGAGGTTTTCAGAAGCTAAGTATAGTCAAGTACAGAACAATATCCTGAAATACTATGAAACAAATTTATTTTCTCTTTTTATTTCTCTTTTTTCTTAAATTCTCTCTCCCTTTAGTGTTGACAAAAAGATTGATTTTTGAGACGCAGTGTGCTTTGCACTTTCAGTGAATTGCTCGATTTAATGAATCAAGTGACTTTCAAGTGTACCAACAAATTTGTACAGGTTCGATGTTCAAGAGAATATGAAAGATTTGCGAAGAGTGATAAATGCACCAATCACTGTTAAACAAACAGTTTCACTGTTCACGATGAGCGATACACAAAATCACCGATAACTGCATTCATGTTCACTGAGGAACAAGAAAATCGCAAATTACTACTTTCAGTCGCAGTGCGACATTCCGATTTTTAAATCACTGTGAAAAAATCACCGAAAGTGATTTTTTTCAACAATACTCTATACATTTATCATACATCACTCTAAATCACGATCTAATCTCAGTCTTATCTCTCTCCTTGTTCTCTCTTTACTTCTTAATTCACTCAGTCTGCCAACGATTCTTAAAAAAATTTAACTAAAACGTTATAGCAAATTCCTTCAGAATTCTAAACTTTAATTTAATTATCTTCTAATCACAAAAAATATATAAAAATTAGTTCTATTGCAACACACTGTTTTTCCTCAAAAAAAAAAAAAAAAAAAACTTTCAAATGAAATGAATTGCTTTTGGATGGGGTTGGGTTAACTTGAATAGCGAACGGATACTTAAATGTAACCACTGCCAAAAACGTAAGCGTTAAAAGATGAAGATGATGATGGTAATAATAACCATAATAATGATGATGATGATGAGCATGAGTAAGAGGATGATGACGTTGAATAACTATTTGCCAGCTGTGCAATTGCTATTGTTGTTGTTGTTGTTATTATTTGCTTCTGTTTTTGCCAGCGCAACGTGGCATGCCACAAAAGCATCATTGGAAAACGAACATCAGCAGCAGCAGCAGCAGCCGTAGTAGCAGTAGCAGCGGAAAACTTTAAAATGAAATTTCATGTTGCGCATACGCCGCGTGCGTCTGTAACTTTATTCTTTCTTTCTTTAGAGCTATTACTAAAACGACGACGACTACTTCAAATACATACATACACACTGTAGAGTATGGCAGGCCTTGGGATCATTTTGCGGAAAACGGAAGATGCTTATAATAAAGCGGTAAAACTTTTCTTAGAAAGCAACGGAAAAGCACGAAAGACTGTTTCAACTGTTTTAACTGCATAAAAAGTTCGCGCATCTTACACTTCTGCACCACTTTTCGACAAGAAAATCAGATTAGCGAAAGTGCAACCAACAAAGGCATTATTAGACGCCCTATTTAGTATTCTTTTTTGTTTTTTTTTTTTTTTTGCACTATTTTCTTTGTTAAAGAATACACCACACTTTATGATAGACAATCAAGCAGTCAAGGCGAGCAGGCAGTCAAGCACTTTGTTCAAAAACTTGTTTGCAAATGTTCTTATAATAGTAAAATAAGTATTTAATATTGCAATAACTATAAACAATTTTCTTTATTTATTCTTCTTATGTAATGCTTGAAATTTAATTGAGAATATTTAAGTGAAAAGTTTCATTTTCTTTTGCCTTTTACAAAAATATTATTTTGAATAATGGATTTTTTTTTTTGTAAAAGTTAAATCAATTTTAAAGTTTTTATATTTTCAAGAGCATATTTTGAAATTAAGAAACACTTGAAATGGTATTTTTAAGTTATTTTGTGTCTGGAGAAAAGAGAGAAAGAGAGAGAGGAACAGAGGGGCAACTAGATGAGAAAGCATAGTACTGCAATTGCCAGAACAGTTGTTCAAACATTTAATGAGCGAGTTACGAGTTAAAGAGCTGAGCAAGTATTAAGTTTCTCCATCTCCTTCCAACGCAGAAGGAATAAAAACGAAGTTATAGAGATAAAATTTAGACTAGATTATTAGGGTAAGTTAGGTTGACTGATCCCATTTTTGTCTGGGGGATCACACGTATACCAATTTAGTCCTTAATGATGCCGATCGTTTAGTATTTCTATAGTATTTTAGAGTGTTTGGCGATGCGATCCAGCGAGAACGGGTTTTAGTCTTATTTTGGCAATAGCTGGGCATTCGCAGAGGGACTCCAGGGACTCTAGGGTACCAGGGACTTCTTTTATTTCCTGCAACTGTCCTAATTGGTTATTTCTAGCTTTTTAGCATGAGCAACCGCTAGACAATGACCAGAATGCCGATTAGTTTTTCTGCTAGAGTTCTTGAACATTATTTTGGATACTCCTTACTACTTTTTTTCCAAATTAAATTGGAAGCTAATTTGCTTCTCTCAGATTATCTCAATACTGTGAGATGTGGTAAATACATATATTGTTTTACTCTGATCCTGACTAATGCTTCTAAGATTTGCTGGCTTGAAAATATCTGAAAAGGGGGCCGTATTTTAGGCAAAAAATAATTTTTATACATTGGTCCTGTAATTTATACGAGAGCCTGATATTCGGCTCAGCGCAGTATACCGCCGCATCTACGCCTGAATCCATCTTGGATCCATTATTGAAGTGTATAGCGCGTGTTGTTGCTTACTAAAATCAAATATTAAAATTTTGGACCAAAGTTGAGTGTAACGAATAAAAGTTTTACTGCTCGCATTAATTGAACACACCTGGGTTCAATATTTTTTACTGGAATCAATTTATTCCGACAATCACAAGACTATTCTTCCTTAATATGTGGGGCCGCTACTGGCTCCTGGGCCTCAGAGAGATTCATCATTCGAATTCATCATTCCAACCTTCTTATAAATTAGCTTTAGTAATTTCCACCAGAACGCCTAGGAACGGCTTTCTTTTGTACCAAAAAGTGCGAAGATGCTCTCTTGATTTGAAATCCTTCCTCATTTACGCAATCTCTGCAGATTTCATGAGAATTTACTCCCATTTGAATATATACAGAGGCTTTAATATACACAGATTTCTATAAAAAAAATCATTTATAAGAGCAATGGAATATTTGAAAAATGTAGAAATAATAAAAAAAAAAAAATAAAAAAAAAGGTGTACTCTGGCACATACCGAACAAATATGTACCCAATGATCTCAGCATTCTACATGTGAAATTGGAAATAACTCGTCTTAAACTTAATTATAACACCTAACCCTGCTAGCCGGATATCTTGTCCGACCAGCTTCATAAAACCAACTAAGGACAAATAATCTTTCAGCTTAATAATGCCCTTTAGAATGTTCATAACTACGGAGGCTTTCAAAATGAAGGCTATGACTGCAAACAGCAGAAATTGCATAGGATTGTATCTTTAAACAAAGAAAACATAAAAATCAAAAATAAAAAAAAATTTACAAAACTTATAGCATAATTTTAATTTATTGCACTAAAACGTATTATTCAAAAACCCATACCACCTTAATTTATCAAATTGCCACATATCATTATTCAACTTTCAAATAGCATATGCCAAAAAATTTTACGCTCACAAATTATATAATATTGTCTGTCTGTCTGTCTAACTATGACGCGTGCAAAAATATATATCTTTGCTACTTTCAAAACTGTCATAAATTATCAAAAAAAAAAAAAAATATATATATACTATACAAATGCAGATCGTAAAACTATTCTTTTATATGCATAAATGCAATGCATCTTTTTTTTTTGTATCTGTTTAACTATCTGTCGCTATATTGCATTCCAAATCGTACATCAATGTCAACATCAACTGTCGCTGTATAATGTCAGCAGCATCATAGTTTCATAGATTCAAAAATATATCTCAACATATGTACATATATATATATCTATTGTATCTACAATATAAAATTTATATATATAAGTATTGTACACGCAACAAACTTATGCTTATAGATACATAAACGTTTCTGTACATAGATAGATAGATAAATGGAAGATGGATGGATGTATGGATGTATGGTTAGATTGATAGATGGCACTAGTTGCATTGGACAGTTGCATAGCAGGACAATATTACAATATGTGTATATTTGTAGTTTGTTGCAGCTGTTATAATACTCTATACAAATATGTTTTCGGTGACTACTATGACAACTACTACGACGACGACGACTACTAGTACTGGCTGCTGTCATTGTTAGTTGATTAGCATAATTCAAACAGCAGGCAAGCAACACCTATTTGTCGTTTAATTTTGGTATTTACGCAACCATAGCAGTAGCATACATACACACACACACACACAAAGATATCATTATACACAAATACATACACATACAAACATTCTAATTGAAACATCAAAAGCAGCAGCACGCACGTGCTGCATATTGCGTACCCATGCAGTGCTGCGCTGTTGCATTTAATGTTTTCGATATCTCAGAACAGCACAGCACAACAGAACAGCAACACAATTCATCTCTCATCTCTTCTCAATTACGCGTTTGCATTAAAAATGCATTTATCTCAATGAAAATGCAATTAGTTGAAATAGTCATAGCTCAATTATATGCTTAATAGGCATAGTTGAATATTATGCTATTTAACAATGAAATTAGCAAGGGAATTAGTTAGAACAATGCAAATGTAAATCTAAATTTAATGCAAAAATTTCATTTTGTTACTTTAAAGTATGCCAAATATTTGTGCAACATTGCAACATTTTAAACGAGTCATTATTGTATCTATTTAATGTCTTATCAATTGTATCTGTATCTAAAGCTGTGTGTGTGTGTGTGTGCTTTTGTGCCGCAAGGTTTACATTTCAATTTTGTATTGTTTGGTCGATTAGTTAACTAGTTGGGTTACTCATGTTTCGGTTTTGCCAAATGTCTTTGGGTGTTTTGTTACTCTCGGTTATTGTGTTGTTGTTGTTGTTGTTGTTGTCATTGTAAATTGTTCAAAGGCAAAGTAGATTGCCATAGTAGATTGACTGGTTTTTAGGCCTTTAACAATATGATATACTTTGTCGATTTCCGATACTCTAATAGAAGATATCATGTATGTCGCGCATATCTCACAGTTTAAATAGTAAATCATGACTTTAAAACAGTGGTGGGCACATATGTATACAACAATCATAGCAGAAATCATAACAAGAGAAACTACAAAGCAAATGCCGAAAGTGTAACGTA
Organism: Leucophenga varia; assembly: GCA_018903435.1. NCBI lineage: Eukaryota > Metazoa > Arthropoda > Insecta > Diptera > Drosophilidae > Leucophenga > Leucophenga varia. Next base: position 5,908,856 of record JAEIFJ010001870.1, read on the forward strand.
GTCAAACGAACTAACCAAAACGAAGAAGCTGACGTCAGTAAAATCCACATGTGTTACGAAAATTAAAAACTGCCCATCACTGCACTAGAACAATGAATAGTTACAAATTGCATTAAAGTCAACTATGAAAAAAACATTATGCGCTCGACAACTTCAATTTATGATCACGTCTTGTCGTAAAGAATATCAGCATAAATTTACAGCGCTTTGCATCACATATGTATTTAAGGCTTTAAAAGAGGAGCGTTAAAGATTGGGGGAATGCCCTCTAACAGTAAGAGCAATGCCTCCTAACAGCACTGCTCACTAACAGCACTGATTGCTATCAGTACTGCTCGCTAACATCACTACTCGCTTACATCACTGTTCGCTAACAGCACTGCTCGCTAACAGCACTGCTCACTAACAGCACTGATCGGTATCAGTACTGCTCGCTAACATCACTAATCGCTTACATCACGGTTCGCTAACAGCATTGCTCGCTAACAGCACTGCTCACTAACAGCACTGATCGGTATCAGTACTGCTCGCTAACATCACTACTCGCTAATGCACTGTTCGCTTACAGCATCACTGCTCGCTAACAGCACTGCTCGCTAATCATTTGACAACATTTAAAGTCTTAAAAATGTGTGTTCCATCTATCTGTTTACTGCTAAACGTTTCATTAATTAAGTTAAAAATAAAATTAAATAAAATTAATATCGAAATATAAAACCACGTCAAAAATTTTGGAAATTACTCATTTTACACTTAATCAAAAACAAAAAAAAAAACACAATTTTTTATTGACTTTATTTTGCGTAATGAATGAAATTTATCTTTACAAATCTAAAATAAAATCTCAACGTTTTATAACCTTTAATCTTGTAATTCTAAACAGACACCAAAATCTACATTTACAAGATGACAAAAAAAAAGTAACAAACTTTGACATTTTTCATGGTAATCTGCGTAGTTTGTAACCTTTAAGCTCATTAGAATGTTTATTGCTTTTGTGTGTACCTATTTACATATACATACAAATATATTTTTCTTGACTTGAAACTGTTTGAACTTTGCGAATATTGATTTTTTTTTTCTTACTTTATTTTACTTATTTTTATTTTTTTCTTCTGGATTTACAGCATTGTGCGCCATTGGAAGACAGTACACTTCATATTTTGTCATTTTGTTTGTAACGTATTTAAGAAGACATCTGAAATCCCATTACAATCATAATTAGATGATTTAAATTTGCTATTTCCGTCTGTCTAGTCAGCTGTATTTCCGTCTGTACGCATACCCTAACTATGTATGCGCCTGCTTACCCAAAATTTTTTAAAATTAATCGATCTAATTTTCTAGATTCCTAAATTTGTAGCGCATTACACTTCGTTGCTACCATATTAAAAATGTTTCATTTCATTTTTTTTATGTTTTGTAAAATTTAACACGTGAGTGAGTGTTGGTGTCAACCTTTTCAGGAACTCAAAGTGAAGTGAACACATGTATGTATGTATGCATGTACAAAAGTAGACGAAGATGAATATTGCAAAGTCAATTTAATAGAAACATCAAATGGGCGGTATAAGCGCGCCAAACCATACAAACGAAGCTTTTGTTGTGACGCTGACATATAAACAAGTAATTTGCTCAACTGCAGCGAACAACGAAACAAAATGACGTTGAAGATGACGAGCGTTACAATACAAAATGGCGTTGGCAATCATTTTTGTTTTTTTTTTTTTTTTTTTTTTTAAGTCTATTAATGCAAAATCATAAGCTTTTCGGTTTTTAAGCCCAAAACAATCCGTCAAAAAAAAAACCAAAAGCAGCAGCTTATGCGAAAGCACCTGTTGATGGCATTTAATTCCAAAAAATTTCGGCAGTCATTGACTTTTAATTTTTTAATCTTTGGAAAAAATCATTTCTGGTTTATATTTGGAAATACACAAGCCGTTACTTGGAAAGTAAATTTAAAATTAAGAAACAAAGCCCAAAATGAAATATAATTTATCAACATCAATTTTACTTGTGGAAAGAAAAATTATGGAAGGCTGAAAAATATAAAAAAAAGAAGGAGAGTAGAGCACATGTAAAAAAAATTGTATATATATAGGCGTATATTTGCGTTAACATGCTTAATGTACGCTACATTGATTAAAATGAAGTTATAAGTGTTTTGAAGCGTAAAGAAAAATATCTGTCTGCAATTCTGTCCAAATATCGCATTATTCTCAATTCGCATATCTCACATCGCATATCACAAATCGCCAATTTCAAACCGAATATCTCAAATCGCAAATCGCATACCTCAAATCGCATATCTCAAATCGCCAATTGTAGTGCACTCCTTTTTTATTTAGGGTTTGGAAATTCGACAAACCCTTGCTTGTCAATGCTCCTATCTGCTACATTTCTTTACAGTATTCAAATATCGGTTTAACTCAACTTTGACACATTCTCTTTTCATTTCATATATTTCTGCTGGCATTCACAATAATTCATCACTTGTATAAATTGTTACCTTTTTAATGTAGCATACGCTAAGGCGTTGTTTAAAAAAAAAAAAAAGAAAGAGGAAACCGGGAACAGTAGCAGAAGTGTTTGAATTTTTAAGCTTTTCCATTTCCACTTATACATATATTTCATTCGTTATTCGTTCTTCTTCTTTGCTTTTCTTTTTTTTTTATTTTACATTTCATTGTCCTTTTGCGTGTTCTTTCTAAATTTCTCGTACATTCAGTCATTTTGTGTTGCCGTTCATTTATTATGAAATTTTTGCTTTGCTTGATTAAATTTTGTTGCCGCAAAAATGACTTCTGGCGAAAGCCATCCATATAAATTAGATTTTTATATTCAGCTATATTAGCGTAGAATTTCGTCTTTTCTTCCTTTTTTTTTTTTTTTTTTGATAATTAATTTAGCAAAAAGTCGCTAAAGAAGATGACGACGATGACGACTAAGACGATTTAAAGAAAACGCGGCTATGTGAATAAACAAAGTCGCGAACAGATTTCTTTTTTCTTTTTTTTTTGGTTTTTACATAATTAAATTAATTTGCAGTTTAAGTCTTAAGGCGGCAACATATTAGAAAGGAAAAAAATAATTTCTTAAAAAGGAGTTTTTTTTGACTAATTAGCGCTTTTATAAAGAAAATTCTTTGCTATTTCTAATTGGAGTTATTCTTTATTAAAAAAAAAAATTTATAATTTTTTTTTAAAATATTTTTAATAATTTTTTTTAAAACTTTTTTCCCGAAAGTCCCATGACAACCATGGCTGCTAGTATTTATGTTCCCAAGAGCATAAACTTAGCGCATAATTTCGCAGCAAATGTCCATGATATGACCTTCAGTTACCTGTGCACATTATTTAGCTGATAAATATGCTGCTTAGTGATAGTTAAAAAAAAAAAAAAAAAGTTGAAAGTTACAAACGGAAATAAAGAAAAGAAAACGTACGACGAACGGAAGCAAAAAGCAAGTGGCAAGTAGCTGAACATTTGATAAATATTTTCGAAAAAAAAATTACCAACAATAATTCGTGTTCAAGTCGAACAAGTAAAACGCATTTCGTACGCTTCGTTGACCTGATAGCAGCAGCATTCGCGGAATGCATAAAGTAAAAAAGTTCCCATTTTTACTAGAAATACATTTGAAGCTGCTGCTGCTGCTGCTGCACCCACATAAAAATAACTTACATTCGCATATTATTTTTTTTTTTGCACTTACTTGCGCGTCGTTCTTATGTCAGAAGTTTTTAGTTTTTTTTTTTTTTTCTCCATTTCGTTGGCACTGACTCAGTTAAAGCAAAAATTTATTATCGCGCATTGCGCGTATCCTGCGTATGACTGTCACTCCTACTATTACGACTGCTATCGCTGCTATTACATACACATATACTATTGCCGTTGCCATCTGTTGTTGTTAGTTTGCAAGTTATTTGCCACATTTTGCAATTTATCATTTTAACAATCTAGCGAATATATATTTTTTTCGTTTTTTGTGCAAGTTTGCAAAATGTTAAAAAAAAAAAAAAAAATTGAGTTGGGAAAAATAAACTAAAAGTAGATGTGATAATTAAAAATTAATATACAATCATATAGTGGAGCATCGATTAATAAAAATAAAGCTGTAGGTTGGTGTCTTCAATAGCGCTTTCATAAACAGTGATTTTTGAGTCACAGTGTGATTAGAGAGAGCACTCACAATACTCGTAAAAAATCGTGCGTTTGACAATGCTAACTCTATCTCTCATTCTCACTCTCTCTTTGCAGATAGTGTTGGCAAAAAGAGCGATTTTTGAGTCGCGGTCTGATTAGTGACTGCAACTTGAAAATCGCAGTGACTGCAAACAGTGAATAAATCGCAGTTCGCGAAAAACAAACACCACTTATTAAAAAAATATTCATTTCCCAAAAAGAAAAAAAATTGTCAAAAACAAAACCCCCCCAACACAAAAAAATAATTTTTCCCCAAAAAATTTTATTTTTTGTAAATTTGTTTTTATTTTAAAAATTTTTTTTAATATATTTAAAAAAAAAAATTTTTTTTTAAAAAAAAAAAAAAAAAAAAAAAAATTTTAATAAAAAAAAACCAAAATAAACCCCCCCTCTTAACTAATTTATTTTTTATTATAATGTTTTGTAAATGGTGACTGGATGGCCTGGAGCTATATTCCGTTACAACCAAAGTTTACACACAATAATGGAGTAAAATTTTAACCGAAGGACAGAATAAAAAATATTTTCTTGTTAAAAAGAAAATTAGAAAATGGGTATTGACTTTGTTTGGGGCTATATGGTATATTTTGCTGATCAAAAATTCGTAAATGGGCGGTAAGTTTGTATGGGGGCTACAACTCAGGGTAGGCGTGGCACCTTGGTTTTGACTTTGGATGACATAATAAGAGTTTTTACCCAATTTGAAGTGAATGCATTCATAAATAATAATTTTTTTCATACAAAAAATTAAAAAATCGCGGAAAGCTCGTATGGGGCTCATACCTAAAAATGGGCGTGGCACCTTAGTTTTGACATTAAAAGACATAAGAAGTATTTTTACCTAATTTGGAGGGGATACATTCATGAATAAAAGCTATTTTCATACAAAAAATCGAAAAAAATGGTAAGTTTGTATGGCTGTAGCTAAAAATGGGCGTGGCACTTTCATTTTTATACTTGTTTTAGTCGTTGTAGGGAAAAGCATAAGTTCTGAGTTTCAGCTTAATATCTTTTAAACTGACCGAATAAACTGCGAAGAAACAAGACAGACGGACATGGCTAGATTGACTCGCCTCATCGAGCTGATCAAGAATTTATATACTTTATGGGGTCTACGACGTCTCCTTCAATGCCGCTACAAACTTTTCGACAAACTGAATATATCCTTCCCACTAAGTGTGGCGGGTATTAAAAAAAACTACATTTTTATGGGGACTATGCCTAAAAATGGTTGGTTTTAATACTTTCTGTTTAAAGTTGAATTTTGACTTTCAGTTCAATATTTATTGAAACGGAGCGAATGAAGGAGTGACATGGCTAGATCGACTCGTCTAGTCAAGCTGATCAAGAATAAATGCGTTTTATGGAGTCTACGATGTCTGCTTAAATGCTTTATTAACTTACCAGTAAACTTATATAAAAAGGGGATTCCCAAAATTTAAACTAATTGTAAGATAGAACTTTACTTAAGGTACATAAAGTTTGAGTACAGGGTACTTGACTTTTGCGTTCTTTTTAGTTAACTTTATTTTGCACATTTCTACATATTTTTTCACATTTATAAAAATATCTACACACATGTTTTTGCTTCTTTAAATTCATTTTTAAATGAAATATTTAATTTGAAAAAAAAAACTTAATTGTCATTATCTAGCAGATACATTACTTAAATTGTATATGCATATAGAACGCTGTGTAATATACACAGGGAGTGAGAGTGTTCAGTAGAAGAATATTCTTGTTTTTATTACTACATGTATCCATACACAAGGTTCAAATATAACATTAATAGTTCAGTCTCGAGCAACAACATGTCACAGCATAAGCAAAAAAACAAACAAATGGAAATGTCCTTGTAGTGACAGCGTCATTTAATGCAAGTGGAAAGATTTTTTATTATTTTTTTTTTTTTTTTTTTTATAATTTTTATGTTTGTGTTTGCAACTACATAACTTCTACGAGTAAAAAAAAATAAAAAAAAATATAGAACATGGGGTACACTAATTGACATGCATGGGAGTATATACAATGCTAAACATACATAAATAAGTACATATGAATGTATGTATGTATTTGTATAATTATACACAATTACTAGTGCGTCAACATGTACGTGTATGAAGACTGCAAAAATTAACCATAGATACAAATGTATCTGCTGTATTTGTATCTGCTGGAATGCGTGTAAAGTAGGAAATGAAGCAGCAAAAGGCTCACAACGTACGCTCGCTCGTTTGCTCGCTGGTTGACTTGTTTGTCTGTTTGTTTGTTTGTTTGTTGTTGTTGTGCTCGACGCCATCTTGTTGAACGTGACAAAAGCTGTTTTTTTTTTTTTTTTTTTTGTTTTTGTTTTCGTTGCGACCGCTTCTTTTGTTGTTGTTGTTGTTGCTCATATAGAAAAAAAAACCCAACGGAAACGGAAGTGCACAAACGCACGTGGCTTGTTTGTATATGTAAATTTTCATATGTGTGCGTATGTGTATTTTTGGTATTATATTGAATACGTATACGCCATGTGCGCACATAATGAACATTTTAAACATAATTTTGTTGGTTCTCTACTCTACATTTACATTTACGTTTACTTTTAGGTTTGTCTTTTTTTTTTCTTTTCTTTCATTGTTATCTGTACTTCATTTTTGTTGTTGTTGTTGTTGTTTTTTTTAGTTACATTTTAACTCGTACTATGAAATTTACGCGTTTTTACGAGTAATGGCGCATATGGGAAATGAACGTTTTGTGTTCACTTTTACTTGTCATCGCATCATGCGAAACATTTCTACATCTGTATGTGTGTTCGTTTTTGTATCTGTGTGAAGTAGCGTCGCGCATACATACATACTACAAATTTAATTCTCTAAGGAAATTAAAAAACAGCTAAAACATATTAACATTCTGTAATGAGGATGTTCTTGTCGTCGTCGTCGCAGACATTGTTTGCCCAGTCTTAGACTTGTGTTTTTTTTTTTTTTTTTTTTTTGAAAAATGTCAAAGCACACCTTTGTTACATTTCACTTCAAGTGCGTGTGTGTTATTTTTTTTGAGAAAGAGTTGTCTTTATTTTGTATAAATATTAAATAGAGTTTTAGATAATCATAGAATAAATACTTGTTCAGCTAAGTACATTGCCTGGGTATATCGAGAAATCTAAGCGAAAATTTTATGCTTACGTATCAGACTTAAAAGATAATTAAGAACACAGCGCACGCTAGAATGGGCAGCAAACAATAAGAAATCTGTGGCAGTTTTCAATGAACTCGGATTTATCGAAATGTAATAAATTAACTGAAAATGTACATGTGTAATAAAACTACAGGAAAATAAATATTTAAAAATTACAATAAGAAGTAAAATTGTCACCCACGAGGCATGAGTTCTTAAAATAGTTTCGAGCAACATCATTTTCCAGATATTACTGAATTTATCACATAAATTTTATATCCCGTATTGTCTAGTGGTTAGGATATCCGGCTCTCACCCGGAAGGCCCGGGTTCAATTCCCGGTACGGGAAGCTTTTCGAAGTATACTTTTTTTATATTTTTAAAAATATATATAACTAGCGGAAATACCCTTAAACGCCAAAAATGTTTTTTAAACATCTTTCAAATGAGCCCTGTTTTAATTCTATTCATTCAAAGGTATGGCTTTTCCGGTTTCAAGGCCCCCCTTAGACCCCGGGCCAAAAATTTTCAATATCCCGTCTTGTTGCTCACCTGAATTCTAAAAAAACACAAAAATAAATAAATTTTTTAACGTCTTTTGTTAATTTTGGCTTTTCCAGATTCAAGGCCTCCGGGATCTAGACCCCGGGTTGGAATCGGAGGAAAAATGTAAACAGTATAAATATATTTTATTTAATTTCGTTTTAAAAATAACATTCAAATTTAACGGCTTCTTGCAGCTACATAACACGTATGGCACATGACCTTTTTCAGAGCGCTACCGCCAAATACACTTTTTGGTATATTTTAGTACTATTGCCGGCATTCTGCATAAACATGGCATTTTTGTGCAATGGTAACACTGCAAATTAATAATCAAACAGCTGAGTGAGCTTAATGATATTTTACGGTTTTGTTTATGCGGCGCAATATTTACTAAATTTAAATATATTAAAACATAATTAACTATGAGCTAAACTAATAATTATTTATAACATATTTAATATTGTTTAAAAAGGTAACGTATAAGTACATAAATAAAAGCAATTAAATTAAACACTAACGCTGCTGACCCAAAAAAAAAAAATTCAATGTCAAAGTAAAAAAAAAAAGAAAACATTCGAAAATAACTAGAAAAAACTTTCGCCACTTTTGATTGTAATTGTCATTTTGCGTGGAAGCCGTAGAATTAGTTGCGCTTTATTGAACGATTTTATATTCTTTTTTATCTTATTTTGTCTATCAATAAAAAATAAAATAAAAGAAGAAAAGCAATAACAACGACTACGACGGTGACGACAAGTGGAATGTAGCGCAAAGCTTAAAGAAATTCGCTATAGAAGAGAGAGCGCACATTTGAAGAACTGGCTTTAACTGGGAGCGCACAGCGCAGTGTTAGCGGCGGCAGTGGCGGCATAGACCAATTCGACTGGTTAAGATGAAAATCAAATTCAGTTATTCTCAGTCATTCTTTGAAGTTGCTCACGCTCAGCAAAAACTCGGCGCGCAATCATAATAAAACTTTAATCTAATGTTTATGTGTTCGAAAGCGGTACAATACCAGCTACTGAAAGCGCAACAACAAAAAAAAAAAACTTGTATCACAAATATATAATTTAAATTTGCAAATTTTTGTACATCGCCCTGAGTGAGTCTGTATTTTAAAAAATTCGGAAGAAAAAAAATTCAGTTCGTCATTGCCACTTGGCAAAGATATTTTGTAACTTGAAGGTAAGCAGTTTATATATTCTGCAATAGATTGAATATATTTGGATTAGATTAAAGTTGACATCGTGTCTGTATGCATTTTATGTGCACGAGTGTTGTTGTTGCTATTGTCTGTTCAATCAAGCAAATCAACTTTAATTCTATTCGACAAACAGTTTAGCTAAAATATTTAAAAAGACGTCATTTCTTTGTATCTTCAAATTAGAGCTTAAATTTGAGCTCTTTTTACGCTCCTAACTCTTCTCTTTTTGAAATATATAAATAACTTTTGAAACAATTTGAATTTTAAACTTTTGGAATCGCAATCCGTACAAAATTTACGCAGTGCATCTTATAATGCGTCTCAAAAGACTGTTTCCATAATGCGTAAATATTAATCTATAAACTAAATATTAGTCTATAACAAAATCTAAAAAAATATTCATACCAAAAACTCTACAATTTGAGGTAAAATTCTATTGGAACCAAATTTAATCGTTCGATCTGAGCCTATTTGGAATATCTTGTTAAAATCATCACCGTCATCAAATTTGGTATTAAAACGATTTGGTTTATATTAAAAAAAAAAGCTTTTCATAACAAAACCAAACAACACTATATGTGGTGATTTTAGAATTTCAAGAAACATCTAAATGTTAAATTTAAATGGTTCTATTTTTTATAGTCTCCAAAATAAGTTCGTTCAAACGCCTTATTTCTTCACAAATTCCACACAAACATGACTTCGGCATTAGGACCAGATTACTTGACCTAATAATATAAAATAAAAATACATAAACCTTTTTATACAGGTGATCTGTAAACGAGTAAAGTATCCCCTCATTTTGACTCCATTGTATGACCTCAAAACACACTAGAACCAAGTACATCCTTAAAGCATATTTACCATTGCCATATCCAGTCATAACTATTCCATTCTAAATATTTTCCCATGCAACCCAACTACTGCTGCCGCTGCAGTTGCTGCTATCAAGTAGTTCACCCATAAATTTTTTCTCTCATACAAACAAAACCTGTCGACGACATTTGGTCTGTCTATAAATTTGCCCGTTTTCTGTCATTTTGTGTGCTGCTCTAGGGGATATAACTCGGTTAAACTAATTTTCTCACTTTTTCCAACTGTTTATATTTATGGCCAATTGTGCCACAAGGTAATTGCAGCTAAAATAAAAAAAAAACTGGTAAATAGCGCAGCAATTCTTTGCTGCAGCACAGACTGCTGTTGCGGCTGCTGCTACTGCCAATGCTATTGCTTTTTGCCACAAGTTCCGTCATCGGTTGTATGTAGTTTTCTGCCATTCCAACTTGTCCCCATTCACGTAAACGTAAACATTTGGCATTTGTTAGTTAGCAAACAACAAGCAGAGCAGCAGCAACAGCAACAGAAGAAAAACATAAATAAAAAAAAAACTAATGATGTTTGTCATTAAACGCCCACAGTCATTTTTTATAAAGTCAAACGCGCTTCTTGCTCGCATTCTTTCAGTTATTTTGCCCTTTAGTCTTTTATTTTTATATATCGTATTATGCTCCCGCGCCACATTCTTTTGCACACATGCGTAAAAATGCAGTTTGAATAAAAAGTTGAAAACCAGTTTTGCACACGCGCACGCTCGCTCGCTCACCGCACCTAATGGAATGACTGGCTGTGTGTTTTCTAGCGTCACCTGTGCAAGAATAGCGCAAGTCGATTTCACTATAGAAACTTACTATTTTATTTTTTATTTATTTATCTGTTTATATTTACAGTTTACTTAAAATGTCACCAATTGAGGAAAAGCTGCAGCGTTTACTTGCTGCAAAGGATCTTGGCGATATAACACACGAATTATGTGATTACTCATTGGAAGAACAGAATGCCACAGCTGAGGCCCAGGGTGTACAACCATCGGCTGCATCGGATTTTGTACCTGTACTTGGCAAAACGGTGACCTACATTGTTGCCTGTGTGTTGATCAATGAAAATGATGAAGTGTTAATGATTGAGGAGGCTAAACCATCATGTGCAGGTAGGTGAAAGTATTTTTTTGTGTGTAAATGGTTTGTTTTCTAAAATAGTTAACTTTTAGTAGAATGATCTTTTAAAATAGACAAGAATATCTTTTCATTGTACAAACCGTTTGCTTCTATAAAATGTATATAGTCTAGTAAATTTTTAATTAACATATAAACGTCTTCTTTCAGGTAAATGGTATCTACCGGCTGGACGTATGGAAGAAGGCGAAACTATCTGTGAGGCTGCCGTACGTGAAGTATTCGAAGAGACTGGCTTAAATGCTGAAATGTCCACATTACTTGCCATTGAAGCAGCAGGCGGTTCATGGTTACGCTTTGTACTAACCGGACGCATTATAGGCGGTAAACTGAAAACACCAGCTGATGCCGATAAAGAATCTATACAGGCACTGTGGATACGTAATATTGATGAAGTACCGTTGCGTTCGAATGATATTAAAAATATTATTGAAATCGGACGCGCACACAAACGCCACGTAAAAACGGAAAAGCAACATTTTTATCATAGCAACATATTGCCGACACGTTATGCACATCAAAAGAATTATATACGCGTCATTGCGGTTATACGTAAACGTGCCACAAATTTGCTGAACATATTGGTTAGCGAACGTAATGTGCATCATTTTCCAACAATGCAATTACATCCACATCGTAGTTTACATTCGACGCTGCGAAAATTTATGATTGAATTATTTGGCTCGGAATTGCCACAACATCGACCGCATGGTGTGCTCAGCGTAGAACATGCACCGACACATGATGCACACGATACACGAGATGGCATTTGTTTAAATGTTCTCGTTGCCTTTCGGCCAGCGCTCGAGGATGTTGCGTTAATTGGTAAATGTATTTGGCAAGAACTGAGTAGACCGCTGGAAGAAACGTTAGGACGCTTGTTGAGTAGCAAGAATTCGGCAATACCGTTGAATGTTATACGTTAGATAAAGCTTAGTTTTTTTTTTTTTTTTGTTATACAATAATGTAATTTAGTGAAAAAGTGTTGAGCAAAAAAAAAAGTTCTTAAGCTTGAAATAGGGAATTTAATGCTAAATTCTGGTATTTAAAATTATTGTAAAAATTTGATTTTGTTTAATTATTTTCAATGATTTAAAAACTGTTGATCATTTCTATTGAAAATAACTGTTTATTGTAATAAACAGTAACTGTTATATGCTGTAAAATGTAAAAAAAATGTCTGTTAATTTAATGTTAACTTTTAAAGAAAATTAAAATCTTTATAAAATTAACAGCTCGCTCTGTTACTGTAACAGTTATTAGACCAGTGAGTACCAGTTACTTAATAACGGTATACATTTACAGTAAAATAAGTTCATGCTCAACGCTACTAGTTAATCTGTAATTGCACCGCTTACTTGCTTGTAAATATAAACTCCAATAATGACCAAAATATTTTTAAATATATATATTTTTTATAATTACATATATGCCGTTTTTTTTTATTATGTTTTATTGTAAAAATAAATACAATTTTTGTAGAAATTCAATTTACAACTTAAAGTCGTATTGTTGCATGCCAGAGAATGTATAAATTTACACAATTGATCGGTTTTTTTTTTTTAGTAAATGCAAATGAAATGCGTTATCTAAAGATTTATATGTAGCTCATATATCTCGTATCTAGTATTACGTTTTTATCAAATTTTAACAATTGACTAGGTCAATGTAACTACATTTTAGCGTATAGTGTTAACAATTGGATATTGTTGATATATGTTTTTTTTTTTAAAACAAATTTGACTATTTTACTGGTTCACAGCGCACTAGTCTTTCCAAACCTTATTGAAAAGATCCATAAATGAATCGTAAATCATAAAGGTTATGGCAACATCAAGACAGACACGTCCTAAACGTGGTACTGTACCCTTATAGAATGCAGTAACACCTTCGTTCTTCCAAATTTGTAATGCACAATCGGCAGTGTTCTTATATTTGGATGCCTCAAGACCTTGCATGCGTGTCTTGACCACATCGAGCGGTGTATTACCAAACACAGATGCAGCACCAGCAACAGCACCGAAAAGACCAACAACTACTTTAGGTACAGTTTTCTGATGATCATCACCTTTGTAGAGATCTTTAAGTGATTCCATGACATAGAAACGTATAGCCTGATTTGAACCCTGTTTTAGAATTGTTGCAGTCAAACCCTTATAGACACCGCTAACGCCTTCAGTTTTGATAATTTGGCCCACGCCGTGCGCAAAACCTCTGTAAAATTAAAAATAAAAAAATTATTATTAATATTGTAAAAGCTTTAACAGTTTTTAACGGCTTACTTGAATTTTGGATTAGCGCTACGTTGATCATTGATAAATTTCACTTTAATAGTTTCCATAGGTGTCACAGCTAAAACTGCCTCACAGACGCCAGCACCAAGACCGCACAGCAGTTTACCGGAAGTACTCAATTGGCCATTTTTATCGGCTGCCTTGCCGCGCAGAAATTCAAAGGAACCAAATCTATTGGTGGGAGATACATAAAATAATTACTTACTATTTTAAACTTTAAAAACTTACCTCGCTGCTGATTTTGGTATGCTACCGTAAAGTAAAACACTCAAACCACGATATAAACCAAAGAAACCACGTTGTTGCACCGTCTTCTTAACACAATCGGCTATGCCGGAGTATTGTTTTTTGGCACCTTTCTCGTCCAGTTGCAATTGTGTTTTTACGTATTCGGTGGGAAATGTGATGCAAATTTCGATGCCACCTGTTATACCACCAGCAACAATACCTTTGGCACTTTTACTGCCACCACCACCGCCGCCGCCAGCAGCAGCTGCTGCTCCATTATTTACAAGCCAGGGGCGACGCACAAACGGTGTGACAAATGAATTTATTGGTGTACGATCCATGTTTATTGAACGTTGGGTAGCTGTATATTGTGTAAGATATAGATAAAACATATATAAATAGATATTAATTAAAATTAGTTAGATGCATACATATATTACCATGTCGGTAATCACGCTATTTTTATACACTACACATACATATATATAAAATTAATAGTATTAGTATTTTATGTTCAATTTTGTAACTTTGTACATATTCAACAGTTTGCCCGAGCTATGGACACTAAAAAGCAAATCGAAATGTTATCAACTCAAACTTTAAGAACTCAGAGGATCAACAAAGAAATTTCGGAGTATCTTAATTGTAGTAATTTATTTTGTGGTTTCAAACATAAATTGACTCTGAAAGAAATGAAGATTTGTTTTGATATTGGGTTGTATGGGAGGGTTTTAAAACTCCGAAACGGTGTCTTTTATGTCTGCTAAGACTATGTCTTTTATGACTCCGAAAACGTAATCTTTATGGACACCGAAAACGAAGTACTACAGGACTCCGAAAATAAAATATTTTACAACTACAAGAATAACTCAATTTTGGAGCCATCAAATACTTCACATTTGATTACTCCGAAATTGAGGTATCTTCGGACTCCGAAAAAAGTTTCTTTAGAACACCGAAAAAAGTTTTTTTTTTTAAGACTCCTAGTAAAGTCTTTATGTAGTTTAATAACTGCTTGAATTGCATTCAAATAAGAATGTAATATTTTGAGACTAGATTTTAATAATAAATAATATGAGGGTCTTCAACACTGTGCTTTCACTCACTCAACAGATTTTAGTTTCATTGAATTTCAATTTAAATTGCCTACCCCTGTATACCATAAAATAATAAATATCAATAGCAAATCATTTATTAAATATTACTCCTGATTGAAAATTCAATTCGACTTCTTGGACTAGTTACAAAAAAAATTCAAATGCTCCGACTGGGTTCTTAAAACAAATAAGAAATATTTAATTTAAAGAGCACAACAACATCGTTTATGTATGCATATAATCATTTTTTTAATGATTATTAAGTAAACAATGAGGTTAGGTTACGTTGTTTTTATACGCGGAAATATTGTCGCAAACACAAAAAAAAATTTATAAACAGAAAATGAAAAAATATCGTTCATGGTTCTATTAAAAATTATCTCGACCGTGAACTTTATGCGCCTATTTTGCATCTGGTTTGCGTTGCTCTTGCTTAATTGACTCGGAAATGCATTTTTCTCAATTAGAAATCAGCCACATCGGCATTAATGCACACACTTTTACTCTTACATATCAGACATATTCCATTCTTCTAGAAGCTATGCGACTTTGAAACCACCTCATACATACATATGTACTATTGTACTAAACTGCGTAGTTATCTATAGATTACCAAAGATCAAAAATAGTCTGGTTGTTTGCTAATGTGATAATCTTTTTTGTACAATGAACGCCGGGTACTAAGTACTTTTTTTTTTTTTTCCAATTTTCGTGGAACAAAGTTCAAAATACTTTGACTGATGATGTTTCTATTAATCCATACAAATATTTATTCAAATGTTTAGCATATTTTATACATAAATTTAATTATTTTTACAAACAGTTTACTTTATGCTTATCTTGAAAATTAAGACGAAAGCAGCCGAAGGGGGTTTTTGCACTGATTAGAAATTGTTGATATGAAAAGCGCTACCAAAAAAACCAATTTTTGTTCAGTAAAACTGCTTATGTCATAAATAAAAATCTTTGCAGACGTAAAAAAAAAAACCTAATCGATTTTAGCATTATATAATATATTGTTACTAATAGATCGAACTATATTTTTATGTACAAATGTATTTAAAAATATTCATTTAGTTTGCATTATCTATGTCAGATGTTTTTTTTCTATCATTTTTTTATTTATTTATTATTCCAATTGGAACTTCACACAGTGGCACACATTCCAAAAATAGTTTGAAGCAACAAGATCAGCCGATGCGCTGCGTTTTGAGCAACGTCAGCTGTAATCAAGTTCAATAGTTTTGATTAAAAAATTATAAACTTACATTAAAGTAAAACTGAATATGCTAATTTGGCGTTTTAATAATATATATAATATATTTTTTTTTAGTTATAGTAACGCATAGACTGGAAATCAAGCAGCCGGTACGGTCCGTATTTCTAAACACACACAAAAAAGCGACGCGGCGTATCGTACAATTCGATTTGACTCGCTCGATGCCAAAGCATCAACTAACTGAATATATACAATGCGAAAGACAGAAAAAAAAATAAAAAAATATATTTTCCAATTCCAAAACAACAACAACAACAACCGCAACAATAAAAAAGTCTAAGCAAATACAAAAGAGCAAAATTGATTTGAGTATTTGAGTGTGAGAGCGCATAAGGGGTATTGGAAGTCTAAAACCTGTTCCATTGGAGCACATTGAGTAGAAGCTTTTTTTTACTTTTACGAAGCCAAGTCAATAATCATAAATGGTTTAAAAAATTTCAGTAGAGACTACGTTTAAACCCTACAGCGCAAAAGTATGCTATAGTTTAACAAATAACTATGATCATGAGTTATACTAAGTCAGTGATCCTATGGGTGTTCACCAGGAGGCTTTTGAAATTTTAAAACCCACCAGGAAGATGTGCTGGGTCTATCCATTTTAAAGATTACTACGTTTTCCAATACTTTCTTATTGCTCACCTATGACATGGAATATAACTGTGATAAAAGTTCTTAAGCAATATAGTCTTTTTTTTAATTTACTTTAAACTCTACCCATTATTTCAAACAAACCCGAAAAAGCAAAAAAAAAAAAAAACCAAAGCAACTATAACAGGTTTAAAACCTATAATCCCGAATTTTACATCGTCGAGCCTCTATGTACATCTAGAATTGCTTAATAAAAGCCGAAATAGCGATTGTATAATATTCTGCAAGAAATTAGGCCACCACTAAGCCTTATTTAAATTATGATCTCCAACCAAATATATATTACCCTTATTTTATTTTTATTTATTTTGTTTTTATTAATTTTTTTTTATTTTGTTTTTATATATGTTTATTTTTTTGTTTTTATTTTTTTTTTTGTTTTATTTATTATTTTATTTAATTCAATTATTATTTTTTTTTTTTTTTATTTTTTTATTTTATTTTTTTTATTTATTTTGTTTTTAATTTATTTTTTTGATTTATTTTATTTTTATTTAATTAATTTTTATTTAATTTATTTTAAAATAATTTATTTTTTTTAAATTATTTTCTTTAGTTACAACAAAATTTTTTTCGGCTATTTTGCTCTCATATAAATATATCTTCAAATCGAACACACCCAATTACAGTACAATTTTAATTTTAAAATCATTAAATATTTATTTTTAAATGCTGCCATCTCATCTCAAAACTGATAAATAACGAATGATTTTTTTGTACAGTCTAATATAACGCATACACACTGTACCAAAAGTTCGTGTGGGTGGAAAGGTCAATCAGTGAAGCATTTATATGCAACAATATAAAACGTATGCCAAAGGTATATGCACTTTTACTTTCACAGATACCTGTGTAAAAAAAATCGATAGAATGAGTCAAAACCACAAATTACACTATTCAAAATTTTAATTATTTAAATACAACAATTCAAGCAAAACGTAACACTTGAACAACGTTTAAAGTTTAAAGACAAAACACAAAAGTCATATGTAAGCTATGCCATCATGTCTTGGAATATAAACTTTGAACCGTAAACTTTACTTATAAAATATTTAAATATAGTTTTCTTTTTTTTATTTTATAATTATAGCACAAAGTAACAAATACATTGCACTAACTTTTGTATTAGAAACTAAAGTTTACTTTGAATTACAGCACTTTGTGGAACATTTAATGTTGTAACCGGCACAATGTTGTGCGTCACTGTAACTTTGAGAAGAAGAAACCAATTAAATATTTACAAATGATTACAACAGCGCTTATCAATGCTAACTGAAACAGTGAATGTGACAAAATAGGCGCATGCGCGTAAAATTCGCTAAGAAAATTAACTGCGATTGGCAAAAGCTGCTAATAGACGACGTTTCATTTTCAAATTCAAAAAACTACGTTAAATAAAAACACCACAAATTATTTAAACTTTTAGCTTAATTTATTACAAAATATAGCTCAATTTATTGTTAGTCAATAACAATTTCATATTTACGTTATTTGTTAGTTTAGTGTTGTGCGAAAAGAAATCTAGTATTGAACTAATCAAAAAAACTCAGTCAAGATAAAATGCATTTTTGTTTTTCTTTTGTTTTGAAGTATAGAAAAAAGTTGTATAGTTAGAAGCTATACATTTTGAAAATGATGTGGTCCAAGACCTGGCGAATGTTGCGTACAATAATAGTATTATTCAATAATAGTAAAGAGAGAGAGCGGCTTAGAGCGTTGTTGTTGTTGTTAACTGCTTATGTAGCCTTATAGATACGAACGCTCTTGATGTCACCGATGGTGAGAGTCTATAAAAAAAAATTTTGTTTTAGTTTACATTTAAAATAATTTAAAGAAATTTTTGTTTTTCACTTACAGTAATGAGCTCTCCATCAGTAAATTCACGCACAATGGTCGATGGCTTGTCACCCTTCTGTTCCTGTACCAATTTGTTGCCATCCAAAGTGATGACGCTCTTAACTTTGCGTCCATCCAAAGTCTCCTCATCGAATTCCTCACCAAGCTTGAAGTTAATGGCTGAAGTCTTGAAGGTCGATGTTGTGGTAAAGGTGTAGGTGTCACCATCCTGAGTTAACTCACAAGTGGGGCTAACGCTGTTGCCCATTTTGCGGAGCACCAAGCCAACACCTGGACAACATGTAAAAGAAGCAAAATATTTAGTTTAATAAAGAAATAACTATAAATGTAAATAATTAAATATACTAAATAATGTCTACAAAAAAATCATCTAGATGCATCACTACTAAGGCTAAGCTAGATTATAGTGCTACGAAATCAGATATATTGAAATATCTCACCCTAAGCTTTAAAAAAGGACAAATCATATAAAAATTTCTTCATAATATAAAAAATCATCCTCCCTCAATTTTGAACGATAACCTTTAGAGAACTTACTAAGTCTACAACTGTATATCGTTCGTTTTGATTTTGTTCGCTTATTTTTTGAATGTTCTTCGAATATACACATCGACTAGGTTTATATTATCGTATACATACTGTAAATGTATATGTAGTAGGTATGTTTGCAAAAGCAAGAGGATAAAATGTCTCGTCACGTAATATCATTTCACCGGACGTCATAAAATGTTCTTTGTTAATTAAGGCAGCAACGCTTACGTTTTCGACGTTGTAACATGAGCCCCTCGAATGTAACTTATTATTTTATTTTACATAAATAAACAATTTCTAAATTTAAATGCATTTCAATATACAATCTACAAATTTGAACAACGACAATATATCTTCAAGTCTTCAAAAAAGCAAATTCTTTGTATTAAACCACAAATCTCCCATTTTTTTTTTTTACAAATGTAAAGCGTATTACAGCTTCGTCTTCATATTAAATGTAAAAAATGCTTTTCCTCATTTTCTTTAATTTATATATTTGCGGTTTTAATATAGTATTCTACAATGTGATCATGTATCATGCTATATGGTATAGCATTGCATGCATTTCAGTGTTATTATTATTGCTGCTGCTGCTCTTCAGCAATCTCATAAACGTTTGTGATTGAATTAACCCGCCAAAGTTGAAGAGACCTCTACAAATCATATTCAATTAAAGATAATAAAAAGCATCGTTCTTTTTTTTTTTTTTTTTTTTTACTTTTATTTCGAGCCCCGTTGTCATATCATATTTACTTTTCTTTTGCTGCTCTCCCTTTGGGTTTCAGTTTCAACAAAGTCCAAGCAGCAGCAGCAGCACACACAATAAAAATGCTCAAAGTCAAGCAATGCTGCTGCTGCTATTGCGGATGCTGCTTTTTTGCTTATCAAGGTTAAGCAACACATTTGCATGCATGCGTGCTGTACTATGCAGCGAAATTTTTTTTTTTTTCGTGCACAACTGTACTACATAAATATATTATGAATGGTACAGTTAGTTATTTTATTTATAACGGAATTCGGCAACAAAAAAAAATGAATTGAGGAATAAGCATAAATGAATGAGCAACTTGCATGTTCTTATTGGACATACAATTCTTCTGTCAATTTGTCTGTCCGTCTGTCTCATCGCATATTTTTTCTTTTTATATTGTACAAATATA
Source organism: Leucophenga varia (assembly GCA_018903435.1). Lineage (NCBI taxonomy): Eukaryota > Metazoa > Arthropoda > Insecta > Diptera > Drosophilidae > Leucophenga > Leucophenga varia. The sequence goes on from JAEIFJ010001870.1 coordinate 5,929,080, forward strand.
GTATATATGTATATATTTCCATTGTTGTAGTTTCTATAAATGACAGGTTCTTAATAAAGCTTAAAGAAATTCAATTATAAGCAATTTACTTTTATTTATATTTTTTTTTTTTTTTTTGATATGCCATAAATGATCGCCCGCACTGCGTAGTCGTCCGTCTGCTGCTTGACCGAATGCTTGGCCTTTATTTACTTTATTTTACTTTTTTTCGTCTTTCTTTTTATTTGCTTTTTGCTGATAAACTTTATTTCTTGCTACATCACTGTTGCTTTGCGGGAAAACTGCAATTATCGCGTCGCGTCGCGTCGCTCGTTGCTGTCAACGTAACACACGCACACACAGCACACCAGCATTGTTTGTCTGCAAGTCTGCTTCAAGAGCCACTCGCTCGTTCCCCCAGTCTATATAATACACCCACCCATATTTATAACTATATATGATTTTTAACAAGCTCACGCCACTTTATGAAGAATTTTGATTGTTGTGCTCTAGAAATTGCCGAAAAAAAAGTTGAATCATTTACTGCATACAATAATACAGGGTGTTTCAATCAAAACGATTATACTACAATTATTGAGATTATTATTTGACGTCTAATCTTGAGTCATTAAATTTTATACTCTGTAGTCGCCAATAAAATTGGTATAAGAAAATGTAATAAATATGCCGGCCAGAAATAGGATAGTCAATGCAAGTCATTGTTTCTTTCGTCTACCATACAAAAGTACCGACATCGGAGTCTATGAGCGCTAGCAACTCCAAACTTCACACGTTCTCAATCTTAGACATAAGTTTATCCACTTATTTTTAAGAGTAACTATACAAATTCATCTTACATTTTAAGTTTTTCTATTGAGCTCGATAAAAAAAAATGTCAGGCATTCCCAACAAATCTATAGTTCAGAATAAACTCCGAAATAAACGAAATTAGTAAAACGTATGGATAGCTTTAGTTAAGTTGAATCGGTTGTCGATTCTGCAGATCACGAATATACATACTCTAAGAGATCTGCAATATATTCTTATGTCTCCTGGATCCACAGGTGAACTTTATTAAATGACAGATTGGGCGTGGTCGAAACAAGTAAATTGTACAATGTAATATGCGGAAACGGTTTCTACTTAATAAAAAAACTGAGTACAGGGTAACTCATAGTCGAGCACACTTGATTACAAACATCTTTAATGGTTATATTCCTTTTTCATCTTATCTTAAGTCATTAATTTTTATTTGTTTATAATAGCAATCAATATATAAAATATGAACTGATAAACTAATATTGTATAGAGTACTTTAGATACGTACTAATCACTTACTGAAGAGCTATCATCAAAACATACACCATTCAATTTTGTGATATAATTATTACAAGTGTACATATGGGGCATGGATTTATGGGAAAACAGTTGTTTTTTTTATTTATTTCTTTGCGCATTTTAAAGTGACATTGCGTTAGATTTTTTATATCTTTGGACATTGTACCTAAAGTCACCAAAAAAAAAAAACCAACCAACCAAATTGTTGGCAATATAATATTTTTTTATCTTTTTGTTTATAGCTTTTTTTTTTTTTTGCAAACATTTACCTTTTTTTTTTTTTTTTTTTTTGGCAACACACCAGCAAAATACAAACAAACAAAAATACAAAAAAAAAAACTAAGTAGAGCAAAAGAATTATAAAGTTTAGGTTCAGCTGTGCTATGTGACAAAGTTCACAGACTATATTTATAATACATATTATATATTTACATAAGTACTTAAGTGAAACTATAAAGAAAAAAGTAGGCGCGTTCGTTTGTTCAAGTATTGCAAAAACAAGTTCACATATAAATTAGTCAACAAAAAGTATTACAAAGGGAAAAAAATTAAACAAATAAAAATTTCATTATATCAGCAAAAAGCAATTGATTGGCAATCTTTAATAAACGATAACGAACAACAAGATTGTTGTTTGTCAATATATATATACATAGATCATATATATATCATATATAAATAAATAAAAAAAAATCTTAAAAGATTTGCCACAAACTGAGATGTGTAATCTGTAGCCACATTATATATGCAATCAATCATGTAATTAGTATTTATAATGCATATTATATATATATATAATATTCATCTATGGTTTTTGTTTTTAAATTTGATAATTTTCCTACAACAGCTGTTACTGTTGTAAATTAATATCAATATAATGTATAAAGTCATCGATTTTCAAGGTATTTACAAGGACAAATGTGGTGTTGGCCACGTGTATAGTTTGCAATTAATATTTATTTAAATAGTATCCGTAGAAATGTTCGATCGTTATTTATCGTATTGTATGGTCTAGACAAATTTCTACACAGTTATTTTCTTGGAACAAACAATCACTTAGCAGTTGTCTTTCCTAATAGAAATTCTTTAAATATCAAATAAATTTTCTCAAGAAACTGTGGAAAAAATGGTTTTGTTTGTTTAGAAAGAAAAAATCTTTGAAAACGAAAGAAATTCAATAATGTAATAAGAATAGTTCTTATGTGTTTAAACGAAAAATTTGTCTATAATCAAAATTTTTAGTGTAAGAAATACAAAAGACGAATATGCCATAATTTTAACATAAAAGTTTTCCCAGCACACAGTTTATTTAGTAGGGTTTACGATATTGTAACTTTTTTCTAATTAGAGTTTTTTTTCGGCAAACCATGAATTAGTTTAATGAGTTTTTTTCGATAGTTTTAATCACTTTTCAATGATTGGTAAACACTCTGATCAGCAAAAATGATATTTAATTTTACGTATCAAAAATTTTATTATTCTTTGGAACTAATTATATTTTTGATGAATTTATTGTTATTTATCGTTATATCGTTATAATTTGATTTTATATTAAAGAAATAAAGACTATATTTGCATTTTCAAAATTAGATTTTTCAGATTTATTGTATGCAAAGCATAGACCAGTAATCAGTGAACTATTATTTCTGATGAGTGATAAAAAACCCCGCTCATTGACACGTATGAGTCTTGATGAGAATTTTTAAAGACGAACGAAATCTTTACAATTTATATTAGAGATGGGCGTCGGTGTTGAACTTATAAATACTTGTTTTAAGAGAAAGTAAATAATTGGACTGCCGGTCCCGTCCTGAAGCTCATCTCTAATTGATATTTCATTTAAAAGTGAAATATCTGAACCCTTTTAAAATTATTACAATTAGAATACTTTTAAGAGTTAATTTCGTGAATCTCCTCCACGGTTGACTTAGGTTTTTATTTGCCCCATTAGTTTATAATACTTCGAAACTTTACTGTTTTCAAATGCTTTTTCCTTTTTTTTTTTTTTTTTTTTTCATTTTCCTGAACAATGTTATAATCTAATGTTGGATCTATAATACAGTTACTCTCTGCATATATTGTGTAGAATTGGGTTCAACAACGCTTCACTAATGGATTTATTTTTCAAAATAAATGAGTTCATTATACACTAAAAACTAATTTGTTTGCTTTTATTATAATAATTAAAGTAGTATAATTCCTGAAGAATACATTAAAAAAAAACGTTCTATTACAAAGGTGAAACAAGATATGTACACTATAATATAATTAACAGACAGACAAAAAATAATAAAAAACAAACTAAAAACAAGTTGGCTGTTTTAATTAGCACAACAAAAAAAGAAGAAAAGTACAGTTAAACTGATAAGAGCACCTTTGTACCTTATTATAAAAAATATATTTTTAAAATATACCGGCAAAAAAAAAACTGTTATCTGCTGAGTCAACAAAAATAAAAATTTATTTTAAAATAATTTTTGCACATCAAGGACACACAACGTGCAAACTAAAAAAATGTGCTTACATCGATTTTTTTTCCCCCCAACTCCAAGCTTCTCACCTGACGTGCTCCAAAAAAAAAAAAAATTAAGAAACGATGCTGTGGCGCACGAAAAAAAAAACGAGTTTGTAAAAACGCAAAAGAAAAAAAATGCCGGCCGGCCGGCAGGCAGGCTGGTGCCATAATCTAAGCAAATATTGTAACGCCCACTTTTCCTTTTTTTTACTTATTTTAATTTTATTAAAAACTTACCCAATTCCTTCATGTATTCATCGAAATTCTCGGATTTGTCGAGTTTATATTTCTTGCCAATGAAACCAGCCATTTTTTTAATTGCTTTGATTTATTTTTTACTTGGAAAATAAAATACGAAAAATCGCACTCAACCACTTGCTACAAAGTTTAGCGAAGAACTAAAGTTTCTCTCTGTGATTGACGCTTTTTATATGTCTTGCTTACGTATAGTCTATCTCGCTCTAATACTAAACAAACACTGCTTGCAATATGAAACAAGAAAACTGTGCAGCAATAGCACTGTACAGCTAGCAAAGCTTTTCAGTGTGAGTGTGTTAGCATATGCGCAGTTGTCAAGTGTTTAGCGTTACCTGATCCTGTATACTTTTGGATGCCGTTAACAATTGAAATGCATTTTATTTTATCTCTCGCTTCTTCTCGGACTTCCGTTAATTGATCAAATGTATAATTGGCGAAACACTTGAAATTCTTTAAAGAAAAAAAAATTCGGCATACTCATAGTGATTGCCACTTGCCTTTTAACGACTATATTGTAATCTAATCAAGCGCGCTAATCTATATATAGCATAATAAAAAAAATATATTAAATTTGACTGTCATACGTTTTTATCGTTTTAATTAAATTAAAAGTCTAAAAAAAATTCTTATATGTGTGTATAACATACATTGTTGCTATAGTATATGTATGCAAGCGTATGCAAGATTAATTCATTGAACTTTGCGCATATCTATAAAATTGTGAATCGTTTTAAATTTTTGATGTAATTTCTTTTGTGTGTATTTGTGGATAAAATTTTTTCATTTTTTATAAACCTAGAAATTGTAAATTATATTACTTAAAGTGTTTTAAGTAGTCCAACGCTAATCTAATCGTTTTAATAGAGTAACTGAAATGCTTTTGTAATAATGTAAAAAAAATTCGAAAAGACTGCATCGAAGAGTAGAAAAAATATTTTGTAAAAAATCTGGAATTCACCTTTATTCTCCCATTTGCTTTGACGACTTTCCTGATAAGAGGTGTTAGCGCTAGTTTTGGATTTTAATTAAAATATTTCTAAAAACGCCAAAAAAAAAAAATTATTTATGATTATAGACGTTACATTTGCATTTGTATCAAAATGTTTTTTAAAATACTGAATTTGGATGGACATCCTACATAGTCTCTACTTTGCCTGTTAGAAGCGGATGGACATCAATATTTGTTTATTACTACATAAATAGTCCAAAGTGCAACAAATGTAGTTAATTTAGTAAAATTTTTAAATTTGTATGGAAATTTTAAGAATTTTTCAGACAGCACCTGGCAAGAAACTCACTAAAAAAACTTAGGTACTTGAAATTTGAAAATAATTTTTTAATAGTAATAGCCATATTTAGCATCCTTCTTTTATTTATTTATTTATATATTTTTTTCACGTTTTTTCAGCTAATTAAGTTAAATTAATTACATTAATTAATTTATCAAATAAAATAAATAAATTGCAAATTTTAAAATGTAACGATAATTTACACTTGCAAAAAATAACATCTCTGGTATTTTTTAGCACATCCTATGCGCCATATGTAGTACATGACTTTTCGCTGTCACTTGGTGTCACTGTCACGGAGTCTCGTTAACACGGGTTAAAAAATATAATTAAAATGGCTAGCGTTAACAAATTGGCAGTTTTGGTACGTTAAAATATTAAAAATAAAGTGCAAATATTGTGCAATACAAGAAAGCAACTATTAAACACATAGCGCAACTCATACATCGCGAAAATACAAAGTTATAGCAATGTAAAAAATACATAACTTATGCTTGGTTATGTAATTTTTTTTTCATTTAACCACACTCTTCTCCCAATGTCATGCAACAAGATGAATATTATCATTTTATTATTATTTCATAGAGTCGCGCACTGAGCAGCACCGCCACACAAACGGTTAAGCCGCCAGTGCAGATTTTCGGACTTGAAGGTCGCTATGCCACTGCTCTGTACTCGGCCGCCACCAAGATGAAGCAGCTTGATCAAGTCGAAAAAGATTTGGTAGCACTTCAATCAACCATTAAGGGCGATAAGAAGCTGCACGAATTAGTAACCAGCCCCATTATTAACAGAAGAGTAATGGGCACAGCATTGCAAGAGGCTGCAACCAAGCTGAAACTTGCACCAGCCACTTCCAATTTGTTGGGTCTTTTGGCTGACAATGGACGTCTCAGGAAATTGGATACAGTGATTAATGCCTACAAGACCATCATGGCTGCGCACCGTGGTGAAATTGTCTGCGAAGTGGTTACTGCCAAACCTTTGGATGCTTCACAAAGCAAGCAGCTTGAGGGTGCATTGAAAGTAAGTTTTTTTTTTTTTTTTTTTGGAAAATGAGATGAAAATAGTTTCTATTAAAAAAAAATCTTTATTTTACAGTCCTTCCTTAAAGGCAATGAATCGCTTAAGATTACCACACGTGTGGATCCCAGCATTATTGGTGGTCTGGTTGTATCCATCGGTGATAAGTATGTCGACATGAGCATCGCCACTAAAGTCAAATTGTACACAGATTTGATTGAACAAGCTGCTTAAATTTTACAACAACACAAGATCGATCGCGTATGTCTATATAGAAATAATAATTAGCCGAAGTGATGTGTGTAATTTCCAACTCAAATTTCGCCTGCATATGATGTATTCAAAAAGCTAATAAAACCGGTGGTAGTATGCCACAATACCAAACTCGTCAATGATTGCTTAAGGATTAGTTACGAAAGCAATATTACTTCCAAGATTTTAATGTTTCCTCATCTTCTCCTTTGACTACCAATTTCATATTAGTCTTTGATTCCATTTTTAATGGAGATCTTACCATCATGCAATGAATTCTTTTGAAGATTGATGGCTTCTTTTTCTTGGGAACTTCGTCAGTAGTCTCGCTGTCCTTTTTCAGCTTTTCATTCTTTTTAATATTGCGCTTATCTGGCTTATTGTCATCCTCTAAATCTTCATCTGCTATACTTTTTTCTGGTGTTTTTTCAGGAATTTCTTTTTGTCTCTCGTTTAGTTGCAATTAAAGTGTTTCCCTTATAGGGTTGTGATTTTCTTTCCTGACTGCTGGGATTGGCTGCTGTTGTTGGTTCTTGCAATGATTTCCTTTCAGTTTCTTTACGTTTATTTTCCTTACTGCTGGGATTTGCTGCTGTTGTTGGTTCTTGCAATGATTTCGTTTCAGTTTCTTCAGGTGGTGCATCAGCTTGCTTTATTATCTTTGTTTCTGATGGTTTCTTTGGATCCATTTCCAACTCATGATGCAACTCATCGACCTTTGTATATATAGCTTCATGCATCTCGTTTCTATGTTCGAGCAACTCTTCCAATTCTTTAATACGCTGCGCTTGACTATTTACAACAATTGTAAACTCTTCGCGCAAACGCTGTTCACACTCGCAACCACAAGGCGGATCATCGTAACGTGGCGGAGGACCCGGCAAACAACCCGGTGGACAACATGGACCATCAATTTGATCATTACATTTTTCGCATTGACATGGGCAATCATCCTGTGGATTCGGTTTACACAAGAGCAGTACATCGGTGCATTCGTTTTTAACGCAAGTTCCTTCCTCATCATTAGCATCTTCATCATCAAATTCATAAAATAATGGGCTACTTTCTTTTCTCTTTCCGTCAGATTTATCGTCTTTACTTTTTTTTACATTTGGCGTACGCATCATTGTTATTTCGGGCTCATCAATATCCGGAAATACTGTGCCACAATCGCTAAAGTTTGATTCGAGTACACAAATATCTGTATCGGAATCTTTTTTGCCCTTTTTTGCCAATTTGGGATCTTCTTCAAGGCATGACTTGCCACAATATGTTGGTAAACTAGCGCCGGTCATGAGTAGCACGTTAATTGGTGGTTTAAAATCCAACGGTGGCGGTGGAAAATTTTGTTGTAAATGTGAGGCACTACTGAAATCCAATTTAGGCGTATAACCACTTTGATGCGTAAAATTATTATAATAATTTGATTGAGAGCCAGCGTGGTCTACAAATTTGGGTATATGTTCCATGCAGACGCAACAGTATTTCTGTAATGCCTCGACTGGAACATTATCCGCATTTAGACTACGCTGCCATATTTTCGCTTCCTTGCGTGTCTTGGGATAATGGAAATTGCCGTTTCCATTCTCATCTTCGCTTTGCTCACACCCGCAGATGACACAACGGCGTATCATGCTTGCTTAGCGATGCTATAAAGTCAAGTCTGATTAACAAAATTTTTTTGAAAACTAAAAAAAATTTTTTAGTTAAAAATTGTATAAATAAAAAATATATATGTATATAAATATTGATAGTTTAATCTCGTATATAATCTTAATTTAAATTTAATAATTGTGAATGTCTCAGAAGAAAAGAGCTATATACAAACATATGTATATAATGATTTCTACATAGCCAACCATACAGCTTGCACTAAGCTGGTCATGTCATATACTTCGAATAAAAGTGGAGGATTCGACGAAAAAAAATTTCAAATATAACGGTTTTTGCTGCCGTTGTGAATAACATCATTGAATAACATATGACAACAATTTACAGTGAATGGCAAAAAACGGCAAAATGTAAACAAAAGCTGCTGGCGATCGGATCGCATCGGTCGAAGCACAATTTTTTTTCATTTCTGAATAGTTTTTTGTTGACTGCACTACACACTTCTTTTTATTTAATTACGCTTTTTTCTGCATTTATAAAAAACCCCATTTAATTGCATGCGACATTGCTATTTGTTACGGTGTTGATGATTAATTTTTCAAACAAAGAAAAAAATACAAAATGACAACAACAACAACGGCAGCAATCTCATAGAAGCAGCAATAACAACAATTATTGGACGCGATGATCGTGGCGACATGGAAAAAGCATTAGCTATGCTAACGCTTGGATTAGGCAGTCTACTCTCAGGCTGTTTGCCTATATTAATCTCCGAACATAACCGTAGACGATTTCCGTTAACCACTTCACTTTTATTATGCTTTGGCGCAGGTGTGCTGTTGGCCACTGCATTGGTGCATATACTGCCGGAGGTAAGTTGGAGAGTTTTTGCCATATAATTATTAAATATACTTTTTTTTTTTTCTCCGTATTTTTAGGTACGCAGCCAAATGAAATCAAATTTTGCTGAGATCTCTGTTTGTGCTGGTTTCTTTTTTATTTATTTTATCGATGAATTTATACATTATTTCTTTGGCGAAGCAATACAACATACGCATGCAACAAATGCAAATGTCACAGCGCCAGCAGCAACTGCAATTGGCGGAAATAATTACGGTGCAATCAGTGAAACCTCACCACTTATAAATGCCGAAGCAGTTGAACAAAAGTAATTCATCGAAATAGACTTAATTGATTTTTATTGCCATTTTTTTCTCTCTTTTTTCAATCTTTCGCTAGCGTACACCAACATCATCAACATAGTAATAATGGCGTTCACGTTCATGGCCATAATCATCATGAAGAGCCAAATATTTCCGGATGTAATGGAAATGAAACTGATGCAAATGTTCGCATTTGTCACACCAGTCATATTGCACCATGTGAGGAGACAATGACGGGTACACTTGGACTTTTTGTTGCACTTTCACTGCATTCTTCCATAGAAGGTTTAGCTATCGGTGTACAGAGTTCAGCATCAAAGGTAAACAGCATTGATTTGCCTTGACCCAATTGAAAAACTACGCACTAAGATAAGCGCGCACAATCTTAACTAAATATTTAATTATTTAGATTTGCTGTTTATTATGTATTTGTAGTTTTCTGTTCACATCTTGTTAAAATTATACTATTTGTCAGTCAAGATTAAATTCAAATTGTACATATTTTCGCAGGTACTCTTCTTGCTCGGCGCTGTCGCTTGTCACAAATTTGTTATGGGTTTCTGTCTCGGCTTGGAGTTTCGTTCAAATTCACGCACAAGCACACGACAACATATTTTAGGTATTGCTATCTTTGCATTAGGCGCTGTTGCTGGCATTGGCGTTGGCATGCTTATCTTGGATATTCCAAGTATATGGCAATCTCAAGCTTTACCCGTTATACAAGCACTTGCCGGTGGTACACTATTCTATGTTACAGTTTGTGAGGTCATACCACGAGAGAAAGCAAATTGGCATAAAAATACAGCAAGACGTTTTGCCGGTTTAGCACAGCTATTTGCAGTTGCTGTGGGTTTTACAACGATGTGTATTCTAAATTTTTATTTAGCTGGTTAGTATGCTTAACTATTGTTTAGCTATCTCAGAGATAATTAATTTTTTTATATTTATCTTTCAGATGATGATTCTTAGATTATTTTTATTGTATTTATTTTTGGCATTTTCTGCAGCACTATTGTTCAAATAGTTTTTAATAGTTTTTAGGCTTAAGGTGTACAGTTTTGTTTATTAATTGTTTTATGACAGTTATAAATTAGCTAAATTATAGAAATATAATGTAAAAATCTCATTTATCTTTAAGTAAATAGATAATTGCATTTGAGTTTTTGATGATTTATTTAGGATTTCTAAGAATTCAAAAAGCGTCAAAAATATTTTTCAAACATTCTTTTGTGTTTACTAATTGTAAATCTCTAGATCTGCCTATTCTTTATATATGTACTAAATATATATTATTTATTGCAGCTTTTTTGAACTCAAAAAAAAGGCTAAAGCAAATTAGAAAAAAGCTGCTTTTAGCGGGAAAATACGGAAACGGTAACACTGGTCTTATGTGCTTTTTTCATGTGACGTCATATCAAGGGACATATTAAAAGTGATGTTTGCAGTGAATGTAAAATTTACAAAATTTACAGAACCACATGTTGCACGCGATTTAGTTATTTTTAACGACATTGATAAACAATTTCTAAGCGAAAAAAATAATAAAAGAGAAAAAAATAACAACAATAATACAAACAATCTATTAAAGCCAGCAACGACAACATTTATAGGCAAAGTTGAACGCGATGACATGGAAAATGAAGGTAGCTATGCTAACGCTTGGTTTATGTAGTCTACTTTCAGTCTGTTTACCCATATTTAACTCCAAATTACATCGTGACTTATGAATGTTGCAGCAGTTGTAAAAAAGTATTGCATAAATTTAGGCTGTTTTTGAAAAACACTATTTCCGGCTGTAACATTGCTGAAACGCATGCAAATGTAAAAAAGACAGGCACACATGGCCTCTTTGTAGCACTTAAACTGCACTCTTTCTTAGAAGTTTTAAATATCAGCCTGAGTTCAGTATCTAAGGTAAAGAGTACGTTTACAATGTTAGCAAAAAATGTAACAAATATTTTACCATTTCTTGATTGGCGCTGTTGATATACAACAAATTCTTACGTGTTTTTGTCTGGATTTAGAATTTTGTTTGAATTCACGTGCAGGCACACAGCACCATTTTTTTGGTGTTGCATTGGGTTTGGTATGCTTTTGGTAGACTTTCCCGGTATATGACAATTCAAAGCAATACCCGTAATAGGTGTACTAGCTGCTGGTACGCTTTTCTATGTAACCGTTTGTAAATTATGTTTATAAGAAATCAGCACAGTAGGTACACATTAAACACAGCTGAATGTTTGCTGTGTATTATATATACTCACTCATTTACTCATATTCCTTGCTTTGGTCCACTGGGTGAAACTAATTTAGTTGTAGTTTGGAAGCATTTAGTTACACAATTGCCTACTTCTTTAAATTCTTGAGGCTTCTTTTTAACCTACAACAATCCCAACATCGCAAAAAATAAAGCACAAATCATTTGATAAGTTCTACATTTTTTTGCTTTTATTTGCTTAAAACGACATCTCATTGTTAGTATAACTATATATAATAATCTTTAAGTTTTAAACTAATATGCTAATCAAAAAAAAAAATATATATATTTAATTTTTGATTAAATATTACAAATACGCTTGTAAATATTTTTTTTCATATATGTGTATGCATATATATATTAATCTATTCTAAGTAAATTATTCATTTGCACAGTTTTATTTTAAAAATATTGATAAATTGATAAACAAACAATTGAAATAATATAGATAAATCAAAATTAGAATAAATTTTTATAAACTACTACGATTAATGCTCTGTGTGTGTGTTCAGTATTAATTACATAAAATAGGCCATAGCTTGACTTCTTTAAAAAAGAAATACGTGTACATATTATGTATACAGTTTAAAATAATAATTTTAGAGTGCACTATATATATATAAGATTTCATCTTGTATATTTTTTTTAACTTTTGTTTTTTATCAAATTTTATTTTACTATTATTGTTTTTTTTTTTTTTTTTTACTTTACAATCGAGAAACCGAAATTCAATTTTCTTTTCTTCTTTTTTTTAAACTTATCAAAAAATTTAAACTAATATATATTTTTAAATTTTTTATACCACACGTGCCGACGCTACAGAATGCTGTGATAGTTTGTGTTTGTGTGCCCATCACTGCTATACATAAATGTATATATTCTGTGTGTATGTATAGAAAATAATTTTCTACATTACAATTGTTATATAAGTCAGTACAACTAAAAAGAGTTGTTGTGTACTGTTTTAAAGGACTAATTCATCAACATCATCATTCCATAATTAAAACGTCAAATGAAAAAAATTCGACTTAAAATGTAATTAAATCTAAAATTCAAAGTTCTTCTTTAACTTTATCATCGTCGTCATCATCATCGTCAGCCCATTCACTGATTAAACTTTTTACTTTATCAGCGCCATTGCCACTGGTGTTTGTTATGCTTGTTGTAGGCTTTTCCGCATCACTTTCTTTTTCTGCCGTAGGCGCTACAGCGTCACTACTAACATCGTCTGCTGCAGCAACATCCTTTGGTTTATCTGCGTTCTCAGTTGTAGCAGCAACAACTGCTTCCTTAGCACTTATGGCATCAACTGCATCATCTGGGGTTTCTTTAGTTGCTTCAACGGCATCGTTTCTTTCTGCAACTGTTTTATTTTCCGTATCTTCCAGCTCCTGCTCCACCTCTTGTGCCTCATGTGTACCACTATCTGCCTCAGCAATAAGTTCTTCTAACAATGTTTTTCGTATATTATCTGTCTCGAGATCGGAAACTTCTCCGGTTACTGCTTCAACTGCTTCTGTTGGTTTTTGTGGCGTTTCATTAATAAATTCTTGATCTTCATTGCCACCAGTTTTTTCGTCCTTAACCTCGGGTAAATTATTTTCAACTGCTGCTTCATTTTGCTCCTCTGTTGTTGTTGTTAATGTTGCTGCTGTTTCAGTGACATCCATTTTTTCAACAGCATCATCATTCATATTTGCTGCTTTTGGCGTTTCCTCTACCACTGCAGCGGCAACAGTTGGAATTGCTATTTCGGTTTCTTCTTTAGACGTTTGCGCTGTAATCTCCTCAATTGGTGTTGGTGTTTCCTTATGCATACTTTCTAATGCTAGATCAATATCATCCGCTTCTAAAATATGCTGCTCTGCTGTCGTTTTCTCTTCATGCTGCTCCTTAACTTCAGTTTCAGGCGTTAATTTAGTATTATTATTCTCTTTAATTTCAGGTTCTTTTGTTGCAATCTCCTCTTCTGCAGCTTTAGCGACTTCATCCTCTTCATTTTCGTCTTCAGTCCAATCGCAAGTAAGTTCCTTCAGTTTGTTGCTGATTTTTGCCGTCTTGGATTTCTATTTAAAGAGTATGAAATAATATATATTTTATCAAAGTTTAGTATATGTACGAATAAAACTTACCTCTTCAATATCGCTTGTCTCCCGATCATGTTCCGAAACTAAATTTTCTGCCCACTCTAAATTATCTACAGATTCCTTGCTTTCCTCTAAATGTGCGGTAACGCTTTTCTTGCCACTTTCACTGCCGGTGGCACCTTGTGAATTAAGCTCTTGATATATCTGACTATCATCGTAATCTTCTGGCATAGATGATGCATCTGCATCGCCTTCCTCATGCAATTCCTCTTCAGGCAGAGATTCCTCTGTGCCAGCAGATTTTACATCTGTAGCATTATCGATTTCATCATTGATCTTATCCGCTGCTTCTGTTGTCTCATCCTCCTCCACCTCCGCATGCTCTTGTTCATTTAAAACCATCACAACACCACCACCAGTTGCATGCTCTTGTTGATTTAATTGTGCCAATATTTCTTTACGTTGCTCCTCGGTTAATTCGACTTCAGTACCATCGGGACCAACAAATTTTATTTCACTTTCGTCACTTACTGTTGTCTCCGGCTGCAAGTATTCCTCGGTTGTAATAGCCTCTGTTTGTTGTGCAACAGCAGCAGCTGGACTAGGTTCCAATTTAAGCATTGGACTTGTGCTCGGCAAGCTAATGTCGGATAATATTTTTACTTTGGATTCTTTTTTGACAACAACAGGTTCCGCCTGTGCCTGCGCTTCATAAAATTCTTCTGCGGTATCATCTATAATGCCATCTTCGAGTGCCTGTGCCTTGTGTTGTGTACGCAAATGCGTGTAAAGTTGCTGCTCCTGTGCAAAGTAGCGATTGCAGTAAATGCATTGTTGTTTGGTATTCGCATGTGCACTTTCCAAATGTGCATTGAGATCTTCATATTTCGGGAATAACTCATTGCAGAGATTACACTCGGGGAAGGTGTATAGCGTTGAGACGACAGCATGCTGTGTTTGTGTATGGAAATGCAATTCACGATCATTCTGTGAACGCCAGCCACAATATTCACATAGGGCGGCATCTATGGTTTCTTTGTGCGTGTTGATTAAATGACGTCTAAAACCGCGATACGATGGAATGCTAATCGGACGATTATTAACACCGCAGCGTAAGCAAAGCCAAGGACCTGTAGTGTTCTCCGCGCCCAGCGCTATAAGCGCATGCATTGTTTTGCTATCAATACGTCGCTTTTGTGGTGCCGCATTACCCTCAGCTGTAGTAGCTTGCGTCGTCACCGCAGCAGCGGCTTTTTGTGTTGTCGACTCCCTTTGTATATGTTGCGTTTGTGCCGCTGCACTTCTAGTTGCATTCGAAATTTGCGTCAAAACCTTACGTTGCTGTTGTTGTTGTGGTTCTACAGTTTTGCGTTGCGGTGCAGCAGCAGCTACATCAATTGGCTCCTTCTTAACCACCTTCTGTGCATGTACATTACTCGTAGTTGTAGCGACACCACTACCACCACCACTAGCTCCGCCAGCATTTGTATTTGGCATTATTTTCAATTTAATATTTTTCTGTCCTTTCATCAAATGTGGATATTGACGTAAAACTTCACTTATAATCTTAGCATGATTTAATTTTGTGCTCGATGAATCTTTGACAATAATTGTAGGCTGTTGATCGGGTGTTTCCTGTTTGAAAATAATGGTTGCACTGCCATGTTCTACGCGTGTTGTGGTTGCTGTTTGCGTAGTTGATTCATAAGCGGTTTGTTGTTGCTTTGCATTTAATGCCTGTTGTGATGTTTGTGGCATTTCATCGTCATCATCATCGGCATGTATGTCAACATCATCCATCATGCCATCATATTCGTTATCTTCACCAAATTCGGCAGCTATTTGTTTGCGCATACGTTGCTGTTCAGCAAATTCTTTAACATCTTCAAGATTTGGTTTCTTTGCAGGTGGCGATAGTATGCTGCTTACTGCAGGGCGTTTATTATTGTTAAAGCCGCCCTTACGCAGCTGTTCAAATGGTGATGGTGCCTCTTGTTTAATTGTAACCGTAGATGTATCATATTGACGCTGTTGCTGTGAGCCGACTCCGCCAGTATTTGTACGCAGCAATGAGCTGCTATTCGGTGAACGTTGTGTTATTGTAATGCCACTACCGGTACGTAGAAATTGTTGTGCTGCTTGTGGCACATTGCGATTTGTTGTTGCTGTTGTGGTTTGCGCCGACATTGTCGTGCGCTGTGGTGAGACCTGTAATGGCAGCTTACGTGTACGACGTACACCCAATGGACTTGGTGGCTATAAACAGTGAAATTTATTAATTAATGTTATTTTTCTTAATAAGTATTTTAGATACAACTTACACGCTGCGCACGATTTACATTCTCCATGGTGCGCCGATGTGCCTCTAGCAGCTTGAGTAGTACTGTCATATTCATTTCTTTTGCAGTACGCAACAGTTTTCCATACATTTTTAGCTCAAACTCCAATGTACCGGTGTACATAAAGTTAACAATGGGTACCACCACGTCCGCTTGAAATTCATTCGGCATAATGAGCGCATCATCGACAATCTCACACGTCTGTTCGAGTACATTAAAATAGTCTGTACAGGCGCTCAACACCAGACGATGCACTTTAAGTTGTGAATTATCACGAAATTGTAGCGTTAAATCGCAATAATCCGTTTTGTTGAAAAAATTCTGTAACTTCTGCAAAAAGAAGACACCCCAGTTGTCCACCTTAACTGACTTCACTTCGCCCATCATGCAGCTTTTTATTATTTATTTTTCTGATTGTATGAACTATGACCGCCGGCCGCCGCTTTCGTTGATATTGATACGTACTGCTGTTCCGATTTGCTTTTGTTATTGTTTTTTTATTTTTATTTTATTTTGGTGGGGTAACTGCGCGTTGTTCTATCTTTAATTGTGTTTGTGTCAACTGTACCGCAACAACAACAACAACGTCATCATGAAGTAGCGTCGAAGAATGTTAAGGATAAATATGTAAATAAATGAAATGTCTACATTATTGAAGTGTTTGCTTTAAATTTAATTTTTTTTGTTTTGCAAATGAAATATTTTTATGGCACAATTCGATGGCAGCACATTACGTCTCTACCGCGCGTAAAATGCATTGCAGTTGGGCAAATCAACGTCCCACTTTTTTTTTTTTTTTTTTTTAAGCGTTTCACTACCAAATTGGACGCAAGCGTGTCCACTTAATTAAAACTGCTGCAAATTACGTTTTAATGCATTTATTGCATTTTAATTTTACGCGCTTCGTGTAGTGTGCATATTTTAGTAAATACTAACCAAGTTATTTGAATTTTTTATATTTTGCCGTTTACGTTAATTTCAATTTTCTTTATCGGGCGAAATTGGAACAAAACCTCTTCTTCTTGTTGTTTTTTCTCTTCGTAGACAACAACCAATATGGCGTCAACGACAAGCCCAGGGTTGCATTTGATGTGCATGGACACAAACCAAATGTGCGTTATGTCATTGTTGTATAGTATCCCTGTGGACCCCCCTGTGAATAAATATTCGCATGACCTTTACGAGTTGTCTGGGATCGTAAGCAAACAAGATTCAATTCAGAGTCCTTCAATATATTATTCAAAAGCATAATCGCATCAAATATTTTAAAATTGTAGATGGAGAAAAATTGTAAATATATTTTGAATAGAAACAATCAAACAATGAAAGCGTTAGTCAACAGTTTCATACAATGTAAATACCATATGAAATAAATTGAAATATGTTCTAACAACGCTAATAAAGCTTCCTTTTTTTAAAGAGCAAAACAAATACATGATTAACAAATTTTATGGCAACGCTATATCCTGGAAATACGTACGTGCATCGTATTGTTCAACATATATCTATTTCACTTGCACTTGTGCTATTCACATCTGTAGTGTTACTTCTAAATAATTCGGTCTGTACAGTTTTATCTGTGCAACTGTCAGTACAGCTGTTTGGTATCTCTTAGCCACCGCTTTTTATATAAACAATGCCGCCTTTAACGTTTGCACAAAAATTTGATTATTATACAAAAAGAAAATCGTTTAAATATGGTGTTCCATTTTTATTACTCATGGTGGCCGGTTCGTTTGGTTTGCAGCAATTCTCGCAGCTAAAGTAAGTTTTGATTTGCTTGGAGTATTGACAATTTTTTCTTGTATACACTACAAAATTGTCAAAGAAGAGGCTTTGTTAGTTTGTCATATGAAATGTAACAAAAAAAAAAATGTTTAAAGAAATTATGATTTAACATCTTTATTTTTATTCTTTTAGATATCAATACTCCAAAATTGAACTGGTAAATCCCGATGAAATGAAAAGACATGGCGTTGATATGAAAGAACGCGATGAAGTAACGCTCGAAACGGTATACGATCAAGTTAGAAATCTGGATATAGAAAATTGGGAGAATAAGCGTGGACCACGTCCATGGGAGGAGGAAGGCATACCTGCTAAGCAGTAAAAATTCGCTAAATATTGGCGATATCCCAGCTATGTAACTCGTTTTAAGTTAGCGGTGTAAATATAGAATTGTTAATTTTTTTCGTTTAAAAAAAAAAAAAAACGACTACATTATTTGCAGAATAAGCTTTCGAAATTTAAAAATTGTTTTTTTTTTAACTGTTTTTCAAATTGGATGGCTGCCAGTCGAGCCACCCTACATAACTTGAATCACCCTGCCGACCAAAATACCAAAGATTTAAGTTTCAAAAATACCAAACAAAAGTTTCATGCACTCTTGCACATCTAACTCTGGTCACACTTAAAACGGCACAGTGGCGGCGGAGCGACAAATATTTTTATTTATTCATAATAATAATATTTATTCGTAATATTTCATGTCCACGAACGAAATGACACAAAAGTTCAAATTTACCGAAGGTATACGGTGCATATAATATGCCAAAGAAATATTAAATACTCTACTTTTCATTTAAATAGGCGAACGAGTACTTTGCTTTCACGGGCCGCTCATCTATGAAGCCAAAGCGCTAAAAAGCACCATATCAAAGGATAAACAGATAAAATACTATATACATTATGCCGGTTGGAGTAAGAAGTAAGTAATATAATGTTAATATTTACATTACATAAATGGAAATAATGTTTACACAATTTATTACACACAATCCGCCATTTTGCCGCTTTACAGTTGGGACGAATGGGTACCGGAGAATCGAGTGCTCAAGTATAACGATGCCAATGTACAACGTCAAAAGGAAGTATTCAAGCAGCACTCAGCAGCAACAAAGAACAAAAAGGGCGCTAAATCAAAGAAAAGCGATGCTGCAGCAGCCGCGACTACAGCTACAGGTGAATCTCGTGCCATGACGCCATCGAAAGATGTAAGTACAAGCGCCGCTGTTAGCACAACACCTTCTGCAGTTGCAACAAGCACACCCATTACAAACAGTCGCAGTAATCGAAGCGCTAAGAATGCAGCGCGTCCAGTTACACCAGTTACCAATAAAACTGAAACGACGGAAAATGTAAACAAGAAAGATGATACACCTACAGCAACAACACCAGCAAAAGACGATGCAACTGTTGCAGCTAATACTTCTACAAACTTGTCGTCAAGTGCAACAAATACAACAGCAGTTGCAGCTGGTGGTACTGCTGCTCCTGCTGCTGCTGCCGCTTCCGCTGCCAAAGATGATAAAGACGAAACACAAAGTAGCGGTAAGAAGAAACGTGGCGGTTCGCATACTAGCGATAAATCAGGAAATACAAATACTTCAACAACATCAACACCAACACCGCCTGCTACAAGTGGCGCTGGTGCTGCTGTCAGTGTTGCTGCTACTGGCGCAACTGCTTCGGCTTCGTCTTCAACGACATCTACAACAACAACCACACGCACTGACAATTGCGTCGAAAGTGAAGAAACTTTTCTATCGAAAATTGAAGTGAAAATCAAAATACCTGAAGAGCTTAAACAATGCCTTACTGATGATTGGGATGGTGTAACACGTCAACGTAAGCTACTTGAAATACCTGCAAAGGTTACGGTACAAGAAATAGTCGATCAGTATCTTGCCTTCAAAAAATTAGCTAGATCAACAAATGCAACAAAAGAAGTGGCAATCAGCGATGTGCTTGAGGGTATTATTGAATATTTTAATGTAATGCTCGGCTCGCAGCTTTTGTATAAATTTGAGCGGCCACAATATGCTGATATATTGCATAAGCATCCGGAAACACCACCATCACAGCTATACGGCTCATTTCATTTGTTGCGACTCTTCACCAAACTCGGCGCTATGATGGGCTATTCGGCACTAGATGAGAAATCCATGCAGAATCTCTTGGTGCACATACATGATTTTCTTAAGTTTTTGGTTAAGAATAGCGCCACATATTTCAGCATGTCGAATTTTGTTAATGCAGATACGGCACACTATCGTCAGGCGCAATGATTTTAAAGGTTAACTGGTCCACCAGGAACAGAAGACATGAAAGTTTATAAACTATAAAGAACGTTTAGCATAAATATCTTTCCATATCTCGAAAATTTTAAATAATTATGCTAAACGTTTGTTGTCGCTTATAAAAGATTTTTATTATTTTTTTTTTAAACAAAAACTTTGTCTTACATTTATTTTTGACAATAAGTTTATTTTCCTTTTTTTTTTTTTACAAAATGTGTAATAATGCAAAAATATTTGTTGGTCCACAACATTTATCCAAAATTAAATATAAAAGACCCAAAAAAAGTTGTACATGCAAATAAAAATAAATTTAATTAGAAATATTTCCAATAAATAAAAATTTCTTTTATGCCGCTTCATGCTCGCTTTCACTACTACTACTGCTGCTGCTAGGATAAAACTCTTTCAGATCTCTTGGTTTATCTCTGGCAGTTTGCTCTGCTTCTAAATACTCATTTTGTGCTTTAAGTATTTCTTCACTCGATTTGCATGCAGCATATTTATTTAGAAGTGTCTCATTCAGCTCTATGAATGCATGGCCCCATGAGAATTTACCCATATACCAGCGTGCCTCTTCGACGAAGCCACAAATGTATAAAGTCGCAGCAATTGCTTCAACGCAACTCAATTTACATGGTTTACCATAATTAATGGGATTTGCTGCAACCAGAAATGGTAATAGTCGTGGATTTGGACTACGCATACGATTGAAAGGTGTCTCATCGAGTTTAGCCCATGAACAGTCAACAACTGCAACGCCGGAACTGGAAATTATATCACGATCCAGTGGACTGACACAATTGACGCCGACAGGTGTCAATACCAATCCGGCAAACTTTTGTCCCAAGCGTAGATTTTCAATAAGACCTAAACGTGATAATTTTCTACCGGAACATTTTTTCGGATCGCAATGGTTAAGGTCCCACATGGCAACAGGAAAATCAGGTGACTGTCCGTGGCCATCAATGCCGGGATTATTGCTGCTTTCACTGCTATCACTGTCACTGTCTGTGGTCGCTGCCTCTGCTAAGTCTTTTTCGCTGTGTGCAAAAGTGCGTTCGCAGTTACGATTGGATTTTACATTGCGATAGTGTCCAGAGCCACCACCGCGCTTGCCACGTCCTTTATTCCGAGCTGACATTATTTTGTTAAGTTGAATTAGATGAATTTCTCCAAATTACAGTTTTGGTTGCAAGCAGCAATATTGTTTTCGCGAGGAACTTTATTATTGTCTTAAGCAGTGTTGAAAGTTGTTTTCGCAGAACAGCTGTTTTCAATAGTGTTGCAAATCTGACATAGACGCACAGTTATTTTTTAATTTTAAACGATATGAAAGTACCGCAACGAAAACTTTACAAGAAAATACATAAGCCACATACCCGGTCCATGATTATATAGATCTTAGTTGTATAATAGTCGTGAAACCAAGATATCATCGATCAGGTACTTAAATCTCTTTTGCACACGGAAGAGCAATTAAAAAGCAGATGTTTAACATTATTTTTTTCGTTTTTCAGCTCAGGTGTGTCTGCAGAATGTTACATGGTTACTGTCTACTCTACTAATTTCATACCTTGGCTATCAAAAACATCTGCCCAACAGTTTGAATAGGCCTCGCTCCGCACCTTTCCACCAGCAGGCTCGTGTAAGTTCTTACACTGATTTTCATCTGTTATTCACAACAGTTATACTCGAATTATTGGTGCCCACCAACCCGGTAGTTGTTTGAAACTCAAAATGGTAGTATCCAAAGGAATACGAGGCCTGACCGAATTCCTTAATCTGGGACCATGGATGGTCCGTAACTTTTTGTTCGTCCTGATATATATCTACCTATATGCGGGTAGAGTTTATTCGTAATTTCAGCGTAAAGTTGTGTAGTACAAACGGGTGCTATGACCCAGAGATCATCAGAGGTTAAAGATAGACCTCGTTCACCACCAAGGAGAGAAGTTTACGTCCACATATGCACAACTTCGAAGTTGGTACCTGAAGTTTACAATCACTACGGGTGTATTGATTGTGCACTTACAAGTCCTGTGCATGGCAACGTGAGATCTTCACCTTTAAAGAAATACCGTTACACGGTGTGAATGCACCGATAGCTTGTTAGTTTGGAGTAAAGACAAATCAAATTTTGGAACCTCATATTCATCAAAAAAAAAAAAATAAATAATAATAAAATTATCATTGCTCGAAGAAATTGAAAGTAGTAAATATTTGCGATATTTTATTCGGGACATCTTGTTTATATTTTCTTTGTGACTTTCGTCAATTTATAAAGAGAGAAATTTAATATCCCGGATGTGAAGCGTCACGCTGCCTGCTTTTTTATCGATCCACAACAATGGATCACTTATTCATATTCTTTATAGCGAGGCAATGTTCTTCAATGTTAATTAATGAATTATTCACGCTGTACATTTTTGTATACAATAAAAAAAAGATTTCCCAATTTTGGTAGATCGGAACAGCTGTCCCAAAGAAAGAAATAAAACCAAAATAAATAATAAAAGAAAAATAAATTGATAATAATGTAAAATATTTATAACAAATGCAAAAAATTTTCTTAAATGAACCAAATAAAAAAAAAAAAATTGTCAACACGAGGCAAGGTGATAAGTTCAAGGACAACATCTTTAAGTCTTCTGCGCAATTTATCCAACAAGACGACAACGAAAAAACGTCTAAATAAAACCGCCAGCTTTGCCAACCGCACGTAGTACACCTTGACCTCATCGATTTTTCTGTTATCGTTCTCTTTGTTGTTGTTGTTGTTGTTGTTGCTATAATGTAATTCTAGCTTTTTGTACGCTTACAAGGCAAATGAGGAGAAGGTTAAAAATACTCAATTTCCTTTAAAAGAATTTTTTACATTGAAGTTATTTTTTATATACTCGCCGCCTGGTTCAAAAATTTTTTTATTAACTTAATTTTTTTTTTTTTACTTCTAAACTATGATTGAGTCATCAAAAAACAAACACAGCGGGATATTTGACATATAAACTGATTTGAACAATTACTTTGGGGGGCTGTGAAACGAAATGGAGGCGCCGCAGCCGGCAAGATCTCAAGTCTCAAATCGCTTGTCAATAATAAGCGTGTTTGTCGTCAAATTTTATTTGTAATTTTTTTTTTTCAAGATTATATTTCATGCATTTAAGCTTGTCTCGTTCTCAGGCAAAAACTTAAACTAAAAAAATATATATTTGTTGTTATTTTACTTTTTGGGGGCACCACAACATTGTGTCTCTCTATAAGGGTGAGGTGCAATATAAAGTAGTTTTTTATTTTATTTTTCTGTTGTTGCATTTTGGAGTTAACGAATCACATTTTCACCATTTATGGTTTTAAATTTTCTAACAAGATTGTAATGTGCTTGTTTTTTTGATAGATTTTTTTTTTTTTTTTAACAAATTGATTTGCAATAAAATATTTTTTTTTTTTTAAATAAAATTTATGAAAAAGTTAGTATTAATAACAATTTTTTTATGTAGTACAACATTATTGACCATATATATTTTTGGAATATTAATATTGTAGATATTTGGTAGCAAGGCTAATACAAAAAATAATTTTTTAATAAAAAAATTTTATAAAATACAAAAAAGAAAAACAAAATAAAAAATAAAGAAATTTACTAGAATCAGTTGCGTCATTGTGTGGGCGTTTTGGAAAAGCATTTTCTTTTTTAAATAAATTTTCGAAAACAAAAAAAACAAAAAAAAAAAAATTGAAAAACAAAATTTTGTTAAATTGAAAATAGCACTGCCTTTGCATGTTGCCCTGTTCTTTATTTGATGCTATCTTTTCATTAGCTTATTTTGAAGATTTTAATGTTTAAAAATATTTTTTTACTTTAATTGGGTCAAAAGGTAAGTTTGGTTATTAGCTAACACCAAATTAATAATAATTAATTAGTTAAAATGTGTGAACACAGATTAGTACTACTCGGTTATTATATATTTTAAATAGATAATTTTAATAAATAAAAAAAAAAAAATCATAAAATTTTAAGTTTTGATTACGTAATGGTTCATAAGAAAAAATTCGGATAATATCATAGTCAGGACATTAAATAGATAAGAAATATTTTTTTAATTCAATAGGACGATAATTTTTAAAACTAGAGATTGGAATGATTTTAGTGCGCTGATTACGAATCTGTACTAAGAATTATTTAATTACAAAGGGTTGTCGAGATATTCGAACTCAAAAACGTAAAAAACGAGATTTTTCAAGTTTTTAGATTATAATCTATCGCGAAAACCCTGGGTTATAACATAATTCTGAACACGAATTTGGAATCAGCGTGCCAAAGTCCTTTGGATGCAATCCGTCCAGTCTCTGATTACGGTCTTTTGTCGAATTTTGACGGCCTGTGTCCAAATTGAATGAAATCCAAATCGAGTTATGTTTCAATTTACCAACACGAAAGGTATAGCTTTATATGGGGGCTACATCTAAAATGGGTCTCATTTCACATACCATATTGTATATCTCCAGGGATCTGGAAGTTTCAAAATTGATAGCTCTATGTAACAGGAGCGTTGTTAGAAAGAAAAGACTCTCTCCGAACAAAAATAACGACAATATATGTGTCTGAATATTTTCTGTTTCCGAAGTCACAGACCTATTAAGTGGCTTTCGTATTCCGAGTTTGAATAACTGTACTATTATGAGTTAAAATACATAGTCCCTCAAAATGACAGGGCCTCAGCTTTAATATTGTTCAAAACCTTGTATACAAAATTTAACCAGTTCGGATAGAAAATAAATTGGAATTATATAAATTCTTGTGAGTGCTTAACCAGATAAAAAATGGCCCTAAATCAATGTCCTTGCTTTAATTTATTATTTCAAATTTTTCCATAAGGCTTCCAAAGCATTTTCACATAAAATATCTATTTTTAATCGGGATAAATTTCATTCAAACAAAAAATTTTGTGCATTTATTCAATTAACTTAAATGCAAGCATGAAAAAACATATAATTTTTGCTAATAAGATAGAAAATAGAAAAAAAATCTAAGAAATTTTTTTATTGTGGTACGTGCGAACATAAAATTAAACAAGATTTTTTTCGTAATAATATTTTGTTTTTTGTTTTGGCATATCAATAACTGAAAAAAATGTTTAAAAATAGCTAAAGACAACAGCAACAACAATGGCAGCAACAATATCATATAAATATATATATATACAACAGACATATAGATATAGTATGCTGTTCCGATCTTTTATATATCTACACTATTTTGAAACAAAAACAAAAAAGATGGAAGGCTTTCACATTTTATTAAAACAAAGCACAGCAGAAATTTTGCAATAGAACAAAAAAAAAAAAAGAAATACTGGTTCTATAAAAGCTTTATTTGTTTTATTGTTAAAATTAGAAATAAAGGGATTTTTTTTTTTATTTAAATGTTTCGAAAATATTTTTTTTGAGAGTTTTGAAAAAATAAGCCTAAATGCACTAATACAAATACAAATACAAATGCACACAGATGTTGAATATAGAAAAGATATTTTAAAATAAATTGAGCAATTCCGTATGCTGTGCAAGAGAGTTTTCAATGCATTTCGAAAACATTTTCCAAAATAAATTTAAATAAAAAAAAAGAATAAAAAAAATTGCTCCAGTTTTTTTTTTGTTTTTCTTCTTAAGTATTTCTGCTGAGCATGCAGAATGCGGTAAGAGTATCTGCGTGTGAGTATGTGATATACATTTTGCGACAGCTGCTCAGTTCATATACGTAGATACTATATACATACACACAGATACACACATACAAACACACAACAATGCTGCTGCCGCGACGACGGCATTCGAAATTCAAAAACCGCGCAAGCATCGATCGCCAACAAATTGAACAAAAATTTTCAGTTGAACATCACAATCCGTTCAAGTCGCGGATAACTCCGAATACAAGTATTGTAAGTAGACAAGTGGCATAAAAAAAAAAAAATATTTTTTGAATAAAAATTTAATTTAAAAAAAGGAACTTTGATAAAACAAAAAAAAAAAAAAACTTTAAATAACAAAAATTAAAAAAAAAAAAAAAAAAAAAAACTTAAGTGCATAAAACAATCAACAAAAGTGATTTGTATATTAAAAAAAATTATCTTCAAATATTTTTCGATTATATAATCATCAAAAAGTTTAAAAACGAATGACATAAAATATGCCAAATATTTTGTAAAAATAAAAAAACCGCAAGTATTAAAACAAAATGCAAATTTTAACAAAAAATATTATTCGAAATGGGGTTGAAAACCTTTAAGTTTAATTCTTATGCAGTGTCTTTGACCATATTTAATGGCGCTTGAAGCTTGTAGTAAATTGCAATAAAACCACAATTAATGTTCTAGAATTTCAGTTATAGAGTGGGCGGTTTTTGATGTTTTTAAAAAAGTTAAAAATTCCTTTAACTTGATTAGTTTTTTATGTTGGCAATGCTTTAACTTGATCATTTGTGATCAGTTGAATTAAGACTGACATTTAAAGAGAAATGTGAGAAAAATATTTTGTAAAATAGCACTCGATGTTAATTTCTAGAGTATATAAAGTGTTTAAGATGTTACTAAATTTTTAGAGATCAGCTAAAGATCAATCCAAAACTTTGTCTAAATAAATAATTATTGGTTAGATTACTTTTAGATAAGCTTTGGAAACATCATAAGGAATCAGAGTAGACATGAACAGAAGAATATGCAGAGAGCACCAACAGATACAGAATATAGATCATTTCTAGATTGTTTGAAGAAAATTCTATATAGTAGAAGAGCTTTTCAAAATATAACCTCAAAATTAATTATGCGAATTCTAATAGAAGTTTTTCCCAGGATAAATAATAAAACAGAAGAAAAGTACTTTTCTAGAAAAGATCTAAGGATCAATATAAAATTATGTTTTGCATTAAGTTTTAAAGCAGACAAATAAAGGTCGAAAAAGTTTTAAGATGCTTTTTAAATGTAAATTTTTTTTATTATTCGATAAAATTAAAATCCTACTGCGCATACAACTTATACATAACTCGACAAACAACCTTGTACTTTAAAAAAAAAAATCGAGGAAATTATGATCAAAAGTTTCCAACTAAACATATCGTTTCTCCACTTAGTAAGAAATTTGATATGTCTTGAGAGCGTTTAAAACAACCACTCTGTACGAATGCCATAGGAAGACTATTTTTATGTATCGCCTACTCAAACATTTGATTTCTTCAGATACATTTTTCTATCGGTGTATTTGTAGTGCACCACATATACACAGTGAAGATCTATTCTAAAAAGCTTTCCTCCATAGCACCCTAAGTATTAAGTAATATTTTCAACACAAATTGCAGTTAAGATACTTTTGTGTATATTGTGTCTATTTTTAGTATTAGCTCTCGCATAATCTATAGGTGTATAAAGCTTATACTCTTTTTATTTCATAAACAAAATCTCAGTGAAATTTTTATAGAATCAAAAAGTATCTCATCCAATACAATAAAACCGAACACAAACAGACCACTTTGCACTTTGCGCATGCCAAAAATAGCTTCAAAAAATTAAGACACAAAAATCTGTATCTAAATATTTAGGTATTTTGTTTTTTAATCTTAAGTATATGTGTTGATATGTATATAATATTAGCTGGAATGTTTTCTTTCTGATGTTCAACATCTGTTTTATGTCATTTGGCCGTGTGCTTAGATCATTGGGGGTGCTATGATTTTCTTGTACATAAAAAGATACAAATGTATCTCATCGTTTAAATATCTTCCATAATTTGATATACATATATAATTATTTATAAAAAAAAAAAATCTTTATATTAATTCTGTGTCATTGTCACTTCACCCTATTGAAAACTCTCTTGTAATTTTGTTATTCAACAAAAAAAAAGTTTTGTTTTCTTTATGTAAATTTCGCTGATTCAAGTTGAAGTCACTGTCACCTTGTACGAAATTTACATTTTAATTTTAAAAAAATATTTCAGTTATTAATATTTTTTTTTTTTGTATTAATTAAAATAAAATCAAAAAAATGTGCAATGCATGCATTCAATTTACATCATGACTTACTATTAAAAAAAAAAAAAAAAAAAATTGTAAACAAAATAAGAATGAAAACTTCATAAGTATTTCGCTAACAGCGAGAGAAACTCTGTGAGTGACTCAGTGACTTTGGAATTTATTGTACGTATTTTTTTTACCGGCACGTTAAGAAGGCAAATATTGTATTAAGCTTGTCTGCTTGCTTATCATATTTAACTTAAATTGTTTGTAGTTAATTTATTTTAGTAGTTTAGTAGAAAACGATTAAAACGTTTAATTATCTTTTTTTTGTTACATTTAATAAGTCATAAGCGTTGCATTCGTATATGTAGTTCACTCTTTGAGCGTAGATCTAATTCGCTCACTCTGCCTCTCTCTCTCTCTCTCTCTCTCTCTCTCTGGTTGGTTTACAATTAAAACACGCTTTAAATTCACAATTAGTTTTTACATTAATCATTAATTTTTTTATCGGAGCTTGAATAGCTTTGCACACAATTATTGTTGGGGTCAATGACCTCTTATGGTCAAATTTAAGAACTCTGTTAAGGCTTTGTTAAAATAGAAATATATTTCAAAGAAAGAACATAGAAACACTACATTTTTTAACGGAAACTCCAGAATGGAAACTCCAAATTACAGAGAAACGAAGTGCGTTACATTTTCTCATTCTCACTCACTCGACAAGGTGGTATATTCGTTTTCTGTCTCTTTCTATTTTTATCTTTGTTGTCTGTTTAAGATGTTAGTTTGCATGAAAATCTCTCTCTCTCTCTCTCTTTTGTTTTTACGCTCTCAGCTCTCTTTCAGCTGAGTTGACAATTATTGATACTCCACCCTGTCTTATTGCACCTTGCTGTTACACCATGGGTTAGACCTAAAAGACTACACTTTTTTTAAATTTCATCTTGGATGCAGCCACAAATTTGACCGAGTGATGCGATCAAGCCGCTTACTCTTTTAAGAGTAATGTTAAACTAATTTCTGGATACATCGATATATGCTTCTATCTAATTGGTGCTCCTGTTTAAATTACATTATTAAAATTCATTCTGCTTCTGTTCTGAAAAAATAATATAAACGGTCAATCACATCTCATTAATCATCACAGCTCACGTTTCATGATAATTTGTTAGTCCCAAACAAGATTTATGCAACACAAACAAAAAAAAAAAAAGCAAAAGAAGTATTTTTTAAAATATAATTTGTCGTGTGTCGTATGCAAGTCACATACTTTTTTTTTGAGGGGAAAATTGAGAATCAACAATTGATCAATTCTTGAACGAAGTTGCTGTGTGAAGTTAATTTTATTTTATTATGGAAGGCGACAGTTACTCAACTTGAAAATTGTGTCAAATTTTTGGAAGTTTTGTGAGAACTCAGATGAAATGAAAGATGTTATAAAAATGTAGTTGATAAAATTTTTACTTTGACAAAAGCAGCTGTTGATTAGCTAAATATATTTTTGGCAATCAGCTGATTTGCTCTGTACTAATTGTTTTAACTTTTATATTTGAATAAATATTAAATAATTAAAAATAAAAAACTTTCTATTTAAAAAGCAAAATTGGTGCGTTAATTTAAAGAAAAAATTACAAAATACCACAAATTAAATGGAATAAATTAATTTTCATTTTCGAAATCATTCAAATATATCAATTACAAATTGCGTTTTTCACATTTGTATTACAGTTTCTATTTAGTCGAGCCGTAACAAAAAAATAAATAGCCATGGATGCCATCAAGAAGAAGATGCAAGCGATGAAAATCGACAAGGATGGAGCATTGGAACGTGCCCTCCTCTGCGAACAAGAAGCACGCGAAGCAAATACTCGCGCTGAAAAGGTAAGCAGATATATAGACACCATCAATCTTTATAATCATATCATATCAGCAATAATTAAAGCATTGTAAAAACATTTGTTCATACAAAACGCATAATTACATTTTTATGATTTTTATTTATTAATTGTTCTTCATTTCGTTTTGTTTTTAATTTATTTACAACAATAAAGGCCGAGGAAGAAGCTCGCCAATTGCAAAAGAAAATCCAGACCGTTGAAAACGATTTGGATCAGACACAAGAAGCCTTGACTGTTGTCACTGGTAAATTGGAAGAGAAGAACAAAGCTTTGCAGAATGTAAGTTGAAAATTTTTCTATTATATTTTTTTTTAATATTTATGGAAAGTGCTAAGTTTGGAATTAAAAAAATGTGTTAAAGATTTGGAAAAACTAAAGTTTGAAAAAAGATCCGAAATTCCCGAATCAAAAATATTGGTACATTTTATAACTATCCAAAAAATGTCCATATTAATCCGTCTATTTCTTTTATGAACATTCAAGACGGCACATGACAGTACCTTTATACTAGGTATATCTTTATTCCAGAATTGATGCCATTCTCTAAACCACAAATTTAAAAATTTTATTTTACTCATTGGCTTCTGCATTATGCAGGCATCTCAAAGACTATTAAGAGAGACTCTTACATTTTACAAAGTCTCCGTGAAATTTATTATATCAAATATATACAATCTAATACAAATCTAGTCTATAAAGATACAAAAGTTAATATTCCTCAAACCAATTCTTAGTAATATTTACCTCAATCATGAATTCAAAATTCTCAATTTTTTTTCTGCATATTTTTTTAAAATTATTCATTCTTTTTTATTGCTCTTTTTTCAAATTCCAATCTTTAACACACAGCACATATATTTTTTTTAAAGATATAAAACACATTTTTTAAGTTATATATAAGCAAAAACAAAAAAAGCAAGAAATACTCAAATTTTTCGAAATATATATTTATTTTTTTAAAATAAAATTAATAATAAGCTACGTGATTTATCAGTAAAATGAATCAACATTTCCTTTTGGTCTAAAAGAAAATATAAGGGGAAAAAAATCAATTTTATGCCAACTTATAATTAACCCAATTCCAAAGTCAAAGTGCAACATAAAATGACAAAGAATTTTGAAAAAATATTTCGAAATGCAAGCCTTGAAAAATATCAAATAAATAAATATTTCTTTCGTTTGTATTCCACATTAACGGTAAATTTATTTCCTCTTTTTTGTTTTTTTTTTTTTAAACTGGCAATGCTACCACACAATGTGTCATTGGTGCTGCTAACTGTTTGGCGTAATGGGTTAGCAACGCACATAAAGACAAAAATCTTTCTGAAAAAGCTTTCTATTTTAAGTAACAAGAAAAGCGAAAAATGTATCTATGAATGTTTTTTTTTTTTTTTTTTTGTATAGCTAGCCAAGTCTACTAGCATGTATGTCTGCGTACATTGTTTTAGCTCTTTTGTCTAGTTTTGTGTATGTGTATCAGTGTGCGATTTTTAAATTTTTTGAATATCAAATAACATGCAAAAAAAAAAAATAAAAAAATTATTTCGCGCATGTCAATTTGAAAAATCGGGTGTCTATATGTTTGCAGTTTTTGAATTTTTACTGAATGAATTTGTTTAGTTTCGCAAGTTTTGAATACAAATTTATTCCAAATTAGATTTTTTATAAGAAAATCGAACAAAAATTTAGTTAGGAAAATTTAAACGTAGTGCTTAGAAGTAAAGAAGAAAGTATTTCAAGGACGCTTGTGAAATAAAATAATATTTGTATAGTTGGCAACAATTCAACAAAATGGCGTCGCGAACTATTTAAAAGGCAACAAGCCATGACAGCAAAGGGAAGCGTATACGTTATCTTGAAGAAAACAAAAGATACACCTTTTTTTGCTGATAAAATAAATAGTTTATGAAAAATTATGTTTGCGGATTTAAGCTGCTGAAGGCTGAAAATAAAAGTGACTGAACTGATAAAACAAAACAAAAAAACAAAAGTAAAGAAATATATAAACGATGACGAAGAAAAAAATTTTTCCGTACAATAAGAATATGAGTAGCAAATTAAACTCCACGCCCGCTAAGCAATGAGAGCAAAAAGAATAAAGCAACAACAACAAAAACGGGAATACACACAGCTGTTCTGCAGAAAAGATAGTTTTGTGTGGGCGGCAAGCAAATGTGCTGATCTCATTTCTCTTGCATTGTAGCTAGCTGCAGCTTTCAAGTTTAAACGCAAGAGAGAGTGAGTGAGTGAGAGATAGAGACATAAAGTACATTACTAACGGTACTAGTAGCATAATATTATTAATTATCTAGCTATCTCTGTTTCGCATGCGTGTGGCATGCTGCTGCACCTGCCCTGCTGCTGCAAAAGTTTATAGGGGGTGAGTAAGTGAGCAAGCGCCTGCCTAATTAACATACATTCATATGTACATATGTGCCCCAAGAGAAATAGAGACAGAGAAACAGAGAGAGAGGAGAAAAAGAAATGAATGAGTGTTACGCTTATGATCATTTGAGAGAGTAGCAAAATATCGCGCAGCAGAAAGTAAAAAAATTAAATCATACATCATACGCCGAGCAGAAAGCACAGACACAGCTGCGCAGCGCAGAGAGGGCGACGACGCATATAGTTAACTAATTAAATGTATAATACTTTTTAAATATAAATTAAAATAATAAAAAATTTATAAAATAAAACTAAATAATAATCAATTAAATTAATATTAAAAAAGTCACTATTTTTATTTAATGTAAAATTAAATAAAATTTTAGTGTACAAAATTATATAAATTTAATAAAAACTTACCAAAAAAAAAAAAAAAATCGTCGGCAGCAGCACTAGCAGAAGAGCAGCCGCTACAAGAAAAACAACAACAACAACCAATCACAACGTTTGACGTAAATCCGGCGTAATTCTTGTAAAAAGAAATTATAAATAAAATTAAAAGAAAAAAATAGTGATTTCATTTTATTTTTTGCGCGTAATAAAAAAATAAAATTGCAAGTTCATTAAAACAAAAAAAAAATGTATTAAATCATCAAAGCAAAATACAATTGAAAAGCTAACCAAGCAAAACGGTCAAAAAAGTGCAAAGCAACAAAAAAAAAACGCGTACAACAACAATAAAAAAAAATTGCTACAATTAATTTAATATGTACGAAAAAGCAACAAAAACAGGAACAACAAAAACTAATAACGCATATGAATGGCAAAAAGTTAGCTATAGCAAACAAAAATTACCAGCAACAAAAACAACAAATGTTATAAAAACGCAAAAACCAAAAATACAAAATAAAGAAACAACAACAAACGCAAAAAAATATTGCAGCAAAGACAATTATAAATTTAAACACAAAAGCACATCAAAATAACGGTAAAGCAATACCGGCTAATACTAACAATAATAAAACAATAAATGTGGCTAACGGTAAGACAGTGCCGGCCAATAATAAAACAAAAATAACAAAAAACGGTCGCCCACTAGCGCGCTCTCTCGTACAACAAATTAAACGTGCACATCGCCATCTTTTAACTAGTGGTGGTAACGATACACAAAAAGCGCCCACTAGCGGCAACAACAGCTGTTCACAAAACAGCTGTGCAAGTCAAACGAAGAAGAAGAAGAAGCAGCAGCAGTCGTTGTCGACGAAAAGTGCCAAGAAAAGAGATGGAGGAACAGCAGCAGCAACAGAAATAATAAAATTAAAATCAAAACAGCATAATAAACGTATTAAATCTAACATAAATAATAAGCAAAAGCATAAAGTGAAAAAAAATTGCAACGCCAAAGACGAAACAATTTCGTTGGCCGCCTCATCGAGTTGGTGCTCGATTGAGGAGCAACTTGACCATCTGGATCAGCTGCTCTACTACTGTGATGAGGAGGAAGCATACTATATAGATGCAATATATGAAAATTATCACAAGTGTAGAAAGAGTGCAGCAGATTCGATTTACGGCGCAGACGACGACGATTCGTGGAGCTGGAGCAGTGAGCTGTTGTATATAGAAGACGACAACGACGACGACGACGAAAATAATAACAACAACAAAAACGTCGACGACGATTACGACGCCATGTCACATAGCGGTGATAGTGGTGCCGGTAGCGCTGGTTCTTCTAGTTCACCACTATTGCCTA
This sequence comes from Leucophenga varia, assembly GCA_018903435.1. Lineage (NCBI taxonomy): Eukaryota > Metazoa > Arthropoda > Insecta > Diptera > Drosophilidae > Leucophenga > Leucophenga varia. Next base: position 5,963,314 of record JAEIFJ010001870.1, read on the forward strand.
GCGGTGCATTAAAGCGTCGCGGACATCAACATCATCCACGTTTTTCCGGCACTCGGCGACCCATTGTACCGTCGAATGTACAAGAAATACTTGCAGCACTTTATCGTGGCGATTCGCAAGGTGTACTCTCTAATTTAGGTGGATCAACTGATTCAAATACAACATTAGATGTCGATCAAAGTAGCAATCATACGACACAGTATACGTTAGGAGATGAGGAGGAGCAACATTTAACAGAATTAGATGATGCAGATGCAGCAAACACAAAGTCCAAAACAAGCCTTAACTTGCCACTAAGTGATTCAGTAACTAATTCATTGGGTAGTAATAGTCCAACGCCAACAGATGATAGCAGTATGCTTGATGAGGGCGTGGTCAGTGCACAGACACCCACAACGTTAGCTGTAATGTCATCGTCGACGGAGTGTGCTAGCAGCACAACACCTGCAAAATCAGAGCGAAAGAAAAAGCAACGCAGCGATAAAACAACAAGCAGCAGCGCAGAAAAAGCAGAAAAATCTGAGCGTAAAAAGAAATCCTCAAGCAGTAAACGTGATAAGAGTAAACGTACCTCTTCTACTGCTGCTACCGCTGTCATGGAGGCCAGTACTGATAGTTTGGCTACAGATGTTAGCAGCACAACAACAATTGATGAGGGTATACTTGCCGATGATGATTCAGCAGAATGGTCCAAGCTGCGTTGTACCAGTGAAGCATCGGAAATTGTCGCTGAACGTGAGGCGCGACGCAATAAAGGACGTTGCGCCGATTATCCTGGTTTGGCCTTTGGACGTTCGATATTTAGTTCGGATACCATGATGAAGTTCAACATAATACGTAATGAACTGCACAATATCATGAAGACACAATTGAAGCGGGTAAATAGCAAACAAAGAATGAATGAAAGAAGATTAAGTGAAATTTTTATTACATTTTGAAAACACCACTGCGGGTGTTTGAAATTACTTTTCAAAACTAATCGAAAACTTTCTTCTAGATTCACATTAACAGCTTTCACTATTGCGTTCAAAAAACAAGTTCGATAAAAAATAATGAGTATGTGCAAACATTTCTAAAGGTTGGTTTTGAAGATTTAAGGTTTATCAGGTGTTTATGTCTTGAGCTTATATTGTAAATTTCAAGATTGTGATTCATATGTGCAGCTGCTCTCATTTTATTTATGCACATTGCAAAGTGATTACGTCGTCGTATTTATATTTTTTTTTTTTTTCTGAGTACTTACTTTGCTATCTTGTAGAATGTGTATGAAATTCTTATTGCCATTAACCCATTAATGCACAGTGTGGCATTTATGTGTTTAAGTTGGTACTTTGAACTGTAGCATAATTAAGCAGGCGGTATAACATTTCCCCACACGCTAAGATTTTTTTTATTTTTGTACCCTACACGCATTGTTTGGTAAAAGGTATTATTGGTTTATTATCAATTTTATCAGTTATATTTTTTTACTTCAATTTGTGTTTTAAGTCCCTTATAGCAGATCAGAAATGAATAGGGAAACGCTAACACTAATGGCAGTGGAAACTTATTATATTCCAAAATAATTATTATTCTCAGTTCTATACATAAATATAGTGAAGTGTATTAAAACTTTGGTGTAAACCGTTATTTCCTAATTTTATGCGTTTTCAACTTAAATTCTTAGTTCTTTTCTTACGCGTTTGTTCTCTTTTTGCTGTTTATACGACTTGACCCACTTGTAGTATAAAAAAAAAGTATTTTCTTTCTCTGTATCTCTTTTCGTCTACTTAGGGTTTTGTTATTGTACTTATGAGTTTGAGAAGGTCGCTTGTTGTTTTCAATCGCTTCCACTTCCCATACAGACACATCTTTTTTTTTTTTTTGCTACTTCTCGCTTCATACTTTCTTTCTTTGTTTATTTTTGTTGTTTAAAGATTAGCTCATGCCATTGTTCAATTTATTATTTGAGTGCGCACAAATATTTCTCTTAATTACGTTAAATTGTTTAATTAGTTACGCAATCTTTTTGTCGTTTGCCAAAAAAAAAAAAAAAATAAAACTTAAATGCAAAATTTATTGAACTTGCCAAAAAAACAAAAAAAAAAAAAACAAATGTGGTGAATTTTTCTTTTTATGTGGTAACATTGACACACCTGTTGACTTAGTTGCGCACTACTTTTAATTACACAAAGAAAAAAAAAGAAACTACCTTCACCCACAATTGCTGCAATAACGTTTCAACTAGTCACGTTCTAAGCGCCATAACTGCATAAAGAAAAAAATCTACTGCCAAAAATAGAACATACATATAATTTAATATATATACTAACTATTTACAACTACAACAACACATACTATTTTATTTTTTTTTCTCTTATTTTCAACTTGGCGCCTTTTATGGGCTAAGAAGTTGCAAACGTTCATTTGTCGTACGTTCGTTCAACGCACTCGTTTTGGCTAAAAACGCTCAAACGTTTACCAAATTGGTAACACAAAATACATATTTAATTATTATTTAATTTATGTATGTACGTGTTTGTGCAAATACAAACATAGTCAATGACCTTCGTTAAAAAAAAAAAAAAAAAAATTGTAATCTGTAGTTGGGTCGTCATATTTACTTTTAATTTCTTTTCAATGTCGCTTGTGCTAAATATGTGCAACTTTTCTAAAATTATCAGTAGTGACTGAGTTTTTTTTTTATATATTTTTATAAAATATAAATTAATAACATTACGCAATGCGTTTAAATATAATAATTATTCAATTAATTTCTTTAAAAAAAAAGTAGTAGCCGGTTGCTTTTGTTTGTCTTTGCGATTTTTCTTTTTGTTTTGCAATTTTACAGTTATTTGCTATTGAGCATAAATTGAATAGTTTGCTCTCCCCACAAAAAAGAACAGGGTGTTGCAAATATTAAATATTTAAAAGCGAGGACAGTTAAAAATATTATCCTTAAAGATTGTATTATCATTTATTCCCATATTCTATTTACGATTTACAAGAGAAACAACAAAAATCTTTGAGTCCATTTGAAGTTGCAACACTCTTTAAACCACCAAAAGATTGTTTTTCTTCTTGTGTAATTGCAATACATTCACACGCTTTTTATTGTCATTTTCTTGCAGTAAATTATTATCTTTACTGTTTTTTTTTTTCGTATTGCCTAATTGTAAATGTTTTGGCTAAAATACAACAAAACTAGCACAGAGAACAACAACAACACTTAACAGCGTTGATTAGTCATGCTTAAAGTGGTTTATTTGTATTCTGCCTGATAAGGCTGATAAAAACAATGTCGCCATACATACATACATATGTACATACATTAATAATTAATACACCGGCTACAAACAGCTTTTAAACGTTGTCGATAATTATACAATTTTTCAGTAGCTACGAAAAAAAATGTTTCGACAATGAAGTTGCATTCATTAAAAAAAAAAAAATAGCGAATTACAGCATTTTTCATTTGAAACTAAGCTTGAGCGAGAGAAAGATTTCATATTAAATTATGCGCTCACATTTGTACTTGAAAGCTCTCTAACATTTTTTTATTTTTAATTTTTGATTACACTTCTTTGCTCATTCAAGTGCAAGCAAGCCGGCAACACCGGTTAAGGCGAGGCTTGCCACTGTATTAGTGTGCGCATATATAGCAAAATACTAGTTATCTCTCTTACACTTATAAATCGGCTATATGGATTTGGTATTGCTGCCAACGACGACGACTGCATGAACTTACAAACGAAAACTATGCGACTGGCTTTCAATCATTTCATTTTAAGTTACGTACTCGGACAGTGCTGACGACTGAGCCAGTTAGATTAAATAATAATTAATTACAGACGGCATACGTTTTTGTGTTCTTATTGTTCTAGTGTCCATAAAAATAAAACAAAATTAAAGTTTCAAAATTATATTTTCTGTGCGTAAAGAAAGAAAAAAAAGTTACAAGTGTTTTTCTATATTTAAAGAAAAAGAAAAAAAGGCAGAAGCAAACGCATTTAAGCCAAGCTAATATATACACACATACATACAAATATTTTACGTTGCCAATTGAAAAGGAATTAAAAAAAATTAAGAAGCAGCAGCAAAAAGATAAAACGCGAACAAGAAGAAGAAGAAGAAGCAGTGAAAGAAAATTATAGAAAATCAAAAGAAGAGAAGTAGAGAAAGAAAGAAATAAAAACCGGTGGTTATCTACTGCTACACGTCGTCGTCGTTACGTTACGTTTATTTTTTTATCTTGTGTTGCGTTGTCTTTGTCGCCTCGTTTCTGTGTCGTGTTAAAATTAAAAGAAATTCCAAATAGGTGCTTCGCTTGCAATATCTATAAAATAGCAGCATAAAAAATTATATATATATATCTGTTTAAAAGTGTGCTAAAGTGTTTGCTACTCAAAAAAAAAAAAGCAGAAAAGAATCGCCTAAAAAAGCGTTAAATAGAAAGTGCAAACACTTGAAAACCACCTACAACTCAAATTAAAAACAAAAAAAAAAAAAAAAACACTCAAAATGGCGACCAGCATTCCACAAGGTACACTCTTGGATGTACTCAAGAAGAAAATGCGTTTGACCAAAGAAGAAATGGAAAAATATAAAGATGAATGCGAAGAATATCACAAGCGTTTGCAGCTTGAAGTAGTGCGACGTGAAGAAGTAAGCAGCTCAATAAATTTTATTAATTTATAAAAAAAAAAAGAAATTGCTCCAAAGTTAAAAAATTTCGATTTAGATAAATATTTTGCATAATTTTTAAATGCGCCCCCAACAGAAAAGACTCAAACAAAAAGAACACAATTGGAAATGACTCAAATCAAGAGCCGCTTCATTACAATGTTGCACATTAGTTTGTGTGTATGCGTAACAGAGACAACAAGTGTGTTGAGCATATTTTAATTTAGGTTTGGCAAACATATTTTTGAGTTAAAACTTTACTCATTCTTATTTTTTTTTTTCAAGCAATTAAAATTCTTTTAATTTTCTTTATTGTTTTTTTAATAGATACGATGATTTTTTTTTTAAATTGAATTTAAAACAATTTATTTGAATTTCGTCTTTCTCCATAATTGAGTTATACTCAACTAATTGTCATGTTAACTGTTCTTTTTTAAGAAGTATCTCAAAAGTTCTTATTAAAAAAGTATCTCAGTTTCATTCACCTTTTGAAAAGTGCTTAATTGTTGCCTTTTGTTATGTTTTTTTTAACTGTTTTCAATAAGAAATTAGCATTTTGGGAATTTTATTTTATGCTAATATTTGTTTATTGAATAAGGTGATCTTTCTTACATTGAATAGTTTCGGTTTTAAATGTTTTGCCTTTCTAAGTTAAATATTCAATGAGCTTTAAAGTGTTTTCAAGCTAGTAAAACTATTTTATACGAACAAAAAATCTTACAAATAGGATCTTTTCTGAAGTTTTTTTTTGTCATGTTTTATAATCTTAGCTATCTATGAAACTGGCTTCAATGTTGTGTTAGTGTGTATCAAAATCGATGATTAAACCTTTTTTTTTTTCTATGTTACACATTTCTGCTGCTTAGTCGAATATTATTAATAGCAAATTAGGCAGAAATTTCATTTTTTAATTTCAATTTAATTATAATTTTGAGTGAGTTCAAATAAGTTCTTTAACCTTAGCACCAATTTGAGTGGTTTTCAAATTTTGAGTTATTTTGCTTAGCAGCATAATCCAATTGGGAATATTTTTTGTTTATGATTTAAATTGATTTCCAATTGTAAGATTTCGTAATTGTACTGCTTTTAAATTAATTTAAGCTAATGCAGTTTTTTTTTTGAAACGCCTAAAAAAAACTGATGTCATACATTCCCTCAATTTTTATGTTTTTTTTTTCGTTTTTTGTTTTGAATGATTGGCATCTGTCAGCGTTTTGTTTTGTAGTATATTTCCCCCTTTTTGTTTTATTTGACAAATAAAAAATTTAGCTTTTTGTTTTTATTTATTTTTTGTAATGGATTTTTTTTTCACAATGTCATTTTGAAGGTTTCCCAATGTTTTTGTTTCCCCATTTATGCTTTTTATAATGCAGTAAATTAGCGTAGAACTGATTGTTTCACTCTTTAACCCATAAAATAGAAGAGCACGCGTTACTATTCCTTATTTTCTTTCAAAAAAAAAAAAAATGGAAAATTATGTTTGATCTTATGTTTTACGCAATTTTTTTTTTTTTTTTTTTTTTTTTTTTTTGATTGATGACGCCATAGTCGTCTACGAAAAAAATAAATTTCATGCATGCGTAACTTGAGTGTTACGCAGCGCCCTAAAGGAATTAAAAATCTTATAAGATATTTGTATTTGTTATGTAGCTAAATGAAATTTATTTTTTTTTTCTTATTCGTATTTTTTCCAAAATGCAAATAAAAAATGGTGTTTATAAACCGTTAAAATTTTTATACACACTGCTTACTCGTACAACAACCACCCCCGAAATATAGCGTGTGATCGCGCTCTCATTTGTTTTTTGTTTTACTCTTATGCTTTTGTTGTGCGCTCATTTACTTTATCTTTACGCATTGAATTGTCACAAAAACAATGCAACAACAAAATGTCACTTATCAATAGTTGTGTTGTGTTCTTTTTGTTTTATTTTTTCTCCCCTGGGTACTATCTTGTTGCTATTGACAGCAAATACAAAAAAAAAAAAAAAAATACAAATGACAACAACAAAAAAAACAAAAAATAAGGTGTGACTAAGCTTTTCAACTGAGTTTTAAGCGTGAAATTTAAAATGAAAAAAAAAAAATTTTTTTTTTTCGTTTTTGTATTGACCAGTTTACATTTTTGTATGTAAATCCAATAAAATTATAATTTGTGTATAAGCAGCAAAGCAACAAAAGCTTAAAGCAAATGCCGCATTTTTTTTTATATTTATTTTCTTGTTTTTTTTTTTTTTTGTAATCTTTGCTTTATGTTTTTCTCTTTTATTATTTTTACATTTTGCCGGTAAAAAGTCATTTTTCATAAATTCCAAAGCTTTGTTAATTTTAGCGGGCACTAGTGGCAGCAGCGGTGTGTAAGACTTCGGCATTTTGAGTTAAGTTTAGCTTAAGCTCTGTCTCTGTCGCTCTCTCTTAAGACACATACGTAAGGCATTCCACAAATGTAGACACACACATTCGAAACTAGCTATAAATGTAACTGCTCTCATTTATTTTATTTTTCTTTTTTTTTTGTGATTTAGACCTGTTTATTAGCTTGACTGTTAATTTTGAAAGATTTTTGCATACTCCTGAGGGCATATTTATTTTTATCTTTACGCTTTTATTGTTCTTTGAATATTTGCCAATATTTTTGATGTACCTTTCAGTATTTTTTTTTGGTTCTAAATGAAGTTTTTTGTATTAGGTTTTATTTTCTTGAAATGTTTTTTTTTTTTTTAATTAATAATTTAAAATAACTGAAGCTGTAACTAATAAACCGATCAACCTTTGGAGCCTTCCATATACAATATTTGTGCAGTGTAGATAAATTTCAGTTCATTTCCGTTGAACTAAAGATACTAACATCTCTCAACATAGTGCGCTCTTTTTTTTTTTTATTAAATCTTATAACTTTGCATAATTTGTATCTCTCTCGTTAATAAAGCGGTTAAAAAAAAACATTTTTCGTTAATGAAAAGCAGCAGATTTTTGGCGTTCGTCTCTGTTGCACTATTGTAATTTTTGTGCAGCATGCTATCTCTTTTCTATTTACTCCAATTAGCCATTTGTGCCGCTATTTAGGTTGTTTTTTTTTTTTTTTTTTTTTATTATTTTTTTTTTTTGTTTGTTACAAACAAAATTGTGCTTCACATACTCTCATTTGTTGTTTCATTTGTTAGTCTTTCTATGATTTTTTATGCTGTTTCTTCTTTATATTTTATGATGTCTCTGCGTGTTTGTCGTTTTGATATGATGACGTAATCTTTTGCTTATTTGCTATATTTGTTTGTATTGTTTTTGGCTTTTTTTTTCTTTTCTCCCCTCTCTCTGGCTCTGGCTCAATTTGCCTTTTCGCCGCTACTCTTTAATGCTGTTTGTTCTTTATGCCTAATGTGTTGTTGTGATTGTGTTGTGGTCGTCGTCGTCAGCGCCGCCACATATCAAACACAAACTTGGTTAAAAATAAAACAAAAAAAAAGTTGCCATCCAACCATATCAAAAAAAAAAAAAAAAAATTATTTATTCTGAACATTCAACATGAATGACTGACTTTACTTTTAAATTTTAGATTTTAATTTGGCTTTATACGCTGTTGATTATTTTTCACCATTTTTGGTTGATTTAATTTTTTTTTTGTTAGGTATAAATAAAAAGCATTTAATTTTTTATTTGCACAAATATGGCAACACCATCGCGACGACATTGTCAAATAAAATGAAGCGTCAATGTCAAATTTTTCCGCTATTTTTGGTTTTGTCAATTAAATTTTTTGATAAATTTTTTTTAATTGTTTTCATTTATTTTTTTATTAAATTGAATAGAAAAATAGTGTGAGAAAATTTTCTTTTTGCCGAATTATGTTTAATTTTGGTATTTTCCATTATTGGGTGTTGTCAGCAGCAAACATGAGAGGATGATGTCATATTTTTAACGTTCTTATTGCCTACTTTATGGCGTCTTCTTAGGTTGAGGCATTTTTAAGGCTTATTTTTTTGCACACTTTAAAGGTATCAAGAGAGCCTATATCCTTGTTTACAAAGTAAATATTTTTTTTTAAAATTACTAAGGGCGTAAATAGCGGAAATATTGATTTTTTGGGTTATTTGTTGCCTGCTTTAAGCTATTTAAGCAGCTGTGTAGCATGCTTTTAGGCGTCTAACAAGGTATCGATTTCATTTGAAGGGCGTTGCTGTCAGTATTTTGACCTTTTTGTGACAGCTTGAATAGGAAATGTTTGCACTTTTGGATATATCAATGGAAACGCAATAGTGAGAAGTGTGTTAAGTTTTTATTTACAGAATTATGGGAACCACACTGGCTGTCTACCGAACATATAACTGCGGTCGATTTAATTTAAGAGTTATTTTTTTTTTTATGAAACACTTCAAAGAGAGCATTTAAACCCATTTAGAGTTTTAGATAATTTTGAGGCAAATCGTTATTTTTTAACTATTTATGGAGCAATTTTTTTTTTTTTTTGAGTATTTGTTGCTTAAGTTTATTTTTTTAAGTAACTAAGTTAGCAATTTTAAGCATTTATTTATTTTAGACATATATTTCTATTTTGGCATTTCTTGAAATATTCAATTTTAGGCCGAATCTGAAGTTGCTGCATTGAATCGTCGTATTCAGTTGCTCGAAGAAGACTTGGAACGTTCAGAAGAGCGTTTGGGCTCAGCCACAGCTAAGCTGTCGGAAGCTTCCCAGGCTGCTGATGAGAGCGAACGGTTAGTATTTTATTTTTCAATTTATTTTAATTTAAGTGAATTACTGCGAAGATTTTCGTTATTTTATAACTTAATCAATTTAAGTTTTTATTATAGCCCAAAAGAAAAAGTGTAGTTTTTATTTTCACTTAAGTATATTGTTATATTTAAATTAATTATTATAAAAAATAATATGCAGGATACGAAAAGCGCTTGAAAATCGCACAAATATGGAAGATGACAAAGTAGCACTATTGGAGAATCAATTAGCGCAGGCAAAATTAATTGCAGAAGAAGCTGATAAGAAATATGAAGAGGTATCTTTTGAAATTTTCTTTCTAGTAAAAAAAAAAAAAAAAAAACGAAAAATGTAGGGTATTAGGGTTAATAGGTTTTATTTTTCTTTGAGGTTAGGACTTAGGTTGTGGGTAATGCTCTCTATAAAAATATTCCAAAAAAAAAATACTTCAATTTTGCTCCATTGAAGTTGTTTAGTTTTTAAGTTTAAACTTCTCAAATTTACAGCAAAACAGGTTTTAATTCTAAAATAGTTTTAAGCGTTACAACGTCGACCGCAGTTTCGAAAGATGACGACAACATTGTATAAATATTTATTCAATTAATTTTTATAAATATTGTAAACAAAAAAAAAAAAAAAAAAAAAAATGAAATGTAAATTATGTATATTACTTTAAGTAGACGAAAAAAATTAGTATATATGCCTGTTATATGTCAAGAGTTGTAGTAGCGCTTTGTTTAAGCAATTAGCATAAAAAAAATTGAAACTCTACAAAGTCTCCAAAATTGGAAAAATGCATGTAACACGCTATTTTAGCCATAGTAATGCACAAAAGCTTTAAATAAGCACATATTTGTTAAAATTTTGCAAGTCTCCAAACTCTCCAAATTTTACAAAATTAAAAAAAAATTGCACCAAAGCACTGCTACAGCTCTCTTAATGTTTTTTTTTTTTGTATTATGCTGTTCCATATCGAAAAAAAAAAACATTTTTGATAATTTAGCAAACAAAAACTTAAGATGCAACAAAAATTTTCTGTTTTTTTCGCAACACTCAACTACAACACTCAACTCCAAATGGATGCGCCAAAAAAAAAAAAAAAAATATTTGCACTCGCCTCTAAATCTCTACACTAAATAAAAAAAAATAAATATTTCTATCTTTACTACTACTCTATTGTGTGCGTGTGTTTTGTTTACACCACCCAATGCGTGTGTGTATGTTTATAATTGTCATATACCAACTACTACTATAAAACTACTACTCTACACTACTGGATAATAATAATAATCATGATGATGATGATGACGATGACGTATGAATGATGTTGAATCACTATATTGGACAACAAAACTATTGTTTTTTTCTATCAACTATAAACTTCATCGCTAACACACTTGGTCACTGTCTTCTATGGGCAATCGAATCGATAAAAATTCTTCGAAAAAAAAAAAAAAAAATGTGCAGTGCACGCAAGATCCTCGAGAATCGCGCCCTTGCCGATGAAGAACGCATGGACGCTCTTGAGAATCAGTTGAAGGAAGCTCGTTTCCTTGCTGAGGAGGCTGACAAGAAATACGATGAGGTGCATCTAAATAACAAGTTTATTACATTTAAGCAATAATAATAACTTAAATAACAAAACTGAAAGTTGTTCGAAAATTGACTCTTCAACTTCTACTTCTTCCTCCTCATCTAATAATTTTGCAATAAATGATGAGCAACACAACAACAATACAAATAACACAAATTCAACAACTACAACAACAACAACAGCTACTAATAATAATGATGATACTTGATTTATTGTTCTTGCCAATAAGAAAAATAAAATTTACATAGATTTAACATAACCTCAAAATGGGTTAGATAGAAATTTTATGCTCATTTATTAGAGCACAGCGTTGCGTTGTCGTTTTGAGCGCTAAAATTGAATAAATTTTTGGCAAAAGCAATAACTCAAGCGACAATTTGACTATTGAAGAAGACGAAGAATGAAGAACAATCAAATCAGAAACATCAAAAAAAAAAAATGAAAATCAAACATTAAACATTCAAAAATACATTTTGTAAAACTTGTGCAAAACTAAAAAAAAAAAAAAAGAAATTATTTGAAATTTTGTAGTTTATAAATGAGTAGTTTTGTAAAAAAGAAAATGCTTCTAGTGCAGCTATATGTAGCGCTATAAAATCTTTAAATCTAAATCAAATTCATTGTTAGATATCTTGTGTATATATATGCATAAAATATATAGTAAATCACTGTATATATAATTTAAAAAAAAATATATATCAATGAAATAAAAAATAACGAAAGGTTGCTAAATATTTCAAAGAAATTGTTGTAATAAAAAATAATAGAAAAAAAAATCAAAATTACTACTACTCACTCAAAAAAAAAAAAAAAATACATAAAATGTTGTAAAGCAATTTAAACTTTAAATAAATTTGAGAGCAATTATATATTTATAAAAAAAAATATTTAAAAATATCAGAAAGTATACTCATAAAAAAAATATAAACATTAAATTTAAATTCAGCGGAACAATAAAATTTAAAACAAGTGCCTAGCACCGCAAAGCGTCATAGAAAAAAATATATTTAATATCAATTTTTGAAATTTATTTTTTTAAATTGTCTATTCTTGTGAACAAAATAACAAATAATTCAAGATTATATTTAATTTTTTTTTTGTATTTTTTTATACATTAAAAAAAAAATTCACTTGATTAAATTGAAGAAAAAAAAAATGTTACTTTAATTTTTGTCTAAATGGTGTAAATGTATTTAAAATTTATTCAATTTATATATATATTTTTTGGAATTTTATTAAAATAATTTAATTTTTTTGCAATAAAAATTTATATAATTATAATGCAAGCAAAATGAAAATTAACGTTTATTTTTATATATATAAAAAAAAATATATGGAGCAACTATATGAGAGCATTTTTGGGTTTTTGGAATTCTCTGTGCGATTGATTTTTTTTTTTTTATAATTTTTGTTGTCCATTTTTTAGGTAGGAATTTTTACAATACTCGATCAAAAATCATTTTTAAAATTCCAGATTAATTTCTAATCAATTTGTTTGAAAATTTTAGGAAGATAGGAATATTTTTCAACACTATGTAAAGAATTTGAGTGCAGCTTGTAGATTTTTTATTGGATCATTTTAGTAAAACAACAATTTTAAATAAATCAGAAAACGTTCGAGCTTTATAGAAATGATAAAATACTTGTTTACAAATTGTATAGGAAACATTATAAACCTATTCTTGTGCAATTTTAAAATACCAGCTGATCTTCACTCGCTTCGATATATGTGGCAACACTAAGTTTGCTGTATATAAATACTTATAAGGAGTTTGCTCTACATTTTTGATCATGTCAGTTTTTGGTCAGTCGATCAAAGACAATTGGTAGTATCTCGCGCTGTACGACAAGCAGTATTCCCCATTGTTGCCTTCGCCGTGTAGATCGTAATCTATGATGACTCTTTTTGTGGATGTATAATGTTCCTAAGATATCGCTCTAAATACTACAATAAATATCTTCGCTGAAAAGTTTGTTACGAAAACACTCCTTTTTTTGTTTAATAAAAGGCAGAATTAAATGACTAATCTTAAATATATCTTTGATATGGTTCCGGATCCATGGAAGACAAGGTCTTTTATCATTTTCAAAGAAGTAAAAATGACACATAATGTCTCCATTCCAGCAAATGTTCAAAGTTTGAAGAGTTTACAGAAAGTTTAATACAGCCGTATATTTCATTATGTATTCTTTAAATTGAATATCTTTCCTAAGTTTTCGCACATGTTGCTGCAAAAAAAAAACTTCACATTACGTCATAAATGAAAAAAAAAAAAATGGTATATTATGTATATATTTCCTTAGTCCGTCTGGCAGTATTTTGTATTTGATATCGCACTTCAGCAGTATTCTGCTTATGTGTTTATTTCATAGCCCTTCTCTCTGGCTATTTATACACTTATCAGTCAATATTAAAAAATAAAATTGATAAACTTGCAAATTGATAAGCTCAAAATTAGCTGCAAATACGCAGAAAAAAAGTACCGAATAAGGTAAAAACAAAAAAAAAGCCTTTATAAGGTGTAAAAATTAGAAATAGATATTTTTTATTGTGGTTGGTTTACTGTCTTTTAATTTTGCTATGGTCAAGTAATGACATAAGCAATTTACGTCAAATTAACCACAAAATTGAACATATTCAAAGATGAATCAAATTACATTACTACAGTCCATATAGTATAATGAAGAAATGTTTGTTGTATATACTTTTGCTGACGTCTTTTAAAAGTTATGCAGTCTTAATTTTTTTTTTTTTTTTTGCTTATCAGTATTTAAGTTTACACTGTTTTGCTTTACAAACATTTTAATGATTTAATTTTACTTTAAAAAAAAAAAACCATTCGGCATGATTCATGCCACAAATATTCAAGGTAGATTTTTTACTTAAAAAGTGTCATTTCTTGAAAATGGAGCCAACAAAAATTTATATATTTTTGGTCTGGTCAGTATCACTATGCTATGCTATGCGCTGCACTGGTACTGGTCTGGAATGAATCATGATAATTGAAACTTTCCTGCTGCGATAAAAAACTGATGACATTTTTATTTGCATAATCCACTACTCATTTTAAAGTTATTCAAAGTAGGATGACTCGTTTGAGAAATTGATTTTTAAAAAGTTCACAAAAAAAACATTCATGCTGTTGATCAAGCAATGATTCAATAATTTTATTGAGTCTTTTGAATGTACACTCTTTATCAATAGCTATAAAACATAATCATGGAATGACGTGTAGACAAGAGTAGTTCAATTTTAGAAAGACTGCTTCAAAGGAAGATTTTATTGCCACATTAATGCCATAGCCCTTTAGCCAACCTTGTCCTGGAAAGCTATAGAATCGTTCTATGATCGATTGCAGCATCGTTGCTCACAGTGCACTCACTGGGCTTTGAAAGTAAAAAGAACAAACAAAATGCTACAGAGAAGTAACAGTTAATGTAGGCAAGTAACAGTTACTAAAAGGAACGTTTAGTTACTATAGGGAAGTAATATTTTCTATAGGGAAGTAACAGTTGTTTTAGAAAAGTAACCATTCTTCTTGAACCTTCTAATTGGCTCACACCATTTCTGCTTAAGCTAACTTTTATAGTTTATTTTCATTGTTGTAAAATGTTTAATTTTTGAAATGGACAATAAACATTAGAAAGAAAAATAAGTACAGAGAATTCTACAAAAAAAAATTAGCTCAAAATATTAACTCCAGCGTTAATTTATTAAAAACAACGATTTGACAAATTGCTCTTAAATTTATTTAATCAAATAAGAAATATAATCATAAGCACAAGTTTTACGTTATATAAATCATAAAGATATAAATAAACACATACACACACACAAAAAAAAAAAAAAACGTATAAATCCAAACTGATTTAACTGAACAACAGCTTTACTAAAACTGCAAATTGTTTTATTGTTAATTAATTAACACCAAAAAAAAAAAAAAGAAAAAATGATTCAAAAATTTAACAACATCAATAATATATGCCTTGCTCTGATAAAACTTATGAATGGCTCCGAACCCGCATTATTTGTTCAATTTAATTTTCTTTGTTTTGTTAAAGAAAAAAAAATCATTTAGCAAATAGAAAACAATTTATACTCATTTTTATGTCTTTCTTTCTACGTATCTCTATGAACTATTTATGTACACAATTGCACAACAACAACAACATCCAAACAACAACAACAAAACACCCTATAAAAAAAAAATTTAAAAACAAAATCGAAATTTATACACACAAAAAAAAAAAATATAAAAGGTTGCCCGTAAATTGGCCATGGTTGAAGCTGATTTGGAGCGTGCTGAGGAACGTGCCGAGCAAGGAGAGAAGTACGTTTAAAAATGTTGAGCTGAAGAAAAGCAGTGTTTTGTTCATTAGTTTTATAAGCCAAATGTTTAATTAACCTAAAAAAAAACTTTTATAAGAAAAGTGAAACCAAAAAAAATGTGCCGCAACCGATTTTAAAAATTTTAAGTGTTGTACAATGTGTCGTTTATTTATTTTATTTTTTTTACAATTTAGCAACACTAACAGCAAAACCTAACCTCAAATTTTTCTTAAAAATGCAATGTTTATTTATTTTTTCTTAGCTAGCTAGTTAAACATTTTATTAATTTGGCAAAAATGTGAATAACTTAAATTTTAAAAAATAAAGTAAAGTTTGCGCATGAATTTTTTAGTTGTAACAAAATTTTGTACTTTTTTAGTGTTGAACAATGCACTTCATGCCATTTTACATAAATTCGTTTTGTTACATTTTCATATTCATGTTCGCTTTTCAAAAAAAAAAAAAAAAATTCACATTTTTACCAAAAAGAAAATTATAAAAACCAAAAATTGCTTAAATGTTTTTTACTAATGTTAAATTTTTTTTCCCCCATTTTGACAAAAAACAATTTTTTTTTGTCATATTTGTGTTTTTAACCAAAAAAAAAAACCCGAACGAACGTTTGCTGTGTGCTCCCTAAAAAAATAATCTAACAATTTGCCTGTTTATCGCTCGCTTATATCCTGCCTAAAATTTATATTTTGGTTCAACTATCTGGAAAAAAAAACAAACAAAAAGGTTGCCAGAAAATTAGTACTCATGGAACAGGATCTGGAACGTTCCGAGGAAAAAGTTGAACTTAGTGAAAGGTTTGTGTTTGCTATTTTGAATGAATTTTTTCATTTGTTATTTTATGCTTTGCATATTTTTGTTTTTTTACTAATTTATTATTAAAAATATTTTGAAATATTATTTTTCGCAATTTCTTAAATATTTATTTTGTGGTTTAAAAAAAATATATAAAGTACGCTGATTCATGCTGTACCCAAAAAAAAAAAAAAAAAAAAATTATTGAAAAAGTGAAATCTTTTGATGAATCGGTGAAATGTGTTTTGCTTTAACAATTGTTTTTATTATTATTATTATTTTTTTTCATCTGTAATACATTCAAGCCACTCAAAGACGTTCCAGTCTTTAAAGTAGACCTTCACGATTTTAGCGAGTCATGGCTTTGACTAACTGACTTGACTGACTGACAAGCATCAGTCAGTCAGTCAATAATAATTTGAAAGTGAAGTGTCAACTTTTTTTTTTTTTTTTTAATTTTTTGGGTTACGTTGACTTTTATTAATTTTTTTTTTTCATTGTTAAGAAATTGCGAAATTTATTATTTTTAAATTTTAAGCAAGTTTTGCATAATTTTTTACTATTTTACTAATAAAAAAATTAAAATTTTTCAATTTCTTTAGCAAAATTGTTGAGCTTGAGGAAGAACTCCGCGTTGTTGGTAACAACTTGAAATCCCTGGAAGTCTCAGAAGAGAAGGTCAGTATATTTGTTTTACAATTTTGTTGTATTTTTTAATATATTTACAGAAATATATTTATGTAATAATATATTCATTTGCTGTATTTTTTCAGTAGAATGATATTTAGCTATAAAGAATGGTTCATAAAAAAGAGTACATAGAAAATTGATGGGTAATTAATTTTTTATAAATAAAATATAAATCACTTTTCATCATAAAAATCACTAAATAAAAAGTGAAGCAGTTCAAATTGGTGTCAAATGAGCCAACATTCAAATGCCCATACGACCAAAATTCAATAGCCTCGGCACGAGCGTTAGAAAAGTTAAAATAGTGCCCACCACTGTAAAAATGTTTTTTTTCTAATCAAAAAGCGATCATTTCCTTTGAATTTCTTTGTTCGCATACAACTTCTATTTATGATTGCGGTAAACTATGCAGAGTTCCAAACCAATGCTGCTGGTATATTTCTGTGATTGTCTTTGACAAAACTTTTTTGAACTTTTATGTGAACCATTCTTTATAATCAAAAACAATTTTATTTTCAAATCACTCATAAAAAATGTATTTAAAAAAAAAAATCTCATCTATTTTATAAAAAAAACATTATTGCCAAATTTCGACGACAACAACAACAAAATATTGATAAATAAAATATACTACGGAATATATACATAGGCCAACCAACGTGAAGAAGAATACAAGAACCAAATCAAGACCCTCAACACACGTCTAAAGGAGGTAGAGTTGCTTATGCCAAATTATAAAAATTCAATTTTAAGTGGCGCTCAACTTATAGAAGTTTCCCAAACCAAAAAAAAAAAAAAAAAGTGTATCTACTACGTCAAACCAATTTTGCTCGTGTTGTTGGCCAGCAGCTATATGAATATTATTTTTTTTAAAACGCTCTAAAAACATTATTTGTTGTTGTCAACGTTGTTTATTTTTAATATTTTTATTTTTTTTTTTTTGTAAATATTTTTTTTTGCGCACAAAACCGCAAAAAAAATATTGAAGCTCAAAATTTTTGTTTAGATTATTACTAACTAAAAAAAATTCAAAAAAAAAAAATTAAAGAATAATTTTTTATATAAACGTATAAAATCTCTACCGACAGTTAGATTTTATATAACAATAGTTTTTTTTGATAATCATTTTTTTGTTTGTTTAATTTTGACTAATAAAATTTTATTTATTTTTTATTTACATATTTTTTTTTGGCTATAATGCGCGTTGCTGTCTATAATTTTTGATTTTGTTGCACGACGCACTACGTCAAATGGATTTGCCAAAAAAAAAAAAAAAATGCTTGCTGTTTTTTATTTTAATTAAATTAAAACGTAAAATGTGTTTGCATGAAAAATAAAAATTTAAAATTAATGTTGCTCTATTAACCGCAAAATTTGAAAAAAAAAAAAAAAAAAACAAACAATGCACCCAATCAAACGACCAAAAACAACCATTCAACTTGTGTGTAACTACAACTTTAACCTCACACACCACAAAAAAAAAAAAACATGAATGAACGACTTGTGTCTGTCGACGACAATGTATGCCAAATGAACCGCACCCACCAATGACCACAATTACAAATTTTTATTATTTTTTTTAATTTTGTTTATAATGATGATGTGACCTATAAATCATTTTAAAAATATAATTTATAATGGAAATAAAAAATTAAAAAAAAAAAAAAAAAATAGGCTACACAAAAAGAGGAAACGTTTGAGACACAAATTCGCGTTTTGGATCATTCGCTGAAAGAGGTATCATTTAATTTATTTATAATTATTTTTTATTTTAATTATTTTTAATATGGGTCTCTCATTTGTGGTCTATGGTGTCTGGTTAAGCTTATTTTTTTTTTTTTATTTAATAAATTTTTTTTTTTGTTATTTGTAGTAGTCTTTGATTAACTGTTTACTTTTTAATCACATAATTTTTTCAGTGTTGGAAAATATTTGATAAACAAAAGAAAATATTGAATTGCACAAATCGTTATTCTCAATTTTAATTATTTGTACATAAAAAAAAATTATAAAATTGATAAAAATTTATATACATATATAAATATTCTCTACTATACACATAACCAAAAAAAAAAAAAATATTTAAAAAAGTCGTATATAGTAAAAAAAATTAATTTGATATTTTCTTTTAAACAAAAAAAAATGTAAAACAACTCATACACTCACGGACGCTTTCCTTTTGTATTGTGACGTAAGAAATATAAAACAACAAAAATTAAACATATATATCTACTATATATTTATATAGTTCACTCATACATCATGTCTTCAAAAAAAAAAAAAAAATAAATAAAGTAATACTAAATTTAGGGATTTTTTTTTTTTAATTTTAATAGAAAAATTTATAATTTAAGCAGTGACAGAAAGAACCAAATAGCAAATAATGTACATTTGTTAAATATTGAAAACAACTTTTTGTGCATTTATTGCAAAAGAACCACAAAAAAAAAAAAAAGAACAAGAATAAATAAATAAAATAACAACGTACAGTTGTGTCTGCAAAAGCATAACGTTTTAGCGTTAAAGCAGTGTAAAACAGCTGATTGAAAACAAAAAAAATTATTTCAGTTTTACAACACTGTTTCGCAACGTTGCATTTGCATAACATAAAAAACTTTTTAATTAAAAATAAAATTCTTGTGTTTAATTGCACTTTCTTGTGTGTGTTGCTAATTTATCTAAAAACAAAACAAAATAATAATGAGTTCGGTAGATATTTTTATAAAACGAAAATAAAATATTGGCTACTTTTTTTTTAAAGAGATCTATGAAAAGATCTCAAATAACGCTATATTTAGGCACGTGAATCTCAGAGATTATGAAAGGAGTAATTTAAGTAGTGTTATGTAAGATTTTTTGCATAGATTCTATACAAAAAAAAAAAAAAAAATTGTGATCATCATATACAAATTCATATATATGTCGCGGCGTTATTAATATTAACACTAATATCACTAATTATATCATAATCGTTTGGCATTGCTTTAGCGCAGCGAGTTTCGATCGCACTCAGATCTCAAATACAACTGAACTCTCTGTGTTCCTTTAATTATCTTGTGCTTACCGAACCACACTCGGCGACAGCGACAGACGCTGTCGCCCCGCCAAAACGGGACTTTACCAAACTACAAAACACGGCGACCAATTACAACGCATAAATTGGCTGATGCAACATCAGCCTCATATTACAATTGCAATTCTGATGAAATTCCCAAAGACGCACTAATACACACTCAATGCGTTTCTCTTACACACATTTCTAGCACGCGCCGCCACGGCGCCAACACATTCAAACTACTTATGTTCCGACACGGCCATCCTGACCATAACACGACCTCGTGTAATTCCACAAAAATGCTTCATTTTATTCATTAATTTTCGAATAGAATTTAACATTAACATTTTCATTTTCCATACAACTTTATCAATTACAACTACAACATTTTAGCTTCAACTTTTAATTTCTTACATAATTTTAAATTCAACTCTTTTTTTCTTTCTTAAATTAATATAAAATTCATCTTTAAATTAATTTAACTTTCTTAATAATTCTTTTCCATTATCATAAACCCAACTGGTTTCAACTTCCATCATATTATGCGCCACACGCCATGATCAAAACATTTGTTTTGCACTTGTGCTTGCATTATGACAAATTCTTCCAAGTTTTATAATCAGCCCTTCAGGCATCCATACTGTCTCTTCCAACAGTTTCAATTATTTCTATACTGTCTCTTTCAACAGTTTCTTTTTCAATTATTCCATTACTGTCTCTTTCAACAGTTTCTTTTTTTCAATATCATTTAAAGCCTCTTCACCACTTTCTAGTTCAACTAGTACATACTCCTCTGGCAATTTTCTTATATCTTCGTGAGCATACTTGTACTTCCTATTATTTGTCAATGATCTAAGGATATATCTATCTCCGTCTAACAATTCAGCTTTTTGTAAAGATCCTCTAAACTTTAGACTTAACTTTGTTTGATGCCTTTCTTCAATCTTTAACAACACAAAATCTCCTTCTTTGTATCCAACAACCTTAGCCATGGTTATATCAAAGCGCTCTTCGCTATATGCTGCAGCTGCTGATATATTTTGCACAATATGATTCTGCCAAATTAACCTCTTGTGTCATGTCACATGGTGGAAGCAACCCCAACGGACGAGCAACCTTTCCAATAAATAATTCTAAAGGACTTGACTTTGTCACTCGACTTACTGTACAATTTAAGGCTAACTGACATGAGACTTATTATTGATTTTATGTAATAAGATAGCACCGTATCCACGAGAACTTGCGTCAGTATGCAATTCGATTGGATATTGCGGGTCAAAAATAACTAAAACTGGCTTCTGTGTAAGGATAGAAATAACTTTCTGTCTTATTTGTTCATGTTCTGGCTTCCAAACAAAATCGTTCTTTTCCGATGTTAAAAGATACAAAGGCTTCATGAAACAGGAAAATCCCTGCATAAATTGCCGAAAATATGACACCAATCCAATAAATTGTCTTAAAGCAGAGACCGACTGAGGGAGGCGGTAGAGCAGTTAACGCTGTAATTTTAAGTGAATTCGGACGAATTTGACCTGCGCTCACCTCATATCCCAAATATTGAACTGTTGACTTTAGAAACGAACACTTTAATATTAAACAAAAATCCAGCTTTCGTTAGAATGTCAAGAGTAACCTGTAGTCTTTCCAAAGCCTCACTCTTTGTTGCAGTTACCACCAATACGTCATCCATATAGACAACCACAAATGTATTTGCAAGTTCTCCAAGTGTTTGCATCACTGTACGTTGAAAAACTGAAGGTGCATTTTTGAGTCCAAACGGCATTGACAAGAACTGGTACTGGCCATCAGGGGTGACAAAAGCCGTACACTCTATCGATTCTTCATGCATGGGGATTTGGTAATATCCATTTGCCATATCTAAACATGTGAAATATTTAGCTCCATGAAGTCTAGCTATCTGATCTGCTATAAGGGGTAGAGGATATCTGTCTGAAACTGTATTAGCATTCAATTCACAGTAATCGACACACAAACGATGAAAACCATCCTTTTTGTTTACTAACATCATAGGGCTCGCCTAAGGTGAGCAACTTGCCCTTATGACATTGCATTCCAACAGCTCTTTAATCTTGTCGCGCACCAACTCCCTTTCATTTGGGCCAAGTCTATATGGTCTTCTTTGGACAATTTTTCTGGGGCCTGCTAATTTAATTTTCATTTCACCTGTACTGAAGGAATTCCCTTTGTGAAATACTTTGAGTTGTTTTCCAATAAATTGTTTAATTTATCTTTATCTTCCCCGACAAGATCAGTATTCACTTTAGAAAATGTATATCGTTATTTGAACAAAAGCTTACAATTTTTAATCTGACAATTTCAAATTTTCCGGGTGACATAATGACATGAAAACCCTGCGATAATATTTCTCGACCAATCACAATTTCGTTCTTCAAATATTCATCGCCCAAAACATGAAATAGCGTTTCAATACAATGATTGTTAATTTCTACATTGCTAAGTATTTGCAATGTACTACAAATGCTGTCATTGCCAATACCCTTCAATAGTACTACATTCTTTTACCAACTAACTTAGCACTTATCTTTTGTTTAATTTAAGAATATTCCGCTCCAGAGTAAATTTGAGAGAGCCACTGCGACGCACTGCCTTCCAACGCTGCACTCAAAGCATCACCATCGCACTGCCTTGTATGTTATTTTCAGAAAAAAATTATATTCACTGTAGCGCACCATGCGGACGCGTCTGCGCCAACAAGATCTGAGTTAAATTTCGGCAACACTACTGTCTTATTATTTGTTGTTTCAGATGGCGCTGATTTCAATGCTTTCACAAGTTCAATTAAATTTTTGTTTTGCATTTCCATTAACACTCGCGATGGATCAATTGGCATATTAGGTAGCGAGCCAGATCCCACTTCTGATGTCGCGGCGTTATTAATATTAACACTAATATCACTAATTATATCATAATCGTTTGGCATTGCTTTAGCGCAGCGAGTTTCGATCGCACTCAGATCTCAAATACAACTGAACTCTCTGTGTTCCTTTAATTATCTTGTGCTTACCGAACCACACTCGGCGACAGCGACAGACGCTGTCGCCCCGCCAAAACGGGACTTTACCAAACTACAAAACACGGCGACCAATTACAACGCATAAATTGGCTGATGCAACATCAGCCTCATATTACAATTGCAATTCTGATGAAATTCCCAAAGACGCACTAATACACACTCAATGCGTTTCTCTTACACACATTTCTAGCACGCGCCGCCACGGCGCCAACACATTCAAACTACTTATGTTCCGACACATATATATGCAATGACTGCGTAGCGTCGTGCTATTTCATATAAACACGCAAACATATCTAGTAGTGGTAGTGTTGTAAAATATTTTAATTTTATTTTTTTTTATAACTTTTAATAATTTAAAATATAGGAATTTTTTTTTTCGTATTTATCTAAAACTACACAAAAGTTACATCATCAATATTTTTTATATATTTTAATATAAAAATGTATATATATAAATAAAAAAAAAAAAATGAGTATGAATCCTTATTTTGCAGTGTTGCTTAATACTAAAATTTCAAAAAAAAAAGAACTAATGCTTAATTTATAATAATTTTTAAAAACTAAGCGGCTACGTTCATTACCGGACTAATTGTTTTGTGTATATATATATTAATAAAAGTCTCGTATAAACGTGGCACTAACTTTATATTTTATTTAAAAATAAACTTTATATATAATAATAAAAAATATATAAATATTTATGCTCGTCTTGCGCTGGTTTTGGTAGTAAATTTGGGAAGCTTCTATCCTGTTTTTGTTTGTATTTAAATACAAAATTATAAAAAAAAAGTAAGCAGCGTTTTTTCAAAATTGTATTCTCTCAAAAAATATTTAAAAATTAAATTCAAACGCTGCTTACTTTTTCTGCCACTATATATATTTTGTAAAAATTTAAAAAACTAAATTACTAATATATTATTTTTTAACATCTTCACACATACACAGGCTGAAGCTCGCGCTGAATTCGCTGAGCGTTCTGTTCAGAAATTGCAGAAGGAAGTCGACAGACTCGAAGGTATGTCAATCAAAGAATATCTAAGATTATATTTATTAGCTGTTTAAGCAGAGAAAATATAAAAATTGTTTTAAAATATTTTTATATAGAGTACAAAATTTAAATGATATAAAATAGAAGTAGCGCTGTGAATAAAAATTATAATTTTTAATGTAGTTAAGCTATAAATAGAAATTATTTATTTAATTTTTTTTTTTATTTGAAATAAGCTAGACACAAAATTTAGTTCCTATTCAACCATTTGTTTCATAAAATTTTTATTTTAATTTAAAAAACAACAATTTGACTATAAATGTATTTCTATCAGAAATTGGATATTTATAATTTAAAAAAAAAACTTATTTTTTAGTTAATTAATTTGATTTATTTTTTATTTTATTACATATTTTGTGCTTAAAATTCAAAAAACGCTGCCAAAAAAAACCAACCTGATTGCTGTGTATTTTTAACACGTGTGTTTGCCTGCTCGCCTATCCAAAAATGTTTTATATATTTAATTTAATTTGCCAAAACGAAAAACAAATTTAAAAAATTTGACGTCGTCGTTACTAAAAAAAAAAAATTTAATCAAATTTTGCACGCATTTTTTTAATATTATTATTTAATGTTATTATTGTTGTTGTTGTGTTAATACCTTAAATGTAAAAAAAACAACTGCTGCGCTTAACCGAAAACACATTCAAACATATTTAGACGATTTGATGAACGAACGCGGCAAGAATAAACTGCTGCAAGAGGAAATGGAAGCCACTTTACATGATATACAAAACATGTAAAATAATTAAACAAACATAATATAAACTGCCCAACTTTGTGCTACTTTAGTGTGCGTTAAAACAAGATAAATTTCCTGAACTTTATTGAAGCTTTATTTTGCGGAAGTAGCTGTTGACGCACACCAATAACAAACGCAAAGTTTCTTCCTTTTTTTTTCTAGCGCTAGAGAAAAAATTAAAAAAATAAAAAATAACACGATAAAGAGAGCAACAACTATATAAAAAAAAATTATATATATATATTTAAAAAAAAAAAATGTTAAGATTTGTAACTGCTAAGCAATAGTAAAGACAAAAAAAACTGAACATTCTTTATAAAAAAAAAACCAATAAGACGAAAGTGCACATTCCATTTTTAAGCAAAAACTTTATATATTTTCACACTTTACTTCAAAATCGTAGCCATTAGATACTTTTTTATTCCATCGTATATTCGAAATTGTATCTGTTAGATACTTTTTTTTATTTAAATATTTTTTTTAATAATTCAATTTGATGAATATAATTTTATTTTACTGCTATTTTGTTTAAATTATTATTTTTTTGTGCGTACCGCTGTTTTTTTTTTCTTAGTTATTTATAAAATTAAACTTGAAACTATAAATGAAATGCTGTTATTTATAAAAAAGACAAATAATAATAATAATATAAGCGCGTTAAATGTAACTTTTTTGTCGTCTGCTACTATATATTGTAACTGTATTATTAATAATGCTAATAACTATATAAAAAAAAATAATAATGCTGCTATAAAAAAATCTATTTTTATTTAATTTTATAAAATATGACAAAGCAAACGAGACATCAAGAGTATATAAAATTGTGTAATATTTAATTTGTTTAACTTTTAAGCTTAAAGAAAAGTAAAATTAATTTATAAACACAAATAAAAAAAAAACACTTTCACCAGCAGCTTCTCCTAAAGAAATTAAAAAAAAAAAAAAACTAGTGTCTACAGCAGAACAAATAATTTTTAAAAATAAAAGACAGACATACTATATACAGACACTCTAAGCATTCCACTAAGTAACTACTTAATTTTTATTGACTTTAATAATATTTTTCTTATATCAACTCTTCCCTACAAGTTGCAATATATTGTATGAACGAATAAATATTTTCTTGTGTTAGCTTTGATAAAATTCTTGTTCATATACAAATGCAAATATTTATGATTTTTATATATGAACAAAGCAAAATTTAATCAAAAATAATAACATTAAATATATATATTTTTTTTATAAGTACATTTGTGAGCAAAATAATTAAAATATAAATTTATTTACAAATATATTATAAAATAATTATTTATATATTTTTAAAATATACGAAATATATATATATTTACAATATACCATGCTGCTGCAAGATTGCACAAATAAAGTATTTTTCAAAAATAAATTTTATAAATGAAAATGTTTCAAAATAATGTTTTAGAACACTAGAAAGTATGTACATTTTACAACACTACAAACGCGAGCAGCTGTTTATTTTGAACTGTACATGTAACTGCATTATCTAATTGTAAAGTTACTGTATTACCTTATTGCGTAATTGTACTGCACTACCGTATTTTGTTGCGTTACTGTACTACATGTTTATCATGTTCGCCGTTATTCCAATTGTTACGAAACCTTTGAACACAGAATTCGGCAAAATTTTAGTACTTTCTACTTTAGCACTAGAATTTCTATATATCGTATGAGTGAGATCAATACGTTAATCGATTCTCTCTCTACTTAATGAACAAATATACACATCAAACCACAACAAAATTTCAACGCTACAGATGAAGTTATTAATGAGAAAGAACATTATGCGCTTATTGGTGATAGTTTGGATTTTACATTTGTCGAAATGATGGGCATGCCTATGTTTTACAATGATCGTTATCCAAAACCACCAACACCAGAGCTTACCGATGAGGAAATTGCAGCGCAGGAAGCTGCTATTGCAGCTGCTGCTGATGCAGAGTTAACTGCTGCATTGGCTGCTGCTGAGGCAGCTGAACGTGGTGAAGAAATACCGAGTGGAGAAGGTGCAATTGAAGGTGGTGACGTTCCAATTGAAGCTGGAGGAGAAGCAGCTATACCAGCTGAACCAGAGAAACCAGTAACACCACCACCGCCACCACCATTTGAATATGCAATTGATTTGCCACCAGAAGGTGCTGAAGTGCCATATGTTAAGAATTTTGATCCACCACCAACTGGTGATGTACCAGCCGAGCCAGGTACTGAAGGAGCAGCAGCAGCAGTTGCTACGGAAGGCGAAGGAGGTGCACTTGCTGCTCCTGTTGAGGGTGCAACAGTACCAGCTGAGGGTGTTGCAGTCACACCGGCACCGGTTGAGGGAACACCAGCTGCTGAAGGCGCTGCTCCAGCTGCAGAAGTTCCCACGGCCGAAGCGGTTACTGCAACTAACGCAGCTGTACCTGAAACACCTGCCAACGAAGCACCACCATCTTAAATATTTGAACAGCAACAAAAGCTTATGATTATGATATCTTGTTTAAAGAGAAACAAATGGAAAATGTTCTACGATTTACATAAGACAAGTGTTTTTCTTTCTTTCTATTGCCGCTTCATTCTGCTGTCTCATTGTTTTAACTAACATCTTCCAAATTTCTTTTAACACAACCAAAATTTCTTATCGTTTACATGTCTTCTTGTGTTTACGAATTTGGCAATTATTTCTCTATAGTTTTTTTTTTTTTAGTTTAAAAATTTTGCGCTACTTTACTTTTTACTCTATACTCTTCTATGTCCTTTTCATGCATAACTTATGCTCATGCGCCTTTTCTCTTCATGCTCCTTAATTCGCTTTGCTTTTATATAAAACTTCAACTTCGCACGCACATACGCACGCATCAACTTTCAAAAATTAAATAATTTAAAAAACGACTACGATGAATAGACGATTTGATTGCTGAAAAAGAACGCTACTGCTTAGTGGGTGACAGTCTTGATGAAGCGTTTATGGATTTGATTCCAACGCTCGAACCATTCTACACACCACGCAATCCAAAACCACCAACACCAGAACTTACCGAAGAAGAACGCGAAGCCTTGGAAATAGCTAAAGCCGCAGCTGCCGCAGCCGCAGAAGCTGCTGCTGAAGCAGAGGCTGCCGCTGCAGCAGCTGCTGAACGTGGTGAGGTTGTTGAAGGTGCACCACCCGCAGCTGCAGGTGAAGAGGGTGCACCAGCTGCAGCTGCAGCCGAGAAGCCTGCTGAACCAGCAGCACCTAAAGAACCAACTCCACCACCGCCACCACCACCACCATTTGAATATTCGATTGATTTGCCACCAGAAGGTGCTGAAGTGCCATATGTTAAGAACTACGATGGACCGCCAATCGTCGAAGCAGCTGCACCAGCTGAAGGAGAAGCTGCACCACCAGCAGAGGGTGCAGCACCAGCGGAAGGAGCACCGCCAGCTGAAGGGGCAGCTCCACCAGCGGAAGGAGCACCACCAGCAGAAGGTGCAGCACCAGCTGCTCCGGCAGAAGGCGCTCCAGCTGCCGAAGCAGCTCCTGCAGCACCAGCTGAGGGTGCTCCAGCTGCCGAAGCCGCTCCTGCACCAGCAGCTGATGCAGCACCTGCTGCAGAAGCACCACCAGCAGAAGCGGCACCACCAGCTGAGGCACCAGCTGCCGAAGCAGCACCAGCATAAAGATTTAACTTTTTTACTACTGCCAATAATAATGGTTCTAAGAGATACTAAGACAACCGCTAAAAAATGCTGCCCAGAAGAACATAATCTCTTTTTTTTTATTTTATTTTTGCATGTAATATTTTTATTTTTTTTTTTTCTATTAAACAGAAAGCATCGCAAAATGTAAACCCAAAAGTGTTTTTGTTGTGCCATTTTGCAACACTAAAATTTTTATATTCTAATAGCTTTTTCTAACCTGACAATAAGACTACAAACTAATAAGCGCTTCAAGAAAAAAAAAAATAACGCCACTGACGCGTTACAATTGCTGCAAATTTTTCATAAATTATTTGAGGTAATTTTTTTTTATTATTATTTTATGTATAATTTTTTTAATGTCCATGAAAAAATTCTGATTGTAGGTTATGTTTTGTCTAAGTTTTTTATGTCATTTTTTTTTTAAGTGTATTTCTGTAATTTTTTTTTTGTTTTATTTTTTTATTAATTATTATTTTTTCGTTTATTATTTTACTTAAATATCAATCAGACGACCTTGTCTTGGAGAAGGAGAGATACAAGGATATCGGAGACGATCTCGATACCGCCTTCGTCGAGCTTATCCTCAAGGAATAAATATAATGCCGAACAGAAAAGCTATAAACAAAATCAGTTTACAAGAAACTTGGTTGCAGCAGTGTCGCCGTTTCAGCACAACAACAACAACAACAAATATAAATCTATTATTTCATATAATCGTTGCATATTTGTAGGCGCTTAAAAATTATTTTTTAGTTTTTTGCACTTTTGTAGCTTTGTAGTTGATTTTGTAGTACCAAAAATAAATTGTGTATTTGTTTAACTCAAAATGAATTTAAAAACCATTATTATTATTATTTAAATTGTGCAATAAATCATAAAAAGAAAATTAAAAAAAAAAAATAAAATCTTTTAAATTTTTTTTCTCAGAGGAAGTCAGCAAAGGTAAAGAGCAGTACAAAACAATTGCCCAAGAGTTGGAATATGCCGATCTGAATAATTACTAAAACACGCTACATAGCTAACCAAATTACTAACACAAAAGGCAAACAAAAAAAGGATGTAACAAAAAAAAAAATTTCACTGCAGCCTGTAAACTTCAAAGGACTCATATTGACAAGCGTCCACTTTTTACAAATTTAAAATTAATTAAATAAAAAATAACAAATTTGCAAAAAAAAAAAAAAAAAAATGAATATAATAAACATTCCACAATTTGTATATGTATTGTGTGTATTAAATAAAATTTATAAATCAAATATTTAACAAAAAAATATTTAAAAAAAATAATAATAATAATATAACACAAAAACTGCCTGTCGAGAAGTAATTGAAAAATAATTTTAACTAAAAATAATACGATTAGAATTTTTGTATTTAGTAATTAACAAATTCACTTGCAGAACATAACACCTTGTTTGAGATTTAATTTTTTTTTTTGTATATCTTGACCCACCAGTAATTCTTATAAAATATATAAAATACTAGTTTCCAGCAGTCTGTCTATAAAAATGCTTTGCCAACGCAGCTTAGTAAATTCACTTAAAAACATTCATTCTTTTATTTAATACAATTTATGTATGCTTTAATGCTTTCGAATGAGCGATGTGTTTGGCCTTTGATTAAAATAATTAATAATTAATTAAAATTGTAATTTAATGATTAAAGAAAATTGTAATGAAAACAAATCATAATAGCTTTTATATTTATATTCCAAAGAAGAAAGAAAAAAATGCATTTTATTTCAAATATAATATTGTAATTTTAGTCTGTATATTTTTACAATGAATAAAAAAAAATCAAAACATTCTTTTGCTATTGAAGAAAATATATTTGTTTTATTTAAAATATTAATAAGCAATAAACACAAATTACTCAAAATAGTTTGTAAACAAGCCGCCTAGGCACTAGCAGCTAGAAATTCTATAAGCTTAAAAAGTAACGTATTAGAAATCACGCAACTACTATCGAAATGTCTGTAGTTGCGTGACGACTGGAAGAACATAAACTCCAATTATAATATTAAATTTGGAACAACAAGCTGCCCAACAGACGAATCCATGACAGACAAAGCACAGCAATGAAAATCTTACAAGCATAGTACTAGTTACTTTAAAGCTTTAGCAGCAATTGATGCACTTAAGTGACCTAATAAATATGTTACAAGCTAATGTTGCAATGCTCTGAGCAGCTAAAATCTCTAGAAAGCTTTATTGGGTTAACGAAATAGAAGATGCTCAGATCTGCGAACATGTGAGGGAAGTTACTTGGCTGAGGATGGTAACAAGTCAAAATAGGCATTTAAGTCGAAACATTTCTAGGAAGACTCTCCAGACAAGGTTTTCATTAGCTATGGCAGCGTGTTTCTTCAAAACTAAACAAAGTAAAAGGTTGCTATGCAAGTCCTTTAGTTGAGAGTTTTAAAAGTGTTCCATTCAGTAGTACAGATGTTCTCCAATATCATTCCTGACATCAACAATGAATTAGTTACAACGTCGAAATACATTTCATAGAGGATATTGAGTCTGGAATATAAGTCGAAGTTCGTTAAATAGATCGTCCATAGAGCCCAAAAAGTTGCTTCATAAGCTGCTACTTCTCCTTTGACGAGTTTCTTTACGAAAAGTTAAATATAAAAGAGAAACGAACAAAACTCGGCGACAAAAAAACTATGAAAACGAGAGTAATACAATGCTGGGAAAAAAAGAGAAACAAAATACCCAAATTCTCATGCAATAGGTAGAGGCTATACAGTGTACCTAATGTTCTAAGCCCAAAGAACTTCTACCAAGTTTGGACCAAAACTAAAGATCTGCATCATGAAAGCTGTTTTTAATAATTCTCATATTTCGGCGTATAGCTTTTCTCTGTTTGTGTTGGACCTACCTGCGCCTCACATTACAATGTAATATTAGAATATATTCCAATAAATCTTTCTTTTCTATCGATTATGAGCATTGATATCGCTAATACCATCTTTAATGCCGAGACTAGAAGGTGTTGCATGGTCACTATTGAAAACTTCACAAAATGTTTTCAATATAACTTTATCTAATGCATTCTAGATCATGGATACGATGGTTACGATCTCGCCACTGCAATAGTGAATGGCAGCGTTCGAGTAAATGAAAGTGGCAATGCATAGTAGTGTATCCTAGAGTTCTATAATAAGACCTTTAGGTTACCTATGAATCAATCCATCAGAAAAACGAAGAATTCATCGATGCCGCAACTCGATAAACGCTTAAGAATCACTCGATTTAGCTGACTACAGAACACTTCTAAGGTACACAGCAAGTAGTGCACCACTTTTTTCATATGCAAATCTATTACAGTGAAAATATTAACAAATATTTTTAGCCCAAAAAAAAATATATTTATATAGATTGCAACAACCGGAAGCCTATTATATTGCTATGATAGCATAATCTTTTGTAAAACAAAAAAATTTTTATAAAAGAAGACTATTTTAATTAATTAAAACACCGCACAACCGTTGAATAATGCCTCAGCATACAAAATGTTTTCAAAAATATTTTCTTTTATTAAATAAAATAATAAAAAAAAAAACGAAAAGCATTTAATATTTGTTTTGAACGATCTGCAGCGTAAATTTTGTCTGTTGCTGGCATAAAATATCTTACAGATACAATGCGCGGATGTCTAAATTTAGAACATGCAGATACATATTGAGTAAAAAAAAAACTTTTTTATACGTTGAAACAAAAGAAAAACAAATAGATTTAAAAATGAAAATACGAAAGAAAAAAAATCCAATTGAAAAATATTAAAAAACGCATAATTTTCACGCTATTTGTGAATCGTCGAATAACGATGAGCTGACGCGGCGGCGTATGTACATAAAAATGCCGAGCTACCCGAACGTCAGAAGAAATGAAGCAATCAGACGATTATAATAAAAGATCATATCAAATGTTTTGGTATAGGTGAGTACACAAATACAAATAAAGATACAAAAAAAAAAAAAAGAAAAGTATCTAAGGAAATTTTCTAAATTCTGCGGGAAATTTTTCATTCGAGAGAATAAATCGTACGTCGAAAAGTTGACTTTTTAGCCTTGATCAGCGGAAAAACTCTTATAGATACTAGAAAAGCTTTTCTTGCTTCTTTGTTTCTATGGCGTAAACAATTTATTGGGAAATTTTTTTGTTTTTCGTTTCATTTTCCTATTGCAAAGACTTTTCCGTGCTGAACTGTGTGAGTGTTTGTGTAGATTTTCGAACGGAGTAAACAGTATTTCTTTGGTGGCTTTTTGCGTTTAGCCAGTTTGTCCGCATCAGTGTTCTCGGGGTTTCGACAGCGTATAGTGTGTTTGAAACGCTAAGGTTAGTTGCTGGCGTTTGTGCTAAAGGATATATAACAAAAAAAAAAGATTTTTTTAATTAATTCGAAATCGTTGAGAAGCAACAGTTTTAAGATTAAGATACAAAAATATTAATTAAAAAAATAAATAAATAATTTTTATTTAAAAAAATCGTGTAAGACTTTTTAGAGAAAAATAATTAAATAAAAAATTATTCTTTTTCTAAATATATAAAAAAATTAATATAGATCAAAATTTGGCATATAAAATGCTTAGAAAAAAAGAGAAAGTGCATATGTATGTGTGTGTGTTGTATAAAAATAAATTAATGCTCAAGGAAAAATTATCTTAAAGATACTTTTTTTTGTTTAATAAAAAAATTGATAAAAAAATATAATGAAAAACAATTATAAAATAAAAATAATTCGTAATAAAAAGTGCACTTTAATAAATAATAATAGTAATTGTAATTCCAGAAATATTAATAAAAAAATATAAAAAAAATAAATAAAAGATACAAAATTTTTTTATGCAGTCAAAATATTCTTTTAAATAAAAATTCCAAGAAAATAAATTTCTTTTCACCCAAAACCATATCCATTATGATGTTCAAAGTGAAAAATTTGCTTATAAGGAATTTTGTAACTAAATCTGTCGGGGTTACCAACACAATGATGTTCATCTAATGTATCTACAAAGTATCATAGTATCTGTGTGTGAAATTACGCTCTCACATATACATACACACAAACTGAAAATGAAAAAAAAATATTTGCACATCATACAGCAACACATACATACAACGCAATATATACAGAAAAACACCTACACACATACATATGCATTTCAAAACAAAAAGTATCTGAAAAAAGCTATGCACAAAAAAAAAAAATTAAATACACTCAAACTCTCATACGTATTTCTTTTTTAAAATTATTTTTAAGATATATTTTATACAAAATTAACTACAGATAGCCACCTGCCTTTGCATGATATTTAGCAGATACTCATATTCAAAAAAAAAAAAAAGATATCTTTTTGAGAAAATTTTTAAAATCATAGCAAATTATTTTTAACTTAAAAAGTTTTATCTTTTAATTCTTTTTGTCTTGCAGCGCTTTAAGCTTTTGAAATATCTTATTGGGTTGTCTGTTAGCTATTTATCCTTGAGCAACTTTATGTCAGATATTATGAAAAAATATATATAAAGTATATATTATAAATACACAGCTAGATCACTGCCACCCACACATATAGTATGATTTTATATTCAAAAAGATTTTTAAATGTGAATGAATTTTTGGGATATATGTATACATAAAATTGATTCGAATTTTTAATAAAATAAAGTTGTATATATAAATTTTAAGCAAAAAGATACATTCTGAAATATACATATATTTTTTACTCTTTTATCGCTTGAAAATAGATTTTTAACTGAAAGATCAAAACTTTCTAAACTGAAAGAAAGGAACTGAAAACTTTTATATACGATCGATATCTTATAGATTAAAGTTCATATGACTCAATAAGAACGAAGAACTAAGCATCAGATACTAATTTGTAAAAGCATCGGGAATAAATATATCAAAGATATTAGCCAAATAAAAATTATGTAAAAAGATTTAAAATATTTTTTTTATACCAAATCTGACAGTAAAAAGTGAAGCAACCTTTTTAAATGCATCTAAATATTAAAAATATTATATATTAGATCAGATAAATATTTTAGAAGCTGATATTTATATACAAAAAAATTTTAATAGATTTGTATCTCATAGATTTCAATCAGATATTAATAGAGATTTGTTTAAAGGTATACTACTTTTATTTTATAGTTTTTTTTTGTATATAATTATAAAAAATATCATCCATCTAATTTGCGCAGATACATACTAAAATTTATGATACATAAAATACATTGTATGACTTTGTACCAATTTTTGTATGTTAGCGCCCCACATACCATAATGTATGCCACCTACGCGCACCTACACAGCAACACTGAGCATAAATGACCTAAAAAAATATACAAATACAAAAATCACCTCAGAAAAAAATTCTTTAAAAATATTGCAAAACAAAAAATAGAAAAAATATGTTTCGAAATAACGAAAAAATTCTAGAATTACATTTTAGCACGGAAAAGTCCATAAAAGCGTGCAGAACTCACTGGATATATGCTCTCTCTTAAAAAAATATATAGAAATAAATACATACAAAAAAATACTCATATAGATCCACCCACAATCAATGAATGTATCTGTATCTTTTTGAGGTTTATTTTTAAAAATGCGAGAAAAAGAAAAAGCTCTGTGAAATACTATTTTGGCAGCTAGAAAATATGTCTGTGGGCGTTTGTGAATGTTCTCTGCTTAATTATTTTCAATGTTTACTGCCTGACATCAGGAACTATATACTATATACATATACATATACTACAGATACATACATATGTACATGGTCATATAGCCATAAAAGATTTTTTTTTTTGGAAATGTTTTGTTAATATAAACAAATAAAAAGTTTAATTGCAGCGTTTACTGAACAAGTTAATTAAGATTTTCGAATACTGCAAGTCTATAGGAATAGCAGGTGATCATTATGTAGCATGGTATAGGAATTATAGAAAGTTATTATGGATGCGTAAATATAGTTTAGCTTCTATTAAACTACTTTCATTATATTACAAACCAGATCAGATCTGATAACAATTAGAATACATCAAAATCTTTTAAAAACTAAGGCCCATTTTTATTAAATTAATTACATCTCATGATATTCCAGATCATTTTTAAAAAAAATATTTAAATATGCATTCAGATCGACATCTTCTAAGCAGAAACAAATACTATATACATAGTATGTCACGCTATTTACTGAGCAGCCAAGCTCTTTGATATTTAATTAATACTAATTAATACTAAAGATTTTTTTTTTTTTTTAGACTCAATTGATTAATAACACCCATTTTCCGTCTCTCTTTCTATTTGCAGTACTTCCATTTTTTTTCTTCCTTCCACAACAAAGCGATAAAACAACACATTCAACATGGACGCCATCAAGAAGAAGATGCAAGCGATGAAGCTTGAGAAGGATAACGCCATTGACAAGGCCGATACCTGTGAAAATCAAGCTAAAGATGCCAATACCCGCGCCGACAAACTCAATGAGGAAGTGCGCGATTTGGAAAAGAAATTCGTACAAGTCGAAGTTGATTTGGTCACATCCAAGGATGCTCTCGAGAAGGCCAATCAGGAACTCGAAGAGAAGGAAAAATTGTTGACCTCAACTGAATCTGAGGTAGCTACCTTGAATCGTAAGGTACAACAGATTGAAGAAGATTTGGAAAAATCCGAAGAACGCTCAACCACCGCTCAACAAAAGCTGTTGGAAGCTACACAATCTGCTGATGAGAATAACCGTATGTGCAAAGTGTTGGAAAATCGTTCGCAACAAGATGAAGAACGTATGGATCAATTGACCAATCAATTGAAGGAAGCACGTATGTTGGCTGAAGATGCTGATACTAAATCCGATGAAGTATCACGCAAGCTGGCCTTCGTTGAAGATGAATTGGAAGTTGCTGAGGATCGTGTACGTTCCGGTGAATCAAAGATCATGGAGTTGGAAGAAGAATTGAAGGTAAACACTTTGACATTTTGTTTTGTTTTCAAATATTAGAAAAGTTTGCTTGTGTAATAGGTTGTCGGTAACTCACTGAAATCTTTGGAAGTCTCCGAAGAGAAGGCCAACCAGCGTGTTGAGGAATTCAAGCGTGAAATGAAGACGCTCTCCGTCAAATTGAAGGAAGCTGAACAGCGCGCTGAACACGCTGAGAAGCAGGTGAAACGCCTGCAGAAGGAAGTCGACAGGCTAGAAGGTAAGTCGAAATTATTTGATAGCTATAAAGCATAGTCTGGAGTCGAATAGTGCCAAACTATTCTAAAACTATTGGCATATAACTAAATTTGTAAACAAAAGAACAATTTTTTTATGCCTACAACTGCTTAAACTAACGCGAGCGTTGTAAATATAACAAATTTTTTTTATATATAAAAAAATATATTTTTTTTACTATTAAAAATATTATACCTACGCTATGCTTTTTAATAATCAAAATATAAACAAAAAAAATGAAAAATGCTTTTTGCAGACCGTCTCTTCCATGAGAAAGAAAAATACAAAGCAATCTGCGATGATTTGGACTCGACATTTGCTGAACTTACTGGATATTAAAATACTCCAAAAAAAAAAAAAAAAAAAGAAACCAATCAAAACAAAAAATACAAAACAATTCAAAAATCCCTATCAAAACTCAAACAGATTTATGTTCTACTGCCTTCCATTGTCAGATATTTTACATAAAAAAAGGTTTTTTTTTTGAACATTTGTACATTACGTACCACTGTACACGCACACACATACATATATATTCAATACAACGACTCAACTACACTGTAAATAATTTTTTACAACAAATTACATTGTTTTTATTTTACAAAAAAAAAAAAAACAAAATCCCTTCCGTTGCCTTTTACATACAAAATACTTACTGTACTCTATGTATAAACAAATCAACGTCCAGAACTACAACAACAACAAGTACTACAAGAACAACAACTACAACAGCTATAGCTAGCAACAAGAACTACAGCAAAATGCAGTATATATATATATATCTAAAAAAAAAATATCTTCATTAGTAAACCTGCCTAAAATTACAAAATTTCATTTTTTTGTACATAAAAAAAGGCCAGTAACTTACCATGTAAAGATATAAAAAAAAAAAACAAAATACCAAACCAATACGAAAGGTGATTTTTTCAGAGTTGTAGCTAAGTATATTGAAAAAAAAGATACTATTTTCGTCTGTTTTGTGTGGCATGTTTTGATTTTTGTCTTGTTAAACCCAGACACAATTTCCTCCCAAAAAAATATGTCTCAAAAACCTACAATGCCACTCTATACTTCTCTATATAAATTTTGAAATTCGATTTTCATGCATAAATACTGCACCAAGTTACCAAATCTATGAGATGCAATATTTTTTACGCACTGTAGTTTTATTTTTACACTCGTTTTTTTTTCTTTTTATTACACAAAAACCATTAATTTGACAACACTAGACAAAAAAAAAAGCACAACCCCAAAAAAAAAAAAAAACAGTGTTTAAAGAATTCCAATATCCTACAACACTAAATCCTAAAACAGTGTTGAAAACTTGAAAAAAAACTAATAAGCTATGCAAAAAAAAAAAAATTAAATTAAACGCTTGCCAAAGCAGCGACTAAATATTTTTTCCAGTGTATGCGTAAACCGCACAGTGGTTTGTTATATGTTTAAAACAAAAATATTTTTCAAGAAATCAATACATCACGAAAATCTGTACTTTGTGTGCTAAATGTTTTTATATTCTTTTATATAACATTTTTTTTTAAAGCAAAAATATTAATTCAAATTATTTTATTCTTAATCACAGACGAATTGGGCATCAACAAGGACAGATACAAGTCTCTTGCCGACGAAATGGACTCGACATTCGCCGAATTGGCTGGTTATTAAATAATTGCATAAAAAAAAACCCAAAACATGTCAACCTACGCAATTATATAAAAAAGAACTTATAAGAACAACTGCTAAACGATTATATCTCAAAGAAAAAAAAAATTGAATTACCAAAAATAACAACAATTGTGTATATTTATTGAATAATTTTTAATAAAAAAAAAAAAGAAAACCAAAACCAAAAAATAAACAGACGCAGTAGTTGAAGTTGAAGCAAAAGTATCTGACTGCGTGCTGCATTATTTAATTTTATTTAAATATTAATTTTATATTTTTTAAATAAAAAAACACCTAAGAAAAAATATATCAAACTACCGCAAATGCATATGAAATAAAGAGCATACATACGTGTTACTATCTATTTCAAACTATTTTAGAGAAAAGATTTAGAGAGATCAAAACTATTTTGTTGTAAAATTAAAAAAAAAAAAAAAAAAAAACGTAGATAAATGATGGCTTTTACAAATTAAAAACAAAAAAAAAAAAAAAAAAAAAAAAAATTTAAAAATATAAAAAAAAAAGTTTTATGATTTTATGTTTGCTTTAATAACTTTGAGTTTCTTTGCTTTGCATAAAAATTAATTTCGTGGAAATACTATTGAGCTATATAGTTCGGTTGAAGGTTTATCATGGCTCGTTTGTATCTTTTTAAATTCAAGTGCAAAATCTAATGGGAAAAACCGTACCAAAAATGCTTAAGAAAATCGAAAAACCAAAAAGATGCGTCACGCATAAACCGGATTTTTTTTTTTTTTTTTTTTTTAATCTTGAAGTTGTTTGAAATGCATGTAAATAGTGTACGAGGATAGTTTGGAAAGTATTAATCAAATAATCATGTGTAGGTAGTCTTCTTTAAAGCAACAAACTTAGTTGAATTCTTAAAAGAATTGATTTCGAAAAAGTTCAGGGCCCTGGATATTGTAGAGCAGACAAACGTGCCAGGTGGGGCACTGTGATCGACATTCCTTTTAAGAAGAAGTCAGTTGAAAATTCGTTGGCAACTGACAAATCGCTCATTCAAAGAAATAACTATTCTGTTATATCGAGTGATGTGCTGGATCCATGGTCCATCAACGTGGTAAATTTACTTGAAATGCGCTAAAACTGGTGCAAACCACATTCATTATCTTCCAAGCTACTCTCGTATGCAAAGATACAAACAAATAAATCATATGAAAATCAATTAGCGTCAACAATTTGTTTAAACGGTTTATTATAGGCCACAAAATAGAGCAAATAAGAGTTATTTTCAAACTACTCGACTATTATATACCCTCAATAGCATTGCTAACTAACTGAATATGTATCTCTGTAGTCTTGAGAACTAGATGAAAAAGACTCTGTGAGAGTTAACCATGCTCGGATCAAAACAAGCTACAGGCTCTACTTATGTATATAGTTTATAAAAAAGCATATTACAATTTCGTTTAAAACATTTAAATGAGTTAGTCAATGCTAACCAAGTGTCTTACGTCTTTGTGTGGGGGAGAGCTCTACAATTGGGAGCACTTCATTTTTAAAAAGTTTATGACAAATCATAAGCTTACCACGTCTATTTATATATTTTTCATAACAGATATTATTGTGACGTTACTGACCAAGTTATAACGAAGGTTATTGCTGTTTATGAATTAACACAAAATCTTAAATCATTTTTAATTTTTATCTTTAAATTTTCTCGTAAATTAAATGACTTCGACCCCAACTATTATAGCAACTAACGAGGCACTAATTTGTGTACACATATATTAATTTTAATATCATAATTATCACTTCATTGTGCATATGTAACGTGTCTCGTGTGTAGAAGAAAAAAAAACATAAAATGTAGAAGAACAAGTTTACAAAGCTGAGACGCGACCACCTTAAACCATAAAATACCAATAAGAAGTCAAGTAAAGACTTTAAGAAATTGTAAATGCAACACTAAAGTTATGTTTGTGCGAGGGTAATATCGAAAGTATTTCATAGTTTATATTTGATTTACTGATATAAACCCCAGCGAATTATGGCTCCAAATGAAGCTAAGAAAAAGGCTCTTGAGTTAGAATATATATAGACAAAACATAGACAGAAAAGTTGTGCAAGCTGCTTCTCTATTAAAAGTGACTCCTTTCGTATAGTCTCGACGAAAAGCTCCATAAACTGACATCCAGAACTGGAATACCAAGAAGCTTACTTTCGGGAAACATATTGTATATATTACACATGAATTCTGTTATGAGAGACCTGCTGAAGATAATCAACTAAATAAATAGTCATAAAACTGAACATGTAACCCTCGTAATACAACAACAATTATTCACACGCATACGAAATATTTAAAAAAAAAAAAAAACGTTAAGAGAAAGTGAAATTTTGCATTTCTCAGATATTCCAAAGAAAGACAGAAAGAGAGGGCCAAAGAGTTGTGTGTTGGCGGTAAAAACAAAAAAAAAAAAAAACGACAATGATAAAGAAGAAGTAACAGCTCCAATTGAAAGAAACAAACAAACCAAAGCTCCAACGGACAAAAGTTAAATACGGCGGCGCCAAGTTTAGTTTAAAACGAGTCGCAGACGCGGCTACAAGCAACGGAAAAAAACAAACGCAACAAAAGAAATAAAAACTTTAAATAAAAATATTAAATTATTAAAACGAAACCGAAAGTAAATTGCAAATCGAAAGGTTGAAAAGCGACGCGTGCTACGCATTTTAAATTAATTTTTTTTAAATGCAGTAACGCTATAACTAAATGTTTTAAGCTTGATTCTTTGTGACGTCATAGCCAATGAAGCCACTTAGAAACCGACAATAAATTACGTCTTATGACGTATAAACGTATTACAAATCACGCCGTTTTAATGACTTACTACTATACAATCGCTTTATCATTCGTTTTGTGTTTGGCCAATATAAATGTTGTCTTATGCAATGATGAAACCAATAAAAATGGTGAAAATATGCAAAAATACGCGGATGATTCACAACCGGAGGCAACAGCGGAATTAAAACAATGCGAAGCTGCAGATGCGGGACAGGTGTGGTCGCAATTTCTCGAAGATTATGTTGTTAGGTAAATAAAAGATTAATAAATAAATGCAAAAAAAAAAAAACACGATACAAATAATATTTTCAGTCAAAGCAACACGAATAATCGCATGTCAAAAGATTTGCCATTTGATTATTCCGGCGCTCCAGGACCTGGTATGCATCATTATCCGTTAAGCTATCACTCATCCGCTTATAAGCGACCGACGCAATCAAATATCTATATTACGCGCCGTGTCGGTGAAGCGGCTGAATTAGAGCCACATATGCGTAAGCCACCAGTGGAGAGTCCACCAAATATAAATCCACAATTTCGTCCAATGACAAATCAAATGTTGCAACAACAACAGCAACATCATCAGCAGCAGCAACAAAGGCAACAACCAGGATTTTTGCAGCAATTATTAGGCTTTGGTGGCAGTGACAACATTAATACAGGTCCACCACCACCCACCAGTGCAACAACAGCAACTACGTCCTTCGATTCCGACGCAACAAGCGGCACAGCATCATTTACTTGGCGCACCACCACAACATGGTGCACCGCAAACTTTCCGTGCTGTCTCCGAAAATGATTTATATCTTTTGGGTGCCATTGAAAAATTAGTCTATCGCGTTGATTATCTTGAGAGTCGCATTAGACGTGCAGAGCAATTAATCTACTATCTAATGGCGGGCAATAATCAGAAAGAAGGTATTTATATATAAAACATATAATTTTAATAAATACTTTTACAACTTCACAACTCAATTACAGTAAAAGATCCATGTCCCACAAATTTTACACGCATCAGTGACAATTGTTATTACATTAACAGCCATCAGCAGGTCAATTGGAAGACAGCAAATAGCGCTTGTAAAGCACTCAATTCACATTTAGCTGAATTCGAACGTGTCTCAGAGAATGAAGAGATTATGGCTTATTTACTAAACCAACCTAATCATCGTGGGCGTGACTATTGGTTAGGTGGCTTAAACCCCGGTTTACTTTGGATTTGGTCAAATTCTGCTAAGCCTGTTAATCCAAATATGAATTTAACCTCAATTGCAATGACTCAAAAACAGGATAATGCTACAGAATCCAATCTTGTTGATGGTGATGTTGTTAAAGAGAAACCTGATGAAGAGGCAAATGAAACTATATTAAATAATACTTTAGAGATTCAGGGCCAGGGACGTTGCTTGCGCCTTTCGTATAATAGCGCAAAGCATTCGTATGCCTATTACGGACAGGAGTGCACTTCAAGGCATCATTATATCTGTGAAGCCGAGGATAAGACGCTGGATAATAAGATTAAAAAAATTTCACGTGAACTGAAACTACTTGAATAATAGAAAACGATTTTATTTGTTAATATTTTTTTACTACTAATATTTATGTAATTAATTTATCTTTAGTTTATACGTAATACACTTTAAATAAAGTATTCAAATTTGAAGTTGGAAACAAAAATTTTGAAAAAAGCATTTCTACTGAAACAAGACAGAATGCTTCTATTGCATGTGCAACATTAATTGAATTTAAATTT
The DNA here is from genome assembly GCA_018903435.1 of Leucophenga varia. Taxonomy (NCBI): domain Eukaryota; kingdom Metazoa; phylum Arthropoda; class Insecta; order Diptera; family Drosophilidae; genus Leucophenga; species Leucophenga varia. Next base: position 6,006,154 of record JAEIFJ010001870.1, read on the forward strand.
CAAGAGTGAAGCTAAAGAGAGCAAAGCATTTGATTGTATTTTATTCAAGTTTATAAAATATATACACAAGTAATAATCCGTGCAATAAATGACATACACTTTGCTACAATATAATATCTGTTAATCTACTTACCTAATCCCGTATAAAAAACAAAATAAAAAGGCTTTCTTAATAAATAAAAACCCAAAACAACAGTCGCACTTAACGAACGCTTTGGACAGAGTTGTCAACTACTTCCTGCTCTGTTGTATCGACAATGAATATTGCCACACTGCATTAAAAAGTGCTGCCATGTTTTATCTCGCTCGCACTCATACAATATTTAGCTGGTCTTGCCTTAACTTACATGTGTATATGTTGATTTTACCTCAACGACACACACATCACATCACCGCAAAAATTAATAAATTTACACGGAAATTTGAATAAAAACAAGAACACAATTTCAATTTAGGTGCAGAAGACATTTACTTTATGTAAGTACGCAACATAATTTATGTCCAGTGTGTGCTAAGTGTTTTCAAAAAGGAAAATGTTAAATTGAATTTTCAAGTGTTGAGGTAAAGTGAACGTGAAAGTCGTACAAAATAAAAACAACAACAACAGCAACAAATTAGCGCTCAAAAACCGAAAAATATTGTTTTCAATTGGAATAGTGAATGCAATAGCTAATTTTGGTGTATTTTGTTGATATTCTAATTATTATTTAAGTCTTTTTCACTATGTCATTTAGCTGTTGCAGCGGCAGCAGGTGAAGTGGCAATGCGGCGGATATAAAATGCAGTAGCAACGCAAGGCAACCACCCACCCCACCCATACGCAAAATATTGCCACGGCGAGATTTGCTGCTGTTGCCGCCGCAAGCTGCTACAAAATATATGTATTTTTTTATTAATTAAATGTTTTATTTGTTTTTTTTTTTTAGAAATTGGAGTAAAGCTTTAAATATAGCCTAGCTACGGCATGGCGGTTAAAGTGCAATTCGAAATCGGGCATACTTCAAAGTTACGCAGCAAGAAAACACCGGAAGGCTTCACGCATGATTGGGAAGTCTATGTACAGGGTGTTAATAAGTCCGATATAAGTGCATTTGTTGAAAAAGTTGTCTTTAATCTACACGACTCGTTTCCAAAGCCTAAACGTGGTAAGTAAAAAAAATTCAACTTTTTTGCGCCAATTATTACTCTTATGTTTTGTTTGTTTCAGTTTGTAAAGAGCCACCATATGTTATACAAGAATCAGGCTATGCAGGCTTTGAGCTGCCTATAGATATATATTTTCGCAATCGAGATGAACCTAAACGTGTGCAATACACTTATGAATTGGATCTACAACAGGAAGGTCCACCTCAGCATCGTTACGATACAAAAAAATTTGTATTTCCAACATCATCTGAGGAATTTCGTAGTAAACTTATGCGCGGTGGTGGTGTATCAGTTTCTGCAATAGCAACTGGCGCTGTGGGCGTTACTTCTAATGTTGCCGTTGCTGGAGTTAGTGGAGGCCCTGCTGCTGGCGAAACTTCAAGCGAACTAAATAAGCAAAAATCCAGTAGTAATGCCGAGGCTACAGCTACTGCTGCTGTTGCTGGCGGCGGTGGGAAAAAACATAAATCACGTGATGAGACTAAACCGAACACATTTTCAACACTTTTTGGGCCACCTATAACCAAGGGCAGCGGTAATAGTGCACAGAGTGCAACGTCAAAACATTCACCGGATGGCAAAAACAGTAGCAGTAAAAGTAGCAAATCCGATGCCCAAGAACCTAAAGAGAAATCAAGCAAAGAACGCGATAAATCTAGCAATCCGGACAAAACACGTGACAGATCCGAGAAGAAGGAAAAACACAATCGTGACAAGGAAAGCAAAAAAGGTAGTAGTAGTGGCGATAGTAAACATGAAAAACGTGAAGAGAAATCGAAAAAGGATAAATCACGCGACAAAGAACGTGAAAGAGATCGTGATCCAAGTGGCAGCAGCAGCAGCAACACAAAACGTTCGCTAAGTCCAAAATCTAGTAATCGCAACTCAGAACCGAATGCACCAAGCCCAAAGAAAGTGGCACTTGACACCGGTGCCGGTACACCTAGTACAATTGGTGCTGCGCGTTCCAAAGATAGTAAAGATGAAGCTAAGTCAAAGTCGGACGATAAAAAAGAACGTGAACGCAGCTCCGGTGGCAAAAAGTCTAAAAAAGAAAAGAAAGACAAAGATAAAGAACGTGAACGTGAGCGTGATAAGCGCGATGAGCATGGTGGTGGCAAAGAAAAACAACGTACACCCAAAGACGAACAACGCAATTATAATGTAATCAGCGAAGGCCAAGTGCCGGTTACAGGCGCAGGTAACAGCGTTAGCACAGCATCATTGACGACTGCCGTGGGTAGTCACTCCGCTGCTGAGCCTGCTGCCGCCAAGACTGGTAAAACAACGCCACAATCCTTGGTCAGTAATAGCAGCAGTGGCAGCAGTCTCAACAATAATAAGCGCAGTGGTGCCGCTGATAAAGAGGAGTCTAAAACTGATACCAAAAGCGAAAGCAAAGCGGAGCGAGAACTCCCTAACAGCAAATCCAATGCAACTAGTGGCGAAAAATTAAAATCGCATAAACACAAAAAGAAGGATAAGAATAAGGAAAAAGATAAGGAACGTGAGCGTGATAAAGATAAAGATTCTAAAGAGAAGGATAAAGAAAAATCGAAGGAACGTGAACGTGAAAAAGAAAAGTCAGCAGCGATTGAGAAGACACAAGAAGTAACCAAAAATGAAACAGTTACATCAACGCTGCCAGCGAATACTGCAGTTGAAACTACGGATAAAACTAATACGACAGCAAATACATCAACCGGCAGTGCAAGCAGCAATAACAACACTACATCGGGCGGCAAAAAGGAAAGACACAAAAAATCCAAAGAAAAATCTAAAGATGAAAAACGTCAACGTGAGGCCTCTACAGCAGCAGCAACCACAGCAACATCTCCGCCAGACGTTGTTAAGCAAAGCAAGCAAACAAATGCAAAAACGGTAACGCACAATAATCTAGATCTCAGCGATATGGACTCAGCGCAATCGGCTCCAGATATAACAGCGTCGAATGCATTAACAGCGGCGACAACAGCAACTGCAGCAATATTGCAACCGCACTCGGACAGCTCAAATAGTAGTTTTCCCGATTTACCGGCAAAGTCAGGCACACAAAGAAAGGAAAAAAAATGCAGCAAAGAATCTTAACAACAATAGCACTTCGTCGAAGGAGCCTTCAACAAAGCAATCAAGTGGCAAAGAGCATAAATTGCGTGCAGAACAAAAATCTAAAAATAGCGATAAATCGGAAAAAATTGATAAAAATGAAAAAACCGAAAAAACTGTGCCTGAAAAGCCTGAAAAGGAGGATAAAAAGCGAAGACGCACCTCTCGTGAAAATAATAATACCACTAGTAGCAGTACCTTCATTGAACCGCCAGTAAAACAGTCGAAAAAGGAACAAAATAAGGCAGCACGTGAAAAGTCAAAATCACCTTCATTACGTACGGCAGCAACAACCACAGCAACTAGCAATAACAACAGCTCAATAACAGCAGCTAATAATATAACTCAAACGAATGCAGCAGCAACATTCTTGCCACCACCAGCTGCAAGCAGTGCAACATCACCAAATAATGCAGCTATTACAGGCGCAAATTCACCAGCAGAAGCACAACAACAAACCACACCGCAACATGCATACCAGCAACCAACGCCGCCGCCGCCTCCGCCACCATTAACAGGAACAGCGGTAGCAACTGCTGCAGCATTGCCTACAGAATATCTTAGCGAATTGCAAGAGTTGCACCACAAAATAATGACACTTCAGGATAGTGAAGAATTGCAACAGGTTGTTGAATTAATTGCCGAGACTGGTTGCTATGAAGTCACTACCAGAACGTTTGATTTTGATTTGTGTAAATTGGATCGTACAACTGTACAAAGATTGCAAGATTTTTTTGCTACAACCGTTTCGTGACACAAAATGCACAGCAGCACAGTTTATACATAAAAACGCATAACCAAATCATGAAAATATAAAACAAAAACAGATAAAAGATGTAAAGCTGTAGTCTAGTAAGCTCGACTATGAGATACCCTGTACCCAATTCCCTGTTTTGAAAAAGCCGATCTAAACTAATTGGAACAATTTTAAACGTCATCTATGCCATTTGGAGCTATGATTTTGAACTAATTAGGACACACTTTTTTTTGGTTTGCTTTTGTCCTTATATGCTCAAAGAATCTAAAAATGAGTTTAGAGATTTTATTAAAAAAACTTAATTTTAAGTGTCAGGGCCATAGCTCTTCGAGTCTCCGAGATCGGCTGTCTAACATATGAAATCCAGAATGATTAACCGCACAAGACTTAAACATATTAGCTTTTGTGGTACAGGGTATGAAAAAAACCGACACAAAAAGTAATTTTAAACGTTTTTAGTTATATTATTGTTAAGATAAATCCCGGTGTTTTGAGGCTTATATAATACATACAAAAAACCCATATATATATATATATATATATTCTTAAATACTTTGGACTGTTTTCTGCGCTATAAAATTTATAGTTGCTACTTAGTAGCTAAAACCAATACAAGTATTCGAATTCTTGAAAGTATATAATTATCTTAGATATTGTCACACCTTCAGAATAAACACTTGAACAACCAATATACTTTTTGTATATTATAAAGTCTGTCTAGAAATATAAAAAGAAAAAGGAGTTAGAAGCTTAAATTATATTTCGTCGTTTTAAATTTTGAACTACAGTCACTCTCTTTGCATTTTTGACTTACTCAGATCACCCCAACTTATCCAAATTATTAAATTTTATTCCTATTATTGTTTAACACGACGTTAATTCTACTTTTTATTTAAATCTGCCTATAAGAATCTTGGTTTAGTTAAATTTTTTTAATATTTTTTTTTAAATAAATAAATTTATTATTTAAATAAGACTGGTTAATTTTTTTTTTTTTTTACATTATAAATTAGGTAAAAAACAAAATATGAAGTTGAATTTAAGTTGCATGATTTTTCATAAATAATATCTATTTTCTACTTGTTCTTTTATAAGCTCAAATATTAAATACAATATGCCAAAATAAATGGTTAAATGCTGCACATCAGTTTATTACAAAATTGTTTTTGTAGAGCAACCATTAAAATATTTAAAATCCCAAAAAGTTAAGTATTCTATTGAATAAAAAAAATGTAATAATTATAAATGCATTAACAAAAAAAATATATATATCTAATTTAAGTAATTAAAATAAAATATTTAATGTAAAATAAATATTTGACATAAAAACAAATCGTAATTATACAAAAATAAAAAAAAAATAAAAAATCTAATACACTTATCTGCCTTATTATAAAATATCTTTAAAAAAATATTAAATAACAGAATAATTAATATAAACAAAAACAAATACAAAATATAGTTATTCAAAAACTAAAAACAACAACGTTATATAATAAATATTAAAAATATTATTGTTGTTATAAAACAAAAAACAAAAAATGGCACTTAAAAGCAAAAAAAAAAAAAATGCAACATCTCTGATTTTTTTATTATTAAAATTGGAAAAAGCACATAACGAATTTATAATTATTTAAAAATTAAATTTAAAAAAAAATTAATTGAACTGATCAACAAAAAACATTTAATTGTGCGTAAAAATATAATAATAAAGAATAAAAATTCAAAAGCTCAATGAACATATTTAGATAAAAAAAATATTAAATTTGGAAAACGTATAATAAATTTATAAATATTAACCAAAAATTACTAAGCAAAAGAAGAAAAATAAAAATTTCTTTAAATTTTTTTTAGAAAATAGCAAACTTTTAAGGCAGAAAAGTGCAAAAATAAATATAATTGTTTTAATGAATGCAAATATATTTTAAAAATACTCTTAATTACAAACACATTTAAAAAAAAAAACTAGCAAGTATCTTCTTTGTAAACAAATACTTTAACAAAACTTATGGAAAAATAAATGCATGTATTGTATATAATTTGAAGAAATGATCTTTTATTTAAAATTAGTAAATCCTAACTTTATTTTTTTGTTGTTTTCAATGATAATAAAGTCTATACCACAGAAATATTGAACAAAAATCAAGAAATTTGATGACATAGAGTATCATTAACTAAATTTTTAATCCCACGTACACGATGTATAAGAGTAATATAAAACACCCATAACGACCGTCAAAAAAATTAAGGAAAATTAAAACATTCCACAGTAATAACTCTTGAATCCGAATTGTACCTATCACGATTGGAAAAAAAGTTGAATAATTCATAGATGATGCCTTATTTCAAAGGGACCACATATTTTTAATTAAAAGTTACCGTTTTATAATTTATTTTTTTAAATCTGAAAATCTTTCAGTATTCCAAAAAAGATCAGAATTGATCATTGCCTCCCTGTTGTGATATTTAATGATTACTTGAAAAAAGAAATAAAAAAAATAAAAGCAACTTACATCTTTAATTTTTATTTCATTTTATTTTTTAATTTTGAAACATATTAACTAGTATACTAAGTTTAATTTTTAATTTTCTACAATTAATCGTAGTAATGAATTTACTTAATTAGTAAAAATTCGTACTCAGTTGAACAAAAGTTGTATTTTTCTTTCTTGTCTTTATTTGCAATATTTATTTTATTTAAAATAATTTATTTAATTGAAAGGAATTAAAATATTTTCATCTTTTCATATGTTGTAGTAAGAAGAATCAGTAGAGCTTTAATAACGTACAAAATTAAAATATGTATTATTATTATTTTTTTGTAGTAATTTCTTTTCTTCAATATTTAAATTAATGTTTTTTATTTTTGTTTAAGTTTATTAAATAAATTTTTATTGTATTTGAGCTTTCAGCAATTAAGTTAAAATATTTTTATAATCAAATATTGTACAAGATAATTCGTTGAACCTAAAAAGGCTTAAAAAACATTTGAGCATTTGAATTTTGGAACACATTTCAGTTATATTACACAGTTAGGTTAGTTTTTATTTTTTATTTTAATATTAAGCTTAGATTTTATATATTTTATAGAACAATTTTAGTTTTAATAAAAAATAAATTTAAATAAATTAAAAAACAATTGGAATGGCAAAAATATTTGTATGAGTGTTAAATTAAAAAAAATTTGGTTTACTTATTTAAATATTTTTTGGGTTCTTTTTTTTTTAAATCTTTTAAGAAGCTATTTACACTTACAAAGCAACATATTTGTATGAGATATGTTTGCAAAAGTAGTGTAAATTAGAGAACCTACATTTAAATTTGTTTTATGCCTACTGTTTTTTTAATCTTTTTTTTTCTTCTAAACTTTGATAATTCTTTTTATATATTTATAATTTTCTTTTCTTGACTATATTTATATACGATTTAACTCATTTTCATTGAAATGAAGACGACAACATCGACATATAACATCAAATGCAAGCTGATTTGTGTTTTCTTTTGGTGGATTACATTACTAATATGGCGCATTTTAAAATGCTTTCTTTTGTCTTAAAATTAGAGCTTAATTAGATTTAGATAAATTTAAATTTCTTAATTTACACTAGTTTACAAAACATAGTTTTTATGAAACTGTAACGCTTCCATCGGTTTGTCTTCTTGTACCCGTGGAAAATTTAATACGTTCGAATAATGAGATCAAAGCTGAACTGAACGTTTTTACACGGACATATGTGTTAAAGTTCGGTGCAGTGTCACACATAAGGTTACCATTCTAGAAAGGTTACCATTCTAGGAAACTCCCATTGAACATATGACGTATTTTCGACATTGCTGATGTTTTACGTAAGTGAAAAATATATTGCGGATATGAATTTGAAAAAACTGGCTTTCCAATCTCGGAAACAAAGAAGAAGAATATAAGATACTCTACAAATATTATTAAACCAATACGACAAAGGACTAGTTTATATACATTTGAATGCATTCATTAAAAGCAACATTTTACTGTCTTTATAGAGCCATCGTTATTACTATATTTCGTAAACTAGTGCTATTAGCGAAACTAACTTACACATAATATTCATTTTTATTTTTTTTTTTACTTATAAAATAATTTTTTATTCTTTATATTTTTATTTTTTGAAAAATGCATATTTGGTATTCAATGCATAGATCTTTACAATTTAAACATTTAAACTGTTCTTTGTGGTGTTTTATCTTTTTTTTTATTTTTCATTATTTTACTATGTATATAAATTCTATGGGGATTGCTTTAATGTTTTCGTGTGTTATTCATTTATTTTTTATTTGAATTATTTTGCATAATATTAATACATATTTTATTTATTCATTTTGTTTTTTAGATGACACATAAAGTATTGCAACAATTCAGTTCTCATAGCATGGAACTAAATGCTACGCTTCAAAATGTAGTTCATCATAACATGATTTTTTTGTGATTTGGTTTTTTAATTGTTATTATTACTTTGTTTTTATTTGTGAAATACTATTAATGCATAATGTGTAATAATAATATTATTGAAAATAATACCATATAATATACAATATTATAATTACTTTTTGGTCAGTTAGATTGGTTTGCAGTTGCTATTAATATTTTTAATACTGTTCTTTCATTTTATGCCGATATAATATTGTTTAAATATTTCTATTGAAATTGCATGAGTTTGAGAAACAACACTGATTTTATTTTTATTTTTAATTATTAATTATTTTTCTTTTCATAAATTACAAATACTTAGTTAATTTACATTTAATTTATTTTTTATTTTTTGATATTAATAATCTCAAAAGTTTTGAATAAATTGATAATTGATTTTGTACATTGAGAAAATTTTTAAAATTATTTTAAGTTGTATTTTTGTATTTTTTTTTTTTTAGTTTTGACTAAACGAATAAAAATATTATTTTAATATTTAATTTAATTTCTAGCCTTTTGTTCGTCTAAATATCTTTTTTATAATACAATTTAATTACAATTGTGCACAATTAAACACAGTACTAAGTTATATTTTAATAATAATATTTATTATTTAATATTTTTAATGAGCATTTGGTTTCATGGCAATTCATTTTATTTAATTATTATTGTAATGTGATATTTTATTGTGTATGAATTTATCTTTTTTACTTAAATTTTATTTTTGGTACCGCAGCAAAAAAATTGTTTTTCTATATAATTTCCTAGAACGTTTCATTTTTTTTTTTTTAACGTTTATTTGCATTCGAATTTTAACTACATCTATAATTTATTGTTGAATACGTTTTACACTTATACAATATGAACAATATACTTACTTCTCTATATATTTATGTATGTAATGCCTTTATTTTCTTTAAAGTACGCGTCCTTAAAGAAAATGGCTTAAATCTCATTCGTTGACATCTTCGTCTGATGAACTAGCTGGTATTGTGCTGAACCAAGGCTCACGATTGTTGTTTTTGTTTGGACTGTAAAGAAATGATGTATTTATTAACATTTGAATGGATAGGTATTGATAGTTATTTATTAACTGTATTACTTACGCATATTTTTTGGCATTTGTTGGCAGTGTATGTGAACTACGATAGTAACTCTCATTCGGTTCGTCCTTTACTTCCTCCAATGATTTACGCTGCAATGTCATTGTCTCCTGTGGCGGTGGCGCCTCTAATAATTCGGCATCTAAATAATATTTGGCACTTTGTGCAATTTTACAATTTTCACATTCACTCAGATAGTCATCATCCAAACTAGTATCATTCGGCAAGAAATGTTCTTTCGGATTAAGACAATTCTTTGAAGTGGTACAAACAGGAAGTTGCTTAGAAGTAGATGCCAAACTGCTAACATGTTGCTGTTGCTGCTGTGTTCGTTTGTTGTGTTGCTGCTGCTTGCTTGTGCCACTACTTGTCGAAAGCGGATATTTTGGCATTTGACATTGTGCAATTGTTATTTTCGCTTCAGCTGCTGTTGTGGATTCTTTTTGTTTTGTGCGTAATATTTTTGGCAGTGTTGTGCTTTTTGTGTGGTTTATATTATTATTCTCAGGCGTATCCACCGCATTAACATCGACAATATTTGGTGGAATGCTGATAACCGATGGCACTTTACTGACAACGCTATTAATTGTGCTATTCAATGAAACTTTGCCGCTTATATTTTTTGGTAGTGTATATGTAACATGATTGTTTTGTAGTGGATAGAATGTAGTTGAGTTTATTTTATTTATGCTATGTTTTTCGCTGCTGTTGCTCATGAGTTGATTGTTGCTGCTGCTACTACTTATAGCTGCAGGACTAGTTGCTGGACTTGCTGGCGGTAGAGTTAATGCTGGTGGCATATTTTCACGTTCTTTACGTGTTGCTGTTGATGAAGTTGTTGTTGTTGGTTTACTAAGCGTATAAATTGTTTGTACCGCAGTGCTGGCATTCGTACTGGCAACAACAGCACCCCCGCTGCCAGTGTTGTTGTTATTATTGTTGTTGCTGGTGTTGCTGTGGCCGTTGGCGGTATTGTTGCTGTTGTTGCTGTGGCTTGACGACGACACTTTTAAATTCGTTAAACTTTTGTAAAGTTTCGGTGGTAAAGTTGGATTTGTTTGATGTTGCTGTTGCTGATAGAATTGCTGCTGCTGTTTTTGCGTCAAGTTCAAATAGGCATCAACCTTAAATATTACGAAATAAAAAATAAATCATTTTATTTTTAATTAAAAAATATGCTAAGAAAATAAAGAAAACTGCTTTCAGTAAAAACAAAAGAAAATGACACATTTATTCTCAAATTTAATTGAGTGATTTTGGCCACACATTGAAATAACTGAGTGGAGTTTGTTGTATGACTGTCACATTGACAACACAAAACATCATGAACTTGAGTGATAGAGAATAAGATTTACTTAAATTTTTAAAACAAATAAATGTAAAAACAACAATACAAATCTTATTCTCAAGAAATGGCAAGGCATAAAATATTTTAAAAGATTTTGTACAATAAGTACACAGTTAGTACAACTGAATGTTTGTTCTGTACTACATTCAATTATTTCTCATTGCAGGTAGCTTCACTCATGCTCTTTGCTTTTGAATTTCGACTCCTTCTACTTTCACACACACAGTCAGAGAAAGAAACTGATTGAGGAGAGAGTCAAAAGTTGAGCGGCGCTCCGTTATTAAATTTCAGAACATAATCGCAAAAATTTTAAATTAACCCCATACTAAAATCTACAAAGTGTAAGTTAATAAAGTGCAAATAGATTACTTACATTTCCAACTCACCTTTCTGTTCAAATATACACTAGAGAGTACATCAGCGCTATGTACAACATTGCCGGCATTTGCAGCACCACTTGCGCTACTACTGCGTGAGCTACTACCGCTTGTGCCACGCAAACGTTCGTTCGCACTATGACTGCTGCTAGACTTTTTCTGTACACGTCCCAGCACAATTGGCGACGATACATCATCATGCGTTGTATGTAGCGGTTGCACCAAATGTGCAGCATGATGTGTATGATGATGATGCGTATGTGCAGCCGACGCCATTTCATCGCCAACTTGTTTTGATATTGTTGAGATCTTTGGCTCATGTGTACACGCATAATTAGACGAATTGCTTGTACTCTGTGTACTACTACTACGTTTCGAACTTGTGCCCACTGTTAGTAGCTGTTCATTACTGTGCTGATAATGTGCTGAAGATTTGGCGCGTGACTGATGATGTTGCTGTCCATAGGTTAGTGTCGCAGCGCCACGCGTTGCAGGTGATAGTGATTTGGAGCTACTAGCTCCACTACTAGTACCTGCCGCCAATCCACTTAGAAATGCAGTACTGGCTGAGCTGCCCATATATGACATAGGCACATGTTGTATTGGACACTGGCACATTGGTTTTTTTGATACACCGAGCGTACTTGTTTGCGTTTTGGTGCTGGTTGTTTCATTTTTGTTGCTGCTGTTACTTTTGCTGCTTACAATATTCAAATTATTTGTTTGCAACGGATCAGTACCAACAGCAAAATAACGTGGCATTGTACGATGATAGCGCCGTGATGATGAAGGCGTTTTATTGCCGCCGCTAACCGTTGTATGTGTTTTCAGTACATTTAGTGGTAAAGTATGATGTCCAGCTGCAGCTGTCTGTGTTATAGAGTCAGCAGTTGTGTTAGAAATTGTTGCAATTTCCAACGGTGGCAATGTGTCAATTGCCGGCGTAGAGACAGCAGCAATCATTTGTTGTTGCTGCTGCTGATGTTGCAGTTGTTGTGTTGTAGTTGTTGCTGTATGATGTGTTGGTGTTGCACATGAGCTACTATTATTAGCAAATTGTGTTGGCGAAGCAATTAATTCAAAATCGCCACCTAAACTACTTGGACCGGCACTTGCTGGTAGCGAATGATATACAGCAGCCGCCGCTGCAGCATTAATTTCTACATCGGCAACAGTTAAATACTGTTGCGTTTGATTAAGTAACTCTTGTGAGCCACGATGTTGACGACGCTGTGCGCTAATACTAGCAGCAGCAGCCGCTGCAGCGGTAGTAACACTTGCGCTGATATTTAGATGACAATTTTTATAGTTGCACTCACTGGTAGCAACTTGTAGCATTGGTGTATTTGGTTTGACAATAGCATTGTTGCTATTTGACTGTGTTTGTTGTTGTTGCTGCTGCTGCTGCATAATCTGCTGCTGTTGTTGTTGATGTTGCTGCTGCTGTTGTTGTTGATGATGTGCTGCTGCAGCTACGGCCATAGTTTGTACACAAATCGAATTATTTGTTGCAGCAACATTCTGTTCATGAGCAACATGGTGTCCGTTGCTTGTTTCATTCTGTAAACTATATGGTGGCTGATGATTTTCTCCAGTGGCTATTGTGGTTACACCGCCACTATTTATATTAATATTTATTAAATTTGTAGTACTTTGTGTAAATTGATTGGATTGTTGCTGATGATATTGCTGTTGATGTTGTGCTTGTGTTAGCGGCAAGGCAGCAGCAACATGATGTTGTATCGCTTGTGTTGTTACCGTGGCTGGTTGTGCTTGCTGTGTATACGGTATATGATGTTGTTGCGGTTGTGTATGTAATTGTAGCGTATGTTGTGCTAAATGTTGTTGTGCTGCTTGTTGCTGTTGTTGCAGTTGTTGTTGTTGCTGATGTGTAACCGCAGCAACAGCACGTTGTGTACTGCCCGGTAGATTTACAGTACATTGTGCACTTAAAGCTTCTGCTTGTGATATGGCAACTGCTTCTTCATACGGGGGCGGTGCTTCACCACGTGGAAAATAACCACTTGGTGGTTTCCACAATGGATAGTGAGTAGCACCAGCGCCATAAGTATAATCCATGCCATTTAGATTGCCCTCCATGTAGCCCATATTGCCAGCGATATAACTGTAAGAAAAAATATTTTATTTTTGTTTTATTTCAACTTTATAAAAATTTAAAAAAAAAATTCTTTATACTCACCCAATACTGCCCACAATACTACGCTGATCTTCGGCATTTTGGCGATTCTCACGTGCGCGTATTTTACGCTGTCGTAAACGATTTACCACAAAAAATAATAACGACAGTGAGAGTGTTGCCGTAATGCCGCTGGCTACCAGTCAAATACCAAAATCTGTGCTACCATCACTGAATTGGTCATCCAAGCAAATGACTTCACAGCAATTGTTGCCACTGCCTACGGTTTGAAATGATTTACACTTGCTGAATGCCTCGCAGAGTACCATTTTACAGGCCTTGGGCAAGCCACTGTCACAAATGCACAAGCGACATGAATCCGGTCCAGGCATATAATGCATGCCCGTTTCGTAGAGTTTACCATTATAGTCGCGACAATGACCGCCGGGTACAAGACTCGAACTGGCTGAGAGAGCATCTAACGTATAAAAAAATATATATATTAACGTTTTTCATATATTTCATATTTTTATATCGATTTACTTATAATTAAAAGAAATTTTAAATTTTAAAAGGAAGGCGGGCAGAATTATTTGATAATTTTTTTGCTCCTTAAAGGATGAAGTTGGTTCGTAAAAAGGTTTAAGAAAAATAGATCAACTCTTAGAAAGTGTCTTAAGAGGAGTCGTTTTTTTTTTTTTACTCGAAAACTAAACTACTACAACGATTAGAAAGAATAGTGACCAGTGATGTGCAATATTAAGAATATTTCCTTAATAAAGTGGCGGGTCCAAAGATTGCTTACGGTTTATATAATATTTTACCGAAAAAAAAAAACTTAAAAAAGTGTTCACTAAATAAAGGATTAAGCACTTGAAATTGTACTATAGGCACGTAAAAGAAAATGCTGTAAAAGTTATTCCGGTGATCAGCTTCTGGAGTACATAATACCACCAATATTAATCTCTGATTGTCTGACTCTAACTCCGGCTTAATTTGTGGACTATTTGCACAAAATTATTTTAGTTACATATTTGATCTGCTTCAACGTTCAAAGTACTTAGCTTTGCTCAAGAAGTTTTAAGACATGTTTGGATTTGATTAAATAAGAAATTAGTGCTTTAATTGCTACTTGGCTGTAGGACTAAAACTACTAAACAAATTTATTAGGTTTTTTATACACAACTCGACCTTATTCTTTATTTTATTTAAAATAATTAGAGCAATTGTGGGTGTACAAGAAATCTATCTCAGCTCCGAATTGCCGCATATGAGTCACCAAAAACATCTGTCTTCAAAACATACTTAAAATGCAAAATAAGTAAAAAAAAAATAAAAATAAAAGAAAAATAGTTAAATATGACTGACATCAAGAATGCTTGAGAAACCTCATCGTTGATATGTATATTTTTGTAATTTTATACAAAATACAAAAAATAAATACTAAATCTCAAAACAGACTGCTGCAGCAACAAAAAAAAAAAAAAAAACATACACACACATACAAGTATAAAACTAGGGCATATTGCATACAAAATAACATATGCCACCCATACATATTGGTAAAAAGAATGGTTAAAAAAAAAAACGAACATTGGAACGCTTATTGACAAACGTCATAAACAATATTCTTTTTCTTTTGACGCTGACACCCTGTGACGGCACACTTGACCAAGTTTCGCTGCTTTAGCTGTTTAGCTTACGTGTGTGTCTATGTGTAAGTTTGATTTTAAATGCAATATAGTAGCAACAGCAACAACAACAACAACAGCAGCAGCAGGTGCGATAGCGCGCAACTTCCTGTTACAGCGTATACGACATAGAAGCATATAAAGCCTACACAACATGGTTGACGTTGGACGACAAGTCAAACACTTTTGAACTGATACAACAAAAACAAAAAAGAAAAAATATACATACTATATATGTATGAATATGGGAAACAGGAAAATGTGTACGAGGGTGAAACGCTTCAGTGATATTTAATGCAGTAGCATAATCTTTTTTATTCAATTCTTCGTTTTTTTTTGTTTTTTTTTTTTTTGGCTATAATTTAAATGCTAAATTCTCTGACGGAAACACAAATTTATTATGTGTGCGTGCGTGCGTATGTTCGTATCTGATTATGACATTTTTCATATTGTTTGAATGGAATGCAATGAACAGAATAAATGCCTGAAGCTAACGCAAGCTTTTTTTTAAATATATATGAAAATTAAAAGATAGAGAAACATTTTAAAGTTTTTCAGTTTATACATTTTGATATGAGTTTCGATTGATAATAAATAAGGGACGCTTCGCCGCCTACATTAGTTTTATTGCTGGTAAAATTTATTTTTTTGAATATTTTGAAATAATAAGTGGGACAGATTTAAGAATGAAAAAAAAAAAAAAATAAATAAAGAAATATTTAAAAAAATATTAATAATAAGAAAATAATTTCCCTTTAAATTGAAAGTTCTGTTCTAATTGGTTATTAGAATCCTTTAAGTCCACACATATCAGAAGCAAAAATAAAAATAGTTTTTATATTAATTGCAACAAGACAAGATTAAATGCCAAACAGCGTCCCAGAGAGTAAATCATTTGGTAGCAATTTCAGAGACATATCTGGAAAATGTACTTCCCTTCATGATGGAGATGGAGGCTTATCTTAAAACTCGCATGCCTGTCTGATGCCTACGATCAGTCAGGCAACTCTACATACGAGCATCTTGGCTCTACCTGTTACATTAGGTTTAAATCTTACAGCCAAAACGATACTTCCAAAAACGTCGTACCCATTCGAGCTAGGGCTTTCCAGACACCGTACTATACTGTACTACAACATTAGTTACCATCCATACCCTCCTCTGGTAGGTTATTTCAAATTCAGAGAATTTTTTGTAGATTTAAATTTTGGTTTAGTAAATTGTACAAACGTAGGTTCGTGAAGAACCATATATTCAAGGTTATTGATATTCCAAGTCATATTGTATTTTTTTTTTGTATTATCATAGGTTTTATCTAAACCGAATTTGGTGTTAGGTTAAGTTACAAAAAAAAAGTTTTTATTTTGATTCAGTGCCTTTTACTAGTTATACTACTAATGTTCTAGGTAGTAAACTCTCACTAACTTTTAAAAATATATACAATATTTATTAATACTGAGGCATTTAAACGATTTGATTAGCATATCTTCCCAATTAACAGAAACTTCTTATTGTCTTCCAAAGATTTCAAAATATGAGTTCGACTGTCATCTTATATACTCGTACTAGGAACGAAAACCTTTTTTAATTAGTCCTTCTTGAAGATTTATTTTGCTCATATAAAAGTTTAATTAGGAATTACGAAATTTGAAGTGTTGATTAAACCAAAAAAATTTTACGCTTTGTATGCATTTATTTCATCTGGGCGCGAAGAGCCTATTAGAAATCCAGAAATTATGTTAAGTTTCTTTATAAATAGTTCGAAATTAAATCATTTTACTCTAGTTATATAAAAAAAAGGGTTTTGTACTGTTATAATTATTGTAATAGAAACAATGGAACGGAATTGAAACCATTTAAAAATTTAGGTAAATTGACAAGGATGTACTCGTACCTAGTTCGAGAAGCTTTGCATGTTACCTTCAAAGCTTTATAATACCTTCTATCAGAATACATGAAGAGTATTTAAAAAAGAAATCAAATCAAACTGAGCTACGCACAAAAACCAAATGCGTCGACGACGACAACGATAATATTGCTGATGACGCCCCCACAACGGGAAATTTCGAGTTTCCATGCGAAACATTTGTGAGTGGCATATAACCAAAAAAACCACAACAACAACGAATATACGAACGAGCGACATCAATGACAGCAGCAGGAGCAAAGCAGTAAATGGGCAACAAAAACAACAACAACAACAAGGAGAAAAAGTAGAAGAGCAGCAGCCGCAACAGCAACGCAATGACAGCAGAAGCGCGTAGCAACACCACAATCAAAACACCCCCACTCAACCCAAACAGTAATGCAGCACGCGCACACACACAATCACATTGAACGTATATACATATGTATGTACATGCAAAATACACCACTCCCCACTTGCTGCTGCTGCAAACATGTTAGCAGGAAGCTGGCGGTAGCAGCAACATGGCGAAAAGAATGAAAAAAATTTTTTGCACTTGCTGCTACACAAAACAGCAACAGCAGCAACAACAACAACAACTACATGAAACGATATCCTTTTTGCAGAGAGCGGCAGGTATTTTGTGTGTATGTGAGCCTGTTGTGAGAGAGCGAGAGAGCATGCTGTGTTGTCCCATTAATTTTGGGGCTGCGCTGCCCAAAGACTTCGTTGTCGTTGTTGTTGTCGCTGTCGTCGTCAATGGCCATGGACTCTTTTCTACTTATTTTTTTTTCTCCAATCAGAAAAATCAACGAAGCTGCACTTTTCATGTCATAAATTATTTTATACATCACTTTTTTTCTCATTTTGATTTTCTTTTATTTAAAATTAACGCAATTTTTTTTCGAAAACTTTAATGTTTTTCCCCGTAACAAACACACATACACAACTACACCCACATAAAATTTGTATAGGAGACTAGTTTTTTTTTGTTCGTTGCTCTCTTTGCCATTTGTGTGTATAAATTTTTTTGCTGCCCAAATTGAACAGAATTTAATTTTTTCATTTTCGCATTTATTGCACTTAATTATTACCTTTGGCATTTGAAACTAGCGCAAGCACCGCCAGCACAAACATGTTTACACAATACACTTGCACAGTTATTTAATTGAATGCAATTATTTTTTAATTAAGCACTTTTCACAAATTAAAATTCTTTAAACGAGAATTTTCATGCGTGCAGCCCGCTCTACTTCTACGCTCACGAGTAGCTGTGTTGCAATGATGTGACGATACGCTCAAATGTCAATAAGAAATATATTTGATACTTTTCATACAAAGTGAATGAGTATTTTGTTACTTGTTTTTGTACTTATAAATTATTTGTTTTTTTTTACAATCGTTCGAAATTTTTTGATCTAAGCAAGTCAATATTTTTCAATGACAGCTTTATTTTGATTATTTTCAGTTCAATTTAATTTTTTGCTGTGAACACACACAAAGTATAATTTGTTGATTGTAAAAGATATAAAGCATTATGGCGGACAAACCGAAGCGCCCACTATCGGCCTATTTCCTTTTTTTTAAAAGATTCACGTCAAGAAATTAAACGTAATAATCCCGGTATAAAAATGACTGAGCTCGTTAAAATTAGTGGTCAAATGTGGAACAAAATGGAAGATAAATCCAAGTGGCAGAAAAAAGCAGCTAAGGAAAAAGCTAAGTACGAAAAAAGCTTTAGAAAGTTTCTTGGCTGGAGATAGCGTTGTCAAAAAGAAGCGTTCCAAACGTGTTAAGCGTGCAACTAGCAACATGGTTGTCAGGAAACCTAAGGAGAAGCAAAAGGAGAAGTTCAGATGCTCCATATGTTAATTTTTGATTGCTGCATGGAAGCCGAAGTTTCGATAAACAGAGGCTAATATCGATGAACGAATTGTCGAAATTTGACTGGTATTTTCGAAAAAAAAAAAATGAACTACCTTGAAAAAATCGAAGCACATTAAATCATTGTTCCTATATGGTTAAGTTAATTCGTGTTAATAAAAATTATGTATATTTGTTGAGAATATAGAAAAAAAAAAACATATGAATCTCATATATATAAGCCAAAATTTACGAAAAGGTGGGCTGAGTTGGTATTGATATCGTGCACAGCTTTATTTTTAAGAAGCAATGCCTATGCTCACTTAGGCATACTTCACTGTACCTCATTATGAACCTTGGTATTTTCTAGTAGTTTTATTGCGCACACTTTCACTATACCTAATTTCCCAGAGCTGGTAACACTGCTATTAAACGTTTGCAGCTTGCGTCGTAGTGGCGGCGAAGCGATAAATAAAAAGAATATTAAAGCATTTATTACATTAAAGTTAGACAAAATGGAAGAAGGTAAGGTATAGTGCAAGGAAAATATCAGACAAAAAAAGAAATCAGCTCTTATTGTAAACGTATAAAAAGAAAAAAAAAACTTTTAATTGATGCGTTTTGTTACGTTTTCAGAGTATGCCTCCTCGTCGGCGACAGTCTCCAAAAAAGTGGGCAAACAGCATAATACGCTACCCTTTTGGGGCAATGAAGCCTCAATGAACTTAAATCCATTAATACTGGCCAATATACAAAGTTCCAGTTATTTTAAAGGTGCGTTTAATACGATAACAAAAAAAAGTTAGTGGCGTCATACGATTTTGGCGGCGTTTTTTTTTTGTTTTGTTTTTTTTTTTTTTTATGCCTAATAAAGTATTTAATATCATTTTTAACAATCTTTTGTTTTTTAGTGCACTTGTTTAAGCTGAAGACCTATCATGAAGTTGTTGATGAAATTTATTATCAAGTTAAACATATGGAACCATGGGAGCGCGGTTCGCGTAAAACCTCCGGCCAGACTGGCATGTGTGGCGGTGTGAGTTTATGAAATGTAGTGATAATCGTTTTCATATTTAAAAATGTCGCGCATCATTTCTTCTTTATACGTTTAAAACTACTTAAAATAACTTTTATTAAATGACGCCATGTCACGCTGTATATTTTTTTCATTAGGTACGTGGCGTTGGGGCTGGCGGTATTGTATCTACAGCCTATTGTCTCCTTTATAAATTATATACGCTACGCCTGACACGCAAACAGGTTAATGGACTTTTGAATCATACCGATTCTCCTTACATACGGGCACTAGGTACGTGGTGGTAAGTCGCATTTGTGAGCAGCGCATTAATTTATAATGAAACGAAACGTGAGCAGTCCAAAACAACAATATATTTATGTACTTGAAATCCGTTGCTAATATGTTCACACACAAACACACACATATAAACGCTCTCCTGTGCTCCTCCTCAAGTGTATCGAAACTTAACAAATATTTGTATAATATATACAATATGTAGGCTAAGTTAGTTATATTTCAATTATTATATTGTCTAAATGCTCTTAATTCTTTAGGATTCATGTACTTACGTTATACGCAGCCACCGGGTGATCTATACGAATGGTATGAGGACTATTTACAGGATGAGGAAGAAATTGATGTTAAAGCTGGAGGCGGGCAGGTGAGTCGAAAGTATGAACGCTAAACGCTTGAGTTCCTTGCTAAATTTAAACGAGAATTTGTTTAAAGCGCATTAAAATTCGTATTTTATAGATCATAACAATGGGTCAATTGGTCTATCAGTTTATGACAAAACTTGATTGGTTCTCGACATTATTTCCGCGCATACCGGTACCTATACAAAAACAAACTGAAAAGAAGCTTGAACAATATTGCCGTGAAAATGGTGTTACAATTAATCAGCTTAGCTCAGGACGCGGCAATGCAATGTCAGCTGCTACTACTGCTGGCGCTGGCAGTGAAATGATGCACGATGATAATAATTTAGATGAATATGATAGAGGTGGTAGTGGTGGTCGTGATCGAGGTGGTAGTGGTGGTGGAGGTGGTAGTGGTAGCCGTGCCGCTTCTGCTTATTCAGCATATCCACCGTCCTCAAATTATCGTAATGAACACGACGAAAGAGATTATAGACGACGCGATGACTATTCACCGCAGCCGACAGCAACATCATCGTATGACGCAAAGGAACGTGGAGATCGACATCGTAGTAAGCACAAAAAGAAGCACAAACATCGTCATAGTTCACGTAGTCGTAGTAGAAGTCGTAGTCCAAGTCGTCATAGTCGACATGAAAAGAGACGCGAACGAGAACACCGTGAACGTTACGAGCACAGAAGATAATTAGCTTATTAAAAAAAAAAAAATAAATAAATAAAGACAAAGTAACAATGTTGTATGTAAAAGTTTAAATAATTAAAATGCATTGATTTAATAAAATTTTTTTGTTTGTTTTTTTTAAGTAAAAAAAATTCAAATAGTCTCTCAGCGGAAGTAAGGCTATTTACATAAATTTCCGGTTGTCTGTTGTGCAACTATTGTGAATGAGCAGCTGATAAACTTTGACCAGCAGCTTTTTTGCCGGCAGCACAACAAAATCGTATGCGGCTCATTAAAAATATTTTAGTAAGTAATTAAAAACATTGTAAATTTAAGTGGTTGATAATTATATTTTGTCTACAGAAAATGTCACTGCAACTAGCATCGAGCGTCAAGTGTTTTAATGGCGAACAGCGCGTTTATACGCATAAATCTGCAACGCTTGGTTGCGACATGAAACTTGGCGTTTATTTGCCTCCAGCTGCTATTGAAGAGAAAACCGCCTGTCCGGTGCTTTACTATCTTAGCGGTTTGACATGCACACATGAGAATTTTATACAGAAAAGCGGCATGCAGCAATATGCGGCGAAGCATGGCATAATTGTTGTCAATCCGGATACATCACCGCGTAATGTGAATCTACCCGGCGAGGATGATGCTTATGATTTTGGCTCGGGTGCCGGCTTTTATGTTGATGCAACGGAGGCACCCTGGTTCAAACATTATAAAATGTATACGTATGTCACGAAAGAATTAATTGAGTTGATTAATGGTGCCGCCGAATTGCCAGTGATTGCGAAACAGCAGAGCATTTTCGGACATAGCATGGGTGGACATGGTGCATTAATTTGTGCGCTTAAGAATCCGGGTTTATATCAATCTGTTTCTGCTTTTGCACCTATTGCTAATCCCATTGAATGTGCTTGGGGTAAGAAAGCTTTGGCAGGTTATCTTGGTGAGAATACGGCTGATGCATGGGCTGCATGGGATGCTACACAATTGGCTGCCGGTTATGCTGGTGCTCCGTTGGAATTATTCATTGATCAGGGTAGCGCTGATGATTTTTTGAAACAGGGACAACTATTGCCCGAAAACTTACTGAATGCAGCGTCGGGTAACACGCATTTGAGTACGATCTACAAGCAGCGTGATGGCTACGATCATGGTTATTTTTATATTTCAACATTTGTTGGCGAACATTTTGATTATCATGCAAAACATTTGAAGGCATAAATTTGATTGTTTCGCGCATTTATTCGGAAAAATAAAGCAAAAATCATGTTTGCAGTGAAAATAAGGTAAATAATAAAAAAAAACTTTTTAATAATCTATTTATATGATAAAAAAATGGATTATATGATAAAATATTTTTTTTTTTGTGACATATTGTCTATTTTGTTTATAACTCGACAAGTTTATGTTTGCAGCATATACACGATTCCATCCATTTGCATAGTTAACTGAGATGTTTTGCTTGAGTAAATAGCTAAGTTTACCAGTGTAAACATAATATTCCTCCGTCCTCTTTATTTCTTATATAGATCTCATAAGTATCTATTGGATTTTAAAAGCAAATTATTATTTTATGCAGATATCGTGTATATGTTAACTATTTGCATATCTTACCTGCTTGTAAATCATACTGAAAGTATTGTTTCGGAACAGTCTTGCTCTTAGAACGCTTTTTCTTGAAACCATCAACACTTTTCATACTTCCGCCGGCATCTTTGTACAGCTCTACAGCTCGATCGTATTTAGCTCTGGCTTCTGCAGCTTTTTCTATCCACTCCGACTTGTCCTTCAAAGCATGCCACATTATTCCAGCTGTTTTATTGATTTCAGTGCTCTTTGTCAAAATGGGATTATCACGCTTAATTTGCTCTCGCGTTTTATGCAACCAAATTAAAAAAGATGATGGCGGACGTTTTGGCTTTTCCGGCATTTTTCTGTTTCTTTTTTTAGATTGTTAATGGAATTTATGAAATAGCTTAAATTTTTATTAGTGTGAAAAAACAACAAATAATATGTGCTACAGAAAAAAGTTGGGTTCGAATAGATTAAGTACGTCATACATGATCACTCGTATCAGATTGGTCTGTTTGCCGAGGATAGATATCCAGAATTACTGGTATTAACTTTTATGAGAATCAATCCAGTAGATCAAAAAGTTAAATAAAAAATACCAATAACAATAAAAAAGATTTGCATTTTTTTTTGGGTTTTATTGGAAAGCTATTTGATCCTGATCGTTCGGTAGATACTACAATGATGCGATCTGATAGTCTATAAGTTGCAAAGTTTGAGAAAATATTTCTAAAAAACATGATAATCTGCGTAACTGTACGAATGATCAACCTTAGTATATTTTATGTACGTTTTAAACATCTGATTTTAAAAGTCTCGCCTAAAAAATATAAAATGGGGCAAAACATGCTGAATAGATCCGAATTGAAAAAATATAAGTTATGGGAAATTGCGAATTCAAAAAAAGTAGTAAAATAAGTAAAAAAAAAACAAGACTTTTATAAAGGGTGTACGAGATTAGATTCAACTTGATTCAGTTGAGATAATTTGGATTACATAAAATTTTCATAGCTTAGAACTCCTTCGGTAATTCATGGTAGCTCTCATGATTGCTGTGATTAGTTTACAATAAAAATGCTTAATTGATTTAAATATTATTATTGATAAAACATACATTTGTTGTTCATTCTTCTCATTATCCTTCATTTCATTTGACTCCCAATGACATAAACGACAACATAATCTGCTCGGTAAGACGCGAATTTTGTGTGCTTTGCGCAGCTGCAGCTGTCGTCTGTTCTGCAACTGTTTTAGTGTATTGTTGCTCAGTCAAAAGTGCACTACAGTCAACATCGAAATACTAAAATTGAACTTAGATTAGATATTGACAAAATGGGTTTTCGATGTAAAAACTTACTTCTTTTTCTTCATCAGACGTATCTGTATTGAGAGTGAGGGAAAGTAATTCATTGTTTTGGTTTGGCCCATTACAATAGCACTTAGCAATGCTGTGACAAAATTGAACAAAAAAAAAAAAAAAACTATTTGATTGAACAATTTTTAATTTTAAATATAAAATTACGTTTTTTTCACATTGTACGCATTATCCTGCTTCTCAGTATCCGCCAGTGACTCGGAAGACGGTGCAGCATTTTGGTTGCTTTGCGCAAGTTCTGCAACTTTTTTAGCAAATAGCCTTTTAGTTATAATTGTGGTTAAATCAACATCAAAATGTTTCTTGCTCATTTTGTACAAAAAAAAAAAAAATTGTAAAAAAAAAAAAAAAAAAAAAAACAATAGAATCCCTGCTTGCATCCGACATCAACTATTTCTTATCGTATACTGACGAACTAGGAGAAAACCGGAAACTTCTTAGATATTTCTCCTGCCATTTTATAGCCAACCAATAGTGCTGTAAAACACTTTTTGAGCGCGCACGAAAACAGCGAGTATTAAAGCTGCGCTCTCGGCTTAGAAACGAGAACGCTTTACAAAAACAATTTTTCAAATATGAAAATAACGAATTATTAGAAAGAGAACATTAGCGTAAGAGCGAGAGAAATGCAACTCGTTCATACATAAATAACATTACTTTTGTGCTGTGAAAAATGCAAACCAACAACATAGACAAAAAGTATAAATATATTGTAACTTTATGTATTAATCAAATATTTCGCACATCCATTTACTCTTTATTATGCTATCAAATTCAAACTATCTTGAGGACTATCGTTAATATTCCTTGAAAAGGTATGCAGAAGAAGACAGTCTCCACAAAGTATACTATACATCTTGTAAAATAAGTTAACGGAAAACGCTTTGTTTGATTATCGTAATGTGGTTCACTCTGACAAGTAAAGCTACCCAAGTGATACTCACAGGTCTTAACGAAACTATGATTATTTGACTGAGACACGTATTTTTTTTAAATTTAAGGTTAAAAAGGGGGGGAAAAAAAAAATAAATTTCTTCTCGGAGGTTTTCGGTTTCACTGAATCCAAGTTTCATGCCAGAATTTTCAATTTCAAAATGGCAGATGCAATACGGCAACCAAGAAATATAAAATCTGATGAGATTCACTCTTACCTAGATACTAGGAGGTCGCCATATTGCATTCGCCATCTTGAAATTGAAAATTCTTTCAATATAAAAAAAAAAAAAAAAACATAATTTCAACACACTGTACAACAGCATCCCAACCCCAATGCGTAAGGCGCATGAATGCTGCTGGCTTAGTTAGTAGGGATGCCCTCTAAAAGCTCTGCGCGTAGTAAAAGCTACACAGCAGCAGCAACAGCAGTAGCAGCAGCATCAGGCGTTAGTATCATATCGAAACCATTGTTAACAATGAGAAGTTGTTTGCGATTTGTCGGTTCATTCATCTTGTTGCTAGTACTGTGAAATCAGTACAACAAAAGCCGTAAGCAAATACGGATCGTCGTAATAGCATTCAAGCGGAAACTTAATTTAAACGTTGTTGCAAAAAACGGATGTGTGTGCGCATTTATTAAGAACGAAAGCATGCTATACGCAGCATACGCATAGACAGACAGAAAGACAGACATACGAAAGGAAGGATAATATTTACAATAGAATACAGGCTACACGCGTACGTAAAGTTGGCGCCATAACTTAAAGTGTTTCAGTACGAGCAATTGACATTTGTTTTTTTTGTTTGTTTTTTTGTTTGTTTATTTTTCCATTGGGGTATACGCAGAACTTAAAAAGAAAATATGTTTCCGTAAAAGTCGCATATTTTTCAGTTTTAAAATATTTATTGCTGAAGAAAAAAAAAGGACAACAAGTGAAATAGTCTTGCGGCGGCATCTAGTGACACGAAGCAGATAAATTAGATGAAATCTTAATTAGCTAATTTAATGGCGGCTTTGTGCCAGAACAAACACAAATAGAGACCAGCAGCAGAGCACCAAGCCATAATATAATAAAATCAAGAAAAGCTCAAGGCAACGTCGTTGTCCTTTTTCTTCTATTTTTTTTTAATGATATTTACGTCAATATGTTACGGCGGGAACATTAAAAGCCTATATAAATCAATTATTGTATTGCACAAAAGATAGCAAAATTGTCATCATTGTTCTGTGTTTGTGGTGCGAAACGCCATTGAATTTAATAATTCAAAGGATATATTTGGCATATACAGGTAAACTAAGCACGTGCGAAATAAAATAACTACAAAGGCAACAATAAAAATTACATGAAAAGCACAATAAAACAGAAATATTTTTGTATTGTATACCACATTTGTATCTAAGCAATCAGCAAGGATATTTCTGACCTGTTTTGCTCATGCGTTTGCTATGCGTAAGTTTAGGTTTAGTTTTTGGTTTTTTTGCTGTGTTTAGGTTTGCTTGTTCTTGATTGGATTTTCATGTTTGTCCGTTCTCGGTCACACATTCTATGCCATCAATCGATGTTTTACCTGCTGTGTTGGTATTATGTGACTAAAATGTCAATAACAACGAATTTGAAGTTTCCGGTTTGTTTGAAAAATTCATACTAAATGGTTGAAAAAGTTGTTTTTGTAGTGCCATATGTCAATGAGTTTGAAGCCTTTGAAGAGCTTCGAGTGCATAAATTCAATTGATGATTTTATTTAAAATTTTAGTTTTGTATATAAATGAAGTGTGAATGAGTAAAATGTATGAAAAAGTCGAATATTTGTTTATTTTTTTAAATTTAACCAGATACGGTGAAGACTCTTTTGTAAAAACACTCAATGGAGGATATATGTACTTCAGCGTCAAAAAAAAAAAAAAATACATGTCTTCAAAAAAAAAATTGCAGGTTATTTTGGAACTGCTGAGACACTGTGTAATATTAAATTTTTTTAATTATTTTTTAAATAAAATAAAAAGATCTATTGTTATAGTTTGGATGAGGAAACAACTTCTTTAAATATTTTGAACTTAATTAAGTAATCCTTTGACTTAAAGAATTTCAAGAACATTGTGTACGGTGCTTTTTTTCAATAATGTTGTGTACCAGCGTTCTAGACTCTGTCGAAAGCTTGTTTGACACAGAGCAATACGGTTTTCCCTTAAAAGCCACAAAAATTCTCTCCACCAATCAATATAAAAGAAATGTGTTTTTTCTATAAAATAAGTCTATTAGCAGAGATTTCACTGTATAGTATTCTGTATAGAAATGCTCAAATAATCATCCTATTCATCAAACAATATTCCATCTATCTATTTTCCATCTATATAATTTTTTTGACATGTTTCAATCGTTTAACAAAATTTTAAAAATTTATATTTGCCTACCTACAATATAAAAATCATAGACAAACGCATTTTTATGTTTCAAAATTTGTCTATAAAACCATTTTTTTTTGTTGTTGGCCATAATGAAAGCAACCAATATAGATTTTCTGATTAGTGGTCATCGGATTTTTATTTTGGCTGCTATTGACGTGACCGGCAATTAGGACGAGATAAGCTGAATGATGCTGCAGCTGGAGCAGACTTATCTGAAATAAAACGATTTGAATTTTAATGATACAAAATCCTAAAAGTATGCAGACACACACACACACAAACAAACACACTCACACATGCCTGAAATATAAATTGATGTATTGTTTTTCTTTTTAACAATGATTGAGTGTATATGGATGTGCTTCAAGTGCGGTCGCTTTATACGTTTTTTTTTTTTGTCATCTATTACGCACATTCATTCCTTTTGTATTTTACAAGGACTAATTTAAAATATTTTAAGAAATAGAATTGTCCCACAATGGTGGAAAGAGAGAGAGAGAGAGAGAGAGAGAGAGAGGAGAAAGGTGTCGATTACTTATATCACGAACGTGTTCTGGACTTTTTCATAATTTAATTACTTAGAAAGAAATCGAATTTTTTTTGGGAGAATAAAAAAGTAGAAATATAACATACCAATTCATATGTTTGGGAATCTCAATATATAAGGTTCGAAAAACCTTGTATTTGAAAACTTTAAATAAAGGAAAACGGAAGGAATTTTTTAGTGATGGATAAATTTATTAAAAATTTTATATTACATTTTCAATTTTATTTTAAAGGTTTTTATAAAAAATACGAACATTTGACATGGCTTTTTATTGGTACAATGTGGGAAATTTCGGAACAACAAAAAAACGTAAAAATATGGGCCTTTGTATTTTTTGTGGGGGAAATTTTGATGGAATGGAGCCTTAAAATACATATTGGACCACAGAAAAGCTCTTGGGAAAATTTGGGAAAAATTTAAAAAGCACAGACATTCCAAAAATATTATTCTGCATATGTAATTTTGAGTTTTTAGTGGGTTGTAGAAATTTCGTAATATCCTGAAACATGGCAAACATATTTTTTAACGAGCTTCCGATTTTCAAGGTTTCAAGTCCCTCCTCCCCTTCCAAATGCACTTTAAATTTATAATTTTTTTTTTTTTTTCTATAATAGAAACTTTTATATCAAACTCAGCTACCAGTAATTTTTTTTATAAACATAAAACAATGTCATTTGTGCACTTTCGCACAAATACAAACAAACAAACAAGTAACATATACGTGTACGTACATGTATTAGGACTAAATAAAGCTAAAGCTTTAGTATGAAACGTTGCTGAATACAGCAATCGAAAATGTCCGACAAAATTCGCCAACCGCCATCGTAACGCATCGCATCGTATCGCATTGAATCACATCACAACGATTGAAGTGTCAACATTTTGCTGTGTCGGGAGGCAGTGCAGAAGATTTTGACAAATTTACTGCCATTTTTGGTATTTTGCTTTTACACAAACACACACACATATACACACAAATAAAAACATTTACATACATATATGCATATATATACAATACATACATAAAGATGAAAAGTAGCTCAATTACACACTCAGGACTTTCTCGTCTTGTTTGGGGACCTTTTTTTTTTTTTTTATTTTTTTGCCACTTACCTATTTTGGCTCTTCAGCGCCATATGTTTTGCAACAAAAGAAAACCAAATAGCCACCCACCAAGCACCCACTTGGAAAGTAAACCT
The DNA here is from genome assembly GCA_018903435.1 of Leucophenga varia. NCBI lineage: Eukaryota > Metazoa > Arthropoda > Insecta > Diptera > Drosophilidae > Leucophenga > Leucophenga varia. The sequence continues at coordinate 6,035,418 of JAEIFJ010001870.1, forward strand.
TGGAAAGGTGTTGTAGTGTGTTGCCTAATAAACCGCCAACATTGACAACACCGCATTCCGCAGACCACTTACAGCGTATGACGTGAGTTATTCTCCGGAGACGCGCCAATGCTGCTGCTACGCGGCGACGTCGTCGTCGTCTACTTATGTACTCTAATTACAGAAAATTTGATGTAATTTATTAACGCTATGCTCTATGTTAATGATGCTGCTGCTGCTTTAGCAGGAAGCGCCATTACGTTATTCTTAACTTGGCTTTTTGCTTGGCTTGGCTTGGCCTGGCTTGACTTGATTGCTGCTTCCACTGCTCTAAATTCCATTACGGGTTGCCATTTTGGTGTTGTATAGCATTTAACTGAGATTTGCTTGTGACACATTGTATTCATTTTGGATAAATTTGAGCAGTGTGTGTGTGTGTGTGTGTGTGTGTGTGTGTGTTGCATTTCAGACATTTTGCTTACATTAATTACAAGCGTAATTACTTTACAAACTGCCAATGGCAGAGGTTACAGCTACAGCCACATACATGCATATTTTCATGGCATGAGCATAAGTGTTATCATTAATTTTAAGTGGCTTCATGTCTTTCTTTGTCAACTGATATATTCGGTACTCAGAAAATTGTTATCTTTTTTTTTTTGGATCTCATGCATATTATAATAATTGGAAACTTGATAGTATTTTGTTTAATTGTTACTCAATTAAAATGTTTTATAAAATTGTAATTTAATGAATTTATAATAAATTGTAAAATTGAAAGTCAATTAAATGAAAATCAATTTTATACATTTTAAGTTTGAATTTTAAACAAAAGAAAATTTTAAATTTCATTGAAAATATTTTACACAGAAAAAAACTTTGAAATAATTTGTTTGGCAAACAAGTGGAAGTGACATAGCATGATAAGTGTGTGAAACGTACATTCATACGTACGTACTATACTATTTATATGTAGGTTACTTGCTAAATCTATCCATGAAGCATAATAACAAATTTTTATTTCACGATTTTTATACGCTGCACCCAAAGAGTAATAGGGTATATTGAGTTTGTGCGAATGTTTGTAACAGACAGAAGGAGGCAAGATAGATGCTATAAAGTATATATATTCTTGATCAGCATTGGAAGAGGAGTCGAACTAGCTACTGTATGTCTGTCTGTCCTGCTGTCTGCCGTATAAGAGAGAATATCTCGGAGACTTTGAGGGATAAGGTCACCATATTTGAAACTTAGACCATTCTGAGCCGTCAATTATGCACTTGCAAACGGTTTTTTCTAGACCTATTTTAAGGGGTAACCCCCATACAAATCTACCCCAAAAATTTTTGGGTTTTTGCATAAAAACGACATTGTTTCTTATTATAGAAAGTTTAAATTTAGTACAAATTATGTCTATGATAGTCCCAATAAAATATCCCAATATGGGCAGGACCAAAAAATTTTAGGTATAGCCCCCATACAAATATATCCCATTTTTAAGTTTTTTTATGAAAATCCAATACAATGGGATATGTTAGTAAAAACGATACAACTTAATTTAAGGTAAATAAAGCTTGGGTACAGGGAATCTTGCAGTCGAGTATACTCGACTTCAGCGTTCTTTCTTGTTTAAACAAAAACCGCGTATAAAAATTAAAAAAAAAAAACAACTTCTATTTGTAGTGGTTTCTCCTTTCAAAAAAATACTTCTGCTACATACTTTGTGTGCTAAAATTATGCTCTACAAAGTATATAAAAGTATAACAAAAATTTCAGTTTTCTCGGAATTTGTTACCTTTATGACTGCTTCAACATTTTGAGTATATTCAGAGGAAACGTTTACGCTTTTTTACCATCAAATAGTTTTCATGAACATTTCATTTGCTATGTCAATTTCACTCATTTTTTATGTTTAAAATCACTCAACACAAGCAAAATTTAATAGTTTCATAAAATTTATGAATCGATTATTTTTAGACACATGAACCATTGTGTACAACGGGTATTTTCAGTTCAGAAAGTAGTTTGTACTTTAAAGGAGAGATTTTAGACATCCATAAAGTATATATTTTTCTGTGAACAGCTCGACATAAGATGAATTAGACTAGCTACGTTCAGCTGTATGTCCGTCTGTTTGATTATTTTGTTACTAGACACCCAGGCTTCCAGGCAATAACTTTCAATATTCACATCTTTTGGGTAAGGATGATAGAAAAAAATAATTAGCCAATTAATCGATTAGCCTATTAACGGACTAAACGTTTATTTCCAATTTTACAATTAATCGTACATTCTCTATGAATTGAAAAAAAAATTAACCAATCAATCGATTGAGAAATACCAATTTTTTATGGATGGCAGAAAAATAATTTACATGATTAATCGATTAAAGAAATGACCGAATAATACCAATATTACGATTAATCATGCATTCCCTGTGGATGACAGAAAAAAAATTACCCGATTAATCGATTGAGGAAATGACTGACTAATACCAATTTTACGATTAATCGTGCATTTCCCTATAATCGATTAAGGCAACAACCGATTAATATTAATTTTACGATTAATTATGCCTATCTACTTTTGTGGCAGGGAGTTAACGGTGCTCTTACAAAATGTGAAGCGCTTTTTAATGGAAAATTCAATGTTTTTGGATTAGCTCTCAGCCGTCTATAAGTCTTTTAGATTAAAGTTTCCATTTAAGCCATTTTTAAAGTTTATTTTTAAGTTTGAATAGTTCATTTATTCAACAAAAAAAAATTGGTTCATTGTTTACTCTGGCTCGGACAACTTTTTTGGAAATTTGTTTTTATTAATTCTCCAAAAAAATACAAAGTATGTTCAAATTTTTATTCTCTTTCTCTTTACTTCTGACAATATGGCATGTCTTTTCAATATTTAACTTAATTTCAACTCATATTTTATATATACAAAACCAATAAAGATTAATTTTAGCGTTTGTTAAAAAAGCTTTTCCATTAAATATATACAAAAAAAAAAAAAAAAAAAAAAATAATCTCTTTCAAACAAATTTTAAAAAAGTGTATCAATTATTAAATTAAAAAGAAATTCAAATACACTTAAAAAACGAAAGAAAAACAAAAATGTTTAAATTAAATTGAAAAGTTTTTGCTGTTTATGATGGCAAAATAAAGAAAAACAATAACAACAATAATCGTTGAGCGTTAACAAAGCGCTTAGTCAGCATCAAGTTTACACAATTTAAATCACACATTTGCACTCTTCAATCATTTTATCTTAACATCGCAGTTACACTTACTATTTATGAACATATACATACAATACATATATATTTACTTTCTCTTTTCAATTTTCTTTGCAGGCAAAATTTTCTTATTGTCATAAAAAGTAAAAAAAAACAACAACAACAATAATAATAAGAAGAAGAAAAAAAAGCCACTTCTAGCAGCAGAAGGCGTTCACATAACTTTACTCATATTTTATGCTGATTGCGTTCATTTTTTTGTTGTTTTTCTCTATGCAAAAGCAAAAACTTTTAGCCGGAAAGGGAATAAACGCGTAACGGAAAGCAACAACAAGGACAACAAAAGCAACAACATCATCATACAAGAATAATATCAACAAGCAGACAAATTGTCGAGCCTCGCAAATAAAATAACAATAAGCAGATCAACAACATTTGAATGGTACTCATCCAAAGACAAGCAGACAGACAGACAGACATACGGACGGACAAACATACAAACATATAAAGAAAGTCAAGAAAGGAGACTAAGCAAAAAAGCGCCTTTAGATGAGATGATGCTGCCGATGCTGATGATTTAAGCTTGACACAAGAGAAAGTGCAGCAAAAAAAGAAGAGGAAGAGGAAGAAGAAAACCCAACGCAAATAAAATAAAGCAAAGAAAATCTAAAGCAAATCACTCAATATGGCTGGTGGCGGTAGAACAGCGGGCAAATACGGTTATTCCGACAGCAATTATTATAGTGGTAAGTCGTTCTTTTAACAATAAACAAATAAGCAAAGCAAAAAGTGAAAAGCTGCTATGAAGTGGCTTAAAGAACAAAAAAAAAAATAGAATAAGAGAAAAAAGAGGATTCTCCAGAGTGTAGCAGCAAAGCATGCATGTAGTAGAAGGGCTCCGAGCTGTTGTAAAAATGTTATGAGTTGTACGAGTATGTATCTTTGTACCGAAATTTGTATATCATTTTATACACAACATAGTTATATACGATATGTGTGATTGTATGTGTATGTCTTGCAAAGCGAATGATGTGGAGCATAATATACTCAACAGATTTGTGGCATGCACCGGAAAAAATGATGATCAAATTATATGGGATTTTCTAAAGATTCTTTTTCTAAGGAATTATTTTCGTCATTAACAAAAATTCGGACAGTCGGAAGAAAACTTCCAGCCTTAGTGTATGTGTGGCAGACCAGATTGAAAATGTTAGCAAGTCTACGTCATTTTTTTTTAAATATTTGGAATAACAAAGAGAAACAAAGGAACGAATTAACTTGGAAAATTTAAGATATGCGACTGAATTTTGTTTGTCCATGAAGTTCCAGGAAATCTACAAACAACTTTTTACAAAAATTCGTCGAAATGGGAGAGATTACTTTGCGAAACGACAGACATATTGATTTTTTTTAGAGTGCATATAAGAGTGCATAAAAGTAAAAAAAAATATTTCTGTGTTAGTTGTTGTTGCTGGACAGATAGAACATGAGGGGCTGGAATAAGACGCGCTGTGTGGGCTTTGGCATCGTTTTGCTGGAACATGGAAATTTGTTTATTTACAGCTTCGAACAACTGGTAGAATGTACTGCGTATTAAAAAACAAAATGCTTTACACCGTGCCCACCACTGGTTTTTAAGCTAAATCGTTCATAAGGAGAAACAGAAAAGGGACATGCTTTTTTATAGGTTTTTTGGTCATTTAAGTTGTTCTCGAAAGCGTACATATGCAATTTTAGCTTGAAGCACGTGTGTGCTATCAATGGACGTCAATGGAAAAGGTTTAAATATATTTAAAGAAGCTTAGTACTTTTTTTGGGGACTCTCTTTGGCTTTCGAATTACAACTAAATAGGCTCTTGCTGTATACTTTTCTAGTTGCTCAAAATATTTGACACAACTAAAATATTTCTATTTCATGGTTAATATACTCGCAGTGTAACAATTCAGTAGCAAACAAATACACTCACACACACATCTAGATACAAAACAAACAAGCTTATGCATATATATGTTTCAATTGAATGTTATTTGCATCCTTGTCATGACTTAAGTCCAACAACATTGTCTCCAAAAACAGCTTAATACTCATGTTCTGCCATAATTGTATGTAGTTACTTACTCGTCTTCTACTGTGTTTGTATGATGAGCAATGTGTGTGTGTGTATGTGTGTGTGTGTTTGTGTTAATCATATTGTGTTCTGTAAACTTTAAGTGCCTTTGTTTTTGTTTTTGTTTTCACTGTATTGTTTTGCTGTATGCAATGTCATGGCTCCTAGTCCTTTGCTGCAACATGGCGTATGAGTAACGTTTAGTACGATTTAATAAACATTTACAAGTTGATGCGTAATAGTTGTGTTGAATTATGTTGTTCATTTAAGTGTAAAAATTTCTTCACTCAATTAAGTGAAAAATCTGTCTTAAATTGAAAGTAAATATTTTGCATAATTTGCACGTATTTTATTTAAAATTATTTTACATTTCATTGAACTTTAAGCCGAAATAAAAGAGCAACAAAAATAAAAAAAAAGAAGAAAAAACCAATTATTCCCCAAACGCTTTTATGTTAATATATTGTCAAAAGATTTAGCATGGCGTCAACTTCATGGAAAATAGATAAAACGTTTAAGACTTGGAGGCGTTAAATGTTTTTCTTCAAGTCTTCAAAAGGTAGTTAACAAAAGTTAAAAAACATATAAGTTGATACTTAACAAACTTTCATTAACACCCTCGTAAATATGTTTATTACATTGCGCCGTAAACACTCGATTTACCTTTGAAGTATGATGGGAGGTGATGTAAGAAGAAAAATATATAAAAAGAATAAATTTAAAACGTGCCAAGCGCCTACGGTCTTAATGTACACGTATACTCGTACATTGCGTATACGTAATATTTGTTTTCTTGTGGGTTTTCTTTCGTTTTTATACTTTGTGGTTGTTTGCTATTTATTTTGCATAGAAACTTTTTCCAAACAATTTTTATTCTTCATCATGTTCTTAAACAACTAAACAGCAGCAGCTTTTCATGGAACCCTTTATACTCGTACATCCTTCTTCTGTGCATCATTAACAGTTAAACGTCAAGAATATTATACAAAAGATGGTAAAAGTGAAAGCGAGCAATCATGAAATAAAAGAAAGTTTTTTTGAGCTTATGAATAACTTGATCATAGTTTTTGATTGGCACAAATTGTGCGTAGTTTGTGATACCATTGAAATGTATACGGCACTAACGATGATGACGACGACGACAATAATATTGATGAAGATGGTGTTGGTGTTGGTAAGGTGATTTTGGATATATTAGAAATGTTTAAATATATTTAGAAGTATATTAAATTGAATACCGAAGCTAAACCTAAACCTGAACCGGTTTGCTGTCTTAATTAAGATGCTGAACAGTTCGTTAAAACTTCACCAATAGTCACAAAAAATTTGTCTTTGTCTTTTTACGATATCCGTTTAATAAGAGTGTGCCATGTCCACGTTTCGAATCAATCAAAAATTTGCTCTAATAATCGAACCGATACTTGCATATTTGCATATCGAACCTAAACCGTTTTACAGCGTTAAAAAAATCATTCAAAACTTCTTTAAAGAAAGAAAAAAACTAATTTTTCTTTTTACATTATATGTGTGTCTACAATCACATTAAAAAAATCGATTAATGATTGCTTAAATATTTTAATCGATATGAAAAATCGATCTATCGATAGTTCGATAACATTTTAAGCCTATTTTAAGAATATTAAATTTATTTCCAAGCCGAAACTTTTTGAAGCCTTGACAACTATGCTAGATAGTACGTCCAAACTTCTTCAATGCGACAAAAATTCTGTTTACACTATGATAATTTTGAAGTTTGCGTCAAATAATTAAACCGATTAGAGAAATCGATTTATCGATATCGAAACCATTTTAAGCATATTTTAAGAATTTTAAATTTATTCTAAGCCAACTGTTTACACTCTGACAGTGTTCAAGTTTGCGTTAAAAAATCGATTTATGATTGATCAAATAGTCGAACAGTCGATTAGAAAAATTGATTTGGTAAAAAATCGAGGTTATTGAATATTTTAATTTTATTTCGTTTGGTTTACTTTTATTTTTTTTTTTTTACTTTTTACTCTTTTTTTATTTTCTACTTTTTCTCAATTTATTTCAATGTACAAACATAATTTGAAAACTATCTGATACACCCAAAATACCACCCCTACTATATAAAGCAAACAAGCAGCAAACCCTAATTTTAAGTAAATATTTCCAACGTTTTGTCACATGCCTTAATGTCGTCTAAGATTCTTAGTTATTTTATTTATGCGTCGAAAATCGCTTCAAGCTGTGCGTTTACTAAAAAGGTTAATATTTCTTGACATTTGACATGACTCGCTCTCTTTTGCCTTGTTTATGTATAGCATTCGTTTTAGCTTGTTGTAAGTTGTGATGCTGCTGCTGCTATTGTTGTTGTTGTTGCTGTTGCAGCGCCCTAAAATAAACATAAAATTTTCAATAAAATTGCGCACTACTAAAAATAAGTGCGACGTTGACAACAACAACAACAATAATAATAATAATACATAGAGCCAACACAAAGACATCTACCTAAGAAAGCAAACAGGAGAAATACTAAGATATTTAATGCGAACATAATTGAAAATAAATATTTATTTAGCATAACAGAAGAAAAGATGTAAAATATTTTTATTTTTTTCAAATTTAATGCTCGAAGCTGAATGCATTTTATTCAAATAAATTTTAATACGTTTTACTTTAGTTTTTAAATTGATATTTAAGCTGTGCTCTATTAAAGTAAATCGTTTAAGCAATACAAATATGGAGGATATAAAAAATCATGAGTTATATGTGAGGGTTTTTAGTTTATACTCTGCACAATGTTGTGGCGTTTATGGAAGATAGTGTGGCATTCATGAAAGTCAAGCCTTTTGAAAACCTATGAAAATAAGTTGAGAATATGGTTGAGAATATGGTGCTCATATCTACAAAAGACTAAGCCTATGTGAGTTAGTTTAAGCATAGACCAGCTTGCTTTTGGATTAAATTGGCCTTTGTGTGGTTCTATGACCCTGAACCCAAAAAATGGCGATATGTGTCAGAATGTGATGTTACAACACCAACTTAAAACTAAAGGTACAGAAGATACATGATTTTAATTTTTTTAGCCGGCTAAGCTAGAGCGCTAAGAGAGAGAAACTGTGCCTCCAATTCTCGCGATTAGAAAACAACCACCGGAAAGCAATGAAATAAATTTAAGAATAAAAGAGTATAATGGAATATTATTAATGATCAGAAACTTTGCAAAATTATACATCAGAAGCACACTAATAATGGTCTCCTTCATTTTACAATAGTTAAAGTCTAACATTTCTGAAGATATATACAATTTTATTAAATAAAATATTTCAATTTTTACATTTGAAACGCAGTTCTCCATTTGAAATAATTCTTTACTGTCAAATTTTGTAAAATAAAAAATCTTTTAACTTGTCATCTATCCGTAAGCCCGTTATCCTCTTTTTACTTAGTTTAATTTTTTTTTTTTTTGAAGATTTCCAAAATACACGCCGAATTTTACGATTTAGTATTTTTTGAAAAATTTTCGTTTTTTGTTCAATTTTTAAAATATTAGAGAAGTTTCAGCAGCATCAATCATCTAGCATTCTTTTCAACTACTGTCCAAGCCCATAAAGAAATTAGCATATGGTACGCTTTATGGAAAGAACACTCTTATTTTTCTTGATTGTCTTTCTAATTGAATTACCGTTCAGACGTTTCTTAGCACGTTTAGCACGCTTCTTTTTGCGACCAATGCCAAGACGGCCTCCAGTATCCAGGTACTCCTTTAAAGCTAACTGATACTTAGCTTTAGCCTTGGCAGCTTCAACTATCCACTCGGATTTGTCTTCCAATTCCTGCCACATTTGACCTCCAAGTTTTGCAATCTCGGTTAACTTAATGCCAGGATTGTCGCGTTTGATTTGATCGCGTGATTGATTTAGCCATATTATGTATGCGGGTAAAGGGCGTTTGGGTTTATCAGCCATATTTGAAATATGGAATATTAAATATTTTTTTTAATACAGAGTAAAATTATTAAATATAAGCGCGTCTGTTCACAGCAAATATCAAATTTAAACTGAGAACAAAAATGTGTATTTGTCACTGAAGTAAACTGACTTACTTTGATTATATAAAACTTATAAATTTTTATAAATATGCAGGGTTGCTCTGATTCTTTTCGAAAATTTTTTTGACTTGAACTTCTAAGTATTCCATATGCCCAACCATGGTGTAATAAACAAGGTGATATGCTAACTTGACACCTCTCTCTGAAGTCTGATCCTTCTTTCCATGTGTTTGACGTTGTGGTTGTATGTGCGTGAAAATGAAAATAAAGAAAACTAGGGTGGCCATGAAGAGTGCTACTACCTTTCTCTTCTCCCATGGTTTAATTAAACAAGGTTTTGTTAAGCGCTCTTGCTCTCTCAACGTGTTGCGTACCAACGTCAGTCGTATTTCATTGTTATGAAAAGAAACCAAAAAAAAGAAAACAAAAATTTTCTGTCTCATCCACAATTGGAAAATGGAGTTAAAATGACAATTACTACTTCTTTCCATGCACTCGTTCTAACTCTCATTTTCTCAGAAGAGTCTGCCAAATGTAAGGATACCATCATGTGCTGAGCTGATTGCAATATTTTTTTTAACCGAATTCCAAATGTCTGCCTTTTGAAAATTTTTAGACATTTATAATAAATAATTTTAGACTTTTATCTCCAGCAATAGCAACACCCCCGAAACTAATTGAAACCTTAGGTACCTACAGAAATTATGTGCAGAGTATTATAAAACGCTAACCACTTTATTTGGCTGAACAAAAAAAATTCTATACTCGCAAATATAAAAACAAAAACTAAATATATACCTACAACACAGATAAGCACAAGAGTCATGGCATTGAAACGCTTTCGCTCCTCCTTTTGGCGCCTCGTCCCTTGGATTTGTCTGTAAAATTAAATTCCATGTTGGCCGCAAGCTGCTTGTGTGTTGTGTGGGCCTACACAAAAAAATTTGGAAAATGAAGCTGAATAAAAAAATAAAAAAAACATTTTGTATTACAAAAAGCATAAAAACATTTATAAAATATAAAAAAAAAAGAATCCTTGTATTGTTATAGCAGCTTAACTTGGTGCGTTGTTTTTTTTCTCTTCTTGGTGTCAATTTAAAACATTTTGTACAAAGTGTTATAAGCAGTTTTTCTTTTTTTTTTTACTATATTTTTTTTTTTTGTTTTGTTTAAATATTGGTTTATTGTTTTGCACTGAATGACAGCTCTAAAAAGTTGCTATGGGATTGTCAATCATTTTGCCAATTGTAACTTAATTTGAACTTTTTGTGCTGCAAATTAATGTAATAGCCAATTCCGAATTATTCTGTGGAAAAATAATTCTGTGACAATAAAATCAGATAAATTTTAAATAAAATTTGACTTTTATTAAAATACAAATTTTAGTTGCTAGGCGTCCAAATTGCTTTAGCTTGGAGTTTCGTGGAAGGTCGTGCGTTATGATCTAAAAAAAAAAGTTTAAATTGAGATTTTTATGTCAAATAGAAAATAAATGTGAAATATTTGCATAAATGTTTTTGTAGTTGGAAATATTTTTTTTTATTTTTTTTTTTATGAATTTTAGAATAAAATTTAAGCGTGTACTGAGCTAAACGAGCAACTTAATATGAATTAACTTGCTTCAAATGAAAAAAGTTTATCAACTTTGTACATTTGAAGTTTTTACACTGAAGACATGCTTATCTCGTTGAAGTCATAGAAAATAAAAAAAGTTTCATGAAAAAAAAAATATCTTTCTTTAATTATTTAAATTTGTTTCTCATTTTATATTAAAGCATCCAAAGATTCTTAAACATTTTTTTTTTTTTTGGTTAAACATGCTTGAGTCGAGTGACCACAGTGTCATTGGCAACCATTAGTTCTGATAACACAAGAGTACTCAAGTTCATTAAGTTATACTCGAAGTGGCACTGCTCCTCTGCTCAGCATAAAGGAGCAATTCAAAATGAACGTTGGAACAATCGTATACAACAGAGAAGTGCATTTTAATTTTACTGGTTTCAGTTAGCCGCAAGCTATGCAAATGCGATGCGGCAGAGCTTTCGCTACAATGCGCTTTTAGGGAAAATATCCTTTGAGTCACACTTAATATGTACTTCTGCATCGCGTTTTGTAATTGTGTGTTCCCCTGGCGTTTTGAAAAATTAGGTTCTATCTTTTTTTTTTTTTTCGTTTTTTCAATTCTCACTTTAGTTGAAGAAAAAAACTGTCGAATAGCCGTTTTTTCAAAAAAAAAAACCGTTCTGGCGCACGTTTGGCTATGACGCCGAAGGCAAAGCCGCCAGTTCACTCTCCCTACGGATGTGCTTCGACACTGTTCATATGTTGTCTTAATGGAGCAATATTTGCTATGACTTTTTCTAGACACTCTTTGCACGTTGCATATTTAAATGCTATCGCTTTTTTGTGGAACATTCGCAGAAGTTCCTAAAAAAAAAAATTTGTAAGTGGCAGCAAATCTAAGTACTGTGTTTTTACGCTCCATACAAGTCTTTGATGACATTTTCATACACATGTCGTGGCTGTCTTGCATGACATTTCTTTCAAGAAGTCATGCATGACATATCTTGCGAGAATTCATGCATGACATGTCTTGCAAGACTTCATGCATAGCATGTCTTGCAAGACTTAATGCATTACATGTCTTGCATGACGTCATGCATGACATGTTTTGCAAGCCTTCAAGTAAGCTTTTTGCTTAATTAAATTCGTCGCAACTTTTAGTATAAAATTATTTATAATCAAAGAAATCGTGAGCCGGCTTAAACGAAGCATTTTCGTTGCTTAAAATCATTTTGTTTTGGTTCACGGTTCGGAGCAAAGTCTTAAAAAGTACTATGGTTCGATTCAAAATCGGTTTGCAGTCCTAGTTTAAGAAGAATCCGATGACACCCTTGGACATTTTCATGGAATTTTTTATTCAAAAATGTGGAAGCTTTACTTAATACAAAACAATAAAAATAATGACTTTCTGATGTTCCAGTTGAGTAATTACGATATTTTAAAAATCTTGTTGTGGGAAAGCGAAGAATTAGAGGTCAAAAGTGCCAAATTGGTGCTTGATTGATTAATTATTTGTGCAAATATTTTTGATTTTCACAAAATTAATTATTTAAATTGCTGCAAAACAAGAATAAATCAACCAAAACATGTTTATTAAAACAAAAACAAAAAAATTACAAAAGGTACTAAAAAAACAGTTTATAATTTTTTTAGCGTATTTCGAAATCAACCTGACAAAAAAATGTTACAAAAAAGTTTCCAACTGCCCAGAGCCAAAAAAAAAAAAAAAAATTTTTTTAACTTTCCTCGACCTTTTTTTTTGTTCGCATGCTAGCTGCTTTGAATTTCTATAGACTCCAAACGTCATGCGCAACCATAAAATGTCCATTTGATTAGCTTGGGATTCACAGTAAATCATAGAAACTTGCTAAATCCATTTAATTGTTTAGGTCTCTGGAGATTAAAGCAGCTTTTCGCATCGTGTTCAATTCTGACAAATAGAAAAAAATAGAAAAAAAAATGAAACATTTTCTGTGGAAAAAATGCGATGATGCAGTAAATTTAGTAACAATATAAAATATCAATTCAATGCCACGACCTTTAATAACGACGTATTGACCCAAAAGAAGTGGTTTTTTCCCGGCTATTGTTTGCAAACAAAAGGTTTAGTTGATAAAAGGAAATAGTGGAAGCGCAGGCAAGCTATATAAAATGAAAAATAATACTTAATGCTGCTGTCTGACTGACTGCTTGGTTGCTGGCCTGCGTTTCTATTCAACATTAAAGTTGTTTACATTGGCTACTGTTTCCTTAACTTACACATTTGTATGGCAAATCAAATACATTTGTTTGAAAATAAAATAAAAAATGGCATAATTTACTTTAAGTTGGCTAAGAAGAAGGCCAGCCAAAAGCATCAATAAAGCAAATAGGGTTATTATTATCTACAACAACGGCGCGACCTTTGAGACAAATATCAAATGAAATAAAATTTGAAATACTAAATACAGCAACGCGTATACGCCATGTTGCTAGGTAACCAAATTCAATAACAATGCTGCGAATGCTGCTGTCCAAAAACGAAGCCAATCATTTTTATTTTATTATTATTATTATGTATTTTTTTCATATTAAATGCGCAATAATTCATGCTGATTTAACACAGACGCAAGCTGCTTTATCATTTTGTTATTTTCGATTTAGATTTTTTGTTTGTGTTGCACACTAATACATTTTTTATTAAGCCTTAAAGTAGCAAGCAGCAACATTTTTAGCCAATATTGAAATTGCATATTTTATGTTGCATACAACAAGGCGCGCACCAGACTGATGCGCAGTTTATTACTATTTTCTTTTTTTCTATTTTATCTTATTTTTATTTGATTTCATTTTATTTTTCTAGTGTACTTCACTTTCGGTTATTTTCAGATTCAAGTATGCGCAAAGCAGTGTACTGTGTATTTTCTTGTTCATTTTATGTGTGTGCAGCTAACCATACAGAGAAAAGCTTATATAAAGTTATTCAAGTGCACTGAAATCGTGACGTGAGTTTATGTAGATTGCATCTTTAATATTTCAGATATGTGTAGTCTATTTCTTCTGCTAATACTCCAGCGTATCAAAAAAGTTTATTTTTCGGTTTGCTGCAATAAATGACTTTTAATTTCTTAATAAGTTTGTGTGTGTGTGTGTGTGTCTGTGTGTGCATTTGTATGCATGAATAAATTTATTTACAGCTTAAGTATAATCGAAATAGAATATTTATTTTTTTTTAAATGCGGTACATGTTTTTACTTTCTTTTGGGAATTTTGAGCTTTTCATTTTGTATGCATTCAATTCATTAGTTTCGTTATGCAAAAATTGAAACAAAAATTGCTACGTTTTTGTGGTTTGTGCAAAAAGAGAATTTTAAAATAATTGGAATTTCATTGAATTGATACAAATTTAAATTTTATTCAAAATGCAAAACAAAAAAAATGAATGGAATGGAATAAAACTAGCTATCAGTGTTTTCATGCAATTTGTGCTATTTTTGAAAATGCATCGAATTTCAAAGAATTATGTACACATATGGCTTAGTTTAAATAATTGATTTATTAAATTATAATAACTGAAATTTTGTGTGTTATACTCATAGACAGAACGAATGCAATAACGAAAAATATAACCACAGCAAATAATGTAGCAAATTTCGAGAAATGAATCTACACAATTAAACAAATCTTTATTTTAGTGTTTTCAAAAAAATCACTTGCTGTGATTTTTTCACCGTGATTTAAAAATCACAATGTCACACTGCGACTGATAGTAGTGATTTGCGATTTTGTGTGTCACTCTTCGTAAACAGTGAATCTGTTCAGTATTCTGTGATTGGTAATTCTATCCTATTCACGAGCTGTGATTTTATCACCGATTCCAGTCACTGCGATTTTCAATCACTTTTGGGTTTATTGTTTTGTGTAGAATGGTATCGACGGAACCTGAGGTATCCGATGAAGTGGCCAGATATGGCTCCTCGTCACCTGTACTGGGTTCGAAGCACTTTGGCGAACTTCGGTGGGGATAAGAATATTCTTAAGCTTTTAATGGGAACAATAGACTTTATTATGAAGCACAGTACTCTTTCTCCTTTTGAGAGAGTCTCCATGTTTTCTGCTGTCATTTGAGCAAAGAAATGCTGTCGACTTGAGAGGCACATGATGACATTGATTTCAGGATTCTTAACAGACCACTGCAGTATGAGTTTAGATAGATAGCAACTGTACGTTCTGTCTAGATGACAAGGAGTCTCTGAAACATTATCGCGCTTGGCTTCTGATTGACAGAAGGCAAGGTGCAAGCACTGAGTCCAAGGAAACCTTTTAACTTCTTTAGAGCGACAGGCTTTATATGGTACTGTATATAGGATTCTACAGTCCGAGCACAAAGGCTTATGAAGTGTCCCATTTTCGGATAACTCTGCTACATAATAGTACCTAGATCTTCTCTAAAAGTGGTGTTCCGGACAAAGTAAAGTCAAAGATTTTTGGCTCTATATTTTTAATTTAATATGAGTGAGAGAGAGACTAACGGATGGACATAGCGACAAACGGATATAATATTTCTGTCTTTAATTTGATTTAGTAGCTATTTACTTCAATTGTATATTTGTAAAAGTAAGTACTCTACAAGTACTTAATTAAGATTAGTGGTCGATTTAAATGCAAAATATTTATGAGTGCTCACACTACAGTCTTTTTGTATATAAATATTTAATTAGTGGCGCTGTTAGCTTACAAAGAAAGTCATAAAACGCTTAAAGTTGCTGCTCATCTCAACTTAGTCTAAGAATAGATTGCCCAGTTCATCTACTTCATCTTTTTTCTTAATTTGTTCTTAAATTTCATTAAATTGTTTGATTAGCGTTTCAAAGTTTACGGCGATTGCATTTGTAGTTGAAGGTAATTAGCTTAAGATTATACTTTTCAACAAAGTTAAAAGTTTAGTGGTATGTCTCAAGCTAAATAAAAGTTGAAGATAAAAAAAGAAAAAAAAAGTTTTCACTTTCTTGTGTAATTGAAATGGCAAATCGCCAAAATGAGTTAACTTAATTTATTGGGACTAGAGTTGTGCATCAGTTGCTCGTTTATAAATTAAATTCAGATTCAATGCTTCGCTGGCTTTAAATACTTTTTCTGTTGATGACACCTATACTGAATCTAGTGAATTCTTGGCAATGTACAAATACTCAAGAGACACATGAGACAGACAATGGAAGTTCAAATAGACGAGTTTGAAATGTCCGTCTGTCCATTTGTTTGTTCGTACAACTGTCTAAATGTTCAATGAAGTTTTATAATGTTGTCAATGACAATCTATCATACTAATTGCTTTAAATATTTTTTGGTAGCTTATTACGAAATTTTCTTAAGTCAAAATCTACGCAAATTCTTATCATAATCTTCAAAAATAATCCTCAGCATCTGCATGTTAATTAGTCAACAACACAATTTGTGTATATATATATTTTTTTCTATTCATAATTACTGACTTCATCGTTAAGGCCTCTGTTTTTGAACTGCTTATAGACAACATTAACCCACTTTTAAATGATTTTGCTAACGACAGCCTTTACATGATTTTGCTTTAATCAATCTTCTTCTTTTTTTCGTTTTGAAGCGAAGCTATTTTATATTCAGCAGAGCCGTCGACAACACCGACGACGACATTTCTTCTTTTAGTTGCTTAAGATTTTTGCATTGACTTGAAACCCAATCAAGAGAGAACAGCACAAATGCAGATACACAGACAGAAGCCATTAACAGGCCAAAGGAATAAATAAAAACAAAAAAATATCAAGAAAGAACGCTGAATTCAAGTATGCTCGACTGCAAGATACCCTCTCTCATACGGCATACAACAGGACAGACAGACGGACGGACTGACGGACAGACGGATACTGCTGATCAAGAGTTTTTATACTTTATAGGCTCTATCTAGACTTCTTCTGTCTGTTACATACATACCTACAAACTTAATATACCCTCTTACTCTTTGGGTATAGGGTATAAAAAAAGTTCATGAATAAAAACATAAAAACAAAGCATATTTATTTTTTTTTTTTTTGGTATAGTGTAACTGAAGTTTTAACACGCTTCAAATGTTTCGGCAATAAAATACAATATAATTTATTATTAATGACTTTAAAGTAGTTTATGTGTAAGGTACAAATAAAATGGAGAGTAGCATATTGTGTCGGGAATTGAAGCTTTGAAAGTTTAATGACCCAACAAGGATTTTGCATCATTAAAAAAAAAAAGACTCGTTAAAAGCTGAAACATTATTTTCGTGTACAGCATACATACGTAAAAGGGACAGACGGACATACTGCTGTGTGGACAGACGGACATATTGATGTGCGGACAGACGGACATATGTAAAACGGACAGACGGACATATAATGGATAGATTAACAAAATTAATATACCAACTGCGCGCATAAGTGTGAAGTGTATAAAATCCGATTGAATTTTTATATATAGTAGTATAGTAGATTTATGCCATAAGCATATTTCATGAAAAGCACATTTATGCCTTTGTACTACACTCACCTTCCATGCTTCCGGTCTTCCTTCCTTGCTTTCATTCACATTAAGTGACACAATTTATTACTGACTGACGTCTGCTGTCAATGAAGCTGTGTAGTACAAAAAAAAAAAAAAGAGGAATGTTAGGCTAATGAGTCGATTGACTTAATGGCAAATCAGCAGGAAAGCAAAAATGATTTCCGGTAAACAAATCGTCTACTTACAAGAAACATAAATACGTACATATGTACTAGATTATACATATATGTATGTACATACTTACATATGTATACTCATGTTTTATGTATTTGAATTGCTTTTTCTATGGAGTCTTAATGCTGCTCTTGTCTTTGATGAGTATGTGTAAACAACATTTTAATGCGCTCAATGTTCTTTTTGACTTAATGCTTTTATCGATTATGTGTTCAATTACGCAAAAGGAAAAAAAAATAATAATCATAAAAAAAAAATAATAAAATAAAAATAAAGAAATGAATAAATAAATTGAATGAATGACATCATACGCTTGATTTAAATTCTACAGATCATAACATGTATACAATATAGTGTTGGCAAAAACCACTTGCTGTGATTATCTCACGGTGATTTAAAAATCACAATAAAAAATGCAACTGAAAAGTAGTGATTTGTGTTTTTCTTGTTTCTCAGTAAACATTTTTATTTATCGTCTATTTTGTGTATCGCTGTTCGCGAACAGTGAAACTATTAATTTATCAGTGATTGTTGCTTTTATCACTCGTCACTTGAAATTGTACAAATTTGTTGATAAATTTGTTGGTGATTTTGGTTATCACTCTTTCCGAACATAGAACCTGTTCAGTAATAGCTGACTGTCTTTTCGCAAACTGTGATTTATTCACTGTTTGCAGTAACTGTTCAATGCGCTATTCACACTGCAACTTAAAAATCACTCTTTTTTTGTCCACACTAATACCTACAACATATTTGCATTGAAAAAAATATTAAATTATCTCAAATTTAATATCTTCATTTTGAAACGTTACTGTTGCTGCTGTTGACGGCTTTGCCTGCACATATTGAACTTTTAATAAAATTACAAAATTTTTACATGTAGGTATATGAAACAATGCAAAGCTGCATAAAAAAGATAAAAAAAATATGTAAATTGCTTGAAGCTTTAAAAAACACAAACGAGCATTTGTGTTCGAGGGTGGTAGCATATATCAATCGAAAAAAATATATAAATATATATATTATGTACATGAAAAAATACTTTAAAAATTTCTGGATACAAAATTTTTGTTATGTATTATTTTTGCAAATAAACAAAAGCGAACACCTTCAATTGTGTAAATTCGAAATGTTTCTAGTCGAATAAATGTCATTTCTCTAATGAAAAATTGCATTTGAAACGCATTGAATGCTTGGAGAGCACGTGCCGAGATTGCTTTCGATAGCAAGCTGTGAGCTCAAATTTGTTGAAAGATATAGAAATGAAGGCTCTACTCGATGAATGTGCACGTCAAACACATGAACAACTTGCAAAATCATAAATAGAAATTCAAATAAGAGTTTAAGGAATTTTTACGAAATGTTCTTTGAATGTGGCATCGGCTTGGCTAGCAGGTTACCAGTAAAATTCCAGTCATTTATAGTCAAAGCAGAGACGAGTTGACGCCGTTCTTAGTACACTTTTGTTTTGGTAAAAAGTGCTTAAACATGTATGCAGCATGCAATCCTAAATGATACGAATTAAATGCTTTTTTACTTCTTTGCCTACAAAGCAAGAAAACTTTTTATGCTTTGTTAGTGCATTTCGGCGACATTGCTTTTAATACTGAATGTAAACTGAAGAGAAAAAAAAAAACACAATAGGAAAATACTTCCCCGGATTTACATTTTTCGCTCAGTAGATCATCTTGAAGATGACCTTCAACCACCATCCCTGACGAGTTTAGCATTCACTGCGCTTAACCAGAGATTAATAGAGGTTGGGTGAAAGCGAAGATGTCAGAGCGTATTATCTGAAGATGCTTGTATTTTCAAAGCAACTCCAGATAAAATATTCTCTGCCACTTGAAATAGTTTCGGCACAGAAGGTATTTTTTTTTTCAATTTCCCAAAGCACAGTACGCATATTTTCTTCGTAAGTGATTTTCGTTGATTTATTAAAAGAAGCACTATACGCCAACTTAAAAGTTTTTTTTTTTTTTTTGTGAAAACTGTCAGAGTTGAGAAGTCTCTTTGCTCAGTCGCTGCCTAAAATCTCAAATACTGATTGCATCTTGACAAAAGACAAGCGAGCATGGCTTCTATTGCCTTAAAAACTTGAAACTTTGAACACACAAGTGATTTAAATTTCTTTTTTTTTTTTTTTGGAATTAATTTGTGCGCAGATTTATACAAGAATCATAAAAAGCAAATTTATGTTAGTTGCCATAGCATTTTACACTCGAAGGCGTCGCGTAGTTTAAGCTTAAAAATATAGCAAAAATCTAAAAATAAAGTCTCTGACTGCCCTAATATACAAAAAATATGTGTCATATATGTATGTATAATATAAATAAATATGTTTGTATAAGTACATTACTTATATGCATCTACATATATTTACAAAATTCATAAATTGTAAATCGGATTTTATTCATTTATTTATTTATTTATTCATTTGCATATATTTTTTTTTATTATTTGCTGCACAATTTGTATATTTTATTATACATATTTATGGTATCATGGCGTTTGCATATAAAAATATAAAAGAATTTTGTATTTTATTTCAAAATAACCAAAACTGAAATCTGTATTCATACTCACTGACAAGTAAGCAACACAGAAAGCGTGTATGAAAAATTATTGACAATCGAAAAAAAAATAAAATCAAGCAAGCAACGTAGTGGATAGATATATCGTATATGTAGATATATCGTAAATGAAGGCTGCTATAAATAAGAGTAAACGCATGCACAGTGGATACGTACAACAATAAAGTTGACAACAAAAAAAAAAAAATAAATAAAGAATGCTTTAGACACAACGTTATTCGATACGTAAATATCTCTTTACGTAAGGCATACTTTAACATTAAATTGAATTTTGTCTGAAAGTGCTGCCTTTTAGTATGACGCCTAAAAGTATGCCACAACGAATTTGGTTGCCTGGTTGGTCTCTTAGGTGGCTTTTTGTTTACTTGTTGTTTTGTTTGTTCGTTCGTTCGTTCTTTCGTTTGAGTTATAAGCATATAAATAATGTCCTGTCATTCATCAGACAACTGCTGTGACACCTTAGAGATGTGTGCTGCATGTGATGCTGCTTGACTGGATTTATCTGAAGAATTATATAATGAATTGAGTTAATGCAAATATTTCTTTTCGATTATAATCTTGAAAAATGCATTTAAATCGATATTTTTAATGCAGAAATTGTGACGCGCTTTACTTTTTTTTTGAAATAATTATTTTACTCTTTTACGATTTCATTGTTTAAATAACTAAGAAACTAGTTTGAGCTAAAAGAAAGAGTAGGAGGAATTTTCGTCACTTTATTGGCGGTTATACGACTCCATACAATTTCGTACTAAAAATTTCGCCTACTTTAACGCCAACCAGCCTGGAGAGCACTTGATTCAGATCACAGATGTCACTGATCTCTTAACGAGATGTCCAATCACAGTGGTGTACAGTTAACAAGAATTCGAGAAAAGAGAGGGTACCACCGTCGATATTCCATAGGAAGGAACTTTGAAGGGATTCTCCTTGTCACACATGAACTTTTCTGGAAAAAAAAACTTAAGCTGCTTTAACAGAGCAGACCCGACATATTTTAAAAATAGTTTTTATATGATTTTGTCTTATTGGAAAAGTCTCATTGAAGGAGTCTCATGACCTTTGCAGAAATAAGAAGGAGTAATCTTCAATATAACCTCTTTTACTGTCATTGTCCGTTACTTACTAGAAGAATGACTTGCCTAGTGTTGGCAAAAATAATGAATTTTGAGTCGCTGTGTGAATAGCGATTGCGACTTGAAAATCGCAGTGACTGCAAACAGTGATAAAATCGCAGTTCCGAAAACAAACAGCGATTACTGAGCAGGATCACTGTTCGCGAAGAGCGATACACAAAAGCGCCGATAACTAAACATGTTTTCTGAGGAACAAGAAGTATCGCAAATCACTATTTTTGTATTTGCGATTTTTAAATCACTGTGACAAAAACACCGAAAGTGAATTTTTTTGGCCAACAGAAGGCCAGCCAAGATCGAAACATTAACTAAAATCATCAGATGATTAGCCCCAACAGTCGGAAATTAAGCTTATAGTGTTAATGTATTAACATCACCGAGAGCAGCAATCTCTTGCCAAGCAGCACATGCATTTAAAACAAAAAAAATTGTCCATCACTGATCTTAAATAAAAAAAGATTTAGAAACCAGAAGTGTACATCTCTAATAAATACAAATTTATATAATCAATTTCTTTAGCTCTTACTCTAGTAAGCCATATTTAAATTACCACAATTTCATACAGCTAATATTTTTTTCCACTAAAAAGAAAAAAATAATAATAATAAGAAATATGCAAAAATAAAACGTGCTGTTCTATAGCAATAAAACGTTTATTTGCAGCATTTAACGCTCGATATATCATAATAATAAAATATTATAATTTTTTTTTGCTAATCATGTGCCTCATTAGAATAGCATTTTTTTTCATTCTCCTCTCTCCTCTTTCTATCGTCCTTTCTTTAAACAGGTCATTCGTATAAGAGCATCAACGATGAAATTATTTTGGTCAGCATCATAATGGGCATAACGATTATTGTTTTAATCACCATCGGTCTCTGTTATATTGCGTACGAAAAATGTCATAAAAAGCGTGAATATTATATTAATGCATAACGGGAAAAATGACGAACGACGATGTCTATGGAAAAATACAAATGAAGATGAAAAAAATGGCAACAGCAGCAGCGGCGGCGGCGCTGGCGGCAGCAGCGGATGTGTTGAACAAAAACGGAAGTAAATGTGTGTGCTGTGACAGGAAGTGGTAAAACAAAAAAAGTGCAAACAACAAAAATATGGAAATGACTTAACTTGTTTTTATGGTTGCTTTTTTTTTTTTTTGGGGTATGTGTTTGAGTTTTTTCCATTTTTTTACAGTGTACGTGAGTGCTGTCCAAACACTTAGGTACCAATTTAAAATTAGACAAAAATATAAGCACATGCTTAACTATAAAATCCTTACAGTCACAAGGTCAACAAGTGTACAAGAGGAGTGTATAATAAAAAAGAATAAAATATTTGTATGTGTGTAGTAAAAAATGAAAGCATGCAGTAACGCCATGCACAGTAATACCAAGCACAGTGAAGCGTGTTGTGCAAATGGCAGGATGAAATTATACCAGGTGACGTATTACGCCACTGTCTCTTTTTAATTTGGTAACAAATTTTGTTGTGTATGCATGTTATGGTGAATTTATATAATTTCACCTTAAAATATCATCGAAGAAAAAACAGAAAATATAATGTTAACTTACTATCTCTTTCTCAAAATTTCTCATACTCTTCTCTCTTGTCGTGGTGAAATCAAATATAATTCACCACAAACTAATTTGTCAAATTTATGTAACCGAATATTTCCGGAGTACTTCACCAGTTATAATTGCATCATGTTTTGTACGCTTCGTCGAGGTTTTACTGTATTTGTAAAGAATGAAACAACTTTGTATCTGTTTGAAATATCAGTTGACACAGCAAACGGGTTTTCAAGCACAAAAAAAAAAAAAAAAAAAAAGGAGTAACAAAACTGTATGCGTGCTAAATCGCATCCTTTTATTATTATTCCATTTTTTCGTTTTTTGTTTTTTGCATTTTTATTTCGCTTTCCAAGATTGCATTCTGAATACCACCGAAACGGAAAAAAATAATACAAAAAGCAATGTGACACTTAAAAAAACGAGTAAAAAAAATGGAAAACATAAAAAAGCATAACAAAAAGAAGTAAAATGCCAATTTGACAAAAAAAAAAAAAAAAAAGAAAGAGTTAAGCAGTGAATGAAATGAAACACGAATCTAGCTTCTTCGAAAAATAAACTTTTACAAAGCGATGAAATTCTTACGACGATATTTGTGGCTAAAAGACAAATGCATAAAAAATAAAAGGAAAGAGTAATTTTTGTGAGAATTGAACAGTTGATACGTCCACGCGATGATACTTTTAGTCATCATCATTTAGAAAACAAAAAAAAAAAAAAAAGACATTATGTGTAAAATATTTTCGGTTATATCGAATATTTTATACTCTATACTTTTAATTTAAATTTATACTTGAGTGCTGGTTAGTTCAACTCTTTTTGTTACGCCATGAGTCTATTTATGCAGGTGTTTTTATATTGATGTTGTTTACGTGTAAACTTAATGTGAATTATAAGCGATTTTTTACTTTAAATTATTGAATCAGTATATAAACTATCAAAACATGAAAAACATGGGAAAATCTTAAGTATTGAAGAGATACAGTGTAAAGCATGGAGTTTAATATCTTTAAAGCTTTATTAGCATAATTTTTTGAAAACAATAAGCTTTTAGGATCAGCTGTTTAGATCAGCTATTAAGATCAACTGTTAAGATCAGCTGTTAAGATCAGCTGTTATGATCAGCTGTTACATATAGCTGTTGAGATCAGCTGTTACAGATCAGCTGTTATGAACAGCTGTTACATACAGCTGTTAAGATCAGCTGTTACATATAGCTGTTAAGATCGCTGTTGCGTGTACGAATTGTTTACAAACAGCTGTTAAACTCAGCTGTTACCATCAGCTGTTTAAACATCAAAAAGAAAATCTAAAATACACTTATAAATTACAATGTGTAGGGAATAAACTAAAACTCCAAGAAAAGAATAATTAAATAAAAAATTAAAAAAAAAAAAAAAAAAAAAAACACCAAACAAAAATAGGGAATCATGCACAAAGGAAATTCTAGAAATACATACACACACCCACATACACACACAAATACACAAAATGAATAGACAAAAACGCATAAACTTGAAAATGTCATTAAGCTTGTCGTCGACGTCACCGTACATAGTTAGATAAAGCTTTTTTAAGACACAAAAATACATAATATACATTCAAGGGAAAAATAAAATAAGAAACTAAAAATAGATAAAAAAAAAAAATTCTTTCTTAAATCTATCATGAAAAATTTACTTTATTGGACCAGAGTTTAATGCTCTACGAATAGTTTAACTTTGTAAATGTAGAACATATTAGCAGCACACTACAACCAGAGATACTCTTAAATACGATACTCTTTCACATAAAAAGGACCAAAAAAAAAAGATAAATGAAAATGAATATAAAGAAAACTATAACCCAAAATGCAGCAAACTTTATTTGCGTACATACATATAAATAAATAGATTTATAAATGTGTTGTATATAAAGAAAGAACGTAGATAAAAATGTCGTTTAAAAAAAAAAAATAATGACATTCGAAATTAATGCGATTAAGTCTTTTTAATGCGTCCCATTTTAAGATAAGTTAAAGTTTAAGATAAATAAATCTATTAAAAAAGCTGCCAAAGCAAAGCAAACTTTAAGATGTTATCGGCTATGTCGATGCTTAGATACGCTACAAACGGTTACTTAAGCATTTAAGCTTAAGTAAAAAATAATGCATGGATTAATTTACCCTAAGCCCCCTTTTTTCTCACAACTTCCAAATCATTTGCAAATTTTTAAATCATTTACCAGTCCATGAGGAGGGGGCCCACCCGTATTTTTTAAGGGAAAAGAGGTACTTTAAGATGGAATCTTTTTTTAATAGGGTCTAATCAGTCTAAAAAGGCTATCCTAGATGCTCAAAGTCCAGATAAATTTGTACTGTCAGCAATATTTGAAGAATACTAATAAAAAGAGTTTTTCTGTTGTGTTTCCATTTTTAAAATTAAATTTTATTTTATTTAAAAAAAAATTATTTTTAAAAAATAAATATTTAAAAAAAAAAAAAAAAAAAAAAAAAGTAATTTATACATTACCAATCAAAAAATTCTAATAAAATTGTGCAAAATTATAATGGAAACTATTATTTAGAAATGTCAAAGCTTTATATGGGCTGCCAATAAAAAACTTTAGTTCATAAACTTTTTATGCAGCTATGTTGAAAATATAAAAACTCCAAACATAACTTCGAACTAGTTTAATAAACTTGTTTGAAGAGTTTGTAGACTATCTTAAAAAATAAACTCACAAAAAAAACTATAAACAAAAAAAGCAAGCTATAAAATAGATAATATAACAAAGAAGGGAAACCCCCGAAAAAAAGATACAGCAACGTAATAAAAATAAAACAGAGAGTGCACTTGAGAAAGACAGCTAAAAAAATATAAATAAATAAAATAAAAAGCGCACTTGAAGACATAAACTTTTACTCTTTTGTAATTAAGAAAATCTTTGTTATGTGCACTCCTACCAACTTGTTGTGTAGTTTCGTTCTAGAAAGAATGAAAAAATAAATAAAATAATAATAAAGTAGCGAACGAAAGGCAGTAAGTAAACACAAAACAATAAATTTAACAAGGCAAATGCATTAAAATGCACTCAAAATTTATTGCTAAACTAAAGTACAGCATCCTGCATCCGTACACACACACACAGGCACGTAAAAGACTTTGTTAAACTCAAACATTTAACATACGCCTTCAACTATGTCTTCTGTCCGTCTGTCGGTCTGTCTGCATGTCTTAACTACCATCGGAAAATACTTGAGAAAATACTTTTTGTGTTAAATTTCACAATTTAAGCGATACCCACAATTTCGCCCACAAGTAAAATCTAATTACAAACCGCAAACATAGATACACACATGCACACACACAACCACAAAAAGCTGCAGGAATAGCACGTACGGAAAGTAGTTAAAACATGGAAATATATATTACATATATACGCATATTAGTATTTATTCTATCTATATTGTATGTATTTATATAGTGATTATAGTTTTAGTTTATAAGTAAGTACGTAAGTAAGAGAGACGCCTTCAATTGGCGTTGCATAAATTACTTTAACTACAAAAACCAAAACAAATTGTAGTGGAGACCGGGGCTATTCGAAAAGAATTTTATTTCCAATGCAACGATTTGAATTCGATTCGTTAGTTAATATTATAGAAAATGTTTGCGAAAACGTTCTGGCGATTGTTTATGTTTCCAAGAAAAGCGCCCCGGTCTGCGCTGCGTTGAAATTGTTGAAACGTGTAACTCGATTTCTATGCATTTAACTTGTATTGTATGCGTATTACTATTGAGCGAAAGTTTTACTCTTTTTTAAATTCGAAAAAAGAGGGACCAAAAAATAATAAAAAATATATATACATATAATAATGAATGCCAAAAAGAAAAAAATGAAAAATAATAAAAATGTGAAATATGTACTTTATTTAAAAAAAAAAACTTTTAGTGTTGATGTAGCTGTTTTAAACAACAAAATAAATATATATACAATACATATTTACTGTATCTTAATACAAAATTGTTAAATAAATAAATTTAAAAAAATATTTAAACGTTTAAAATACTTTTGCATTTTTGAATTTAAATTTTGGCGCGTAAAATGTTGGCGCGTAAAATGTTGGCGCATTGTAAAAGCTCGTAGCTACAAAATTCATTCGATACAGTAGCGCCATCTACTTTTCAAATGGCAAAACACCAAAATGAAACACAGCGAAAGCTAGCTGCTATAAAATGTTTCAATATAATTGCGCCATCTAGTGTTCAATTTTAGCATTTTCTAACCAAATCGTTGGTTGCATCTCACTTTCTCTAACGCTGTACGCAACGTTCCGGCCTAGCTGTCTCTTTTTCACTTGTTCAGTCGTCAGCTGTACTAAAATACGGTTATTATTCCATCCCGCTATTGGCTATCTAACTCGTGAGCGAAACAGAGTAAGATATAATAATTAAACATCTATCATTCGCACTCATCACTCAGCGCAGCAGCAAGAAGAAGCTGAAAATTGCTTTTTCGCATCGCAATTTTGCATTTAATTCTTTAAAAATCGACAATTTCGATAGTTTATAACAAATTAAACTACGCAATGCATTGACGGTTTGTAACAAAAAGTGCAAAAACAAAAAATAAACAAGAGAAAAATTGGAAAAAAAGTAAGCTGTGATGAAATACGTTTGTAGTGGCAGAGCAAAAAAATAATACATGCTTCTCTTATTTTTAGTTTTCCAATTGTCTATAAAAAGAAGAAAATAAAAGCGCATTTATATTTATATTAATAAATATATATAAAACAAGCGCATTTAATATAAACTACCGCGCACCACGCTGCGCAACACCACGTAACAGCAAAAGCCATGGGACGCCGCTGCTGCATTGCCGGTTGTCAATCGACTTCACGTCTGCCGGAGCATCATGGCGTCACATATCATTCATTTCCTCTTGATGCTGGCATACGTGCCATTTGGATTACAAATACGCGTCTCAGTGCTGATCGACAAATAACGAAAAGCGTTTTAGTTTGTTCGCGACACTTTCGACGCAACGACTTTCAACCGATACGCAATGGCAAATATCTACTTAAGGCACGTGTCTTTCCAACAGTTTTTCCATGGGGTAAATTAGATCCAGCACAAGTTGTAGCTGATCAGGATGCGCTCAAAAATGCAACAGCCGATATAAGCACAGCAGTTCAAACAAATAGTAGCCAATCCGAAGATGTCACAAAGGCTACCGTCGAAGCAACAGTAGCACAGATAATGGCTGAAGCGGCGGAATTAAATGCAGCAGCTGCTGCAGCTGCAGTTAACAATAAAAGTAGCAACAACAGCAACAGTAGCACACCACGCAGAACAACCTTAAGCGGTAAGCCTAACAATCCACTACTCGCTTCAGCTGCTGCTGCTGTTAGTACGCCAATTGGCACACCTCCACATACGGATGCAAATACAAATAGCTCCGATTCGAAAACTTCATCGCCAATGACTTTGTCGACTGGTGGTGGTGTTGGTGGTACTGCAACATCGCCAGCTACATCGCCTGGCGTTAAATATGAGCCGGCAACATACTTTGCTATTGGTGCACGTCTGCAAGCACAACGTTCCGATGGTCTTTGGTATATAGTACGTATACTGGAGGTTAACGCTGACAGTGACGAGGTACGTGTACGTTTTGAACGTAATAGTCGTAATAAAATGACATATGAACTGAAACCGGAATGGGTTAGTAAGAAGAATTGTCGTCAACGTGTAAATCCCTATGGTAATCCAGTATTTAAATTGGATGAACGTTGTCTGGCACGTTGGTCGGGACCGCATAAATTTCCGGGTACCATTAAAAAGATATTGGAGAATGATACATACGAAGTGCTCTTCGATGATGGCTACACCAAGAATGTGCGTGCATTGCATATGAAGAAGTTGCCACTAGATACAACAATATCAGCAATAAATACTTTAGTTGATGCAGCAGTAGCTGCTACAGCTATACCAGTGGCGGGTAATATTGCAACAAGTACTCCAGTAGTTGTATCCGCAGCAAATACCAGTATTGTCGCAGATATAAATACAACTCAGACAAATATCGAAACTATGACGCCAATTGCAACGCAGAAGTCTACTACTAAGCCAAGCACTGGCAATAGTGGTGGTGGCGCCGCCAATAGTAATAGCAACAATAAGAAGCGCAGCGCAGCAACACAGCGTAAAGATTGGCCGCTGCTTGATATGACTAAATTGGATTTAGGTGCGTATATACACTTTTTATAATATCAGACTTCTATATTTTATAAAAATTTTTTCTAATCTTCTAGTTGCACTCAATTTACCCGAAATACCACGCGATGGCGAATGGACCTGCCATTGGGTTAACGATCAACCGATTGGCACTGAAGGTTTTCTCATTGTCGGTGAACATCGTAAACCTACGGTGATAGTTGAAGATTGGCGTCTGCCTACTGGCTGGATAAAACATATGTATCAACGTTCGAATGTCTTGGGAAAATGGGATGTAATACTCGTATCGCCGGGTGGTAAACGGTTTCGTTCTAAATCGGATTTAAAAGTTTATCTCGAAGATCAGGGTATTGTGTACAATCCAGATGTCTATGACTTTAGTATACATCGACGTCGCGCTAAGGATATAAATGCTTATGTCTTTACGTCGGATTATAAACCACAGCAACCGATTAAGCCAAAAGCGCTTGAATTAAGTGCATTGGATAATACGTTGGATGATTCTTCTACGAAATTGCCGCTAAGTGTTACATCGACACCGCTGGCTGCAACAGCCATTGCTGCAGAGAAGTCGACTAGTATTCAGTATTTGGAAACGCCGATCGCTTCCTTGGTGCCGCCAATGGAGTTAATGTCACCGCAGCAAGATATAATACAGCAGCAAGTTGCAGCAGCTGGTATAAGTAAGCCGGATGCTTCAAAATTGGGTGATGGCTTTGGTGCGTTAATTGTTTCTTTTAATTTATTTTAACTAAATTACTAATAATTTTCAATTACAGTTTATATTGGCGGTTTAAAGGTACAAATTATTGATAATCTCTTCCGTTGTCCACATGAAAATTGCACAAAGAACTTTCGCAAAGAGGATCATGTGCTTATACACATAAAGCACTATCACAAGGATATGGCCAAGTATTTGCTTAGTGTTTTTCTGTTTGACAAATTATATTAATATTTTATTTTTGTATTACACAGATTGGTTTCCGATTGTCCAAAAATGCAGGAACTTGCAGTCAAACGTACGCATCCTACATCGCTGGAACATCAACATGAAACACATCACAAAAATCAAATACCAAATCAACAATTTTTTGCCAAATTACATCAACAAGATTTGCAACAATCACGTTCTTTTAAACGTAGCGCTGCAGCTGCAACACCAACGACAACGACAACTGCAAGCGTGCCGCTAAACACATCTCCAACAAAAGCGTTGGTCAGTACACCAGCTACTGTAACAACAGCGCTTGTAAAGGATGAATTAATGGATACCATCTCGGATACAATAAATATAACTGAAGAAGCATCTTCGCTTGATAACAGTACAACTACAACACAGCCAATTCTGTTAAGTAGCACTCCAGGCACAACAACGGATATTACGTCCAACAGTAAATCCAGCAAACGTGCACGTTTTTCGCCAACAAAACGTTTATCTGGTTCACGTAAGAGTAATCGTCAGCGTACTATGCGCCGTTTTGTTACTGCGGCACAAACAACACGTACTATAGCAGCACCAAGTAACACATCCATAGTCTCTGGTGAACTTAGCAGCATGCAGGCTTCAGATTTTGAAGAATCACGTCAATCATTTAATGCTACGCCAGATGCACGTCCATCGGAGCCAAAGCGACGTCGCGTTGCTGCTGTTGCAACACCCGTAAGTTCACTGGATTCACCTGCAACTGCAGATTCGGTATCAACACCAAATTCGAATGATCTGGATAATGTGGCTGCTATGCCAACTGCTTCAAGGGCTGCTGCTGCACAGTACATAAAGGAAAATGGTGAACTTATTAAAATTGTAAGCATGCGTGTTGAGGAAATTATCAATTGTATTTGTGGCTATTGTGAGGAAGATGGTTTGATGATACAATGCGAGCTGTGCTTATGCTGGCAGCATGGCGCTTGTAATGGCATTGGCAAGGAATCCGATGTACCGGATAAATATGTCTGTTACATTTGCCGTAATCCGTCGCGTGGACGTGAATCTATGCGTTATAAACATGATCAAGATTGGCTATATGAGGGTAAACTGCCTGTAGCCAACTATCATATGGCTGATCCAAATATTGGCAAGAAATTTGATTTTCTTAAGAAATCACATACACTTACGGGTAATTTGATCGAAACGAAACGATTTATGCACTCGCTGCGTGTTAAGATAAACATTGCAAATAATCGTATGCATCCAAAGCTTTACCTTTGGGCTAAGAAATGGGATGAAGACGATGTGGCTGCTGCGGATGTTGATGTTAAATTAAAGCGTAATAATAAATTGCTGGAACTGCAGCAGCAGCAACAAAATGTGCCACATATACCGCAACCGGAGGCCGCTATAGATCCAGAGGAATGTCAGGGGCGTCTTATGGAGCATATAAAGGTGCAGCAGAATTTAGTGATGCAACGTTTACTGGAAATCGAAACGGAAATTGATGGTAAGTTTAATTTATTCGGAGAAAATTTGAAAAAGGGGTTAATTTTGGTTTTTCTTGTTTTATTTTCAGCTCTTGAACGTGAGGACGAGCTGCCCGATTTAAAACTTGCTGATGTTTCACAGACCAAAGAAGCTTTGGCGGTTTATATCAAAGAACTGGAGACAGTAAAAAATATTGCCAAGATCAATACAATTGCAAATAGTAAGGAAGAGCTTAAGAGTAATGCAAATACAAGCATTAGATACTAAAGATATTTGCTTTAGTTTAGATTTTGTGGCTTTAAAAGTTGTTAATTAATATAAGCTTGTATGTATGTTTCAGAACGTAATAAAATAAAAGATGGGAGAGAATATAAATTCTTATTGATATTTTTTTTAATTTACAGTATAGTACTAATTGATTTTGACTAAAGAAAGACTTTACCTTGCTCTGTGGTCTTTACCCAACAAATAGTAAATTTTGGAAAGTTGGCTGAAGCGTATTTAACAGCATGGAGAAAATTTTATTTTTTGTTTAATTTTACATACTTCGATTTTTTACTTTTTAAGCTGAAATTTCAATTATTTTGCGGTAATTTAAAAATTTCCGTTTTTTTTTCAAATGAACTTTAAATTAGTCGGTCTATTCGATAGCAATATATTTCATTTAAAAACGATAACTAGTAATCATTTTTCGATATTTTTTATCGTCTTTACCTATCGGTTGCACGCCAATTGGACTACTCAAACAGCTGTTGTTTGTCGTCGGATGCAGTTGTGTGCGCGGATCGCAACGGACAAGAATAACAAGTTTTTTCCTCTAAAATAACGTGAAAAATGCTAAAATTAAATAAAATTGAAATATAAAACCAATTTTAAGTGCAAACAAATACTAAAAAATAGCTTGCAACTTCTTAAAATTAATAAAATCAATACATTTGTTTATAAAATAAGCTTTTGTTTTTGTTGTGGTGCGGCTGTCTCGAACACAGTCAGAAAGGTGCGTGGAAACAAAACAACAACAAAAATATTAATAAATAAATCAATTTACTTAATTAAAAATTGCAAAATAAAACGTACAAAAAGTGCTAAAAAGTAAGTGACGTGTGTTCAATGTTATAAAATAAAATTTTAAATAATGTTTATGTTTAAATTTTAAGCCGCAAGTAAAAGTGCAAAAATATTTAAAAGAAAAAGACGCCAAAATACAAACAAAAAGAGGCAAACAGCTGTTTTTCGTGAAAGCTTTATGGCTGCCGTCGGCAGCGGGAGTAAGACGAAACCAAATATTTTGATGAGAGATATTGTGCCATGCATTTCGTTTTTTTTGTTGTTTTATTAAAATTTATAAATAAATAAACAAATGGAATAATTGGCAAATTATATTTTTAAATTATATTAACGAGCAGTAACAATAAAAAAAGAGAAGGTTATGCGTAGTTTGTAGTGGTTTAAAGTTGAAACGACCTCCAGCTGTGGCGTCGTAGCGACGTCTATGATTTTCGGTGTGCATCCATTTGCTTATTTTGCTGCATGAAATTTTTAATTTATTTACTGTAAAATAAATGTTTATTTTTCTATAGTGAAGTGCATTTTTAAACATACAAATGCACAACATTTTGGCATTATTATTATGCGTCTCTCTTTTAGCTCCCATACAACGCCACGCAGCCGGAAATGCAATTCGTTGTTGTTTCTTTTGTTTTTTTTTTGCCGCCTTTCTACAAAGTGGAACGACCGGCTTCAATTTGCCAACGCAAAATTTGGTTTAGATATGAAATAAAATTTTTATATGTTTATCATTATTATATAAATGAAAAAAAGAAAAATGATTATGCGGCATTAGAAAAACGAAAAAAAAATTTTTTTTGAGTATCCCGGTAATGCATAAATAAGATTTTAATTATTTACAAATTGCCAAAAAAATCTTTCATTTGAAAATTAAAAAAAAAATGCTTTGTAAATTCCCGTATCATTCAGAATCTACCCATTGCAGACGAAAATTTCCTAGGAAAAGTCATTAGTTTATTAAATGAATACCATATGCCGTTGATTTATCGTGGTATGAGATCAGATAAATATTATTAATTCTTCGAATTTGCAAATAAGGTTTATCAATATTTAATGTATAAATGCAGTATTTGTTTTTTGAGATTCTGGAAATGGATTTGGAACGGCACTACTATGATTTCAGTTCATGCATTTTTGAGAATTACTCTTAAAATACCCAATCTAATACTTTCTATGCTAAAAACTTTTTTAAATGATTGTTATAGTTTAATAATTTAATCTTTAGAATGAATTTTCATAATATATCCGTTTAAAATTTTCTGCTTATTTGCGCAATTTTTGAACTCATTTCGACAAATGTGTTTATTGAAGAAGAAAAAAATTAAATAAATAAATAAATAACGTACGAATTTTTCCTCGCATATTTTTTTTTTTTTTTTTTTAATTTAGGCGTCAATCTGTCTTAATGTAGTGCTTAAAATTTGACTAGATATTTTGTTTTTGTTGTTGTTGTGGTGAATTTTGTGTGTGCTAGAAATGCCAATTTTGTTTAGTTTTTTGTTTATTGTTTTTATAGTGCGTTTTATTTATTTATATATTTTATTTTTTTGTTTGTTTATTATAAAACAACCGCAATGCTTTAGTTTATAAAATTTTGGCTGTTTGCTTTTGTAATATTTTGTATAAAAAATATCTTATATATTAAGTAAACTCAGGGTCGCTGAGCTTATTGAAATGTAAAATAATAATTATAGATTCTTGAAGTTCTTAAAAAGCCATTAATTTTGGTATTGCGAAAACTATGTTTTTACCATTGAAATTCCAGAACTTTATCATTGCACAAGGTCATACATATATGTCATAGTGTGGTTAAATACTTTTCAAACTAGCCATGTAGTATAATATGACTAGTTGAAAACGATTTAAAGATCCATCAAACCTACGCTTTATTAGCTTCTGTTAAACTGATCCATCATTTTTTAATGAACAAAATCATTAACACAATTTTTAAGCTTCAAAGCAAATTCTAAGCAATGCCGAAAACTTAAAAAAGATTCGAACGCACGGTAGCCGTTTAATCATAAAAATGAAACCTCATTTAATACATTTTAGGCGCCTTTAAAAATGTTCTTTTTAAGCGGGCATAATTATCTTTTGTTTTTTATTTTTTTTTTTAAACTTTTTTATCAAAGTAAATAAACAATGGACATTGGTCAAACACCTTTCAATTGATGACTAAAACAAACTAAACTTCGGTAGCACCGAAGCTCAAATACCCGACACACGAAATTTAAATTAGTTCA
Source organism: Leucophenga varia (assembly GCA_018903435.1). Lineage (NCBI taxonomy): Eukaryota > Metazoa > Arthropoda > Insecta > Diptera > Drosophilidae > Leucophenga > Leucophenga varia. Next base: position 6,070,299 of record JAEIFJ010001870.1, read on the forward strand.
TAATAATTTTCTTGAACAAAATAAAAAAAATGGTAGGTGAGTTTGTATGGATCCTGTATTTTATAGTGGCCCGATATTGGTGGTACATATATTGTCGTAGGATGACAGTGGAAGTGATTTTACCCAAATTGTAGTGAAAAATGCATAAGAGCTTTAGTGTTTTCACACATAAACTCAAAAATGGGCGTTAGAGTTGTATGGGGACTATAGCACAAAATGGGCGTGACATTTTGGTTTTGAAATTGGACGATATTAGAAGTATTTATACCTAATTCGTAATAAATGCACTCATAAATAATAACTGTTTTCATAAAACAATCTAAAATAGTGGTATGTTTGTAAGGGGGCTATATCTAAAAATGGGCGTGGCACCTTGGTTCTGACATACAAACTGCCTAGGACCAAAAAAAAGCTTAAGTTTAAAATATTAGGTCAACTTCCCGAGTAAAATGCATTGCAACAGACAGACAGACACATGGACATCTAAATCGATTCGTTTCGTATGTTATGGGGTCTCCGATGTCTTTTTTAATGTGTTACAAACTTTCCGACAAACTGATAATACCCTACACACTATATGTGGCGAGTATAAAAAGGTTATACCGCTTGCTTATCTATGTGTGCCAAACGTTTTTGAGCGAACGATAGTGATACAATTTAATATCTTCAATTTGTAAAATATCTCTGTTATTGTGCTACTATTTTTGTTTACTATTTGAACATTTTTGTTCAATAAAATTTTAAATCATCCCTCTTATGTATTTAAACTTTCTTATCAGTCAAAGACCAGATTTCTTCAATGTTAAATTAAATTAAGCATTCAAAAAAAAAAGAAGAAAATTCTATAAAACGACAACAATAAAATCAGCTTGTAAGCAAATTAATTTAAAAGCTACGATTTTAATTGTTCTACTAAACTAATAAACTATTTTATTTCTTTTTTTTTTTCCGTTTCATTTACAGGCAGCGCTAATTGTACTACGGCTTTGTGTGTCTTCCGCTGGCGTTAAGTGTTTAATGTGATTATAAAATTAAAAGAAAAGCGAGAAAAAAAAAAAGGAAAAGCGCGTTCATTCAAGTGCAGCAAGCTACTTCAACTATTTAAATATCTTTCATCTTTCCCCGTTTTAAATAAAATAAAAAAAAAAAGACATCACACCATGTCATCGTGTATTAGCCTCAGATAAATGCTTTCAAGTGTATGCAATGCTCACGTTTCGCGTTTGCCAATTCAATAAGAATGCTTTCGATGATGCTACATGGTAATGCTTTGTGGTGCATTAGGCGTATTGCAGCGCAAGACTTGACTTCTCTACTGGCAGCATAGAAGAAGAAAACGTAGGAGTGCGAGAGTCGTTGTCGTACAGCTCTAAATTTCTTTTTTTTTTCCTACACTGCCCGCACGGAAACGTGAAATCAAATCGAAGTGTTCAAACAAAAAAAAAAAATCGCGTTTACGGTTCAGTGCTATCAAGTTTTTTTCTATTATTATTTCTTTTTAAGTTTTTTTTTTTAATTTCTTTTTAATGCCAAATTTTTCGTCGTTTTTACGCCTTGTTTAAGCCTAAACGTTTTTTTTATTTTTTTTTTTTTGTGTTAAAATTATTTAAATTTTTAAGTTATTCAAATCGGCTTCGTTAAAAAAAAAACTCTGCATTCGCCCATATGGAACATGCCGATGGATATGCATAAGAACGTCTCTGTACAAGTTGATAGTGATTTTGCCTTACTTCTACCGAGTGGAGTTTATGAAATAAAAAAAAATGGAACCACGCTCCAAGATACGAACAATCATTATATTCTGTTTATTTTTGGCCATTGCGGGCATCATTGGTTTTGGTTACTTTTGTCAAGATCAGGTGAGTAATTGTGCAATATAAATTAATAAATTTGTTTAGTTATTTACTAATAAAATAAAATAACCAGAATGTATGGGTTTTCGAGATATGATTTTTTTTGAGATTACGCCATATTGTGTAATAATCTATCTTAGTTGTAAGAATATCATGTTAAATGTATCACAGACATAACATATAATAAGCGCCCTGGGAATCTCAGTGCATATTTTTAGCAACTCTTCTTTTAACTCGAATCCTCATTCGAAGTCAGAATAGTCCTAGTTTTTTAAAATACCGTAAAAAAATAAATAATGTGCAAAAAAACATATTTTTCTCTGAGACATTAAGTTGGGGAAGTCCTTAGTTTCTTTAGTTCCCATACAGAGTATTTTTTTTTTTCAATTTTTTATTATAGAATTATCTGTGCAAAATTTAAAAAAACTTCGAAATATTGAAACAAATTTTTTTTTAGTATCTTAAAAATGTATATTTTTCAAAAAAAAAAAACACATCGATTAAATGCCGTGCCAAATGACACTATTAAATTTTATAAAAAAAAACAGCTGCTTCGTTTTATTTAAAAAAAAAAAAAAGATCTAAAAATCAATCTATTATTATCTTAAAAATCATTATTACTGTTTCATTAACGCTGACGTAAATCCAAAATTGGCGCCAATGCAAATGAGATGCACAGCAGGCATACTGGCATATTTTTTGTTGATTTTTTGTTATTTAAACTTAAAAAGAAAGAATTTATATATTAAAAACAATAAAATTTTTTCAATGTTTTTTTTTCATTTTGTATTTTTTTGCATTAAATTTAAATTAATTTTTCTATAAGTCTTAAAATTGCCAACAGATTGTCTCCTCTTGTCTTGTTTGATATGAAACCAGTTTTAAAGATTTTAAATCGTATTTTATTTATTTATTCATTCAATCCATTCCATTCAGTTGTAGCGGATTACACGCATGCTTAAGATCATAAATCGTTGATTTCTGCATTTTATTTTATTTCATTTTATTTGTTTTTGTGCTTTAAAAATGTTTAACTTTTATGCGTTTTTTTTGTTGTTTTGTTTTTGCAATTTTAATGAAATATTTCTACAAAATTTATTACGTTATATGGAGTCTGCTTATAAATTATTGCATTGAATTTCGCTCTGTATCTGTGTCTGAGAATTAAATTTTTTTTGTTTGATTTTATTTTTTTTTACTTTTTAAATTATTTATTTTTTTTATTTTATACAAATTATTCTGAAATTTTAATGCATAAATAATTTCAAATGAAAGCAAAAGCTTATTAACATAAATATTTGGTAATCATGCATTGTGATTGTGAGTACATTTATTTGATTTTTTTTTTTGTTGTTGTTGTTGTTGTCATGATCAGTGCATAAATATAAATGGTCTGTCTGTCTGTATTCCTGATCTCATATGCCAGAGATAGAGATAAGAAACTTAAAGCTTAGATTCTCCAGAACACTGTTGAGATACGTTATAATCTTTTCATTAACATTCAAAAAATTTGAAAGTATAGTGTGGATTATACTATATCTCCAACGATCTTAATAAAATATTCCAATATGAATTGGATCAGAAAATTCATTTAGGGGAGTCCCCTTACAATTCAATTCCGAACTTTAGATTTCTCTTTATAAAAATAATTAAATTTGACAAACATCGAACCACTATATGATTTGTCTGTTCTTTATCCATCTGTTTATATGTCCGTCTGTCTATAAGTCCGTTTGATGCTATGTCCGTCTGTCTGTCTCTATGTCCGTCTGTCTCCATGCCCGTCTGTCTATTTACGTCTTTCTCAATGTCCGTCTGTCTCTATGAGCATCTGCCATCATCGCTTCTTCTCCTCTACTACTTTCTACCAGCTTAGTGTATCTTATAGTCTTCACTCTTGACTACTTTGCACCAACTTTTCAATACACTACCAAAGCAAAATACATGAGACACTTTCACTTTGAAATCTCATTACTCATTATAATCTCTTAATTCTAATGTTTAATTCACATGATATAGTATCATGCAAGCAGCGTCTACTATTATTCATAAACAGAATTTTAGTTTTGCTTGGCATTTTATTAATATTTTTCGCTTTTGCTGCGCATAATTAATTTAGTTTATTTTTAAGACTTATACTCAGCGTACACACGCCTATTATTATAGACGAGGCATGTTTGTTTGTCTTTTCTAAAAATACACCCTCCATTGCTTTTGCTATATATAAACATCTTCTTTCTTCTTCTTCTGCTTGTCTATATTTTTAATACATTTGTCTGCCATAAAGTCTCGAATGAGTGTCACACAAAGTGCTGCTAAATAGTCAAGATCGCGTGCCTTGAATCGTGTACATAGACCTGAGGTCTGGGGCCGGCCAGCTGTGCTCAATTAGTGTCACTATGCGGGCTATTTCATTCAATTTGTTTTGCAGCATGCTAAGAAAAAAAAAGAAAAAAAAGAAAAAGTATTTTGTTCAAGAAAATACTTTCGTTTTTATTAAAATTTTTAATTAATAAAAAAAAAAAAAAAAAAAGTTTAATATATTTTTTGCACAAACGTACCGAAATAATTAATTGGCTTTTTTTTCTCTTTAAAAATTAAAATGAACTATTTTTTTTAAAGCTCAACATTGTGAAAGACTTAAAAACTGTAGCAATTTTTTGTTAAAATTTTTTTTCTTTGTTTTTAAATTAATATTTTATCATTTTTTAATTGAACTAAAGTGGTTTAATTTATATATAAAAAATAAATCGATTTTTTTTTTAAATTAATTTATTTTAAATATTCTTACTGCTTTTTGTCTGTTTTAGTCACATATAAATTATATCATTTTTTTTATACTGTTGACCTTGAATACTTTTTTTATTTTATTTTTTAGATTTAATTTTAAATATTTTTTTTTCTCGAACGCCCACTTAATGTGCATAAAATGAATTATTGCATCATTCGTTTTTTTATTTTATTTGAAAAAAAAAAACAAACATAATTTTCTTTTTATAAAGTTCATCGCATTTTAAAACAGAATTTAAATTTGTTTTTGTTTTTACAAAATGTACACAAATAAATTTATGTTTTTTATGTAAACATAAATTGTTGTTTGGCAGCTGGGCAAATGTGTTTTTTTTAAACATTTTGTTTTAAACTTGAAAAAACATAAATAAAGATAAAGATTACTGTAAGAGCTTTAAAAAAACGTAGACAGATTAAAATATGCTAATCAGTTTTTTTTTTGATTAGATATTTTCATTATGTTTAGATTTTAAACTAGAGCAATGTTTTGCTAAATAAGACAAATGTTTGTGTGAATTAATTTTTTAAATGATTTAATTACTTCAATTAATTTTAGAAATAAAGTTTTTTCTTTAATTTGTATTTTTTTATTCTCTTTCGTCATTGAAATCGGCTCGATAGTAGCTTTTTTTTTAAATGTTTGAAAATAATTAATTGATTTGAATTCGAAATTCGAACGTTAAAAAAGTTATTTTTGAAAAAGCAAAAAAAAAAAAAAAAAATTTAAAATTTAATAAAAGTTCATTTTTTGAATTTTTACTTAAGTGCTTAGAACTTCTTCATTTTCAAACAAATTTTAATCCGCTTATTTTCTTTCCAAAAAAACATGCTATCACTTTCAAAAGAGAAAGCGAAAGTAAACAAATTTTTTTTAAGACGTAATTCGCAGTAACACATAGTTTTTTTGTGTGAAGTTTTTTTGTAAATGATGCAGTATTCTCAAAAATTTCATTAATAACTTCTAAACCGTCAGTTTGATTGAAAAGTTTTATACACACTTTTGATAGATTATTAAATTTCCTTTAATTTTATATAAATACATTTAAAATCAGATAAGTACATTACGAGATAATTGCAATTTAGTGAACTCAAAAAATTTTGTGGATATCTTGAATATTGATTCCTCTTTTAGTTTCAGACAATTTTACATAAAAAAGGATGGTTAAACTTTTTTTATTTTCATGTTAAGTTACTTAATTTTATTATAAAAAAAAAATTAAAACATGACAACTCGTGAGCATAATTACGCTTTCCTAATGTAATCAATTTATTTTTTTCAAAGAAAAATAACAATTTTTTTCAGTGAATAAATATCAAAATTCATCTCAAGTATCATTTTGCGTAAAATTACTAATAAAAAAAAGAAGTAGAATGTGTGTGTGTGTACGATCATCAAATTGAGCATACAAGCTGCAAATTAATGGGATCAGTTTACATTAAAAAAAATTTTAAAAAAAAAAATATTTAATAAAAAATCACAAAAGATGATATACATTTCAAGAGGCACAGGCTATATCAAAACACAATTATTACGACTTTATTGTTTGCCCTTAATAACCGAGTAGCATAAAAAAAAAAATGATATGCTATTAAAAACCGGTTGGCTGTCTACCGCGTAGAAACTTTTATCTAAAAGTAGCTTGCTGCAAATATTGGCAAAAGCGAATAATAAAAAAAAAAACAATTTGGCGACCATTCACTTGGCAGACTGCTGAGCTAATTTGTCCAACAGATCTTTCAGCGTGTATAGTTCAAATATAAACTGCTAAAAACGATCCTTAAAATTTTTTTTTATTGAAAGGCGAACAAACAGACAGACGGACAGAGAATGAACGCTTTGCAAACACTTTGATCTTATGCGTTCGAATTGACTTCAAACAAGCGTGAATAATGTGATGATCTTTTAGAACATTTTTATTTTAATTTCATCTTTTATATTTTTGTATTTTTGGAATGCTGCAGCATTTTAGTTAAATTTGTCATTGTGTATCTTTTATTTTATTATGCTTGTCATCTCTATTGTTTTCTTGAGACTCTGTGCCCTGTGTTCTTGAACTAAAACTGAACTGTGCAACATATTTTTTTTTTTTTTTTTTGAGTTTTTATCTTTATTATTTTTTTTTTTTTTTTTAAGTGCCTGCTGTTTTTTTTTGTTTTGGTTTTGAAAAGATATTAGCTGAGAGCTAATATAAAATTTATATTTGCCTTTGTTGTCCTTTTGTACTGTGATATACCACAATAAAGTGCCGCTGACACGCGTCTCTTCGTCTTATTTGGCTTGTGACATGCGGTTTTTCTTCTATTTTATTTGAAAATATTTTTTTTTAGTGTGGTTATTTTTTTTTTTATTAAAAGACATACTCTGCATATTCATTTCATATTTCTTTGATTTGTGATAGTTTAATTAGTGCCGACTTTATGCTTTTTGCGGTTTGATTCTTTTTTTTGTTTTTTTTTTTTTTTTTTGCAGCCTGCTACTGGTCTTACACAACAATATAAACAGACAGATCTTGAATTCAGTAAAAGAAGAATAGATACTTTTATAGTTTTTTTTGTTGCTGTTTTTAAATGAGTCTAGTGAACTTGTTCTTAGCATACATTAAAGCTTAAATAAAGAACTTCATTGTTTCTTTTGGATTATAGAAGTATCTACAATAAAATTTTACTTTAAAGAGTATAGAAAATGAGTAGTAAAATAGTACAGGGTGACCTTTATGATCTGTTCGACATATGACAGGCCATTACAAACTTTGGAGTAGTTGCTTGGGGCTTTATGGATAGGTTGATAGATAGATAAATAGGAAAAAAAAAAATGTAAAAAGAAACATTTTTTTTTTCATTTTATTAAACCATGTCCCTTTAGCACCTACTCACTGAAGGATATTATGCTCTTCTGCGCTTAGAATACATATTCAGCACTAATTAATGAAAGTAGTTTATACCCAAATGATAAACTTTAAATATAAAACCATTCACAAAAGCAATTACATTGCATATTCTTTTTCGACAAATCTGCAAACGACAGCGCCAAATATTTGCAGAACATGTCACGCGCTAATGCATTCAAATAAAACTTACTAAAAAAAAAAAAATAAATAAGATAGAATTCAACATAAACCCAAGTGCATAGTGGTACAAAAAAGACTATCATAATTGCATGCAATATTAGTGCTTTTACTAGAAAATATTTTTTGCGGTTCATTGAGCACAGTGACATATATTTTTTTTTGGCGTTCTAATGGGTGTAGTATGACAAGCCAAACTAAAATCTCTCTCGAAAAAAAAAAATGCATGAATAAAGGATGTCTTTAAGCCGAATAGAACAAGAGAAATTTAAGCGCGAGCTTAGATACACTACATTAGTTTATGGTAAGACTTTAGATATATTATGGTTGTACTTGTAACTGACAAGATAGTTAAACCATATTGCTGTATGGCGTTGTTGATTGGTGGTCAGAGCTAAATACTTACTGTAGGCTTAAAATCCAAATAGGAACACCGTTGTGAATTCCTCCTATTCTGAATATCGGTTTCATAAGGCATATATTAAGACGAACAGTTCATCGGGCGTACAGATGGATGCAAGAAAAAACGGTCGGTCAAAAATTGATCCTACGTGAATTCAAGACAATTGATATTCTAAGCTTTTTTTTTTTTTTTCAAAAATAGCTTTCGAGAACTAATAGATCATACAACAGATTAAAGAACGTATAGATGGACAGATGAATAAACAGATTGGTGGACTAAGGACAGATATGATATGACATTGCATGTAGGGTATAAAAAAGGAAGCAATGCGAAGAGTGTATGATGCGTTCTATACAATACTTAGTTTTTTTTCTAAGCTCAAAACATGGAATACTAAAATGGGAATTATGCAATAAATACATATGAATATAGTATGTTTTTGAGTAGAGATAACGTCATAGCAACTAAATGTTTATTTATTTAAAAATTACAAATTTTATTTTTCTAATGCAGCAATAAATAATTTTTTTTTTCATAAATTTTATAGCAACATTTTTATAGCAGAAATATATGCATTCATTCATGTATTCAAATAATTTTTCACACAAACTCTATAAAATTTACAACTCAACACTAAATGGCCATGATAAAAAAATATATTTATGCTAAAAGAAAATCCGTAAAGCCTGCTACAAAATTTTTATAGTACACTAAAACTTAAAATAAAAAAAAAAAAGAAAATTATAGAAACAACTTAAAAAGCAAAAATATTTATAAATAATTTTACATTTCATTAAGTTTTATCACTTCGAAATGAAAACAACACAAAATTTTGACATTTACCTATGTCAATATTAAAAAAAAAAAAACAAATACAAATTAAATCAACGAAAAAAAAAAATCATGTTGCTATAAATTTATGGCAACAATAAAAAAAAGTCTTAAAGCTGAAAAATATTTATTAAATGAAACTTTAAAAATGTATACAAACACACCCAAATAAAATTGTTGTTTGTTAATAAAATGTGTTAAAAATTTCTTCATTTTTTTTTTTTGTAAAGCCTAAAAACTTAAACACCTTTCATGTTGCATCTTAGACAAACGTTTGCATTGTAATTTATAAAAGTTACGTCTTGAAACATTTAGACTCATTCACATGTTTATTTTTTTTGTCGTCATCAGTCATTAGTAAATACAACACAACAAATCGCAATCAAAAACATTTAATTAATGAGTTTCTTATCAGCTGGGGACAGTATTTTTTATATTTATTTTTCTAATTGACGTTTTTATATATTACAACAACAGACGCGCACTTGGCAATGCTGCATGTTAGAAAGAGAGAGAAACAAAATTTAATGTTTGAAAATGTTTTAAATAAACCACAACAATCAAATCAAATATTGTACAGTAACCATATTGTATCAAATCAAATAAACAATGAAATCAGCTGTAAAAATCAATGTCAAAGTCATTGTCATTGAATTAAGTGGTATTTTAATTTAATACATACTATATTTATTTAAATAAATTATTATTATTATTTAAATAAATATGTGATTTTAAGATATATTTGAACGAATATGAAGTTAAATATATTTGTGTATTATTATTTGGATTTTTTGTATGTTTCGGTTAAAATTGGTTTAAAGAAAGCAAATAGTTTATTTGGTATAGACAGCTTTAATAAATCGAACAATGTGACCCTTAGACAATGTTTTATCTGCAGTATCCCAAATATAACGTGTTCTTTCAAATTTTTGGTTTAGATTTCACAAAAACTGAGAATGAATAATTTTGAACAAGAATTCCGAATTAAAATGGCAAAATCCTTCGAATCAACTATGTCCAGTTCGGTCGTCTAAAAAATCATCTGTTTTGATAGAGAGTTTTGGTCATGTCAAAACGGACATATAAATTGAAACAATACTCCATCATGGGCTATACGGATTGATCTCCTACCAAGAAAGGAGAAGCAGTTAATCAAGCATTCGTCTTTGGGAGACTATGGGTAGAAGCGACGAGAGGAGGGGTGCTAAAGAAGAAAATTCCCGAATACGTATTTTAAAAGCCTAGTGTTGTGAAAGGGTCCAGGGTTAATAATTGAAATGAGTAGTTCGTTTGAATGCGTGTTCTGTGATCTGGAGGTAGAAATATATCTTTCAGATTTTTAGCGATCGTTGTTTAAAATTTTTCCATATAATTCGATCCAGTCTTTCCGTATCTGATCCTCCCATATACTATCCGAATTTTCCGTATCCGATCCTTTCGAACAATATTACTCCTGTTCTTGTTTCCTAAGCACCGTGTTTTGTATTTTTCATTATTATATTCCATTATTATATCAATAAATAAAGGTATTAAAACTTTGTTTCTTACGTTATATCCTACTATATACATTTTTTTTAAAATTATTTTTATTTTATAAACGCTAAAGAACATATCAAAACACATGTCTCGGTCGATAACTTTTTTGTATTTTAAGCAATTAATACGTGCGCAGACTTGAAAAGTACGCCCAACTATTAAAGACGATAATAACGACAAAATTGACGAAGTCGTTGACGACAGCAACGTAGACGGCATAACATTATATTGTATATAGTATATGTTGTATAATTCTATATAAATATATATTACAGTCCAAAGTGCTACAGATTGCATGAAGTAAAAAAAATTGAGTAGCCAGCTTTATAGTATAGAATTGTAAGCCGATATTCAAAGTGAATGTAAAACCATTGTTATTTACACTACGTTCTCTAGACTCTACCTTAAAAATAATAATGTCATACTTATATGTATATTTTTTCATGCATTATGTTGGCCAATTGTTATAAATCTGAACATGATGCGCAGCGCTATATTTATGAAACTCTTTGCAGATTTTAGTTTGGCAACAATGCTCTAAGTATTACTATCTTCATTAAGTAGATTATTATCACGATTATCAACATCATCATCATCATTATTAGCATTGTTGTTGTCGTGAAAAAATAACAATTTTTCCAGCAGCAAACAATAAATTTTCCGCAGTAAGTTGTTAGCCACGCAAGACAGGCTTTGCTTACAGCTAAGAAACGAAACGAAACGAAAAAATATTGTCAAAATCTGCTCATATTTCAAGCAACGAAGCGGAAATCCTTTTTCTTCTTTTTTTCATTCCTTTTTTTGTGGATTGTATTTAATATAAATCTTTTAGCTTGCAGTCAGTCAGCTCGTTAAATAGATGAAGCCTCCTCCAACTAGTATCGAATTATATACAATCTATTTTTTTTTCCCATTATTGTCGTTATTATACTTTTGTCAAAGTTATATATATATATTTTATTTTTTTCATATAATGGTCAATGGTCTTATTCATTCTAAACGAGAAGTTTTAATTGGATATGTTTTGCTACTCATAGTTTACCAACTGAATTTTTATTTGGTTGAATTATTATGTGGGCGTGTGAAGTTTTTCGGTTGAAGTGGTTTTGATATTGTATTTTCGCTAAAAAATATGGTGTATACTTGTACAATATATTTTATTTTTTGACAAAAACAGTTTGTATTGTTATATTTAATATTTTTTTTTTTGTCTTTACAGGTATGTGTCACATAACACCAAATAAAATAGCGAAAGGTAACTGAAATATTACAAAATGCTGTGTTGGCTAAAATTTATTTGGAAGATAGTTGAAATTTTTTATCCGCTAGATACGAATTTGTGATACGTTTGTGCGAAAATCGTATAACATTTTGTAAAAATTTATTTTTTAGAGATTTATATTCTAACCAGAACTTCTGAAAAGAGATTAGCGCTGCAGCTGTAGCTTTTATTTTAGATTAGATACTTTCTTTTTGTGTTTTATCATTTTTTAAAAAAGAATTTTTTTTACACTTTTTCTATCTGAAAATATGAAATAGTAAGTCGAAATAGAAAAAAAAATAACTATAATATTTTTGTACAATTGAAAAGCTTATTCGAGCTATAGTTTCTAAATACAGTTAAGTAGCTAAAAATTTTTATTTAAGTTAAACTTTTTTTAACATTTTTATTAATTTTCTTAATAGTGGGGTTGTGTAAACCACTTGTATGGCTGCTCTAGAAAATACATAATGTTTTTAATAACATCTAATGTTGCTTCTAAATGTTGTTTTGCTTGCAATTAAATAAATTAACAGCAATTCACATTTAAAAAACAGTCAATTTCTATACTTGACTTACTTCAAACCACCAAATGTAAATCACATTAAAAAATGAGCTTTTGATAACGGCAACGTATAATTATTATTCAATTTTTTTCATAAATTTACTACTACATATAAAAATCTATGTGACTTACTGCACCCCATGGCTCATTTTAACTCATCTTGCCATTATTCGGTATCATTGTGAGGTTATATGTCTAACATTATTAAAGAGAAGTATAGGATTTTAAGTTAAGATAAGAGAGTTTTTTATTTGGTTTGAACAAAGTTTCTTTCTTTATGAAAAGTTTCTGCGTAGAGGTCTTGGGTACGTCATATCAGTTTAAATTTTAAAAATTAAAATACATAAAATTCTTTGAACAACTGCAATACTCATAATATCTGGCTGTGGTTGTTTTAAAGTGGTTGTTTAAAGTCATGGTATCTGACGTCATCTGTGATAAAATAAAATGTTTTGCAAGACCTAACCGTTGCATTACGTCCTAAGTTTTGATATTTTTTTAATCTTAAGTTTTATTTTTTTACTCTTACGCTATTACCGCTGTGCTTTCCTGAATAAGACGTCATAATACACAAGCTACTTGCATAAAACATTAAAACACTTCAAATTAAACCAAATACATACTTTTGCGTATAATGCTTAATTTAACTTCCTGCTAAATATAGCAAACGTATCGAACGTAAATCGCAGCCGTTGAATAAATGAATACAACAATGAGTTCACATATGAAATGCAAAACACTTAAATGATTTTTACAGAAGGCATGTACCATATAGTATAGTTTGTATGTATATAGTATATATGTAACATATCTATTCAAATATAAATACGTATGTGCTACTTATGCTAAACTTGTACTTCCGTTTGGTTTCAATTGCAGCGACGTCCTCGTCACATAATGACGCGCCTCCTTTACATTTTGCTTACTTATAATTTTTGTCACCATATGTTCAACATATATAAATGTGTGCAGTTTGTATTATTTTACATAAACATTGGCTATACGATGCTATGTATTACAACTACCTAAAATAAAAAGGGGAAAATGTATACATATATGCATAAGCACTTTAACAACTATAGACAGACGGACGGACAGACGAACGGACGGACGGACAAACATCAACGTCATTCAAAAACTCAAAAACAACTCAAAGATTTTTTTCTGAATACTGATTTGTTTGCCATAAAAATCACGATCGTTTAAAGAGATCATTTTTCTTTGGTGTTTTCTGATAACATTTTGCTGCTTAATATGCGGCGTACAGATTTGTTTAACACTAGGAAAAGTAGTGTTGCGTTTTTCCTCAAATTTCGGCACGAATTTTCTATTTTTGTTTTGAATTTCGTGTTTAAGTGCTTTTTAATAGTCTTGTTAAACGAACTTCTTAAACTATTGCGCTGCTGTAGTTCTATTTATTTCAAATTTTGCTGCTAAAGTTGATGAATTGTTTTCTTTTTTTTGCACTCTTTTTCCGCAATTTCGATAGATTGTTGACAGATGTTTAACACTGCGTGCGTGTGCGTGTGTGTGTGTGTGGCACTAATACGCGTACTAGTAAATTTTCTTTATGTAGATACTTTATCTTTTCTTTTTTTTTCTTTATAAATGCGGCGTGTTTGTATTTATGTTTGCTGCTGCTACTGTTGCCTCCGTTCGGTAAAGATTAAAGCATTTATTTTTGCCTTTCATTTGGCAAATGAAACAGTTTGTTGTGTCTATTTGTGTAGTTTTTTTGTTGTTTTTATTATTGATATTTGACTTGTTTTTCTGTGTTATACGAAAGCTCTCTTTTATATGTTGGAGTTTTATGATTTATTGCGGTTGTTAACCTTTCTAATTTTTTTATTAGTAGGCACAAAGGCATCAGAAAACTTTGTGTAAATGAAGTTGATTGATTAGATTTACAACTTGTTTTTCATTTTATTAGATATGAAGTATGCAATTGATTGAGAATTTAGGTTGCTTATTAAAAAAATTTAACTTAAAAAAAACCTACATAAGAAATGTTAGTGTCAGGCAGCATGGTTAACTGGTTTTAAACAGCAGCAAATAACAAATCACAAAACAAAAAAATTAAACATGTTCAAACATATTTTACGTTGTAGGAAGTCGATATGAGCGGTGATGGATAGTTAAAAATAGTAAAAAAAAAAGAGAGTAAGGAAAGAGAGAAAAATAACCCGGATCCGTATGAATTATTTTGAGAAATGTAGACAATTCTCAAAAAAGCTTCAAAAGTTCCGGACTAGTCCAGAATAATTCTAGACACTTCAACTTTTATAATGGGAAGAGAGATCAACAATAGAAAATTAAAAAAGATGGTTGTATAGCTTTTTAAAATGTGCCGCATGAAAATCAGGACACTTCGGCTGGCGGAACTTCAAATCAAAGGTTTTATCTTTTGTTTACCTCACCATTTGCTTCTTACGTTCGGGAATCAAAAGTCATTCGGTTTCAAATCAAGCATGTGAACTAATAATTGCAAATTTTGGTTCACTTAAAAAAGCAAGTCCCGCATGTTTGTGCGGAACTGGACATGTCAATCTTAATCATGAACAGAATGAATCGAAACATATAAAGATTAAATGGATCACTGAGAACCGCACAATTTTTAATTCCCACATATTTTTGAAGACAATTCTTAATTCTAAAGCTGTGCTATTTTTTTCACAGTTGGCATGTTCGTCTTAGGATATAAGATTGCCACAATGAATTTTTTAATGTTGCTGCAGGTCTGGCACACACTAAACAATTAATTTTTAGTTTCGTAGTTTATGAAAAAAAAAAATACCATTCGCAGTTTTTTCCAAATTCACTTTTATTTTGTCAAAAAATTATTATTCAATGCTTGAAGTCCTCCAAAAATATGCATCTTTATTGTTTAATATATCTGAACTTACTTCACTTGTCTCAGACCAAGAACCTCTGTCATTTTATTTGTTCATTAAAATTATTCACTTTGTCAATAAAGTAAATGTCAAGTGTAGTTATTATACTTGAAATACAAAATGTTCTTTGCACAGATTTATAACTTCCTTTTGCGTTTGTGAATTAAATATATTTCATTCAATAATAAACATAAACAGAATTCCTGATAAACATTAAATTGAACAGCTTCGTGTAGTATGATGTAAAGTATCTAATCGTTGATTAATTAATATGCAAGACATGTTGCAAGTTTTGTATTTTATACTGAAACTGACTGCTGAATCCTTGCTGTAGGTAGAAATATTGAGCTATATGCGCACGGTTTATGCTTACAAATGTTTAAATTTGGTTTCGTTTCCTTTTGGCATTGTCAATATGCAATACATACAATAAAATGTCAAAGGAATTACTTTGTTTACTTACATACGTTGTATGCATATGAAAATAGGAAAATATTTATGAATATCAAGACGAGAATAAATAGTTAATATGATATTAGTTTTTGTGGTTGTGTTCTTTATTTGTTTCTTATAAATTTTGAAATAGGATTCGGAAACCAAATGAAGTTTTGTGGTTTTAAATCGATTTTGAAGTTATTAAATAAACTAAAAAATGGTAAAGTTATTACTTTTGAGGTTTGTTCGTTGTTTGTATGAGAATTAGAATATGAACATCTTTTTTCGATTTGGTTTTTTTGATTTAGGAAAAACAGTTCGTAATACAGAAAAAATGTTCTTGAAAAAAAAAAAAAAAAAAAAAAAACGTTTATTCTTGATGTAAAATATAATTGTTCTTGATTTTTTGAATACAAATAATAAGTGCTCTTGAATTAATGAATGAATCAATGATGAATGAGGCAACAAATGTTCTTGATGCTAAGAGCGAATGTTCTTGATATGATGAACTATTGTTCTTGATAAAAAAAAACATTGTTTTTGATAAAATGATCGATTGTTCTTGATAAAAGGAACTATTGTTCTTGATATAAAGCAATATTATTAATGATATAAACAACTAATATTACGAACGATTGAAAGATAAACAAATTTTATTATTTTTGATATAAAGAACCATTTTTCTTGGTACAGTTACACATTGTTCGAATCTATAGCATCTTAACTAATACAATTTACATAGTTTTTGCCATTAAGTAATTTTCAAGCGTTTTAAATGCAATTTTAATGCTCTGAAATGTTATTTAATATTAAAACAAACAAGTTATTTTGAGTTTAAACTATACAAATCATGCATTCTTATCGCATTGCATTACGTTTAACTTTTTTACTTTTAATTTACGTTTATTCAGTAATTTGTGACAAAGAGTGTCGCGAAAATCAAGAATATGGTTGTCGTTTATGTTTTGAACCATCCTGCCGCCAATATATCGTTCCAGTCGATGTTAACTGCATAACAGTATTCTGTGAAATGTATTGCAACTGTAAAGTTGGATTCTATCGTAAAAAAAAAGAATGTGTTCCACGTAGACAATGTTGTGCCGATCCGAGTAAGGAATGTGATTCTGAATTAGAAATGGAAATAAGAGATGATACAAGAGCAATTAAAAAACCAAAAATAAGTAGAAGATCACATCATCGTCGTCATCATTTAAATGGAACTCATAGAAGAAGGTTAAGATTTTAATGAATAACTTTGGAATGAATTGAATGAATTGTACAAAAATAAAAATTTCTTTTTTGGGTTTTGTTTTTTTTTTAAGCTTTAAATTTTAGCAGCTTAAGTAGAGGAAAAATCTTGGAAAAAAAAGAAATAAGACCTTTCGTTGAGTACACTTAGCTTAATAAAAGCATAACACAAAAGCAAAATATAAAAGGTCGAATAAGAAAAAAAAAAAAAACAAAGAAAAACAAAAACACTTTGAAATCCATACACACCACTTCTGCTTCTCTTGGATGAAATTGTTTGCAAAAAAAAAAATCAATGATTTCCGTAAATCTTTCGTTTACGTTTTTGTTGGTTTAGATTTGAAAGGCTGGCTCAGTATTTGCCAATGTACTATGTAGTATGTACTTTGTACGTTACGTCCCAGTAACAAAGGCAATAAGAATGCGCGCATAGTACTCAACTTCGCGTTTGTACGTGTTTATAAGTAATCCTGAACTGAGATTTGTTACATTTCCTGGCGTTCATTTTACTTAGGCTCGAGTGTAGCAAGGAAAAAAAAAAAAAAAAAAAGACAATAAGAACATTTGAAATTACACCACGTACGTCTAAAAAGTAAGACAACGTGCGAGGGTTAAATAAAAATCCATGAGTCGCTACACAGCTGTCTTTGACACAACTGTAAGTGGGTAATTTTTTTGTGTTTAAAGCTTTAAATTTTCTACAAGAAAGGAGATCTTTTTATTTTTAACAAAGTTTGTAACCTATTCTATGAAGTAAAATAGAAGGGGTTCAGCGTGTGTATCTTATGGATCTCATGTATCTTGTAACTCCATTCTTTTAAAGCGTATCTAAGACTCATTGCGGCCTAACAATTTTTATTTTTTTTTCTTACATTGTCACATTGCATGCTGTCGGCGCTAAACTGCTTCCCTCGCAACAGGAGATCTTATCCCGCAGTTGAATTTTTTTTTCTACTATTTTTGCCCATTTCGTTGTCATCATTGTCGCCGTTGTCTGCCAGGTGTAATAAGATAGAAAGAAGAAGAGGAACAAGTCTAAAATGTTATGTGCTGTGCTGCGAGGGTTGCTTGCTTACTTTCTTTCTATTTTTCTATTTATCTGTCTATCTTTTACTTTGCCTAAAACGCAGCACGTTTGTTTGCCTGCCTGTCTCTTGTCTGAGTGTCTGCTTGTCTGCCTACTGCCTGCCAGTCACTGAGTTTAGCCATTTAGCCAGTTTTGACAGGCTTTATAAAGCCTCGCTGCTTTGCTGTGATTGCAGCAAAATATACTAAACGACGAAACCCAACCAACGACGACAATGGCGTCCAGCGATGTGTTAATAGAAATTACTGGCTGCTACTTAAGTTAGATGTTTTTAGCATTTTAGGTAGCCAAGTGGTAGCGTAGCGCTGTGAAGCGTCTGTAATGTGAAACAAAAAGAAAAAAAAACAGGAAATCAAAGCGTGACCAAAATCTTTAAATACATTTTAAAGTCAATTTTATTTTTTTTTTTTATATCATAGATACACTTGTAGCTTTTATTTTTTTTTTTTGTTTGTATAAATTGTTTTGTGCAATTTGTTTAAAGCGTGTTTTACTTGCAGCATAGCATGTGGCAATTGTTACTATGTAATTTATTTGTTAATTGTTTTTTTTTTTGCGATTTGATTGTAAAATAGGTAATAAAAAATTTACAAATTAGCAAATGAATTAATTGAATAAGTCGTTGCCATTATTTTAAGGTGTTTAAAATTTAGTGAAATTGAAAATACGTTGGAGTTTTATGGGTTATAAAATTTATAAGTCACATTAATTTATATAAGAAAGAATATTTTTTTTAGCTGTACTTTCCATCAAAACTACGCTTGAGTTTTATAGATTTTATGTACTTTGTTGTGCTGATTTAATGATATGCGAAGAAATCGTAAATCGCATTAATTTGGTGAAAGTGAATATCAGAACATGCCTAGAAATTTGCAATATTCAAAGATGGCGTCTTTATTTTGGAAATAAATCAAAAAATATGTGCCTAAAATCAAAATCGTATAACTTTATTGTTTGACTGTGTTCTAGCAACTGTGGTATTCAAAGAAACTCATCTGTTTTTTTTTTTTTTTTTTTTGTTTTTGGAAACAAAACCCGCCACACCCCACTTTAACCTAAATTTAGCATAATTATATTTTTTATCTATAAAAGATTTAATGACAATTTAATAAAAATAAAAACATTTTATTAACAATTCTAAACAAAATCCAATTTTGAATACACTCAAATTACGCAATATAATTTAAGCTACAGTAAAAGTTCATGAGGTCTATTCAAAAATACAATGCAGCTTAGCTTAACGCTGATTCATAGAGTAAGAAACAAAAAAATCAACAAAAAAAAACTATATAAAATACAACATTTTTACGCTTAAAATTTTGCGGCACAAGTTTTTCAACTGTCGTAAACCAGGCGTAGCGCTATTAATTTTATGATAACAGACAGATAGGCTGTAGCAACACTGTCAGCTCCACGCGGACAGTTTGGATGTACAAGCATACATAGGCAGCTGGTTAAACATTGAAATAGACGAGAAAGAAGAAGTAGTATAATGTAGACCGAAAGAAAGACAGAGAGTCAGACAGACGGACAGACAGCATGACAGGTGTATATTGGCGCGCTGCCAGGTTACCATTTGTTCTATGCTTGCTCTTCTGAATGCCGTAGGACATCAGAGGCAGTTATGTATATTCCTCAACATTAACAAAAATGTTCTTCAACAATTTGAAATGTAAAATTTTCCGAAACACCTACACACACACACACACACGTACATTTTGGATATAAAATCAAGCCAAGGAAAATTGTAAAATCTAGTAACGCTTTCATAATGTAAATTTTATGCTGATTTAATGTTTTATACTCGAGCTGAGCTGAGCTGCGCTTCACAGAGCAGATTGAAGCTAGCAACGCGTTGAGCGAGCAGCGCGTAAAATTAGAAAAAAAAAAGAAAATATACGAACATCAAGAATAATGCTTTTCTGTTTTTTTTTTTTTTTTTTTTTGGGTGTAATATCAAGTTTAATTTTTGAAATTATCGCATCAATGCCCCATCGCATTTATAGGTAGGCCGGCAGTTTGTTGTTGTTTTTATTGTGTATAAGCATGGATTTATTTTTAGAAAAAAAAATTCTGAAGAGCATTTAAATTGTTAATTAACAAAAAAATGTACGTATGTGTGTCAACTTTATAATATAAATAAAGTTTTAGTACCCTACTTTGCTCAAAAATTGTATTAAATTTCAAAGGAAAAGCTGCTGGGAAATGCGCTGCTTTTATTGCTTGCGTGACTAGTTCATGAGAAATATGTATTTTAGGTCCTTGTTGAATTTTACTAGCTCTAACAGAGTTATGAATATTGATAAGCATAGCACATATGTGTGTGTGTACATGTGTGTTTATGTTATCGAATCCCCAGAGTTCGCTGTACTCGGTTTCGTGTTATACTCCAACTTAATAACATTTTTGCGTAGCTCACTTTCGGGCGCATAATTTGACGCTTTGTTAAAATGCTAATAAAGCTCAATTCAAAATTACTTTTTTTTTTTTTTTTCTTTTGGGGGGCAGTTCCATTTGGGATTACACCTACACACGTGTTTGCTATACATTTTCTGATTTGCCCAAATTCCCTTTTCACAATTTGTAAAACTAATTGCTTTGGCATAGAAAAGGTTGTGCCACAGTAAACGCTTTTGTATCGGTGAAATGGTTATAATAGACAGCCTTAGATAACTTTTAAATTAGTTTTATGTTGCATTTAAAGTGTGCTTAAATATAAAGTTGAAGTAATTTTATAAATTGTAAATGCCTTACATCAAATTTACGAGAGTTAAATCGAATTAGTGTCCTTATCAAGTCATGCCATAGAGCGAAAGAGTTTATTGAAAATGTAGTTAACTGAACGGATAAAGTCGTGAATGACCCCCCCATGGCGTCTTAATATGCTTCAGTCTGCTGCATCAAAAAGGCGTGTTGATATACATCGTTATTATCGTCTGTATTCGTGTATATTGCTGTCTGTCGCTTAAAACTGATAAGTATTATAAAATATTGTTAGCTTATGATATTTTGATTGTAATTTTATATGTTTACATCATTTTAACCCTCTAATATTTAAGAGTGCCTTAAGGCACTTTTCACTTTAATCCTATTAATGTAATGCAAAAGTACATGTTTTTGACATATAAAAAAAAATGTTGTTTACGAAAGTTGTTTATTATTTTTAAAAACCCTAAACGCACCCTGAAGCTTTTTGGTTCCTTTTTTTCAGAGTTCTCAAATGTTAAATAAATAATTTATGTAAATATAAGTTTAGAATATTGCTTTCAAATATTCTTGACACTTAAATAACAGTTTGGCTGTTGCCTTCTAAACGATTTTTGTTAAAAATTTATAAAAATGTTAAAAATTTCGAAGAAGAAACGTTTTGAATCTCATAACCATCGACAGTATTGTAATAAAGATTAGTTTATTTGTTTCTCTGTTCAATTGAATATAAGTTAGCAAGCTAAATAACACATTTTTGACCATAATCCCAACCGTGCCTTGAGGCACTTATTTATTTTCCCTTATAAAGTGGCCCAATATAAAGTTAATTATTAATTTTTTTTATTACTAATTAAATAATTACCCAAAATTAAAGGAAAGGGGAAAATTTGATCATTACTTTTTGCTTAAAAAGCAAATAAAAATACTTAATAAGCAATTTTATTATTTTGCATTTAAAAGATATATAAAATATATAAATAAAGTTCTATCCGCATACAATTACTTACAAAGTCACAAGCCATGCAATAAAAAGATACAACTTAAAAATGTTACACAAATTCTGAAAAAAAAAAAAATAGCAAACTAAATTATGTAAATGAATTTGAAAGTTATTTGTGTAACTAATTTAGATGCGCTTTTATAATGTTTTCTCATTACCAAAAATAGAATTTTACAAAATGCAAAAGCTAAAAATATTTTAATTCAGCAGTAGCAACATATAAAACGGCAAAGACAACGACAACAGCAACGACAACAACAACAACGACAGACGACAACGCTCTAACGACAACAGTCAACGTTGACTTCTAAGGGGACAACTAGATAGAAAATGCATTGTTGTCATAGATCTGTGCTCGTGCAGAACGAGGCAATGAATGTGAATTCGCGCCTAGGCAAAAAGTGCATTGACATTGCTCAAAGCAAAATAAAAAAATAAAATTAAAATAAAAGAAATACAAAAACTATTGCAATTCATGTGGCCGAAGTTTAAATACCTTTTGAAAATTTTAGAGATACTTTGTAACCAGTTGATTGGTGTATGGTAGCTAGTCCTTCGAGATACTCTCTTTCCAAAAATACATTTGTGAACTATTTATGGCAGGAAATCAGAATAATCTATGTTTTTTTTAGTCTTCCAGATCTTTCCGACAAGCTAACGGCAAGTCGGTCACGAAGATATGGCTATATCAAGGCAGATGCATATGTCTTGATTTCTTAACATTATCTTTTTTTTTAAACTAAAAAACTTTTTTTTTGCAGTGTATACAAAAATGAAAATCATTGGCATTGTTTATAATATTAAATAGACTTGTTTGCATTATATTTTTTTATTGCATTTTATTATTATTTATATTTGATGTTGCAACAATAACAGCAATCTTAAATTTTATCGAATAGAAAAGATACTTGGTAGCCATATTGGCGATGATGACGCTCTAAACAGTTTCGCGTGACGCATATAAATGCATTTAAACTACAAAAAAATTAAATAGACATCGTTTGACCCCACAGTTCAACATATTCCCGTGCCCCGACCTATATAAATTTCTTGGCACAACTATTTTGTCTGCTAGCCTCTAGCAGCGTTTACTGTTTGACGTTGCCGCTGCTGCTGCTGCTGCTTCTGTGCTGGTGCTGGTGCTGGGCATTCGAGCGTTTAGAGCTTTACTCATTGTGCGTCAGCACATTCTCGGATTCGCACTAATGAAACATTCATATTCATGCAATTGTTTGTCTATTGTTGCTACTAGTAGATACATTTGCATATTTTTTATTTTTATTATTTGTATTCTTGCTTTATGTTGCAATTTTTTTTTTTTTATATTTTTTTTTTATGCACTATATTAAATTACGCTCCAAAGCATTCGTAGCAGTTGTTGAAAAGCGCATAGATGCGCATTTAAAATTAAGTGGGCAAATGTGCAAACTGCAAATTGTATTTCGCACTTTTCGCTTCAATGTTTTTCTAAGCAATTCGGAAAAAGTTATTTAGCGTTCATTGGCATTTATTATTGTAGCTGAATGTAGCTGAATGTAGTTCATTTTAAAAGTTGACTTCTATTGTTGTATTTTATTTGTATTAAGTTGCTGCTGCAATTGTGTAAAGTTTTTCGCTTTTTTTTTGTATCTTTTTGTAGCAATTGTTTGTTTTCCCTCTAATTTGTTATTTGTTTGCTGTTAATGTTGCACTTTTGTTTCATTATTATCTATGCGCTGATAAAGCGTACTAGTTTTAGTTGAAATTAAGTGTGAAAAGTTTAAAATTTGAAGTGGAAATTGTTGAAAGAGTTAAGCATTCGCGCAGACATTTTAAAAATATATTTTTGTTTTGAAAAGGGTTTTAAGCTTAACGTGGTTTTTTGCTAGTGAAAATAAAAAAAATATTTTGACAGCATTTTTCTTTAATTAGCAATTTTAGAAAACATCAATTTTTCATTTAATTATTCTTTTATTAGTTCCTTCGTAAAAAAAAGAAAAATCAGTCATGACGCAGCGTTTTAGTGGGAACATTCAAAATGTATGTTCTCCCGCTCTTTCTCTCAAATGTCTCTCTCACATATTCATTTATTTGAAATCACGTTATAACTGAAAACAAGAGTAATGATATTAATAATAGAAGCCTATATATTTTTTTGGCAGCGTCTCTCGTACAATTTTTTATTAAACTAATTTTTTATACATTTTATAATGGATAAGATTATATTACAACATTTTACATGGAACGTCCAGGAGTAGAGAATACTCTAGTGTAAAATTCAATTAAAAGTCAAGAAAGGTCTTAACTTCGGTAAAATAGAAGCTCAAGTATCCCTCACTCGATTTTTTGAATAGTTTATCAATGGCTTAGAGACCATTTTGCGGTCTGGGATGGATGGGGATCAATGGTTCGATGCAAAAATGGGGGCTATATAGTACCCTAACACGAACCTTATCAAATCTGTAGTTTACATACATGACTTGAAATTTAAAAGTGTTTTTATTCAAAGTCGAAACAATATAAAGACAGGTAACATTTGCTCATTTAATGAAATTTTCTCATATAATCAAACGTTCTTTCTAAAGCTTAAAAACATTTTTTTTGGCTCTGGACGCCTTTAAAAAGAAAAAAAGACTATAGCTCTTATAATTTCCAAGAAATAGGCTCTAGTTATTACGTACATACAGCAGATTGAAAATAATTGCAAAACAATTCATTGTTTAAATAGGTTTCTTTGACTTAAAGACAATTCTTACAACATCTGCTCTTCATCTGTTTTTTTTAAAGATGTTTATCCCACGTTTCTTTGAGATGAGAGATGATGCAGTAACTATTAAAATTTATAGCCTTTAATTATGCTTAATAATATCACAATAAATCACCCATTAGTCCCTTTTTAGTACAATTATCACTCATAAATATGCAAACACTACGCATGGCGAGTAAGCAAAAAAATAAATAAAATACTTTACTTCAATAAAGAAATTAACACTTCTTAATGACGTTGATAATTATGTTTGTGAATTCAACATAAATTCTAATCATCCTACTATAAAATACATTAAAGTTTCAATAATTATTCCAACAACAAAGAAGAGTTCAAGCGTGAATTGCTGTTGAACTCGACGCTTGTTGTGAAAGCGTTTTACACGCGGCGGTAATTGTTGCAGTTTTTATGCAATTTAGCGTACAATAAAAATGTACTTCAAAAAATAAAATAAAATAAAATAAAAAATAAAAAAAAAGCGATAAAAAACCATTTACCATTTGTTATTATACGATTGCTTGTTGTAAAAAAAAAAAAAAATTTTATTGCATAATTTATGCAATAAGCAACGCAAATAGTGAGAGGAGAACGTGTGACCGACCGAACTAAACTTGAATTGAGTTGAGTTTAGCTGAGGGCAAGCAAGCCAGCGAACAAGCAATTTTATGAAGCACCACAACAGCTTAACTAAGCTGCACAAATTGTACAAAACGTTGTGAAAGAGCTGAGCTAAGGGTTTCTGTAACTATTTGGAATGTAATATTTGGTGTTGTTGCTAACTGCGATGCACGATTTATTTTTGAAACTATCTTAGCGCTCGAACGCTTATTAAAATTGCTTGCTGCAACACCTGTTGCTGTTCTTTTGCATCTGATAATTAGAATCTATCTCAACTGTTGGGAAACAGTTCTGCTGATTTTCAAGTCATCAAGCACTTTCAAACATTCTTAAAAAAAAAAAAAAAAATTTGTAACTCTATGAATTTTTAAATCGCACCTTTGTACGTTCTCATTCGATTTTGTGTGTAGCTAATACTTGACTAAGAAAATAGATAAAAAATACATTTTGCTGACATTAGTGACATTTTGAATTAAGTGTATTTAATGTTGACAAACGTCAACATCAACTAAGACTACGACGACAACAACAACAACGACGTCAAAGACGAGGACGCTGCTGTCAATTTTTTTTTTTTTTGCAGCCAGCTTTAAAGTCGAAGTCAATTCAAAACCACGTTTCATTGTGCGTTCATTTCTAACAGTTGCGACAGCGTCGGCGGCGGCGGCAACAATTGTTTTTATTTTGTTGCTGCTGCTGCTGCTGGTGTGTGGTGGCATGTTTAGCGTCGCTGTCACTCAATCAGCACATAGCCACATACATAGTTCGTTGAATAGATGCGTCGTCTGTCCTTATATCCATTCATCCATCTATCCATCAATCTATCTATATTTATCAGTCATTGAGTTTTATTTCTGCATCTTGTTGTCATTCGCACTGCCTGCCGCTGTCCATTGGGAGTCAATTCGATCAGCGCGGCGGTATCGTATTGCTAAAGGCGAAAGTGTGAAGTGGCATTAGTTGCCGCCCCGCCAATGTTGCTGCCGCTACTGTTGTTCTCAAATGAACGAATGATTGATGAATATTTGAGTATGCCAGATTAAGATAATCGACATTTCAATAATACAAAAATTGTTTAATGGAAAATAATGATGTTGTTGTTGTTCTAACTCAAGTGGGCCGCCATGCTCGTAACATGCTTTGTTAAATTATTTCATTGCTTAGAATTTTTTTTAAAAAATATTTTTAAGTAAGTACGACGCTGCGTAGTAGTCTCATTATTTAAGTTCTCCTGCTGCGTATATGCTTGGTTTGAAGTGGTTTTAATATATCAATCAATTTGACTGAAGAGGCTGCTGATTTGTGGTGCGGATTTATGTCGTTGACGGCGTTTAAATTGCCTGTTTATGCGTGAGAAGTGGGAGTTTAGAGTTTTATTTATTTATTTTTTTTTTTAATTTAGTTCATAAATCTTTTTAAATTTTTTTAAATTAAATAAGTGTAAAAATTATGCAATTTTTCATATGTTAATCAAAGAAATAAAATTGTAATTTTCTATAAAATTTTTAAATCCGGATTATGGTTCTCTCCATAGTTAGCACATCCGTCTTAAAATTGTTTAGAATTTAATTTATATTCACAATAAATTGTTTTAAAATGTAATTTAATAATAATAAACAAGTTTAAATTTCAAATATGATTTAAGTTCTTTTAACACTTTTTTTTGTATAATTATAAATTATAAGTTTCTACAGCTGCAAATGACAGCTTTAAGACGTACTCTCACGCAACAACAATTCGATAATTGCGTAGCTCATTAGCGTCGCGCTTTTCAAATTAGCAAATAAGATTTCAGCTGCTGCTGTGGAGAATTAAATAAAGCAGTCAATTTGATGCCACACTATACTCGTCGTTCGTTCATACATACAAACATAACATTCAACGAGCCATGCAACCATCTGTCAAAACTCAAAAATATAATAATGTGTCAACCAGTGTCGCCGCAGTGACGCCAACAATAATCACAACAACAAAAATGAGAATAAATTTAATATCACATCACATTGAGCCAAATGATTTATTAACATAAATTATAATAGTATATTTTTTATCACTTCACACTTGAGTATCATCAATGCGTATCTTCGGTTTGTTTTTTATTATTATTTTATATGTATTTCCAGATAAATTATCATTTGCAATCAAATGGCGCAGCTTTTTGAATAATGTGCTTTGCTGATTTAGCACCCTACACTATGTTTTAAATAAAAGATGCTTAAATATACACTGAGATGAGTTGAGTTGTACTGGGTCATACGCCTTTCACATAAAAGGTTATGTATAGAGTTGGTGTTCCTTTTCCATCGTTTTATTTTGGATTAACAACAAACTTATGAAAAAAAACGCTTGTTCCTATCTCATCGTTTCACGTTCGATTGTCATTAAATTTTTTCGGTCCCTAGTGTTACCTACAATTTTTTCCTTGAGTCTCCAAACACTTTCTCAATGTTCCATTTTCGGTTTTTGTCACATATTTTTAAATTCGATTGTTTTTCCAGAAGTTTAACTTTGAAGATTACTTTATCCCTTTCGTTTGTTTCTTTCCCATTGTTTCATTTTTTGATTTCCGTCAACTTTTTGAAGATTCTTTATAGTTCTTCTTGTTTATAGTTTTTCTTGTTATTAATAATTAACTGTAATGTTTCTGTGTCTTTTCCACCGTTCCATTTTTACTATCCGTCACATTTTTTAAAGACTTTTCAAAAAATTTAGCTATAAATCTTCGACTTATGTTTCATTTCCAGAATCTATTTATGATTTCTGTAACCTTTCTTTAGATTCAATGATTTTTAAAGAAGAATATTCCTTATAGTTAAAGTATTTTACTGATTTTCAAGAGTTTTTTAATAATTTGTGTTCCTTTTCCATCGTTTCATTGACTTTATAGTTTTGTTCCTCTTTCATCATTTTTAGTTTTGATTTTTGTAAAATTTTTTTTTTTCAGTTTCATGCGTTCCGTAATTATTTTTAAGATTTTTAAACTGTATTTTTATTTGCCGAACATATTTTC
Organism: Leucophenga varia; assembly: GCA_018903435.1. Taxonomy (NCBI): domain Eukaryota; kingdom Metazoa; phylum Arthropoda; class Insecta; order Diptera; family Drosophilidae; genus Leucophenga; species Leucophenga varia. The sequence continues at coordinate 6,098,347 of JAEIFJ010001870.1, forward strand.
TTTGTTATTTTCCGTAGGGTATAACGTAGTCGCATAACTTTATCATTTTTTAATTTTTATTTTGCTACAAATATTTTGCATATGCTTAACACATTTTGTATTTTATTGATATGCTTTTTACTGTTTGTTTGTCTGTCTGGCTGTCTTCATAAATATTTCGCGCTTAAATTAAAAAAATCTCAATTTTCGATTTTTTGTTATTTGAGATCTTTTGTCTGTGTCTGTCGTCTAGTCGAGTTAATTGTGTTTTTTTTTATATCATATTAATTACTGAATTATATTTGCGGTTACTGGAATCATACGAGAATAGTATGTGTATTTTAAGTCAACTGGCGCCAACATAAATAATGAGTATAATAAATATTCAGAATTTATATTTGTTTGCTGTTTTTGTTTGTTAGAATTTTAAAAAGTTTTATTTTTGGTGTGACTTTCTTGTTTTGCATATGCATGAACGAATTTTTATAAATTTATTTGCAAAATTTGGTATTTTTATTAAAATAAAATTTTTTTTTTTTGCATCAAACTACTTGAAAACTTGTTCTAATCAACATTAAGAGTAGCAATCGTTTCATGCTCTATATAAGACTACTTGACTTCGACTTCACTTCACTTAACTTGACTACAACTTCATTTTAAAGTGCAGCCACACAGAAATATAGCGTACTCTAAAATAGATTGAAGTACAAAAAAAAAAAAAAAAAAACATGAAAAAACGAAGGAAGAAATTAATAGTTGGCTACCGAAAAGTCAAGTCAAACACTTGTACTCCAGTTGAGGCGTGTTAAAACAAACCACTCTTGGCGTACATTCGAGTGTCATGTTTGGTTTGGTTCATTCCATTGCATTCTATGCTTTGCTGCTGCTGCTGCTTCGTACTTTGTGTGCTTTTCTCTTTTACTGTTTGGTGTTACCAAGTGGCGGTGTGTGTGTGTGTTTGTGTAATATTTAATGTAAGTGTGTCTGTCTGTCTGTGTATATAAAAATGTATTTATGTACTAGTAAGGATAGTTTGCACCACAAATGCCAACGAAGCGCCTCACATATTGTTTGTCGACAACTATATAGAATGTGGCAGAGATGGAGAAAGTGAGAGCTTGACCTACATGTATTGCATACTGTAAGGCGCACATGCGGCACTGTTGTTTGCACTGTTCTTGTTGCTGTTGTTGTGCATCCTTACCACCACGTTGTATTGTAGTTAAGCTATAATTTAAAAAAAAAAAAAAAAGAGATGGAAAAATATATTTAAAAAAAAAGCAGAAAAACACTAACCCAAGTACATATTGCACTCATTTACCCGTACCATTACACATTTTTTGTTTGCAACTTTCTCTATCTTAGTTTTGAATATCTCTTAACTATGTACAAGGTGTGATTGGAAAGTTTACTGTTTTTTTTTAAATAAATAAAAATAGTGTACTTCGAAAATGATGCAATTATCTTAAAGCATTTAACTTGCGTTCTGCATACTGTTGCAATCCTCTTATAATGCCAAATTGTTTGCAGAAGTATGTAAATTATTATGCCATTCAACATTTTTGCGCTTTGTTGCTCAATTTAAATTTACATCTCACTTCTCGAATGGTGTTCCCTAGACCCAGATTCGATCTTCTTTTTTATTTATTGAAATTTTTGACCGAAAGCAATTCAAATAGGCTTATACTTTATATTATATATTCAAGATACTTTTATATCAACTCTTTTTTAGTACATTTTATGAACTTTTTGTTTTCACTTACGCAATATGCATTTTTTAAAAGTTTAAGTTGTGTGCTGATGCACTGCGTTAGCTTAATGGAGGTCATGGTTTCCGGTCTTTTTTTTTTTGTGATTTTGTTTTTATTTTTATTTTTTTACATTTTCGCGCTTCTAGTTATACTTGTATATATTTTATATATTTTAATATTCTTAATTCAAAAATTTTTTTATATTGGTTTTTATTGCTTCTCCGTTGCTTTTTGTACTTGTCGACATTTTGTTATTGTAACAGTTGAAGCGTGTGCGTATTTAAGTTAATGGAAAATGTTCGAAAAAAAAAAATATATTTATTTCATAAAATAAATAGCTAGGAAAAACTCATTAAGTATCGCAGCCATGCTGCTGCAATTAAAAAAGAACGGAAAATTAAAAGAAAGAAAAACGCACAAAAGTATAAGAAATAAAAAAAAAAAAATATGATGAATTTTTGTTGACACGCCCTAAGCTATGCAATAAAATATTGAGACGAGACTTTAAATATTTTTTTTTTTTGTTATGTTTGTACAAAACTTCGCACAATATACGAAAATTGTTTTTAAATATTTGATGCAGTTAAACGTATTGAAACTTATTAGTAGCCTTAAGCTGAAAAGGACAATCTTTTAAAATGTTTTCAAGTCAATTGTGTTTTATTAATTTGATGCGACTTTAATAGAAATGCACCGATTTGACTATTCCAGTTCTTAAACACAGAAATCGTTGATGCAGAGACCCAAGAGAATACATCATGTTTTTTGAATTGTACAGAAGCAAATCGTATATATTTTCTAATCTATCTATTTAGGATAGCAATGTCAGTTCTATACAAAACTATTTTTATTTTGCCCATTTTAATTAAAGTTTATTTATTTTAAAAATAAAATTAATTTCTATTTAAGCTGAAGTTTTCATTTAGCTGCTACTCAGATACTTTTAAAAAACAGTCTAGAATAACAGCATAGTTAACCATCGAAACAAAGATATGCTTGGAAAAAAGAAAGAAAAAAATATGCAGTTTAAATGCTCGTAAAAAACGCTTCAAAAAAAGAAGTCATGAAAATACTAATTAAAGTTTTTTGCTACTTCATTTTGTTTTTTCTTTTTGAGTTTTGTTAGATTTGTCTACAATTATTATTATCAAAGAGGACAGCATACAAAACAGGATAATAATGTTGAATGAGCTAAGTTAAATCAACTCCAAATGTTAATTAGCATGTTGCTGTGTTGCAACGGGGAAAAAAAAACAACAAAAAGGAACAAACTAAATGAACGAACGAAAATAAAAAATGAAATAGTGCCACCATTTTGTTGTTGCTGCTGCTGTTGTAACTGTTGATGAGCATGTTCCGAAACGGAAACAATTGCAAACTTGTTTTATTGTTACATAGAATTGCACATACACACATACAGACAGACAGACAAATACACAGATACAACTGACAATGTTTATAAGCGTTTTTTAAAAAAGCAAACTTACAACTTTCTGTTTCTGTTCTTATTCATCCTTTTTTTTTTTTTTTTTGAGTTGTATACTTTCTTGCTGTGCCTTTTCTTTTTCTCTTTTTTTAAAATTTTTTTTCTGTTTGTTCATTTTGTTGTAGGTAATTTAATTTGCGGTCAGCCGCATTTACAAAAAAAGAAAAATGAAAATGTAGTCAGAGCAGCACTCACCACATTTGCAGACGAACCGGAAAAAAGGGGTCAACTCACAAAAGAAATAAAGCCGGTTGTAAATAGTAAAGTATCCTAGTACACTTAGTATGTACTTTCTCTCTGTACATCTCTAGTGGTTTTTTTATTTTTTTTTTTTTTTGTTTAAGTAGCGCAATAATGAATCTCGGCTGGTTGCGCTCAGCTGGCAGTTTGTGGTTGTTGCTTTTTTTTTAGTATTATTTTTATTTTCATTTTTTTTGTCAGCGAAAAACTCCACTTGTACTAAATTTGTTGTGACAACGCGTATAATTTTTAGATTTTATGCAAAAAATAAAGAAGAACAGCTGTGCAACAAGAAAAGGTTTCAGTTTCAACTTTAGACTAACCCCAAGTCTTTGCGTATTAATGTTGTTAATGGAAAATTTTATAACATATTTTTTTCGTCTTTTTTTTTTTTTAATTGTGTTTTAAATAATTTGGAAAATGGTTTCCTGTTTTTTGGTTTTTTCTTTGGGTCAAAGATTTTGTTTGCATAGGTTTGTGTTTTTTTTTCATATTTATTCACTTTAAGTTTTCACATTTTATTTAATGTTATCACTTTTATCTAGATAGAGTATCTTTTTCTAATATATTTAAAAGAAGAAAAAAAATTTGTTGTCGTAAACAGAATTATTTTTTAATGAAATTTTTATCTTTATTTTTCTTTGCAGGTAAGAAAATTTGCTGTACTGTTTGCATTTTGCTGTGCCTAAAAAAATAATAATATGATTTGATTTTATTAAAAGATGATTTAATAAAAAATGTAAGTAAATATTTGTTATTAAATTTGAACAGGAAATTGGAAAAGAAAAACAGTAGAAATTGGCTGTATAAACATTTTTATAAAAGGGGAAAAAAAAAGGAAACTAGGTACACTTCCTTTTTGTGCTCATTTAATTATTTTCTAATGATTCACATGAATCTTCAAAAATTTATTGAATGTCATAATGCAATAATTACTTTTGCTGTATTGAAGTTGTGCTTTTTTGTTTCAGTGTACCATTTTGTGTCATTTCAGGTTTCTTTAAAACTTATTGTTTAATGCAATTAAAAGAGTAAAAAGTTGCTTTTCGTTAGATACCGTTTCATTCCGCAATGTTTCAGCGAATTTTAGCAGCTTAAAAAAAAATTTTACGCTGGCAATGCCACTGTCGACGCATGCTAATTGGCACTTGTCATTACAAATCGTTTCATATCTAAATCTTCTCGCTTCACAGCGATTCTAAATAAATTAAGCATAAATCAAATGTTTCTTTTTTTTTTAATTTTATTTTTTATTTTATGCCATTTTGATTTTAATATTTTTAACCATAAAATAAAAAAAATAAATTAAAATAAAAATAATAAAAAAAAAGAATAAAATTTCTAAACATGCTTTAACTTGGAAACATCCGAATCCGAATTTTGTTTCTTTATGAAAAGTATTTTTGTAATATGCCTTCTTCATACATGCGCTTCACATCTGTTCCACCGCCCACAAATTTCCCATTGATAAAACAACGCGGTTCCGTACGTCCACCAGTCATCTCCTTTAAAACGTTCTGTATCTCATCGCCATCATTTCGATAATCCAATTCGACAACATGTGGCTTTACTTGTATTTTATGAAATTGTTCCTTTGCCATTTGACAGAATGGACAGTACGATTTGGAGAATATAACCACTTTGTGTTTGCTAATGGTATCGTGTACAAAATTTGCTTCTGGGCTATTCATATTGGCCAGGAAATGTGGTGTCTGCAACGAACCGACAACGCCACCCATTTTGATTTTCGGTCGTTTAGTTTTAATGCGTGGAAATCTATTTAAGCTGTGTGCCGTTTTGCTGTGTATATCGGTGGCGTTGTTGGTGTAACGAGTTTAGCAGCTGAAACGCTTCGAAGCGTAACCACCCAAAATTTTTATGATGTTAATTTTTTAAATTTTTGCTTTCTACATAAAGTTTACGTTGACGAGAAATTTTGTTATATAAATTTATTTTGACTGATTTTGAAAAGACTTAATTTACAAAATTTTTTTATTTATATAAATGTTAGATATGTATCTGAAAGAGTAACAAAAAAAATGAATCCACTTATTTCATAGAACTTGTTCTGCATTTGATAAATTCGTAGCTTACTTATGTTATATATATATTTTAAGCACAAATATAAAATGACAAAGGAATGAGTGTATTCATGCGAAATTTTCAAAATAGAATGATTGTATAATACATTCTTAAAATATATTTTTACCACATAATAATCTAAAAATAAAAGGGTGTATTCATGCACTACTTGCAAAACAGAATGAGTGTATTCATGCAAAACTTACAAAATGGAATGAGTGTACTCATGCAAAGCTTTAGTACAAATGTTTTACACGCTTGCACTGCTTTAATATAAACTCAACTGATTTTATTGAACTTGAATGATGTAACTGCCATTAAAATATTTAATATGAATGACTCTTTAATAATTTATGTGCAATCGTTTAAATCCTTAAGTATACTCTCTCTCTTTCTATACTCCCACCATCAAATCCCCCTGACATCAATTGCACAATATACGACAAATGCCAAAGCTTAATAAATACACTTGTCTTAATCAAAATCACACTGAAACAATTAGACGATACATAAAATCAATTAACAGCGCTGCATATCATACGATACGAAGCGAATTCTATAACGCCCCAAAATTGCCATATATACAAAATGACTTACAAAATAGCGCAAAAGCACGCAAACATTCCAACAAATAAATTCATACACACACACACATAGTACACATCGGCATAATTAAAGCATTAAACCTAATGCCAACACGATTGCAATTAATTACCAAAAGAAATTAAATTCCATGTTCAACACGTAACGCCACAAATGTGTATTAAGAGTAAAACGACGACACCATCATCAACTTTAACACCATTTTAGTCTAAGCTCCTTTGGTGTTGGTATTCGGATAAATTGGTGCCGCCGCAGTCATTTTGAGCTCATTGTCTCGTTGTGCTTTTGAACTCTCAGCGAGAGTCATAAAAAATAAAACGCACACACACACACAATCATTTTAATATTTCTTTTTCCTTTATTTTTTTTTTAGGGATACCACTTGCACTTGTGGTTTTGTTCGACTATGAGTTCTTTTGTTATTTCATTTTTTTTTATCTATAAGATATGAAGCTACTACGTTGACTTTACTGCCTGCCTGCAACTTAACTTTAGTATTATGCTTACATTTTATCTGTTTTTTATGTTGCTAACATAATATAAATTTTTTTTTAATAGCTTTGCACTTGTTCCATTGCTTTAATGCAGCCAGAATGCGTCTTATTGTCAATATGACATTTAATAATAGACTTGAAGAGAAGAGAGGAGCAGAAAGAAAAGAGGCATACATTTTTTATGTCTGCAATAAAAAAGTAATTATGCCTTTACCTGTCTTGTGGCATAGCTTCGAGATACTTTTGCTTTATTAAATATTATAAATTGCGCTTTTTTTTTGTGTGGCTAAATTCTGCTGGCATTTTGGCCGCGATTTATAACTTAAGTTCGTGTCGTACGTGTATTCAAGTTCATAAATGTTTGTTGAGGCTGCCTAAACGCTGTTCATAGATTTTTAGTAATATTTTTTGTTTCTTTTTTTTTTTTTGATAATTAATACATTAAGCACACTTACCACGCACATTTCCAAATTAATTGGTAATATTTCCTTTACTTGTCAAGTTAGTTGGGTCTGGCAACACATGTTGCGTTTTTATGTGTTTACGTATTTAATAATAATAATAATTATACGACAATAATAATTATATTTGTTATTAATTCAATTTAATTCATATTAGAAATGAGTTTCTTGAACTACTGCTGTGCTGGAATTTTATTGTTATGAGATATTTTGTAAATTGTTTTAGCATTTAAATTGTTTTTTTTTATTTTTAGTTGGGTGATACGGTTTTATAGTTATGAATACTGTTATTACTTTTCGTGTGGTTTTAATGTTTGGGTGTAACCTAATGAAATGTTTGGAGTAATCTATTTGTGTGGAGCAGTATACATTTTTAAAAATTAATTAGCTTTGGGGAAAGAAAAATTTGATCTTCCAATTAAACTCCATAGAATCTCTAAAACTTGGGATGGGTTTAAATGTCGCCTACCATGATTCCATGGCTTTCGAGTATCTAAGAGAACCTCTGACTTTGGATGGCTCATATGGCGGAAAACAAGCCGAATAGAGGGACAGATAGACGAAAAGATGAACATGGCTCAGCTTTTCAAGTGGTCTTCTAACGCTCTCTTTTGTCTTTTACACAGTTTTACTATTCGAAAAAACATTTTCAAAAATCTTTAAAAGAGATGATATGCAATGTTACGACCAAATTTTCAAATTTTGTCAATTCGAGTTATTACAGTACCGTCATGAAAATTAGGTAGAATGAAGTGAGCCATTAGCAAGTAGGTTTGTAAATAAAAATCTAGAAATGATAGAAAGTTTTTTTTTTGAATAATTTTGCTTACATTTTTTGTGAAGAACACAACTTTGTGTCTCTTTTAGATTTTAGGCAAAAGCCAAAAATTTTAAGTGGTCCGCTTCACTCTACCTTATACTACGTAGAATGGGCTATATGCAATAATAAAATTACATAACATTTATTAAGCTACTTAAATTTAATCCTAAGTAGTTTCTATTCCATATAATTATGGAGTCAAATTGGAAAATATTTGAACTTAATTTATCATTTGTCTGCTGTAAGATTTATGATCCAAATAAAATGCTAAGTATGAGCTAAGACATTTATGCTATGAATTATAAACAAACACTAAAATGCACACGAAGAGCGCAACAATGCTACTCAATGTCATTGTTTGTGCCAGCATGAAGTTCATTTCGTATTGTTTGAATTTATTAGCCTGACTACAACTGATGCATTTTTCACATTTAATGCTACTTTAATTCCCAACCATTTTAGGTAAAAGATTAAAGTTGTATATAAAAAATAAAATCATAATGAATAAGCAGTTTTTTTAGCATTTTTGAAATCTAGTAAAATTGTACTATTAATGCACAAACTGGAATCAGACTTAAAATTTTAGATGAACCTTATGTAATACTAAAAAGTCAAATGCTATAATATGACATGATGCATACAACAACAAACATATTTTCTTAAAAGACTTAAGAAGCTGAACACTATCTAGACTACAGAAACATGTATAACAGCAGAAGCAACTATTCGTAGAAAAACCTACTCGAAAGTGCAACAACTCATAATGAATATCGTTGAGGATGCAATGCAGTAGTTGTAGTACAAGTAGCAGCAATGAAAGCGGAAGTGAAAAAGTGTACTAACATAATCATTGAAAGTCAGTCATATATATGAAAAGAGTTGAATAGATAGAAGTAAAGGAAAGTGAATGGGGTATAAAGGAAAAATGGACAAACTTACGGAGACATATAGACTGAAGGCACACATACAGACAGACGGACAGTTATGCAGTCGCACTTCCTCATCAGGTATAAACGCACATATTTGTACAGATATTCAAGCATACTTGCGACTTGCGATGGATATATATATTTACAGTATGTCACATATATAAATGGAGACACAGCGAAACGAAATTAGAGTAGAAGATGTTTGTAATCAAGTCAAAAAGCTTTCATACATACTCTTAGCCGTTTGGAAATTATCTAGAGATGTGCAGCGTTCGATATATTGCCTATGTGTCATAATCGATAATAATTTGATTTATTCCAATATAACGTTCATTTACACTTAACTTAGATTGCATATTTAGCGTATACATAGTTTTTTTTTATTTTAGCTAGAGATGTGCAGCGTTCGATAAACCGCTTAATTGTCATAATCGTTATAATTTTGAGTTATTGCAATAAATTTTGTACAAGTAAAACTTTTTTTAAACTTCCCTAATAGTTTACTTCTTCAATATACTGTACAGCAAAATAGTGCTGATGTATGTATTTGTAAAATTTTCGGTTAGTTGAGAAGCCATGTGCATGTAGCTTGTGGGTGGTAAAAACTGTTAAGCATTGCAAACACGTATTTAGTAATTAATTACAATATGGCTAGAGTCAAGACAGACAGATAGACAGGCAGACAGCAGATTATTTATTGGACGAATGGACATGAACTTAGTCAGACAAACTTGACATGCGATTATGCGCTTTTAGCTTGAGTTAGCAAATTGTTAAATGAGTTTAGCGAATGAGCAAACAGACAGACCGATAGACATAATGTGAATTTAGAAACAAATAATTCTAATGCTATAATTTGTAGTTTATTGATTAAATTGATCATCTTCAATTAAGAGCAAACTACAACAAAAATATTTGAGAAAGTCATTATATAAATTAGCCTTAATACGAATTTAAGCATGCTCATTCAAGTGCGTTGTCATTTTCAAAATTTAATGCAAACTCATTCAAGCTTTCAATTCATATCAAATCATCATCATCATAATCATAAAGTAATTTGACGCATTTCCTTTTAAGTTCAGTTGTTGTTGTTATTGTTGTCGTCTTCCACGTGTTTTAGCTTATAGCCACAATAGACAAACCCACTTCTATAGTTCATTATCTAATGAGCGAAAATGATGTAACCATGCTGAACGCCGTAACTACTTATGTTGTCAAGTCATTTGAAATTAGCTATGTACTTTTCTTCTTCGTTGTTTTTTTTTTTTTTTTTTTTTGAGCAAATGTCCTTTTTTGTGTCATTTTTTTTGATTTTTTTTTTTGCCAAATATTTAAGCATTGAGTTGACAGCTTTAGAAGACAGACAGACGGACAAATAGACAAATTAAAGTGGTATTTTGTTTACTTCTACTAAATCGTCTTCATGTTGTTTATCAATTTGGACACAGCTGTGTTTGTTAGTTAAATAAACTTTATCATTTCAATATAATGCCTCTTTTCCAAAAGTGTAGGAGTATTTTGGCAATAAGCAGGTTTCAAGTTACTTCTATAGATGTGCATAAAGTTTTCCACTGAGAAACTAAAAAGATTTTCTACTATTTTTTCCTTTTTTTTTTTGTTTTGTGACTTGTGTCACTAATTAAAAACTAATTTGAAAGTTTTAATTGCTTTGGAAAGCGTAAGTTTAGCTTTTATTTGGCTAGTTTATTTTATTCAATGGAATTTCGTAATTTATTAGTTTATTTTTTGTGAATCTTTTGAAGAAATTTTACAGAAAAAAGTTGTTTAAACAGATAAGCAAACAAATTTCTACAAATTTTACAAATTTTGTTATTGATCAAAGTCTGCACTATCGACTGAAATCGATTAAAAATCTGCATTGTCGACTTAGACCTGTATTATCGACTCTCAAAATGTTTACATCCCGCTTGTTTATAATTATCACCAATCATTAACTTTTGAGGAACCAAATTCCGTTTGCAAATAATTACAGCAATATCTAATTCCTTTTGTCGGAACCAAGAAATTAAAACATGCTCAATCCCATACATTTTCGAAGTTGCCTTGAATTGTTTTTATACTTTCAAAAAAATATAATAAATTGCAAGTGACAAACTCTTTTATCATTTTATCTACTTTAAAATTTGGCAAAATGACGCAAGATGCTTTGATTTATTACATTATGTCAACTTGATTTACATACAAAGAAAATACGCAGACACATAAAGGCATAAAACGTAAAGGAGAGTGAGAGATAAAGAGCAGAGCACGTGTATAAACACTTATGACGTTTATGTTGTCATAATAAAATAAACAAACATAAATGTTGCAAATAAAAAAACCGAAAGGGATATAATATATGCACGAGTGTAACTCTAAAAGTTCTTAAAAAAAAGCTTGAACTGATAGCTTCTTTGAAGTGAAGAAATAAAAAAATAAAATAAAAAAAGGAAAGGAAAAAGTCATGTAAAAGTCAGAGAAAAGCAATCAAAATTTAGGGTAAAATCTAAGCGCTTATTTAATAATTGTTGCATACTTTTGGGATTTTAGATGATTTTTATTTCCAAAAACTTTAAACCTTACCCTTAGTAAAAAAAAAGTTGTAGAACAATGCTTTATATATAATAATTAAAGCCGTAGGCATATGACTGAGTAATGTCAACAAAACCAAAGTAAACAGTTGACAAACAAATATATATAATATAATATGCATACATAAATATATGCCACACACATACAAAAGCTAAATATTTACATTGCACACCACACAATACACACACATGAATACCTAAACATACGTGAAACCACTAAAGTTACACACGCGTCACACTCACAAAAGCTTAATTAAGCATAAAAGTATTTAATTAAATCTGATTTTTAAACGTTTAAAAAGTTAAAAAACAAAAATTATCGTCGTCAATTTTTGCTCATTTTTAAACTTTTCAACAAAGTGAAACCAATTAAATTAAAAGCGATAATAAATTTCATTTGCAAATGACGTTTTTGAAACGAAAAAAATATAAATTATATTAAAAAATATTTTTTGTAAATATTTTTTTTCTTAAATAAGTTTTTCTCACACTTTTGCAAGCATTTCAACATATGCAACGCGTGTGCTTGACAGCAAAAAAAGAAATTTACAAAAAAAAAGAAATACATTTGAAATAAAAAGAAAAAAATATAAATTTCACTCAAAGTGCTTTGTTAAATCAAGCAAAAATATATTTCAAATGAAAATTGACTACCAGGAAAGGCATTGACGAGCGTCATTGTAAAAAAAAAAATAATAAATAATATATAATCTTTTCAAATTATTAGATACATGCTATAAAATTCAATACAACAATCAATTGTTTATTTTATGTGTTTGTGGTAAGTGCACGTGTGTGTGTGTGTGTGTAGAAATATTTTTCAACCTCAATTTTTATTTTCTCTTTTGCTATTGTATACGCAGCGTTTAATTTTGGTTTGATGTTTTTTTTTTGTTGCATACTTTTGGGATTTTCTCAACTTGTTTTCCTGATTACATTTAAAATCAATTTAAACAATATAAAATATGTAACATTTTTGCTTTATTATATATATTTTTTGTGTTATTGTACACATTTGGGAATAGTTCCATCGAAAAATTGAAATGAGTTATTTGTTGTTGTAATATGGAACGAAAAACAAAAATTTAAAGAGAAAGTACAATATTATGTTCACTAAAATTTTAAATGCAATTATAAATCGAGTTTGATTAGCAGTGCAATCGATTATTCTATTTTGTATGGTCCAGCACATACACCCTATGTCCGTCTGTCCAGTAAGTTTATCTCAAAGCAATATGGAACATTTATGATGGAGAAACAAGTCTAGCCAAGACAGCAGTGACCCAAAAATTCAGATTCATTCTGCCTTGCATCAGTATGCATTGTCTCTGATTCTGTCGTTGACCTGAACGCGTAGGTTAGGAAAAATTATTCTGTGTAGTTTTTTAAATTTTATATAAATTATGCTAAATTAAAATTAATATTTTCTAAAACTGTTTTAAAGCAGCCGCAGTAGCAGCTGTTTTGAACTTAACTCGAACTCATTTTTAATAGTATTAAAATAAATTTAATTAACACCAAAACCCAACCAAGCTAATAGCATTTATTAAAAAGCATGCATGCACAATGTGCACAGCATTGCATGTGAAAATGTTATAAATTCTATTAAAATTAAATCTACAAACCGTATAAACGCTGCATGTGAATATATAAATAGAACACAGCAAGGCAAGGCCACAAAGTATGCAAAAGCACCAGAGATGAGATTTAGCAGCGATATTTTGCAGATACCTTTGAGTAGAAAGTAGTGAAAGTAGTCATTGAATACGATGCAACAAATCCAATTAGCAAATACAAATATTACGTACGATATGCTATGAAAATGTTTAGTTGTTACCTTTAGTTTAATATTACGCATACGCAGCGTTGCTTAGTAATAAAATCGAAATATACAGCAACAAGCTGCGCTGATTTAAAGCGCTTGCTCCCAAAAGTATGCAGCAAACAATTTAAACTTTTTTGTTAATAAATTCAATAGAAAACCGAAATTCAATTTTATGTAAATTTTAAATAAATAAAATTTTTCACCGCTTTTATTTAAAAAGAATAAAAAAATTGTTGCCATTAAAATTCAATTGCTGCAGCTGATACAGCTGCATAGAATTACCAACATAAAAAAAAAAAAAAATTAAAATAAAAGTAGTTTGCTATACAGATTTGTAGCGCAATCTTTTGTTTTAAATCCTTTTTTTTTTTGCATTTGAACGATGTGCTAATTGCATGAATAGCAATAAAAAGAGAGAAAAAAAGAAAATCTGTTGAAAACAAGAACAGAAAGCGCCGCAAAAGGGTACAACAAAAAGTAGGCCGTTCAATTGGATTTAAAGCAATTAAAAACGGATTAAACCTTTGGTACTGTTCTCTTTTATGTTTTTCATTTTCATTTTATATTTTGTTTGGCGCCATGAGTAGTGTTAGGCAGAAAGTTTTGTTGTTTTTGTTAGCGCCATTCAAAACTTTTGGTGGGGTAAAACTCTCTTTTTGTGATTTTATTATCTAAACTTGTATTTAGCTCATTTTACTTCAAAGTGTCCATTAAATCTACTGAAAGTGTATATTGAAAGCAATTGAAACTTTTTAAAAGTTAATTTTACGCGTTTTTTTTTTTGAAAATAATTTTAATTTTAATTACTCAGATTGGGGCTACAGCGTAATGTTTTAGTTAATTGTGTGGTTTTGTGGTTTAAAAATTCCATACGCAATTCGTTTATAATTGTAAATTTATTGTGTGAATGAGATTTATAATATATTCATGCTTTTGTGTGTGTATAATTTGCGTGTTTTAAAATAATTTAAAATTTATTTGCAAAATTAATTTTAATGGATTCAATTAATAATTTATAATAACAATTGGTGTATGACGGATATGCTATATAAAAATTAAGCATAAAACTTTCCTTACTGATTAAGTGATGTGAGAATATTTCATGGAAAAGTCTAGTCAAGGAAAGTATCAGATCTATTTTAAAATTATGCAATATAAAAAAGGAATATGCCGAAGTGTGTGGGACTTGAACCTGAACTACAACGACATGAAATGCTTGTCTTACTTTGAGCTAAGAGTAGCATTGAAAAATGCGCAAAAAATAATATGTTAAAAATTATTCTTAACTAAATAAAAAAAATGAAGTTATGTCACTTGCTTGCAATGTCTCAACGTCATAAGTTCATGAAGTTTAGGAATGTGGGGTGAAGTGAGCCACTAAAGAGATTGCTTGCAATGTCTAAATGTAATAATTTCATGAAGTTTAGGGCAATGTGGGGTGAAGTGAGCCACTAAAAGAATTCAAAAGGATTGCTGTAGCATAAAATCTAGAAGAGTTAGAAAGTTTTGTTCTTCGAGTCAAATGTATCCTTAACTTTGTTTACCTCCAGTGAATCGTGTTAATGTAGTGGGGCAAAGTAAGTCAGTGAAAGGATTATTCAGTTTAAAATCTGAAAGTTTTTCATCTAATTTGAGCCTCCATGAATTTGTTAGTAACACACTTCAGCTCATCTAAAGTAATGTTCAATTCTAAAAGACTTGAGGTGACTCACTTTACCCCAAGCTACCTTTCCTGTAAGTATTCTTGTTTAGCATGATATAACAAGTGTTTAAAATGAGGTTTTACTGTACAAGCTATACTTCCATGCTCGCATGTGCATATATCTGTTTTAATTTGCTTAAAACTTATTTAAACTTCTCATTTGAAATAATTCAAATGACTTATGACAAATACCACTAAAAAATACTACTTATGGTTTTATTTCGACACCAATTTAACCATTTAAAGGCTTTCATTAAATCCAATTTATACAAAAAGTACCTACAACACATACATACTATATATGAACACCATCAACGACGCCGACGATGACGACGACGACGAGGATGTCTCATTATAGTAACTATTCAGTGTGTAGCAACACAAAGTGCAAGAGTGATTGCATTCATAAATATTTTATGCACTCGACTGGTTACACATGCATATGACGACAAGGACGACGAGGACGATATGTAGTAATGTTATTGTAGGAGCAGTAAAACTTGAGCGTATCTACTTCCGTTGCATAACATGGCGCTGACGTGTTTCCGGCGCATATTTTTGTGCGCTAACTAAAATATAACGATGGCAGCGGCGACGTTGTAGTTGTCGGCTTCTACGACGATGATGATGATGACGATGACGATGACACAGACGACAAAGATGGCGTCAACGAGAACGGCTTTTACAAGCAAGCCAAAAGTATTTTTGATTTATGATTATACTACGTAAGTGTGTGTATGTGTGTGTGTGTTACTTTTTGGTGTGTTGCTGCCTCTACATCTCTTCGTTTACTATCTTTTTCACTATATTTATATGCGAAAATCAAAACTTTGTTGCATAATAAAAAAAAAAATATAAAGAGAAAAAAATGGCGGCGCGTTAAAAAGCTGCTGTTGCTTACTACTGCTTACAGAATTTCAGTGAAGCATTCTAGCATTAAATTGCTAGGCAAATGAATGACTGAGTGAGTGAGTGAACGAACGAACGAGTAAATGAGTGACTCTGTGCAAGCAAGCTAGCGCCATCTTGACGCTGTTTAACTTGGTGACTTGGCAGATTTTCGAGTGCGCCATTTTGTTTTTTATTCATTTTTTTTTTTTTTTTAACTATGGAAGAAAAGAGAAAGCTCTTTAGTGCAGCACTTGTCCAAAATGAATTATGACAGCAGTGCAAACTGTTTTATCTCTTTTCACTCTCTAAGGAGGAGCGCGGCTTTGCGCTGTGCTCGATAATATAATTATGTGCTTGAAATGCGCGCTAGAGCACTCAATGCTTTTGCCTATATGTATACTTTACTATATGTATGTATGTATCTTATGTCATCGTGTCCTTAAGTTTTTGATGGCTTTGCCTCTTCCGGCAAGCAAGCAAGCAACCAAGTCAAGTCAACGCTTAACTAAATTGACTTCAGGTCTTTAGTTAATTTTCATTGCACGTAATTACTTTTGTCGACTTTTTATATTGTTATATGTCATTTGTATATCCGTTGGCAGAAATATGGTAATAGAACTTAACCGACGCCGTTTGTACGCTTTATAATATTTAATTGCATTAAAGATAGAATAGTAACGCTATACTTAATTTTTGTTCGAAATATAATTTGCACACTTTATACCATCTTGCTTCCTGTAAACGCTCTGTTGAACTCATTGCAAAATTTGCGCCACAGCTAAATACTCTATAATATTTTTTTTTGTGTAGCGTATTGAAGCAATCTTTTACAAAAAGTGAAAGCGTTGATGAAGACCAAGCGCCATAATTAATTTCAACACTGCTCTCTTATGTATATCATGCTGCAAATAACAATGGAAATATAAGAACGAGATCTGTTTAATAAGTTTTCGATTTTTCTTTTTTTTTCATCTTACAATTCAGTTAAGACTTGTGATATTGTATTGTCGGCTTATAAAACTGTGTTATCAAATTAACACTGCATTATTGGCAATTTATTTATCAAGATAGATCAAAGTCAACACAGAACTGAAGAATGTTAGTTATGTTTTATCCTGCTTTAAAGACTTTTTCTCTGTGTAAGCGAGTAACTCTGCATTATCGACATAATGAAATGACTTTAGGTATGGACTTATGATACTGTATTATCACCTAAAGTCTACGCTGTTGGCATCATGTTAGGCAAATTGCACTGTTTTATCGAACAAAGTCTGCATTATCGTTATCGTTATGTGCATCGTTGTAGATCATTATTTGTTAAACAGCCCTCGTATATAAGACTACATATAAAATAAACTAAAAATACGAAACATTTCTATACACAAAATATATGTGGTATACATGACGCTGTCAAGAATCTTTCACAACTTGTAGCTTCATCCGTTCTTATGGTTGCTAAGTGTTCCGCTCGTTTGTTCGCTTCTTCCGTTCATTCGTTCATTCATCCGTCTGTCCATCTATTTGTCCAATTCGTTGTGTTTCTTCTGTCCATTCCATTTTCTTGTAAGCTTAGCTGCGCGTGTTTCCTGCAGAGATTTATTAAAACTTTGCGCACACAGCTTTTCTTTTCTTTTCCTTTTTAGTTTTTTTTTCCATTTATCTTTTGTTGTTGTCCTTTCGTCTTTAGTTGCTACAGCGTCGTGTTCTTCGTTTTTTTTTTTTTTTTTGTGCTGCTTTTATTGTTCGCGTTGTACCCAAAATTTCAACAACTTAATACATCAAGTTTATGCAATGCTTTGCTTCTGCATAGTACAATCTAAGTCATCGCCCTGATTTTGCGCTTGACTAATTTAAAGTTTGTTGCTTGGACTTTTCATTTTTAGTCTTATTTTTTTTTTTTTTTTTTTTTGTTGATGTTTTGTATCTTTTGTGCAGCAACTTAGTTGCTTGTTGCCATTTTTTATTTATTTTTTTTTTGTTTAGCATATTTTTGGGCGCTAACTTTGGCATTTTAATATGTATTTTTGTAAGCTTATTTTCAGTTTTGTTGTGTCAGTTTCTAGTTGCAAATAGCAAAATAGTTTGCATAATTTTTAATAAAAGTTTCTTCTTGTACAATAAAATTTGTTTTTAAATTTTTTTTTTTTTTTTGGCATATTCCTCGAATTATGATTTTAAATCACAAAATCAGAGCTTTTAATGTATTTTGTGCAAATTGCTGTTGAGTCTTCATTTTGAAATGGAATCTTTAATTTATTTTAAATGAAGAAATTTTTTTTTAGTCGACTGCGTAAAATAAATATAAAAAAAAAATGTTTAACTTGCAAATAATATAGGACAAGCAAATAGCTTTCTAATAAATCGCTTATTGAGGTCTAATAGGTCTAACCTAAGTATCTCCATTGCTAAACGTGGGCCTTTAATGCAATTTAATGCTTTATTTCTTCGTTAATTTTCTGTTACTCTTAATATTTTCCACTTAAAAAATTATGTTATTTAATTGCAACAATTAGAGAGCTCCTTTTATAAAATGCAGCTCCTTGTTTGGCTTTCAAAGAAATTAAAAAAAAAAAAATAACTCGCATAAATTATTCCGGAACTGATATTACGGATAAGTTACCTGTAGAAATGAAGAAAAAAAATAAATAAAATAAAACAAAACAAAAAGAAAAAAAAAAAAAACAGGAAAAATACGATATGAAGCATATAAAAATATAAAAAAATGTATATTTATATGAAAAAAAACGTATAAAAGTATGCAACAGAAAATAAATGTATGCCAAAAACTTTAATAAAAAAAAAAAAAAGAAAACCATTCAAAGAACAATTGCAATATTTCATTTTACTGCGCGAGACGTCGCTGTATTTATTTAAAGCTGCTGAAAAAACTACTTCAAGTCAAGAAAAATATGCGCCAAGTTTTCAACTTAAAGTTTTAAAGTATACGCTAAAATATAATGGAAACAAAAATTCAAGTAAGAATGAAAAATACCACAATATTGTGGAAAAAAAAGAAAATGTGCGCCTCAAGTGCCAAGAACAACAGCAACTAAATAAGTAGCAATGAGCTGAGTGCGAAGAACTCGAGTGAAATATGCAGCATGCGGTGTGGTTCGGTTCGGTTCGGTATGGTAGTAAAGTAAAGTTCAAACACTCAAGACATCAACAGCCAACACAGCCAAGAGCGAACAGCAACAGCAGCAGCAGCAGCCAGGTAAGTTGAAAATCGGTTTAAAGCAGGCGTGTATAGGCCAACATTGCTCGCGGCTACAGCAACAATCAAGCTGCATGTCTTGTAATGGCAGCTGTTGCTACCACAAAATATAAGAGAAAAGCTGCAAATTTAAACGGAAAATTGCAATAGTGGACCAAATATAACAGGTCAAGTATTTCGTATAGAATAAGCAGCCAAAATGGGCTGCAAAATTTTCTATTATATTTTGACATTAACAAAAAATACAAAAAAAAAATAAAAGTATGCACTCAATGAAGCAAAAATCCGCAGCAGCAACGAAGACGTTTCGTCCTTAGAGCAAGCAAGAAATATTGCGCACATGAGAAACATTTTAGCAGCAAATTTTTAGACAACAGCTAAACCAAGTATGCAGAGTTATGCGTGGGAAAAATTTATAGCATTATAGCCACAATGTGAGTGTGAAATGTGCGAAGGAATTAAGATCAAAACATTTTATAATTTTTTTTTAAAATACTTTTTAAGCTTTTTTAAGCTGAAATAAGGGAAATTTAAGAATTCACTCTAAATTAACAAAGAACAATTGAACAGAGTGAATTAAGTGAGTAACAACTGTGCACAGCATAGAGTATGGATAAATTCACACTATCAATAGGTAGGGTTTTACTTGCTGTAGTGTCAGATAAGTTTCTGGAGACTTGAAAAGCTTTAGACATTTGATATATTCATGAATATTTTGGGTACTCATGAGTGGTATAAACAGAGTCATGTGATAAAAAATGTCTACAAATTTTTTATGTCTACTCGTTGTACCACAGAGACTTTTGTTTTATTTTTGCCAGAACGCTATAAATATTTAAGGCTCAAATAGCTTTCAGAACGTTGTGACAGGAATCACATGACTCGGAATACTCAGTACTCTTTATGCTTAAAATTAAGTCTCAACCAATATGCAGAAAATAATTTAATTTTATTTCTTTTCTTTTTTTTTTTTTTTGCAGGTAAATTGAAATACTTAATTATCTTTATTCTTGGTTTGGTTTGGTAAATATGTACAATTTACGTTTATTTTCTTTACACTTAAGTTACTTTTAACTTACACACAATGTTTATTTACTGCTGTGCTGTGTGTGTTTGTGTGTGTTCTCTGCTTTTAAAAATTTATCAAAAAGCAGTTAATAAGCTCTTTGGTCTTCATTATTATATTCATTATTTTTCAAGCGTTGCACTTAATCGACTTCATTTTACGTACAAACAATAGCATTCAATTTTTGTAATTAATAAAGTGTTTTGTGTGTGTGTGTGTGTGAAACTCCATTATATGAGAAAAATCATGTGTCACCACCTATAATAATGTTCGTTGCTTTTGCTGCCGTTGTGGATGTTGTAATTTCGTCTGCTTGAGTTATTTGACTTTTCGTCTGTTTCCGGCTGTAACAAAATTGAAAATTTACGCTTATTTATTTTTTCGTTAATTACAATTGAATGTTGCTGTTTGGAGAATATTGTTCTTTTTTAATGGAAATAAGTGTTGTGTTGCGGAATTTCTTTAATTTGTGTTATTTTTTTTTTGAAAATTATAAATTTGTCCTTTTTTTTTTTAACTAAAAATTTTTTTAAAATACATAAATCAAAGTTATGCGAAATTTTGATAGAAAAGAAACAATCATGACAAACATGAACTTCTTGTAAGACATATCAGGCATGAAGTCATGCAAGACATGTCATGCATAAAGCAGTGCAAGACATGTCATGCATAAAGCAGTGCAAGACATGTCATGCATTAAGTCGTGCAAGACATGTCATACATTAAGTCGTGCAAGACATGTCATGCATGAAGTCGTGCAAGACATGTCATGCATGAAGTCGTGCAAGACATGTCATGCATGAAGTCTTGCAAGACATGTCATGCATGAAGTCGTGCATGACATATGTCAAAACTTTTTACATACTTTTTTGTACAATATCTGAGTCTGAGTTTTTAAAATCTTATTCCCATATTTCTGTAGAAACTTCCATTCCCACTTAAAACTTTTATTTTCATTCTTCACGCTTAAGATTTAATAATAACGCGAATGATTTTGATTTAGTTAAAACTTTCACGTACACAACTTGAATCAACACAAATGAGATTAAATGTTGATGTGTTGTGTTTATATTAAAAAAAAAAACAAAACAACAACAAACAAAAACGAAAACACATGTATGGAATCTAAAGCAGCATATATGATGTCTTAAATATTGCCACACATTTACGCGCTGCAGCAGCTTCTAGATTTCTAAAACTTAATTTTAAAATAATAAAAAAAAAATTGTTCAAAGCTTAAACGTTTGCGCAGTATGTAAACGATGAAAAACTTGAAGTAATCAAATTAACAACAAACAGAATTTTATTTGTGTATAAAAGAAGTTCAAGTAAATATTTGTCTACATTAAAACAGAGCATTGATGATGATGATGATGGGGACCATAATATGGATGTCGTAGTCAAAATCGAATAAGACGACAAAAAAACAAGCAAGAACGTTAACTTCGGAAGCACCGAAGCTCAAATACCCACCACATGGAACTTTATTCATTTTCTTGAAAAAATAAAAAAATAGAAGGTGAGTTTGTATGGGACTATATGTTATAGTGGCCCGATCCTTGTCATATCGATAGAATATTCATAGGATAACAGTAGAAGTGATTTTACACAGATTGGAGTGAATATATCCATAAATAAGAACTATTTTCATACAAAATCTAAAAAATGGGCGCTTGGTTTGTATGAGGGCCATATCAAAAAATGGGCGTGGCACCTTTCTTTTGAAATTGGATGTCATTAGAAGTGCTTTTACCCATATTTGTAAGTAAATACATTTACAAATAATAACAGTTTTCATACAAAAAATCGAAAAAAATGGTAAGTTTGCATGGGGGCTATATCTAAAAATGGGCGTGGCACCTTTCTTCTGATATTGGATGGATGGATATTGGATTAAAGTGTTTTTACCCGATTTGTAGTCAAAACATTCATAAATAATAACTATTTTCACACAAAAAAATCGAAAAAATGGTAAGTTTGTATGGGGGCTATATCTAAAAGTGGGCGTGGCACCTTGGTTCTGCTATACAAACTGCCTAGGAACACAAAAGCTTAAGTTTAAAGTTTCAGGTCAATATCTTTAAAACTTTCCGAGAAACACGCATTGCAACAGACAGACAGACGGACGGACGGACGGACAGACAGACGGACATGGCTAGATCGATTCGTCTCGTCGAGCTGATCAATAATATATATACTTTATGCCTCCTTTAATGCGTTACAAACTTTCCGACAAACTGATAATACCCTTCACACTATGTGTGGCGGGTAAAAAAGGATGAAGTTTAAAATTTTAATAAAGTCACTGCACGCCCGCTCAACCATAAATACAGAAAACGTGATGCGCTGCGAAGTGATGTGTGTGTGTGTAATGTTTAGATGAGTCTATGCAATTAATTTAAAATGGCGGCAATGCGACGAGACGACGCGGCGATTGCATAAATTATCAAAGACAGCAATGGCGGCGGCGACGATGGACAGACAGACAAACTGTGCTGCAAACTCGTTAACGCGCGCCATTTTGAACTTTGGTCCTTTTTTGCTTTTTTTTTTTTTTTTTTTGGTGCTTTAACGTTTTAACAGGCAAATTGAAAGTTGTTTCAAGTGCAAATAAGCTAAATTATCTTATGAATTTTTAACTTAGAAATTCATTTTTGTGTTTGCATAAAATTGTGCGTTGTTTTCTGCAAGAACGAAAGAAAATCAAAAAAACCGCAGAATTCTAAGTTAGAGCCACAACAGGGAATATTACATAAAAAACAAAGAAGACAAAACAAAAAAAAAGAAGCATTCTTTTTGTTTTTTGGCATTTAAATATTTTTATTTCTTTTATTTTTATTTATTTATTTTTTTTTTTTTAACGCGAATGCTTCACAGCGTCGTCGTCCAAAGCCTTTTCTACGATATTGTTGCGTTGGGTTGCCAATTAAAAGTCATGGAATTCATGCTATTTTTCACGTTGAGAGAATTCGTGGCGTTTTCTTAATTGCCACGACAACGGACTACAACGAAAACGAAAACAACAGCAGCAGCAAGCAACAAGAATAATAATAATGAAAGCAACAAACCAGGTTATAAAACCAGACAATATGCTTTGTTGTTTTCTTTTGTAAAAGGGCTTATTTAATAGTTTTAAAAAATTTTAAAGATAATAGCTAGGGTTAAAAAAAAATTATATTTAGAAAAAAAACCAGGACGTCAAGAATGGCGAAAGCCTTGAAAAATCTTAATTTCTATATTTCGAAATGAGAATTTCGGGAAGCAACTAGAAGTGGATCATGCAATTGTCAACTACAAGAAAACCGATCCGATAAGACAGCTGAAGGTATGGATGGACAGACGGACTAAGTTTATCGATTGTGCATTCCTTGCTTTATATGGGACCTCGCAGGCCTTTACGCTTCAAGGTGTTTTTTTCGAGGCACAACACTAACTCACCGCAGTTCCTAAATAAACGTGCTTTTAAAAGCAATATATTTTATATTTCAGAGTACCCCTCGTAAAGCAAAAGTAAGACAGTGATTAAGTAAAAAAAAAATATAATGAGAAAGCTTTGCACAATTGGCGATCTGCTTTAAAGTTTTTTTTTTTTTTTTTTTTTTTTTTTTTTTTAAGTAAAATAGCTGCGTTGCGAAGCATGCTTATTCACTCATTCATGCATTTTCCGTACAATTTTTCATGCATTTTGAACGCTGACATTACATAGCAACGTTTTGCTGGCGCCGCATTCATGCAAAGTTTAAGAGCCTTTTGAGAAGATATTTTAAATATGCACGGCATTTGACATTTTAATCAAGCGAATACGACGACAACGACTACGCTGCTGCTGCTGCTGCCAAACATTGAAGTATTAAAAACTTTATTCTTTTTATTTTATTTTATTTTCTTTACACAAATTTCTTAATGAATACAAATTCAAGTGCGAAGCTGTTGCATAGCAGTGACTTCATTTCTTTTTTTAAATTTTTTTATTTTTCTCTCGTTTTCGAAAAATTAAATGTCAATATTTGGCAATTGAATTTTGAAGTAGCAGCCAGACATGCAGACAGACAGACAGCTATGCAAATTTTTTTTTTTTATTTGTTAGGTTTTTTTTTTTTTTTTTGTTCTTTATTTTTTATTATTTTTTTTTTTTTATTACATTTGGCTTAAAAATATGTCAACGCCAGCATTAAATAAAATTGCTATTTTGTGCCTGAGTTGTCTATTTCATTTTTTTTTATGTAAAGTGCACAATTTATTGTTATTTCTGTCACTGTTGTGAAATCGTAACTCAGTTTTTTTTTGCTTCAAAATAGCTTACTTTGAAAAATTGTTAACTTGTTATGTCGTTTATGGGTTCTTTGGTTGTCTATCTCATATTTTATTTTATTTTTTTTTTTTTGGTGACCATTATTTATACAAGTTTTGATGTTGCTGACAAATTGCTTGTCGGCATAAATAAAAATAATAATAGAAGCGTTTTGAAAATAAGTGTTGCTACGTTCAATATTTAAAGTAGTTTTTATATTTTTGTAGCATACATTTGGAGGCAACAAAAAAATAAAAGAAATAAAGTTAGCACACTTTTTGAACAGACTGTATATGTGCATATTGTCTTTATATATACTTTAGCTGCAATGAGAAAGAGGAATGACATTGTTGCTTGTGGCATCTTTTTGATTTAATGATTTCCTAAAAGTATGCAATACTTTTTTAAATATCAACCTTTTTAAATATCAACCTGTCTCAACCTGCAAATTTCTTTACTATTCTATTAGTTCAGTTTTAATATGGTTTCACTACTATTTTTTTTCCAAATCAAATCCAAAACTCCTTTTGACTTTGCTTGGTTTCAATTATCTATTATTGTCCTTAGGCTCAAATGTTCATACGTTTCAGACTGAGTTGGAGAGAACAATTGAGCTTAATATGGAATTAAGCTCACCTGAGGACATTGATGATGCTGTTGAGCTTTTTATGGCCAAGATGAGAACAGCTGCAGCTTTAGCTGAAAGACCTGCGGCTAATCTGCCTAATAGATTCAACATGAGACTGTCACCTGCCGCTGTTGCTCTCATTGACCTCAAAAAGAGAGTTAGACGGGAATATGCGCGAACAAGAGACCCAAGAATTTTCAGAATTTTTAAACGGCTGTCAAATCGAGTTGCTAAGGTCCTAGCTATTGATAAACAAAAGGAAATTGACGATCAAATGGAAAGTCTTGGAACAGATAAATCCTCCAACTATTCCTTGTGGAAGCTTACCCGATGTTTCAAGAGGCAAAGTCATGCGAAAGCTCCCATCAAAGACAGCACTGGAGGATGGTGTTATTCCAGTTATGAACGAGCTGAAGCATTTGCTAGTAGTCTGGAGAAGAGATTTTGCCCATTTAGCCTGAACTCAGCAGAGTTCAATAATGAAATAGTTGCGAGCCTTGAACAGCCTCTGCAATTGGAGCCTCCCTGCCGACCTGTTACTCTTTCAGAGGTAAAAAGTCTTGTTGCCAATCTGAACATCAAAAGACTCCTGGAGAAGACGGTCTAGACAACAAGACGCTGAAGTTGCTCCCTACCAGGGCTTTACTTTTCTTAACGATGATTTTCAACTGCTCTTTAAGGCTAAGCTACTTCCCAAAAGCATGGAAAAGTGCCGCGGTCACAATGATCCACAAATCAGGGAAACCGGTGTCGGAAGTAGATTCATACAGGCCAATTAGCCTACTTCCTTCATTAGGTAAAATGCTTGAACGCATTGTACTCTTACGTATTTTGGATACTCCGGCTGTGCAGGACGCCCTTCCCTCACATCAGTTTGGTTTCAGAAAGAAACACGGCACCTCTGAGCAACTGAATCGTGTTGTAAATTTTGCCCTTGAGGCAATCGAGGCAAGGAAATACGCTGTTGCCGTATTCCTTGATGTGAAGCAAGCATTTGACCGAGTGTGGCATCCGGGACTGCTATACAAAATAAAAAAGCTGGTCTCACCGCAACTGTATCTGATGGTTAAAAGTTTTTTGCAAGACCGCATCTTCAAAGTGGTAATTGATGGTTGTTCATCGCAGCATCGAAGTATCAATGCTGGTGTTCCGCAGGGCAGTGTCCTCGGTCCTACCCTTTACACTTTGTTCACTTCGGACATGCCATCTGTGTCCTCAATTAACAGTGATGTATGCGGCGACGCCCTGGTTGCTACCTATGCAGATGATACTGCTATAATGGTTCGTGACCAAAGCGTAATTGCTGCCACGGAGCACCTTCAAGATTACCTGGACGGATTTTCTGACTGGGCCAATAAATGGAACATAGGCATCAACACAGATAAAAGTATAAACATGACATTTGCAAATCGAAGGGCCAATTGCCCGGGTGTGACGTTGCAAGGTAGTACGCTTGAGCACAAATCTCACCATAAATACCTTGGCTTTATATTGGATCGCAGGATCACGTGCAATCGACATGCAACTATGGTGAAAAACACCCTACTTTCTAAGGCCTCTAAGATGTACTGGCTTTTAAGACAGAGGAAACTATCGCTTGCTAATAAAGTTAAAATTTATAAAATAATGTTAGCCCCCATTTGGAAGTATGGAATTCAAATTTATGGGATAGCTGCTAAAACCCATATTAACAAAATCAGAGTGGCACAAGCATTAATATTACGTCGGCTGTCGAACTCTCCCTGGTATATGCGAAACAAAAGTATAGAGCGTGACTTAAAAGTACCAGCTATCGGTGATGCCATTCGAAAAATAGCAAACCAATACCATCAACGTCTACAAAGGCATCCAAATGTGTTAGCAAGAAGATTGTGCAGTCTCCCGAGCTACCCTGGGCAGAGGCATCGTCGACGACCAAGAGGCCCTACCAGAATTTATCCTCATGAATTGGTGGATCGATCTTTTTAAAAATAAAAAAAAAAAAAAAAAAAAAATAATAATAAATACCATAACAAAAATTTGTAAATAATGTATTGTAAATAATTGTATCATATAATCTAATTTTTTTTTATCTTTTTATATTGTTAAAAAAATGTAGTCTTAGTACCTTTAAAAACCACCAATTTGATTAAGCTGTCGATTTGATGATAGCAGAAAGCAAATTTTAATACCAAATAAATAAATAAATAAAAATAAAAAAAAAAAAAAAAAAAAAAAAAAAAAAATTATCTATTATCTTGAGTACAGGAAATTAAACTGTAACCATTACAATGCTACTTAATATCCTTGAAAGGTTTCACACCTATTTCGCTTCTATATCACAATCATTGCCAAACAGTTTCATCAACGAATCAAATCTCATATCCGCTTAGTTACACATACAAAAAAAAAAAATCTTAAATACAGGTTGCCAAACTTCAGTTTGGTGTGGAAAAAGAATCACAAATTCAAACAGACACACCAACACGCTTACATTTTACGAATTAAAAAAGTAAAGCAAAATCGAAAAAAAAAAAAAAAAAAATATGGCGACGACTGAAATGTCAAGCGTCAAGCCGCAAATGTCAGCAAGTGACACGTTGGTACGCCAAAGAAAGCCGCACAAAACGAGCTTAAACGAGCCGAGGTGAGCAAATGAACAGTTACAAATACAAACATGGCGACTTGCTGCGTTGTTGAGTGTGGTGTAAAGTGATTTACTATATAATATATATAAAAATCTGTGTATGTGTGCGTGTGCTTTCTTTTCATGTGCTCCTTTGTGTGCGTGTGTGTTGTATGCAATTGCAAGTTCGTTTATCGTGGCGTAACAAACATTTTGCTTTCTAGCGTAAAAATTGGTCAATATAAAAAAAGAGAAAAAAATAGAAAAGAACGATGTCAAGCAATTTAGATACTTTTAAAAACTTTCAAAAGAACAAAATAAAAACAAACAAAAAAAAAAAAAGAAACTCGCAGACACAAAAGTTGTCATGGACAACGTTAAAGCAGCTTTGTGCTTGTTTGATAAAAACATTAGACTCGCTGAGCATATGTGTGCCGCGCCGTATGAGTAATTGTTCTAATATTACGTATACGCAGTGTCTGTGTGTCTGTTTCGATATGTTGTGTTGTGTTAAGTGCTTAAGTGTTTAGTTTATCGGTTTGTCTAAAAAGTTTTATTTTTTTCTTCGCATACTTTTTGTTTTCGACTTTTTTTTTTTTTTTTTTATTTAATTAGTACAATAATCGCAAAACTTTATACGTTTTTGTGTGAAAAGGGACATTCTTCAACTGTCAAAAAGTTTGACACTTTGTAAACAGCATAAAATAATTTACCTTAATATTTAGTTAGTTACGCTTAAATTTAATTGACAGCATGTCGTAAGCTTTCTAATAAAATTAACTAAGATAATGGCTAATTTTTGTTTGTCAGCTTTATTTAATATGAAAATTATTATTTTTGTTGTTATTGTTTCTTACTGCTAATTATTAATTTTGTCATACACGTCAATTTTAATCAACGCTTAATGGTTTTCTAAATTAATTTTGCAACATGCAAAGCGTTATTGTTCGTACAAACAGAAGCGTTGTAGCTGTAGTAGAAGTGTAATTTGTCTAACACATATAAGAGATAATCATGTATGTCACACAAAATCTCTTTTGGTCGGTTTTAAATCTCTTCTGAAATTTAATGAAATAATGCATATAATTCACAATTTGTTTAAACTAAAATTAAAAAAAAATAATAAAATGTAAAAAATTTAATTATTTTTTTTTTTAATATTTTTATACCCTGTACCCAAAAGGGTAAAAGAGTATATTAAGTTTGTGCGAATGTATGTAACAGACAGAAGGAGGCAAGATAGACCCTATAAAGTATATATATTCTTGATCAGCATTGGAAGGGGAGTCGAACTAGCTATGTCTGTCTATCCGTCCGTCTGTCCGTCTGTCATGCTGTCTGCCGTATAAAACGATTATTACTA
This sequence comes from Leucophenga varia, assembly GCA_018903435.1. NCBI lineage: Eukaryota > Metazoa > Arthropoda > Insecta > Diptera > Drosophilidae > Leucophenga > Leucophenga varia. The sequence continues at coordinate 6,127,368 of JAEIFJ010001870.1, forward strand.
TGTACAAACGTAGCATTTGATTATATTCGTATAAACCAAAACTATTGGATATGATTAAAGTTGTTATGTGTTTATTTCTGACAGTTCTTAACTTTTATTTATTTCGAAAGTTTTTAAGCTCTTTTTGCAGCGTAATTATATAATTAAGCAGTCATACTATACACTAAAAGCTTAATTAAAGTTGTGCATCATAATGAGTAAAACAAAAAAAAAAATGTGTATATATGAGTATAATTCCTTCAATTTTACTACTGCTTCAGTTGAAAACTTTTCGAAAAGGACACATGTCATTTAGTGAAAATAATGCAAAACTGTCATAACTAATTTAGACGCTGATGACATGCAACGACTATGAAGTCGACTTTATGACATCAACGCCATCATCATGACACAATCACTTAACGCATTTTGCAGTTGATGACGAGACTAAACTGAAACGGTTGCATGCAGATACATTACACTATTCATATGAATATGGTAGATACATGCAAGTAAGTAATTTATGGGCTACTGCAACTGCTTCAAACTAGATAACATTATGAATTCAATTACTTGCGCTATCAATAGTTTAGTGTGTATGTAAACGCAAAATATCAAAAGCAAACTAACTATCTTATGTCTGCAGAAAGACAGACAGAAGACAGACACTAATATTCACGATTAAATAGTTTATTGCAGCAATATTCAAAAATCAATAAAATCCTTTTTGACGTTAATGTAATGAACGTACAACAAGTTGCTTTTATGGCATCATGCAATGATAATACTTATGATATAATGTCTGTTTGAGGATATTGAAAAGGATGCAAGACATGAAAGGCATTCTATGTGTTCGCGTTTTATATATACAAGCAAAAAAGCCAACCAGTCAGCCAGTCAGTCAGTCATTGTCAGTGTATGTACTTAAGTCATTTTTCTGTACTAAAATATCTATCTTGTCTATCTGAATAAGCTTCTTCTGCGAAAAGAATACAATACACATCTTAAGAGTAATAAAAGCTTGCACGCGGTTTATACTTCTTGTCTCCAGTCTGCCTGCCTGCCTGCCTGGCTGCCATTCAACGAGCCAAAGTCAAAGTCATTCTCATCAACATCAGCAACAACAACAACTACAGTAATGGCAGCGGCAGCAACTTAAGTTATGATTGTCATCGTCAACGTCATTGTGACGCCTTTGTTTGCGGTCAAGGTTAAATAATGTTGCAGAGAAAAGTGAAAATCTTTGAAGAAAGAACTTAACATAAATTTAGCTGTCATGTGTGGTGGCATATTGTAAATGAGAAAATCTTAAACGAATTAAGTAACTTTAATTTTGAACACATTTTCACATTTAAGTAACTCAAAAACAACAACAAATTACATTTTTAAAAATGCTAAATGCCACTTCAGTGCGAATAGCACATTAATCTAATTAACATAATTCTAATTATTCTACTTAATTATCTCATAATAAGCTTTAAATTTTAAGCTTCACAATTTATATTAAAATGAGAGAGACAGCAATATAAATATGCGTTTTATAAGTATTTCCTAACTACAAAAAAAAAAACAATTTTTTTACTTTTTCGTTTGTTTAACAAATTAAAATTCTATGAAATATTTTTTTTAAAAATATTTTAATTGTTTAAATTAAATTATGCAAACACAAATTGGCAAATCACGCATACAGCAAATTTATTCATGCATAAAATTTTTAGCAGATACATAAATGCAATAGAATTTTCGGTTTAGCTTCAATTATTGCAATGCAATAAAAATTAGCCATAAATGCATTACGCAAAAATGCCACAAATCGTTTCCAAAAAAGAATTTCATTATTCATTTTGCATTGTCAAAAAAAAAAAATGAAATCCATTGCATATGCTAAAAATATGCAACAGAATTTAATTTTTGTAATAAAATTTTTGATACATGTCGTACATCTTTTTAGTTGTTTGCTGTTGTTCGATATAACAAAAAAAAAAGGTGGCAATGTGTGGCATTTATAGCCAATATAACATGTGCCATCAATTTGTAATTGCAGCATGCAGCAAGCTGTTGTATAAATTTCTGTTAAGCGGCATATGGCATACCAATGCATGTCTGATACATATGCATATGTTTAGTCTATATAGTAAATCATGCAATAGCTAAACACTGTTCTAGTTCACTCATTATACACACACACACACCATCCATCGATTCATCCAGTGGTATATTCGTAAAATAAAATATTGAACAGCCAGTCTGTTCAGTTGAGTGCATGAAAATGTAATGGAATATGCTATATGCGTTTTATATGTATTCACAATATGCAAATACACTGTGCGAAAATATTTTTGTTTAATGTAAAGCCTTGGCTCATCTGCCTTATTAGAAACACATTAAGAAATAATCTTATCAGGGAATAAAGAAATGGTGTAAGTGGAGTATTGGATTTTACAATTGACCTACACGAGTCGCTACAAACCACTGTCTTACTCAATGCAGAATGAGATTCAAGTTTATAAAAAAATTCTTTAAGGAGGAGAATTCTCCAGGGTTGTCAAGCTTTTAGATTAGTATAAAGCAGCGCCAAAATATAAAAGTTAAGAAAAATTTGGCCGTATTTTAATGCTTAAAAATATAATGATAGTTTTTTATGTTGGGTGCTTACATAAAAACATACTATAAAATACCAGTTCCTTTTTGGACGCAGCGTTCCCAAAATATTTTAAGGAATGCTGCAGTTAACTGTTTTTTGTTTGTTATTTGTTGTTTGATTGGGCGAGTTCTTTAAAATGTTGGGACTAGTTAAATAAAAATATATTTAAAAAAAAATTTTTCTATGGGAAAATTAGAAAATAGACTTCTTAAATGAACCGAATGTGCCTAATGCATTGTTTAAGTAGAATTTAAATTTACATGCTTTGTTGCTTTTCAAATGAAACCGGTTTGGGACTCATAGGTTGCTTGGTTTCAGAGTCCATAGCGGACATAGAAACATTTTTACTACTCTATACATGTAAATGTGTAGTTTAAGCTACATTTTGTCTTAAAAGAAAAACTATAAACATCACAAAATAAAGAATATTCTTTGGGAAATACTATGCATTTAATTGCCGCTTTGAAATCGAAAATAATTTGTGCGTGGCGATTGCCGGAACACCAAAATTTTGCGATTTCTGGAGCAAAACTGATAGTTAAATGTATTTGCTCAGTGTATCAAAGTTTGTATAATAAATTGACACGATTATACGCACGCATACACATGCAATCATGGTGCAACATTGCGTATACATAATATTGAATTAGTGTGATTGGCAGTCGAAGCAACAGCAGCAACAAACAATATTGACTCACTGACCAATTGACTGACTGACTAACCAGATATTCGGTTTAGTTTGAATGAGCTAACTATGCTGGTATGTAGAAAATGTTCGGCAAAATGCCAGAAATATACAAAAAAAAAGAAACAATAAATGAGTAAGAGTTTGCAAAGAGCAACACAACAACAGCCAACAGCTAAACGCAAAGCCACATGCAACTAAAAATTTATTTGCAATTAAAAAAACTCAAAAAACGCGTATACAAATATTAAAAAAAATTATTTTTTTGGGGATTTTGTTGTAAAACAATACAAAAAAAAATTACAATATTGTTATTTAATGCAATTGTTTATATAATTTAATGTTGTGTTTAATATAATTTGTTGTTATTGAAAATATTTGCAATTGATTATAATTGTTATAAATAATTATATTAATTACAACTTATTGGCTTAAGCGGCTTAAATATTTTATGATTAAATTGTATTTATTTTTTTTTTTAGCTTAACTTTTTTTTTTTTTTTTTTTTTTTGAAATGTTAAGCGTAAAAAAATAAAAATAACCTTACCGCCCACTCTCATTTATATGCACAACACCCAACACAACTACAAATACTCGTACATACACTACATATTTCTCATTTTCTTCGTACATTTAACATAAACACACTTCAACGTACTACTTCGAAAAGTGTCTAAAAGTAATTTAATTAATTCAAGCACTTCAACAAACGAACAAGCAAACAAACGAGCAAATAAACCAACACTAACAATCAGAACGGAGCAGAGCGTAGCGTAGCACGTGAAATGAGAACGTGAAGAAACGGAATTCAAGTGCTTTTTCTTGTTTCTATTTTTCTACACAAGTTAGCTGAAAATACATTTATAATTTTTTTTTTTTTGCTTTTGTTGCTTTTGCTGTGCATTTACACACGTGTTACAAAATAAGAGTATTATTATTTTGTCGTTAAGTTTGTTTCGTTTAGTTGGAGACAACGTTCTCTCAATGTATGCTTCACAGTAAGCGATTGACATATTGCTGCTTTAACAATTCAATGCTTTTCAAACTGAAACGATTTAATTAATGTTTTGACAGGGTATTTCGTATTCGCTAAAGCTATTTTCTCAATTTGAGCTCGAATTTTCCATCAAATTAACTAACTGCAATGCCCCAATATTGTGTTTTGCTTTATTTCTATTTATATTAGAATTAAATAAATTGTATTGCATACTTTGAGGCACTATAGTGTACTCATGTAGTATGCTCATGTTTAGTGCATATGTATATAGTTTTTTTTTTTTTTTTTGCTGACTTTGCACACAAGCAATTTGTAGCGTAAATGTGAACACAAGCTGAACTTGCATATACATATATTTGCAATAAATTAAACTCGTAACTAAAAGTATGCAAAGCAAAAAAATTTACGAGTTGTATTGAAGAAATGTTATTCGTAGCTAAGTATTTGTGCTGAAACAATAAAGAAGAAAACAGAAATTTTTACTACACTAAATGCTGCTTTTTGCTGCTACGCTTGACAAAATCAATAAGCACATCTGCACATTTACTCTAATTTCACATTTGTGCTGTTTGTTTAAATGCAAATGGCAAGCAACGTACAAATCGCATTGCAGCATTTTAGGGGCGTACGCATGCAATTTACCTGATTTCGTATTTCAATTGCACGCTCCACACACACACACACATAGAGAAACTTTCATTTGCATGTAAATAGATTAGCTTAAATAAATATTGTTTTCTTTTTGGTTCGTAAACTTTTTTGCATTTCTTTTCTTTGCTGCTGCTGCTGCGTCAATTTTAATTTTACTATTTGCTGTTTTACTTTACTGCTGGCTAATGACAATCGAGAGTTGTGTTGCATTTGACTTTTTGGGTACTTAATGGCTTTCAATTGGTTTCAATTCGTTTGCTTTGGTCCAGTTTCGTGTTTTGTGTTTTGTGTTTATTATGTACGTCACAGCTTAATGGAATTTTCTTTGATATTTGACATTTTGTATTTGTCTAAACTTGGTCAATTTGGATGTAGTCAGTTTAATAGTTTTTCGAAAGCCAATTGCAGTTTAGTCAAGCATAAAACCAATCCCATTCAACTTGTTGACTAACACAATCTGTTTGTAGAATTTATATAAAATAATACATTTTTTTTAGCTGTAATAATTATTTGTTTTAAATTTTAAAAACGTTTATAATTCACAACTGTTTTAAACATATTCTATAAAACTTATATAAAATTTTTTTATCTTTTTTCCTTCGTTTATCTTAAACTTTTTAATTTAACTCTGTAGTAAGGCAATTTTTCTAAATAAATATTTTAGCATTACAATAAATTGTTCAAAGCATTTCTTCTTTCGATTTATTATTTCGTAAAGCCACAAATGTAGATGCTACCTATTCAATATAACTGACCACGTACCGCATTTAATAGAAAATTGAAATAAAAAAATTTTGCAACTTTACAGAGTAAAAAAGAAAAATTTTATGTGTGCATATATATTTCTTTAGACTTTTGTGCATTTGCCTGGTTACAAGTGACAACTACAAATACAGCAACAAGAACTTCTGACGACAAGTTTTATGAAATAAGAAAGCAATGGAATGGTTCAAGAAAAGAAAAAAGTTTTCATGGTTTATTTCCATAGACAGTTTTGTTGCAAATATAGAAAAATATTTATGTGAGTTGTTGGGAAAACGAAGAAACGCAAAAACCAATATAGGAAATCATAAAGCAAGTAACAAGAAAAATAAAAATATACAAAGCAGGCGTAGATCAAATTTACACTCAATATAATCTTAAGTCTTGGTGAGCCGTTTGAGAAGATTTATATATAAATATACTTTGCTGACGTAAAAGATGATCGTAATCTTGCACATAAGCCGATATGTTATAGGAAAATTAAACCATTTTCAGATGTCTATGATTCTGTTTTCACCGATTCATTTCAAATCGGTTGTCAGGTGTTCTTTTAATCGATTTATTTTAGTCCTATTCTCAGCTATTTTCTGATTCAATGCTTTTTAACCGATTCATAACGAAACGGTTATCTAGTATTGTATATTGTTGTTTTTTAGTCGATTTGTATCGAACCGGTTGTTAACTATTTTATGCTGTGTTCTTTCTTTTATTGAGGAATCGTGTCTCTGATTATTATTTCAAATTTTTAATCGACCCTCTTAGATACATATTTATATAAAATAAAAAAAAACTTGCATTTAACTTAACTGACAGTAAAAACAAGCCAAGATACATACAGTAAACCACAAAAAGCCTCAGTATACTATAGTATATTTATAGGCGGTTATCTAGTTAAAGTCTAAGCTTCCTGATGTTACTAAAAGTACAAATAAACGAGAATTAGATAAAAAGAGGCAAAACAAAAACAAAACAAAACAATAAGGCATAAAACAGCAATAGAAGCAGCAGCACGCAGCAGTAGCAGACAATATAAAATAAACCTAAACAACAAAACTAGAGATAATTGCTATTCCCAATTGACCACAAATAGACGTATGAAATTTAAGCGGAAGTGGTAAAGCAAAATGTATGCAAAAGTTTATTATTATCGTTGCTGCTTGTGTGTGTGTGTGTGTGTTTGCTGTCACATAAAGTAGCTAATTACCGTTAGTTATGTTCCGCCTACTATTACACATATACATGTACAAAATGAAAGAGAGATAAAGAGAAATGTGCCATGTTGAGATAAAATTTATGTGCTTCAGGGCAGCAGAACAGCAAAAGCAACAAAAACAATGAAAAACAACAAAAACAAAAACAAAAAACGAGACAAATATTTACAATGTTTATGCCATAAAATTTCCATGTCCTGTTGTGTGTGTATGTGTGTGTGTGTGTGCAAATTAGTATAGAACCAAAAGCTCTAATGCACACTATAAACGACAAACTCCAAAGGGGAAAAGTGTTTAGCACTAAAAAGCGCAGAATTCTAGTTGTAAGCCGCGTGTCTGTGTTTAATTTTTGATTTATGCTTTTATGTTGGGTTAAATTTATGTAGAATTTTTTTTTTTGTTTAAACCGCAGCGCATTTTTTAAATTAATGTAGTCAAGTATTTAGTAAAAGGTTTAGTTATCGAATATAAAATTGTGTTGCATACTTTTAGGTTGTATAAACTTTTTTGTTGATACTCAGGCATGCAGCTTCATTCTAAAATAAAATTATAAATTAAAGCTTCTTCAATTTTATTTATATCGCTTTCTTACTTGCAACAAAATAATATCTCCGTCCGAAAGTATTATATTCCTTAATTTAAAATATATACAGCTGCATACTCTTGAACACATTTCGTTTAATTAAACTCAATATTTTCTATTTTTACATTTAAATGCATAAATACGTTTATTTTAATTACAAACTAAACGAAATAAACCTGAACATAAAATCAAGCAAGAGTTCATTAAAATTAAGTTCAATGTCGTTGTTGGAAATAGCAAACACACACAGCGAGTGCAGTTGTTCAACTTAATTTAAAACTCATTTAATTTGAGTTAATAAAATTTTCAAATACGAATACATATGTAGCACATTAAGGTCCACTCACTCAGTTGTTCAAGTGCATATGTGTGTATATTTTTTATTATTAGTGAAAATAAAGTTTTTAAGTATCTAGAATTGCGAATATTCGCATAAAATTTTATTTGCTGAAAAATAAAGAACTAAATGAAAAATATGAAACGTTTTGTTATAGTTTCAAAAAATACTAAAAATAAAATCTTGAAACAATTTTACCCATTCCAGGTTCCAAAATTCATAATGGCTATGCATGCTTTTGACATTTTCTGCCAACACATTTTCATTTTGAAAAAAAAATCGAAATTGTTTTGCTATCAAAATGAAAATTTTGGTTTTCGTTTTTTTTTTTTGTCTTTATTGCATTTCAATCAAATTTTAGTTTTATACTTACTTCAATTAGATAACTGACATATCTCTCCAGCACAACTTGTGCCACGTATAATGTATGCAATTTCGGCAAACAACTGACTCTGTCAACAGAGTTCAAGTGTCAAGTCACTCATTTTGTGTTTTTCATTTGGACAAAATGCTAGAATTCAACTGAATAGGCTTTCATGATAGTTGTCGCTCAGATGTCTGTCTGTCTTTCTGTCTGTCGGTTTGACATTTAGTTACTTTCTTCACTTTCAAATTTATTTTCTAAGTCGACATTTGATATTTTGTGAATAGATATACCCAAAAAATATAACAATTTTAAGCATTTTTTGCAAAATTTTCTAAAAATAAATTTCCAACTAAAGCCACAATTAAATTGTATGTCTGAGCACGCGTGAAAGTGTTTTAAAAAATCGCATAAAATATTCAACACTCTGTGCCTGTGCCTGCATCAAAAATTTATGTGACATGCAAAAAAAAAAAAAAATAGAAACAACAACAAAAACCAAAAAATAAAACAATGCTACACACACACACAGACACAGATACTATTACATAGATACAATTGTGATTCGTGCTGGCGTAAAATTTATATGCGGCAACAACAATGAAACCTCGAAATAAAATCCTTGACTTATGCACGAAATTAAGCGTCGACAATAAGAGCGATGACAATGAATGCGGCTTAAGCGAGATATCATTGCGCCTAAGCTATTAAAACAATATACAAAACATTTGTGTTTTTGTGACGAGGGAGGTTTGAAAAGTATAAGATAGACATTAGATTTCAGCTTGAATAGAAAGAAAACGAATACAACTGAACTGAACGAACTGATTCGGTTCATTTCTTAAACGAGCTACACACGAGCTCGAAACTAGGTTAGGAATTGCCACAAAATGATTAGGCTTGGGTAATAAATAAACCGAAACGAATCGACTCGGGTAAAAATGAAGCGGAACTGATTCGTCTCGGTTTAAAAATGGCACGGTCAAGTAACCACTTTGAATCGATTCTAAATTGAACATTGTGATTCGGTGTTACGATGTTATGAAAAAAATGAACACACTTTAAAGATAACTTTTCTTTGTCATGCACAATGTGTACACTAGTGTAAAACTCAATACAACATTGTACATATTGTGTAATTCACTTTTCTTTTATCACTAGTCGTACCACAATTACACATAATGTCTATTCTTCTTTATGCACACTATATACACTAGTGTACAACTCAATACAACATTGTACACTTTGTCTTAATTACTTAAATTTACTTAATGCACTCTTCTTTCCTTGAAATATGAATATTTTTCGGTCATGTCTGCCCGTAGTACCCCTTATTCCTTGTGCACACTGTATTCACTAGTGTAGCACTCAATACAACATTGTACACGTTGTCTAATTTACACAAATTTATTGAATGCACTGTTTTTTCATAAAAAAATTAAAACTTTTTAGCCATGTCTTGTAACAATACTGCCCGTAGTACCTCTTCTTTCTTATGCACACTATATACTCTAGAGTACAACTCAATACAACATTGTACACGTTGTATGTTTAACTCTATTTACTTTCATTTCGTAAAAAAGCAAAATTTTTCATTCTTGTCTCGTAACAAAACTGCACGTCTCAACACATCCTTTCTTGTTTCAAGAAGGGATAACAAAAAAAAAAAAAAACATAAATACTTACAACGCGTTGACTGCTGTCTGACTTTTAAATAAAAACACATTAAATGGACTACGAAGAGTGCCATTAAAATGATTCTAGACGAGTGAATATACAGAAAGAAGCTAGTAATAACGCTGCAATACGACAATTTAGTCAAAAACGTACTAAAGCGTTGCAAAGCAGCAGCGTAAATAGCAAATAGCAAAAGGACAAGGCTATAATCTAATTGGGTCAAAATGTGTACCATAAGCGCCAAGAAGTAAAAATACATATTCTATTCTAGTAGCTTATTTTTGTGCCCACTCCAATGTCCTTTTGTGGTTAAACGCATTCTTCGTTCGTTCTTATTTTCTTGTTTTTTGTGTTGCCACAACATGTTGCGGTTACTTGCCGTTCTACCAAGAACATTTTAATTGTATTTTTCGGTTTTACTATTTAAAAAAAAAGATTATTACCCTTCTTTTTCATTCATTCATTTATTTTATTTTATTTTTTTTTTTTTTCTTCCCTTAATTTTGACCTTACTGTTTTCTATGCTCTGTGTTTTGCTATTGTTACGCCATTTATACGCCATGCTGTGAACTTTTGTTTTGTTTTAAACTTTTCTAATTGGCGCAAGGATTTGTTTTAAATTTACGTAAAGTTTTTTTTTTTTTCTTTTTTTTTTTTTTTTGTGAATTTATTTAATTGGATTAAGGTGAAAGTTTTCGAACTTTTTTTTTTTTTTTTTTTTGACTCATTGCTCAAATTATGCAAATTTTTATTATTTTTTTTTTATTTAATTTAAACAAATTCGTATTTGTTTCAATTTATACTTTATCTTGTTATAATTCAATTTGCGAATGTAATTTATCATTTTACGGAAATTGTAGCGTCTCTGAAATTGTTATCGTCATTTCCATTGCGCTTTGCCACAATTCAATTTCATCTTTTTTTTTTTTTTATATCACAAAAATTTAAAGCAATTTCTCTTTACTTTGGTTTGTCTCTTGAGTCTGATTTCGTTTAGTTCTGTATTGTCTGTATTGTCCGATTTGTCTATTCTGTTCTGTTCTGGTTCGAATATAATTTATCAAAATGACTGTGATGAATTGTTTGTTACTCACTATGACAACTTTATCGTTTGTGTCTTTTGTTTTCAATGCAACAACACATTTCATTTAAAATCATTTAACTTATATTGCTGTCGTTCACTTTACTCTCTCTCTCTCTCTTTGTTTCGGTTTGATCTGATTTCATGATTTCATGTATTGCTTGTTAAATGTTTGTCGCTGTCATAGTAACAAAATGATTGTGTTATTATATAATTTATAATTTATTTATTTCTGTCTTCAATGATTGCATTCATGTATTGTGATTGTTTAGCATTCGAAGCAACAAGTCTAATAAAATTTGAGGTTTATTCTCTGCAACGAGTTTGATAATACCTAACGACAAGGGTATTATATAAATTCTATTATTCTATTATAATGCTTCACTTGCGGAATATTAAAATTAATTAGATGCAAAGCAAGTTGTAGTTGCTGCTTTTAAAGTTAAAAAGAATACCCGTATTAAATTAGTTCGAAGAGAAGGGAAAAGGAAAAGAGAAATTTATTTATATCTTCGAATCAAATTAAAACCAAAACTGAGGCTTAAATAACCTTTACACAAAATTTCAAATAATTTACCATACTATATGATCATCAGTGGCTTAGATAATATTGTAGACATTATGACGCAATACAACTTTATAGATTACTAGCTAGTACCCGCGGCTTTGTTCGCGTTATTTTTTTTTTTTTTCGCTTCTACTTGTCAACTAAATATTCGGCGTCTGTCCGTCATGCGTATGATAAATTAACATAGTAGTCAAGCTAAACATTGAAAATAAAAGAGCCTTATATCAAAATTCAGAAACCCCTTGAAAACGTTTAAAATATTTGTAACTACCTTGCCTTATATCAAGTCTTTAGGTCTACTCAATCCAAAGATATGGCTTTTCCAGTTTCAAGGTCCCTGAAATAAACAAAATATTGTTCAAAACATAAATTTTGGGTGAACCAATGGGTCCTAGGTCTAAATTTTGAAAATCCTTTAATGTGCCTAATATCAAGTCTGTAGGTCTACTCAATCCAAAGATATGGCTTCTCCGGTTTTAAAACCCCGAGTCAAAAAATTTTCCATATTACGTCTTAGTGCTCACTTGAGATCTAAAAAATTTGCAAATCGTTAATTGGGTCGACCAATGGGTCCCAGGTCCAAATTTCGGTAATCCCTTGAACACGCCATAATAATTTTCTAACAATCTTTCAAATGCGAGAAATTTCTCTACGTCTACTTATTCCAAAATTTCTACAATGCCGCCTTCGTACTTCCCTACTCAACGCGACATATGTACAGTAAAAATTTCAGTTTTGTATCTTAGGCTATTTGGTTTGTAGGCCGATAAACTTTAAATCAGTCAGTCAGATGAAAGAAATTTATTTAGATATAGATTGGTTATCTTATAGTCGGGTATATTCGACAATTGCCTTCTTTCATTTACTTTGAGTAGCTAAGCTCTAAGTTGTTGTATTCGTTTTATGTGCGCTTTTGCATTTAATCAAGGCTCACATACTATAAAACAGTGATGGGAAACTTTTTTTTTCCACGCGTGCTTTGGTTATGTTAAGCTGCTTGCGACAACATCAGCACTTACGGCTGCTGTTTTTGGTGTTTATTGTCTTATTAACTGTTGCTGCTGCAGACACTAGCGCAATATTTGATTATGTATAGTATATGTGCCCAGCACTGTTCTTAAAATGAAAGAACCATAAGGAATAATCTTCGTTTGTGTGTTTTATAGTCATTTTTTTTAGAGCTACTCTACACTTTTATTCTGTTTTTTATAGTTTCAAATGAGCAAATTAATATTTCTATTCTTAATTTTATTTTAGTTTAATTACTTTGAGAGCATAAAACAAAGCTTTGTCAAAATATTTATTTAAAAGATTTACAATTATTTTCACAATTCCAGACTATTTGGGACTTTGGTGTCATTTTCTATTTCAGACAACATAAAAAAAAAAAAATAGTTCACTGTTCAGATTTTGTTGCAGTAAATATGCAAATATGCATATCTGTAGTACGAACATTCATGTCTAAATATTTTATTTACATATTTGGTTATATTTTGTTTACATTGCAGATTTCTATACATTTTGTTTTATTGGAATTTTATTTCAGAGTATTTCTGAAAAAAAAAAAAAAATAGAAAAACTATTTTGTATTCTTGTTTTAGTTTTCTACCATTCCCAATAGATACGCTCACTCACAATGACGCTTGTGTTTCATGTTGTTACTGTATTTTTCTATTTCTATTTTTATTTGATTTTACTTTACTGGTTTGTTGTTTACTGATGCATATCATGATTGCGGCACTTGTCTCACTATTCGCTCTACTATCTCATAGATACAATATACTCTGCACAATACGCAAACTAGTGCAGCAATAAAAGGGAACGAAGTACTACTGCTATGTTGCTGTTGCTAGCAGTGCTAAAATCACACAGCATAAAACTGATGAACCACAGAATCAATATGCATTTTGTAACTTACTGCATAGAATGTGCCACAGCAATTGAGAATATAGAAGAAATATATTTTTATTTTATTTTATTTTGGAAAAAAATCCCAGCGCAACATAAGCGCACATTGGCATGAATAGATAGTAAAGCTAGCAGCTGCATTTATTGTCGAAAAAAAAAACGAAGAAATTGTTGAAACTTATCAAAACGTGACTACATTTTTTGATGTATTGTAGCTTTTGTATATATAGTAAATCGTTAGAGGGAATACACTTCAATATAAACAAATTTACATAATGCAAGAAAAAAATAAATAAATAAATATTAAGCTTACATAAATAAAATATGTATAAAACAAGTCAAAAAGTACTATACAAATCAAACTATAAATCATTATGCTAATTTAATATTAGGTTTATTCATATGTTCAAAAAAAAAGAAAAAAGTATCTGTTAGATACAATATTATGCAATAACATCAATAGGCTTCTACATATATTTTTTACAAAGAACGCAGCTGTTTATTCATGCTTTATATGATTAAAAGTGATTAAATATGTACTCTTGTATGCTTGAATGCGTAAAATACTTGAATGTGTATCTGCACATTTGCAGCAACATTTAATAAATTTATTTAATTATATTGTATATCATTTCCATAGATACATTACTCATGTCTAGTCGTTTTTTTTTGTCTTTTCTGAAGTGATTAATTAATACAAATTTGTTGCGCTTTTTGTCTATAAATGAGTGTCTGTCTGTCTGTATGTCTGTTGTATATTAATCACTCAAAGTGTGAAAGAATAAATTGTTGTTATATAAATGCATATAAATCTTGTAAATTGATAAGATACATTTTGTCTATTTGATGTCAAAAACATGATTGAAGTTTTTTTTTGCTTTGTCTAAATGAATACATCAAATCTTTTATGGTAATAAATGTCATAAGTGTTTGATATATACAAAAAAAAAAAAAAAACATATATCTTTACAGTATTTAGTAACTGTCAGCAGAGTGAGTCATTCATTTACGTTTGAGGAAACTAATTGGAATTATTAGATAGAAATTATTTTGTTTTGTATTAGAAAGAGCAACTAATTATGCTTTTGAAGTAATTCATATGGAGTATTTTTAATGATGAAAGGCAGCTGCTTTTATAAACTTTATTGTGATTATTGTTTGACTTGTTAGCAGTATGAATAGAATATTGTACTCGATGTAGGCATTCATTTCCACTATTTGCCTTAGCTTCAAAGCACAACGATAAGCACGAAAGCCGTTATTCGCTGAAGACCATAAATTATAATATAGACAAGTAAATCTTCAGGCACAAGTTACCGCCCCTGATATTAGTCTCGTTTAAAGTTGTCTCATAAATCCCAAAAAGCATATAATTGGAAGCCAAAATGCACAAAAAGCTGCTAAGGTAACCACATGATCTGCATCAGCAAATAATCATAATATTTCGGATGGTGTCAATACTGCAGCGGAAAAAAGAAAGTTGACCAAGTATATGAAATGTTGGGAGTCTCTCTAAAATAGGTACATAAGCATTGGAGTAACTGTGTCCGGAAGATCGTAGGACTAATGAATTGCTCACGTTCCACGGGGTAGCTGTCGCGATGCTGCACTAGTTTTTTTCCATGAGTGATGCTTTTGTCACTTTTGTGAAGAATGGGCCTGTTGTTTCCCAAGGGATTTTCCGTGTGGTGTGCGGGCTGTCAAGAATATCACCAGTGCAGGCTTAGAGACGTCTAAAGAGATAATTCCTCAGGGTGAGGTTGGTTGCGCAGGGGTATTGGTCCCCTCAACCGGAAAACAACATGAAACCATAAGAATACACGAACAATGGATAAGAAGGCTAGAAGAAACAAAACTACTCCAGGTGGCAGACACAGAAGTGAAAATCAACCCGTGGTGAACTCCGCGGCAGGGGTCATGTATTCTGGAGGCTAGATAGACCCTTTAAAGAAATATATATATTCTTGATGAGCATTAAAGCGTTAAAGTGTTCACTTGCAAACGGTTTTTCTTCAGCCTCATTCTAAGTGGTATCCTCAAACCTACCCCAAAATTTTGTATTTTTACATGAAAACCTCTTTGTTTCTTATTCTTAAAAGTTAAAATTTAGTATAAATTCTGCCTATGATAGTCCCAATAAAATATACCAATATGAGTAGGACCAAACAAATTTTAGGTATAGCCCCCATACAAAATTTATCCCATTTTTTAAGATTTTGTATCCAAATATATAGGGTATAGTTGTTGCGTTTTGCGTTTTTCTTGTTTCAAATTTATTTTAAATAGTTGTGAACAAAGCGGTCATTGCTTTAATATTTATATTTTTCATTATATTAATTTTTTCTTTCTCTTTGCCCTCAAAATTTAAAAGTCAGGTACGTTTATTTTCATAAACTTCTTAAAATATATTGCAAATGCGCCTTGTTCATTGTGTTGCATAGAGCGAGTATTTTGCATATTTCGGTTGACACACAAAGCAACGAAATAGAAGCCAAAGAAGAGGAAGTTTGCCTACGTCTTTTTTTTTTATGACTTTTGCGTGTACTTGACAGACTTCAAAGTTGAAGTTGATGACGCTGCTTTTGATACTTGGAAATCGTTAAAACGCGCATTCAAATTCAAAGGCGTCCTGCCATGGCCTAGTTGCTGCGGTCGTCGCTTCTTTCTGTTTATACAAAACTTTTCTTTATAAAAGCAACTCGAAAAGTTTTTTTTATATTTTTTTTTTTTTACTTTTTTTTTTTTTTAGTGCAGCAAAAAGTTTTTCTAGCTTGCAGAAACATTAGTTTAGCTGCTTATTTTAGGTTTCTATGTAATATTATTTTCTATTACTTTGCTGCACTTGAGCTGCTTTATATTTTTACAAAAAAGAAAAATTCTCTTTTTGATTTTATAGTTTTGAGGCATCAATAAAAAAAATAAAGTTTTTGGCATTTATTGAAAGTCAATTTTGAATAAACTCTCTAAAAAAAAAGTTTTTATTTTTTTTATATTTTAAATATTAACTTTTTATGAAAATGTTGCTATAAGTTTTCATTTTTTTTTTGTTTTTTTTTTGCAAAAAGTTACGCATACGACATGTGTTCCGTTCGCGCATGTTAATTGTGCAACAAAGCATTCAATGAACTCTTTCGCTGCATTTACGTTGCGCAACTGACTTCCTTTTTTTTTCGAAACATATTTCGCATAACACAGCAGCAACGACCGGCGCCGTCATTTTGAATTTGCTTAAATGAAAAGTTTATGAAACATTCCTGCCAGGCAAAAATTGTAATACAGGAAAAACAATGTTGTATAACTTAAAATTTTAAGCGTTTCATTCGAACGTTCGTTCTTTCGTTTGTTATTGTTTGGTCCGTTTTGTGCCAACAGCAATTCATGTCGTTATTTTACCCCAGATAGTTTATACAATACAAAACAGTACAAAGTTTTAGCTGCCACGTTTTTTGGGGATTTCGATTCGACTTTTTTTTTTTTGTTTAGCGTTGTTGTGTATAAAAAACTTTTTACTCACACACACACACGCGACATACTACATTGTTGCTTTTGCATACATTGCGCGTATGTTATATTTTGGCTTATTTTACTTAAACTATTCAGAAAAGTTCGAATTTAATTTGGTTCGAGTTCAAAGCTTTAGATATTTGTTAGCAGCGAAAAGTTTTGCACAAAGGACTTAGCTGGCGGTATTATGGGTGTTAAGTTAATGTGTGTACATGTTTTGCTTATTTTTGAGCTTGGTTCGTGCTTAATTGGTACAAAAACAACAACAATTTTGATAGAATTAATATGAATTTAACGAGTTAATGGCGTAAATCAATCGATTTTTCGAATGTTTTTAATTTTAAAGTAGTTTTTGTAGCTTAAACTTTTAAATGAAATAGTTTATAAGAAGCGTATTAAGCATTTTAGGTTATAAGTTGATTTTGAAGAATTTTATGCCGCAAGACATGCATGAACTGCTCACTTAAATATTTACAAAAATAGAAATGTTATGCAAAATATTTCTAAAAATAATTAAAAAAGATTTTAATGTATCATTGCTTCTGCCAAAATAAAAGAAAAACAAATCAAAATGAAAAATTTTGTTTAAAACTACCATAACTAAAACTGCAGCCAAAAAGTAGGCAACGAAAAAATAATATTGTAGCAAAGTGAAACAATGAGAAATGAAATAATGTACATTTCCGTTTCCGTTTTAAGAAAACAACAAAACCATTTTGTGCTACTCTTTGTCTCCTTTTTTTCTCTCTCTCTCTCTCTCTTTTATATGTATATAACTTTGTAGTTTTCAAATATTAGCTTTTTTGTTTCAGCACAAAACAAAAAGAACGTTTTGTCAGTTTTGTTTTTTGAAAGTGTTTCAAAGCAAACAACTTCAGTGTAAATTACCTAAGGCAAGTTTTGTAAAAGCGTTTTACTTGTTTTATAGTACAAATACATATATGCGCTTCAGTTTGTTTTAACAGTGTGTTTACGTTCGACAACTTCTTGACGACTACTTTTACAGTAAAGCGGAAGTGCTGATACATACGTACACACACTGCACACACACACACACACACAGTTTTTGAAATAATTTTGACGTTACTTAAACTAAAGAACAAACACAGAATTTTGTGCAAACATTAAGAAATCAACTCAAGTTCTACGCTGTGCTGCGCTGTTTTTATTTGTTCTCAAAAACTTCTCTCTCGCTTTGTCTGTATGTGTGTGTGTGCCAAAAAATATGCGCTCAAATAAGTAAATATAAGCGTAACAAAGTTGCGTAAATAAAATAAAGTTTTGCTTTTTGCCCAATATTAAGGCAAAAACTTTTCTGTCAAAGACAAAAAAGCAATATATGGCTTAAGGGATTTTCAAAATTTAGCAATTCGTTTTTTTTTTTTTTTAATTTTATTTTTTTTTTTTTTTTTTTCTCGTACCACATAGTAAAGTTGTTGAAAAATTTATTATACTACTATCCACTTGGGAAAATTCTATTGGCTTTTTATTGTCTCGATCAGCTTTGGTTTAAGTATTCTCACATTTCCGTTTCGATGGCATCATTTATTTTGCGCAAATCCAAGCAAAAGTAAAGCAGCCAGCAACACAACACAAACCGAAGGCAATACAAATGATGCAATCATAGAAGAGTTGAGTTGAGTCGTAACCTGCATGCCACAAACTTGCACACACATACACAGAGAGAGAGAGACAGCTTGAGTGCTTTACTCTACGCTACTCTACTCTACTCTCGAATCGTTTCGATTCTGCTGCACACACATCAAACACACACATTACATAAAATTTGCATTTCTTTGCAATTGTATACCGGATAAACGGATATAACTGATAGTAGGTACGTTCGAGTGCGCACGTTCTGGGATTTTGTTGTTTGCATTGATGCATTGCCAATAGCTGTGTAGTAGCAGTAGTAGTTGCAGTTGTACCTATAAAATGAAACCACTTGGGAACTCAGTTTCAGCTTGCAGTAGCGCCCGTTGCAAACACACATTCATATGTGTTGCAGCTATACAGACCGGAAGCGAAACGCAGACAGCATGCAGCAGTTGGTAGTTCCCGCTTCATTTCTTTTTTTTTTTTCGTTTCATTCATTTAGTGCAGGAAATTTTGCGATTTACACGTACATTTAACGTATGGCACAGTGGGTCAAAAATATCTTAAAAAATATGACAGCATTTGTTGCAAAAAAAAAAAATGAGTCCAATTTGATCTGAAAGTTTATTAAAACTTTTTTTAATTCAAATATTTATTATTATTTATACTTTGAATATAATTTGTTACTTTAAATATACAACGGTTGATTAAAAATTATCGTTCATGTCAAATGTGATTAATTGATTAATTTTAATCAACTGGGTAAATTTTAAATTTTTTTAATTTTTTTTTTACACATTTTAGACGTTCACATCAAAACTTATTAATTGATTAATTTTGAGTAGTATAAAAACTAGATAAAGTTTAGTTAAACTTTTTTTTTTTTTGCATTTTAATCAGTTGATCATGTTAAAATAAATTCTCTAGTATGGCATTGCTGTGTCTCTTGTTAGTTCATCATTTAATCGTTTTTTACAGCGTTGCCATTAAAAATTTTGATTTTCTTTTATACAATTCGTACCACTGTTCCATAATAAATGCATATGAATGCATTTTCCAAACTTTAAACGTTGACAATTACAATTACAACAACAATGACACTAACGAAAGCAGCAGCAACAACAACAACAGCAAAACAATAACACAAATGCAATGCAACGCATAACAATGCCACACAGAGTAAGAACTTGCACAGCAGTAGCAGCAGCAGCAACAGAAGCTTTACTGCATTAAAATACTCATTCTGATTGTCAACTTTTTAACGATTGTTCCTTTGCTTGCTTGCTGCAGCCGCAATTGCTGCTTTACTTTTTCATTGTCGATAGGCAATATGCTTCTTGTTGCCTTAACTTAACAATTATTATCAACGTCGTTCTTGTCATCATCATCATCGTCATCATCATCATCGTCATCGTCGTTATCGTCAGCAGCATCGACGGAATTTTGTTGCAATTATTTTTGTTTGTACCTTAACTTGCCTTGCAGCACAAGCATGCAGCATGCTGTGCGTGTATATGAATAGTGAAAATATAGTGGCTGTTGTTGTCATTTAAATTCAATTTGCTTTTTTATTTGTGTGTGTATGGAAATATGTTATATAGGTTAAAATTTTAATACACTACGCTTGCGTATAATCGGCAGTGTTAGTTTTACTTTGCTGAGTCTTAAAGCGTATTAAACTGTCCAGCAAGCTTGACTGTAGTTTTCAGCTGCATTATTTCGCCTGTTTGAACAAAAGCATTTCGATAATATATTTTCTCTATCTTTTTTTTTCACTTACACAATTCGTAATGCATTTTCTTTGTTAGTTGCTGCCGTTGAAGCAGTAAATTCGTTTTAAGTCTTGAGGCAAAAATAAATTCAAAGAAAAATTCTTAAACATAATATACAAAGGTATGTACAAACGATATATATGTAAGTAAGTAAATAAATAATTCTTTTCTTCTCTCATTCTTTCTTTAAATGCCTGTTTTTTTTTTTTTGTTTGTTCGAATTGTATTGCTCTGTTTATCGAGCATTTTCAGTCTTTGCCAATTGTGCAGTCATGTGTATTTTTGTGCGTTGTCATGATAAATTTTGATATATGACTTTTCAGTAGTCCTTTTGGCTTAAGTAAGTTTATGTAGTTGTGTAGTAAGTCATGTAGTACAATGATCATCGGATTTTTGGAGAGTTCTCTGCAGGAGATTTTTCTTTTTTGAAGCATTTAAATTGGCTGCTTTATATGAGCCCAAAAAACGAAGTCTATGCGAAGTATGGATACTGCTGAATTTCAAATGTTAATTTCAAATAAAACGAAAAAAGATATAAAAACTCTATAATTATAAAACTACGTTAAAAATTATAAAGGAGTAGCTGTTTCGGTCCCGGACGTCATATCATGAAGCCTGAAATTTCTTTTTCAGACAGTCAAGTGACTTGAAAAGCACTGCACTCGTATATCAAAACATTTAAATCTATCTTTCAGAGATAGCTCAATTGAGTGCCGAATCTTCATTGCGCAAATGAACTTGCGAAGAAGACGACCAAGGATATCCTTAAAATGTACAGAATGGATATAGAATCGGACAAAGGGGTTCAGAGTTACTTGACTAAGAGTGAAGGGAAATTGGAAAACCTTATTTAGAAGGACAATCGTTAATAACTCATATATATTGTTGATCAGCTTGACAAAAAGGTCCGTCTGTCTGTCTGTCTGTTTGTCATTAGCTTAATACTGTTGAAAAATTAATCAAATTGTATCAACGTTTTTGAATTCAATCAATTACAAACCAGCATTTTTTCACGTTTCAGAACTCAAATTAAATTTTTTTGCAGTTAATCAAAATGAAATAATCAAAACTGCAGTAATTAAAAAAGCTAATTTCAACAACACACAATTTTGAACAATACAATTTTATTAATGCATGCTAATCAATCTAAGTCACACTTTTAGTACATAGAAAAAATAAACAAAAACAAACATGTTGAAGTAGTATTTTTGTTTACGCTGCGTATGAGTAATGACTTACTATAACCTGTAATTCAAATTTGACAAACTACGCTCTACACTGCCCCAAAGCGCAACAGAAAAGTACTGCACGTATTTTTTGGTGCGCACGTACAATAATTTAAAGCTTAACAAAACAAAACAACAGAAACAGAAGCAGAAAATACATAAACATGCATAAACTAGCATCGGTTTATGTGGCGTATGAGTAACACAAATCACACAAACGCAGAATTTTTAATAGCATAAAACGCAGAGAGAGGAGAGAGAGATAGAAAGTAAGTAAGCAAACAGATTGTTTTGTATGTGTATGTGTGTGGGTGAGCAGCTGCCTTTGCTGCAAGCACATTTACACAACACAAACCGCATGCAAAGTGCCTGATTGCCCACATAAATCAACAACAACAACAGCAAAAGCAAAAGCAACCACCCACAGATGACAATAAGAAAAACAAAATTTATTTTTTTTTTTTTTTAAGTGTGAGTGGCAATAATGAACGCAGCAGTAGCAACAACTTTGTGATGGATGCTTCAATCCCAAAAAAAAAAAAAAAAAAAAAAAACTTGTAAAAAAAGAAAAAAAATAAAGAAAAATGTTGTCGCATACACCACAATGACCCCACTCAATGATTATGCCACTCTGTGTATATGTGTGTGTGTGTGTTTGTGTATGTGTTTGGTGTCACGTTGACAGAAAACATGAATGAGTTCGTTAGAAACGCTTGGGAAAAAAAAATCCCGAAATGACTACAATAACAGAAAAAAAGAAAAAATCACCGCATACAAAATGGAAAAAAAAGAGTCAATTTAAGCATAAAGACTGTCAAACTTATGCAAAATAGTAGCATACGCTCTCATATATATTTGTATATGTATGTGTATGCACACTACATACACGTAAACGTGCACTTTGCTGCAGCAAAAGTGTTCAATTGAGCAGCAAATTGCCATAAAAAACGGATTTGTTCTGCACGCTCGTTGCATGTTGCAAGTAAATATAGAGATGTAATGTTGTGCGGCATTTTTCTTATGCGCAACGCGAGAAATAGAAAAATACATCATGCTTTTGTATTACTTGAAGCGGAAAAAAGTATTTGTAACGTGCAAACGTTAAAATTTATTGGAAATTTTCTATTTTTTTTTCTATTTTCATTTGCATACGACGCGCATACAAGTTAACAAAAAACTATTTGACTTCAGTATGAGACAAAAAATAAATGGAGAGAGAAGTGAACACATATCTGGGGAATTCCTTGAACGGTGTTGAAGACAATTATGTGCTCATACAGGTTCAATATACTTGATAGTATGATTGGGTTTGTTTGATCTCTGAACGATTATATTTTTAAGTGCGATTAGCGAACCAGCAATGGTAAATCTGACATGCATTCTAAGTCTAAGTCTTTAAAAAAAAATGTTGATGTAGAGCTTTATGGGTGTCTTAAACTTGGAACACGTACTTTAGCCAGTTTTTAGTAATGGTAAGAAATTTGATGGAAGCGATTTAAAAAATTGTTTTTGACCCGTTTAATATATTTCGAAATTTGTATACGTGCTCCCTCCCTTCTCTCTTCCCTCTCGTTTATATTGTTCTCCCTATTTTCTCTCTCTCCTTTCTTTCTTTCTTCTCTCTCTTTCTCTCTTCTCTCTCTCTTTTTTTTTTATCTCTGTATTCTCTTTTTTCTCTCCTCTCTTTCTTTTTCTCTGTCTCGTTTTTGTCTCTCTTTCTCTCTCTCTCTTTTTCTCTTAATTCTCTATCTTTTTACTCTCTCTTCTCTTTTCTCTTAACTTGCTATCTCTTTACTCTCTCTCCTCTATCTCTTCTCCCTCTCTGTCTCTCTCTTTTCTTCTTTCTTCTCTTCTTGTCTCTCTCTCTCTCTTTTTTCTCTTCTATCTCGCTTTCCCTATCTTTTCGTTTATCTCCCTCTCCGCTCTGGTCATAACTCCTTCTCTCTCTCATCTCTCTATCTTCTCTCTTCTCTCTTTCTTCTCTCATCTCTCTTTCTCTCTCTTATCTCTCTCTCTCTTCTCTCTCTCTCTCCCTGAATATATTACATTATTAATTTTTCCTTTTCCCCTTCTTTCTATATGTATTTCCATTTCTTATGAAACACGTGAAATCTCAAATAGAATACACCATACAGACGTACATATTTATCTTTCTTTCATTTTACTCTTCTACCTAAACACACATGCAAAACGTTCACCTTCATGTGAAATGCTTACTTTGCATTTGTAGCTAAATTTAAATGCTCGAGGCGTGTTTTGAACGATTTAACTGAAATCGTTTTTGTTAAATGTTTTGACTTTATTTTTGCTCCAATTTTTCTTTGGTTTTCTTTTTGCAACTTTTTGGTATTTTTGGCATACGCAGAAGTACAAAAAAAATACTTAAAAAAATAAATATAAAAATATTGTATTGCATAGCTACAGGCGCCATTTAATATTTGTGCACATTTTGTATAAAGTAGCACAAACGCAAAAAATTTTTTTTTTTTTTTTTTTATAATTTTGCTTAAATATTTATTTCGCTAACAAAACTGTAACATATATTTTTTACATGCATTGAAAAATACACACAAAATTAGTTTATGTAAATTAAAATACAACTCAAATGTATTCTAAAAACCAAATATAGAAGCACAGAGATACATTTGCAGCTGCCTGTGGCGTCATTTTTATATGTATTATTTAAAGTGCATTTCTCGACTTCACTCTGTTGAGGTCATACAATTAAGCGCTGCCAAGTGTTACTTTACTTTGCTATATTTCTATTTGCATTTTTTTTCATTTTTACTGTAAAATGTTTGTTTGCCAGCATAAATCTCAGAATGTGTGTTTTGTGGTTTTTGTGTTAGTAACATGAAAGCTACATTTTTTTGGTTATTTTTTACTTTTTGTTGCAGCATATATCTAAACAATACCAAAAAATTTTTGTTTTTTGTTTCTTTATTATTTTATAGCACGCAAATGAAAAATAGAAAGTGCTTCTATGAAGTTGTTATACATTCTTTGACTATAGTAAAAGTGTTAAAGCATTTTATGCATTTAAATTGTTTTTATTTGATTACTTTATTTAGAAGTATGAATGTAGAAATTATATAGAATAGATGGAAAGTATTTAAATTAGCTGCAAATGGAGTCTAGAAATATGCAAAATTTATAAAAGATAGTTATATATTTTTTGTATGCCTGAAAGTATGCATTCAATTTTAACATTTATGCATTTTTGCTTTAGCTTTTCATAACGTCGCTTCGTAAACAAATAAAAAGAGCTACAGCAGTTTAAAAAGCGAGTATTTTAGAACAGCTTCAGGTATATATTCTTCAATTTTCTTTCTTGATATCCCTAATGTCGCCTCCCATCAATTTGCAGCTATTTCCTGCCTATGCTTCTCTTTGAGGCGATATAACAACTAATTTCCGGTACTACTTTTTGGTCAATAGCACCAAAACACTTACAATACGTCTCATACGAATAGCTTACATAGCCGCATAGTACATTTTGTTGAATTGAAAATTATGTACATCAGCTTTTGAGTTGTGCGTCAGCTATGCCAAAGGTAACCGCGGAAATTTGTTGCTGGAAATAATATAAAATGAAAAGTTACATTTTTATCAAGTTTTTTTTCAAAACAAAAACAATATTTATTTATTTAAAATATTTTCATATACTTGCAAGAACAGAAACAACAACAACAACACTTATATCAAGATGCATATAAACTAATCCTAACATAATTACACACTCAAGTCAAGCGTAAAAATGCGCGAAAGCATTTAACACAAAACTTAATACCTATTGAAATGGAATACATTGCACATCATGTATCTGCTTACCTTAATATATGCGCATATGTAACTACAAGACTACTTCTACTACTACAACTACAAGTGCATATGTAAAACCATATATAAAATAAGTATAAATATTATATATGATGCCTACATACTATACAACGATATGTTGTCATGTTGACTTTGAATTGTGTTTAAAATGGCTGTGAACAAGCTGAAATGCCGACATGTATGTATCTGCTAGCTGCCGAAATTCGTACAAGAAAACTAGGGAAACTTGCGACACAGACTGTCGCTAAGCTGTACTTCCGGTGCTACAAGTTGCGTTGGCAGCCATATTGTTTGCGTTTGCCTTTTTGTTGTTGTTGCGCTTGTCAAAATGTCTTTTAGTCTGATTGTCTGTCTGTCTGTCTGAATGCCTGCTTTCGTGTCAGTGGAATGTGTTTAACAATTGTTTGTTAATGTGTTGATATATGCATACACAGCGTATATATAACGCTTATCCTTTTGACAGGAAACGGAAGTCAAAATGGCATTTACTCAATTTGCGCGCAATTGATATTCTGTTGCGCGCTGTTTGCTTGTGTATGGTTGCTCTTTCGTTTTTATATATATAGTATAGAATATTTTTTTTAGCTTTTAAGCAGGCAACTGCTAAATTATATACACTCTAAGGATATCACTTAAATTGACTGCTTACATATTTATTTTCAATATTCTTTCTGTCCTTTAATGCTCCACTTAGTTGTCTCTTAGCATACAGTTTTATTTATCTACTCCACTCAACGTGGTGTTGTCAGCTTATTTGGTAAGTGCATTGTTGCACTTTAATCGCGCTGCTCTTGCCTCTCTCTCTCTACACAAATACGTTTATTCTCCCGCGTGGCGCACATGCAACGTGTCAAGTTTATCGCTCGTTATTCTTCTTTCATATCGCTTGCTTGTTCGATTTTTTTCTCGTTGTCCTCGTTGTCCTCGTCGACGTCGTCGTTGTCGTCGTTGTTGTACAAATAGTTTCGATATAATCGCACACATTATTGACACATTATTATTGTAGTGCCACTTTAATCACTTAAAGTTTACTTTAGGGATTTTTCGTTTGTGCGAGTGGTTGACATTTTTATATTGCATGTTCTTATCTCTGTTTTATTTATTTATTTTTTTTTATTTGTACAGCAGTTGTATTTTTAAAGTTTTTTTTTTTTAGTTCATTGAACATATTAAATAATGTCGGAAAGTTTGTAACGCATTAAAGGAGGACGTAGACTATAAAATATATTAACCAAAAAAGAATGTCCGTCTGTCTGTCCGTCTGTCCGTCCGTCCGTCCGTCTGTCCGTCTTTTTTTTTTTGTACAATTGCATTTCTGTGGCAATCATTATTTACGCATATATTTTGTATGATTTTTACCATATTTTGTCTGTTCATTAACAATAATATTTATCATTTATTTGTAATTTATGGAATTACATAATTACGTTTTATTATAAAACGCATTGTGGTGTTTTGTTTTTTTTTTATTTTACTTGATTTTTTTTTTATTGATGCTCATTTGTGTTGAGTATGGAAATATCATTAATATTAAATAAATCAAATTAATGTACATTTTTTATGTAATATTCCAATTAATGTGTTCTTTTTGATATACAATTCAAGCAGATTTTTTTTTGTTTGCTATAATGGTTGCCTAAGGGATATGCTTAATTGCTGAATAATACATTTTACTTAATAATTTTATTTTTATTTGCTTAAAACTATTTAATGCTTGTATATTTTTTTTATTTAAATTCTTTAATAGTTCAGAGTTTAATAATAGTTTGTCAATCCTACAAAAAAGGGCTCCAAAAAGTTGGTTGTATTGAACTAAAAAAAAGCCTTTAGTTGTTAAATGATAAGTTTTATGATAATATATTTTTACAAGAAGTGGTGGAAAGTGAATTGTTTTTGTATTAAGTTGAATTGTTCTTGATATACAAACGTTTGTTATTGATGCAGAACGAGTGTTTTTGACGCAAACACGATTGTTCCTGGTATAAAAGAAAATGTTGTTGATATATGTTCGATGGTTCTTAATGAAAGAATGTTCTTGATACAGGAACGATTGCTCTTCAAAAAAGAACTGTAGTTCTTGAAGCAAGAGCTATAGTTCTTGATACAATAACTATTGCTCTGGATACAATATCTATTGTTATTGATAAAACAACCATTGTACTTGACAAAAAGAGACAACTGCTCCTAATACAAGAATAATTGCTCTTGATACAGAAAAGATTCTTGATAAAGAAACGATGTTTCTTGATACATTACCGATAGTTCTTGTTACAATGGCGCTAGTTCTTGATACAAGACGTATTGTCTTTGATTCAGAAACGATTTTTCTTATTTAAGAATAATAATTTTTTTTTCAAAACAACAAAAAAGTTTGTTCCTGATAAATTTTCATTTATACTCGCAAGTGCAAACTAAATGCTTTAACGTTTTTTTTTTATAATTTGGCAGTTACTTTTTATTAACTTGTTGGAGAACCTTAGCACATATAGTTTACTAAATACTTCAATGATACACATATGCAACATAATGCGCTTAAAAGAAATATATAAAAATAAAGAGCTTAAATAAGCACAAGGGTTACCATAAAAATTTTCAAAGGTTCTAAGATTTTTATTTTTTAAATGCGTTATTCAACTCAGATTGACAAAGTTCTGATATGCAATCAAATCAATTACAAATTGCTTACCAAACTATGTAAACCAAATTATATGTTTATAAAATTTCTTTTAATGTTATCAAATTACCCAAAACTTTAAGCGTAACACTACTTTTAATAGTAGTAGCTTTTTAAACTATACAATATCATTTAAGAAATATGTTTTCTTTCTCACGCTAACTTCTCGACTAAGTCGCTTTCATGATACTTTTCTTCCATTCTATTCGCCCTTTTTCACTTCAAAGCTATTGCACAATGTTACAGCTTATAAACAAAATTGAATTTTTATCGCTGCGCCATTTTTCACACACACAGAAAACATCAAGAGTAAAAAAAAAAAAAATAATAATCGAAGAAAACAAGTAATCATATGAAATATAACGTATACGAATCAATGAACAAGAAAAACGTATGGCATAAGCACGGTGAAGTGGTAAAAGACGTCAAGCGTTCTCGTTGTACAGATGCCAGCAGAATTCTTGTAGCATAACTTCAGGCGATATGGTAGCAATGTGACCCAATTGTGCAGCAGCTTTTAGCAATGAAAATGCTGTTGGCTCTTGTAGTCAATACCTGTGAGCTTATACATCGCACATACATCGATACTGGTATATGTATACGAGAGTCGATAGCTTTAGTAAAGCAAGCCAAGCAGCAACAGCACCTGCTATGCATACGCTATGTATTTTTTTGTCTGTCTGTCCGTCTGTCTGCAAGTATTTATGTATGCAAAGTAGCAGTAAAATTGAAAAGTATTTTGCTAACATTCCAAATTATACGTATCTTCTTATATTGAAAATTGAAATGAAATTTTTGTAAAATGTAAAAAAAAAAAAAAAGAAAAAAATTTATGCACATTTTCACATTTCTTTTGCTTGGTATTTGCAAAAATATTTATAAAAATATACAATTCAATTGAAACGTTATTTTTTTTTAAAGAAAAACTTGTCATTTGCAAACTTTCAAAGTTTTCATATCTGACCCTAAAAAAAAAAAAAAATTCATACTTCTGAGCCAACTTTTCTTTTTTTTTGGCAACTTTTAGTTTTCTATTATGAACTTAGTTTTATAGATTATTTATGTATATTTTTGTACTGTGACATATCGTGCATTTCATGCTTTTCCGGTCACTTCCGTTGTTCATTTTATTACGTACTAAAAATTTATGTGTTTGAAATCAAATAACATAATCCGAAATCACTTTACTCAGTGAGTTTATTCGGTGTGCTATATATTTCTATATACTTTTTCTATTTATTTTCACGCATTTCGAAATTGGCTTTCACGTAGCTACTTAATATATTTATTATTATTTATGTTTTTTTCTCTCTAATAATTTCTAGTTATTTGATTACATTTTTTAGTCCTTGAGTCCATCTAGTTTTCTATTTCATTTCATATTTCTTTATATTCTTTTTTATTAAACGAGTCACGCGCAATATTTTTATTGTTGTTACTGCTGACCCTTTTGTGCATTTGTAGTTTTCACTTGAGTTGTATATAAAATTGGATATTGTACACTATAGACTGTAAGGTGTTTTAGTTTATGCTGCAGAATAATAAACTTATGTATCATGAACAATTGTTCATAATACAATCGTTTTTGTATCTAGAACAATGTCTCTGGTATCAAGAATATTTTTTCTAGTATCAAGAACAATATTTTTGGTATCAAGAATAATTGTTTTTGTATCAAGAACAATCGTTCTTGTATCTAGAACCATGGTTCTTTATGAAGAAAAATGATCCTGGTATCAAGAACAATCTTTGTGGTATCAAGAACAATTGTTCTTGTATCTAAAACAATGGTTCTTTATCAAAAACATATAGAACAATGTTTCTTGTATCAAGAGCAATGTTCCTCATATCAAGAACAATGTTCCTAATATTAAGAACAATGTTACAGATATCAAGAACAATCTTTCTGGTATCAAGAACATTCTTACGGGAATCAAAGACAATTGTTCTTGTTTCTAAAAAAATTGTTCTTTATCATAAACAATCGTACATAAGAACACTATTTTTTGTATCAAAAACCAAATCTCTCGTTTCTTCCAGAGCGTGGTCCAGAATCTTAACACAAGAAGTTTTCTAATTAATTTCTTCCTAAATCTAATGCATTCTACGCCGACAAATATTGCATTTATTTATATTTTTGTAGCATACCAAAAATGCGCAAAGACTTCAGTTCACTTCAGTTTTTTTTTTTACAATCTTTTCTTTAGGGTTTATTGCTTCTTTTTTTTTTTCTTAAAATGCTGAAATGGTCAACTTTTGATAAGCAGAAATACAAAACAAAAAATGTGTTCAGCTATCGCTTTCGTTTTATAGCTTAGCATACTTTTAGGCAAACCATAAAAAAAATATAACAACCAAAGAAACAATACACATATTTTCTTTGTTGCTTATTTGTTTTTTTTTTTTTCTTTACTGTCAAATAAGGGTAAGCTTTGCACTCAATTACACAAGCTACGCTTTATTACACAAAATGCTGCGTGAAATGTTGTTGTTGTCAGGGTCAAATGTTCACTCAATTTCTCAGCTAGTCACTCACACACTCAATCATTTTAAGCCAAAACACTTAATTCATGCTACACAAAATTTTATTGCATACTTGCCGCCGTCACTTGCATTTGACTGTGTTAAGTTGTTTTATGATATGAAAAGGTAACTTAATAACTTTTTCAAAGTGTTTCAAGCTATAAAATCTTAAATCCCAAAGACATTGATATGCTAATCTGTGTGCTGTGCTGTGTACGGCTTTATATATTTATTTATTTATTTATTTTTAGAAATTGTATTTATTTTTCCATTTGCATAAAACTGGCAATTTAAATTTAATTTTTATTACTACTCTATGCACTTAATTGCTTTTAGTTTAATTACTATTTTCAAACTTATTTATTTTTGCTTTTGTACTTTTTGTGTGCGTAATACTTTCTTAAGCTGTTTGAAATACTTAAAAAGAACATTTTTTATTTATTAAGAAGATTTGTGGCATAAAAACAAGATTGAATTTACTTAATTTTTGAAAAAAAAAAAAAACATTTCAATAAATAAAATCAAAATAAACGATTTAATTTACAGTTTTCAACATAAATAAATACATTTCAATAAGTAAATAAATTTATTAGCAAAGATAATTTCTTTGGAAAAGTAAATTGTTTTGAATTTATTTTTTTACATTTATTTTAAATTTTTCCTATTTTTAAGAATTATTTTTAAAATAAGAAAAATATTTCTATCAGCCTTGCTCCCGTAATCGCAAAAATGTTTTCTTTTTAAATCGCCAATTTTATCAAATCCCAAAATATTTATGATTTCAAACCGGCAGCGTTTGATTAATTGAAGTGAAAAGTAGGTAGAGCAGTTTAAAATGAGAATATCAGATACATATTCATTCAGCTTAAAACATCAACATGTATACTATAATTCCACCACGAATTATTTGACAAAGATTACACTTAAAACTTTAAAAAGTTTATAATTCACAAACAGTTTAAACATATATTGTATCTACATAAAAGCTTTTTTTTCTTCTTTTTCTTTTATTTTTTTTTTATTATTTTTTTTTTATTTTAACCCGACTATCTAGGTTTTTTTATGCATTGATTCTATTTGCGTAACGCATGCATATAATTTGGAAACTAGAAAAGTTATTGCTCACATAAAAATTGATTTAAACTTTAAAACGATAAAATTATCTTCAAATTGAATTTTAAATGATTATTTGTTGACTAGATGAAAAGCTATGTTATATAATATATTACCACATTGTAAGCTGCCATTATATTCAATAAAGCATAATTTATATGCAAATAACTTGTACGAAAATTACTAAAAAACGAAACAACCAAAATGCTTTTCAAAAACTTTTTGCCAACTTGTAGCATAAATTTTTATTGAAAGGCATTAAAACATATGTTGCTGTTGTTCGTTTACTCGTCATGTTTCGCTATATCCTTTTTTTTATGTTATCCTTGTTGCTCTTAACGACACTTGTTAGTGTTGTTGTTGTTGTTTATGCCAGACTACTATAGTCTTTTAATATTTTCAGTACAACTTTTTCCACATGTTTCTAAAAAAAAAAAAATCTCGTTTAAAAAATAAAGCAAAAGAAAATTTTTCAAAATTTATGTCCTTGTGATAACACATGAAAAACTGTAGACAAAAATTGATATTTTATGGTTATGAATTATTGGTTGTGATTATCTAGATTTCAATTTTTTTTTTATAAAAAAAAAAAAAGTTATTGTAACATTGGCAACTTTTGTTGCTTTTTAGCACGATTTATAAAATATTGCATATAAATAACACATGCAAATCTATTCAGATACAATAAAAGTTGCTGAAAAGTGGGTGTGTGCAGCTATTTTTTGTTTTTTTTTCCCCCTTTGTTGAAATTGAAATTTTCGAAAGTTTCAAATCTGTTTTGGAATAATGTTTTTTTTTTTTTTTTATGTGCTGCATAAATTGAATTTGTAGAAAATATGCTTACAAATCTGTTGAAATTGAACAATAAACATGCATTTGTATACATTTAAAAGTGATCATCTTAGAGTATTTTTATTCTGTATTTATTTTTAATTTATTTTTTTTTTTTTTAAATATATGCACAAATTTTCGGAAGCCACAAGTTGCGCTTATCAACAGCTGCTGAGTGCGATTGTTAGCTTCTGAAACGGATATAATTGTTTAATATGAAAAAAAATAATAAAAAATGTATTTATGTGATTCTCTTTTGTATTTGTAGAAATAAATTATATTCAATAAAAAAAGCCGCTCAATAAATTCTATTCAATAAATTTAATTTAAAATAAGAAGAACGAAAAAAAGAACAGCTTGCAATTATGTGCTAAAGTTGTAAATCTCTAAAGAAACTCATTTAAAATTAAATCAAAACAAATCTCAAGCGCTTATGCATGGTTGCTTGTATCATTTTGTATAGGCTTACCATTTTTTTGGGATATGAGTTTTTATATGGGACATTCCATTAAAAAATACAATACAAATACGAGAGGTTATGGAAATAGTCTAGCACAAACAAACCTAATCACTAAAGGACACCGTATACGAATTCTATTAAAAGCTTAAGTCAAAGCACTCTGATAAGATTTTTCATGTCACCATTTTAGCTGATCAACGGCTTTTAGCTGATACTTGTGAGCTCACTGATCAACAGTTTCCTTTCTACATGTAACCTTGCTGATCAAAAGCTTACATTCCACATGTAAGCTCACTGATCAACGGCTTCCCTTACACATTTTAGCTCCTAATCAACGACTTCCACACCATTGCACAGATTATCACCCTCATTTCTGTGACAACTTTAAAAGAATGTACTATACACTTTCTTCAAATACAAAAAAGCCAACGACTGAATAAAATGTTTACGCAGAAATAAATTGAATGCTGAAAATGATGTACTTTGTTGTTATTTGTTGTAGTCCTCCAAACTCACATACTATAATTCAACTTTGCTTTTGTTTGTTGTTATTATTGTTCATTCTAAGCTATTAAAATAAATGTAACTTTATTTGCAGCAAAAACACCTGCGCATTAACATAAAAGCAAAACTCTTATATATTCGTAGAGAGAGTTTACGTTTCATTTTAAGTATACAAAAAAAAAAAAAAAAAAAGATTATTTAAACGCATAACAAAACATTTTTTTTTTTTTTAAATAAATGTGCGCATAATATGAAATGGGGTGACGATTCCACAGTTAAAAAGACCGACAAGCAGACATATACACAGGAAGACAACTGACTTTTTCAAATTTCTTACTTCTTTTTTTTTTTTTTTTGTTTCTTGTACGTGAATGTAGCGTAGCGATGCCGGCTTTTGTCGCAACGTCAGACTGTATGTCATGTCAACTGTCAACAGATGTGCATGCAATTCATACACTTAACGCACACAACGTGCATAGAAGTATATGAAGAAAGATAGACAGGTTGGCAGTTAAGCAGGAAGTCAACGTATGTGAAGCAGTCAGAGTAGTATGATGTCTAAAGCAACTTCATCTTTTTTTTTCTCAGTATTTAAGTTGAGTGCGTGTTGTAGCAAGAAGCATTGTTTAAAAATCGCATAGCGCAGCATAACACATAAGAAAAGTACCAGAAACAGACGCTAACGCAATAAAAAATATACACACTACGACTTAGCGGCACATATAAAATAAATTGTCCTAACTGATTCGCTTAAAAATGCAGTTAGCTAACTTAAATTTATAAAATTTTCATAAAAATTTTCTGTATTAAGTCGCAGGCTTAACTTTATACTTGTTTAATTCTATTTAAACTTTGCTGCATACTTTAGGGCGTAACTTAAAAAAGTTGTTTTCCATTTTGCTGAGCTTTTATATATTCTTACTCGAAATATTTTAAATATGTTTAAGGCTTTATTTGTGTGTTTTATGAGGCACATATGTATATGTAAGATTCGAAATAGTTCTAACGCAAGGACATGAAAATACTACTTACAACGGATGCTATTGATGATTGCTTTATTTTGCAATCAGCAGCACTTATATCAGCATAAATAAATATGTAGTGCTCTGTTTTTTAGCAGCTGCGTATATAAACAAGTAAAGTGCTTGAAAATTAGTTTATGAGAACATAAAACAATTGTTTAAAAGTGGCACAATTGCAGATTGACTGAGTTATTTGTATGGAATTGTAATGAAACAGCTGTGATAATTGAAAAAAAGAAAATTGAAATACAATTTGAATTACAAGAGATACTTTTACATATAACATAGACAAATGTGTCAGTCATTTTCCTTTAAATTTCTTTAAATTATATTGTGTCTGTGTCTCAACCTGTAATTAACTTTTTATTTTTTTTTTTAAGATGCAATTTGCTTTTGAGTAAGCTGTAAACTTGCTCAAAGCTTCTAAACTTCTAAAGATAATAAGCGCTCTTACCTTGATTTTATATGTCTAACTTTTTTTTCCCTGTCACAACCTGCAATTCATTTTATAAATAGAAACCTACTGTTAGCCTTATATAATAAATATCAAAAAATTAAAGTAAATGTATTTGAGCAGCTTGCTTTTAAATAAATTACCTTTATATAACTAGACATCTATTTATCTATTTAGAACATCAATTTTGTATCTATATATTATCTACGTAAACTATTCACTAGATACATCTGAACATAGCAACCATTGACAACAAACAGTTGCAACTAATTTCAGTAAAATTAGTAATTTTATTTTTATCAAACCAAAAAAAAAAAAAAAAACAGTAACATTTTGATTTATAAAATCTTTTTTTTTTTTTTAGTATTTATTGCACGTATTACTACGAAACATTTCAGTAATAGGCAACAAATCCAAAACAAACAAACCAAAAATCAGCAGTTACGTTCAAAAAAAAAATCAGTTTGATATAAAATAACAGATAACTGGCATCTATGAAAAGCCTGCTAATTGCAAAGTATTCATCACACGTTCGATATTTCGGCATATAGCATACATCCATGTTATATGTACGCATTTTTATGCACGTGGCAACGTGACAGATGTTACAAATAACTAAATAAATAAATAAAAGTATGCAATAAAATAAATAAAAAAAAAAATTTGACGTAGTTTGAACTAAAATTTTAGTCAACATTGCAACAAAATCTTAAAGCTTTTGAATTTAACTTAAAGCAAAAATACATAAATCGTTTAGCATTCTTAAACATTTTTTTCTCGGAATCCTTTGCTGCTATCTATCAGACAAAATAAAATATATTTCATTTGATGATAACAAGCATTTTGCCATAAAATTCCATGTGTCGACAGTTTTATGTATGACTTGCAATATCCTTTGCTGATTTTTGCTATGTATCCTTTTTCTATTCCTTTCTATATTTCCTTTTAATCTTTGGCACAAGTTTAAATGCATTTAGGGACTCAATAGGAAATTGAGCGTAAAAATAAATTTTGAAAAAAAAATATTGGCTTAAATAATTTGTTGAAATTGAATTTAATTTAGTGTTTAAAAATGTATTTCATTTTTTAATAAAAAAATCTAATAAATAATTTTTTTTCTTCTTTTTAGGTAAGCACAAACGTCAGGCGCTATGGCAATTACTTTCTTTTTACATATTAAAATCGTAAAGGTGAAAAGTTAATCTAAAAGTTATACAATCGTCACAAAGCAATACAAACTTAAACTCTCTAAAGATACGAAAAATGTTTCCTTCGTTCTGCTTTATTCCGTTCTGTTCTATTCTGGTAATCTTTTCGTGCGCAATAAGTCACCAGAAAAATTTGTTTGCTTTGCTGTGCAGAGAGTCCTTTTTGTTGATACAATAGCGAAAATCACGTAGCAGGTAGTCCCTTGCTAGTTATTATGCTTTAAAAAGGGAGCATAAACTAGAAGGAGTTAGTATGTTTTGTAATATAGCACAATTAATGCGCTACAATCAATCTGTTTATAGAAAAAAGTAAAAATGTTTCTATGTCCGCTATGGACGTTGACACTATTCAACCGATGTATTCCAAAACGGTTTCATTTGAAAGGGAGTAATGAAATAAATGTTCGTAAGCACCAACAGGCTCTCCCATTGCCCCGAGATGGCATGTGGATTCAATCTCATGATGGTAATTCTTCAACAGAGTAGATAGGGTCTGGAATGGTGATTATGTCATCAACTCTTTGCTGCTTATTAGCACTGGCTCTATTTTATAATCTGCTAACTCAAACCCGAGAAAAGAAAGCCAAGCTTGGACTCTCTGTTCTACGCGACTGTGGCACACTTTTTGGATCATGTTCTGGTAATTTTTGGAAGCTTATGGCACACCTCAGCCGCAGTTTTCTTTAAAACAAACTCTCATGTGTCCCTATTATTTATTTTTTTATACCAAGCGAAAAAAATGTTCTATCTTTTTATCTTCTCAACCTCTTTTTTAATGCGTTACAAACGCTCTAATAAACCCTTTATACCATTCTGTAGTGTAGGGTCATATTCAAAGACGAAATAGAATAAAAAGTAGACAAAATAGCGAATAAAAGAGTTTCAACTCCCAATTGCATGTTGTCGTTTAGTCGCAATTCGCTACGCCGCGTAACGCAGAAATTCCCAAAACGTCATGACATGGCGTATTGCTGTACAAGGAGCGGCAGTCCTGTGCTTCCCTACTACGTACAACATGCTGCTGTATCGCGTTAGCAAGGATAAAGGCTGCTGCCACTGTTGCTGCTTTCATGTAGCATACGAATGTATACAGCACAGCACGCAGTTGTAAATTGTTGGTAATTCAATTTGTGGTTAAACGCAAGTTAGTTGTTAGCAAGTCGAAAGTACATTAGAAAGAGAAAGCAATTGAAATGTACATTTGTTTGAATGTGAGTAAAAGAGATAAAATAATAATAACTACGACAAACATTGACAGGCGGCAACAGTTCTGTGTTATAGTAACAACAACAACATCCATAACAACTTGGTTACGCGTTGTGGCGCGCAATTGGCAAAGCACACACACACACATACACAGATAAATAAATGCACACTCACACACTTAAACTTGGAGTCATAAAGCTGTTAAACGCAATAAAAAGTAGCATCGTATATGGGGAATAAAAATTATATAGTTGCGTGTTGCAATCTAATATGTTGTAGTATGTAGTTAGTTCTTCAATATATGTCATGCTCTTCTGGTAATTGGGGAATTCAAAGCAATTCGCTTCCTACATTCAATTGAATTGAGAAAAGAAATTTAATTGAGGTCTCATAGAAGTGTGGTGTACGAGTAAGTAGTGTTTAATGACATTTTTTTTTGAATTTATTTGCAGCATTTTTATTTGAAAAAAATTCACGCATTCTTTAAATTCCAAATAAATAGTAAAGACATCAAGTGACATTACAGCTGCCTGTGTTGTGTTTTATCACTTTCTGCACAGTTTCAATCTTTTTTGCAGCTTGAAACACAACGTCCTTGACTTACAACATATGTTTTAATAAAATTAATAGTTGTCATACTACAAACTCGTAGTTCTTAACTAAAAAACTAAAAACCAACAAAAAAAAAAACACTAACACAAATCAAAAACATCAACATGAAAAAATTATCACATTGGGAAATCTTGTACAAGCATAAAGCATAAGAAATGCTTAAAAAAAAACTTTGTAAAAAAAAACTTTAAATAGAGAAAAAGCGAAAATTGTAAAGCCAAAAATGGAAGAAAAAAAATGTTAAAAATTTGAAAGCTAAAGAAAAAGTTTGCGACAACTGCTGTCATATCCTTGACTGCTGCTGCTGCGTGTCCTGTACTATAACTGTTTTACTTGTTAACAAATACACACATATCAGAGCAGAAAAAAGAGTGTAAAAAAAAGAGAAGAGCAAGAGAACATTATTATTTCAGTAAAACCGAAGCTTTAATACTGCTCAAATTAAAACAAAACAATGCGTTAAAAAAGTTGTTCAAAAAATTAAGATTTTAAAACATTGAACAATTTTTAGAATTAAATCTTCTAAACAACTTCTTTCTACTTTAGCAATACCGAAACTTAAGTACTCTTCACATAAATTAATAGGCGTGCAGACAGACGAACACATTGGTGTTAATTAAATGGAATGGACAGACGGACAAACATAGAATTTCTGCCTCTAAATAACGGGTTGGGCTGGAAACCAAGGGGGGGGCCCATGAGAACAGTACGTTGTTTATCAGCTACAGTTATCAGATTGTTTATATGGTTGTATCGATACTTTTGTAAAGAGATATTTATCGATATTGCAATTTCATATTTATATTATATCGATATTGTGAGAGATTTAATTTCTAGAGCCATAGCCAATTTTTTATATGTCGATATTATCGATTTTTTAGAGTATCGATAATTATATCGATACATAAAATATCGATACAATTTTAGATGTGCGAACCACTTTTCGGATATTCATCAGAATTCTTATACAAATAAATAAATGAACAGATGAATAGTTCAACTGATCAGAAAACGTCAAACTTATCAGGATTATATATTTTCAAATATATCTTTTAAATTTTCTTATGAGTATTACAAACTTCGTGCCAAAATTAATATACTATGCATTAAGGGTGTAGAAGTATCAAAAGAACATATGCAAAAAATGACAGTAAGCTGGAAAAATTCAAAATGAAGTGTAGAAAAAAAGATGTTGTACAATGCATAATTCTGCAAAGTTTAGTACAATATTTTTGTTGTTGTTGTATTTTTATTTTTGGCCAAAAGTATACAACAGAAACAGACACTGCCACAAATCTGGCAATGACAATAGACACATAACTCATACGCAATGTTGTGCTAAAAGGAAAATATTTTTCTAGTTGATTTTAATACTCTTTTATGACTCACTTAAAAAGAAGTTGCAATAAGGAAAAAAATATATAAAAGATTAAATTTCTAAACAACTGATCAAAGTGTTTAAATGTCAATAAAGATCAAAATTCGAAGAAGAAAAAAAATGTGCGGAGTATTAAAAAGAAAACAATTTTACTCTGCAGCTTTTAGTTATAAACAAAAAATACAAAACTGCAATTTTTGTTGCTTTGAGCCAAAATAGAAGAAAAATCGTTTTATGTATTTTTGAAAATATTTTTTCATGAGTTTTGGAAAGGAGAAAAAATGTATTGCGATTTACATTCAAATTGCAGCACATTGAAAATCATTCAAATATTTGCACGAAAACTATTTTTTCTGACTGCAAACAAATATGTTCGTTGTTGTTGTAGTTGCTTTATTGATGGCATTGTATGTGCTAAATACATTTTTCGTTTATGCTATGAAAAATTCCACAAAAAATATTCGCATCTAACTTTGTTTTAGCTGCATCATTTCATATAGTTGAATATTTCGGAATTGTAAGTTTAGATTTATTTTTCGTCAACAAAAAAAACAAAAAATAAAAATAGATTTACAATTTATTTGCAATTCATTTTATGCATTATTTGTTTTAGATTGCGAATGCATTTAACTTTAAATTGTGCGATTTCAATAAAATATTCCATTTTGTGTTTTTGATTTCATTTTGTGGTTTAGCTTTTATATATTTTAATTTGTTTTCGTATAAATATTCATTAAAAAAAACCGCTTAAAGTTTCGCATAAATATTAATAACTTTTGTTGTGCAATCCAAAACCGCAATCCAATCAGAAAGATCTGCTGTTCGCATCAAGTCGTCTGTCGTGTCGTCGTCGTCGTCGTCGGTGTTCTTGTCATTGTTAAAAGTGTTGCAAACAAATCCGCCAGGAGCAGCTAAAATTGCACTGCAGCCAGCATGACAGCGATAAAAAGCAAAAAAAAAAAAAACAAAAAAATAAAGGAATAACAAATAAGAATCCTTTTGCAGTATTAATGACAGCAACTACGTTGCCATTTCATTGTCTTTGTTTGTCATTTTGTGGTTTTACATTTTTACACGTAGACAATAACCGAAAGCGAAAGACAACACCAGAAACATCAGCGAAATGTGTTAAGCAAAACGAAAGATCATCAAGGAGCTGCAATTTTTTTCGCGTGAATTTTTAAAAAAATTTTGAAATGTCAAAAAAGGAAATAAATGAACAATCTTCTGCTTGAAGTTGACAATGGAAATTGGTTTTGGAGAAAAGCTGGAAAAAAAAGAAATATATTTCAGAATAATAGAGTTGGTCATAAGACTTTGACAGGAAATAAATTAGGAAAAAAGAGATAATAATACTTGGATAGTTATTCTAATCCAAATGGTTTTTTTCTTCCAAACTGTTTTAAATTCGCAATCGTCGAAGGAAGAAGTATTTAAGAAAGCCTCTATTAGTCACAGTGATTAAGAAACCGCATCAATATCGAGGGAATCGCTGTTTGTTGTAAAATCACTCATTTACTTACACTCACTGTGAATGAGTAAACAAGTAATATAGCTTAAGGCTGTGTTGATCGACTTATCTGAAATAGCTTAGAATTATTTTTTGTACTTATTTGTAAATTTTACTTAAAAGCTTTTTTAATCACAATTTAGAATGTCGTTGATTATGAAATCACAGTAACTGTGAACACTATAATGGCTCACGGCTGCACAGATAAACTTTTTAAAAATCGACTACAATTTTATTAAACAACGTTTCAAATCGCCAGTTAGAATCACAGTCATTTTTGGAATCACAGTAACTGTGAACGCTATGTTCGCTGAGATCATTCACTGCTGTATGGAACATAGAACAACTACTTTTTCAAATCGTCAACAATTGTTTTTGCTATACTAATGTGTCCAATTAAATTTTACTAAAAAGCGTTTTAAATCGCAATTCATAACAACATTTATTTTGAAATCACAGTAACTGTGCTCACAGTGATTTCGTATTTGAAGCAAACTGTTCACTTAAATTCCAGCATGAACATCATTTTCCAACCATTTATAGACTATTTTTCTTATATTCACGTTTAAATATTTGTTTCATATTCATTCATCTGGAACCAATCGAACTATTTAAATTAAATTAAATGTATTTTAAACGCCTCAAATGCAATCTATTTAATTTTAAAATAAAACAAAGTCTATATTGAAAAAGAAAATCTAACTCTATAAACTCTTAAAGGTTTTCAGGTTTTTTTTTTTTTTTTATTTAAATTAAAAATATTATGAAGCAGCTGCAACATTTACATATAACTTCAATAATATTTTTAATTAGCACTTTGATGTGTAAGTACAAAAATAAACCGCAAAAACTTTGACAAAAAATTCCAATAAACAATTTTGTATTTCTAGTTATGCCAGCTAATACCAAATTGTGTAAAGATAAATCTCTGGGCATAAAATATGATTGTGATAATTATTATAAACCAATATCGAAACAAGTACTGCCTTTGTCTCCAGTAATGGCAAATTTTTTAAAAAATGATTTTAGAAGCTTAAAACAAAAGCAGCCACAGCAGTCTGAGGAAAATATTTTTATAAATAAATAAATTATTCTGCTCGTATAAATGTTTAAAAAAATATGTTTAAATAGTTTTTTTTAGCTAACTTAGCGCACGTTTAAGTCAGAGCAACAATTAATTGGCATTTAGCAGCAAAATTAATCGTTGCTGTCTTGTGCAATGAACACAAAATGACAGCGATATTTAATTAGAGTGCAATAAACATTACTTAAAATGGGTGCTCCTGCTTCTGCTGCATTTATAGGGAAGAAAAACACAAACAGCTAGCAACACCTCAAAACGTTGGGGTGTGTATAACATTAACTAAAGTCGCACAGCACAGCATGGTGCATTGAGCTATTAATAAGAGTTTCAAAGAAGTAAAACTCACAGCATGCCAGCAAGGAAACATGTTTCACATTAAATAGATGATTTATACAAGAAATAAAGTAAATATTTAATGAGACAATTAAATAATGTCACAAAAAAAAGTAGCAATTTATAGAAAATTTATAAAAAATTAAAAATAAATTAATTATATTTTTTATAAGAAAGTTTTACTATAAAAATCCACACAGTTCACGAAAACAATTTATGTGAAAAAAATCTTCGATATATGAATGGAAAAATTACAACAACAAAAAAAAAATACCATTAACACCTCGAGCATTTTGACAGATAGAACAAACTGATAGAACTAGCAACCGAAATGAGACAAAATTTACAAAGTAACAAAATAAAAGTAAGAAATGACAAACTGACAAATGCTGCAGCAAAATAAAAAAAAGGCTTTATTTGACAGTAGCAGCAGCAACATGCAACAAAAGTAGCTGAGAAGAAGACGACAAAAATAAAAAAAAGGAAGAAGAAATGAAGTACTAAGTCAGGCAAAGCTGAGAGCTACCAAAATGAAAGAATACAGATGAACGTGTTCAAAAATATGTACTCAGAAATGAAACACAAAAGTCAAGTTGTGCTATTTGAGTTTACATGGTACGGTATGTCAACTACTGGTAACACTGCTAGGACTAATACGTGGGTAACACGAAAAGTATGCGTCGCCATAGACTATTAGATTTATTTAATTTATTTATTTAATTTTTTTTTTTTAACTTCATAATTCAAAACTTACAGCGTCACCTTTTTTACAAGAAATACCAAAACTATGTTTCATCTATAAGTACTAACTGACTGCCTGCCTGTCTGTCTGTCTGTCTGTCTACACAT
This sequence comes from Leucophenga varia, assembly GCA_018903435.1. NCBI lineage: Eukaryota > Metazoa > Arthropoda > Insecta > Diptera > Drosophilidae > Leucophenga > Leucophenga varia. The sequence continues at coordinate 6,170,514 of JAEIFJ010001870.1, forward strand.
TCGTGACATATAAACATTTCTCATTTCGACGACAATTGCAAGTAACCGCAATATTTATTTTTAGAGAGAAAAAAAAAAGAAAAAACACAACGAGGACATATCAAAAAAGGAAGCATCGAAATTAAATGAAACACCACAGGATACAAAAAAATAAATAAAATAACGAAAGTAGCGCAGACAAAAAGAGGAAATTGAAGCTGCAGTAAAAATTATATTTCATTTCTTGTGGTTGTCCAAGAAAAATAGTGATGAAGCGCAAATTTAGTTTAGGGGCAAGAACGCAGAGAACGCGGCGGCCCTAGAAGAAAGCCAGCAGCAAATAAAATAATATACAAGTAGCATAAAATGAAATGAAATAAAATAAAATATAATAAAATACAACGAAACACAAAGTGAAAAAGTAAAATAAACCAAGCAACCGAATGAAACGAAACAAACAAACGAACGAACGAACAAGCTAAAAGCAAACCGAAAGTACTGCAAATGGATTTTATTGCATTGCTCGAGGGCAGCTACTTACTTACTCACAAACAGCGCAATGAGATACTCTTTCACTTTGTATACGAATAATATTCTTCGTTTTTGGTTACTTTGTGCATTTATTTATTTATTATTTTTTGTTGCTTTTCCTGTTTTTAAATTAAATAATAATGAGAATATTAAAGGCAACTCTATCTCTTATGCAACGCTGCTTCTCAACACCCCTTCTGTGTTGCAATTAAGAAAATATACATTTTTGGTAGCGGAAGTGTTGATGAATTTAAATTGAATTAATATTTTTTATGTGCAGCTCTTAACTTTTTGCAGTTTAAGTAGTTTTAATAATAAGCATTTATAATGAGCTTAACTGAAAGTGTTTTTTATTTTTTTATTGTAAATTTAATTAAAATATTGCAATGAAATATTTTTTTTAATTCGTTTATCTTGAACAATTTATGGTAATTTCGCTTTTGAAATGAGGTGCTTTTGTACAAAAAACTGATAAAACTATTTTTTTTGTATTATTCCAACAATATAATTTCGCTATCATCACAAAAGAATATCAAACGTTCCTTAGTATTACGACATATGCCGCGTTTCTTGCAAATCTTTTCATCGCAAGGACGATTTATTAATTCTTGCACCATTAAAGTCGGTTTGTAAACATGATAAGTGCCACAGTAAACAAATTGTTGTATTAAAATTGCATAACAAAGACGATGTTTTAATTGATTAATACCTGACTCATTGCTATCACAAAAGGAAAACACAATGAAACATTTTAATAATAAAATTTTTAATATAAACATTACGCTGCGACAAAGCCAACTAAAACAAAAAAAAATGTGTTTACAAAACAAATTAAAAATGCATGTATGAAATTTTTAAATATCTAAACAAAAATTTAATATGCATTTTGATATGCATATAAAATAATATTGCAGTAATATGCACGCTTCATAGTAAATTACAAAAACACGTCGTATGCGCAATTTCCATACATCACATTTGCATTTACATTACGTATACGCTTTATGTTATGTTGCGGTCAAAGCGCACCAAAAAACCCAACACTTCTAATGCGACCACTGCATTTAACGGGAACGTGTGTGTGTGTGTGTGCTAAGGGTTTTTTTTTTATTTTTTAGCCAATTTTAATAAAAGAAAATTGTACCAACAACCGACATCATGTTGGTTTGCGGTTGCATATGCGGTTGTCAACATAAATCATAAGCTTTTGCAGCACATGATTTTCTCTTACACTCTGCTCCCTTCGATGTGAGTAGGGTAAGCTTTTTATGCTTTAAACTATTTCCACTGACATTTTTCTGACTAGCACACACACACACACACACATACACATATACAAAAGAGCCACAAGGATATGGCAAGTGTAAGCTACATTTAAAGACCACAGAGCAGACAGAGTGCAAACAATTGAAACAAGTGTAAGAAATATTTATATGTATTGTGTCTATTGGAAATGTTAAATTTATGACATTTAAATGCAAATATTTTGACTTGCGTTATTAAGCTAGTAAAATTTATTACATTCGCTACTTGGCGCATTTTTTGAAATTTTTTTATATATTTTTATAATTTTTTATGCATGTTTTTATATGCGGAAATTTGATGATAGAGCAATATTTTTTTTAATTCGTTTTGGTTTGTTTTTTTGTTATGACAGACATTTATTTAAATTGTTGTTTAAATGTTTTTTTTTTTTTTTTTTGTTTACAATTTTTTATACGTTGTATTAAAGAGTTTATTTAGTTTATAATGACACATGTAACAGCTGGAACAAGTCATAAGCTTTTATTTCTCAGCGTGAATTTCATCAATGACGCGTTGATGACTAGTCTCTTTTCTCGTTGACATACCGATGAGAACCCAAGTCGACATTTTTATATAAATGTCGCAGTTGTCTTGAATGACATATCTTGAAAGACTTCTCGGAAGACAAGCCTTACAAAAGTTCTTGGATGACAAGTCTTCATGCATGACATATTTTGCAAGACTTCATGCATGACATGTCTTTCAGACTTAATGTGACTCAATGCATGACATGTCTTGCAAGACTCAATGCATAACATGTCTTGCAAGACTTCATGCATGACATGTCTTGCAAGACTTTTTATGTTTGACATAGGTATAATTATCCTGCATAAACATGTGACCATTGCAGACGAGGTACAAGCATTACGGGATTCCTCGGCAATAGCATCACAGTTAGACATTTTCTTGTCCGTGTAATTTCTTCGGTTTTATTCATCTCTTAAAAAAAAAAGGTCTGTAAGCCTATCATAAAAAATATGCAGCTAGACTCTGTGTTAAGTTTTAGATAGATTCATATCTCTCTTTAACGTACTATAACGGATGTGACCTACTCAATATGTCTCTCTACATTTTTGGACTACATATTTATGCCTAGTTCCATATGTCCCGACAACTGCTGTATGCTTTGCTTCATGTTTATTTTAATTTAAATTTTAATTCATTTCAATTGAAAAGCAATTGCTGTAAATGAATTATAAATGTATTTAGTAATTTAATTTTTTCATTGATACTTTCATTTATGTCAAAACAAGTTTCAAGTGTTTATTTATTTGTCAAAAAATAACTACATTTAAAATTTATTTATTTATTTATTTATATTTCAAGCTATCAAAAACTTCACTTTTTCAGTTTAATTATTCTTTGTGTCATTTTGAAATTTGTTTTCTGTATTTCAATTAATTATATAATTTGTTTAATATTTGAAGCAGTTACAGCAGCAATAAATGGCAGCATTCATGGCTATAAATGCATTTGAAAATTGTATTTATTTGTAATTTGATATGCAAATGAAATGTTTACATAAATTATTATCCTGATTGAATGATTTAATGAGAGTCTCAGTAATTGGCGCATATTTGGCTCCATTAAAAATATTACGAACTACGCCGGGCTGGCCTCTTGATGTGTTTATTGACAAATTTATTATAGAAATGTCAAACTAAACGTTGATATGCATTTAAATCTCATTACAAAATTATAGAAAAAAACTTTATAAAACTATTTCATTAAATTGCAATTTACTCATTTTGCATTTCTTAAATAATGAAATTAAAATTGTGAATCAAATTTTAGCTGCGCTATAAAAGAAATTCTAAACAAAGAAAAATTGCTTTGAATAGAAATATAAAAGCAAATATAATTTATCCAAGCAGCTTTATTTTAAAAGTAAACAAGCACAAAAGCTAGTAAAAAAATATTAAATATATTTTTTTTATAAGCTGTCAAATAAGGCGTATGCGTAATATTGTGTAAAGTAATAATGCGTATACGTATTATTATTATTATTTTTTTTTCAAAAAAAAATAACTCAATCACTGTTCAACCAATCAAATTTTTCACAATTGGAAAGAAAAACTTATACAAATAATAAAATTACTCATACGCAGCGTTATATGGTTTGACCAATGTAACACATACACACACACACAGCCGCACACGAAAAAGAAAATCAAGCTTTAATATTTTTTTTGCGTTTTTTTTTCGATGAATTGCAATAAAAACGTTTTGGTCAAAATGTTTTTATTACTCCAAAAGGGATTGCTTTCGATTGAAATTGAGCAAATAAAGTTTTTTTTTTTTTTTTGCTGCTTGTGTTTTGATTTGATACGGTTTCGATTTGATTTCTGGGAATTGGTTTCGTACTTTTTAGCTGATTTTACTACAATTAAATAAACACACACAAACATTTCACATACATACTGCATATTTTTTTGTAGTGAAAGTAAACCACTTCTCAGTTTTAATTTAATTCAAATAAATGCTTCATAATTTATCAAGTGCTTCTTTTCTGAAAATTACGTTGCTAATTAAACACTTTTATCACACACACACACACGAAACCTCTAAATCTTAATGTCATCTAGCATAGGAAATCCATAAATTGCACAAAGCTAGCAATTAAATTATAATTGAAACAAGAACTTTATATCTCAAGCCACACATAGAGATTGTGTGCTATTAGCAAACATATAGTTAGTTAGTTGCATGTATAAAGATATTTCTATGCAAATTTGAATATGATATACAATATAGTTGCCATCGAAGTGAAACATTTAATATACATATACATACGTATAGTATACCTATATTTATCTGCCTAGATATTTGTATATTCATATACACGTATAGTATATCATCTATCTTCCTGTTTTTGCTTTCAAATGTATGCATGTGTGTATGTAAGACAAACCGCATACACAATAAAATCAACAAAAGCACGTGAAACGAGGCGTATGAATGAGTGTTGAATGCTGCACAACTACTAACAGATAGTCAGACAGACAGTCATGCATATATGTTTATTATGTATGTGTGTGTGTGTGTGTGTGAGTGCATTTTGGCTTATTATGCCATTGCATGTGCACCGCAATAACAAATCATGACAAATGACAACAGAAACACATATAAAAACCGACTACTGCCGGTTTAGTAAAAAAAATCAGTTTAAAAAAACATGAATAGGGGCAAGGCATGCATGTTGCTACATAGTTGTTAACATAGCACTAAAAAAGGCACATAAAGAGTCACTTTTCTATAAATAAAATGGTTTGAATTATCAATTAATTCAATTTTCTGATCAAAGAAGCTAAAATAGCTAAGTTGAAATAAAACCTCCTGTTTTATAAAATTTATAAACTTTAATTGAATTTAACTTGTATTTAATGGTTGTGAACAATAAAAATTGAATGGAAATTAGCTGTTGCATTGAAAAGGCACACAAGAGTCGCTTTTTGACACGAAAATGTTTTGATCTAGCTATAAATCAAATTTTCTGACCAAATTTTCTGATAAGATTATAAAATTAAGCTAAAATCCACTAGGCTTGCAGGTTCGAAAAGTTCATATAAAACGTACCGATTTATAAAATTAATCAACATTTTTTAATTTAACTTGAATTTAATGGTTGTAGACAATAAAAATTAAATGGAAATACGCTGTTGTAGACATAGCATTGAAAAAGTCACACAAAAGTCGCTTTTCTGAAACGAAAATGATTTAAATTTTTAATAAATCAATTTTTTTGATAAAATGTTCAAAAAAACGCTTTAATCAGTTAGGCTTGCAGGTTGCCACCCCCTGATAATGGGGCGTGATTATATTTGAACAATAAAAATTTGAAATGGAAATTATATGGCATAATTTTGTAATCAATTCTAAGCATTAAACTATTATGTAAGAAGATATCTGAAGGTAAATAAGCAAAAAATGTAATAAGTGGCACCTTCTAATTAAATATGCTGCTTTACACAAGTTAAAACCTTTTTATTAAAAATGGAGTTCCAACTAGCTATTTAATTAGCTGTGATTTAAAAACTTAAGCACAGCATTTCTTTTTAAAATATTATAAAATTTGCTACATAAAAAAGGCGCACCTCAATCGAAGTTGCACACACACCACAAAATAAGCATAAAAAATAAATAAAAATATAAAGTTTACAAGCAGCTCATAAAGTGAAACATTTTATTGCAAATGCAAGCAAAACACTCGCACACCGGAAATACAGAGTATATATCAAAGCGGAAGCAGCTGTTATAAAAAAGAAAAGAAAACAAAAAGAAAATCGTTAAACAAGATTACTGTAAAAGTCACTCGAAGCCAACTATATAAAACCGCAACAACACAGGCAGCAAGTAAGCAAATGAGCGTCCCCATTGCTGTGCGTATACGTAAAATTTTTAATTGGATTCTTTTTTTCTTTCGATTTTATGCTTTTTTATTTATAACCTTTAGCGTTGCTTTTTTTTTCTTCAGCAACAGTTAAGAGCAAAAGTCTTTAAAATAAAAGTCTTGAAAAAAAAAGAAGAAGGAAACGTTAAATTTATGAATCGCGCTTGAATTTTCTTTTAGTTTTTAAATGTTCATTTTTTTTTTTTTTGCTATAAATACATAATTATGTAAAGTGAAATAAAAGAGGGTTCCGCTAAAAGTTATACAAGTAGAACAGAAATACAAAAACCAAAGTAAAAAAAATATTTTTATTTTAAACTTCTTCAGATAAATTATTGAAAGTCATGCTCTGATTTTGTTTACCAGTTTGTAAAACTCTCAGTACTACACTCGTATATTTATTTCTATTTTAAACGTATTTTTTTAGCTATTAAAGCACAGCGTTTCAGTAGAAAAAAAATGGCGCGTAATAAACACTACAGAAAATGTAGCATAATAAGCGGCGTTTTTACGGCTTGGCGCTACACTTAATGCACAGCAGCAGCAAAGAAGTAGATGAGGGTGCAAAGGCGAAAGTTGGCACTTATAAAACTCGCTAAAGTATGACCTTATGGCTTTAAAAATAAAATAAAATCAAAAAAAAAAAAAAAAAATAGAATGTTTAAGAAAAGCTAATAAGCACAAGCAGCATGAAGATTATTTTTTTCTTAGTTTGGTAAGTGTATATACCAACGTGAAGTGGGGTGCAAAACGAAGCAAAAATTATGTAAACGATTTTGTTGTTAAGTGGACTTTTTCGGACTTTACTTGTGACTTTTTATTCTACGACTTCTTCTTTTTGTTTTCTTCTCATTAAAGAAAAGTTTTAACACAATAAATTTCAATGAACCAAGCAAGAAAAGCTGCTCTTACTTGAACATTATAAGTCGTTTATATATTTTGGGGTGCGAAAAAAATAACTGTAGGTTAACTTTTTATACATGCATATATAAAAATGTATATTTTATTATATTAAGCTATAATACTGTTTCAATTTAAACATATTAAAAGCAACATTAAGCGCTCAAACGCTTACTTATAGTCGTAGTGTAGCATATCATCTTATTGCTGCCGACAAAAAAAAATTAAAAGGATTTCCACAAAATTTATTAGACAAACACTTTAAATGAACACATTATATACAAAAGCAACAATAACAACTAAAGCCTCAAGGCAAACAAAACCCAAAATGTAAACAACAACAACAACAGCATATAAAGGATAACTAGACAAACAAAAGCATAGCGACTTAATGCAAATGTGTGGTCAGACAACAGATAAAATACTTCTATATGTAAACAGACAACAGCAACAACAACAACAACAACAACAACAGTTGCAGCATTCAAAGCGTTTCTAAATAATAGAACTATACGGCCACATATGGCATATAAATACCAAATATTTTTTTTTGACAGAATGCTTTATTTGAAGAGTATTTCTATTTTTACAAGACGCGTTGTGTAAAGGCTGTGAGCCTCAATATTTAGGTTTGCAAATTATATTTTATGAAACTATTTGAATGTTTGAAAAGTAACTAAATATAAATTTTATTTATTTTACAATTTTTTTTTATAAATTCAAACGCATAAAAACGACAATTTTTAACATTCAAAAATATTTAGCCTGAAAGTATGCAATGCTTTTTATAAAACTGTTCCTTTTTAGAGTTGACAAATAGTTTTTTTTTTTTTTAACAAATTCAATCAAAAAAGGGACAAAAAAGAGATGAAATCTAACAAAAAAAAATATAATCATTGATTTTCTTTATCATCTGTTTCAAGCCATTTCACTTCATTTATTTTTGAAGAAATCTTAATACAAAAATAAATCCAAGAACAAAGTCACAAAATAAATGACAAAACAAAGCATTAACAGCATAAAATAAAATGACACGACAATAAGAAACAACAGCAGTGACAAAAATATATATATATATACCGAAATTTATTCAAGCCAAACCATAACTAAAAGGAAAGGCAACAACAACAACAAAAAAGACGAGACCAAAACGAAAATAGTAGCACCCAAAAAAAAAAAAAATAATAAATAAATGCGACAAAAGTAGAATTGTTAGTTGCGCTTCATTGTGTTTTATTTGTCAGTTGCTGGTTTGTTATTCTTATTCTTATTTTTTTTTTTTTTTGGTTATCGTACGTTAACACTTCATGTAGTAATATTGTGGCACCTCAACACACAGCACACAGCATCATCAGCATCAGCTACATCATCTCATTGAAATGACCTTAGTTATGCTTAGTATGTTGTAATAAGGATGCGTTGTGTGTGTGTGTGTGTTTTAGTTGTGTTATCCCTGTGCTTATTAGATATGTTATTCCCAATGGTTTGCCTCTCTATCTGTCTGTCCGTCTGTCTATCAGAACATTTGTGGTTTTACTTTATACATACACAAAAGACATTTTGGGATTTCACTGCTGCTGCTGCTTCGTGCAAAATGTCAAAATATATTTTTGTTGAATTTATGTGCTGCCTTTGGCTTGACATGACTGGGCGTATTAGTAATATTTACCATTTCACTCTAACACACAAACTGATTTTTTGTTTAGTTTAAGGCTTTCAAACTTGCTAAACATGTTTTTTTTTTTTTTTTGGATATTGCCATTGTCTGTAACTATTGTGTTGCATCGTTGCTTATCGCTGACTCATGTACAGGCACAGGCATGTCAAGTGTAGAAAAAAATTTATAAATATTTTTATTTCAATGACATAAAAATTTAAAAAAAAAAAAATTAAGGCTTAAGTTTTTTTTAAAAAAATTTTATGACATTTTTGCAGCTAAATAAAATAAAGGTTCAGCTTAATCTCATAAATAACTAATTCAGTTATCCACTTCAACACTGCTTAAACCCTCTTTTAGATTAAAATTCTTTAAAAAAATATAACAGAAAGTAACCTGTCAATAATTTAATGCTTGGAAACACACACTGCAAGACAAAAAAATCAAATCAAATCCAAATACGAAAATAAATTCTAAACAAGTTTTTCTTTGAGCTTAGATAGATGACCAAATATTCCAACACACTAACCCAAATCAAAATGGCACAAAAAGCAAAAACAAAAGAAAAGATCCTTTAAAGAAAAAAATGTGTTCAAGATATTTGATAAATTGAAACGACAAACATTTAAACACAACATTTTAATAATGGTCACAGCAGTTGTGGTGGCATTCCTTTTGCTTAAGCCTGTCACTTATGGCAAGGATGTTCGTATAACAAAAAAAAGACATTAAATTGAAGGCGACCAAAAGAGTTATGTTGCCATAAATAAAAGACAAAGCAACAACAACAACAAAAAAATCCAATTTATAGTAAAAAATTCATCACTTGAAATGAGTTGCGAACCGATTTTTTTTTTATTTTTTATTTTTTACATAAAACAATGAAGTTTTTTTTTTCTTCTTTTAAAATAAATTTCCTTTTTTTTTTTTTTTTGATACAAAAATATTAGCAAAACACTCAGCAGCACAGCGCAGAAGGTCAACGAGAAAATGGTTCACTTATGCAAATGCGCTTATTTTTTTCTTTTTTTTTTAAAATTTTTTTTAGGTTGAAATGCTGTCTTCATTGTTTTGCCTTTTAGCATAAAATCTAAAGTTAATGTAGGTGCTGAAAAAAAAAAATTATATTCTTTTTTCTTTGTGCTATCAAAAACATAGCATAGCAAAATAAATGAAAAAAATAAAAAATAAATAAAAAATATATAAATTATAGCGCATAACTTTGTCTTCAGCAACAAGCAGCAGCAGATGGAATGCTGTTGTTGTATCTATGCAAAGCAATGCTGCTGCTGCTGCTGCTTCTGCTATTGATAGGCAACATTATTTGCATGATTTTATTAGTTTTATTTTTTATTTATGCAGAGAAAAAGTTTTTGCTAAAATATTGATCTTACTGCTATGGCTTCTTTTTCCTTTTCCTTTTTTTTTTTTTGATGGTTTTTGTATGCGGAAATTACTGGAAATTTTGTTATTAAAGGTTCTGCATATTGCTGAGTGTCAATTTTTTTAAAGCACCTATTTTAATAAAAGCTCCTTTAAAATTAGATGTATACGTTATATTTAACTTCGCTTTCGATGCAGAGAGTTGCAGAGTTATGAATAATCTAAACAATTATAGCCAAGTACGCCATATTTAGAAGAAATGTTCATATAAATTTGACCGTCTGTCTACTTGTTTTTTGACGTAGTGAAGACGCAAGATTTATTTTTTTTTTTAAACTAAAATAGTTAATTAAAATATTATATATTTTTCTAGCGACCTTTATATTGTTAATTATGAATTTTAGCAGGCTCAAGATCTGGTTAATTATTAATATTGTCTTCATAACAACAACAACATATGCATTACATTGAGTTTTGTTTATAATTTGTACAATTTATAAGTCATGACTTGTAATTCATGAGTTAGCGTTCCAAAACGGTTAACTATAAATAAATAAAACGAATTATAGCATTGAAGCCGGCTGTTGAGTTGTAGTGGCGGGCAATAAAAAAGCGCTTCATAATTTTCTCCATAATCCCAAATCGATTATATGCTAAAAAAAAAAAAAGGAAACCTATCACATTTATTTCGTGCACACGAATATCATATTTCACAACACATTTTATAACATAATTGCATGTCTGCTGCATATTTTTGAAGTCCAAAAAACTATTATAATTTTGTGCCACATGCAATAATTATGTCTATGATGCGCAAGCAGATTTAAAACGAAAAGAAAAAAAAACAAAATAGATTAAATCATAAATAAAGTGAGCAAACATGTGCGCTAAATGAGTACTATAAACGCCATTTTAAGGCATACAACTACAAAAAAATGGCGAAGAAAGCATCAAACGTGTAATGAAAAACAAATTGTACGCCTTTCTCATTTATTTCATGTTTTTATTTATTTTATTTTTATATGTTTTTTTTTTTTGGTTGCCTGCATATCCGCTTGTCTGACAAAGTTGCAGACAAGGCAGCAAAAGCAGACAAATCATTTTTACTTATTTTTTTTTCGTAGCACTGCGCTCCCATTTATTGCTGCCTATTTTTTTGCTTTTATTTTTTTCTGTCTTTTTCTACATTTCGTTTATTCTATTTTTTTTATTGTAATGTTAAATACAAAACTACATCATTAATCACTCAGTCACTCGCTTACTCTTGATTTGTGTCCTGCTATGTTTTGCTTTGCTTTATTTTGTTTGTTCCGTGTTGCCTTTTGGCATAGTTTTTATTTCTCTTTCTTACTACAATTTTTTGTTTGTTTTTCTTTAGCTGTTGGCGTTGGTGTCTGTGCCAAAGTCTGTGTATGTATGTATGTGTGTGTCTCCATGTTTATATTTGTCTGTTGAGTGTTTCATGTGCTGTTGATATGCTATTTGCCAGCCATGTTGTATGTTTTAAATAGTTTTTTATTTCTTTTTATTTCTCTCTGTCTATGCGAGGTTTGTTTGAGAAATATTAAAAAAATAGATTAGGTTTTTCTGTACTGCTTGCTTTCTTTTTTAAAGAATGTTGCTGATATTTTTGTAGGGGAATATTTGAAAATCGATTTTTAAATGAACCGAATGTGCCTAATGCATTGTTTTAATGGAATTTTAATTCACTTGCAAAGTTTCTTTTTAAATGAAATTGGTTTGGAACTCATTGGTTGGATGGTTTCAACGTACATAGCGGACATAGATTTGATACTTGCCTTAATATCTCGTTCTTGGCGTTAAGCTATCTAGTTTTTTGAAGGTTGGATCGAATTGAGTTATGAAGTTCGAACTGCTTCGTTTCAAAGCGTCTCTGTCCGATCCGACTAATCCTGGTGCCTCTCCAGAATAGGTTGGAGCTTGCTTGGTATAGAGGCTACACACAGTCTATCATTTGTTTGGTTTCCTAAAATGTTAACTACAAAATTGAAAATGTAAAATACAAACCTCGTTTTATATTAAAGTTTTACATACACAAACTACCTACCTACATATAGTATCTATCTAATAGAACGTTTTTGTTGACTTTACAACCGTAGTACCGCCTACATTTAATTTTTGCTTTCATTTATGCATTTATTTATTTGACTTTTGTCTGTATTTATACAAACGACGTCTGTCTGCAGTTTGTATTTAATTCTTTTTTTATCGATGTTTTTCAATTCATTTAAAACTAAAATGCATAAAAATTCATTTTATGCGCTTGAAAAATGCTTTAGTTAGACCTATTAGTGTATTTTTTTTTATTATTATTTATTTGTATATAAATATATTTTTTTAAAGTTAGTATTAATTTTCAAATGGATTTGTACACAATGCGTATATTTATTTTAATATTAAATCTTTGTGTTATTAATTTATTACCTATTCAAGCAATGCCTGGTAACTTAACTAATTAGTTCTTTAGAAGTTATAAATCTTTTCATTTTATATAATTTAATTTTTTTTTTATAGCACTTTGTGGTAAAAATGAACAAATTGCATGCAAACCTTGCATTGAACCTTCATGCAGCGTGCCTTTCTATATCAATGAATCGAGTAGTTGTTTTTATATGTGTAATCTGGGTTGTCTTTGTAAATTTGGTTATATACGTTCTGATGCTACAAAGAAATGTATACGTAATCTTGATTGTCCTCGTATTAATTTGATTGAGGAAAGCGTTTCGGTTTGATAAAAGAATTTGTCACGCACAGTTTTGTTGCATTTTTTTTATGGAATATTTTATTATAGAAAACTATTTTGCTTTATTTATACAAAATGTCTTTAAAACTGCAGTTAAGTTTTATTTTTGCAATATTTTTGTTATTTTGCAACTTTTTAACATTTGCCAAAGCAGAAATAAAAAATAAGACACGTAAGTTTCTTATAAATATTTTTATAGAAGTATAATTTTTTGTTAATTTGTTTAATTTTTTTTGTTCAAGTATGCATTGAAGACATTGTGGGTAATGAGATATGCTATTAAAATATTAAATATTCAGTGTAATGCATTTTACGTTCCATAAAAATGATGTTTGATTTTTTTATAAATAAGGAAAAAATTTAGGAATTTGTTTCTTACGATATTTCAATAAAATTTAGCACAAAAAGAACACGGAAGGAAGAAAAAAATAATTCCGAAGAGACTCAGATAATGATTTATGAAACCAATTCCTAAGTAGCTTATTTGTATTTTTTTCTTAGGAGGCTTGCTTGGGCGACGTGAGAGGGCCAAAGATGGCTTTCAACAGTATACCTCTTCTGTTGGAAAAGCTTCAGTTGTGGCATTTCTGTGTCATTCAGGTACTCGAGACTCTCAAGAATTGCCGAATTCTGTATCAAATTTGAGGATATGCTTCTGTGACGGCACTTAGTTCCCTGATTTTGTTTTTTTAAAAAAAATTTCACTTTTTTAAATATAAAAAAAAAGGAAAAAAGGAAAAAAAGAAGGTTCCCCAAAAAAAAAAAAATTACACCCAAACTTTTATTTAATTTTTATAAAAAAAAAAAAAAAAAAAAAATAAAATTGTTATAAGGAAAAAAAAAAAAAAATTTAATTAAAAAAAAAAAAATAAAAAAAAAAAAAAAAAAAAATAAAAAAAAAAAAAAACTAGAATAAAAACATAGAAGCTTAGGCAAAATTTTGGGTTTTGCATAGGGACTACTCCATAAAATGTGCTTGATGAGTGCAAGTTTCAAATATGAGTTGCCTTATCACTACTAGTCCCAGAAATATCGTTTTCGTCGGCAGACAGAAAAACCGTTTGGGATCAAGTGAGAATAAGTCATGTTGTCCGCTTGAAGAAGTTATTGCTGGTTGAATGCTTGTTACTTAATTTTCATATATCGATTTGCCTTCACAACCATCTCTTTTTACTTAAAAAGTCTTGAAACATAAAAATTTAAGGTTTTTTGGTCTTAGGTATTTTAAAGGAATTTTTTTTTAAGAGAGACGCTTCTCCATCTAACGCGTTAACATAAAATCTATTGTTTTGCCCAAACAGTTTGTCTACCAAACATCTTCAAAAAACATTTCCACAAATTTATGTTGCTAAATTTATTTTCAAAAACGTTTCAAATAAATATTTAAGTAAAACTACAAAACCAAAAGCTGTTGTTGTATACCTATAAAATTGACTCATACTTAAAAAAAAACTAGAAGCTTAAATCAAATATGCGCACCAAGCGTACGCCTACTCAATTTGTTTTAATAGTAGCGTATAGTCTTTTTAGTGGTATCACTTTATTTGTCTTGTCTCTTTTGTTTTTATGACGCATTTATAGAGCAAAAGACAAACTGTTCGACTGACAGACTGACAGACAGACAGACAGACTGACAGTAATAAAATAAAGGAAATGAAAGAGGCAACAAAACATACAATTGTTTTAAGTTTTTCTCTCTCTCTCTCTCTATCTGCCTTCCACACATTATCAATGTTTTCTATCAAATATGAAGCAAAATATTCCCATTGAGCATGTCGTCACATTTTGTCGCATATCCTGCTGCTTAAAGCAATGTCAAAGCACACAGACACACACACACATACATAGAATAACATCAAAGTAAAAGTATTTTAAGCATAACAGCAGCAACGGCAGATATAATACAAAACGAAACGAGCCGAAAAAGCCGAGACAAAAGCTAAAAAGTTTTTATTGTTTTGTTGTATGCGGTTTTCGAAAAATTTGTAGCGCGGAATGAGAGCATTGTTTCCTTTTTAGATTCTACAACAACAACAACCAAAGCGTATCTGATCGTGTAGCACAACACAAAAACTAGTACATAAGAACCGAAGGCAGTTTGCAAAATAAATATTAATTTAGTTGTTAAAGTTGTTGTTGTTGTTGTTGTTGTTTTGGCGGCGGCATTGATAGCATCAATGGCGTAACTTTTACTTTCTGAGACATTTTCAACTTGCGACTTTGTTACTTTTGTATTTATAAGATAAGAATTATGAGCTCTTGTATATACTTTTATATTCTGCACTTTGTTTTGTTTTTTATAGCTTTGTTTTTTATGCTTTTAGTGTCTTTTTTGTTGCAGCAAGTCAACTGTATCTGTGTGTAAGTCGTACTCTATCCTACATATGCGTATGTGTATGTGTGTGTTTGTATTTATGACTTTATGTTTCCTATTTGTTTTGTTTATGTTCTTTATTTTTTGGTTTTTATATGGTTAAAATAAATTTGCTTGCGGTGTTTCTATAAGTTTTCCAAAGTGTTGTCATTTTTGTGTATTACAAGTGGAAAATAATGTTGCATACTTTGAGGCTGACTCATGTTACGAGTGGAAACTGACAAAAACAAATTAAAAAAACAAAAAAAAAAAAAAAAAATAAATAAAAAAAAAAAATAAAATATCATTAGAGCAGCAGCTATAAAATTTCAAAATAAGAACATTCAATAGAGCAGCTTCTCAGTTGCATGGTAAAGCATGCTTGTAAAGTTCGGTATACCGTTAATTCTTTTTTTCCTTTCCTCCGCTACATTACACCAATTTCGAACTGTGTACGAGATAAAGTCGCCAAAACTTGGGGACTTGAGGACTTCTCCATTTTAAATTTTGATTGTAATCAGCGACCGCAAAACATTCAAGTATAAACTTTCAAGCAAATCCAATAAATTTTTAAAGAGCTGTCCGCCATATTGAAAACGCCATTTTTTACAAATTTTTTTAACGCTTCAAAAGGTTACATGTTGTTCGATTTCTCGAGGAATGGCTCATATTTAAACTATAACACACTTACGAAATTCACAGTCGAAAAATGTTAACTAATAGTTGCCGCAACTTTCACATAACTTTGTATTGTATCTATACAACAGACAGAAAGTTTCATTCCAATTTCTTATCAGAATATTTCCGCTACTTTACGCAACAGTTATCTGTCGGTATACAGCGTACGTACGTTCGTACATACGAACAAACAAACGAACGAACGAGCGAGCGAACACACATGAACGCATCCAAATGCAGTCAGCTCGAAAGAACTCATTAAACACTTAGAGACACACGTAATAGCAGCAAAAATGGCAAAACGAATACGTTGTCTTAAAACACACACACACACACACATGCATACACACAGATACATACATACGCAATGCATCATAGTACAAAATTTTGCTGACTACGTAAAGACTGAATGAAAACATGCTGAAGCCTTGTGACTTCTGCGTCAGCATTAGTGTTACCACCGTCGTTGCCACCTCCACGCTGCTGACGTCGTCATTATGCCTGCTGCTGCTGCTGCTGCTTCGACGACGTCTATTCTTGTTACAGTTTCTCTCTCTTGCATCACTCTTGTTGAAGTTTACTAATGTGTGCATGAGTGCGTGTAAACTTGTTTCATAAAAGTTTCACATTTAAATTGCTGCACAACAAAACTTTAACATTGGCATAACATACTTAATAGTTAAATAGTAGAAGGAAATAGTAGCAAGAAGAAGAAGGAAGTCGTCGTCGTCGTCATGGGTATAAGAAAGTTTTACGAATTTATTCTGGCAACAAAATAACGCCAGACAACAAAAAAAAAAAACAGAGCAGACAAAACAGAACAGAACCACAAATTCGATTATCAAACGTTCAAGTTGTTTTAAAAAAATACAACATTCTCGTTGTCCTGTTAACTTTATTATTGTTGTTGTTGTTTCTCTTATTTCATGGCCACTGCAAAATGAATCGTATTGAATTTACAAATGCCACAAAAATGTTTCTGCTTTTTTTTTTTGTGCCTGAAGGCCACTTTTACCGGATCAGACTCTCAGTTGCTTTGCTTTGCTTTGTTGCTGATAAATTGTACTTGAGGTGTTTAGTGGCGTGTAAAGTGGTCTCTTTTTATACGTATTTATTTATTTTTTTTTATTATTATTATTTTTTTTGACCAACCGCATGAGCAATGTGCGCATTGCTCATTTATATTTTCTTTGCCAGTGCTCTGTCCGTCTGTCTGTCAGTCTCTTGTTTATGATTTAAGCCACTTAGGCCACATAAAGTACAGAAAATGAAATAATTTTTTTTGCAATTTATTACAACGAATTTTTGTTGTTCCATATTTATTAAGTGTATGCTTTGCTGTAGGTGCTTCTATTCAGTCAAGCCCAAATGCTTTAGCTACGTGCTTGGCGCATTAAAATTAATATGCGTTAAATGAGCGTAATAAATTGTGTCGTTTTTATTTTTTTCTTCTTTTTGTTATAAGAATAATTGCAATTTGCCAAATAACTGAAATTAACAGGAAAAAAAATTAGAGTGTTGTGAGAAAAAAATTGTAACCACGCTAATGGGTAATTTAATTTTATTTTGCAAAAGTTTTAAATGCCTTAGTTCGCGGTCTTATAATTTTTTTTTTTTTCAAGCCATTTGATGAAGATTTTTTATTTTGTATTTTAAGCGGCTTTTATCTTTTTTTTTTTCGCTTCATATAATTTCACCTCCTTTTGCATTATCTCTTACATTCGCCATTTAAATACCAAAAACATTAAACAAGTAAAAACAAAATGGCTACCAACCATGCTGTTTTTTATTGCATATGTGAAGCTTTGCATGGATGATTCCATTGAAGATTGCCTAAATTTTTTAAATATTTGGAGAAATATTGCATATAAATTTTATAGTTTCAAACTTCTGTCTGGACCAGTGTAACCTTTGGATCAAATGTTAAAAAAAAAATACTTACAACTTTAATTTAAGGAGATTACCTTATATGTTATGCATAAGAAAAAATATATTCATGGGTTGGTAACGCATTTTAAATGCTTTTTTGTGCTTTTTTGTTTTTATGTTGTAGTTATGGATTTTGGCTTCATAGTAATTTGTTTCCAAGTATTATGGAATCATCCATATAAGTACTTGTATATGTATGTGCAACCAAATTTAATTGCTTTTTGTTGTACATTGTATAAAAAAAAAATGAAATAGCATAGCGAGCTTGTCGCACGCTTATTACATTTGTTGATAGGCGTTGAAGCGATAGCAATGGTAGCTTTTGTTCTTGTTGTTGACGCTACATTGTATTTAACAACAACAACAATAATAATAATAATAGCAATATACATAATAATCATTTTGTGGCAAATTTGCTAGAATATTACACATGCTAATGCACACACATACAAATGTATTTATGTATTCAAATACACCTACACATGGCTAGTTGCTTATCATATATGTACGTATATGCGGGTCGTTTCTTTGTTTTAAAACGTTTTCATTGTACAATTAAGCAAAAATAGCACATATCCAGTTAGAAAAACAACGTTTTAAATGTTTTATATGCACAGTACGTGCATTTAAAAAAAAAACGAATAAAACTGAAACGGAAATGTACAAAATGAACGTTTACTAAATTTCGTGCGGAAATAAAAGCTGAAAATTTTGTTGCATACTTTTAGGCTGCAATGGAACAAATAAATATTGCATTAACTGCATGCGGGGAATTTTTCCTTTTTGGAAAATCTAATAAGTTTAATTTGAACAAAAACTATTTTGCGTTTTAAACTGAATTTGTAGTGATTTTATTTCTACGAAATTTTGAAAATATTTATTGTAAGCAGAAAGACTAGTTGCTTCTATGCTGTTTATCTCTGCTATATACCGGCCAGAATTTTTAAAGTTTGTCGATGTTTTTAGCAAGCTACATGTGCTGCTCAACAAAGTCATAAGTCCTTGTGTGGAATAAATTCTAACAAGAAAAGTGTATTTCTTTTGATTTTATAAGCATGAATTCGAGCTGTCTATATGTCTAACTGTGCTCGATATTGATGCATAGCTGGGAGCTGTCACATTTGTTTTCGCTTTAGATTATTATTTTGATTTAAATCGCTTTATATTTACGCAAGTTGAACTTTATCAATGAATACCGCTAATATTGCATCAGAAACAAAAACATTTGCCATCATTCGTTGAATTCCTTTAAATACTTTTGCAAAAACTTTGTTAAATATTTCAATCATTTTGTTTATATTAACTTTACAAAGCGCTATTTTATTAACTCAATATTTAATTAATTTGCTGCAATTAAAATAGCTCAGCTAATTAGCAACAGAACGTAGAAAAGAACATTCCAACTGAATCAACTGAATAGTTTTCATTTAAAACAATTTAACTTTGAGCGTAATTTCGTGCATGACAGCAGCAGCAGCAGCAGCGGCAACAGCAACACCAGCAGCAAATATTTCAATAAGAATTTTTTTTTTGTGTAAATTAAAGATTAATTTTAAATTGAAATTGTTGCAACTAATTAAGTCAAGCTGAAATGATTATAGCTGATTAAATGTTAAATAAAAGGATACAAATGCTTTGTTTTCTTTTTTTTTTTTTTTGAGTAATTTTTTTTATAATTCAATAAAAACTTAAAAGCGTTTAAAAACATGCGAGTTTATGCTGCATAAAGTATTTACTGCATTATATATAAATATAGTCCGTCCGTATATACGTCAGTTGTGATAAAATATTGACAACGAGCGTAAACTTTTTTTTTGTTAAAAATAAAAAAATAACCACGAAAAAAATCACACAATACGCAGCTGCTTTAATGCAAATAAATCGATTTTTCTTACAAATAACATTCGCGCATAAATGAAATTTTAATATAACAAAGAATAAAGCTTTTAGTAGTTAAAATATTTCATTTTCGTTTATTTTATTTATTTTTTTTATTTATTTTTTTTTTTTTTGCAGGTCTGTGCACTATCAAAACGTGCCATGATATTACAACCGGATATGCTTACATACAATGAAGTACCGCCGGGTGTAATTGGTGCTGCGGCAGCAGCAGGCGCAACAAATAATGCCTTTGGTGTGCATCATCATCCGGCAGCATCAGCATTACAGCAACAGCAACAACAACAACAGCAGCAGCAATCGAGTAGTGCTGCTGCCGCGACTATAATGAGCGCTAAAACGCTGCAACAACAAAATGCTATCATACCAAATGCCGCTGGGCTCAGCTATGAAGATGTACTAAATGATGATTTTCAATTTGATATGGACGGACATGATGTTATGGTATTTTTGCATATACAAAAAACAGGCGGCACATCATTTGGACGGCATTTAGTAAGAGATTTAGATTTAAAGGTTAGTCCATATTTTAATATATAAATTTTTAATGGAATAATACTAATCCAAATCATAAACAGCGTCCCTGTGAATGTCAACGCCAACGTAAACGTTGCTACTGTTTCCGTCCGCATCGTAATGAGAATTGGCTATTCTCACGCTATTCAACGGGCTGGAAATGTGGTCTACATGCTGACTGGACCGAGCTTACGAGCTGTGTTGATTTAGAATTGGATAAAAATGAAGGCGAAACTGCAAAGCGACGTTATTTCTATATAACGCTGCTACGCGAACCGATCTCACGTTATATGTCTGAATATCGTCATGTGCGTCGCGGTGCCACATGGAAAGGTTCAAGACATTGGTGTCTGGGTAGACAGGCGACCTCACAAGAATTGCCACCCTGCTATAAGGGTAAAGATTGGTTAGATGTGGGACTAGATGAATTTGCGGGTTGTGAATCAAATTTGGCAGCTAATCGACAGACACGCATGTTAGCTGATCTCGCATTGGTCGGTTGCTATAATAAATCTTCGATGCCAGCACATGAACGGGATCGTGTTATGTTGGCAAGTGCCAAGCGTAATTTGGCAGCTATGGCTTATTTTGGTTTGACAGAGTATCAGAAGGTAAGGCTTTAGTAAAATCTATTTAATAATTTTTATTAATTTTATTTTTTTTTTTTTTTCACAGATGTCACAATACATCTTCGAGGAAACATTTAATCTCAGATTTGCTATACCATTTGAGCAGCATAATACAACAATCTCAGCAGCAGCTGTAAATAATCTACGTCCAGATCAACGAAGGCATATAGATCAATTAAATAGCTTAGATATTGAGCTTTATGATTTTGCCAAAAAGTTGCTATTTCAGCGGTAAAAATTTTATTTTTATTTTTTTCTTATACATTAAATTCTAATAATTTTTTTTTTATTTTTTTTTTTAAACAGCTTCGAGCGTCTTAAAGCTAAAGATGTAAATTTTGGTACACGCTATGCAAATTTGGGAAATATCTATTATAAACAAGGCGTTACGGAATTCAATTGGGGATAGCAACATTGAGGATGCGCTAAGCACAGATCATTAGAAAACAAAATAAAAATAATTAATAATAATTATAAAAAAACCAAATATTAATTATAGTATTTAGCATTAGAACAAAATAAAAAGCTTAGTACATATATCAGTTAAATAGTTAAACAAAAACATTATAAATATGCAAAATGTTAAAAAGAAAAGGCAGCAGCAGTACATCACAAACGAAGGACTTTAAATTAGTTTGTAAGCTTAAAGTTAATTATTATTATATGATATACAATACCTACTTATATATAAACATACATACTAAACTATTATTATAAACGTAAACTTAATATTATTTTAATTTAAGCAAAAAACGAAGCAGAAATCTCTCTCATTGTGTATTATTGCATAAATTTAAGTTTAAAAACTAAAATCAGCTAAAAATTATTATGAATAAATGCTTTTATTAAATTTAATATCTAAGCTAAAATTTGTATATATTACAATATTTGTATATGTATTTAAAAAATAACCTAAACGAAAAAAAAAAAACAAAGAAATTAAAACAAGAACAAAAATAATGCATAATTTATATTCAGAAAAATAATTTTTATTAATTAATGAATTATTTTCTTTTTTTTTTTTTTTGTATAATTATATTAGGCAATAAAAGACGTTTAGATTGGCCATTATTGTGTTATTTGGTTTTTTAAAGTCGATTTCGTCGAGTAAAATGTGAAGTTTAAAATTTTATTCTAATATCTTCAATACTAATCGAAACGAACATTGCTTAAACGATTTGTCTGATGGTTCTGATTAAAAATTTAATAACTTTAGTCTTACTGCCTTATGTACTAAAATGTGTATTGGCAGACGCAGTCTAGATAGGCTCTTCTCGTTAGGAATCCTTTTGAAATTGTCTCAAATGAGACACTTTGAGAGTCAAAACTACCCGAAAATTGTTTCAATTTGTATCCTTTTAAAACTTAGTTCATAAACCCTACTCAAATAGACACCAGTACGCTTCTCTTGAAAGTTAATAAATCGTCCAGTAAAAAATCAACGCAGAAGAACACATAGAACATTAGCAAATTTAAAGCAATTTAATGGTTGGACCCAAATTTGAAATCTAGTCCCAATTTTATAATTGAACTAGTTCATTTAGCGCAAACTCCCATGCAATTTCTTGTAAATTCAAGGAGACTGCGATTCCTATTCTTCAATATTTTATTTGATCAGTCCCAGAGATTGAACAAAATGCTTCAGAATATTTCGGCACGCTGATTTCGAAACCGTGCTCATAATTATTTCAACAACCAGTCTTTTTCTAACTAAAAATGGTATAAAAGAATATCTCGAAATTCATTGAGATAGAGCCAGCCAGTTCTGCGAAATAAGCGTGCCAAAATCAGTTCGTTCTGAAACTGAAATATTTTTTTTTTTCTTCAAATTCTTAGAATAGTTCCAATATAAAATCCACTTATCCGAATCCTCTGACTCAAAATGTATGCAACACAATTTAATTCTCATTCAAATTCTTATTGGAAAAATTCAATCAAAACACATGAAACTGAAATTTTCAGTTGCAATTTCTGTAGAAAATCATTTTAGCAATACCAGGCGAACAGAAATGCAAGCAAACGGTATTTTAAACCGAAGAGTAATTGAAGAAAACAAAAGCAACTGAAATAGCAATATAGCGCTATTACGATCGCACACATATATAATCTTTTGTTTTGCTTACGTTGCTCTTTCACTCTCTTTGTTTTTTTTCCGCTAACTTGCATTTCTGTTCGCCTAGTATGCATAAAATTATTTTTAACTAAAAATGCAACTGACAAAAAAGATTTTTCGTTGCGTTGATTTATTTTTGTCCAATAAGAATTTCAATACAAGAGAATACGATTTTTAGTGTTTTTTTGTTGCTGACATTTAAAATTATAGATTTTAATGAGTGTTTTTGAATGCTGTATTTTTTAAATTCACAATTAATGATTAAAGACCCCATAAAATATAAACAGAAAGACAACACGAGCCAAGTCCGTCTGTCTGTCTGTCGCCGACCTATGAACGCAACGATCTCGAAAATTTTTAGGAGCTAGAACCACTCAGATAAAAAACTTTAAATAAAAGTATAAAACTATTTGCAGTTTAGACATTGAGGATTTAATAAAAACCATACTATTACCAAAGAAACCAAAACAGAAAAATTATTATTCTTATTGGAATTATGGTAGATTTACAAAAGAAATATTAAATATTTTAATAAATTTAAATGAAATCTGATACTGAAAATCTGATAAAATTCAAGTAACGAATGGCAATGCTATATAATCACTGCTACTGTCTAATAAAATTAATAATTTAAAACATTTTCATTTTAACAAAACTAATATTAAAAAAAAAGAAAAACTTTGATAAGCCAAAATTAGTTAATAAGTTTTAATATAAAAAATAATATTAAAAAAAACTTTAAGTTCTAAATTAGCAGCGCAACTTATGCTGCAAAATGTGAAACTGCATTTATTTCATTTAAAAAGAAAATTAAAATTTATTCTTTTATTTGTAAATTTTTATGTGCATTTTTTTTTATTGTAAATAAACCATTTAAAATAAATTATCTATATATAATATTAAATACATACTATGTTTAGTTTTATATATAAAAAAAAAAATATATATATATAAACATTTGGCTTAAATGCATTAAATTCGCAACACATATTTATTGTATTAGTATTTTTTTAGCATAAATAATTATTTAAGACAATAACAAAAAAAAAGAAAAACAATTTGGCAAAATTAAAAAATAAAAAACAATAAATCGAAAATATGTGAAATAATTTAATTAATAAAATACAATAAATCTTTTGTTACAACAAAAAAAAATTAAATAGTTTATGCTGTGCCATTTTTGTAAATTATTAAAAAAAATTAAAGCGCTTTTAAACAAAAAATTGTTTATTATTTTTAATTTTATATTGACTCACTTTTTTTTTCAATAACTTTTAAAATAGTAATTAAAAAAAAAAATAAATAAGAAGAAACTCAATGCAGTGCAATTTATTAAATAATGCATTAATAATTAAGTGAACGTTAAGCTCTAAAGTGTCATGCGTTCTTAACATTAAAAAAAATAAAATTAAAAATTAAATATCGAAGCAACTGCATACAAAAAACATAACATTAAAAAAAAAAACAATGAAAATAATAAATCAGAAAAATATTAATATACAAAATTTTTATAGTGTTTTTATTAATTAAGTAACTTGATAATCTTTGAACTGTCTCGAAAGGCAAACTCTGGAAGTCAAGCTTCTTGAATGCATCTATGTTTTTACATAAAATCGTAAATTGCGCTGTGATTCGAATCTACCCCAAAATTTTGGTTTTATAAATATATCGTCATTGTTTTTTAGGCCCAATGAAATGTCCCAATATGGGTAGCAACAACATTATTTTATTTATTTTTTTTCAAATCATTTCTGGTAGTCAAGTTCTTTTTTTCAAAAAAAAATGGAAGGCTAGTTCTGTCAAATTCTACGAGCGCGTTTTTAACTCGATTTCTATGCGATTTTGTGGCGTTTCTAAATGCATGCAGCTTCTACAGCGACTTTATTGCGTTTTTTGAAAAGCTACAAAAATCGCGTACGATTTTTATTTATATTTTTTTAAGTAAATGTTTAATTAAAATTAAATAATCCAATTAGAACTTTCTTATACAAAAAAATGAAATGAGCTGATTTATAAATAAATTAGTTAAAAAAAAAATATAAAATATTATTATTAACTTATACTCTGATTATTTGGTAAAACGCGTCATATTCAATTTACACCAGTTAATAAAAATCGTCAACAAATTATTTCTCTCAGTTAACTTTTTATTTAGAATAGCAATAAATTTGATATTTTTAAAATACATTTTATTTTTTTGCGAATAAGTAGACTGATTAGTTGGCAATCAATAACGAGACAGTGCGGACAGTGCAGACAGTGCTGCGTGAAGTTAGATAAAGACAAAATGTCACAAAAAGACAGCTTTACGCCAACCGAGGATATAGTACAACAATTGAATGGCAATTTTGGACGTTGGCAGCTACGCAGTATTTTGCTAATTTTTCTTTGTAAAATACCAACCGCCTGGTTTATGGCATGCATCATTTACACAGCACCCACGCCACAACAGGGCGAATTAATTTGTCATAGGGCAACAACAACGAATTTTACACCGCCGCAACAGGAAATAATGCCAAAACATTGGGAAAATGATGCAACCGATGAGGAGCGTAAAACCGATCGACTTTTTAGCGTTGATATATGCAATGCGTATGCACAAAATTTAGCGCATAATTTTGTGCATAAATATGAGAATGGAATGAATGAGAAGAAGAATATTACAGCGAGGGAACATTTTATACACTGCGAACAGGTCATAGGTAATACGGAGTATAAATCGCTAATAACGCAATTTGATTTGATATGCTCACGACGCATGCTGGTTGCGGTGACGCAATCCTTTCATGGTCTGGGTGCGCTTATTGGAGGATTGCTAGCATATTACGCGCTTAAACAGTTGAGTTTTTTGAATGAAAATATTTTAACAGAAAATAAATTTAATAGATTTGATTTTTTATATAACAGCTTCAGTCCACGTCGCCTCATGCTGCTAGGCATGTTGGGTCAAATCTTTTGTGGCAATTTAACAGGCTTAGTCGATACATATCAGCTACATATTTATTTTCGTTGCTTAACTTCAGTTTTCTGTGCGCTTATGTATACCTCGGGACAGTTTATATGTAAGTAAAAAAAAAAAAATAATTAAACAAAAGACTTAGAAAACGAACTTATTATTATGTAATTCACAGTAATGGACATCACAGCCGGCAAAGCGCGCACCATTGTCATAACACTCTCGGAGCTATTTTGGTCCATAGGCTTAATTTTACTGCCTGCCATTTCTATATATTTTGATAGTTGGACACATTTGTATGTTTTTATATCCTCATCGCTTTTGATTTTGGTCTGTTTGCATCGTTGGATTGCTGATGCGCCACGTTGGCTTTTGAGACATAATAAAATTGAGCACGCTCTACGCGTTATGTTGGAATCGGCTACATATAATAATCGCAATATTCCATTAACGCTTGAGACGCAATTACAGTGCTATGCAAAACAATTAAATAATGAAACACGCGTAAAATATTGTCTCCTATGGAATGGTGAAACTGCAAGAAGTCAACTCATTGCAATACATTGGATTTGGGGTTCTGCTATGGTGCTTTATAATATTATATTACTCATGATACGTTCACTCGGTGCAGAGCAGGTGCATGTTAATACAGCGTGTTTGGGTAAATATTTGTAATAAGAAAGTAGTTTAACTATGATGAAACCTTAGCCTTTAGCTCATGAATAAGCGGACAGACGGACAAATGTGTACAAAAACTATTACTAGAAGTGAAGCCATTTTCGTCAAATGTCACAGACGGACAAATGTGGACAGACAGATGAATGCGGACAGATGGACAAATGTGGGCAGACGGAAAAAATGCGGACAAATGGATAACTGGGTACAGACAGATTCAAGTGATAACTTAGATGCACGCATTATCTATATATAATATGTATATGGGCATTTGAGGACATACTGAAAGTACAGACAGACGGACAAGTATCGTTCGGGGGATAGTACGAACCAGTTCGGAAAGACACTAAACCGACTTTTAGATAAAGATACTTCAGACGGACACTACAAGATAGATCGATACGACTTATCACGCAGATCGTTGTAGGCCCCGAGAAAATCTTCTGTTTTATAAGCTATACTTTGCGAAATGTATAAGAAAAGAATAAAAGCAATTCTCATTTTTTTAATATTTCATTAAAGGCTTTGCTGAAATGTTGGGCTTATTTCTTGGACTCTACATCATACTCTACACGCGCAGATGTTGGCGTTGGGCTGGCAATCTTATGATAATTGCTGGATTCTGCACTTATCTTATATGGCTGCTGCCAGAGACGGGTAAATTTTTGTACATTTTCAACACAAATTTTGAATATTTTATTAAATTTTTCTCCATAACAGCACGCAATACGCGACGCGTTGGTCTCGATTTATTCTTTTTGGATGTTACTCAAATTTGCCAATGCTGCCTCCATTGCAGTATTAACCGCTTGCACCAGCGAAATGGTCTCCCCGGAGAAACGCACATTCCTCATGCTATCCGTCGTAACATTTAGTCGTTTCTGTTTGGTATTCTCACCGCTGCTACGTACTTTGACTGTAGTACATCGTCTATTGCCCATAACAATTGTTGCTACTTTGGGTTGGATTTATGGTATTATGCTGCATCATTTGAATCGTTATTATTGGAGTACACAAATCCCATATATCAGTGAAGTGCCCACGCCCAATACTTATCGTCGTAATTCGGCAATTATTTTACGTCGAAGAAGCTCAACAACTAGCTCCGATGTTAGTGGTTTCAGTTTGGATACATTAAATATTTGTCATGATAATCCGTTGGCGGTTAGCATTTCCGATTTGTGGCATATTAATTTTGATACCATCAAGGAGTGTGATAGTGGCGCGGAAATGGATGAAGTCAAAGAGAAACGTTTAGGAAAATGTTAACAAAATTTTTTGAATGTTACAAAGATAATTAATAAATGTATATACTTCAAGTTTTATTTGAAGCTCAAAAAAAAATTATTATTATAATACAAATATAGACAGCGCCGCACATACATATGAAGGTAATTTATATACAAGTGTAAACTACAAAGTTGACAATATCTTTTAGCACTTATCGAAGTTCTTAATCAATGTGCAAATAATTGGCGGCATATAAAAATAAATCAACCCATCACAGATGCGCTTGGATTCATTTGATTATAAAAAAAAATTAAGCGAGACAGCGTATTATGAGAAACTGTTTGCATTAAAGGCGGATTTAACATAGTTTTTTTTACAATGAAATAAACTTTTTAAGTCTAGGAAATAATTCAAACATGTTCATATTAAGAAACCTAAAACTTAGAACTAACGAATCGCTCCTTTTTAAGTTTTACAGCTCTGCATTTTTATGATTTAATAAATTAGCAAAAGGGTTGCATTCGATAATAAAACGTAGACCTGCGCAATATTAAGTTTATTGTCTGTTTACAAACAATTATATTAAATAATTAATTAAGGGTTAGCAATTCGTGAGATAAAATGTTAATCAAAACGTATAGGGCTAGCAATGAATAGCTTAATAAATACGCAACTCTTGCAAATTTCCAATAAGATATAAAAACAAGATAATCATGGACATGCTCATAGGATGACTCTTTAATGACATAAATATAAGAGCAGCTCATCCAGAGAGACAGAAACTATTGCTGTTTATTTGTTTTAATATTTAACCCAAATGAGACATTATCAAGCTTCTAGGCCCTTTGATATTTTAGCGCTCTCTTTCACCATATAACGAATATACTGTAAAAATTTCAGCATCTTAACAGCAGCCGTTTGGTCTGTAGGCCGAACGACCGTGAATGATTGAATTAATCAGTAAGTCATTCTGGTGTAAGAGTCGTGAAAGAGTCTTATATAGGATATATAGATGAAATTGTTGTTTGTTTTTTTAACTTAAGAATTAAATAAATATTTTTAAAATAATAAAAAGTAATTAGCAAATATGAAAAAGTGTCTAAAAGCCCATATTACGATCAAGATTAACAACTACTTTTATGATCAACACCTGCTATAAGAATAAATACAATGGGCTTTTCTTAAGCTTTGTATCACATATGTTTTGAAGTAGAAATTTAGACAGGTTTTCTTAATTAACACCAGCTTATATAGTTCATCCCATTTTTTATAAAACAAGAAAAATATATATCATATATAAATAAAACGTGAGCAAATACTAATTATTTGCAAATTGATTAAAATTAATTTAATTTGTCAATAAGGATGTTATGTGAACTAAAAATGTTAATCAATTTTAAAGAAATAAACAAAGAAATCTAATTAAATTAAAATAAAATAAATAAATAAATAAGCATCAATAAAAGTCTTTAATCTGGAATATCATTTGACAACTATGAATAGTGTCATGGTTTAAACCAGTGCAAGAAAAGTCGTGGTGCTCATCTAAAGGTTATTTTGTTTAAATGTCATAAAAATTCACACCAAATAATTTTCGACAAAATTATTTTGTTTTGTTTTGAATTTCAAATCCTATAATTTTTATTGGCAAACCCTTTACATATATATATATATATATATATATATATATATATATAGAATGTGTTAACGCCAGCCAGCTCTTCAATATGTCTTCAAAAAACATTTCAAACACTTTAACGATTTTTCTCGATTTTTATGTAATTGATTCAAATACATTTGTTCAGATTTGTACAGATTTGTCTAAGATCGGAGACATCGTCTACTTTTCTTTGCTACTTTTGGCACTCAGTTAATCTCATTCTATAATATATGTTAGTATATATTATTTTTTTTAAATAAACAACTAAATACTTTTTTTACGTCACAAGTGCGGAAGCCATGAACTTAGGCAAAAAAAAAACTATTTATAAAAAAAAATACAACAACAACAAAATGTGTTGGCAGAATAAAAATAGAGAACTAGGTCTATGCTAGCCAAGATATATTCTAATGAGAAAAAAAAAAAATTACAATTATAACTGAGTCTCTTGTGTAGATACTATTTGGCATAAATTATAGATACAATTTCTTGTAACGCAGCAAAAACTAGTAAAAGGCAGCTAGCTACACGCTATACGCGTTTATTTATTTTAAATACAAAATGCAACATTATTATAACACTCACTAGACTAGTCTATCTAATTAGACATTAACTTGTTGTCTAATTAAATAATCTAGAAATTTAAAGGAATAATCTAATTAATTATTAATCACTTTTAAGCATAAATATTAAACGATTTATTGTTTGTGTAATAAAAATAAAACAAATAATGAAGTAAAACAATAGCGTAATAAAAACTATTACCAAATAGCAAACTTATTGCTTTAATAAAATAAATAATTTATTAAATTAATAAAGACAAACAATTTGCATTAGAAAATAAAAATACGAACACGCGACACGTACAAGTAAAACGTTTCAAAAGGGCTTAGCTACGCTGCTAGTTAGAACACTTAATTGTAATAGTATCCTTTTGAACTTGACATATTTCCGGTTGATTAAGCGCGTGTCCTGTAAAACAATAAAAAACCAATAAATAAATAAAATTATAATGAAAAAAAAGTTTTAAAGTTCAAAAGAAAACAGCAAAAAGTGACAAAGTCGAGTTTGATAAACTAGCAGATACGCTATACTTCAAATTTGTATCTGTGAGGTTAATTTCACAGGCGGTAAGCGAAGTGCCACACTTCCTTGCATAAAATTAAAAAAAAAAATCGTAATAAGCTATTTTAAGTTAATAAATTTTAAAAGCAAAAAAACACCACATGACTTGAGCTTTTGTTAAATTATTTAACACAATTCGTATAAAAGCGCGATCGATTCAGATTGTCACTGAATTATTTGTTTAATAGATTTTCACCAAAAAATGACAATGCGCCCCTTCGTACATCTCTATTGAACGTGCACGCAAATTCATTAAGAAAATTAACCGATCGGATATACGGAACGTAGCATAACCACTTGCTTTGGCGTACAATAAATATTTGAATTGATTCGTTTAGCACTTCTCGCACCCATAACGCGCTGCTAGACGCGCAACATTCTCACAACATGTCTGCCCGTAGTAGCATCGCGTATATCAATAAAATATATTTTACCATTGCCTCAGTTCAGTCACAATTTGATTCTCATTCGGTTAAGTTGAAACGTAGCAAACTAATCGCGTCCAGATACAATTTATAGCGCAGATATCGAAACGAAACGTTTAAATTATTTCGCAGTGTTTTGTGTTCTTGCAATAAAATTGAATTTTATTAATTTGTCGTTCAATTGAAGTTTAAAAAAAAAAAAATTGTTTCAGTTGCTGAAAAGCAATAAAATATTTCGGTATGTTTTGTATTGAAAATCAGTGCGTTTGAATAGTTATCGCGGTTATTTATAATTATTACTTAAACGTGTTTAGTTAAAGTCTTTCAAAAAAAAAAAAACAATTTTAAATCATTATTATTATTAGAAATCCACAATTATTGTTGATAAAAGTTAAAAAATGAGAAACTATTTAAAAACTGAACTTTAGTATAAACAAAAAAATTGTTATTTTAAATACAAAGATAAGAAATATTCTCAACAAAGAAAACGTTAACCTTTTAAAGGTTTTGTTTAAGAAGTATCGTAAAGAATCAGAAATCTAAATGGGTCTGAACTCCACTGCACGTACCCCTAAAGAATGACACGTTACAAGCTCGAGGTTTTTTAAGCCACAAATTTTTCCAAGAGCTGCTAAAAGGCTAAATTAAATTGCATTAGTCAGTCACGCCTGATCCACGACTACCTGCCAAAAAAACTGCGTCGATGCGGATTTCCAACTACCTTGCAGTCCCATTTGATTACAAAAAAATTTTTTACCCTGTACCAAAAGGGTAAAAAGGGTATATTTTTTTAAGTTTTTGTATCGAAATTCCAATCAGAATGAGGCATGGTAGACCCTAAATTTATTTTTGGTTTAAGAAATGACTTAACTTAAGGTAAGCCATATATGTTTGCGGTACAGGGTATCTTTCAGACGTTCTTTGGAATCAATAATCAATTTTTTTTAATAACACAAAAAAAATTAAAAAAAAAAAAAAAAAAAAAAAGCATATCTGCGACTTCAGCAAAAGTGTTTCACGTTAGCCAATTTTTTTCATTATTTTATATAGAATTTCTGTATACAAATGTTATCTCAATTTTTCGAATATATCTTCACCAGCTGAGAATCAATAATCTTTCAAATATATTTAATAGATAAAAAAAAAGTACGAGTATGCAGGTCATTTTGCTAATTAATCTGACCTGCCCTTCACCATGCGCTATATAAATACAATAAATATTTTTATGTACAACAACGTTATCTTTTAATACTAAATTTTTAAAATGGAAAAATTTAAAACTAGATTTTTTTGCAAATAAAATTATGACAAAAAAAATGATGCTACATAAAAAATTAGAAAAAAAAAGAATAAGCAAAATTTAATAATTAACACCTTAAATTTAATTTAATTAGCTACATTTAAGCTATTAGATATATTGTAAACTATTGTTTAAATATTAGTTTGATGAAAATTTAAGATGTTAAGAGTGTTTTAAAAATTATTTTACACGTGTCTCTTTTTTTTGAAAGAAAGCTGCTAAATGGTGTACCATGATGAAAATTTAAACAGGTGCGGCATTTTCGCTGTCTTTGATTGAGAGATGTGTTCGTAATTAATCAAACGTAAGAAAATATGAAAGCAAAATAGAAATAGAGAATTGCGGAATACAAAAACCTTACAATAATTGCATTTATAATTGAACATTATTAAAACTTTGTCATTGTAAAAAAAAATAATAATAATAACAACAATTTTATCTAAAGCTTATTATCACATGAAACCATAACACAAGACTATAAAGTGCATTACAACATGTCGTATACTTGATCAAAGTATACAATTCAATTCAAGTGTTTTTTTTTTTTGCGATATGATTAACTGATTATGTTGAACTAATTTTGTGCCACAATTCACAGTAATTCTAAAGTATTAAGTTATTAAAAAAAGAAGGTCAATTTTATTATAAAAAGATTAACATTAACTGTGTTGCAAATACTCAACTGTACAATGAGTAACTGGCTTCAAAATATGTGATATTTCTTATTTCTTACGGAAATATTTTTTTGTAGCTAATACTTCCTAAGAAATTATTACATAAAACTTATGAAATACTTAACTTTTCATATTCAAAGCATTGAAACTTTTTTTTTATTAAGAATTTTATTGAGTAACCGCAATCAATTTAAATTAATTGAAAAAAAAGACTTGAGTGATTTGCTCATATTTGTGGCAACAATTTAAATAAATGAAGCGTAAGAAAATATTTACAGTAAATATAATAAAGACTTGTTACGATCTGTGAAATTGTCTCTATCAGTTAGTTAGCTTTAGATGAGACCACTTTTAAACGTTGTCTTTGAAGAGATTTTTTGTAACATCATCTTATGGAATCTTTCGGATCATATATATATAGACTCCAATTCTGACTAACCGATCAATACCAAATTAAGGTTTTATAGCGAAATCCCTATTTTTATTCCCTCATATAAACCAGTTTAAGCGTTTAAGATTAATTTAATATTAAATATATTTGCTTGGTATTGTCTTGGAAACATTACTTCAGACCAGGCGAGAGTGGCTAAAAAGGAGAAAGATCTCCCAAACCACCGAAATATTAAAAATAGTATTCATTCTTCAAAAAGAGGGATGAAAAAATTGATTTCTAAAATAAGTTTGCTCGGCGAATTTCGATTAGTACGTTTAGTATCAGCTCTATAGTTTCTTCTTCAATACAACTACGTAGAAATATTACTGGTCTATTTGAAAGTGTATCACAAGTAATCAATTTTTTAATTTTACAGATCACATCACTACGCAGCATGAAAGCATAAACTTTCAAAGAAAAAAAACCACAACATTTAATCCAAAATGCTTGAACCGAATAATAGAACTCGGCGTGGTAACTCTCCAACACCGAGTCCACAGTTATCACAACGCAGTTTACCATATATCTTCGGTACCAGACCGCGTAATAATTTGGAAACACAAAATAAAATACATAATTCAAATGCAACGCCAACTACAACACCCACAGCAACAGCGCCACCAGCAACAGATATCATTGGTGATATTGTTGGAGATTTTGGCATTTGGCAGCTGCGCACCATACTAATTATTTTTCTATGCAAAATACCCGCAGCATGGTTTATGGCATGCATTATATTCACAGCGCCGGAATTATATCCGAATACAGAATTCAATTGTGATACAAGTACGCTAAATATAACCAGCGCCAATTATACGGTAACACGTGACCAATGCTTTGTACTGGAACAAGTCGAGGAGAGCGTCTACAGTAAAACGGAGTGTACAGATTTTATCTATAATTTCGACTTTCAATCGCTGATAATGCAATTTAATTTGGTTTGTTTGCGTGATATATTCGTGGCATGGACACAATATTGGCATCTGTTCGGTGTGCTCGTTGGTGGTGTTGTGGGCACCAAAATGATGCTCTGGATAAGTCCGCGGAATACATATTTCATAGGACAACTAGCGCAAATTGTATGCGGCGTGGTTACTGGTTATGCGCGAGACTTTAGTTTTCATTGCGCTTTTCGTTGTCTGTCGGCGGTTTGCTGTGCCATAATGTTTACCTCCGGACAGGCTATTTGTAAGTTTTCGCGAAAATTTTTTCTACAATTTTAAATTTAATTAAAAATTTCTGCCTTTCAGTTGCCGACATAACCGCAGGCAAATATCGCATTGGCGCAATTATACTCTACGATACATTTTGGTCCATTGGCGTTATACTGCTACCCGGTTTGGCATGGTTCTTCAATAGTTGGACATATATCTATTTGGGTATTACGTTTCCAACGTTTCTACTTATGCTGTTACTCAACTGGACACCCGAGTCACCGCGTTGGTTGTTGAAACATGCCAAAAGTAAATATGACATTGATAATGTTGAGAAGATATATACGTGATGCTGCTACGATAAATGACCGTTCCTTTAAAATTCCATCGGATTTTTCGGAACAATTGGGATTATTAAGCGAAAAACTTAAAACACCACCGCAACCTGCACCCTGGTTGGAATTATGGCAAGGCAAACGTGCTAAGACGCATATGATTGCAGCACATTTAGCGCTTGCTGCATTTATCATAAATTTTATGGGCATGTTGCTGAATATACGTTCCTTTGGACGTGATTATCTGGTGCCCAATACAATAGCAATGGGTGAGTACACTGTTTTTGTCTTTTTAAAATTTTTGCAATATTTTCTTTTCTTTTCACTTAACATTTTAATTCAAATTTAACTAAAAGCTTTGCATTGCATGTTTGGTAAGCACTAATCGAATGGGTGTTGTAGTTTAACAAATTCTTGATGTTTTAGTACACTTAAGCTAACTTCACCTCAAAATTCACCTCAAGCTTCACCTCAAACTTCAGCTCAAAGTTCACCTCAAACTTCACCTCAAACTTCAGCTCAAATTTCACCTCAAACTTTACCTCAAACTTCATCTCATACTTCACCTCAAACATCACCTCAAACTTCACCTTAACACTAGCCTTAACTAATGTCAACATAAATCTAAAAAAAATGTTTATTAATATTTTTCTTTCAATTTCCACAGGTTTCTCCGAAATTGTCGGCTGTTTTCTAGCACTTCACTTTGCGCTGAAGCACAATAAATGGAAATGGCAATGGGCTGGTGGCTTTAATATACTTGCTGGACTTATTGGTTGTCTTGGTTGGATTTTTACAGGCGCTGATTCGAGTAGGTTTAGAAATTCTAGTCTCTATAAAAAAATTTTTCACTAAATTTCTTCTCCTCTTCACAGTGGATGCCACATTGAAAGTGGTGCTCTGGATGATTATTGCTACCATACCCAAGGCCGGTGTTTCCTGTGCGCAATCCATGATACTGGCCTGCATGAATGAGGTTATGCCGGCGCATAAAAAACAGGCTTTCGTTTTTTCCGTAGTGACATGGGCGCGTGTTTGGCTGTTATCGGCGCCATTTTTAAATGTTCTCAAGAAAGTCGATGTTGCACTCTCGCTGACATCTTATTGTGTTTTGAGTATTATTGGTGGCATATGCACCTGTCTTTTACTGACGCCACGCAACACAACTCCCATAGTACCCAATCATCTTGTGGATGACAATGCTAAAAAGCAACAACAATCACCTTTAAATGCTGCTGTCTGGACTGTGAATCAGGATGTGAGCAATACGCGACTGTGAAATATAGCTGAATCGAACAAATTAAAGAAAAGCCATGTAAAAGACATTTTAGTATTTTAATTAAAATTTAATAAATAATTTTTACATTAAAAAATATGTACTTAACTATAATAAAATTTCTCTGTGATTAGGCTAAGCTACAAGCCCCGTGGAGGCACATGTGAATACGTAATAAAAATAAATATTTTTAAAATATATTTCTACAAATTAAATTATTGATTATTTTTTAAAGTGTACTTTCCATTTGCGTTTCTCTTTCAGTTTCCGTATTTCGAATTTCTTTTGATGTGACAAGAAAGCAAGTACAAATGCCGCCAATTATAATTAAGGCACAATATGAAGATAATGATAAAGCCAGACTAATTTGTTTGAGTATTGTTAGAAATGATGCAGATAGAAGCCAAACACGTGCCCAGGTCATTATAGAAAAGGAAAATGTTGCATGTTTCGCCGGAGGCATAAGTTCGCCCATACAAGCAATAATCATGCTTTGTGCGCACGAGACCGCCGCCTTTGGTATTGTAAGAAAAATAATCCAAAGTATAAATTCGTAGATCTCATCCACTAGAAAAAAAGAGTTAATATGAGTGAGTATACGTGCAATGAGTTATTACAGTACACAGCAAACATTCAGTTGAATTTACTGTGCACTCATTATGCTGACCACTGCTACTGTGGCTCGTTCTTGTGATTTTTAACTTACTTTTAACATTTGTAAAACACCAGCAAAGGCAACCGATCAGTCCACCAAATATGCAGAAACCACCAGCCCATTGCCACTTCCTATTATTATGATTAAAGCTCAGATAGAGTGCTAAAAAACAGCCAATAATTTCCGCGAATCCTTTAAAAAATAAAAAAAATATTTATATCAGCATATATAGCAATCACCTCAACTTACCTATAGCTATAGTATACGATGCCAAATATTGACGCCCAAATGAACGTATAAATAATATTAGACCCATATAATTGATAATAAATGTAGCCAATGCCATGTGTGATGCCAGCATATGCATAATAGCGCGTTTTCCCTGCCACAACGAAACCCAAGTAGCGGATGCTGACGCTGTTTTAAGTGTTTTACTCAAATCATGCAATTGTTCGGAAAGATTTTGTGGTATTTTAAAGCAGCGATCATTGAGTAAAGCAATCTTCAATAAATATTCTTCTACGCGTAAAACAGCGTCTAACTCATTTTGATGCTTGAGCAGCCAACGTGGTGATTCTGGAGTCCAATTAAGTAATACCAAAAGTATAAGCGTTGGAAATGTAATGCACAGATACATGTGGCTCCAACTATGCGCAAAACTGGCTATGCCGGGCAACAAAATTAAAGCCAATGACCAGAAGGTATCGTAGAGTATTAAGGCGCCAGTGCGTTGACGTCCGGTAGTAATGTCGCTAACTGAATGAGATAAATGTTGTTATTAGATACTTTGTTACTCTTTTAGATACTTTTTATAGATGCTTTTTGTAGATACTTTTTTGGATACTTTTTTAGATACTTTTATAGATTCTTTTTAGATACTTTTCATAGTTACTTTTTTAGATACTTTTTTTAGATATTTTTTAGATACTTTTCATATTTTTTTATAATTCCACTTACTTATCACATGTCCTGCGCTAACCATAAACGTACAGCACACCGCAGCCAAACAACGAAATGCACAATGCAAACTAAAATCCTGTACATAGCCAATGAGAATGCCACAGACAATCTGTGATACCATGCCAGTTATATATATACTACGCGGACTAATCCAATGCATTAGTTTTGTTGCGACTACGCCACCGATAAGCATACCAAATAAATGCCAATATTGTGACCATGCAACAAATAAATCACTCAAACACACCAAATCGAATTGCATGATCAACGAATGATATGGAAAATTATAAACAAATTTACGACATTCACGCAAGACGTATTGATCCTGTGCGACACTTTCCACAATATAACATTGATCCGTGCTAACAGTGCTATTATCATACTCATTATTATATTCACTTGGATCACAAATAAATTCTGTTATTGGATTTAGTCCCGGTGCCGTAAAAATTATTAAAGCCATAAACCAAGCTGTGGGTATTTTACACAGAAATATTATGAGTATGCTGCGTAATTGCCAAATACCAAAATCACCAATAATATCATCGATAATATCAAAATCATCGGAATTTATTGTCGCATTAACATTTCTCACATCATTTGGATATTTTTCACTATAATCTGTGACATCGTGTATATAGGATATATTATTATGCTGCTCCACTGTATCTTTTTTAGCACTCGACATTTTTTTTTTTTTTTGAATCATAGAACCTTAACACTTGAGTTATATAGAGCAACTAAAATTAAAAAAAAAAATTCAATAAATTGGTGCTTGTCAACGATATCGTTTTGTATCTATAATCGTCATGTGCATTAAAAATAAATCAAAGCTTCGCTTTTAAGCAAATAATTGAATGTTTTTGATGAGTTGATAATTATTTAAATAAATAAACAAACAAATTGAGGTGCTAAATTGAGATATATTTGATGAACTACATTTTTATAATATTCAACGCAATTTTTTTATGCATATTTATTTAGTTTACTTCAGCAGGCAAGGTTAGACATGTGCCTCAAAACATACAAAGAATTTCTTCTGGGAATACTTTGATCATGAAATCCATGAACCACAAATGCCAAACAAATCAATCCAAAATAAAATATGCATCCCAACACCTTTAACCAAAAAAAAAAATAATAAATAAAAAACTGCTTCCAATGATTACGTTGCGTTAAAGTAAGTCGTTCACTCGAATCGTACACATCACAACGCCTTACTTATCCACTTTCTTTAACTTGTTTTTGTGGTTTCTGTTTTTATCAATAAACTGTGAAAAACTTGTTTTCCTAGGACTGCCTGCGCAAATTTTCCACAACATTACAGCATTTTCAAAGCTTTTCACTTTCATTCAGATACAGTCGACTTAACTTTTTCAATTGAAGTACAATTTAGTTGCATTTTTCAAGTTGTTGTGAGTTGTGGCATGCAAACTGTTTGTGAAAAAGTGATGTAATACTACAAAACAAATTATTATAAAATTTTAATTGAAAGTTTAACAAATATTTTATAAATTTATTTGAGCCAAAAAAAGAAGATGTCGAACTCAGTGAATATCTATGAAGATGCAACGGTTTTTATAACAGGTGAAAAATATAAAAAAATATTTTCGAAAATATTAAAAAAAATTATATAAATAAAAACCTTACAGGTGCCACTGGTTTTGTGGGGAAGGCGTTACTTGAAAAACTG
The DNA here is from genome assembly GCA_018903435.1 of Leucophenga varia. Classification (NCBI taxonomy): domain Eukaryota; kingdom Metazoa; phylum Arthropoda; class Insecta; order Diptera; family Drosophilidae; genus Leucophenga; species Leucophenga varia. The sequence goes on from JAEIFJ010001870.1 coordinate 6,210,091, forward strand.
CTCTGGACTTTTCCGCAAATTAAGTGCATTTTTATGTTAATACGCGCTAAAAACGGAACCACAGTGGAGACACGTTTTGCTGAATTTTTGAAGAATCCAATTTTTGAACGTTTACGTGAAAATTATCCGGAACGATTGAAAAAAGTTGCGTTTTTCTCGGGTAACATTGAGGAAGATTATTTTGGTAAGTATTGGCAAAAAGTTTATGGAAACAAAAAAGAATTAGCTTTTAAAGGTACCAAAGCTATAATACGCTTCACAAAATATATAAAATAATAAATGTGGAATAATGCATTTCTGAGGATTTCTCCTAGTCCACAAAAAAATTTTAATAGATAAATATATTTTTTTCATAGGTTTAAATGAAAAAGATCGTGCTACGCTTTGTGCACAAGTACAAATAATCTTTCATAGTGCAGCAACGGTTCGTAGCATTTATCAATAAAATTTCTAAAATTTAATCTAAGCTCCATACCCAACACAGATACGCTTCAACGAATGCTTGAAGGTAGCAGCACGCGTTAATGCTGTTGCAACATATAATCTGCTTGAATTATGTCTGCATATGAAGCATTTAAAGGTTTTTATAAAAATTTATATTTTTTTTTTTTTAATACAAATCTTTACTACATCTTTTTCAAGAGCTTTCTTTACGTCTCAACGGCATATTGCAATCCGGGACGTAAATATGTTGATGAATTAATTTATCCCACGTTGCCGCCTGTCGATTGGCAACAATTTTTAACTTGTACACGTAAAATACCCGACGAATATTTAAATCGTCTGGCGAATTATATCAAAGGGCCACATGTGAATACGTACACCTTTACTAAATCCATTGCTGAGCAAATTGTTAATGCATATAAAAACGCGGCTGCCCATAGTTATAGTGCGTCCATCGATTGTCACAGCCGCGTATCAGGAGCCATATCCCGGTTGGATTGATAATATACAAGCAATAAGTGGCATTATGATGGAAATTGGTAAAGGTACCATAAGCAGCATATTGGGTGATAAGAATTTAATATGCGATATTATTCCGGTGGATTTTGTTGTAAATGCAATGATTATGATGGTACAGAAAGCGCAAGTGGGAAGGTGTGTATTTAAATAAGAAATTCATAAAATTTATTTATATCTTTTTTTATTATTTTTAGTATTTCCATTTGCAATGCTACTTCGGGTGTTACCAATCCCATAACCTGGCAACGTTTGGGCGATTTAACTATGAAATGGGCACGCATATATCCCAGTAAACGTATGCTTATGTACCCAAATTTTAAATATCGTCGTAATGCTTTGAAACATGAGATTGCCGTGCTACTGCTACATTTTTGTACCTGCTTTGTTAATGGATTTATTTACGATTTTATTACGACAGAAACGTCGTTTCGTATTTCCCATTGCAAAGAAGTTTCGACAGGCATGCTTAGCGGGTAGGTATAAAAAAATCTTAATTCGGAACGACTTTCAAGAGACTTTTCTATTGCGGATTGTATTTTATTCCTAAATTCACATGATTATGTATTATTAAAACTATTTTTGGTAATTCCCCGCATAACTAGAAAATACTCTCAAAAGACCCTTCATTAAAAACCTTAAATTTTTTTTAATTTTCACAGGCAGTTTCTTTTCACTGAACGAATGGATTTTCAAGAATCAAAGTCGCTACTACTTTAAGGAACTCATAGAGAATGGTACCTTTCCAACGCTCTATTGGAATCTACATGAACTGGACTATAATGTTTATGTAAAGCGTCATATGATTGGCATTAATAAATTTTTACATCATGAAAAATTTTCGGTTGATGCAAATAAGTGGCATTTCAAAAAGTAACTATATCGTCGCTAAGTACTTAATTAAAATTTTAAATTAATATTTTTTATTTATTTATGTCTTACAGAATATATTACACTTGGCTTTTTATGCATTTCTTTGGCTTTGGTCTGCTACTCTATTTGGTATTTTATATAACAAAGTTTTTGTAAACCGCACAGTGAGAAGTCTTTAATAAATAAATAAAAAAGAATTAATAATTGCGAATGAATCATTTAATTTAGTAATAACGTTCTGGACATTGTGGCGGTGCTGGCGCTAAGGTGGGATATGTGCGCAGACGCAATAGCTCCAAAATTGTATTCAATTCCAATATGCGCGCATAATCACTGCGTACTGTATCTAATAGATTGCGATGCTGTTTAACACGTTGCATGCTGCAGTTATATAAAAATAATTTTTATATTTTCTTTAAAATAGTTTAGTAGAGACCTACCGCTCTCTTTGTTCACGCTGCAGTTTATCCTCCATCATATAATCACGTTTAATCGAAGACATTGCAACATCCACTCGCATACGTTCAATTGATTGATTTATAGCATGACTTTCACGTTTCATTTTGAGTGTATTCTCTTTGGCCAAATCGATTTTAATGTTACTGAAATATTTTAAAGGATTTAAGAAAGAAATCTTTGGAGAGATATATGAGAGAGACTTCGTATTTTCGAAAATTTAACAAAAATTATCTGAATGGTTTTCCAGGAATCCTGTAGGAGATATACTTACATACGTTCCAAATTTTTACGAAATGCCATAATCTTTTGTTCAATTACACGCTCAATAGCACCTTCGGCCATAAACTTCTCACGCTCTTTCTTTACTTTCTCCCAATTGCGCAAAATCGTTAGAAATTCCATGGAAACTTTACATTTCTCGACAGCCTCAAGCATATATTTAAGATATTCAATATTTGCTTTATGTATTTTATGTTCCCATTCCTTATAGATGACCTGACGTCGAAAGACAGCAACACGCATCATTGCTTTGAGTTTCTTATTGCCAGCATCCTGTATAAAATCAAATAAAAATAAACAAAATTAAAAAAAAACAATATAAAACTTACTCTAATCATTTCATTAACTTCATTGATATCGTCGAAATTCATAAGTATAGCACCATCTAGGCTTTCTAGCGTACCCATGATGATAACCTCAACTTGCCCTAGTTTGAGGGTCAGTTGCAATGTTGTATTGCGTCTGCTTTCGATCTATAAAATCAATAAAATTAAAACTTAAATTGTAGCAAATATTTGATTAAATTAGGTACTTCTAATATATGTTTTACTATTTCAAATAGAAAATAGAATGACTTATTCGTAAAGAATAAAGCAAAACTGTAAACTAATTCAAATAAAAAGAGTAACAACATCGAAAAGCACTGAAAGTGAAGTCACACCTAAAGGAACTATATTTTAATTCTTGTTGCTGTTTTCTATTTAAATTAGTTTATGATTAAGATTTTTTTCTATTTGAAAAAGTGTCTATTTTCTAATTGAAAAAGAATTTTTAATTATGCTTTACTACTTTTTACTCACATATTTTTGGACAGCTTCCGTTAAAACTTTCTGATCATTCACCTTCGATTCCTTAAGATCAGCCAAATCTTTTAATTTTTCTACCCAAATCATTGGAAACATCATTTTGCACGTAAAGCATTGCCTTCGTGCGTAACTCACTTTCAATTTTCTGACGTCGTAACTTAATAAATTGTTCCCAACTCTTTTGATCCACCGATTGTGGACAATTCTTCGGATTATCATATTCATCAATTAAAGCCAAAAAATCATAAACTTCTGGCGGCAGCGGAAATGCTACACGTTGCGTCTGTTGCTTGCCACTCAGCTTATTCGCAGTCTCATTACACACCAAATGTGAATTGAAAACTTTTGGTACAATTTTTGGACGCTTTCGAAATAGTTTTGTCATTTCATGTGATGCATGTGGCACTGTATTCAAATAATTGCCTCGAAATTGACGATCAACTGCTTTATCACGTCCCTGCACTGTCTCCAGACGTGCCTTAACATCGGACATGGTATACTCGAAATATTCGGAGAGTTTCTGATAGACCATAATATACTCCGTCAGCGTATCGATTGCGTCACGCAGCTGTGCTATGCGTTCACGCCAATGACAATTCTTAAAATTGACAGCTTTCAGATTCGATAAACGTAAACGATTCTGAAACATTGCATAATCATATTTCAACTTGAGGCGCATCAATTCGGAGACACGTGAATTTAGTTTGAGTATTTGAAAACCCTTAACTTCCAACATTTTTGCTTCGCGCTCATGCAAAATACGCAAATATTTGCGTCGATCTTCTTCCAGCTGATGCACTGCCTCCTCGTAGATGCGATAGAGTTTCTGTTCCTCAAGCGAAAATTCATGTGGCTGCTTCTTCTGCGCAAATTCTGGCATTGGTATATCTTTTTTATTTCCTCCTCCCATAATTTCTCAATAACACCATCCATCATGGTGATAAGTGCACGTTCCCAGAATTCAACGCCCCAGAGTAACATGCGTCCACGTTTACCGCCCGTATCAATAGTTTTTCGCTTACGTCGATTGATAGCTTTTATCTCCGAATCATCTACTTCGAGTATGGACGCAACTACTTCATCTTTGGCCCATTTTCGGTACACTGAGTTCTGGTGGCGGAAATTGTTCCATACCCAATAAACGTAACATTATATTCATATTATCATAGATCGTATACAGCGCAGCATTGGTGCCGAGCACATTTTCGATTGTCTCCTGTTTCAGCTGTTGTGCCTCATGAAAAAGTTTATTGAATTCCGACTTCATTGGATTATTCAGATAGTAACGAAACTTGACATTTTCATTATAAATCTGATTTGAGGTAACAATATTTTTATCCTGTAATGCAAATTCCGGCAGCATACAATATTCATAGACACTATTACCCTCGACAACGAAACGATTTAGATCTCGTAGACCCTTAAATATTTCCGTTTCCTCCTCTTCTTCACCCAGCGTAGTTGGCTCTTTGCCGCTATGTTTTGTATCACGTTTAGCATCTTCCAGCGCCAAATCTTCATCGATCGACAGTGAACGAAATTGTTCGAAATCATAAAAAAGATATTTATCAAACTCATACACATCCGCTTTTTTACGTAGCGCATAATTTTCGAAATTCGCATCCGCAAATATGGCGCGCACCTTATAGTGTATACCGAGTGCTTCGCTCAAAATGAGCTGCATTAACCAATCGCGTATGCGTGACTCATCTATGATGGCCTTCTCAATTGATTCACGCTCAACTTCGCATAATTTCTTCGCCTGCAAAAAGAGCTCATCCAGCCAAAGATAATTGAAGCAGAACTTCTTAAATATGCCCTGAGATTTGCCCGTCACTGACATATCATAATCGATGAGCGCAGTAACCTTAGCGGAAAATTCTTCAATCATTTTATCCAGCTTCTCACGCTTACGTAAATCGGCGCGCGTAAATTCAACTTCCTTAACTATGCCGGCGACAAGATTTAGATTGGTGTAGGCTTGCTCATAGCTAAGCCATTCCATATCCTCTGGGGTCAATGGTAGCGCTATGCTCTCGCGTATATTATCCGCCAGTGTGGGCAAACGCATGACACGCATTAAACCACAATTGTAATGCGTTATCAGATAACGTGAATTGAAACACTCATCCACGTGCGCTATTATGTGCGGCGTAAAGAAAAGTTCTATGAAACGTGAAACCATGAATGCCTTCGAGGAACGTTTATGCAAACGAAAGTGTAGTAAAATGCCATCAATGCCCCAGGTAAGCATATGCTTGGTCGCCGTAACGCCACTCATTGGTGCAAAGTGTACCGTTTGTGTTGAAGAAATTTTACGTATTTTATTATCATCGCTCAGATCGAATAGATCGAAGATTACGCTGCCCGCTCGAAGTGCAGCAAATTCCATTGCAGTCGAACGTCCAATGGCCGGTATAAGCGTAGCATTTTCATACTTCGCTGGCAGCACGTATTCCAAGCGGTGTAAACGTTTATCCTTCAGCGACCAATAGACAATCCACAGTTCTGTGGCATGCGCCGGTTTAGCCATTTTATCGCGCGTTATGAAAGTAAAGTATACGCGGACCTTCTATCAAGAAATATGTCAGCACCAAAACCTGCTGCGTTAGCTCTTCCGCATCGATAATAGCCAAATGTGTTAAGGTATATTGTGGCTTAAATTCGGCTTGTATTACATTGTACAGTCTATTCATGTCCTCATAGAGTAGCGTCATATTCACAAATTGTATACGTTCCACACCCAGTGTATTACATTCCAATTCGGCTAATATCACTGGCGCTGCTACACGCTCGTAGGAGATTAAATACAGCTGCGCTGCGGTGGTTCCCACTGCCACAAGCGCTAATGTCTGATGTGCACACATAGCGTTAGCATCCTCAATGGTCAATTCTGAAACTGGACGTCCATTTTGTATATCGACCATTTGCAGTAAACCATTTGGCAAGAGTAGCAGCACTACTTCATCTTTTATGTTTTTCACCAGCGCATATTCTTTAATTTGTTGACTTGTTGTTGTGATACTCTCCAAACTTGCTTCATTATTCTCCACATGGAATGTGATTAGCTCACCCAATGGTGTTACACCATACAATTCACCATTTATATTACTTATATATTGTGATATTTCCATTTGCAGCTCATCAATGCTCCATTCAAGCACAAAGTTGGTACCTTTCTTTTTTATAAAATACGCTTTCGTTTTATTTGTTATCAGGTAGCCGCCTTTGTGCACTGTCAGCATGTGTGCCTGCGGCAAGATGTCTTCGTATTCATTCTGTAGACTTGAAGGACTCCAGCGTGATTTGAGCGTCATGCCAGCTATATCAACCTAGGAGAATAGAGAAAATATAGTTAATCAGTTTTTTGGGTTTCTCAGATTCAGATTTGGGTTTCCTCCAAAAATTCTAAGTGTACAGTTTTTTTACACGAACACCCCACCCCCACCACCAAAAGTTTGGTTTTTTTTTTTTTTAATAATAAAAAGATAGAACATTTTGTTACTTACTGTTGAAAATTCACCAAAATCATTGACCACACACAAACGATGATCCTCCCCGAAACTCATAAAAAGTTGCGTCGTTTCATTATTTTTTCTTAAAAAGTGAAATTTCAGCGATTCGATGCATTGTAAAGTCCTTACCGCTAGCTTTAATTGTCATCTCATAGCAAAGTAACTTCGAATCCCATTTTGAGTATTGTGCAAAAATTGGATACTGATGTGATTCAGCAATCAGTGAGTATGCTGCTGATGCTATATGCGATGCATGCTGTACCAGCAAATTACCCGTACGAAAATTAAAAATGCAAATATCAAAATTCGGATAGCCGGATATGGCGACTATTAAATCATAATCCGTAAAATGTATATCCACATATTGTGTCACACGTAATTCTGTTGTATTCATTTAGAGAATGCCATAAATTAGATTCTTTCAATATTAAATATGTGAAAAACTCACTTGGCAGCGTATTATATTTTATCATTTCGGGATATTTATATATATAAATCGCTGGTTTCATAATGACTTCCGCAACTGCAAAGAATGGATATCGATTGTGTCCACAATAAACGTCTATATCCAAGCCAGTTGCAGCATTTTCACATTTGAAATATGTCGTTGCGTTTGTCTTTACATCAAGAAATTTTATAATATTTTTCTGTCGCAAAGCGAGTACATCGGGACCAACATTTTGTAGCGATTTACCATCCCAGATATTGCACCAACTTAAGTTTTAATACAAAAAAGAAAGTTATAGGGCCTTTGCTAAATTTTCGTATAGATTAACTTACCAAACACTCGATGATATATTCATTTTGCTTTATAGCCTTTTTTTTTTATTTTATTTTTTCAAATGCCTCTAGAAAAATATATGCTTTATTGTTGATAAACAAATCAAATATTACTATGGCAATGTAAATAAACAGAGTCCAAATTTACTGTTTCAGAATGAAGTAAAACGGAATGCAAGCTCGTACATTGCAAGTTGAATCTTAAACGTTTTGGGGCATCTATTTGTAAAATAATGAACTTCTTTGCACAAAACCTTATACTTTTAGCAAAGCTTCTCTTGTCCGATCTATACCACGAAAAGGTATATCTTTCTGGGAGAGTGGTTTTTGCAGGCAGAGATAGCAAAGTTTGAGGAGCAACAATCTAGTTCAAAAATCCTATGATATTACTATGGGTCTTTTCTGAACAAAAAACGTGCCAAAGTACCTTTGGAAACAGATGTATGTATGTATTTCTTCTTCGCTTGAAAATCAAACCCGTAGAAATTATATACACACAACCACCAAAAAAAAATATATAATGACAACATAGTTCATATTACATGTGTAAGCATTTACGCGTCTAATCTGATATAGAATTTCTAATTTTATTTTAAAAGCATTTCTCACTAACCTATTTTTATGCACCAACAATAAAAAAAGTCAATAAAATTGAAACCTACAAAGTGCTGCACTCAGACCTGAAAGCCAGACTGTCTTTACGTTTAAAAATATCGACAAAAATACAAATCAGTCAGCTACAACTATTCGCAACGTAAGCAACTAAAAAAAAAAAGAGGAATTCTCTAAACAACCCAAAATTTTGGGGCAATGAAACCAAAGAAAACAGCATTCGCAAATACATCGACAGGATACGGACGTAATAAACACGGCATTTTACGTAATAACAACAACAATTCGAAAAGTGAGACAAATAGCAAGGATGACAAGAAATCAGAAAACAAAGCCAATGCTAATGCCGATAATCCGGACGAAAAGGATAAGGATCTAAATTCCGGCTTTGGCGAATATCTACGCACGCCGGAGGGTCTGTAAATACAATATTTTATAAATTTATGCTTTAATAATTAATTACTAATTTTATTCATAATTTTTGTCTTATTATTAATTTTTTTAGCATTTGAAATGATGAAACTATTTGTTTTTGCAAATACAATAATGCTTATAGTGACTATGGCATGGCCGAATATTAAGGAACAATTCTTTTGGCTAAATGAATGGTGGGAAAATTTTCAATACGAACGTGCCTAAAAAAAAACAAGAAAACTTAAAAGACTTTTTAATAATTAAAAAAAAAAAGAAGCAAAATGGTTGGTCCTTTTATGCAAGGCATGTTTTTAATGGGCATTATCTATTGGTATACCAAAGGTATGATGTCCATGATCAACGATTATTATCGCAGTGAATTTAACACAAAAATAAAAAAAGATGAAGTTAATATAAGAAAGTCAAAAATTGATGTAGATAATTTAATGGAATTTGTGCAACAGACAAAAGCTTCGGAAGTTGCGTTGAATGTTGAAAAGCAGAGCAATAGCCATGCAGATACTTTAAAGCAGCAGAAATACTATAAATGGAGTCAAGCCATGGAATGGAGTTTAGAAATGTGTCAACATTATAACAATTCAAAACTATTTCTAACTATAATTGATGTGACACCGCAATTTTGTAGCATACAACAAATTTTGTAGCATTAAAATGGTTTTTTTTTTAAATTTATTTGGTGTGATTGTATTCAGCTCTTCTTCTGTCTATCGTATAAACGCTATTATCTCGAAAACTGTCTATCCGATATCCAAGCAATGTATAACACATCTACAAAACCCAGTAAACTTTCATTTAAAGCGTTCATATGATAAATATTTGCTTGGATTACTTCTGGAATGATACTATTACCAATCTAAAACATGATCCAAATCTCAACTCGAAAAGATTACGATAATATAGAGTAATTTCGAACAAAACTTAATAGTTTTTGAGCTTCCACAATCTCTAATAAAACCGTTGTTCTCACATTCAAAACTATTAATTATGCATAATAATTCTTAAAACTTTTCTTTAAACGCTAATATGCAATATATTTTTATTAAATATATATTTTTTCTCTGCTTTAATGTACATAATTAAATTATTATATACTTTAAATGTTTATAAATTTTAGACAATTGTTATAAATTTTACGAATATATTTCTTAAATCTAAAAATTGACTCAACAAAATAAACTACTATAATTATTAAAAAAAAAAAATTATTACAAAAAAATATATATTTTTCTCGCGCTTCAATGTATATTTTATATACACAACAATTGCTTTTTTAATATGTATAAATTTAAAATAAAATAATTATTTTTTTATAATTAATAAAGCAAATATTTATATTATTAAAACTATGCAAAATAAAATAATTCTTTTAGAAATTCATAATTATAATATTTTTATTAAGCCCAAATAATTAATTAGATTAAAAAATTTTAAAAACAAATTTAATTAAAACTCAAGTAACAAATCACAAATCGTCTGTCTTTTTTTTAATAATTAATTCAAGAACGCAATTAAAATTATATATTTGATATTATGTGTAAAAGCAAACTAAGGAAACACAAACCTTTAAATATCACAACCTTAAATAAATCTTTTTTTTTATATAATTGTTTCTTTTAGAATAAATTGAATTTGTAGAGCTGTATAATTTTTTTTTTTTTTAAACTTAGCTAAACAAAAACTTTAATTTTTAAACAAGATGCAAAATAAAAATATCTTTTAATGGGCTTGTTACTAAAAAGTAAAGTAAATAATTTCCGTTTTTTTTTTATAAATTAAAAATACATAAATATGTGATGGTCATCAGCTGCTAGGTGTATAAATATACTTTTTTATAAAAACTACTATTTCTATATATGTATTATTATTTTTTATAAACGCAATTTTTCTTTTTTTTATATATGGCTACACATATACGGCGTACTTGTTACAATTTTTTCTTTTTTTTAATATAATGCAAATTACAAATGCAAAATATATATTTCATTCATTCATAAGTAACTTTTTAAATATTTTTTTGTTTATATATTATTAAATAGTGTGATATGATATGCTATACATTGCTTTATGAATTGGCTTTAATTTTTTTTTTTTATAAAATAAAAATGAAGGCTATAGACGAGTTACTCGACTATAATAGATATGTACCGCATAATGTCATGGTGGTATGACTCTAGGAGCTTTACAAATGCAAAATACTTTTAGTAATATTTAAGCTGGACACACAGGCGTTTTACTACACTTTTTTTTACATTTTTTAAATATAGATTATCGAATAGAAAAATATTTAAAATGTTAATAAATTCATAAGGAATCCTTTGAGGCATGTTTGTAGAAATAGTGCTCAAGCATGCCCAGACACAAGTGCCTTTGAGACAATTTTGAACATTTTGCTTGGACAATATAGCTAACAGACATGTGTGAGGTGGTTATTTTACATAAATGGCATTGGGACATATAAGTTTCAATTGAAACATTGACTTGTATAATAACTTTCAGTAACTCTTAAAACAAATGCATAGCTCATTGAAAAATTAGTCGCCATGTTACACAAGCATGGGGTACATAAAAAAAATAATAATAAAAATTTATATAAAAGATAAATATTGTGCGCTTTGCAATATATAAATAAAAAATAAAAATAGTTACACAAAAATATAAAATAATACATTTTTCTTCATAAGAAAATAGAAAGCATGAAGATGTCAAATACTTAAATCAAATATTAGCGCCAATTATCAAAAATCAAAAACAAACAATTTAAAAAAAAAAAATCAATGCATAAAACTACAAATTAATGACAAATGACTTAATTGCAATTTTTTTTTTTTTTTTTTTTTTTTTTTTTTTTTATTAAAACTAATCCACTTGCTTTTTTACTGACGTCGCTATAACTGTTGAAGATGACATTGATGTTGACATCGACGCTGTTGTTGGTGGTGGCGGTGCCGGTACTGTTGGTCGTTTCGGCGTATGAAACGTATTTGGCGAAATTGGCGTTGTAGGCGTTTGCTGTGGTTGTTGTTGTTGTAGTTGATTATTAATTGAAGAGCTAGAAGACGTCATGCTCGTTGTCAACAATGCCTGCGTTGGTACATTTAAATTTTGTTCCACTTCCAGTAGCTGCTGATTGTGATTATTCTCCTTGTTAGCTGTCGCAGCATTTGCTGCTTTTATTATTATCACAATTTTCCTGCCGTAATTTATCAACAAATTTTTCAGTTGTCTGTCGCACATAGCTGCCGTTATCATTTTGCGCTTGCGTAGGTGTTAATTCATCATCACTTTTACCGCTACTATTGCCGCCACCGCTACCAGCACCCAGACCAAGCACCATGGGACGTTTGGGTATTTTTGGTTTTTGTGGGAGATCCGGTTTAAATGTTAACGAATTTACGCTATCATTACTCTTACGATCGGCGACAGGTGATGGTAGATTATCCAAACCAAAAAATTGTGTACGCGTCATGGGCACCGGTTTAGCTGGCGTTGTTGGTGCTGACGCTTCTGCTGTGGCAGCCACTGTTGTTGCTGCTACTGCGGCGTTTGTTTGTTGTTGTTGTTGTTGCTGAAATTGTAGCGACTTTGGTAATGGTGGCTTTTCGGGCTTTTCTGCTTGTTGCTGTATAATCTGTGAATGCTTTTGTTGTTGTGTTTGCTGCTGCTGCGGAAATAGCTCCTTTGCATGTGGTCGATATGTTTCACCATTTGTTTGCGCATTATCATTTGTCTTTATAGCCGGCGGTGATGGTGCATTAGCCTTTTGACGTCTAATAGTACCATAACGTGGACTTTCATTTACATCTGCATAAATAAAAATGCATAATTAAAAATTATTATTATAATAAATTAATATTGTTTATGCGTTGCACTCACCATTATCATGCCTATCCAAATTCTCATTCGATGAATTCGATTTGCTTTTACCCTCAATAAAAAGTTTATGACGCTGCAATGTCACAAAGAAATCCACTTGTCCCTCAAAGAAATAATCCCATTGACTTATCAGCAACTCAACGATAATATTTGCCGCCGACGAGCTATTCACCTGTCCCAAATAATCTGCAGCAGCGCTGCTCTTATCCATGCGCGGCCATAACATATTCGGTGACATTACAATAGCCAAATTCTGTGAACTCATTTTATTGTGATCGACATTCTGTGTGACTAGCCAAAGAAAACGTGTTAAATAACGTAAATTAGCATAATTTTCTGCTGGCAACTTCTGTAAGATTGCCTTAATTTCAGACTTTCGCTCTGCCTCAGTGCTACGTTCTGCAATACGTATAAAATCCTTATAGTATGTGTAAGTCAGCAGCGGTTCTGGTAACTCGCGCAGGTACAATTTTAATATGCTACCAATAACATGTGGATCCTGATACTCATGCGGTAGCGGTGTCTTTACATATTGCGCTTCCAATGCATGTTTCATGCGTCGCAATTTCGTAGTACCACAACCAACGCGCAACAAGCCCTCCTCGTACATACCATGCTCCACCAGACAGCAGACACAAAGCTCTATAACATGCGAAATCTCACGATGTGTCGAACTTAAATGCTCCTTAAGGGATGTACCAAAGCGTGACTTTTCCGTTGCCTGAATTGTATCTTGTATGCGCGCCAACGATGAATTTATGCGTTGCAATGCTCGTTCATGATAATTTCTTTGGTTTAGCACATAATCACGTATACAATTGACAATCTCATCCTCTTTGGCTATTAACTCAAACATTTGCGCTGCCCAGATATCACGATCCTTTTCCAATTTCACCTCACATTCTTCTTGTTGTGATTTGATTTGCCGCACTTTTGCCGGTGGCTCGTCCAGTTTGATGGCAGCCCCCCAAAAAAAAAAAAAAAAATACAATAAAATAAATAAAAAATGAATAATTAATTTTATATAAACATTTTCTGGTTCATTGGCACCAATGTGAAATGCTTATCTTATATTGTATTCCGACTCTACTGCGCGCCACTTGCTCGCTGCTTTCCGTTCACACCCGATAAGCTTACACAGCTGTTGTCTTTCGTAGAAATATTTTAATAATTTCGAAATACAACAAACAAGACAACTGTTGTATGATTCAAAATCTGAATTATGTTTGATGTGTGTAAACATATTCTTTGTTGTGGTCACACAAGAATTTCTTATCAAAAACTCCCACGCTTTAGCTAAGAGTACAAAAACATGTTGTGACTCAAGTGTATTTATAAACATTTCCGCTTTTTATTTTAATGAGTTTTTTTTTTTTTCTTGATTTACTTGAAGAAATTCTTTGCAAGGTCATAAATATAAATCATATTTTAAACAACAAACCTCCTAAGGCATTTAATTTTAATTTTTAATTTACTAACAAAAAATTATTTATTTTTATTTATAATAAATACACATAGCGCGTTCGCCTGTGGTTTTTTCTTTGATAAATAAAACCACAAAACGAAGCTTTTTTTATACATATATTCAATACGATATTTAATTACTATCAGCTGATTAAAAAAAATAAAGGGTGTCTCAAATTTATACATTCAGCTGATAGCGGTTATATCTGGTACAAAACTATTCAATCGTAAAAGAGTTTTATCTAGTACAGACAAGATGGAGACGCACAGACGAATGTAAGAACATTGACATCTTTCCTCATACCAATTAAGAATATACAGTTTATGGGATCACCAATACTATAAAGGTATTCTAAACATAATTATATTATTTTATAGTGTATAGTTTATTACCTCGTGTCACTGTCAGTGCTCTAGTGACCTAAAAAAAACTAAGTTAATAAAAGCATCTGCTACGAATGGATTTTTCTAGCATTTTTTTTTTTTTTTTTTTTTTTTGAAGAAGACAACTATTAAAGATCAAGAAAGTTTAGTCTGAAAGTCGAAATGAAATGAGAGTATATCTGGTCAAACTTAACCTCTAAGAAACGTCGCTATAGCCTCATTTTAGAAGTACTGCATATACAAACCTACCCCAAAATTTTTAGTTTTTTGCATATTTGTTTTTTAATCTAGGAATTATAAATTTTATAGGAAAGTCCTAATAAAACAAAAGACCTAAAAAATGAGATTTCTAGAACCTATAACGATTTCCACTTGTTTTATATCAGTGATGGGCACAAACACATGCGCTTCTTAGAGAAACAGCTATACCTTTTTAAATCGCATATTCTCTTAAAATTTCTCTGACTGCTGTGTATGTATTTATCTTTATAATATTTTTGTGAATTTGTGTTCTAATTTCTTTCTAGATTTTTTTTTTTTGTTGCCGTTATTATTTCCATTATTACAAAGTATAAATTTCTAAGTGCGCCAAAATTTTGTAGTAAATTATTAATTGTAAAATGAAAAGTAATTTAATTTGTCATGGATAAGCTTATTGTCGTATGTCATCGTCACCTTCTTATTAGCTACAACAACATTTTTATAGTAGCGTCACCTTTTGCTACCAAAAATATTAGACAGGTTTTTTAACATTTATGACTTTACGAATTTTCGACGACATACTTTCTGTCATATATGGGTGGTGCGCATTGTCATTCAAGCATGAAATCTAAAGCGAGCGTTAACGTACGTTGACTTGACGAAATGACAACACCTCCGATGCCTTTATATATAAATACTCAAACGTCTGCGGCTGAATCATATTTATTCCGCTATAATTTTTTCATTATTTTTTTTTTTTTGCAATATGATTTTTCTATATCAAGTTCAAAGTTAGCGCCCGCTCGCTCGCCTTCCTGTTTTAATTCTGTTTATCCAATTATTATATTTTGTTTAGAATTTTATTTTTGATGTCTCTCTTATTTCATGCTCGATAGATCTGAAATTGCTATAATCTTATCTCGTTTGCTCGGTTGCAATTGAATTTTCCGGTTTTTCACTTACAGAAAACACAAAGCTTATCTTTGTATTATGAACTGAAATAATTTGAAGGCGTCGTCGCAGTCAATATATATTGTCAAGTAATTTGTTTCGATTTCATTGTCGTCTGACTTCTTTATTTTGAATATAAACATTTTTCTTATTTATTTGTTTTATTTATTTATTTTTTTTTTTTTTGTTTAGGTTGCATAGGTCATGAGAGTGTATGTGATAGATTTTTGTAATATTAGTCATATTGTAATTTAGTCGTGGAGAATTGTTTAGATAAGAAAATTGATACACAAAGTTTGCAATTTTTTTTTTTTACGGAATACTAGAACGTGCTTTGTATGAAAGTTTTTTTTTTCCAGAAAATAGATAAGAGAAATATTGCCACAGAAATTTTTTAGATAAACATTTTCTAAATGTAGCAATAAGATGATTCAATAGAAACTTTTAAAATTATTAAATAGAAAAAAATACCACTCTGGGATTTGAAATTGGGCTATATTGTCTTTCCAGTAAATGGTTTTTGTAAAAGAGATCAGCATAATAGGTATACAGTGAGTACAACAGAATGTTTACTGTGTACAATACACACTCATTTCGCATTGCTCTTAAATTTACTCATACTGTTCGATAAAACAACAAGACTTGCACAAACAGAGTGAGTATGTGTTTGATAATCGTCACATTTAACAGAATTAAGTATTATATCATTAATTCCTTTCAAATATAAACTAAATATACTGCACTTTTTCACTTTTATAGTGTACAATAAATAATGAAATGTTGATTACATTTGGCGCTTTGCCTTATTTCTGTCATTTTGCGTATATAAACAACAATAAGCGCAGATATTCTTATAAAGCATATGCTACGACATACATTTATACAAATATATCTAGAATTGCCATATAAGTAAAGGCATACATAGTTTATAAGGCATATTTATCTGCAGTAGTAGTAGTAGTAATCAGAGTTTTTGTTGTTGTCGTTTTAATCAAAGTAAATTTTTTCAATTGGATAAGTTGTCGTTATCAAAAAAGCACGACGTACTGAAAAAATTACTAGAAATTCTTCATATATATATATATAGAAGACCGACTATATATATTAACGATTATAATGTTTACTTCGATTGTGTTTATATTGCTGTCGTCGTCGTCGTCGTCGTGGTTTTTGTTGCTAATTATCTTTATATTTTTTCTAATTAATTTGCAAATGCTCATCTTATTTTGCATACTACGTTAATTTGCCATGAATCTTCTTCTCTTTTTCTCTATATAAATAAAATATTACTAAATACAGTATAAATAATAAACTTACCTCATAGCTACGTTTGAACGAATTATATTCCTGTAATGTACGCGATACATTACGTTTTGTTGTTGAGATCTCTTGTATTTCTTTATCTAAGATCAATTTAAGACGTCGTACAACTTTATTCTCCGTATCCAGTTCATTTTCTACAATACACTCGGCAATTGACTTTTCCAATTCGCCTGTAAGAAAGTAAAGATAGGGAGAATTTTAAAATATGAAATATATTACAATATATATTTTATGTATCTACATAAGTGAGGGTGGTGTTTGCTATTCGAGTGTTTTCTTTACATTTTTTTTCTCTTTTGTTCAAGTATCTTAAATGATATAAAGACATTCACATCAGCTGAAGTGAGGAAGTCTAATCAACAGACTTGTCGAGTTTCATTTCTTTTATACATTATACATATATTTTAAAGAGAAGAAAAAAAATCTTTATAGCATATAAGTGTGAAGTGCATACATATATATATTTTTTTTTTATGCGGTATGCTAAAAATATGTCGATAGGCTACTTGAACTGTATGTAGTATTGTATCTTTTTTATGTTGTTGGTAATCTCAAGTTATTAAATGCTTACATAATTTTTAGAGCGAAAATTACATGAGAAATGGGAGTCTGTTATATAAGCTTTGCAATGAAAGCAATTCTTTTAAAAATTGTAACTTCAAATGAAGTTTATAGTGATATCGAAAGTTAGAATTAAAAAAAAATCATTACTAAATCTTAAAATTTGGGGAGTTTCCTAAAAGATATCCATCGATTTGACATACAGAAATATATGCTGTTCTGATTTTCTACGCTTTCAGTACAAAAACATATAGAATGCAATTTAGAACTGTTTTTTGCTGTTCATATGAATGGCTGGACATGAAAAACAAGAGACAGACGGCTATAGCATTGCTAAAGTATCCAACAACGGTGAATGTTTCATGACTGTCGTACGATAAGTTAATTTTGAATTCCATAAAGAACGATCGAAACAGAAAATTCTTAAAATTACTAAAGAAAGATCAAAGGAAATCGAAGTAAGTCCACGATTATTACTGCAAAATGATCTACTGTATACAAAGAAATCTGCAACATAGGTTCCAGGAATTTTAAACTGTAAAGTATGTTGCGTTCAATATTTTCTAAGCAAAATCTCATATGTCTCAAGTCTATTTTTAATTTAAAAGTTATAGATCTAGTGTTGCTTCACTTCCATTATTTCAAAGTTTAAAATTATATCTAATTAATCATATTGGCACAACATACATATATCGTATATATTTTTCATATACACTGCAGCTGATGCTTAGCAGTCACTTTTACTTTCCATTTTTCCGCTTATTATGTTATTTATCCAAGCCAATTCAACACAACTATAAACAATTCTTTTGAAATTTAAATTAAACGCATAATAAATTTTTCATTCAAAATGACACGAGCAGTGAATACACAACACATTAACAAAAAAATATATAAATATAATGTATAAAAAATACAGATAACAACAAAAAAAAAAAAAAAAAAAAAAAACCACATTCGTAGTTATAAAAAAAAAATATTATTTAAGATAAATAACAAAAGGCAAATAAGCGAAAAGAAAGAAAGCAAAAAATGAAAAATAAAAATTGTAATAAAAATAACTTTTTTAAAACAAGAAACCAAAATAAAATCTCTAAAGAGACAAGCTTTAAAATTACTTAATAATGTAACAAAATTTTGTATACCCTACAAAAAGTTTATGAAAACTTTCAAGCTAAGATTATAGAATAATAAGACAATATCCAACCGGATATATGTGATTTTTAGTCACAAATCTTGGAATCTAGTTTGCAATAAAAAAGGAAAACATAAATATAAAATTATCTACTGATAACAACATTTTTAAAGTCCATATTACTATATTTTATGGGTAATATTTTGTATAAAATATTACGTCAATTGTTAGATACAAAACTTTCAACAGTTTTTTAAAATATACAGAAAATAAATCGTGCGTGTTTCTGTGCTGAGAGAACTTAAAAGAAATGCAGATACATTTTTCCCATATTGTCTAGTGGTTAGGATATCCAATTTTCATGCGGTTTCAATTGTGTTACAAACTCTACAAAAATTGTCTTAAAACCAATACAAACTTGAATGTAGTGTACAATACAAAACGAACATAGCGACTTAAAAGTCAAGCATAAAAAAAAAATACAAAATATAATGAGCGTTGTTAAATAAAAATAATAAAAAAAAAGTAAAATGCCACAAGGCCACCAAAGCGCAGACAAGGCGAGGCCAAAAACGCCAACTAGCAACGTTAGCACCCAACTGGCCCACAGACTCTCAACAGACATAAATACTTACATATGTACATATATACATAGAGATACTCTATTCAAGCACGCACATCCGCACGCCCAAAGGTAAAAATAAAATTCCAGACATGGTTATTCTATTTGTGCCATCTAAAATTAGTTTTTGGGGGTTGCTCAGCTTAAAATGAAATGAAGTAGCGGTCACTTCAAACTGTTTAATATGAAATAATGGTCATGGATTATTGAATACCCTTTAGTCAAGGCCACATATATGTTGTATGCATGTATTTAAGTGATTTTTATTAGAAACGTATGGACTATACAAGTAGTAATTTTTTGGTAATTTTCTAGTCTTACGTATCATGGAATTCATATAGCCGGGTGCACAAAATTTCTGCTACTTGTTGTCACATAAAATACTAAGAAACGAATAAAGCCTTCCAAATTTATTAATGCAGTAGCGTGCATTTATAGAAAGGGTGCGACGACAACGCCGACATAATATATTTATTTATTTATTTACTTTGATGTTATGTGATGACATGATGAGATGCCATTGCTTGCCGGCGCACCCAAACTTACAGCTTATTACAACACCACAATCTTTTACGCTCTCATCGTCTCTTTTTTTCTCTTTCTTCACATATATCACTGTTCCTACGCCCTTATCAAACTCACCGCAATTTGCCAAAACAAAGTGTAATGGCATGTCCTTGGATAATTCCTTCGACGATTCATCCAAAGCTTGACCAATTTTATAATGCGGATTCTTTTTAACGCGTTTATCATATTCTTCCAAATTGTTGTTGTGATTACCGCTGCCATTATTACTGCTACTACTGCTGCTGCTACTGCTGACCGCGGGTAGTTTACGCAAGATTTTTTTCAATTGTATCACGATAACGTTCCACTTGTTTTTCAATGAGTTCAAGCTCAAAATCTTTGCAATCGGTTTTGTTTGACCTGTGCGGAATAAAAATAAATAAATAAAAAAACATTAATATGTAAGTTAACGAGACATGCATAATATTTTAAGATTTTGTTAAAGTTTTTGTTTTCTTTTTTTATGCAATTATCGAGTGAATGAATAATTGATTCGTGAGTGTGAGTTTGTATAGAGTCATCAGCGCCTATCGTCGTTGTTTTTGTTGTTTGTTTGTTGTTGTAATGAGATAAGCATTCAAATATTAGCAGCACACTTGTGCGCTCATATCATGCGACGACTATCAAAACAGCAACAACAACAACATCAAATTTTGTAAGAAAACATAATAAACTTTGGCATTGAAGTGCATCGGAATGTTTTTTTTTTTTTCTTATATGAATTTTCTTTCTGCTTCACCGCGCTGCATTTCCAATGTCCATAACACTTGATTACTGTTGCTGCTATTTTTGTTGTTGTTGTTTTTGTTGGCCTTTGAACTTCTCTTTCATTCTAACACACGAACGAACGCACGCACTGACATACGCACGCATATTTATTTACTTCGTCTGCTGCTTACCTCGATAGATTTTCTGCCGCAATTTTAATTTTCGCAAATTGTTTCTTCATTTTGTTGCTTTGCTATTTTCGTTGTTTTTTGTGTTTGTTGTAAATTGTATTAAGTAACGCGCAACTTTTTTTTTTTTTTTTGTTTTTGATTTTTTCCGTTTCGACCGTCTCAATTTTTGTCGTCTTATTTCTATTAGTTTTTTTTTTTAATGTAGCCAATAACAAAAATTAGTCATTCTCCGCCGACGACGTTCAAACGAGTAATAAGAAATAATACAATAAAAAAAAACAAAAATGGAATAGCTATACTCGCTATATGTACTATTTACACATAGAAATGAAAAGCTGTACATTGTATTTTATATAGTTGTTTCCAATTGCTGCAAATGGCGAGATATATTAAACAAAAAAGTTGTATTCTGTGCATAAGTGCAAGCGAAAGAAAAAATAATGTAGTGGTGTTGCCAGACTTGTGTTCTTGGTAAGGCAGGTGTTAATTGGAAAACTATATAAATATTTAGAACCCTCCTCAATTTTTGTTTCTTAAATAGAACATAGAAATGAGCTATCGCGGTTAAAAAATTAATTTTTTTTTAAATTTTTATCTACATATTTATCTCTCAAGCAAAAGACAAATATTCTAGTTGAATTTGTAGATAGGGGAGCCCCCTAATTTGTTTTGTATAGAATTAGTGTACGTTAATATTTCTACAAAACTATTTATCAATTGATAATACTGCTATTTGTGATTAAAATATTATGCATATATATAGAATTTTCTGTGTTTTTTTTTTAAATTATAAAAGAATAAGGTTGTAAGGTTGTGCAATCATTTAAAAATTATTTTTATTGTTATTTAACATGATATATGAATCAACATTGCACCACGATGACGTGTTTTATGAATGCCCATGCTATGTGTTAGCAAACAATAACTTTCATCTTTTAATTAATATTTTTTTTTTTTTTTATTGATGATAGCATCAAGTATTAAGTACTTCAACCGCAAACATTTCATTTTAGGCCCAGAACTTGTTTTTCTAATATTCGTACTGATTTAAAACTTGTTTCAATTAAAATTTCGAACCTTATTTCATTTATTCATGTTTTGTACGAAAATGCATTTTTGTTTTTTTTTTCAAAACGCAACTATTCCATTAAAATATTTCATACATATTCGAAATGTGGTGCAATAAAGTGTCATATCCGCTTCGAAAATATTGTAATTTGCTCATCTCAAAAAAATAGTTTCTCATCTCTAATTATCTTTTGCAGCCCTGTGTCACATCAAAACGCTTGCTCAGCTGCGAAAGCAACAACAACGACCGCAAAATTAAACGCGCACGTGTTGCGTGCATTAATTTTTATTCATATTTTCCTAAAGTGTTTATAATTGTATCAAATATGAATCAAAAATTAAGCAAAAAAGCGCTTAAGGCTTTTCTTGATGAAGAACAAGAGTTTGTTACGGATTTTCTCTACACATACGATGTGCCGGAGACCATTGATGGTGAGTTTTCGTTTATCTGTCGCATTTTTTAATGTATTTATAAATAAATATTTCAATTGAATTTTACAGAAACTGATGTCGACAATTATTTGCTTACCAATGACAAAACCGTAGCAAAAGTTAATGGCGTGAATAATGCCTCCGTTGATGAGCTACAAGATCGGCTGAATACCATAAAAAATAAAATGCGTCAAAAGAAACGTCCCAGCACAGAGCGTGCCAAGCAAAAACGCGAAGCGAAGAAATTAAGGAAAAACAAAGAATTCAAGAAAGTTCTCGTCACCGCAGCCAAATCTATTAAGAATGAAAATTCAAAACTTAATAAAGTCGATGATGGAGATGATGATGATACGAAAGTGGATATTAAGCCCGTCAAGCAGAAACCAATTTTCAATGCTGAAGGTAAAATTGTTTTTCTCGAAATTCGATTTTGCTGCGCATCCTGGCTCCAAGCCAAAGAAATCACATCAAAATCCGCGTGAAATACTTAAAAAGATTAAGGAAACAGATAAGAAGATTAGCGAATTAAAGGAACAAGGTGAAACTGAAAAGGCTGCTGAAATAAAGAATGACCTCGCATGGCAGAAGGCATTCGATAAAGTCGAAGGAAAAAAGGTTAAAGATGATACTAAGCTACTTTACAAGGCCATTAAGAAACGTAAGGATGAGAAGAAGAAGGCAAAGACGAAGTGGGCTGAACGTAAGCAACGCGTTGAAGGCGATAAGGATAAACGACAGAAGAAACGTCAAGAGAATTTGGATAAGCGTAGCAAGGATAAGAAGAATAAAAAACTTAAAAAGTTATCCAAAAAAGGACGTGTTATACCGGGTTTCTAATAAAGTTATTTTAGTAGAAAGTATGTATTTTTCTTTTGCGTTTTTTATAATTAACTGCAAATGTATGTAGTTCTAGCATATAAGACCCTAATGTAAAAAAAAAAAGAAGGCGGAATACCATTACTATCGATTGGGAGTATTTAAACTTAAGGTACTCAAAATAATTAGTGGTAACAATATATAAAAAAGTTAAAAACGATGTTTTAGATTTTAAATTCCATAATGATGTAGATCTTAAATAATTACACTACTCTACATGAATTTTATAAAAGTAGTGGAGGTTTCCGAAGCAATATTCAGTGCTCACTACGTATAAAATTTTCCATAGACCCAGAACTTAACTCTAGAGCTATTTAAAAAAAAAGTTATAGAGCTACAAATACCGTTTGGTGCCATTATCTTTGCTATAATCTTATATTAAAAGCTCCGTTGAAGTTTCAAAGATATAGAAAATGAAACTAAGCTATTCAATTTTTATTGGAAACTTAGACATTTTATTAATTGGAACTTTTCGAAGGATGCAGGAATTGTCAAAACTCACTGGCTACGGAATATTCACAAGCCGCCAATTTGCAAACAAAGACATTATATTAAAAAATTTCAGAGTACTTACACTTACTTAGGCTTTAGGAAAGTTTAAAAGATTTTCTTTTTCACATTTGCTGCACAGCAAAATACATCAAAAAAGAAATATGTAAAAAAAAAGAAAATACTATTTGAAAATCTAAATTTAAAGTGAATTGGTCCTCTTTTCTTGTTTTTTTATCCAAAATTTTCGGTTTTTAAATTTATAAAAAAAAAAAAAACGTTAACGGTTATTTGGTCTCCACTTCGCTGAATAAGTAATGAAAAAAGACAAACAACAAAAAGCGCACAAATAATAGCAACAACAAGAACAGCAATACGTTATAAAAACAAATCAGCTGTTTGCGCAGCTGTTTTTGACATTTGCGCTTAACAACACTGAACGCACTTGTAATGACATCTAAACGTCGAATAATAGCAGCAACGAATATCGGCGACCATAAGAAACGCGGCGGTGTTAAAAGCGATACAACGGCGACGGCAACAATAATAAGAAGCAGCACAACGGCAGCAGCAGTAGCAGCGTAAAAAGATAGCGATAAATAAAGCAAGAAAAACAAGTAAAAAGCAATCAAAATAAATATCTAGCATTTTCACACGAATTTTCCGCGACAAGTCAAACAGCAGCGGCAAAAATAATTGCGTCGTACGTGATTGTTTTTTTTTTGTGTTATTCGTCTTCTGCTCGCTACTCGAAGTGCAGCGCGACTATTACATCGATAAGAATTTTATTGTGAAAAAAAGTAAAAACAAAAACAACTGCGGCGTCAGAGTTAATTAATTTGTAAACTGATTAAATTTTACAATAATAGCAAAAACGAAAAAGAATAATTAAATGCAGAACGCATAAAAATAACCTAAAGCAGCAGCATCCACTCGAAAAAAAAATTTCTGCAGCGGCAGCAAGAAAAAAAAAAAACTCAACAACAGCCGCACACAATTTTTTCCTTTCTTTCTTTCTTTCTTATTTAAATTCAACGCCATTTGCACAAAAAGTGTTGCAGCAAAACAAAATAAAAGTAATAAATTATGAGTATGGTGAAGCGTATCGTCTTGCTGGGTCAGTTGCCTAAGTATGGAGTTTGGTCAAAAGGTAAGTCAGAAAAAAAAAAATAAATATCAACTTTGCGCCCCGTCATTAGTATTAGATAAAAAAGAAATTAAAACAAAAGGAAATGGAGCGCAAAAATAAAAAAAAAAAATGTTATAAAGCTAAAAACTGGTTTGTTACCGCATTCAATTGTAATGGTCTTTGTTTGCTATTATTTCCGCGCGCCACCCGTTGCCGCCATTTCGCTTCGTCATGCCCCACCAGTGATACCTTCACCACCCATTTATGTGGCAACATGCAACATTTTTGTTTTATTTTTTTTTTGTTGCAACAAAGCTAACAGCTTCCCCCTTTATTTCCTGCGACTTTAATGCACACACATACACTCACTTGCATATAAACATTCAGCTGATGCACGTAATCAGAGTACGTACACTGGTTGCCATACATCTAAGTTCACTTAACTTATTTGTTTTAGAATAAATTTTTTTTATTGAAATGATAGTAATGATAACAAATATATTCGACGCTAGTGAACGGTTCATGTCTTAATGAATAATCGTGTTTATAATAAAATATAAGATTCTACAAACTTACTAAAAATATCTGAAACAGATAGACCATTTTTTTCCTCACCTAAGATTAGTTTTGTTTACAAATGTATTTTCTCTGTTTGAGCAACAGGTAGACGTTTCCATATGTTCTGGTTAACGTAATCAGAAAACTTTTCGATTTCAAAAAAAAAAATTTTTTAATACCTTTCGTAAATTTTATCCATATTTAAAAAAATATTAAAAGTTTTAAAAATTAAAAAAATATACTGATGATTAGATCAAAAAATTTTCCGTTTTGAACCACGAATAATTTCTTTGTTTTAGTGATGTATCGAATTATTATTATTTGTGGTAGTATCACACTTAATCTTTCTAAAAATGGTTTCAAACAAAATAATATTTAGAGTCAAATTAAAGAATGCTTTAAAAAACTTTCTAGAAATCTCAAAAAAAAATTTTGACGATTATTGCATTTTTTTATGGTTATTTCACTTTTACTTTTATTATTATCATTTTCAAAAAATAATAAATTAGATGCATCTATGTGTATTACGACCATTGTAGAAACTTAAATATTGAGTATTTGTTTTTGTTGTTTCGCTCATTCAAACGTTTTCGGCTCATTTGTTTTTGCGTATTTAAGCAACAAACAAATAAATATTCTTTTTTTTGCAGTTTATTTAATTTTATTACAAAATCAACACATATAATTGAGTTTTTGCGCTTTATCAATTATGACTGTTTCTTTTTTATAGTAATTATTTGCTCAAATTTGTCTCGTATGATTCGTTTGCCTAAACAAGAACAGCTGCAACGTTTATGGTGCGAGTTGCCGCATTGACAGATCACAGTGGTTCGCATTTGCATTTAACGCAATAAAATTATATGCTGCTGCATAATCAATGAAATTATTTTTCCGGTATTTATTTACATAGACATGTATTTTTACTTTATGCTCAAACTTTCACGCAATATAACTGACATACTATCAACGTGTTTTGATGTTTCAAACACGCAAACATTTTATTATGTCTGTTTATGGTAACTTGTTTGAAATAAAATAAAATATTTTTTTTTCTTTTTTTGATAGTTAAACTTCATACGACGTTGACCATTTGATGAACTTGTACTATTATGTCTATGAAAAGAGTCATGAAAAAAAAATTTTACTTAGACAAATTACACAGGTTTAACATGTCTCAAATGATAGTGCAAGTAGTTTTTCAACCAAAAATTTGACGAATATAAATTTTCTTAATTTGTTTGTACATTTTTAAATATTTCACTCCATTAAGCGTAGTCTTAAAGTCAAACTTTAACGCAAAGTAGGTATTAAAAGCCTTGTATTAGGTATTTTTTTTTTTTTTTTTTTGATTTTTAGCGAATGCGAATATTCGCATTCGCATTCGTAAAAAATTTTTCCATTCGCATATGTATTTTGCGCCATTCGCATACCGAGTTGATGATCTTTTAAATAATTATAGACTATCAAAACAGCTGATAAATTTTCTTTGAAACATGGCTTTATTTGTACAAATGGATATTATAAAACTGTGTTGCAATTAAGTTTATCAGTTAAAGAAAAATGTTTTAACGTCTTAGAAATTTAAAAATATAGTTAGTATTATTTTTTTAAATTTTAATTAATTTGCGTTTTGTAAATTTGTCGAATTTGCTCTTAAAACATAATGTTGCCAAGCCAATTTTAAACAAGAAACTAGATATATCAAATTTCAATAAAAAATATATATATATTTAGAAAAACCAAAAAAGAAAAAATGGAAAAAACAACAGTGATCATGCACTAGAGAAGGGGTTGTGTATTGTTTATGCAATATATTAAATTGTTTAAAAAGAAAAACATGTTCTCACAAACCAGCTTAGTCAGCGGCGGCAAATTTCTAAATATAAAGATATCTCTGGTTGTAACAGACAAGCCGCCGTACAAGGTCTTTTCTTGATTAAATAAATTATCTTAACTCTTAGCAATACATTTAGCAATCTTGAAAACGTGATTTCACATATAATTTTGCAAAATTAAATTTTTTTATACTAACAGATTGTACTTAATTACTGGTTTTAATAGTGGTGGTTTTATTTACAACATTTTGTTTTTTTGATATTATGATGATTTCATACTTGTAAGTCACTTCCAATATAGTCAATTTAGTGTTCTGAATTGCATATCTCTTTGAAAATCTCGAATGGAACCGTACGATATATATGAAATATATATTTGTGCCCTTTAAAAATACAATAAATTACATTTAAAGAAACTGTTACACATCTAGCTTGGCAATTCATCTTGTATAAAAAGCTTCTCACATTTTTTTTTTGTATCTTGTTTAGTTAGGCTGTTAATTTTTTAGTTTTCTAATTTGTTTGCGGTTTTATCGCGTTGTAATAAACATGATTTAAAAAAAACCTTATTACCTAAACAAGGCTATTAAGAAAGTTACAAACAAAAATTAAAAACCTTATATAATTTTTTTAATATCTTACAAAAAAATTTTATATTAAAAGAAAAGTACAAACTTATTATAGACCAAAAACATTCACTTTATGTGTGTGGTTGCCACTACAGCTAACTGCAGAAAAAAAAAGTAATATACTTAAGCATTAAACACTCATGACGCAGGCTAGACTATTTTTAATTTATAATATTTATAAACATTATTTATAAATAAATACTCAACAAGTTTGGCATAAATCGGAAAAAATGCCAGTTAAATACCTTAAGTAAAACATTTAAATAAACTTCCATATTTCCTATTAAAAAAGAACTTTAAAGAGTTTGTATTAAATGATTTTATATAAAATAATACTTAAAATCCATTGATAAAAACTGGTTTTTCATTTAATTGGTTTGTATACAAACAAAACTATTTGTTGTATGAAATTAAACTTCGATTGTCATAAATATAGAACACTGTGAACCACTGTGCAGTGCTCAGTTGTTGTTGTTGTTTATTTTATTTTTTTTTTTTTCTGTCTGATCGACATGAAGGTCGTCGTGTTCGATATAAAACTTGTCGCTACTTATATTATGTTGTTGTTATTGTTGTCATTTTTCAAACGACGATTGCGTAGCGTTTTTCAAAGCTGAACTTGAATTGTCTTTCAGACTTGTTGCTTGTTGTTGGCCATCATCTAAATTATTGGACAAAAAAAAATTACAACAGAAATTTGATTTTAGGTAATGCGTGTAGATACGTGATTAACAAAAAAAAAAATACACTGAAAAAAAAAAACAAATTAAACAAAATTGAAAATGTAGGAAGTAAAACACTTTGAAAACGAAAATGCAGTATTGCTCCTTGAAAACTTTTGAACCGCACCTGTTTTTATTTATTTTTTGCAGCTTCACGTGCGGCAACTGCCAAAGTCAAGTGCAGTTCATTGTACCACAAACAAAAAGACAATTTATTTTAAATATTTATTTTATATGTCATTAACCTATCATCTTCTTCTTTTTGTCTCCCTTTTTTTGTAGGATCCAGCGTAAATAATACACAAGCAAAAACGGTCATATTAAGTGCAAGCAGACGAAATATACATTTGACATGTATACCACGCCGGCAGCATGCTGAAGCCGTACTCAATTATATTGATATAACAAATGCGTTACCCGTCTATCCGATTTGCTCCAGTAACGATAATGGCAGCAGCAGCAGTAGCAATGGCACATCTAAACTCTCAGGCAGCGGCAGCGCCGGCGGCGGTGCCTCAACAACTTCAGGCGGTGATACAACTAGCAGCAGCGGCGGTGGCGGTGCTGGTGGTGATAAATTTATGTCATGCCCGAAATGCGGCAGCGCATGCACACAAGTTGAAACATTTGTCAGTTCGACACGTTTTGTAAAATGTGCCAAATGTAATTACTTTTTCGTGGTACTCTCCGAGGTCGAATCGAAACGTAGTCAACGTGAAGAACCAAAAAATCAACGTAAACCGCCACCACCGCCACAAAAGATTATGGAATATTTGGATCGGCATGTTGTAGGACAGGAATTTGCTAAGAAAGTGTTGGCGGTAGCAGTGTACAATCATTATAAACGCATACATCATAATTTGCCACAATTGAGCAATTCATCAAATTCATCGGGCAGTGGTAATGGCGCTGATGGTTTACCGCGTCCAGATCTCTTACATATTACGGGCATAGGTCACACGTTGAATAGTACACCTGGTACTGATTTGCCGCCGAAATCACAAATGAGTGGTATGGGTATGACTGGTGCACCTGGTGGCATGTCAAATGCTACCAGTGGCTCTGCGAATAGTAGCAGCAACAATGCTGGAAGTCAAGCAAAAACCGGTTCTGACATCTTGGATAATAAGAGTACAGATGTAAAGCTGGAGAAGAGTAATATTATTATGCTTGGTCCAACGGGTTCTGGTAAAACATTGATTGCACAGACAATTGCGCGTTGTTTGGATGTGCCATTTGCTATATGCGATTGTACTACACTGACGCAAGCGGGTTACGTAGGTGAAGATATTGAAAGTGTCATCTCGAAGTTACTGCAGGATGCGAACTATAAGTAAGCTATTTAAATATTTATTTAAAGAAAAATATATAATTTTATATATAAATTTTTTTTTTATTTAATTTCAGCGTTGAGCGCGCACAAACCGGCATCGTATTTCTTGATGAAGTCGATAAAATTGGTGCTGTACCTGGTATACATCAATTGCGCGATGTCGGCGGTGAGGGTGTACAGCAGGGCATGTTAAAAATGCTTGAAGGTACTGTAGTTAACGTACCGGAACGTAACTCACCACGTAAGCTGCGTGGCGAAACTGTGCAGGTGGATACTACGAATATTTTGTTTGTTGCTTCGGGCGCATATACGGGCTTGGATCGACTCATTGCGCGTAGATTAAATGAGAAGGTTTCTAAATTGACTCATTTTAATATAAAAATGTTTTCTAATAATTTTAAAATGTATTATTTTAGTATTTGGGTTTCGGCATGCCATCATCCGGTTCATCTGGACGCCGTGCTGCACAATCTGCTGCTAATCCCATGGATAATGATCAGGAAGAACGTGATAAATGCTTAACCAAGGTGCAAGCACGTGATCTCGTCGAATTTGGCATGATTCCGGTATGTATTTTTTTGCTTTATATAAAAAGAATAACGAATCAAATTAAATTTTTTTTTTTTTTAATTTTTTAGGAATTTGTTGGACGCTTTCCGGTCATAGTGCCTTTCCATAGTTTAAATATAAATATGCTTGTTCGCATACTCACTGAGCCGCGTAACGCATTGATACCTCAATATAAAGCCTTACTTGGTCTTGACGAAGTTGATCTTTCGTTTACTGATGAAGCGGTTAAATCGATTGCCACACTTGCCATGGAAAGACATACGGGAGCACGTGGTCTACGTTCTATAATGGTATGTATTGAGTTGTGTTAATATTTGAACAAGCTTTAAGCATTTAGTGTTATATTTTTTATAATATAAAATTGTACTCGTCTTATTAATATGCTCTTTTTTTATTTCAACACCTAGGAACAACTTTTGCTCGATCCAATGTTCATAGTGCCCGGCTCAGATATTAAAACTGTACACATAACCGCTGATTATGTTAAAGGTGATGCACAACCAGAATATGTACGAGAAAGTGATGATGCAACAACAACAGCAAGTGCAAGCGAAACTGAGACCGAAACTGCAACAGCAGAAAGTAAAAATTACGAGGACAGCGAAAAAGTACGGCTTACACAATAAACAAAATAAAACCAAATTCAAATTATAAACAACCAACACCACCAGCACTCGTTTACGTTAAAAAGAAAAATTAACTAAAAAACAAAAAAAAATAGATTTTAAATCGTTAAAAAAATGTCGCGCTATAAGGGCATATCAAATGCATGCTATGAAGACAATCTTTTCGCACGCATGTGATATGTGCAGAGCTCTAGTTTAATTAATTTTGATTTTATTTTAATTAATTCTTTAAAGCATAAATATTTTTTTTATTTT
The DNA here is from genome assembly GCA_018903435.1 of Leucophenga varia. Lineage (NCBI taxonomy): Eukaryota > Metazoa > Arthropoda > Insecta > Diptera > Drosophilidae > Leucophenga > Leucophenga varia. Next base: position 6,241,312 of record JAEIFJ010001870.1, read on the forward strand.
GAACTAAACGCGCAATGCTATGTCACGCGTTTAGCTGTGAATTGAAACCAAAATTCGTTATTTTTTTTATTATAAACTAATGTTGATTAGCAGCTATGAAGCATTACCTATCATTTGCCTATATACACAATTAATCATTAAATAATTTTTTTAATTAATTAATTAATGTATTTCGTTTTTAGTATGTTTATTATTGATAAATGGATAATTCTCTGAGATGCAATTAAAATTGAATCGATGAAATCGACAAGAGAAAAAAATGAAAACCGTTTGACCATAATTAGCGAACAAGAAAATTTATTTAAAAAACAAAAAATATTTCTTTATTCATATCTTAACTATTTCTATATATAAACTATATTTACCATTTAAAGTTTTGTGATTACTAAAAATTTGTAATGCGCTAATTTTTAGCTTAGAAAAAACAAGAAAAATTAGAAAATATATAAAGAACTAAATAATTAATTGTACTAAGCGTTCAATGTAAAAAAAAAAATAAAAAGAAAACTAAATTGAATATAATAAAAAAAAATTTGTATTTAATAACAAAAAAAAATTATGGCAAAGAAAAATTTTTATAGCAATTAAAAAAATCAAACGAAAAAATTAGTGACTAACAATTTTTGTCTTAGTAATTAAATAAATAAAAAATGAGTTTTTCTTTAGTTGATAAGTTAAAAAAAATTAAATAAATAAAAAAATTGTGTTATAACAAATTCGATTTTTTTTCTTAAAATCAAAAAAAAAATATTTTTTTTGGCTAATTAGGTATTTTTATTATTAAATTAAATAAAATTTGCACAAATTTTATTGCACTACAATAAATTTTTGGCTAGGAATCGACTAAGATTGGGTGTACTAGAAGTTTTATTATAGTTATTTTTTTTAGTATTTTTGAAAATAAATAAAAGTTTTTTTTTTAATTATTGCACTTTTTTTAAAAACTTAAAGCATATTTTGTATGCTTTTTATGTATTTTTTTTTTTTTAAATTAATATTTTTTTCTTTTTGTATAAAAGTTTTGTAATTTAATAAATATTTTTTTGTTTGTTTGTAAATTAAAAATTAAATAAAATTATAAAATCTGTAATCATTCATTCATTCTCTTCCGTTATGAGCAATTCATATTCCTGTGCCGCAAAACGATCCCAATCAGAGGTCTGCAAAAAAAAAAAAAAAAAAAAAAAATATTAAGTCGAAATTTCACAAAGAAATGTTAAACATTTTTTACGCACATATTCATCACGTTGTGATGCAAATGGATCGCGTTGTTCATGATCCAAATATTTCTCTAGATTAAAGAACGTATCGAAGAATACATGTGTCATCTTACAACGTTTAAGATCGCCCAGTGTAATGCAATCGCGATTTTGTGGCTTAATCATATCCAACATCTGAAAATTAAAATTACAATAAAAATTTTATTTCTTTTTTTATACAAAATTATTCAGTTTAAACTTTAAGACTACTACTTCGTGTATCTAATCAGGAATTAAAGTCACTGTTACCAGCTAAATTCACTGTTAATGATTTAAGTCACTGTTACTGGCTAAAGTCACTGTTATTGGCTTTATTTACTGTTACTGACTAAAGTAACTGTTAATGGCTAAAGTTCCGGTCACTAGCTTACTATAAGTCACTCTGACTTTCTAAAGTCACTTTTACTGACTAAAGTCACAGGCTAAAGCCTCTGTTACTGGCTACTCCAACTCACCTGACACAGACAATCCTCAAAAGGCAAACACTCAATACCAATACCCTCCATACGCTGCTGTTGTTCTTCATAGAAATATTCCAATTCATACATTGACAGCACACCATCACCATCAATATCCATGCAACGAAACCAATACTCAATAGCAGTCGGTGTACGTTTATCCTCTTCGGAGAGTATGAACCAAACAAATTCTGTATATGACATTTTAGGCTCCTCATCTGGTGACTTTTTATTATCGCTACGCGTAACACAACCCGAGAAAATACGTTCAACAATACGCGTAGATAGTGCATGATCGCTGTGTCGCGCTAAATCTTCCTGATTGATGAGCAAATCATGATCCTTATCCAATTCCCAGAATTTACAATAGATGACGTAAAAATGTTCATAACTGAAGAAAGCCATAATTTGATTTATGTCGTCCTCTTCTTCAAGTAGCGCAATGATCTGTAAATAGGAATGCATTAAATAAAGATATAAATTACTAACTTTAATACGATTACCTCCATTAAATCTGAACGCTTCAGTTCTGCCATTGATATCTTATTGGACCAGCTACGATTTACTGAATAAAATATTCTTGCGATTACCGTATGCACATATCTGGAATGAAACTCAGTCGCTTCCTTGAGAAAAGCCAATCCGGGATGTGTATCAACAACATCCTGCACCAGTGGCACTAAATCTTCGGGTATTATATACGAACGAAAACGCTGTCCACGTGATAAAATATAAATGAAACGTGAGGCAGGCTCATGGCAATAGATATTCATTCTGTATGTAAAAAGAAATATTAAATTTCAAAATCAAAAGGAATCGACAACAGAAATTATTTACTGTTTCCAAAATTCCACAAAACGCTGTCGCTCTACCAAGCCCATATTATTATTTTGCTGACAGAAGACCATAACCGGCATACGCCAATAGAATGGCATACCACATATTTTGAGAATACGCGGAAGTTCATCCTTTGTTACTTGATTGTTTGGAAACGAATCGAATGCGGAGAGTATACCACGTATAACACGTTCCATGGCAATCGTTGGCTGTGGTTTGCCATGTGGAAAGTAGAATCTGCAAAAAAAAAAAAAAAAAATTATTTTAATATAATTTTACAATCAGTTAAATGCAAACATTTTGATCCCATTTCTATTAATTAATCAATAGTTCAGAAATATATTAGTAAATTTGTTTCAACGTTTGTTCTTATATCTCGTGTTCCGTCGGGCCAATTTGACAAAATACTGACTCAAATTAAATATAAATTAATCTACTATAAATTTCTACTTCTTAATTATAGGATCTGCTCATAAGTTCAAATGCTAGCGTCCAATATAAATTCTTCGGTTTAAACGAGATCTCTCGCCTACAATTTTTTGGGACGCCCTTTTACAAACGAGTTAAGTTTGTTTATCAAAATTACTCTGTTCTCTGGTGTACTATGGTCGCTACACTTTTGAATAGGAGAGTCTTAAAGATTGTTGCACTAAACCGAAGATGTGCTGCTGCGGACAGATGGACAAAATATTATAACTCCGATAGTTATTTATAGATTTTAATTTTAATTGGCTTGTTTTCTACGTTAAAGTATCAGCTTTATAAAAAATTATTTTTAAAAATTTTGAAATTTTTTTTTTTGAAAAATAAAAATTTTCAGCGTTTTTTAGGCTTTATCATCCGAACTATTGAGTCGATGTCAAAGTTATGTGGGAAAAATTTTCTGAAAATTCAATTATCTTTAATTTGAATGTCACTTTGAACAAATTACCTCGGTGGATTTCGAGATATGCTTCAATTCGCTGGCACAGTTTAAAAAAATAAATATAAAAACAATCCATCAACAAAATTTTCAGTAGAAAAGTAAGTTAAGGTCTAAATTTCTGCTAATTAGTTTAATAAATTAAGTTAATTTAATATTTACCTTGGTATATAAACACTTTTTGTTGAGCGTATCTCTTTTTGCAGCGAATTTTGTTCTTGCGACGGTGCTGGCGGTGTTGCATGTAGTTTAACCTGTTCAAAAAAAATTATATTCATTAATAAATTTTACATAAATTATACACATTAATCTTGCAGATAACTTTTGTATATTGTAAATTTTCATATAATTATAATCGACGCCTTCAACTTTTGCTGAGACTTCTTCTTTACTCACACACACGTCTTGGAATATGTTTATGCTTAACTGCCATATAAATAATTGAAATTCTTTTTTTTTTTTTTTAATACATAAACAACGCATATAACTCGATATCTAACGAACTGAGTAGCTTCGTAGCGCCGTATTGCCACTTTATAAAATCACTTGAAAATATTTTGCATTTGTTTAGACAGAAATCGTTTTTCACGCCCTCGAGTTTTTGGAAGTTTTTTTTTTTTTTGTTGTTTTGTTTTTGCTCAAAAGTAATCTTTGTACACACCCATGACGTACATTTTTGTTGTTTTGTTATTGTTGTTGTTGTTGTATCTTAATTTGCATATATTTCTTCCAGTAATAATTTAGTATTAACATATTATTTTAAATAAACAAATCGAATTTTTACTTAGTTTAGTATATTTCGAAAGGAAATGTGTAAAAATAATAAGTGAAGCAAAGCAGTGCTTTTTTTTCGTAATTTAAACAAAAACTATTTGTTTATTTAGTTTGTCTATACTATAAAGCGACTTAGGAGTAAATTCAACAAAAATCAAAAAGTTCTTCTCCCACTACGTGCTTTGCTAAGTATGATGGGGATAGACCCATTCTTATATAGAGATTACCCGTAGGAGGATAAGCAATTGACACTGAAGCACTTCCCTACCAACAAAATCACGCGAGAAGTCTTATAAGTAAGAGACTAAGAACAGGACTGCTGCAAGTAGATGGCTGTCTGCTAACAAAACGAAACAAACCGAACGATGACTGGTATGCGAAACTTTTGGACCGCAGTTTTCTCATCAGAACAGCAGACCAATTCAAAAAAAGGTAGTCGCTGTCTCTAGATTTCTTGTCAGGACCAAACAATCACAGAAAAAATGTAGGCTAATAAAAATGTACTCTAAAAACAGAGCTTATATAGAGTCGATTTTCCAAGCATTCCATACCTATCTGCTCAGAAATAATAAAATCAATTCACACAGAATTTTTCTAAAATATACTTCTAGGTTATTCAAACATTTTCTTTTAAATATATTTTCCATTGAAAATCACACATATAAACATTTCACTTGTTGTATTTTTCAAATACTTCATGGAAAATTGACTTGTAAAAATGATTAAGGAGAAACGTGAAAAATTAGACATTTCTGTAGTTTCAAAAAAAAAAAAAAAAAAAAATAATAATAAATAAAAAAAAAAATACAAAAATATTATTTAAATAAAATAAAACTAAATTTAGTGTAATATACAAACTATTAATCAATAAAATAATTTTCAAAAAATATAATCAAACAAACAACTAAAAAAATGTTTAATATTTGTGACTTCTTCAATTAGAAAATAGTTAAAGTCAAAACTAAAACAAAAAAAGAAAATATGTAGCAATAAAATTTGTCTAAAATTTCATGCTTTACTTTAGATATTTCTAAGCGTTTTTCATACACTTTCCAGATTTTTTTTACTCTTTTCTATTTGAAAAAGTTACTATTTTCTATTTGAAATAGTTTAAAATATTTTATACTCTTGCTTACAATTTAAAGCTCATTTTTTTTTGATTTTCCGCTCCTATATGTTTATGTGCGGCGTATGAAAAAAAGAAACACAAACAAAGAAAACGTATTCGTCTCGTATAAGTTATCGTGCACATTTTTCTTTTAAAAAATATTACGCATACGCAGCACATGGAAAGAAAAAGCAAGCAAAAGCATAGACAATAAGAAAGATCTAAATTACGCATACGTCATGTTGTACCTACACATATACTATATAGTATATATATATATAATACATTAATACATTATAATAAATTAAGCAAATAAAAATATATTAACTAGAATCTATTTCAAGCACAAAAAAAAGTACAAATTCTACGTATTCTATGGCGTTCTGGCAGACTTGTATACGCTTGATTTCTTGCTGCTTTGGTTTTCTTGTTCTTTTTGCCAAATTAATAATTTTATACAAATGTGGCAAAAAAATAAATAAAAATAAAAATTAATTTTTCCAAATTTTCAAAAGAGAAAAATTCTAATTTTTTTTCTCAAATTATTTCGCTTGTGTGGCTTTTGCATACTTTAATAAAATAAATATATTAACAAACTATTTATTTACACACTAAATTTTGTTTTCATTTGCGAATGCCCTTGGAGCTACAGTTTGGGGTATTATTAATTTGCCGGTAAGTTTGTAACAGATTAGAGTAGGCATCATAGATTTCATGACGCATAAAAGATCAGAGAAAACTCTATCTTGACCGGTCTATCTGTCTGTCATCTTTCTTCCTGTCTATCTGTCTCCCTCATTTTTTTTATTTAACAATTTTAAAATGTTATTTCGCGCATTATTATTTCGGTTTAGCTGAAGTTCAAACTATTTTCTGGCTTTTTTTTTTTCTTAATTTGTGTAATTAAGCGATTAAACAAAAGAAAAGCAAATATGTATAAACTATTCAGCACATTTAGAATAGAAAAAATAAAAATAAAAAATAAAAATATCAATATAAATTGTTGATTGTACAATTCGTCTACGTTACAATCGTGATCGTAATCAATTTTCCGTTTGCTGTTGACGAGCTTCTATCTTTGTGTATGCATGTGTATGTGTCTGTTTGTATCTTTGTGTATGCCTTTGGCAAACGTTTTAGCGCAACCTTAAATCAATCAATGATGCTACTAAATGTATTTGTATATTTCTTGTCTATAGTTTTCATCTCTATTTGCTCTTGTACTGCCATCTCATTCCTAGAAAGCTTCCACTTCGTAGCGTACAGTTGCGTAGCGTTAAGAGGGAATTTTGTAAAAAAAAAAAAAAATATTAAATCTTAAGAACAAAAAGGATTTGTATATTTTTCAACGAGATCCATTAAAGTTCTTCGTTAAACAATTTTTTTGCCGCCATTTTGTTAACATAATAGCCGATATGCCAAAGAAGTATGCAGCTAGTTGTCTTACGTCAAGGGCTATCGAAAAGATATTTATTTAGTTTAGAGCAGCTTTCCAATGCTTAAATATTTTCCACAAAAGTATTTAAGTACATTTAGTGTATATTTAGCGCAATCTTTAGGCCAAGGTCAGCAAAACAAAATTTATATTTTTTAAAATTATGAAAACATTTTCCATTTAGAAAAATAAAGATAGCATCGGTTTTTGTAGCAAAAAATCTGTTGGTGTTTTAAGAAATAGATTGAATGACTATGAAATTTTGAAATGAATACGAACAGCGTTAGTTGTATTATTCGCTGCCAGACATGTTTAATGACGACAACATTAACATGTCCTTTCTTCGGGCTTTGTATCTGTTACATGCTGACTTGCCTTATACTTTATCACAGATACAAATAGACGCAAATGTTTGAAAAATCATTTAGCTGTGAAATTTTTTATATTTTGAAACATCATGCATAAAAGTAATTCACATGGCCATTAATTATTTCACTTATTAATTCACCCTTAATAAAAGCAGGCCAATAAAAATTGAGAATAGGAAGACATTTTGACTTAAACTTCGAAAACCTTTTTTATGATGGGTAATCAACTAAATTCTTGTAGCTTTTTTTTACATTTTTTTAAAATAGTTGTTGTTCGCAGGTTGAATTGGAAACTGTTTGCAAGATAAGATGTTATGTAGGTTGAGACAGACAGATATATGAAGGAATTTTAATTATAATATACTAAAAATATATATAATATATTTCACAAAACTGAAGCTGCTACATATTCAACGATGACTATACGAACTCTATTGTGGGTGAGGTCTTTGAAAGAGATAAACATTTTAACTAAAAAAAAAAAAAAAAAAAAAAAATACCAATTACGTGTTCTGGCATGTTTTTTTTTTTTTTTTTTAATTTGAGTTGATTTTTGAATGAAAAATTTAAGCACGTAAAGATTTGAAAAACATTTAAACAGATGATAAATATAATTTTTATGCGTATGGGTCCAAAGTAACCCATAAGCTAGATGAGCCTCAAAATTCAGCAATTTAGTGGAATAATCAATTCTGAATGGAACACTAATTGAGAAATGCTTATCGGACAGTCGGGGGATATCTTTTTTATTTATAAAGTACGTTTTTAGATCGTTTCAATTTTATGTAGTCTACTATATTTCATCAGACCGAAATGTAATGAGTCATAGTAATACAGCGAAATATGCGAATGTACACCATTACGAATGTTTTAAGCAAAACAAAAAAAAAAGAAAACGAAATAACAGCTCCAATCACTTATTAAATTGTTAATAAGATATTATTAGATACTAATTCCACATAGAAAAATCCTACGCAATTACTTATTTCTTTTCAAACTACGTCACTGTCGTCAATAACAATTTTTTTTTTTTTTTTTTTTTTTTTTGATAATACTAAAACGACTTAATTTCAATTTATTTTCATGATCTTCACTAATTGTTTTGTTGTTGTTGTTATTATTTGTTGCACATTGTTTTTTTTTTTTTTTTTTTTTTTTTTTTATTTGGCGTCATTATTTTTGTTCTAAATTTTTCTTTTATTTTCACGAATTTTCAAATTGTTAGATAATCACAAAGCATTTAAAAAAAAATAAGAAAAGCAACTAAAACTAGAAAAAAATTTTAATATTTCATAAAAAAATTCAAAATATTGCAAACTCACCTTAAGTAAACATTTTGGCGGCGTATCGGCGGCATCAGGACGTTTAACATTTATAAATGAATTTCGTACATCTGGACATTTTTCAAACATGAGAACACGTTCTGCCACAGAGCCACGTGTTAATATAGGACGTCCCACTATTTTGTTTTTAAAACAAGCAAAAAAAAAAGATTTTTTTAATAATTTTTTTTGAGCTTCATTTTTTTTTTTTTTTTTTTTAATTAATTACAATTTTTATCCTGTCCATTTGTGAGTATAGCGCGTGCTCCACTAGTTGGCTTGACTTTATTGAGCGTTGGCATTGTTGTGTTTGTGGTGCGTGTAATAGCGACATCCATTGCTGTATTGCTGTCTTCTGCTGCAGCAAGCACTCCTCCGCCGCCGCTGTCGCTTCCACTTGCAGTTTTACCTACACGTGTTTTTGTTGTTGTTGGTGATGTTTCTGTATTGCCGTTAACTAATGTATTGCTGGCAACACTGCTCGTTGTTGTTACAACGGCAGCGGTGTTGCCAATTGTTTCGATTGTGCTGTTATATTCTCCTGTTGCAATATTTTTTGTTGTTGCTGTTGTTGTTGTTGTTTTAAAGCTTGGCTTTTCTTTGGTTGTACGATTTGTTGTTGCTGTTGTTGTATTTGTATTTAATTTACTTATACACGCGGCGCCCGTTGTTGCTGCTGCTGTTGCTGCTCCTATTGCTGCAGCTGTTTCGTGCTCTTTGGTTACTGCCTTAATTAATTTAACACTGTTTAATTTATTGCTTTCGTTTGCATTTGATTTAATCGCCGGCGTTGCTCGTTTGTTATTGCTCGTCGTTTCACTATTTTTATCAGTCGTCGTCGTGGTCGTCGTCGTTATGCATTCGATTGTGGCACGATTTGCATTAGCAGCAGTAGTCGCGACACCACCAGTGATCCTCAAGCCTTCAACAATGGTTGCATCTACTGTATCTTTTGTATTTGTATTTAATTGTTGTTGTTGTTGCTGTTGTTGTGATTTTTTATTGTTAGCCATTGGCGTTTTATCAGCAATCAGCGATTTTGTTGTTTTTGCATTTATTTTTGTTGTATTTGCTCTGTTCTCTGTTTGTTGCGTTGACGCCATTTTGCGCGCATCCATTTTACTCTCAGCTTTTTTTCCCGTTGTTGTTGTTGCTGTCGCCATTTTGTCGCTCTCTTTACGCTGTTCCTTGTTTAATAATTCACTGATTTTTAAGAGATTTTCTGTTTGTTGTTGTGTTAGCAATTTTATATCAAAATTAAGATTTACATCTAAAGTTGGCGGCGCCGGTTGCGTTTGTATTGCATTTTTCTTTTTTATTGTTGTTGTTGTAGCTGGCGTCGGTGTCGGCGTTGACGTTGGCGTCAGCGTCGCAGTTGGTGTTTCTATTTTTTTGTTTGCTATTTTTGTCGTTGTTGCTGTAGTTGTTGCATTCGCTGCGATATTGCCGGCTGTTGCACCTGCTGCTGTTGTTGTTGTTGTTGGAGATTTTGCTCTTTTTTGTGTTGTTGCTGGCTTTTTTAAATGTGTCGTCGCTGCTGTTGTTGTTGTTGTTGTTGCTTTTCCGCCATTTTCTGTTGCAATTTTTTTCATTGTTGAACTTTTTATTGCACCACCGCCACTGATGTTGTTGCTGTTGTTGCTCATTTTAACGCCACGCTGCTCTTTATCCTTTATGACAAATGTATTTACCAATTGTTGTAATCCTTCCGTGCTTGTAGCTCCTGCTGCAACTGCAGCGGCTGCTGCGGCGTTTGTTGTTGTACTAAAAAATCTTCAGCAGCAGCGTTGCCGGTATTTGTTGCATAAATTTCTTGTAATTCAGTTGGCGCCAGACCACGTAAGCGCCATTGACGATATAATGCATCAGCGTGTTCGGTTATTTTCTTTGAAAGTTCTTCAATTTCAATATCGGGATCATTAGCAGCAACGACAGCGGCAGCAGCGGCGCTAGTGGTTAATGCTGCTGCTGTTGTTGTGGTGGGCTTTTGTAGCACGCGCGTTTTACCGGTGCCGCCCACAACAATGCTGCTTGTGCTGCTGCTAATATGGGGGGATGTAGTGGTGTTGGTATTGTTGTTATTTATATTTGACAGCTTTTTTTGTTTTTGTTGTTACTAATGGTGTTGTTGTTGTTTTTGTTGACGATGCTGATGACGATGAAGACGTTGTTGCTGTTGCGGCTTGCATTGTATCTTATAGATACTTTTTTTTTTGTATTTATTTAAATAAAACTTTTTTTTCTTATTTTTTTGTAAACAATTTATGCGATATTTTTTCTTTTTCTTTTTATATTTTTTATTTTTTGTTTAAATAAAATGTTGTTAAATATTTAGTTTTCAACACAAAAAAATTTTTTTTTTATTCTTACTTGCGGCTTTACACTTTTCACATTTTCATTGTGCGCGCTCTATATAGACGATATATATATCTATCTATCTGTATATTTTGTATGAGCGAAATCTATTTTTAAAAATACCAAAATTTCCTATTTCGTGTATTTTCAGATACAAACACAGACACTTTTCTATATATATAAAAAAAACACACACAGATACACGTTGGGAATACTATAGAATTTTTTTAATTTTTTGTATATCTCTGATTGCTACGCTTCCTCTTGTGCCGTTGTACTATTTTCTTTTATAGAAGAAAAACAGACTGAATTTTCTTCCTACTTTTCTTCTTTGAAACACTGCTGCGTTGCTGTTGCTGCTGTGTATTATTGCTTCACATGCACTTTACTTTACTTTTCACTCTTTTCTTTTTTGCATTTTTGAATAATTTCAATTTAATTGCTCTTTAACTTTTTGTATAGATACATTTATTTTATCATCAGCAAGAACGCCAATAAAAATAATTATAATAAAATAACATCATCAGCCGTAGTAGTAGCAACTGCAATTGCTGTTGTTGTTGTCGTCGTAGTTGTTGTTGTTTTATTAATTAATGAAACAAACAAAGGTTAATAAATTTCTTTAAGCACAAATTCTTATTTTTGTAATTTTTATTATTTTTTTTACACATTACACGACGACACGGCGCATGAAAATATTTTATTTTTTATTTTAAATATATATTTTTTTTTTTGACGCGCGCCGTGGAAGCTGCAGCTCCGTGCGAGACTAGACTACGGCACCGTTCAGTCAGTTTAGTACAAATCTACAGGAAGCGAAAAAGCAGCACTACACAAATTACGAGATACACGCACACAAATGCAGTAATACAAATAGAAGCGAGAGATCGTGAGCGAGCGCAAGTGAGTGAGTGACAGTGTGTGTGAGCGCATCGTAGGTTTAAAATAGTAACACACTCAGAGTAAATGTAATGAGTGCGATTAGTTTGGATTGGATATTTATTTCGGCTATAAGTACGATGCTCAAAATTTGTTTATTGTTGTTTTTGTTGTATTTGGGTTTTGCGTGAGTACGCTCACGCCGTAAGTTGAAAATATAGATACAAGGGCCTTATTAGAAGTTCATATGCTACTTCAAATAATAAACATAAAGAAAACTCTCGATAACTATTGGATAAATTCGGCATAATCAATTTAAAAAATTGAAAGTACTAAGCTAGTTTATTTAAAAATAAGAAATATTCAGAAGTGACACTGAAATCTGAGAGTTGTGGTGAAAATGTTTTGCTGTTATTACTCGTTATTCATACCGTTACAACGAGGCTTTAAGCGTTTTGCTTGATTTTATAAGGTAGCCAATATTTTAAATAAAATGTCACCTTAAAACTCAATATATGTATAGGAGCTATAGTTTTGGAATAAGCGCTACAGGTTAAGGTTGGAGTTTAGAGCTACATTGAGACTTAAAGCGTTGTGTTGCAAACAAATGCTGCTTTTGCCTTAAGAAAATATTAACTTTTTAAAGTAAACCTTGTTTTTGTTGTTTTTGTTTTTTTTACGTTTGTGGCGACAGTTTTGAATAATATTTTTACGTTTGAACGTCAAACGCTGTCGCGTCTTGGCACTGCAGCTGATCTCAAGCGGGCGGTGGCGGTGAGATCAGCAACGTACAGCACAGAGCGCACACACACAGCAAATAAAAAGAAACAAAAAAACAACACGAAATCGTGGGGAGACTTGCACTTACAAAAACAAAATTGACACGAACTAATGAAAGACACGAAGTCAAGAACTTATAAAATTACAATGGGCCTTAAGACACTTTTTATAAAAAAAATTATGGAAACCATTATGAGCAAACGAATTAAATATAATTAAATAAATAAAATATATCTTTTACGTCAAGATTAAAGTAATGAAAACCTATCATTACTTTACCTTAACATTAATCTGAAAAGGGCTATAAAAATTTAAAAAAAAAAAAATAGATTTCCATAAAATTCGACTTTTTGACGATGGTGTCAATTAAATGATTTGATTATTAGTGATCTCATTGAGAGCAGAGTCATCGATGCACGTTTGAGTATTGTTGATGACTATTGCACTCAGAGAGCTAAAATCAAACAACAAAAAAATGGATGCGCCCACACACAACTACATAACTCTTTTCATTGCTCTCGCGAGTGTATATTTTTTTTTTGTTGTTGTTGTTGTTGTCATTGTCAATTTTTGTAATTGTTATTTTTACTCTGCAGGTGCCATTTACTTTGGCGTTCTTTGAGCGCTGCTGAGCTGATCTTTGCTGTATGTGTGTGTGCTCACTTACCCCCACATAAATGGCACACATACGCAATATTGTGTAGGGTACCCACGCTTTTTATTCTTTTGTCTTTGCGATTTTGCTACACATTCTGCTTAGTGTTATTTTTATTTTATTTGCAATTCATTTCAAACGATTTTTATGTACACTTTAGTTAAGCATTAGCTTTACATATTTATTAGGTCAGTGGTGGGCACTAGTTAAGTAAATATCAACTCCTTTCAGCTATTTTAGGTAAATAAAAAATTATTTGCGAAATATAAAAAACGTCGCCAATCTTTACCATTTTGCTTTAACAATAAAAATACAATAATGCGCCTTAATTCGTTTACACCTTTTTAATTAAAATAATTAAAATTTAAATACTTATAAAATATTTAAATCTCGTACTTATCAAAACTGTTATAAAATTAAAATAATGACAAATTAATCAAATGAACAATATTTTTTTTATATTCTTTCCTGAAAGAATTAGTGTACCAGGTACCTGTACCATTAAACGTTTTAAAAAGTTTCAAGTAGTTATGGGCACAGAACACCGGGATCCATGGGATCTGCGGCACAATTATAAAAATATGCCGGGTGCTCGGGATCGAAAAAATTTTCAAACTGGCAAATTGTACAAAGTTTCCAATCAGTAAGCAAACTAATTTTTATTATTGTAAATCACAAAAGCACACATCAAAACTATAAATTATTCGGGATTTCCGTTATGCGACCATCTCAAGCAACAGAATGAACTAGAATATCTTATGGTGTAGGGTATTATTTATTTTATTTTGTAAAATACTCTGCTTTATATTTATTGCTGCAATTTTTTTTTTGTAGTTTCGAATTTAATTGTTAACACTTTGTTTATTGTTGAAAATCAATTTTTGGTTGTGCTTTTGTTTCTCTTTTTTTGTGTGTGTGGGTGTTCATCTGTCTGACTTTTTTGCTAAATTGAACGACACAATTTGTTATTTTTTTTTTTTTTGGAAACAGAACAAATTGAAAGATGCTCTGCAAAATTCTAATTGTTAACTAATTTTGCACAAAAAAAAAACTAAACAAACGAAAAGAGAACAAAATAAGAAATGATCTGCGGCACATTAGACGTATACGTAATACAATAATACCTGTGCGATTTGTTGTTGTTGCAAATGTTTGACAAACGATGCCACCGCCGCCGACGCCGACGCTGCTTTTTTTTTTTTTTGACGCCGACGCTTACGGCTTCGGCTCACCTAACCGCAACTTGATGATGTGAGGTGTGCGCATCGCAGCTTCCGGTTTTAATGCCCTCTACCATACATACTCGCATATATCTGTTTTGATTTTCTCTCTCTTTTTACTTCTCTTGCGGTAATTGTTTTTAGCTTACCTGCGATTACGTTGTAAAGTTTGGTTTGTTTGCATGTTTTTTTTTAATTTTTAATTTGTAATTTTATGCAACCCGCTGGCTACTGTACAAAATTATGTCAATCAAATATTGCGCGAATTTCTATTTTTAAATTGAGATTTTTGATTTTTGTTTTGATTTTGTTTTGTTTTGTGTACTTTAAGTTTTGAACAGGTTTCGAAAGTTTATTTTTGATTTTTGCATAATGATCCTCCTGAGTGGCTGAAGTCATTCAATAATTGTATGAAAAAAAAAACAGAACAATAGAAATTAATATGTGCTTTGTTTTTTATTGATTTATGATCAATTCGATCAGTTATACGTAACCAGGGCTACAAACCGGTTAGGTTTTTACAGTACTATATACCCAAAAGAACATGGGTAAAAAAATATATATTTTAGAAAATATTTGATGCACAAGAGATCCGATTCAAGAAATGCTTTCGGCACTCTTTCTATATTTTTAAAAATATTCTTTTAAAAACAGCTTGTAGATTTCTAGGGATCAAAAAGATATTTTTTTGGTAGCTTATGTATCGTATAATTATAGGATCGCTGAATTTAAATCTGTTAACCATTCCATTTCATCACTTAACGTTTTTGACGAATAAATTCAGCCTAATTATGTACAACAAAATTTGTACATTAAAAAGAATCCACGAAATAAGCCAGATATTGTGCAAACAGATTTTGTAGAATATTGTTATTTTTTTACTATATACGAAATTTATTTGTACAATGTACGAAATATTTTGTGGTAAAACTAAAAATTAAAATAAAATAATTTTTATTTTTTTACTTCTATAGCTATTAAATTTTTATTGTATTTAATAAAATTTATTATATTTCATATATTACTTTTTTTTTGTTTTCGTTTCCCCACAGCTTATAAATTACCAGACAGACACTTTGTCTATCGATTGTTTTGACAAATTGATTGTTACATTGACATATTAAGCTATGAATTTCTTGCGCTTTAATGCATCCGAACACTGTTCTTTCTTTGCCTTGCACCATATTTGCCAATATTTTTTTACTTTGGCCAATGTCACAATGTCATCTATGAGAAGAATTTTGTTTTATAATGCCTCAAGCCAAGCAATACTACTACCACCACATTTTGCACTCGTTTGGCCAATGACCAACGGAATCTTTAACTAAAATTAAACATAAATCGAACGAAACCATTGAAATGTAGCAAAAAAGAATCCATTGACATTGGTAATATTTTGTGAAAAAAAGCAAAGAAAAAAGAAATATTATTATTATAAGAAAAAATAATAAGCCTTTGCTTTGCTTTTTACGCTGCTGCTTTCGGTTTCTTATTTTAAAAAAGTAAAATTTTACAAGCCTCCAACGTCTGCAGCGCGTGCTTGGTTCTAATTTAATTTGCACCAACAACATTTAGACCCAAACATTTCTTTTCGAAAGCTATATAAAGCCAAGCACTTTTGTATTACAAGTGCAGGTTTTTTCCGAATCGCCGCGAATAGTCCGCTCCAGTGAAATTTTCAAAACAACCGGGAAAATAAAAAAATCCTTGCAAAATTATTATCAAATACTTTGAGTGAAAAAAATCTATTGAAAAATTCTTAAGTGCGTGGGATATAGTTTAGAAGATCTACGTGAACTTGCCAGCTAAAAATATGGAAAGGTACAAAAGCGAGATATCACAGCAAAATTTCAGTAAAAATTTCTTTTAAAAAAATGATTTTTTTTTTTGTTTGTGTTGTATTTTACAAAAAATGCAGCTTTGCAGCAGCATCTTCCTTCGGGCCACACTTTGCCGCACTGGGCAATGGTTCAGTGACAGACAAGGTGTGTAAATTTTAAATAAAAAATTTTTAAAAAAAATTTTGAAAAATTTAATTTTTTTACTCTTTACAATAAAAGGTCACCCCCGATATGGCGCATTTGGTTAGCCCATACTGGAATCAATTCCCAGCTATGGACCCCGTTTGGGCGAAGGTCCTAACTGCGTATATGATTATAATTGGCATGATTTCATGGTGTGGAAATGGCGTGGTGATCTATATATTTGCCACAACAAAATCTTTACGCACGCCCGCAAATTTATTGGTTATCAATTTGGCTGTATCCGATTTCGGTATTATGATCACCAATACACCAATGATGGGCATTAATTTGTATTTCGAGACATGGGTTCTTGGGCCGCTAATGTGTGACATTTATGCTGGTTTGGGCTCGGCTTTCGGTTGCAGCTCGATCTGGTCAATGTGTATGATTTCTTTGGATCGTTACAATGTTATTGTCAAGGGTATGGCCGGACGTCCTATGACCATTAAATTAGCTATCTTCAAGATACTATATATATGGTTCATGGCAAGCATATGGTGTTTTGCACCAGTCTTTGGCTGGAGCAGGTAAACAAAAAAATGGAACTGTGGAACAAATTTTATAAATTTATTTATTAAAAAAAAAATCTTATTTAGGTACGTACCTGAGGGCAACTTGACTTCATGCGGCATTGACTATCTCGAACGTGACTGGAATCCACGTTCATATTTGATCTTCTATTCAATCTTTGTATACTATATCCCACTGTTCTTGATCTGCCATTCTTATTGGTTTATACTTGCTGTAAGTATATAAAAAAAAATATTTATATATATACTATATTTATCAAATTGCTACTTAAAAATCCCATACATAGGCCGTCTCTGCACACGAAAAAGCTATGCGCGAGCAGGCCAAGAAAATGAATGTCAAATCTCTTCGCTCATCTGAGGATGCCGAGAAGAGCGCTGAGGGCAAACTTGCCAAGGTTGCATTGGTTACTATTTCATTGTGGTTCATGGCATGGACACCATACTTGGTCATTAACTGCATGGGTCTATTCAAATTTGAAGGATTGACGCCACTGAATACCATCTGGGGTGCTTGCTTTGCCAAATCGGCTGCATGCTATAATCCAATTGTCTATGGTATCAGGTACGATTGAGACTTGTTTTGATTTCTGCTCAAAAACTATAATTACTTCTTAAATTTTTTTTTTTCATGATTAGCCATCCTAAATATCGTCTTGCTTTGAAGGAGAAATGCCCATGCTGTGTCTTTGGCAAAGTTGATGATGGTAAATCAAGCGATGCCCAATCGCAGGCAACAGCAAGCGAAGCCGAATCAAAGGCATAAATTGTTTTATCTTAGAACAACAACATCAGTTAAGATTAACAATAATAATAATAACAACAACAGCAACAACAACATCAATACCACCAATAAGAACAAAACAACATCAACAACAACAATGAGAACAACTGCAGCAACAGAACGAAACGCTTTCGAATTTTTAAGAATTTGTTATATAATGAAAACAAAAAAAATGAATTAAATAATGTGAAAATAATTAATGAAGATGATAATAATCGTATAAATAATTATAAAAAAAACTGCAATGTCATTAAAGACTAAAAAAAACTAAAAAAAAAAATTTTAAATAAAGGCAAACGAACTAAAGAGTTATTTAAAAAAAATTATATGAAGTTTTAATCTGAAAAAAAAATTAAAATCATGGTGACTTGTTTTTAAATGGCCTACTTCATAAAAAGCTAATAAAGGGTTTAAAGTTGCATTCAAGACAAACTATTTTCTTATTCAACCCAATAAAATTTGGTTCTAGAACTTCGGGAAACTGTAAACTAGCATCAGTCTGTAAAGTTTCTGAAAAACAGAAAAGCAACGAAGTTGGATTCGAAAAGCTATTTCGTTAAGCTGTTTAAATACGTTTTTTTTTTGTCTAAAACTCAAGCTAGTTAAAATTAAGTTACTAAACTTTTGCAAAAAAAAAAAAAAAAATTCTAATCATTTAACAATAGTTTTCTCTTATTTTCATATAAATTAAATTGCTTAGCAAACTTCACAAAAAAAAAATTTTTAGATTAACATTTTTGTTTTAAATTAATGCTTACAGCAAAAAGACGACACATTTTTTTTTTTGTTAATAAAATTACATTAAAAAAATAATAATAATTTAACATTAACAAAAATAATAAAACAACAATTATTGAAATTTTTTTCAAAGTCGAGTTAAACACTAACTAGAAGTTAAATATTTGTAGTAACTGCCAGTTAGTGCTTAACTGAAGATTGAAATAATGAACCTTAATTAAATAATTTAAAAACTTTTTTTTTTGTTAACTTAATCACTACATGAATCATATTCGCTTTCACTTTTCTTTTTGATTGTTGTTTCTGCTTCTACAGTGCTTTGTAAGCTCTGAAAGGCCATTGTTGGTTTTGATTGTTTTTGTGCTTTTGTATAAGTGGATGGCGCTGAGTCCATTTCTGAGATGCATGCACGTTCCTGTATAATAAGTTTCCAGAGGCGTACTTCAACGCCAACGCTATAAATATAAAAAAAATTAAATTTTCAAAATCAAATTTTAATATCAAATAAAATGTAAAAACAACATACCGTAGCCCACAACACTTTAAATCAAATCGTTCCATATTATAAATGAAATCCTCAAATGTAAAACCTTCATTTAATATAAGCGTCTTTGAGAATTCATCAATTTCATGTTGGGACAACCATTGCTCCAATTGCTCGTCTACCTCATGCAGACCAAAATTGTGCTTATTTAATGTGCGTTTTAAATTATTTTTACTACTTGTTGCGGTTTTATGGCACTTTTTATTAAATCCATTAAAGCTATGTCTGTAAAAAACAAAGATGGAAAGAAAAAAAGATAAACGATATATTTAGAAAAAAAAAAAAAAAAAATTGTAAGAGATGACTAGGAATATAATCTCTAAAGACAGAAACTAAAATGGCTAATGAGATGGTAGTTTAATGTTTCACCAAGCTCAAGGAGTTTATTATTTTTTTTTCTAATTTTTCAACAATAAACGCACCTCAGTCGCTTGCGTCCCATATAGATGTGCGCCAGTTCCTGACTGATATTGTGTAAGGCACGTAAACTTTGCTTTTGTTGTTCTACTATTTGTCGATGAAATTGTTTATTTGTATCACGTATATCACGCAACAGACGTATGCATTCATTTGATGTGCCAAGCGATTCGACACCATCTGGTGTGCTTGACAAAATCTTAGTTATATACGTTTTTTCATGACTATCGGTGGATGTCTGTGGTGCACTGTTGTTGTGTACACTATCATCATCATTATCTTTACCAGATAAATCTTTATCGGCTAGATTTGCACCCAATTCCGGTGAAAATATTGTTATCCATGCCTGAACAGCACGCTTTACTAGATTATCCAAAGCGAACATCCAATGCGGCTTTATGCTATGCAAACGTAATACCGTAACAACCGCATCTTGAAATGAATAAAGCGCTAAATGTAAATGATCCAATGCAATCGTATCATTATTTAATTTCTTCTTCAGTTCATTAATTGTACTCTCCAAATGACGTTCGTTTTCGTTGATTATATAATCACGTAAACTACGTATCAGATCTTGTAATTCCCCCTTTTGTATAACTATATTTGTATTATTATCCGTATTGATTTTCTTTATCCAAATATCGCATATTTTAGATTCGTCCAATGCCAACACTTTGGAGAGTGTTGTGCGTCGTTGTGAATCCTTTTTGTAACGATAGAAACCATCCGTTTCGCTTGTTTCACTTGTGCTGGTGCGTAGCGAAGGTGTAGATGGTTCAATTTCTGGTGAAAGTAGAAAACCCGATGAATTGCGTCGCTCGAAGAGTAGCTGCTGATTACTGGGCAACTCATCAATATCAACAGAAGAAGTGTGTGTGATGCTTAAATGAAGTAGGGAAGGAACAGCTAAGTGAATACCGTAATGCAAAACAACAAAAAGACATAAACAACTTACTCCAATTCTGGTGTGGTGGGAGTATTACATGTAGTGCTGGCATATGTCGTCATAGGCAAGGATGTTTTATGTATAAAACGATCAGCAGGCACTGAAATACTGCGTCCAAAATCAGTATTAAGCGGTGGCACTTGGCGTGGCTTTCGTGGTTTACTATAAAAAAAATGTGTTTATTAATAAAAAAAAAAAAGGTATATAAAACAACAAAACCCACTCAGTCAAAAATGGGTCCTCAAGCAGCTGCGCAGCACTTGGTCTATCCAGCACGCTTATGGCAAAACAACGCAGTATAAAATTTTTTGCATTTACCGATAATTCTTCGGGTATAATTGGATGCTTCTTATAATAACCAACTTTAAACATTGCTGCCTGTGCACAGCCCAGTTCTATAAATGGTGGTTTCCCTGTAGCCATCTCTACATTTGTGCAACCAAAAGACCAGATATCTGCTGCTGGCCCATAACCACGCACACCCTGATCTATAACTTCCGGTGCCATATACTGTAGCGTACCCGTAAAGGTTTCAGTCATTGGATTAATGCGCGCTAAACGTTTCGATGTGCCAAAATCGCTAATCTTCACGACACCGCTGTACGTATTGACGAGCACATTATCGCCTTTAATATCACGATGCACAATATCCTGACCATGCAGATATTTCAGTCCTTCAAGTATTTGTTTTGAATAAAATGCTATAGTTGATTCACTATCTTTCAGTGGACCCCATTTCTTTTCCAATAAATCAGAGAGCGAACCTCCAGGCACTTGTTCCATAAAAATCTTAAAATAACCATCCTCGGAACGTGAGCCCAAATACTGTACTATATTACGATGTCTCAGCTGTGAGTGAAGCTTAATTTCCTCATGCAATGGTTGCACATCCTGTGAGTTTTTCTCAGGCACTTCTTTAATGGCAATACGCACGTGCGTTTGTTTATCGCGTGCTGCATAAACGGTGCCATATGTGCCTCTACCAAGTATAATCTTACGATTCTGTTCATCAAGATCGTACTCGTACTGGAAAAATAATATAAAAATACATTAAAATATTTACTTTACTGTAAACAATTATTTTTTCTTGTTACCTCAATTTGCGCTTCATCATTGCTGAGATTAACAAACACCTCCTGATCGGCGGTCATTTCAAGTATTAAATCGTAAAAATTTTGTCGGCTTTCACTGGACGGAAAATAGATTTGAAAATCATCCGAGTTATGGTGCACATACAGATATGCACAACGATCATCACGTTTATAAAGGCTTACAGATTTAATTTTCGAAGCAACAAATAGAAAATCGTGAACTTTCTTACAGGTTTGCTTGGTGTGCGCCAGACAAATATTTACAATCTGTATGGATTTCTCATCAGCATCCATATTGATAGTTACATAGCTTGGCATATAGATTTTTTGCGGTTCAAGTATCTGTAATAAATAATTTTAATTAAATTTTATAAGAGAGAATGTAGTTAATATAATAAAATCTAGGTTTGATCATTAGTCAAAAAAAAAAAAAAAACTTGCAATGCACAATGAGTGATTATAGTGCACAGCAAGCTTTCAGTTGTACTTACTGCGTACTCATTGTGCTGATCTTTTATGTTGCAAATTTTAATGGGAAAATATATAAACCTACCAATATCGGAAAACGTATACTCTTCGTACTCTCCGTATTGGTTGCCTCTAAAAAGAAATCCATCCAAAATTGAAAAATTTGCTCCTCAATTGTGGGCATATGTTCTTCGGGTTTCTTACGAAAACGATGTATTAGCGATATATTTCCTATGGTTGATTTTAAATACCAATTCGGTGGTTTTAACTTAAACATACATTCGGCTGCCTGTATTGCCTTGGCATAGTCCTCGGCCAGCACTGAGATTTCAAAGAATGTTGCAACATCCCAATATTCGGTCAGTGTTGGCAAGCTGCCTTTCTTACCAATGAGATTATTCAGTGTCATACCAATATGCTGTAACTCCTCCGTATTGCTAAATTCTTTACCATCAATAACAAGTAGCGTAGCCAAATTAATGCCAGCATATTCATTTGGTTGCACATCGAAGCTTTGACGATACCATTTTATGGCATTATGAAGACTATCCATATCCGTATAATCGGATTCAACAAATATATCTTTATAGATGCGTCCGCATAGACATAACATATCCGGAAATTGATTTTCTTTCTTTTCCAAAGCACGTAATGAAGATTGTAAGGCTTTTTCACGATCTCCTTACGATTGCGTCGATTCAATGCGAAAGCATAAAGAAAACTCATATTGCCGGTTTCAACAAATTTCCGTGTGTTTGGAATATTTTTGAGGTCATTGACCAGGCGCACCATTGAATCATAATCCTGTACATCACGCAATGAGCACATAAAACTGTGCACTACTTCACCGGAGAGTACATGTTGATCGTCTAATCTCTTACGCATTTCATGTAAGATCCCTTGCAATTTTGTGGTATTCGATGCGTAAGTATCACGGAAACCACGTAAATCGGCAAGAAATTTTTCACGCATATGTGCTCTGTAAAAAAAAAAAACAAATTATGTAAGATAAACGTGTTTTATACATAAACATTTTTTGTTTGTTTTTTAAACGAACTTGGATTGTATTTCAACATCTTGCAGCAATCGTCGTAAACGCGTCTGTAGTGTGGGCAAGCGTACATCGGCGGCATTCGATTCTTTATTGCAGTTGGTCAGATTGCATTGATTTGTTTCCACATTTCTTTTATATGATAAAAATGTGTAGCTGGCACAGGAGAGCTGTAAAAACAAATAAAAAAAAAAATATTTTTAAAATAAATTGCCATAAAGTTGTGCATGCGGCGTCTACAGCACCCACGCATTATTTTATAAAAGCCTAATCTAATTTAATCTTTTGGTCAATGTGTGGGTACTTTTTGCGGTGTTTTCTAAATGTTTCTAGACTAAATATAAACAGAATGCATGAAATGCCAACTTTAATTGGAATCGTATAAAAGTGAAAACTAATACAATTATTATTAAACTTATCTTATCAATAATAAAAAAAGGCTAATCGGCACAAGTCACTGACGTTGCACAGTGGTTCGGTTAGAGTAACAGTTTGGTCAAAAATCAAAATAGTGTACAATTTTTATATCTTCTGGGAAAATTGTCATTCGCTTTTCATTTCAGTTACTTTATTGCAAACGATCTGAAAAAGGGATGTTTCAGCAATTTTTTGATTTAAAAAGTAAATCTCGACAATTTTACGTTTTCGAAATTGGTAATACATGTGTTTCATTTTAAAATAATTTTCTAATTTGAACTTCATTTTAAAATCTTTTATAATCCTTCTGGAAAATTATTATTTTTGCACCCAAAAAAACCTCATCATGAACCACTGTGCGCAGCATAATACCACACCGCGCACACCTACAACAACCATGCATTATCGACGTTTTTTATATGCACTCACCTTCAGACAGAGTGTCTGCTTGGATTGTACGTCGTTATAGATGAGTATATTTTCCTTCATGCCGAAACTTTCACGTACACCAAGATGATAGGAAAGCGGACGCTGTTGCGTTAAAATGCTTAGATCGATGACCGCGACATCAGCATTATAGAACATTTCCAGCACGTTCGTTTCGCCAAAATCCAATTTATCGAACTGCGCATGTAAAAATTCAAATAAAATAAACATAAAATTCTTTCATCTCACTTGAATTTTTTTTTTCTAAATAGTTTTAAATATTGTAGAACATTTTCAATGTCATATAGTATATAATATATATTCACATATATACATATATATATATGTATATAATGTATTTATACACCTACATGCACGCGTTGAAAATTGGCACCCGCCATCTGCACAGCCTGTTTGACCTCCTCCAACGCGCAGATTCGATCTTCCAGCGGCTCATTTGAGCTTGTATCGATCACACAAACAACATCCATGCTGCGTATTTAAAGCCGCTTTTTTCTTTTGATAAAATATTTATTTGTTCGTTAATCTTTTAAAGCGGCGTCCTTGCGCCGTTATTACCACATATTTGTTTAAATCGCGTTATGTTAATTAAAAGTGCCGCAGTAAAAACGGGAAAAACGCTCAAAAAACAATTTATCAAATCGCGCAATGGTAGCTGACAGTGTTAACAAATGCGTGCATAAGGAAAAATACCAAAAATGTTTGTTATAGAAGTACTAAAAAATAATGAAAAGTTTAAATGCGCGCGAAGTTTTGAATGCTGTCGAAATCGAATGCTAAGATTGTTGGCTTGCTGATTGGTAACTTTAAAGATTTTAATTTTAGCATAGACTTTACTTAAAAATTAACAACGTCATCTAAACGATTCTATTAAAGTTTTAATACTTCTTTAATTATAACATTAACTTTATTTTCTTGATTCACAAAAATAATTCTCACAATTAAATTTTACAACAAATCTAAATAAAATACCTAACTTTACACTATTTACCCACAGCGGTCCTGGAACCCTGTGAACTGGCGTTCGCAGCACTTGCAGCTGCCAGGCTATAACTTTTACCCAAAGCATTCATTGCTGAAATATTCGAGAACGGTGTTGGTCCCAGCGAAATACGCAGCGTATCGGTTTTATCATGTTCTGTGGGATTATCAATTTTCTCGAAAACATTTGTCGGATCACGTAAACGATAGCGACGCAACTTCAGAAATTGTTCTTTTTGCTCCTCCACTTTTTGATGTATCTCATGCAAGCGACCAGCTATGGATATGAATGCTTCATTGATTTGTTTAAAACCACGTTTAAGTTCCTCCGGTGAAATATTCTGTGGATTGGCCAATGCATGCATATGACGTTCGGTTACAATAATTTGTTGTCGAAATGCTATCAAATCCTGTTCATAGCGTGCAACAATACTTTGGAAATATTGAAATGGTGCATTATTTTCAAATTGCAATCCCGTTGGCGTATCCTGTGTACGTTGTGCCATTTCCAACGATTGTATACCCTTTGATGTTTCCGCGCGCAGCAGTCTAATGTGCTGATGATTTTCCTCGACTGAATCGGCAATCTCCTGTAGAGCCAATTGGAAATTTACTATTTCGGTGCTTACACTTGTAAATTTTGTTGTCGAAGTACGTCCTATATCCGAGGCTATGGTCTTTTGTTCCTTTATATATTGTTTGAGTGCGGTGACTGTTTTGGCAATTTCATCGGGCACTTGGGTTTCCTTAACCTGTTGCGAAAGATAGGTAATATTGCATAAATTTATACATTAGATGTGGGTACAAAATACTTTACCTTTATTGTATCCAATTTGGCATCACCGGGTTTTGGTTGCGTTGCACTTACATCAATGCCGCCCAATCCGATAAATGGTGTCGTTGTTACTGCCGCTGTTGTAGCAACAGTTGTTGCTAATGGTTTACCAAATATACCACCTAAACCACTGGTTGTTGTTGTAGTGCCAAAATTTAAACTAGCTCCGGGTGCGGTTGTTGCTGCTGCACTGGTTGCTGGTTTGGCAAAAGCAAAATTTCCAATACCACCGCCTAAACCACCTAATGCAGGCGCTGTAGATGTTGCTGTACCAAAACCACCTAGTCCCGGTGCAGCTGTTGTAGCTGCAACTGAAGTTGGCGCTAAACCACCGCCTAAGCCAAAATTTAATGTTGGCGCTACGGTTGCAGCTGCAGGTGCCGCTGTTGCTGTAGCGCCAAATAATGGCAACGCTGCGCTAGTTGCCGCGGTTGTTGCACCAAACGTAGGAGCCGCAGCAGCAGTTGATGCAGCCGCTAAACCGCCAAGTCCACCACCTAATCCAACGCCCGCGTTAAATGTAAGTTTAGGCGCGGCAGTGCCTAACGCGGGTGTTGCTGCTCCTAGTGCACCAAAAGCAGGTGGTGCAGTGCTTGTGGCTGTACCAAAAGACAATGTTGGCGCCGTTGTTGTGGCAGCTGCACCAAGACCACCACCAAGCCCAAATGCTGGCGCTGGAGCAGCAGCTGTTGTTGCGCCAAAGGCAGGTGTAGCCGATGACGCACCAAATGTTGGTGCTGCGCCAGGTGCTCCGAAGGCCGGTGTTGCCGCAGTTGCTCCAAAGGCGGGTGTTGCAGCAGGTGCTCCAAAAGCTGGTGTAGCTGCCGGTGCGCCAAATGCTGATGTTGCTGCTGGAGCACCAAATGCTGATGTTGCTGCAGGAGCTCCGAATGCAGGTGTTGCAGCAGGAGCTCCAAAGGCAGGCGTGGCTGCTGCAGTTCCAAAGGCAGGCGTTGCTGCTGCAGTTCCAAAGGCAGGCGTAGCCGCCTGTGCCTCCAAACGCAGGAGCTGCTGTTGCTCCAAAGGCCGGTGCTGCTCCGAAAGCCGGCGCAGCAGCCGCTGCTGGTTTCTGCGCGC
This sequence comes from Leucophenga varia, assembly GCA_018903435.1. NCBI lineage: Eukaryota > Metazoa > Arthropoda > Insecta > Diptera > Drosophilidae > Leucophenga > Leucophenga varia. The sequence continues at coordinate 6,268,034 of JAEIFJ010001870.1, forward strand.
CAAAACTAAAATTTGGTGCTGCGGCGCCGGTATTTGTAGTAGGTGTGCCAAATGAAAATGACATGCTGTTTACACTTTAATTTTTTCACAGTTTTTTTAATATAAATAAATACAAGATATTGCGAAATTGCACTTTAGAAATTCAGCGCATTTTATTTACTGCAAACCGCACACAACAATGACAACATTAGCGTGGAGTTTACTTATATATATAGTAAATCAGTACAGAACTTTGTATACAGCCGAAATGTCTTGCATATATGCTTTTAAGGTGTGGTAGCATATAAGTGTAAAAGAGATAAGTCTATATTGCGTGCAATAAAGGCAGTATTTAGTGATGTGTACTTATGTGAGTCACGTATAAACGTTTTAGTGATGGCATTGATCTACGAATGGTCCACGGAATGGTCTACAATGGTAGACCATTTGTAGACCATTGTTACCTGGATCTTGCCTCGCGTTTACTTACTGTACACATGTAGACCATTGTTCTCTAAGTACGTGGACCAAATGGTCTTTCACTATAAATAAACATTTAATTTGTATGCAAATATTGATAAAAAACCGTCGTAAAAATATTATATTGTAGCAAAATTATTTAATGATTAGCATGGCAACATAGTATCGCCTGCAACTATACACCATATTTTTCATTTACACCGAAAAAACACATAATCCCTTTCACCTTATTTTATTTCACGCCATTTAAAAATAAAATATACCAAAAATAATATATACTACATACAATGAATATTTCATACAAAATAATAAAATAATTTGTGCAATTGCAAAACGAAGAATAAATACATTAAATAAATTTGTAAAAAAATGTAAACTTTCAACAGCGCGTTTACTTGGCATAAAAGCCATTGCCATCTTTGCCCATAAATTCAGTCCAACGCTGCGTTTCAATGTCATCCAGCTCGGAGCAAACTTCACCAGATTGCAATGAACGACAGGAGCAAGTGATACCAATGCGCGTTATGATTAGCTGTGATTCATACTTTGGCTGCTGTGGCTCCATCTCAACCTGACGTTCGTTCAGACATTGTTTTAGGAACTGTTTGCGCAGTACACGCAAATTATCGATCGTATTAGCTGAAAATAAGGTAAATTTGTTGAATTTATTTATTATTCGTAATTCCAGCGGATGTATGTATATAGAATGGATTACATACTTTTATAAGCGCTTAGCTTCTCCTCAACACAGTTAAGATCTTGCGGCTGATAAAGTGGTGGAAATGTTTCCGATTCGCGTATGTTTAGCACAAATGCAAAATCCAACGTTGACGGTGTATTATTTAAGGATTTAAGTATTACACCAGTTGATGAAATTGATGCAAGATACCAATCATTAGCATTTGCTGCTGCAGCTGCATCGTCTTCATTCTCCGTTGTGCTGTCTTCCGTGGTAATGTCACGACGTAAACGACGTCGTCGACGTCGCCTACGTTGCGATTCGCTTGTATCTTTATGCGCTGCTGCGTTTTCTTCTTGTTCTTTTTCCATTTCAAGATCCCAAAGTGTAAGCGGTTTTTCTTTTTTAACGCTACTCACAGATTCATGTTGCTCTTGCGATGTCTTTCTTGGCATCTCAGTGGTACCATGTTTATCATCGCTGCGTACATCACGATTATTTGGATATTTACTGCGCATACGTATAGGACGCTGTTCATTTGGATCGTTATTATTCAAGTTATTATCATATTGATCATAATCCACGCCCGTGTTCATATATGGCAAGTAGTTGCCTCTATCAATTGTATTATCAACGCCGTAAGCAGTTACGCCATTGGAACCATCAATTGCATAACCATTATTGGGCATTGGATACTTATTTTGGTTTGTTGCGGGCAACAACTCCTGCAGCAATTCCCGTTCAATGAGAGCATCCTGTAAACGATTACGTGGTATATTGCGCAAAAGTTCCGCATTTGATTCTAGTAATTTTTTCAACATTTTCGGATGTTTCAATGGTGATTTCTTTTCGGATTTTGGACGCTGCGTACGATTTAAGTGTACTTCAAGATCATCGGTGCTAAAGAGTACTGCTCCGGGTGGTTCTATATGTCGCGCAATGGCGTAAAGCTTGACCACAGCAGATTCATTATAACGTAGACGACAGGTATCGGCGCGTGCCTGTAGTATTATGTCGCTATCTAAGTATTCAATTATATTAAAAAAAAATATTCTTTTAAAAAATTGAACATATATTTACCTGGTATAAATTCGTAGGCTTGTTTATCATTCGGTTTATCACGACATTGCATTTGCCAATGTAAAAAGAAATCACCACCAAATGTTTGCGATATGGAAACACCGCCAAGTAGACTATTTGAACCACCAGAATCAGTCATCATAGCATCGAGTAATGGACGTCCAGTCTGTCCATTTAATATAGTCGTTTGTGAATAATAATATACGGGAAAACCAGGTCCAGTACTATATTTAATCATAAAATCCGTAATATTATCATGATTAAAGTGACCCGGCACTATGGCGCTAACACTTTCACTTGCTGGAAACGTATAGTTCCATAACATACTATAATTACGTCCATCAAATGCAAATATGGTTGAATTGAATGCAGCTACCACAATATCCGCATAACCGTCTCCTGTGATATCACTTAATACAGCAGGCACCATTATTCCGGAATCATTACGTTTATAAAGCGACGTAAATTCTTTTTCGCTTGTATATTCCATTAGCGAAAGTAAACGTAAACTGTATACACCACCTGGCGTATTTTGACCACCCGTTGTTATGAGTAATAGCTCTGTACCATCGGGCCGTGTTATAAGTTGTGTCGGTACAAACATTTCCTCACGATAAGGCGTTGGTATGGTGTGTATAACTTTACCCGATTTGCCTGAGATAAGTTTTATATGCCCTGCTTTAGAATCTTCACGTTCTTCTAGATGTGCTGCTATAATTTCGGGTACTTCATCATCGTTAAGATCGCGCACTAGATTTATCGTATATAAATCCATGACAATGGGCCAATTTGTTTCGACCACAAGTTCACGAAATTGCCAAATTATATTACCATTGCGGCCATTAATGGCGAAGATCATCTGAAATTTATTTGAGAAATATATTAAATTCTATGTGTAAACAAGGAACTTCCCTAAAATGTGTAAATAAGGAGAGTTCCCTAAAAAAAGATACTATTCAGGAATATATGTTTTGGTTAGTTTTTCTTTTCATTAAGAAAACTAAAGATGTAGCGAATAAGAGCACACGTCTTGGGCTCGTATTTTTTAGAGATCCTGAACAAATAAAATACTACTTACACCCAAACGTCCAGCCGCAACACAATCCGTAAACCCATCCTGATCTATATCCAGTGAACATAGCAACGAGAATACATTCGCAACGCTCCATGTTTGCCAAAGTAGTGCACCATCACGTCCATTTATTGCTATAACGCCACCTTCACAAGGTACTTCATCACCCTGTTGCGCAGATTTACACTTGGGCAACGTAATGCCCTCGTAATGTATGTTGTCATCTGTAATAAAAAAAAAAAATAAAATTTAATTTAATACCTCCAACGCATACATTTACTCTCTGCCAGCAAACATACCAACACCATAACCAAAGATAATATCCTTAATCTTATCACCATTAAGATCCGCGGCACGTACTGGACTTTCACTATTCATACGCGCAAATGTACGTGTCCATACCTTTTGTACGCTTATCTGTGTACAAGGCACAAATTCACTGCCCAAACTGGCACTATATGAAACATAGCCAGCACCGCCAGCGGCACCATTTTTTCTGCTCAGCGTTGCATCGTCACGCCACCAAATCTTAACACGTTGCAGTGGCATTGGAAACAGCGTCAATATGAGCGCAGCAAGACTTATAAGAGCACAGATTACAGTCAACGCTGCCAAACCATAACAGAATGGTTCACAACAGCGACTACAGCGTCGATGTTTCTGCATTATCGGTGTAGAATTGTGTAATTTACAGTTGCCACCGCCATTTTTACGGCGTGGCGCCATTAACGGACGTTTTAGGCCCTTCTCCTCGAGTAGCTGCAAAGAGCAGTAAAGCTAAAGTTATTTTTTTTTTTTTTTAAAGAAATTAATTAAATACCTTAGCGGAACGTGCATCCTTAATGAATACATCATCGTCGACATCATCGCTAATGTCCTCATCAATGGAATCTCGTACCGCAATGCGATTTGATGGCACATATGGTCGCAGTTTAATCATATTTTTTTATTTTGGCAATTGGAAAGTTTTTTTTTTCTAGGAAAGTATATTTTGGCGGCGGGTTTTAAGTTTAAAGTAAATCGTAGTTTTTTTTTTTTTTGCTAAAAGGCTTCTATCAATATTTTTGATTTTTTACTCGTTTAATTTTTTCCATCTGCTACATTTTGTTCACGTCTCGTCTTTGTTAATCTGCTACCATTACTGACTGACTGGCTGGTTGGCTGGTAAAATCAATAGCGACGTCATTGTGTGCGTCAGCTGTGTATGGATTAGAAGCGCATGCGCCTTTAATGCTAAACACCCTCATTATTCCGTAAAAACTAGTTGCTCTACACGTGTTGCTCGTTGCGGGGACAGGATACTAACAGGATTTTGTTTGTCAACAAACTGATAAGCATGCATACATCCATACATATACTATATACATATACATTTATCCTGTATCCTTTCTTAAAATTGTACGCCCATTCATAACTCCTCTCTGTATACTATACGATATATACGCTACACATTCATGTGGTTTCTGTCTTCATTTCTTGCATCTTTTTTTTTTTTTTTGTTTAGGGCGAACTGTTTAGTTTACCGGTCTGGTCTGTTGATTTCGTTTAAAATATTAACGAGTTCAATGTCCTTTCGTGCAACTTATATGAATGAAATGTAATTTTTTTCATATGTGAGTGTGTAGTATTGAAGTTAACTTCAACTCGCTTTCTTTTTGTGCAGTTTTTCTTCATTCCATTAATGTTTTTTGTCTTGGCTTCGTTTTTCATTCATTCATTTCACTTCCGCCTTACACGTTTTGTGGGTCAGTTGGAAGAACATTGTTTACTTCTATTGCCTGTCTAATTATTTTTGTTTAAGATTATTCAGTATCTAAACTTTTACAAATAAAGAAATGTGAAAATGTGTATAAACTTTAATCTAGAGAAAAAGTGAAACAGAGCCTCAAGGCATAAAATTTTAAATAATTCAAATGACTTTAATGATTTTGAATGTTTGAATTGGTTTGTACTGAAGTTTTTCATCCCTCCCATCACTCAAAAACAACAACAGTTGATTCCACAAAATTAGTAGAAGCGTTTAAGTGAGGTGTGTTTTTTGTTTTTTTTTTTTTTTTTTTTTTAAATTTTATCATTTTTTCTCGGATATTGTTGCCTGGAAACTGGAAGAGAAAATGTATTGGTCCTACGATGCTTCATGCATCTTTACTCGATCGGAAAGGTTCAGAAGTGTAAAGGGTTCTACCCACATATAGTATTGGGTTTTGGAAATTTAAACTGTGGCAAAATTACCAACTATCTAATCCTGCATTCAGAAATTTCATACATCTCTCCTATATTTTTACTCAAAAATTTCTATTTTTATTTCTAACCATTAATAGCTTCACACCCAACACTATATTTATGACATCATAATATTAATAGAAAATATTTTCAAGGTTTTTCCGCGAAAAAAAATTGTTTTTAATAACTTGCGCAACATAACTCAAGAGATGCACTTAACCTTAAGTTATAGAATTCACTTTCGTACAATTATTGTAAGTGTATAATTTTATTTTATTTTCACAGCTTCAGTAATAAATAGAAGAAACAAGATAAGACTATTTAATACGCTACGTTTTGGTAAATACGAAAAAATGTGTTGATTTTTAAATAATTTTTCTCGAAAATTAGAATTTTTAACCAAAATTTTTGAAATGTAGATACACCTAAGGAACAGTGAGTGTAAAACGAGAAACAAAAGTGCGTAAAAAACTGTTTAATAATTTTTTTTTTTCGGATTTCTGGAATTGTCGTTTTTATTGCCAATTTAAGATGAAAGGGAAATTGAGAATACAACTGAAGATTGTTTTAAAACACGGTTTCCATGGGTTCTATTCTATTACTTCTCAATATGTGATCTCCAGAAACTTACACATCTAACATGAAAATTTGTAATATTCCATCTAGCACATTTTAATTTAGTGTATTAAAAGAAACCAAAAGTCCCTCACAAAAATTAAAAACAACACAAAGCAAACATCAAAAACTAATGCACGTTTGAATGCATTTGAATAAGTAAATCAACACAAAACCTGCTTTTAATAGATGGATAGTTGCTCTGCATAAAATCTGGAAAAATCTAAAAAAAAGGGGGTAAAAAGAAAACATAGTTCAAACGAAAGAAAAAAATTATAAGTGCGATATTAAAAAACATTGAAAAGATGATAATCTAATAACGTCAGCAGAGTGTGTGCTAAGAGTTTAGCTGCATGTGTCATTTTAGGGGTTATAAGAATTGCCTACTAACAGAAAGCACTTAACACATGTAAGAGACTTTTTTTTTTTTAATTTATTTGAAGCGCAACGAAGAAAAAATGTTCTAGATACAAATGTATCTTATATTGAGCATTGAAATAGATATAAGTAATATGTCTATCTGTGGTTTTTTGTATTTTTTTTTTTATTTTTTTCGCACCTTAAGTGTTTTGCTATGCGTAGGTAGCTTTAGTTTTTTAAGGTTATGCATCATGAACAAGGATCTGTATTTATGACCTTGAGCTTCTTAAGATAAAAATTAAAATAGAGGTTTTTTTCTTTTAAATATTTTTCAATTATAATATATGAAATACTTAAGTTTTCTATTATACAATATATAAATGACTTCAAGGACAATTAATGTGAATGTGTTGTAAATTTAAATTGACACTTTTTCTATACTCAAGAGTCTAAAGATACATTTTGTGTGCCTCGTTTGAAGCGCATCGTTTACGCTTGATTTTGTATTTTTCTCATTTGCTTTTAATTTAGACTCATTAAGTACATTTTTTTATTTTATCAACTACATATAATGTCGATGACGTCAGTAGTCGCTAAAATTTAAAAAAATAAAAAAAGGAAAATGAGTGAAATTTGTGAAAAATCTGTTCAGATTACCTTCACTTTTTTATTTGATTTCTTTTTTTTTTTTTTTTTTTTTTGCGCAGCACAGCGCATTGTCAAAGACGTCTCTAGTGCATTTTAAACTTACTATGTATGTATCCCGCTAGTTTGTTCCTTTGCGCTAGTAGTACTTATCCTTTCCAGCTGTTTCGACAGTTTCACATTTTTTCTGTAGTTACTTTCGCTGAAATTGAGTAATAGAAAGGTTTTCAATTATTTTGTAACACATAATAAGGTTTATAGTGTACATCTTTAGTCTGTGTGCAGGTTGAGACAGATATTGAGGCAGATATTCTTATTGAAGCCCCATAAAAATTTTTTTGACCGAATGAAATAAAAATATGTATTTTTATATATGTTTTTTTTTTTTTGTTCCAGAAATGTTCTGGCGAGCAGGGAAGCGGTAAATGCTCTAAGTATCTCTAAAAAGGTGCACACCTTCTGAATTCCAAGCCATCAGGGTATAGACGTTAAAGCGATGTTGAATTACTTATCCAAAGAAGGTTGCTGCCTGCCTCAAAGTGAAACGACAAAAGTACCAGACTCAGACGAGACTCTCCGAAAAAAAAAATCAAAAGATTTACGTGACACTCTAGGCACTCTTAAAAATTTTCCAGTTTAGAAATTTCATCTAACAAGTATTAAAGCTTGGGTTCACTTTGAAGTTCATATTTTTTTCTTTAGTTTTTTCCTTTTTAGTGTTTGCCATAGTTGTCGTCATTGTAGTCATCTTCGTTGGTTCCAATCCACTTGTGCGCCATTGCGGCATCCATGATTGTACTTCAGTTTCAATACTAACAAGCAAATTGATTGAAAAATTATGACACTTGAGCATCTTGTGCTATGGGAATGCGGCTTAACTTGGCTCTAAGGGGGAACCAACGTTTACGAAATGTTGCGAAAAGTTAAAACAAAATCTTTTTTCAATTCTTTTGGCATGGTTACATACGATATGTGCTATTGTTACAATAAGGTGTTACATGCATCCTTGAAATACTTAACTAAAAATAAAATATATTTATTATTTAAAAAAAAAAAACGTTTTAGACAATATAATCGGTCTTAAAGAAGGCCAATTGAGTTGAGAATAGTAGTGAGTTATTTCTAATTTGTTTTCTAGAACTTAAAGTCTTAATACCTCGAAAGAAAGAGAGAGAGGCTTGCTAGATATTTCAGTACTATTCTCAACTCAATTGGTCTTCTTTAAGAACAATTTAGTAAACAAGGAGAATATGTGGGTGATTTAACTATAGCAATTAAACATCGAGTTTAAATGGAAAACAAGAAAAAAAAAAAAGGAAAATTTAAATTATCGAAACCAAACAATAACGAAAAGTTCTGAATTTGCCATCGCTGAATGCTATTTAAATATAAACTTATTGTGAATTATAAGTTTCTTTATTTTTGAGTTTTCAGCTTTAAGCTCGGAGCATTCTATTAAGTAGTTTGCAGTCGATTGATCAATACGTTCTTCAGCTATTGGCGTTTCCCACAGTTCTAAACTTCTGTTTTCAGATTGGTATTTAGTGCAGTGAGTCTTACTGCTCACACTTCGTTATAAGTATTCTACTGACGCTAAGCAATATAAACAGGGTAGTCTCCGAGAAATCTCTTTTAACGGAATTAAAACCAATAGAGATATGTATGGTGTCACCGAAATCCTTTCAAGTTCGTTTCAAATCTCTCATGTTTTACAAGATATTTCCAGAATAAGTACATGTATCAATTTACATTTTCTTTGAATAAAAATGTTTTTTTTTTTTTTTCGCACAAGTCAACTAATTGCAGCACCCTAACGAAATGAATTTCCCTCGTTTTGAATTCATTTAAACTAATTTTAAACTGGCGGCATGAATAAAAAGTCTCGAAGAATATGTATGTTAGTGCAGATAGGCAAGTGGTATATAAAAATATTGGCAACAAAAGCGTTAAAGACCCTTACAAGTGCACACAAGACACACAGGCCACTCAATAACTTAATCGATAAATTGTGCTAGTAAAGTGCAAAGATTTGACATTCGATGGTGTATAAGGATATCTGTACATGTTGTTAACAAGGCGGTGTGGGGTCTAGAACCACTACTGCAACTACTATGAGCTACTATCAAGTCAATTTTTTTTTTCTTAAACTACTTTCTTGTAGCTATGACGACACTGGCACTGCAGATTAAGAGCAGGCAATGCCAAAGTACTTAACAAAATTATGTTAAGTATCTGAAGGCATGAAAGCAAAGAAAAAGTGCACAAAAAAATTTAAAATAAATAACAAAATTAAAATAAAAGTCAAGTTAATTTATGCTGGAATGCAAAAGCAAAGAGTTTTTTACAAAGTTTATTTTGCAATAAATTAATTAATTTTATTTTATTTTTTTTTTATACAAATTTAATGCAGCAGATTTTTAGTTAATTCTAAAAAAAAAAATCGACTTTCATTTTTATTTTACAAAGAGTCGCATTGACTGATGTTGCTGCTGCTGCTCCTACTGACGCTCACATCCTCATTTCAACAACGTTTTATCCTTTCGTATTACGTTCTTCTACGTCGTGCATCTTCGGCAAAAATTGTTGAAAATTCTGTATTCTGATTTTCTGCCTTCGAGCAGTTTCGAATTCAAATTTATCTAACACAAATTGACAGTTATAAGCGGAAGCTCGACAAATCAAGACGTTCAAATCGGTTAAAAAATATACATACTATATGCGTGGAATGGTTATAATATATACAAAAAATAAAATATTTAAGAAATGCATAAAAGCTAATAAAATTGTGAAATACTTCGAGTAAAAAATAAATACAAAAAAATTGGTTTAACATAAAAAATATTTAAATATTTTAAAGTTTTAATTAGCATTCAAATTTAATTGAATTTGTTTTTTTTTAATGTCTATTACGTAATGTGCTAAGAGCAGAAGTTATGTGTTATATACTAAAATATATTTTATGAGACTAACAATTCACGAGATTTAAGAATAAAGCATTAAGAACATTCTTTGTTTCGTGAAATATATAAAAATTAAAAAAAAAAAAAAAATACAAATAAATCGGTGAGTTTAATTTAATTTTTAACAAGAATAAATCGTGAGTCCAGAATATACGATTTCAAGAGACTCTGTACTCAGTCTATATGAACCATTATTTTATGTTTCGTGTTAATTAAAAAAAATGAATTTACAGTTAAAAAAAAAAAAAAAATAATAAAATAATTTATATGTAATCATTAGTGGCTTAGGTAGAACCTCGATATGGGACGGGTGGGGATCAATGGTCTAATAGAACTCAAGTTTATCAAATTTTTTGTCAAAAATGCAGACTGTAAAATTTCTTGAATTCGAAAATGAGAAAATGTTGTAGATAGTGGCCCGATTCGTATCATGTCGGTGGTGTGTACCTAGGATGATATTTAATGTATTTTTACAAAAATTCGAAAATGGGCGCTAAATTTGTATTGGAGCTATACTTTAGAGTGGTATTCTGAATTTAACATAGAAACTGCCTATGAAAGAGAAAAGATTTCGGTTTCATCTCACTATCTTTAAATTTAAGCAAATATATAATCTCCCAACTGACACACGGACAGACAGACGGACATGGCTAGATCGGTTCATCTCGTCGAGCTAATCAAGAATATATATAAGGCGTCTCCTTTAATGCGTTACAAACATTCAGACATACTGAATGTACTCTTCACACCATGGGTAACGGGTATAAAAACAAGGAAAAAAAAAGTTAAACCCAGTAGTACCGTGGCTTAAATATCAATGGTCTGACCTGAATCCGGATACCTTTTTAAATTAGGACAAAGAAAACCCATACTGATCAATAATATATATTTTCTATTCCAAAAATGGGCTGCATAAATACGCTGACATCTCTCAATATATTACAAATTAAATTAAAATTAAAAATAAATATCAGGAACTTATAAAAATTTTTGTAAAAACCGTTTGCGAATTATAACTCTTAAAAGCATAAATGTATCAAAAACCGGTCTTAAAAGCAGAAGAAAAATGGAAAGTAATAGATTTATAAAAAAAAAAAATAAATAAATGCTTTAATTTCTTAATTTATTTGCTTTATTCAGTTTTATTATTGCAAATTAGTGCAGAAGAGTAAAAAAAATTTCAAAAATTAGGTTAAACACCGATGCTTGTTGTTCGAAACTATTGTCTCGCGAAGTACCTTATGGCGTGTGAATAATTGTCCTTGTCTGATATGAACGGAGGAGGTCGATTGTTTTTTTTTTTTTTTTTTTTTTGATTTTTTGCCTTTTCTTTAAAGCTGTTCCGTCATTCATACATTCCGGCGGTCGGTCTCTTGTTTCTTTCCACTTCTTCATTCGTTGATACGGTTCCAGTATTTGCCTCAATGATTTGCATTTGCGGCATACAACAAAAGCGCACACGAGGCACTTGAGTCTTCCATATTGTACCTACGATAATTTCTCTTTCTAACAACATTCATACAGCCATCTCTTTTTAGTCAAGAGGTTTTAATTGTGAATTAAGTCGCTATTGTGGCCTACTCAATGCGGGCTTTCAGTACGAACGGTTAGGGTGAAGGATGTACAATACATGCATGCGAGTATGTAGTAGTATTCAGGATTCATGCGTTTTTGCATATTTTGTGTGTCTTTAAAAATATAAAAAAAAAAAAAAAAAATGTCGCGCTTCCTTTACCTTATGTTTAGATATTTTATTTTTTGTTCCGTTTATATCGTCCTTTCTATGCTTTGCGTCAATGTATGTCAAGTTAAGCAGGATAATTGTTACTATTTTCAGCACAAAAAAAAAAAGTTGTCTCAACGTCGACAACAACATTTGGCAATGGAACTAACTGTTTCCTCGATTTATTGTCAATGCCAATGTGACAATGTTTTTTTATATAGTATATTGTATCTCTCGATAATTTAAGTGTTTATCGAATTTAAAACGTATCTATTTCATTTCTAATTGCGATCTTGAGACTACTTTCAAGGTTATTTTTATACATGTGCGGAAATGTTGTGTAGAAGAGCCGATTAATATTCGAGCAAAACAATAAATTTAAAGGTGACATTTGAGATAATTATTTCCCGAGCCTTGATTTTGGTGAATTTTTTTTTTTTTTGCAATTCGAGGGAGTTTTCATTTTTTGTGACATTACTTAAAACAATTTTTGTTATGTTAAATTTTGGTCACAATGAGCAACAGTTCCACTAATTTCACGAACTTTTCTTGTCTAGTCTTGATATATTTTTTTCTTGTTGCTTGTTTGTTGTTATTGTTATCTGGCTTCTATTAAAACTTCTTCTATAATTGCTCTTGATCGCTCTATTTATTCATAGATCGCAGACAGATTATTATCTTAAGTTATTTTAATCGGGCGTAATAGAGCTCTGCATCGGGTAACTTGACAATCGGCACAAGTGGTAATGGGTTCGATTAGTCAAAACAGAACCGTGGTCTTTCAACACTAGTTAGACGAAGACTACCGAAGTTAATAATCTTTCTGAAATTTTTTTTGGAACATATAATAATTGAAATTCACAACTATATTTAAGTAATTTTTTTTTTTTTTTTTTTTAATTGGGGGTGTAAACAGACTTATCGATTTTATTCGCAACTTTTTTTAAAATAGTAATTATTTATAATGTACTGCTCCATTTGGTAAAAACTTGTTATTAGTTTTTTCACCGAAGATTAATTTCCTTGTTTTAATTAAATTTTTTTTATTTTTGTCGTTTGTAGCACTTATTTTCTTTAATTCTTTTTTGCATATTTGAGATACATTATTTTTCTCCGGCCTAATGGATTAAACATATTTTCATTTGGTGCTTGTACCTGGTTTCATAACAGAGTTCTTACTTGGTTGATCAACTTTGAACCTGTGTATGATTTGAGTACGATGAATAGTTTTTCAACACTGCTTAGAGCAAGTGTCGGAAAAATAACTGTTCTTTTGGAAAATCAGGGCAGAAATAAAGCCCTCTGTGGGCTTGATGCGCATTTCGAAGTGAAAATTCTAGTCTATCTTTTAAAATGTCCATTTAATATTAAAGTAAATTTTATTTATCTGGAAATATTACAGCAATGGGTGCACACATATTTCTGTTAGTCATATTTGCCAGCTGCTTGAAGAATTATGTTAAAGGCGAATTTCAGTAAGTTAATTTTCAATGAAATAAAGTAAAATGCATTACAAAATTTCATACACTATATTTCAGACAAAGTCTCGCAATTACCGACATTCTGCCGGAGGATATAAAACGCTACGATAAAATGCGTCCACCTAAAAAAGAGGGACAACCGACTATTGTTTATTTTCATGTTACAGTTATGGGTCTGGATTCAATCGATGAGAATTCAATGACGTATGTAGCGGATGTATTTTTTGCACAAACCTGGAAAGATCATCGTTTACGTTTACCCGAAAATATGACCTCAGAGTATCGTTTGCTTGAAGTAGATTGGTTACGTAATATGTGGCGTCCGGATTCATTCTTTAAGAATGCAAAATCAGTAACATTTCAAACGATGACAATACCAAATCATTATATGTGGTTGTATAAAGACAAAACGATACTCTATATGGTCAAATTGACATTAAAATTATCTTGTATTATGAATTTTGCAATATATCCGCATGATACGCAGGAATGTAAGCTGCAAATGGAAAGCTGTGAGTTAAAAAAAAATATATTTGCAAATAAATTTTTTAAACCATTTTTTTTTTTGTAGTATCACACACCACAGACGATTTAATCTTTCAATGGGATCCTACAACGCCGCTTGTTGTCGATGAGAATATCGAACTGCCACAGGTGGCGCTCATACGCAATGAGACCGCTGATTGTACGCAAGTTTATTCGACCGGAAATTTCACATGTCTTGAAGTGATCTTCACATTGAAACGTCGCTTGGTTTATTATGTCTTCAATACGTATATACCAACTTGTATGATTGTCATAATGTCATGGGTTTCATTTTGGATAAAACCAGAAGCAGCACCAGCACGTGTCACCTTGGGTGTCACTTCACTTTTGACACTATCGACGCAACATGCTAAATCGCAATCATCACTGCCGCCTGTCTCATATCTAAAGGCAGTCGATGCGTTTATGTCCGTTTGTACAGTATTCGTGTTTATGGCGCTCATGGAATATTGTCTTATAAATATTGTCCTCTGTGATACGCCCATACCAAAACCGATAGCCTATCCGCCAAAGCCTGTACCGGAAGGTGCAGCAAAAAAAAGAAAATGAACCGCCACCAGCTGGTACAGCGGTTGCAAGTGTTTCCAAGCCAATGCCGGTACCGGATGAGAAAATGGAAAAGATTGAAAAAATATTCGATGAGATGACAAAGAATAAACGCGTCAGTAGTCATGTATGTATTATAAACATAATTCTATAATTTATGTTTGTCTGAAGTTTTTTTTTCTTTTTTAGATAACTTCGCGTCGCGTTGTGCGTCCACCACTGGATTGTGATGGTCCTTGGATACCACGTCAGGAATCACGTATTATATTAACGCCAACAATTGCGCCACCACCACCACCGCCGCCGCCAGAACCAGAGCTACCAAAACCTAAGTTGACGCCGCAACAGGAACGTTTGAAACGTGCCATCTATATTGATCGTTCTTCACGTGTGCTATTTCCAGCGCTTTTTGCCAGCCTAAATTGTATCTATTGGATTGTCTTCTATGAATATTTGTAAATCGTGCCATACCTACTCTTCTGCTAATATCTATTTGTCTATCTATCCATGTAAATAAGTTTATTGAGATCTTGAGCGTTTAGTGTGTTTGATAAAGATTTGTTTCTAAAAAAAAAAAAAAACATTATTAAAATAATTATAAAAATAATTAATAGTATATCTAAAACGCTATTAAATAATTCTAAGTCCAATTAAAATATTCGCACAAGCTTTAAGCAATTTCATAGAGAGATGAAGGGAGTAATAAAATAAATAGCAAACGAATTTTAAACAAGTAAATAAAAATAAAAATTAATTAATATTAAATATAATAATATTAAAAAAATAAGTAAGCAACTGTTCAAAATGTTAATTAATATAAAACACACAAGTATGTATACGCTATAAACGTTTTTCCTAAAATAAAGAAAATAAAAAATATTTATTGAGCTTAATAAAAATAAAAAAATAAAAATGAAAACAAATAATAATAATAAAAATACAAAAATATTTAAGTAGTGATAAATAGTTGAAATTTAATTGTAAATGCTTTTAATTGTAAATAATATAATAATTATTGATGGCTTAAAAATATTTAAATGGTTATTTAATTTATTGATTCATCTGACGGTTTAGGGTTTAGAGTCTATGTTTCAAATATGGAAGCTCTATTTCTTCAAAGTCTCCGAGATAGACGTTTTCATACGGCAGACAGCATGGCAGACGGGCATAGCTAGTTCGACTTCCCTTCCAATGTTGATCAAGAATATTTATACTTTATAGGATCAATCTAGCCTGCTTTTTTGGGGTATAAAAAGTATTGTATACAAAAAAACATGCTCATTCGTCATAAAATCAAAAACAAATAAAACTTTTTACAAAAAAATGGGCAAATTGCTCGGCAATGCCACATGCATGGAAGTGTTCTGAACAGCAAATTTTACGAAAATCCGAAGCTAAGCTACAAAGTTACTTAACCAAGAAATTTTGACAATTGGCCGACTGGGAAATCAATTGCTGGCCTCGAATCAGCTCGAACCGTGCGTTCCATACATCAACGCCGACGTCAATGTATAGTGCAGCGGAAAGCCAGCAATATGAATCTCGCAACACCGTCTGCCAGGGGGTGGTGTGATGAGAAAGAGACACAACACAGTGTGACGGAGTCACTGAGCAGATCTGATAACAAAGACTGAAATCGATCGAATGTTCAGCTACGTGCCACACAGCGAGAGACACACACTTCCAAATGCCGTTACAATACAACTTGTATTTATTTGACATATTTCGAAATAAGTATTTGTGAGTTATAAAAAATGAATGAAAATAAACAGCTGTTTCATTTTTACAGTGTTGCATTTTACTCTGTGTATATAGTTGTCTCACTTGCACTTACATTGTATCTATGTTGGGCGCGAAATTTATTAGATTTGAATTTATTTTATAGATGGCGTTCTTTCTGTGCTACTTGCATAGAGGGCGCTTTAGTTTTAAGTGCGCGCTATGTCTATATTGTTATCTCGCTTGCTCTTATGACATGCAACATTTTTGGCGCCAAAAGAGTTTTTTGAATTTAATTAATTCTTTCATTCACCAAAAATTATTTAAATAATGCGCTAAAGTGTCGCGACGTAATAAAAATTCTTGAAAATTCCATTTATTTTTTCTTTATCTACAAAAACTATTACCTCCAAACATAAACTACATTGAACCCTGCATATTATTCATTTGCATAAACTACGTTTCCCTGCCATTATAGACACCATTTTGCTATTCAAATTAATAAGAAACGTCAAAAAAAACAATTTTTTTTGGTATTGCTTTGAAATTTTGCGCAACCTCGAGGCGCATTGTGCATATTTTTGACTTCAATTTTTTTTTAAATGTTAAGTGTAAACAATCCAAAATGCTGGGTTTTCCAAAACCGAATCTTTAAGACTCTTTACAAAGATTTAAAGAACGTTTTTTATTGTTTGTCATATCCTAAACTAAAGAAAATAAACTGAATGGACATACATATCTAGGTTAAGTTGTCTCAAAGAGCTGACGTCTATAAGATCTTCTTTTGGTTACATATTTCGCATTCAAATTGATATGCTTACTAAAGTATTTATTATGCGTAAAGAGCATAAAAAAATAAATATTGAATATTGACTTTGATGTTGACGTTGTTGTTGTTGTGTCGTTGTTTTTGATGGATGCATGATTCATATTTTCAATGTGGTTTCCCAAATCAAGTTGCGACTTTTGGCCTACATAAAATGTTAATTTTAAGCGTTTTGCGTTATTGACACAACTTTTTGAACTTTTGAAGATTGTAGTGTTTTTTGTTAAATAAATAAATAGAAAAATAAATAAAAATATATACAAATAAAATCAAACGGAAATTCCCTTAAAACTCTTAGTAACTATTTTATTATATTTCAGGGTTCTTCGATTATCGATTTTGGTTTTTTGTTTTATGCCAAATTTTTTTGCTAAAAGCTTAAACTTAAAATCGATATTTATCATTTTAAGCGTATTTTCCCAAATAATTTTTTAAAACAAATTTTCGACTTCTTGGGAAAAATCCTTGTAACAAAAAAAAAAAAATGTATATATTTAAAAATGGCGCAAAATATTTAAAAATACAGCATTGAACTAGTTTTTTCATTATAGATACAATTCTTTCAGATACTTTTTGTGTAGATACATTTCATTCAATTACATTGCACTACATGTATATCGTATATTGTATATTTTATATATATCATATATCTTTGTCGTCACTAATGACCGTGAAAATAACTAAAAATAAAAAATGCAAAAAGTATATCGTGTGACCAACATAAATAATTGAGTATTCAAAAGCATACACGCTTTGTGATCTGTTACAAACTTAAAGTATCTTATACAAAAAGTATCTATTTTTTTTCTTTTTAATAAATTCATGTTTTTTTTTTGTTTTGTTTGAAGCTTGTTACTATGTATTGTTTAATGGTGTGAATGTGTTATACATAAACTTGGCTAATTGAGAAAAGTGTAACAACAGATAATTTAGCCAAAAAAAAAAAGATATCTTTCGAGAAAGACTTTTGTTTAATTTTTTTTTTAATATAAAAAAATATTGTAAATGAAAGAAAATTGTTATAAATAACAAAAAAAAAAAAAAAAAAAAAAAAAATTAAAAAAAGTTCGTTTGCATCTTTTTTTTTTTTAAATAATTTATGCTGTTTTAATTATGTGAAACATGGTTGCACTGTTTTTATTTTTAATTTTTTTACTTGCATACAAAAAATCAATTGTCTCTTATAAAAAAATAAACAGAGAAGATAAATAAAAAATATATAAAAATAAATAAAATTGACTGCTACGTCTGAGCTTTGAACCCAGGATTATAAATGCACTTCTCAATAGTTTAACTCCAATGACAAAGTTAGTTAAAAATGTGAAAAAATTGCTTGCAAACTCTCTGGGCTTTGTCAGTAGGTTTCGTTTGTTTAAGTAACTCAAAACTAGACGATTGTACGTCTGAATGCCTTAAGAATCTTTTATAAAAAAATAAATAAACCAATTACAAATACTTCTTTTACAATAAGTATCTATATACATTTAAATGCATTTAAAAAATATCAAAAGACTATAATAAATGTTATGACAAAAAAACTCATTGAAAAAGATGACAATTTTATATTTAGATACAAACAAAAAGATACAAATGTACTTCATAGATACGCATGCGCGACAATGCGCATTGAATATGTTTAAAATAAAAGGGGGTAAAACGCGCAAAGAAAGTAAAAACACAAATGAGCCAACAACAAGTAAAAAAAAAAAAAAACAAAAAAAGCAAAGAAACAAAATTGACTGCAAACGTTTTATTTATTTATTTATAAGCTCAACATGAGTTATAACATCAAACAACAACAACAACAATAGCAACACAGCATAATAATATTTTTTTCTTGTACAAACGACAAGATACAAACGAAGCAAAAGCATTTTGCAGTTAACCATTGCGACTCAGTTTCATTTGAACGCTCACGGAAGCCGTATCCGAAAACGTTTTAAGAGGCGCATGCGCAACAAAAGATAAAATTTATTTATTTTTCAAAAGAAAAAATTAAGTGCAGTGTAGTTCATTTTGAAACGAAAAAAAAAAAAAAAAAATTATTACGTCAAAAAAGTGCAACAATTAAAGAAAAAAAAAAAAAGATCAATAAATATTTTATAAGAAAATAAACCGACACAAAAATAAAAATATAAAAAAAAAAAAAATTAGTTATTTAGTGCCTCAACTGAAAGCGAAAGTGAAACTCAATTTTTGTGTGTGTTATTTTTTTGCGCAACTGCGATTTCGCAATATTTTAACAAGAAATACAAAGGGAAAATAAAAAAAAAAATAAATAAATAAAAAAAAGATAAATACAAATTTAAAAGCTCTAAATACAAACTTAAAAATTACACATTTTATTTGTGTTATTTTTGTCTTGCAGTCATTTAAGAAAATAAAATATTAAATTAAATTTAAGCTGCAAGAAAAACACTTAATTGCAGACGCAAAAAGACGCACTAAAAGATACAAGATACTACATAAAAGATAAAAAGATACTTTCATTTTCGTTAGCTCATGCGTCAGCTGTAGCTGTTTCGTTCGTTTGCGGTTTACGCTGGCAACGATTTGGATTATTATCATCATTGCGTGTTGAATAATATTTAAATAAAAAAATAAAAAATAAATTAAATGTTTTATTAAAATAAAAGTTTTTCACTTATTTAATCCAAAAAAAAAAATTTCGAAATGCATACCGCAACGTATTTTTTCTGCTTAGGTGCGTATTTATTTATTTATTTTTTGTTAAATAATTTAATTTAATTTTTATTAGCGTTAAACAAAAATTTCATAATAGTTTCTTTTATTTTTTGGTGTTAATGATTTAAACAAATTGGAACGCTCGTCACATATGTTTGACCTCATTTTTTGTTTCGTATTTTTTTTTTTTTTTTTTTTGGATTTTTAAAATGTGTCATGCAAAACAAAAGACTTTAGCTACGAACTTGTATTAGTTTTGAATAAAATGAATATTATTGTCATCGAATTGCAATCATATGATTTCTTTTAAGTTAAAAAGATATTTGATTGAGTTGACCTATCTCATGCATTGTTATAGTTTTCAAGAATATCAATGATATTTGCTTCGTATTCGTGTAAGTTTCAAATATGGTAGCTCTATGGCTTATAGTCTCTCATTTTATACTGCTGACAGCTTGATGAAAGGACGGACAGACAGGCAGACAGACTGACAGAGCAGACGACAGAGAGAGAGACAGACAGGTGGACGGACAGACAGAAAGGGATAGCTAGATCAACTGCCCTTTCAATGCTGATCAAGAATATATATATTCTTTATAGGGTCTCCTAGTCTCCTTCTGTCTGTTAAATACATTCGCACAAACTTAATATACCCTTTTACCTTTTGGGTACAGGGTATAAATATCTTTACTTTGAGAAGACAATATATACTTTGTGATCCAGTTCGAACCATGGTTCAAAGTAGAGAATACGCGCAAAATATGAAATTTTTACCTCGATATTCTATACTATATTAATGCCCTAAGAAGAATTAAGCACCTAGAAAGTAGTTTTCAAAAAAATGATGTTTAAGTGACTCAGTTTTCATATATTTCATATTTTTTTATTATGTTTAATTTTCTTTCTGTGTTAAATAAAAAATGGTTCTTATATGGAAAGTTTTTAAAAAACAAACTTTTGTTTTAGAAGCTCACTAAACTGGTTCCTTGTGAAAGTGAAACCATTTTTTTTTTCAAGATCAACATAATGCGATTTTATTTCTGTTTCTACGCTTATATTCCCATTAAAAAAAAATACGAAAAAAAAAATGAATTTAAATAGCAAATTAAATTTCAAATAAATGTAAAACTCGTGACTAAGTTTTATTCGGCGACAAATTAAAAGCCAACAAACAAAAATAATAAAATGTGAACAAGAAAAAAAAAAAGAAAAAGACTTTCATTTCTTGGCAAAATTGCAACGATAAAACGGAAACTTCCTTGAATGTGTGACGTCATTAAAAACAGCTGCGACTTGACTGAAACATAAAATGCAATGGCGAGCAATGAATGAAAATGGGGGAAGAAAATAAGCAAAAAAAAAAAAAAAACGTTATTGGCAACAAGTTGAAACGAGTTGTTTGTTAGTATCAAGAAAAGAGCATTTTGGTTAAATGAACATGACCACAGCCAATAAAATGCAGCAGCATGACTACGATTATTATTATGATTATTATTCGTTATATTTGTTGTAGTGTTGTTGTTGTAGATGACAAAAGTCATTTACATGCTGCATGCAAACAAACATCGAACAACAACATTATTGTCAACACTTTTGGCTACTGGCTTTTATATGTACGTCCCGGCATGGCCATTATGCTGTACTACGGCTAACGTCTCGGATTGCAATCCAAACTGCATTTTTCTTTTGTATCTTTTGAACTCAATTAAAAGACGGATTAAAAAAGATTCTTGTTTTCGTTTTTCTTCAAATGACATAAAGCGAGATGAGATATTTATAGAGTAAGGTGTGGTGTAGTGAGCCACTCGAGTTGCTAGAATTTCAGAAGTGCTAGAA
Organism: Leucophenga varia; assembly: GCA_018903435.1. Lineage (NCBI taxonomy): Eukaryota > Metazoa > Arthropoda > Insecta > Diptera > Drosophilidae > Leucophenga > Leucophenga varia. Next base: position 6,289,489 of record JAEIFJ010001870.1, read on the forward strand.
AGTTTTATGCTTCGAACAAGATAACAACTTTTTATGTCTAACAGATTTTGAGCTACAGCTATTTTTTTCAAGTGGCTCACTACACCCCATATTATCTCATTTCTTTAAGCAAGCTCCATGCTTTTTAGGTATTTAATTTATATTGTTGTAATCACTTTTTGAGCTATAGCTATTTTTTCCAAGTGGCTCACTACACCCCATTTTGTCTTTTTAAGTAAGCTCTTTGTCCTTTAGGTATTTAATTTATAATGCTTTAATCGATTTCTCTTTTAATTTTGCTTGTAATAATTTTTTTTATATATCATAAACTTTAAAATCAGACCTTGTATTTATAGCATTTGTATTTGATTACACATTGCGCTTACTTAATTGTTTTGTCGTATTACCGCAATTCAACAATTTGATTATTTTTGTCTTTTATTTTTTTGTATCTGAAGTATCTTACCTTATGACTTGGCATTTTACAAATATTTTCCGTCTTTCTTTATTTTTACGAATTATGCAACAACAAATGCGCCATAAGAAAACAAGTGTTTTTCACTTTTTTTGTTTTCGTTTTTGAGTTGGAAAAAACCACTGAAAACGCGTTTTCCGATGCATTAAATTGAATGAGTGTAGTAAACTGTGAATAGCAAAGATACTTATTCGTAGATAGATAGTAAACAGTACGTTAAGTAAAGTGAATTTCATATTGCGCAGATATGTGTGTGTGTGTGTATGTACTCTTTTTGGTTGGAAGATGTCGTACGTCGATGTTGCAACTTTTATGGCATGACCATGAAGTGTAAAATTTTATGTCTTTATTTTTTTTTCGGAAGTTTAAGTATTGACTACTTGGCTTTATGTGTATCTTTGCATCATTATTTTTATTAGTGACATCTTTGTTCGGCATATTCGAGTAGCTGTGGCTTGCAATGCTTTTGAATGCGATATTACTTCATGACTTAATAATTAACAGTTTATTTTAGATAGTATTTCAAACATTAAACTATTTTTTTGGTACTTTGCCTATTTTAGAGTTCAAGTTTTTACATAGAAACAAAGAGAATAGTTGGGTATGTCTATTGAACCTGAGCAGTCTTCCTTGGATACGGACAGCTTGCTAGATCTGAGCAGCTTCTCTATTAGTCATGAGCTAGCAGATGTCTAAAATTGTGCGTAGTTTTATAATCTGAGCCATGGTGGAAAAATTATCAGATGGCATATTCCGCCTCTCTGAACCGTTCAATTTTTCAACGCAAGAGAAAAATACGAAGGGAATAGAAATACACATAGGAAAGAGAAATACCAAGAAGAGTGAAAGAGACTACAAATTTAAAGGGTCTTTAATAGAAATGGACAGAGTTTTATTGTTTTTCCATCAGTTTATTCTATCTCCAGCATTGAGCACGGTTATGCTTGATCTATATTTAAGAAACTGATAGAGAGAATATTTTTAGTAATCTAAGGGAGGTCCTTATTAGTCAAATTTTGATCAAATGGAACCGTAGAAAAGCTGTGGTGTATTATAAGGTGTTTATGAGTATAAAATGTTCCAATTTGAAACAGATTGGGAAACTATAAAGTACAAGCTGTTGAGGCAGGCTACTGTTTATCGAAGAGTTAGACAGCTGTCCGTCGCGGTTATAGCACAGGTTCGAGACCCACTCAATACAATTTAAATTGTTATTTCTTCATTTCTTTATTTGTTGTTTTTTTTTAAATCGCTCTTAATATCTGAGTATCTCATAAACCGATTAGTTTGTAGCGAAGTATAAAAAAGTTAATTAGGTTTGTTGTAGCCATAAAAAACAAATAATTATTTCTTATAAAAAATCTATAAATACTCCAAATCGGGGTGCTCACTACTTTTAAATATGGTTATGGCTATTTCGAATTGTTCCATCACGTCTGACCTTGTAGCAAGCGGATGTACACAGTTCAAAACGTTTGTTAAGTACACTAAAAGACCTTGATGACCATTTACACAATTTGTCAATAAGCATTGAAAACTATTATTACGTATACGGATCAATTCAACTTATACTGAAGCAATCATACTCGTATTACATTTGAGATGCATCACACACAGCATTCGCAATGGTGTTGTACAAAAACTCATTAGCGTGTTTAAAGTCGATACGCTTAAAGTTTTAATAAAGCTAAACATTCCGAAATAAAGTTTTTATTTTTTTGGAAAGTAACTCGTTAAATATATGAAAAAAAAAAAGTTTTCTTGTCAAAGGGAAATATTTTTTTCTGTATGCGCAACAGTGATTCCGCCAACTACTTTGTCTGTCTGTCTGTCTGTCCGTCTGGTTGGCTTCATTTTGAGTTACATGGTTTGCTCTGCTGCATTTAATGACTTAACTTGCTTCTTATATTTTTTGATGCACAACGACTTATGTCTTCTTTTTCTTTCGAATGGTGACATAATCGTTTGTTGGAATTTTAAGTGGATTTTAATACTGTAGATACTTTATGATGACTAAGAGATACTTTTTTTTTTGTTTTCTTTTAGATCATTAAATTGAAAGTAAAAATTGTTTATTTATTTTTCTTTTGGACACTTAATTATTCAAGGTCGTTGCGTTAATTTTTTTTTATTTTATATTTTATTATTTTTACAAGGTGAAATTTCACTTAAATGTATCTCTTCAGTGTGTATCTGTGTGAAAACTATATGTGGAGAATTGTTGTTAAAGTCATTAAAAAATGTGGGTTGCATCTTTCTGCACAGTTTTTTTTTTTTTTTTGAATTTTTTATTTTTAATTGTTTACATATTTTTTTCAGCGCATTTTTTATTTAATGTTGAATTTATACTTAAATTTATATTGTTATATGAAATTGTAGTGCTTTTTTTTTTTTCATTTCGAACTCATTTCCATTTTTTAAGGTGTGCACTTAATTTTTTCTGCGCTTTGTCACTTTCACTAAAAAAAAAAAAATTAAAAAATTGGCAATAAAAAATATAAAAATCAGAAAAAAAGAGGTGTAAAGATACAAATAAAAAAATTATCGCAATTGAATTATTTGTTTGTATATAAAAAGTAAATAATACAAATAATTTGGCCAATTATAATATATAAAAAAAAAATAAATAATAAAGTATTTTGTATTTAAAAGAAAATAAAGTGTCTCGTGCTTTGGGCTGCAACAAATTTGTTTATTTATAATAATTTTTCGGTATCCGGTTTTGTTAAATAAAATGAAAAAAAAGTAAAAACAAAAAAATCCGTTTATAAGTAAATTTGGGATTCTTTTGAAAATTTGGTTTATGGATCTTTATCAGGTTCGAGGAGAACGGCTGTAACTCGAAAACGAAAAGAAATAGAACGTAATGTTCTTCAGAGAAAATAATAATGAATGTTTTCCCTAAAATTTTTGTGAAGAAAATATTGTTCTATCTCTTTTCGTTTTTGAGCTACAATCGTTCTCCTCGAACCTGATAAATGATCCATACGAGGCGAACCTATTTTTTAAAGTTTCCTGCAACGTTTGGCTGTTTCAGTATTTTCAAGAAACTTAAAAACCGCAGATATCATAAAGTTCATAGAAATTTTTGAGGAGACCATTTTGGTTTGGTTTTAAACAAGAAATTTGAAGTGCTTTAATGGCACTTTGCGTATCTCAATAAATTCTATATCTTCAGTGATTTTATATTCCAGTAATTTAACTTTCTGTAATAATTTTTCAAACTTTTCTTTTCCTTTTTAGCGCTAACATGTTCCTATTTAATATTACACAACACCACACAAGCAGCAACAACAACAACAAATGCAGCTGCTGCAGAAGATGATTATGAGCCACGTCATTTGGAGAATGATGGTAAGTTTCAAAAACTAAACACTTCATAGATGCGTGCAACATAAACTGGTATCATAACTTAAACTTTTAAGGCAGCGTCTTTCTTTCAGCCAAAACAGCACAATGCACGCATGGGACGCAAAGAGACGCAATCATTTGAATCGAGTTCCTCCAGCACAGAAATCTATTCTGATTCTGCTAGTAAATCAAACGATGACGATGACACGGAGGAAGTTGAAGGTTCCAGTGAATATTATGATGAAAGCGATGAAGACGACGAAGAGTCTAGTACAACGGAAACATCAAGTGGCAGCAATGAATCATTGCCACGTTTACTCTCACAATCGGCATTCAATCGTATATCAGAGACATTGGGTGCATTAAATTCCGTGGGACATCTTTTGGTTGATATGACACGTGGCGGCGGTGTTGCACATGGCGAACAACAAACAAAAGTGCAGCAGGTGAATGCAAGCATAACGCCGGAGTCGACAATGTCCACGGCTTTCACTACGACGACGACAACTACTGAGGCGTCTGCATTGGAAATGAATAAATCTTTGGAGAATATAGCACCGCAAGCGAAAATTATTGGTAGCACCACAAATAATTTGATACCAAATTTTAATGCAAGCGGTGTGCATGTTGCAACAAAACGCATTGGACAAGAGGAACCAGCGCAGAAGCCAATGTTTGTGGAGAATAAAGAAATTAAACAGAAGAAGAAAAAGAAGAAGAATAAGAATAAAAATAAAGTAAAGAAACCCAGTACAGAAACGCAAATAACAATTTTAGATTCACAACAGAAAATAAAAATACCCACAACATTACGGCCCGTGACAACGACCACTGCGACAACAACAACAACATTACGCCCGTTGGATCAACTTGCTTTGGCTTCGGATGATGTCAGCACTGCTAAAGATGTTGAAAATCATTGTAAAACACCAAGTGGACGTCCTGGCCGTTGTGAGGATTTAAGCAGTTGTCCTGCTTTATTATTAAATCTGAGCAGTTTACGTGAATCGCTTTGCTTTAAAAGTCTCTTTGTGCCTGGTGTTTGCTGCCCGCTATCAGAAAGTTCGACAGTTTTGACAACGCAGCGTCCACTTAAATTAACCACAAAAGCGCCCAGCACTACAAAACGTCCGTTAAAGCCTAGCACACGTCCTACATCTGGTTCAAATTTAGTGCTTATACCACAAATAAAACCATCAACTACAACGACTACTACCACCACTGAGACACCATTAGATCCTATAGACGATATAGATTTGATTAATAATAATATTGTCGATCCGGAAGAATGTGGACAGCAGGAATATTCGACGGGACGCATTGTGGGTGGTGTTGAGGCACCAAATGGCCAGTGGCCTTGGATGGCCGCAATCTTCTTGCATGGTCCAAAGCGTACGGAATTCTGGTGTGGGGGTTCCCTTATCGGTTCAAAGTATATTTTGACAGCAGCGCATTGTACTAGAGATTCTAGACAAAAGCCGTAAGTTTTGCTTTTTATATTTGGAGTAGATTTTTTTAAAATTAATTTTGTTTTATTTAAAGTTTTGCTGCACGTCAGTTTACGGTACGTCTTGGAGATATAGATCTTTCCACGGATGCGGAACCTTCGGCACCAGTAACTTTTGCTGTTAAGGAAGTACGAGCGCATGAACGGTAAGTAGAGTGATTGAAGACAATGAAATTCTATAGGTTCAGATATGCTTAGGGAGAGGGTAAAGAAATATAAAGAAAAAATGAGAGTTTTGCACGAAACTCTCTCATGCATGCGCTTATTAGAGAGAAGGAGTGAAAGAGCGGCAAGTTGAAACTAAAACAAAGCACTTAATGAGAGTGAATAGTGAGCGTAAGAGAGCGCTATATTGCAAAGCAAAAAAACCTAATTTGTTTGTATGAGATGCAATATTTATTTGATTTTTATATTTTTACTTTTTTCTTTCTTCCATCGCTACACACAGCTTCTCACGCATTGGTTTCTATAATGACATTGCCATCTTGGTGCTCGATAAACCTGTACGCAAATCGAAATATGTTATACCCGTTTGTTTGCCACGCGCAGGACGCATGCCTCCAAAGGAACGTCTACCGGGACGTCGTGCTACTGTTGTCGGTTGGGGCACCACATATTATGGTGGCAAAGAGTCAACAAGTCAACGTCAAGCGGAGCTGCCAATTTGGCGTAATGAGGATTGTGATCGTTCATACTTTCAGCCAATCAATGAGAATTTCCTTTGTGCTGGCTATTCAGATGGCGGTGTCGATGCATGTCAGGTAACTTGACTGCGAAATTTAAAAAAAAAATATTTTATTAATTTTCAATTACTACTTTTAGGGTGATTCCGGTGGTCCACTTATGATGCGCTACGACACACACTGGATACAATTAGGCGTTGTTTCGTTTGGTAATAAATGCGGGGAACCTGGTTATCCGGGCGTTTATACACGTGTTACGGAATATTTGGATTGGATACGTGATCATACGCGAGATTAAAAAATATACTTAGTACCTAACTACTCAAAATTTATGATAAATATTTATTAAGTTTTTGTTGTATTATAGATTTCCGTAATTTTAAAAATTACTAGTCTATCTTGTTGTAATCTTTTTGTTCTTCCACTTCTTTAGATGCATTTTGCTTTTACTAAAATATTTATTATGTTATGTTTTCTTTATGATTTCCGAAAAAAAAAAAAAAATAACCATATTAGTTTGTACATTGTTTTATTTGTATTTAAATTATTTTAATTAAAATAAATCGAAATAAAAATTAATTTTATAAAAAAAAATTGTTCTTTAAAAGTGTTCTATTTGAACCTCAAAATACTACACCTTACAACATGGCCTTATCAGTTTGACTTCTGTTTGTATTTTAAGTCCATCGAGCATACTCGACTTCAGGGTTCTTTCTTGTTTCAATTTTATTTTCTATTCTCGGAAACTTATCGCATAATAGTACATATATGTATAATATGTACATATGCTATAAAGCCACAAATTTATCAAGAAATTCTATAACGAGCGAAGACTTCAATGTCAAATCAGTTCTGAAACAAGCTTTAGTATACTTTTAAACTTGGAACTGTGCTGTCTTAAAGCATGTTGAGTGAGTTAATTATATTTGCTGTCCTCTTAGTGACGGCACAGTGTATGGAGGATATTTCGAATTGCACCACTACTGCTGGCGAGCAAGGTTTATGCCTGAGTATAAACGATTGTGTTGGACTCAAAAAAATTGTGGTTGATGGTAGTCCATTAAAAACTCAATCGAACTACTTAGAGGAGAACCAATGTAAAAGTGATGATATTTCAATTGTAAATGTGTGCTGCTCACTTCGCTTTCAGCGCAAATCTACAGACAACAGCGATAACAAGGATAATCTGTTACTTCGTGGATCAGATTGCGCTCAAAAGTCTTTGACGCATATAAATAGATACGGCACAAAAGCGAATTTATTGGACTATCCCTGGACAGCTCGTTTAATATTTGGCGAATGTAATTATCAAACTTCAGATATTTCAATTAAATATATACCAGATAATTATCAATTTATTCACTATAGCTGAAGATATATACTGCGCTGGTTCTTTAATTAACGACCGATATGTTCTATCGGCGGCACATTGCGTTACAATCAAGGGATTGAGTAAAGTACGTTTGGGTGAATATGATGTACGAGAAAATCCCGATTGCTCTAAAATAGGCACTAAACCTTGTTTAGATGAGTATCAGGATGTGGAAATCGGTGAAGTTTATATACCAAAAACTTATAACGAAACAACAAAGAAAGATGATATTGCATTAATACGTCTTAAAAATGTAGTAAAATATTCTACAAACGTAAAACCTATTTGCTTGCCACTTGAAGGTGTTAGCGTTCCAAATAGTTTGATTGGCGAAAATGTTATTATAACTGGTTGGGGTGGTACCGAAAATGCTACGCCCAGCGCTGTTAAACTCTGGGCAAATATTGAGGTGCAACCTCATTTAGTTTGCAAAAACATTATACGGAATATGAAATAGATGCGAAACAATTCTGTGCCATGGGAAAGAATTTGAACGACAAATGTAATGGTGACTCTGGTGGCTCTGCAGCTTATGAAGTATTTGATTTAGCGGAACAAAACAGTTACTACGTCATTGTTGGTGTTACATCCTACGGCTTATCAAATTGCGTTCATAGTGAGGCGCCCGGAATTTATACACGTGTCACGGCATACATCGATTGGATAAACGAAACTATGTACAATTAAATATATTTAAAAATATTTAACAAACTTTGGGAAAGAATATATGGTAGTCAACAATAAATAAATAAAACAATAATTTCTTATCAATTCATGCAAATAAAAACCAGAAAGAACGCTGAAGTCGAGTATGTTCGATTGAAAGATACCCTTTATGGTCTTAAAATTTTGAGGGTGTAGTAGGCATTTTACAGAAATAGAGTTTCTGCAGTATACATTTCTTCAAGATCCACGTTCAGTTGCCTACTATAGACAAATACTTATGAGATACAAATAATTGAAAAGTAATAATACGTTTAAGCAGTATTCTATAGTAGACAGGTTAACGCTAACACAAACGCTAGTGGAAACATAAAATTTTTTGGCATACGCTTCATACATAGTGTGTCCGTCCGTCTCTTTGTCTGAATATTTAAAGGTGTTTCATTCGTTCAGTTTAAAAGATATTGTGCTGAAATTTGAAAAACTTCTAATCTCAACTTTGCTTGTATCGGGTCATTAAGTAATCCAAAGTTGGGCTGTTTTTTATCGTTCACTCTTTGAGTCTTCCTCGGATGGACTGCAGCCAGAACCGATGAACAGACAGACGACTATTTAGACTCAAGCATTTCTACGGATAATAAATAGATTTTCTAGTTAATAACATTATTTGACAAATAAATTAAATTTATTTGTTTATTAACAATTATAAAGTTTATGCTTGCTAAAGCGTATTAAATGTCAATCGATATGCCTTCGAAAGTAATAAATCAAACGAAAATAAACAAAAACGTTTATATTTCACACAAAATTAACGCTGCTAATAAATAAATTTATCGGAAATATATTAGAAACCCAAATGAAGGTTACCCTTGCGTACGTCCGTCCGTCTGTCCGTCCGTTCGACAGCTCATTAGAAACATCTAAGAACCGGCTTTTGCTTTTGCTTTCGTTTTCTTTTTTTTTTTTTGCTTTGGTTTTTGCATTTTTATTATTATTTTTATTTTCGTTCTCTTCAGTACGCTGCAAGCTTTCTCCTTTAACGCACGACGCAAAGCAAAAGAACACCCCGGCAAGTCATACTCTGATAAAAAACAAAACATACAAAAATGTATAAACTGAATCATTAATGAAATAGAAGCAACTACAAAACGATAACAAAAAACAACAGAAAACAACTAATTACATCATAAATTTTAATACTAAAATAAAAAAAAAAGTGTAATAATATTTTGAAATAATTAAAAATCTTGTTAAATCATCGTCGCGTGTTTCTAGAATTCTTAATCTTTTTCTATTGATAAGCGTGTGAAAATACGTTCGAGACCGCTTTGCACAAAAAATTTCACAATTTTTGTTGTGGTAAGTTTTGTAATTTAAGAGAAAAGATTTTACTTGCAAAAGAAATAAAGAGTTCAATTGTTATGGTAAAATCAAACGGAAGCAAGAGAACATGAGAGCGTATTTAAGCATAAATGAGCGAGTATGCGCAGTTTTAGTGTTGCCAGACTGTTATATTAACCCTTAATTGTGGGGTAAATAATTATACATTGTTAAATAATTTATTTGGTTTAAACCTATTTAATTGGTATGCTCTATCTTTCGTAGTCTAACAAGATTAATCGTTTTCATACGGCAGACAGCAGGACGGACGAACCGACAGACATACATAGCTAGATCGACACCCCTTTCAATGCTGATCTAGAACGTACATATACTTTTTAGGGTATCTATATCTAGTCTTCTTCAATGTGTTACACATTGCACAAACTAAATATACCGTATATACTGGGTACAGGGTATAAAAATAAATTAAAATAAAATGTGTTATGGTTCGTACATAGTCTTTATTCAAAATATTCCTCTAAGTGTACAATCAAAAAATCTCATATTCGAAATTTACTCAAACAAAAAATCACATCACATTTATGAGAGAGAAAAGAATTTCAATTTATAGAACCAGTTTTCATAAAAATATGGTGTAGATTTTTTTTTTTGTCAAACTTTGAATTTTTCTTTGTGTTTAGTGAATTTATGTACCTATATACTAAACCCATATATAGGAGATTATTTTTGATATTTCAGAATTATTTGATACTCAGAAATTCAGTATCCCATTTATTTTCAAAAGATTTTTATTCAAATTTTGTATAATTATATATTATATTTAGAAGGCATCGATATTAGTATATAGATCCAAAATTTAAAAGTATCGATTTTTTTTACTTGCATCTATCGATATAATGTATCGATGCTATAAGTACTCAAAGTACTTTTAAGAGAAAACAATATTGATAATTTGAATGCTAATTTGAGATGCGTATCGATTTCAAAAAGAAGTTCAAACATTTAAATCTTTATGTAACAAATTTGTATATTTACATACTTTCTAAAATTACAAATCCTGCATAAATTTTTGCCTTAATATTTTTTTTTTTCAAATATATCAAAAGTTTCTTTTATGTTATACGATATTTATTTATTAACAAACAACAATAATAATATCAAATAACAGCTACTACGCTCAACAAAAGTTAATATATTTTTGTGCAACCAGTTTGCCATATATACACACACAGATACATTTCATATATACAGATAAATAGATACAAAAATATCAAAGATGAAAACAACATACCAAAGAGTAACTGAGTACGAATGAATGAATGAATGAATGTATTTCAGAAATAAATAAAATAATATAAAAATGAAAAAAAAAAAAAAAAAACTTTATACAAAGAACGATACAACAGATTAAGTTCAGTTGTTGTCGCCAAATGTTGCGCGAACAAATCGAAAATATAAAAGAAATACACGATAAAAAGTCGAAAAACCGAAAAAAAAAAAAGGATACAATATCCTTAGCAGGAGGAAGGAGTTAACTTTAATATTTTACTTATTCGCATAGCTCTCAATTTTTATTCGATACGCTACAAATACTTTTTTTTTTTAAATTTAAGTAAAATGAAAATTCTTTTGCGAAATACTTTCGAAAGATTTTTAATTTTTAAAAAAATAAAATCACAAGAAAAATGTAAAATGTTAAAAGCAACTACTTCATTTGTGCATACTGCTTTGTATTTTATATAAAGCGTATTAAAGCTTTGTTTTTGCTGAAGCTAATTTATTTTATGCTTGGAAATTGTATGTTGCTCATTTAAAAAGTTACCAAAAAAAAAAAAAAAAAAACTTCAATATGAAAAAATAACCCTAATCCCCGGCACCATTATTTCGCTTTGGTTTGGAATCTTCAATGTGTTGAGTTCAATTTGTTTTCAGTTTCAGTTTGAATTTAAGTTTGAATTTTGTGTTTGCATCATTGGGGATATGTGAAAATATGTCACAACATTTGTTACACACATTTTTTGGGTCAACAAAGAATGGGGTTTTTTTTTTTTTTTTGTCAATGGCACATTCTGGCACACGCCCTCGTGTCACTTTGTTGTGTATTAATACCCTGGCATGTGGTGTATACTCCTTCTTTGTAATTTGAACTAGCGCCCCTTTGTCTTTTTTTTTTTTTTTTTGTAAAAGTCCAAATAAAAAGAAGGATTTGCTTTGTTTTTTCATTTTTTTTTTTTTTGTTGAGTTGGACTTTTGTTTCTTTCAATTAAAATGCGTTCAACTGTGAAATCATAAACAGTTTTGCACATGTGTTGACTGAGGTTGAGGTCTGAATAAATACATATATGTAGCCTGCACTTGGGAAAAATTAGCTATTTAAAAAAATTAGCTTTAATATATTTTACAATAATATTTTGTATACAAAAATTATTTATACAAAAATTATATCTTCGGAGAGGGGCTTAAAGGCACCATTAAATAATATCTGATTAAAAAAAAATACGGGGGTTCTTATTTTGGATATAGAACAATCCTATGGGTTGGGAACACAAATTTTTTTGTTTTTGGACCACACCTAGTATACATGGATATAGTTTTCTCTATATAAAACTTCGTACATATTTGACATAGAAAGTACTTAGGACCAAGTAAAGCTTAAGTTCCGAATTGTAGCAACAGGTCCCTCTGTTCAGTTAATGGTACAAATACATACATACTTTATAGAGTTTACAATATTTGCTTTCCTTTAATTTTTACTCTTTACTGCATTACAATTTAATAAAATAAATTTAAAAGCCTTCATATAACTAAATTTTAAATGATTAAATTTTCATTGGTATTTTAAAATAATTTATTACACAATTTAAATTTAATGAAGCCTAGGTAGCCTAGTTAGTGGTGTTGTGGAGTGGGTTAGCTAACTCACACTACATTATTAGCTTTCAATCTTAATTTAAAGCAGCAGCAATTTGAAAAATGTCGACTACCTACGACTCATTACACGATGAACTGTACTACTAAATTTCTGAAATTCCTCTCACCTTTTTGCAATTAAGCTAATCGAATTCCATTATATGAATCTTAAGCACACTTTCGAATGCAAATCCAACACAGATTTTAAGTTAACTTTAAATAAAATTTGTGTGTTTTCTGCTGCATGATTAAGCAGCAAAATAGCGAGACAAGAAGAGGACTAGAGAGCGACGTTGAATATTTCAAAAAATAAATGATGCTAGGACACGATGAGAAAAGGACTTGAATGTGAAAAGACGAAAAGAAAAAAAAAAAGAAAAAATAAAGAAACGCTTGACTTTACCCATGCTGCTGCTGTAAAATACAAAGACTTAACTGTGTCGACGAGAACGGCCTACCTACTATCTAAAATTTACGCCTTTTAAGGTACAAAGTCAGCATTGAAAGCAATTAATATTTAGAACAGCAACTGAATGCTGCTGCTGCTGCTGCTGTTGCTGTTGTTCTGGGGCTCGTTTCTTGAGCTAAGCTGCTGCTGGTACTATCTGCTAGAATAGAATGAGAGACAAAGTTCGCATCGTTATAATTACGCATTTAAATTGGCACAAAGGTTGGCATGGCATGGCATGCCATGAAAACTGCAAGTGATGTTGACTATATTCAAGTGTAGCAGGCAATCACGAAGCATGAAACCATGGAGTAACAACGGAGAAACCAAAGAAGATAAAGAAGAAGAAGAAGAAGAAGTATGAAGCCTTCTAACCTTCTAACCTCAAACACAATCTAAAGTGAAGCAAGTGGAAAATGCATGGAATATGGAAGAAGAATAAGGAAAAACGTTAACTTCGGTAGCAACGAAGCTCAAATACCTGACATATCATGGTTTAGTTTATTTATGATCATCAGTGGCTTAGGTAAAATTTGGAAAGGAATGGCCTAGAGTCAATAGCTCGATACAACCAAAGTTTAGACACATTAATGGGGAAAAATTTTAACCTCAACACAGAACTAAAAATGGGAGTGGCATTTTCATACTTGATTTTGTCGTTGGAGAGAAAAGCTTAAGTTCCAAATTTCAGCTTAATATCTTTTAAACTGCCCGAATGAATTGCGAAGAAACAAACAGACGGACAGACAGACAGACGGTCGGACGGATGGACAAACATGGCTAGATTAATTCGCCTCGTCGAGCTGATCAAGAATATATATATACTTTATGGGGTCTATGAAGTCTCCTTCAATGCTTTACAAACTTTCCGACAAACTGAATATACCTCGTGGCGGGTATAAAAAACTGAAGTAGCCATCTTGGCGTCACCGATTGCCTTAAGTGTTACGCTATTGAGTTAAACTGTAAGTTGGTATGTGTCAAGGGGTATAAATATTAAATACAATATATGTTTGTATGTTTGTATGTTTCTGTACTATATTGTAGGCTCTTTAGCTCTGACTTCTGTTTCAGTATTTCGTTGCTGTTCTGACCTATAAATTTGGGTCAATGGGAAAAATGTCAGAATTGAGTAATTACAACATAATTTTCAATTTTGCAGTTTACGTTGTAAATTAATTTGCGGTCGACCTTTTCATAGGAAATAAACGAACTAGTAACATGCTTACAAATCAACTGAAGAGGAGTAAGTGAATACGTAATAAAATGTTAGAATGAAATGCAGCGAAAAATGCTATATTGAAAGATCTATTGTAGCGCGCTAACAATAATTAAAAGCCTCAGTCAGCAACAACAATCATGCTAAATGAATGAATGAATGAATGATTGACAGACGGACGGACTGCATGAATAAATGAATTTTTTTGTATTGCATGCTGTGCCACTGCTCCGTGTGTATATGTGTGGGTATGGGTGTTTTTTTTTTGTATTATTTTTTTTTTTTGGGGTCTTTGTGTGGACTTTATTGTTTTTTTTTTTTTCGTAAGCCTGAGGTTGGGCATTGGACTTTTTTTGTTTTTTTCTGTTTCTGTTGCGCTCTACATTTTGGACCAATGAAATTTTCGACATTTAACGCTTGCTGTGCATAATTAATTTGCAGTTATTTTGTCAGAGAGTCTATGAAAAAATATTGGTTCATTTAAGTGTTTTGTGATATTGTGAAGTAATTGTTTTAATAGTACATGGAATAAAATTTCGAGAGCAAAACAAAACGAAACGAAACAAGAAGAAACTTTAACTTGTATAGAAACACAGCACAAATATCTGTCACATGAGTCTTCAATCAGAGTCGTTGTTCTTGAGAAATGTTCTCGAAAAGATCCAAAACGTCTAAATTTTGCTACATACGACAATAAAAAATCTATAAGAAAAACCCAGTCCAATGTAGGAATCATTTTCAGTGTCGAAATCTCCAAATTTCGGGGATACACATATGCCTTTCAATACAGTTGGGTTCTTTTCTTACAATTTCTTGTTTGATGTTTACAATAAGGAATTCAAATTTTTCGGATGACTTTCATGATAAGATCTTCTCAACGAAGCGGCTGCTGTCTTCGCCCTTTTATTTGTAAACCAGTTTTATCGAAGTTTCTGTCAGCATTCGAAGCAGGAGACTAGCCTCAAAGAAGCGATGAATGCTTTCGCTGGAGCTTTTGCCTCGATTCGAAGCAGATGATCAGACATTGGTGTTTTATGTATTGAATACTCTCACAGGTTAGCGCATATCCAATGTCGTCATGGTAGATTTTATGGTTACTTTCGACCAAAAAAAAAAAATAAAACATTTTAGTATAACTTTTGCATCTAATTTTAGAAAATTTCATTAACTTTTATTAAATTAAAGATTTAATAAAAACAAAAGAGAAATAATAATAAAAATGTAATAAAATTAAACTAAATATTCCAAATATTTAGATTTGCAAAACCGAAAAAAGGAATCAATACTTTCAAATGTAGAGATAGAGGGCAGCTTAAGCTTGTTATCCGCTTATATATACCAAAAAAAACAAAAAAATGTTAGCCATAATATAAGCAGCAATCACTCAAACTAATGCCTTGGCTAAAGAACGAGATACAACAGACAGATTTACAGGCATTTAGGCAGGAGACAAGGACAAAGCACAAAATATAAAAATAAAAATTTATACAAAGCCACACAGAAAAAGTGGCTTTCTATGCGAAAGAGCACAGAAGAAGAAAAAAAATAGAAAAGAACTGAATTAACAATAGCCAAGATGAGACCGAGAAGGAGAGATACTGCACAGCAGGCTAAAATAACTCAGGCTGAAGAAATAAATGCATGGACAAATGATTTAGATGATGAGTATGCTTCGTCTAAATACAGATTGATTGATTAAAATTAAAGCAGCTTAATTTTATGAAATGAATGAATAAATAAATGAAAATGAAAGGAAAGTTTGCGCTTGAATAGTAGCAAATTTTTAATGCGCTTTTCGGATAAATTTATATAGGTGTTTGAAAATTTGTTGGAAGATTGAATGGTACATTGTTCTAAAAAAGTTATAGATTAACAAAATCATATCTTTGAGCTATACAATTCCATTGATATAGTCAGCCGTTTTCCATACAAACGACTGCACTGCTCTGATCACCGAAAAGTGTTTTCAGCGAAACGTGGTCCAAATCGGAATTCTACGACAGGAGGAGGGAGGACCTGGTCTTGAAAGACATCCGCAAAAATATTATAAATTATTTTTCCCTGTATACATATATAGGGTAAAAGGCTGTATTAAATTTGAGTAGCTTGCAAAAGAGTGCGAAGGAAAACCTCAACCCAGGAACTCAAGTTAATACAGCCATGCACGTCTGACCGTTCGTTCGTCTTGCTGTCTGGCTGCTAAGAGTCTCCACATCTCTTGTGAGAAATCGTATTTCTAATTATTTCTCGTTCGGTATGGACGATCCCAACAATGACTTCCAGTTCAGTTTAGATAGGACCATATTTGGTTGATCAATATGTTAAGGATTATTTATTATTTAATTTTACGTGGTCTCCATTTGTGGATTCAAAGATTATGAAGTCATATTTTCGATGTTTCAAACTTTTTAATAAAATTTATATACAATGTTTTTTTTTTTTTAAACAAACTCCACGAAGTGTATTGAAAATTATTTACAAATTAATGAAATGAGATACCTTAAATATTGTTCAAACGACCTTTCAAACAAAATCGAACAAGAACCAAACACTTTACAGCTTAAAGTAAGGAATGCGTTCTCAATTTAACTTAACTCATTTGTCGCCTAAGGCTATGAAGAAAAAAACGAACCCTAGCGAAATACATACATACATATGTGTATGTGTAGGCATTGGACAATGTCCTTCCGCTTTAGCCTTAAGCAACAAAAAATCAATCAACCAAAATTACGAGCAATATAAATCTCGGCTAAAATTTTCATTTATTTCTTTAGTGGAGCGTGGCAGGAAGACAAGAATGCTTTTTGTTGTTGTTTTACGTTTAAAAGCAGCTAAAAAAAAAACCAGCTAAGGATGACAGCTGCCAATTGTAAATTGTTTTATGAGCGCCTTTAACTTCTTAACTTCATCGTAATGTCATTTTCGTAACGCACTCAATCTAACGTAAAAACAAAATACGTAACAGATATATTTTATGACACAAAGTAAGCCTGGCTAAAATGTTTAAACGATGACAACGCTTCAAGTCACAAAAAAAAAAAAAGGGAAAAAAGAAAATATTGCACACTGAAAATTTACGGCGTACTCGTATGTGTGCGGCGTATGCCAGCTGTTGAAAAACTCACTAAAGTCGTTTGCTTAGTGTTGCAGGACGTTGAAGGACATTTAAGCAGCAGCAAAAAAAAAAAAAAAAAATATACTACAAATCAATTTGGCAAACATTTACAGATTGACTGTGTGCGACTTTCAACTACTTCAACAGCAGCAGCAGCTGGCGCGATTTTTATTGCTGAACCCAAATCGAATTCCGTATCCTTCGAGCTGCTAATGAGTGAAAGAGATAAAGCAATATGTGGGCGGATAAAGGATTTTATATTTATTTTTATTATTTTTTTTTTTTTTGCTTTGCTTTGCTTTACCTTTATTTCAGTTTTAGTTGAGATTTATGTGCTGCCAAATGTCTGTGAAATATTAAAAAAAAAAAAAAAAATTATACGTAGGACATTTTTTTTCCAGCTTTTTAACTTGTGCTCTCCAATGTGGAAAAATGTGTGTGCAATTTTATTTGGCATTTATTATTTATAATAGTTAGGTTGCGCCTTTTTTTTAATAGGTCTGACATACTCGTCTTAGCACATAAATCCTTGTAGTCCTTTGAGCAACAATTCTTTATTATTGCTGCTGATGTTGTTGTTGCTATTGCTGTGTATCTGTATCTGATTGCCACATTTTATTGTCATACGCCCGTCCTGTGCCATCATAGAATGTTGTTGTTTTTTTTCTGTCTAATCTTTGCTCAATTCAAGCATTTCCCAAGGTATATATTTTTTTTTCAATTTTACTCGAATCATTGCTACGCAATTTTCTTGTAATCCTTTTTTGTTTGCCTTCTTTATAGTCTGTTAAGCCTTTTGGTATTGTTTTTTTGTTTTTGACTTATTGGTTTCCTTACTTTCAACACCATATGTACCAAATATATTTACAAAATTTATAAAATTGCAAAAGAGTCATTTAAGGATAACACAGAAGTGCCTTTAAGTGAAATGTATTGTTTTATTTTTGGTTGCAGCGCACTTTTGAGTGATTTTAAATGACAAAGTGAAACCAAAAAAAAAAAAAATGGTGTCTAGTCGAGCGAGTTTTAAGTGTTTTGCTTAAATTTTAATCAATATTTGAGAAGGTAAAAAAAAATTGGAGTGATGGTGTAGCTTTATAAAAGCGGTAATGATTAATTTGGGTAACGTGTTGTGTTGGCAAAAAAATTATTTTCGGTGATATTTTCACAGTGATTTAAAAATCGAAATCACTCTTCGCGAATCGTTCATAATCTCTTGAACAGTTGACTCACTGAAAGCGTAATCATAATAAAAATATAAATAGAAAACGAAGTGAAAGTTGCAGATCACACTGTGACTTAAAAATCACTCTTTTTGCCAACAATAGTTACGTTGCCTGTATGCAACATGTTGGTACTCGATAGATACTCGATTGGTACTCGATAAATATAGTATCTCTCCTAAGTAACTGTTTTTATCTCTCTCTCTTCCTTCCACTCTGTACTAATATCACTGTTTGAATGAGTATGAAAAAGAGCGAAAATTTGCATGTGTGTGGGGTCTGCGTGAGTTGAAATTTAAAAGAAAATAGCAATCTAGTTACAATCCAACTTAGTGTTCACAGCAAACATTCTGTTGTATTTACTGTGTACTCATTGTGCTGATCGCAACAGTAGTATCGTGGCCTGTTTTTATCAATATGTGACAGAGCTTATTTGGTGTTCCTTATCGGCGGTGGAAATATGTAGCTGGGTGTTTTTTATTTGCCATTACAAGAAGTAGTTAGAACAATTCAGCATATTACGCAACGTACGGAGTAGAATCTTATATGAGAAGCATAAAAGTTTAATAAACTAAATACGTAAGGAATATTTAAGGAATTTATTTAAAACATTAAAATATGTTTTAAAACTGTTCGCTTCAAGGGAGTAACACTTTTCTTAGGTATCGTATCACATTTTCACACATTTTCGTGTAGTAGCTTTGCCGCAGTCCACTACAATTTACGTCAGCTTCTTATACAACAGCTTCATTAGTGTTGAATTTCTTGCCCTGCAGTTATCCTCATCAGTTTAGAAAATAGATAATTATTTGGTAGTGGAGCATAAAGGAAGTTAAGATTTAACGTGTGCGAAAAGGTTGAAGTGTTCTATTAGTTAACTGCTTCAATGAATTTTCTTTCAATTTATTTCAGTTTAAGAAATTTCAAAAATTTCATATAGAAAATTGTCAATGAAAATACCAAGAAGAAAAGATACAAAAATATCTTTACGCATTCTTTTAATAAATTTCACAGAAAAGAAAAAAAATGTATATATTTTTTTTTATTAAAAATTCAATTTTGTTTTATAAAATATTTTGCAATATATTTTTCAAAATATATTTTTATTTTTTGTTTGTTTTTTTTTTTTTTTTTTTTTTTTTGCATTACGTTGCAGTTGAGTTGATGTTGTAATTTATTTACTGGCGCCCTACAGCGTCAACATCACAGGGCATATTGCAGACAATTAAAAGCGCAGCACGATAGCAACGAATATGTATTGCATTGTATAGATTATATGTATAGTAGTATGTGTGTATGGTACATAGTATGTATACCTATGGCATATATGCATGTATATAATATTGTATGTAAAATTCCCAATTGGAAACACAGTGTTTGAGCTTGTTTCGCTTGTGTTACGTTTGATCCGTTGCATTACAGATGCTTTAAGAGTTTGGTTTGTGTGTGTGTGCAACATAAATTCCCAAAATACCTTGCATCAAATTGCAGCAATTTGAAAACAAATTGTTTCTACTTGCAGTAGAATGCATTCTGATTGTTATTGGTGTTGTTGTTTTTGTTGTTTTTGTTGTTTTTGCTTTGGTTGTTGTTGTTCTTGTTGTTGCATTGCAGATGCATTTTTGATGATTTTTATTGATGCAACATTGAAATTGTAAATTAAGCTGAAGTGAAGTACTCATTCAAGTAGAAATACCATAAGTACGCTAAAAGCGATTTTACGTAAAAAAAATCCTTACTGCTGTAGCTGTAGCTGCTGCAAGGATAATACAAGAAATAACTTTGAGCTTACCACAAACAATAATGACAACAACAGCAACAACCATAATTGAACAATGTTGCATTTAAATTGCATATTGAACTTTGACATTTTGCCATTTTGACACAGTTGTGTATGCTTGTTAGCTTAACAAGGTAAATATGCGTGGGTAGTTTGAGAAAAATTGTTTTCAATTTAAGAAATACAAAAGTGTGTAAAGCCAATCTTAGCCGCAAGTGCAGCAAATTAAATTTATGAAATTAAGATGATGTTAATTCGGTTTATGGCTGTTCGAAAAGAGTCATAAATCACTTAATCTCTAGTCTAACCGATCAACACTATCCGATCAACATTATTAGTTCAACACTATCCGATCAACACTATCCGATCAACACTAACCGATCAACATTATCCGATCAACACTGTGCGATCAACAGCGATCAAGTCAAGACTGTCTCGGCAAGATTGAACTGGTTTATGCTCAGATACAAAGTTGGATCAAGGTTCTAAATCGGTCTCAACTTTCAACCTTTCACATTTTAGTATTAAAAGATGTCTATAGTTTAGGAATGAGGTACAAAAAGACCTTCGGCAATTGAAGAAATTTCGAATCATAAACGATGATAATATAGTACCATGGCCAATAAGAGGCTCTCAAACTTAGCGTTGATCATTGAAATGGTGAAACACCTAAGACAGTTATAATATCTATGAAACGATAGTTTTTAATATAACTTAACGAGAGACGTCGAACAAAAGTAACAAGTGAAGTATAAATTGTAGGTGACTTCGTATGTAGAAATTCAGTACAGCCTCTCATATAAGATATCAACGATTATCTGACTGATTACATAGCTTCGAGGGCTAAAAGTACATGAGTACTATATAAATCTGAAATTTGAAGAACTTCTTTTTTATTCCTGCTATCAAACTTCCCTAAAAAAAATCGTTTCATTCTAACATACCTTAGATATAAATGTAACTAGATACAAATGTATCTATACAGCGATAACGCTATTCTAAAAAAAAAAAAACTTCAATTTAACTTGCATTGCACGAAATGCATTCAAGCGTGCATAACAAAATAAAATATAAAAAGAAAATACCGAATATATATAACAATCAATTCAACTGACTTTAGTCTAAACTAAAAAAAAAGCAAAAAAAAAAAAAATATATATATTTTATCACATTGATTTACGTTTGTGATTTTAAATGCAAAGCCTCAAAATAGTAAAAATCAAAAGTATATTTTTACAAAAAAATCTATGCAATTCAAAATTGTTTTTTGTTTTTCTATTTTTTTGTTTCAATTACAATTTCACATGAGATACGTGTACGTAGGTAGCTGGATACTATCAGATACAAGTATTGGTTGTCAAATGTGTGCAATGATTCAGAGCTGCTGTGATTTACGTTACTTTAAAAAAAAAAGAGGTCACAGGATTAGCAACGCAAAATCCTATTCAATTTTTTTTTTTTTTTGATTTGTTATTTTTAGTCTACATACAGAGTACGTGTTTTTGCATGAAAAATTAAAGAATAATATTCATTGGATATACTATATATAGTATATAGGGTATTGTACAAGTAAAATGGATTTTGACTACAAATTCTACTATTCTGGTATCTGGTTCTGACTAAAATTTCAGTTGCTGTCGCTTTTACAGCTTTTATACTCAGAAGAAGAAATGTCACAATAGATATATTTTCTTTTTTGTCAAAAGACTGCTTTCGTGTTTCGTTTATAAATGTATCTTTTAGAAACATATTTTTTTTAAATGTCTACTGCTGAGTGTGTGTGTGGAAATTTGTGTGGCAGCTTGCAAGTGTTTCGCATAACAATGAGTAAACACACACACACACACACACACAATCAGTTGAAAATATATTTTATATTTTTTTATTTAAAGTGTAGCTTAAGAATGACTTAATTTAGTATTAAAGTTAAATTTAAATCTTACTTCAAGTTGAATCTGTGTAAATAAATATAAATGCTTTTTGTTATATTTTTACTTAAAGATATAATATAATCTCAGCGAGTCGAGTTAACATACAACAATAGTCACAGTGACTTAAAAATGATAGTTAATCTGTCGATTGTTACTGGTCTTACTTTAATTAAGATCTGTGACAATAAGCTACAGTTTTGATAATCGAAATGAACAGTGTTGGAAATGGAAATGAACAGAATTGAAAAAAACAGAATTGTGTGAATAGCACTGTTAAATGTATGTTTATCTAACAGCACTGTCAGTTGATCCGCTGTAACGCTTACAGAATTGTAAGCATTTGTTGGATTAATGTCTATTTAACAGCAATGTTAATTGATCAGCTGTAAAGCTTTGTAGAGGTGTACAGAATGATAGGCATTTGTGGTGATAGCACTGTTGGATTAATGTTAATTTAACAGCACTGTTAGTCAATCCGCTGTAAAGCTTTATGGGGGCTTACAGAGTGGTAAGCATATGTGCAGATAGCACTGTTGAATTCATGTTAATTTAACAGCACAGTTAGTTGATCCTTTTACTAATTCCATTTAAATGATTAAATTTAATATAATTTAAAACAATTTGCAGCAAAGTAAGTTATTTCTCGTTTATAATTCGCTAACCGTGCCTGATTTTATGCATATACATACAACTACTTTTTCATAACTCTAATATTTTCTGCTCTACTACGTGCAAACTATTGTGTAAACATTTTTATTTAAGTCACTTTACATATATACAAATTAAATCTCAACATAACTCATACGCAGCAACGTGCTTCGAAATAATTTTATTTTCAATTTTTCACAATTTAAATGCATAGAGTTTTTTTTTCTTTTTTTTTCTTCCCTGAGCTGTGCTACTGCGGAAGCATCGATTATTCAAAACATCCGCAATTTCGTGGCTTATCAACAAAAGAATCCTCTAATGCCAGTTTGTCAAAATTTACCTTTTTTTTTTTTTTTTTTTATTCGTGAAGCGAGCCAATTTTTTTGCCATTTTTTTTTGTACAACACTTCGTCTTTGTGTGTATGTGTGTGTGTGTGCATGGTGCATGTCGCATTTGACGCCATTTTGTCGTTTTTCTTGTTTTTTTTTTTTTTTTGTCAGCGTTTTTTTTAGGTACACTTTTTTGTTGTATACTGTGACTGTTTAGCACCGTGGTTTAGCCTTAGTTTGCATGCGTGTTTGATTTTGTGCTACGTAATACGTACGTATATATTGCACGTTTTAACAAAATGGCCGCTATTTTGTGGTATTATTGTGTACAATTTGTTGTTGTTGTTATTGTTGTTGTTGTTCTAGTTGCTGTTTATTTGTATTTGAGGTAATGTTGTTTCAGCTGTTTAGCTGCTTATTTTTTTTTGTTTTATTTTTTTTTCTTTTATAGCTAATGGCTTCATAAAGGCTAGAAAACAATTGTACGTGTCATTTAAACATTTGCAACAGTGATTAGCTGCATGCGGTGCGTATGAGTAATTTGTTGATTTTGTTGTGCAAATAATTGCTTTAAACGCAAACACACACATCAAGTAAAATAAAATAAAATAATTATAACATTTATAATGTTTATAATTTAGTATTTGCATAAGTCTGCCTTAAGCTTACGAAACAGCATGTTTGCTTATGCAATCCATTTTAAAATACAAAAAGAGGATAGTTTGAGAAGTAACTGTAGCTTCACTGGAACTCATTGTTTTTCAGCCGTTGAACAACCTTTTTCTCTTTTCTGTTACAACACAGTTGGATCACAGCGCCGACAAGCTTGCCAGATCGTGCTCCTCTTTAACCCTATTTGGTCCGGAGCCTTTCTGCGGACCTCTGCCAGGCTCATAGTTGACCCTTGGTTATCCAGGCGTTTGGCAAGCCAAGCAACTGGTTTTACCCAAAAAATATTACTCATCTCAGTAGTCTTGAGCTCAGACTGTTAACTGGTACAATCGTCTAAGATGTCTCCAAAAAAAAATTGATCTATCCCCGAAAACCAAGTGTAGGCTCTGTCTGGCAGATGGAGAAATTAGTATACATATTCCCAGTGAATGTTCGGCCATTGCCCGTCTTCGATTTACTCAGTTTAGGCAATCACACCAGACTCAATCAGAGTTTCCACGACTCTAGGAATACTCTCAAGTTTATCAAAGATGCGGAGTGGATACTGAGTCACTTTGTCCCTTGTAGCTCAGCTGTGGAACGTGTGGAAACACTCGCTCTGACCACTTAAGCCTTTAACCAAACACTACGCCAGGCTACTATGGTTATAAGTTACATCACAGTCTTAAGTACTCAAGTACGTTCGCCATCCTCATCCAACATATTACTTATCAAACCTATCTCGTACAAAACTACATTGCAGCGTTATACAAACCATTTCTGTGTACAATAGTGTACCTACAGCCCGTTTTGTATTTTTTTACTATCACTAAAAATACAATGGTACACCTTGAAAGCACCTCAGTGAAAACGCCCCTTTAGCGCAAATGGCAAAAAGTTCTAGCGAAAAAAAAGGATACTATCAAAACGCCTTGGTATTATCTGCGCGTTAGCATCAACGACGCGTAACGTTCATTTCGTAAAAAAAAATAATACAAAAGAGACAAAAAGTCATGAAAGCAACTTTAAACAAACATTTCGACTGTAGTTAGTACTTATATTGTACATACACATACATAATGCTATCTAGTTTAAAAGGAACTTTACTTGAATGCGGATGCTATGTATGAGTATATTCGAGTGCGAACCAGTTCGAATCACTTCGTTGCACAGAGTTCATAAAGCAGTAACAGTGCAGCAAACTAACATCGCCAAACACCGCATTGTAACCCGTGCACAACCTGACCCAAAAAGCCACAAGCCAAACGCAGAACCTGTAACCATTTTCACAAACTACTTGCTGCACGTTACACATAGTCAAAATGGCAATTTATCATTTTGTATTTGTGAATGCGAACACTGCACTGCATGCCACAACTAGCCACCTTTAGTGCCAAAAGAATAGGCGTTACTTGGTGAGGCATTGATGAAGGGCAACAATTTAGTAGCAGCAGGCAAACAATACTAGATACTAGCTATCTATCTATATCTGTAGTAGTAGTAGTTGTTTTGTTTATATACCTAACAACATTGTACACAGTAGCTGTACTGCGTGTGCATCGCATTTAGATGAAAGTGATAAAAAATCGCAAGACTAAACTAGTTCTGAAAAAAAAACGAACAAAAAAAAAAAAAAAAACAAATATATTTTTTGATATAAATATCAGCTACCAACACGAATTTTGTTTTAGGTAAGGTAACGTTGGTATTGGGGAGCACATGGCTACATGAGTTAATTCAGTTTGTCAGGCTGAAAGTTTAAAATGAGAATTGTTTTTTTTTTTTAGCAGAAGCAGTGACGTAGTAAATTAAATTTTGAGCATGGCAAAATGAAGTGGATTAGTGACTGCGACTTAAACAACGTAGTGACTGCAAACAGTGACAAAATCGCAGTTCGCGAAGCAACAATCAGCGTTTACAGAACAGGTTCACTGTTTGCGAAAAGCGAAACACAAAATCGCCGTTAACTGAATTTCGCTCACTGAGAAACAACATAATCGCAAATCACTACTTGTAGTCATTCAATGTGAAATATCTATTTTTAAATCACTGTGAAAAAATCACCCAAAGTGATTTTTTTTTCCATCACTGAGAAAAAAAGATTCCTTATTGAGGAATAAAAGAATTTTCTCTCAATTAGGAATTCCTTCCATTTCTTTTCCACAAGCAGCTGCAGCTTTTGAAAACGCGACCCACCTCTAAACCCAATTTATTGCTCTTCCGATCTTTGCCAAAGGTTTGGTAAAGGGTTTCTATTAGATAATGTCTCAAATATAGCCAGGATAATTTTTTCGAAAATCGTTTCCTTTTTTAATTTTTAAAGAGTTTGGTATAATAAAAAAATAGAAAGTCTTGGTACCAAAATTCAGCTGTGGCGTATTGGTGGGGTTCAATATATTAGTATTTTTTCGAAAAGACTTTTTCACCTGTGATCCTTTCAATTAATTAAGTTTTAAAGAAATTTCAAAACGATGGAGAAAGAAATTCTTCACATCTTTAAAAGTCCTTTAAGCAACCTTAATCGAAACCCCATTGAACTACAGCACTGTTATTGCATAGCGCAAAAAAAATTAGTATGCTAGTTGACAGCTTTTTTCGGCTTGAATTTGGCGCGTGACTGTGGTTGGGGTTTATACAAACATCTACAAACACACACACACACATAAACTTACATTCCATTCTAAAACGCGAAACAAAGTAAATGCTTTGGAATGAGTAGCATAGAGCATAGAGGAATCCATCAATGTCGAATGCCTTCTGTTATTTGACGACACTCTCTGTACTGCTGATGACTAGAGAAGAATTGTTTGATTGTAGGAGATGAAGCAATTTAATCTACCAAACATATATATACGTACAAATATTATATAGAATACAACTATTATATCGAAAAGCCAGTGACATTCTTTATTCTTAACATTGTATCTCGCTTTCGTTCGCTCCTTTTGTCTCTTTCTTTTTCTCACTCTCTCTCTCTTACAGAAAATACGCTGCTTCGAGAATAATTCGCTGTTTCATTTCATGCTGTCAAATGAAATCAACTTTTCAAATTGAAAGCCTTTTACCGACACCCATATATACTCGTATAGGAAGTGGGTGGATGGATGGATGGATGGATGGCAAACACTCTGTTGGGGAGTAGTTAAAGGCTCCACATGCCTTATTGTTAGCGTGTACAGCGTGTACAATAATGCGAAAAAAATTTTGCCAATTCAATTGTCGTGAGCTTCCTCATTCATTGCTTTTTATCATGCTGACTTTATGCAATTGTAGCGTATTTTTTTTTTTTTTTATTTTTGTATTGTACCTAATTATTGTATACCCTATACGAGGAGCTAATTGGTATTTTTTACTTGAATGGAATACGAAAGAACTCACAAGTAAAGCTATCCAAGTGATGCTCAAAGATCTTAACGACCTTCTAGTATTTAGGTGAAAGTGAATCTGATCAGACTTTATATTTCTTGTTCGCCATATTGCATCCACCATTTTGAAATTGAAAGTTTTGTCATGAACTTTGGATTCAGTGATCCCGAAAACTCCCGATTAATAAATTTCAAGCAAATATAAGAAATTTTAAAAATGTTTTTTGACCCTCTCCCACACACTCAAAGGGTGTTTTTGTAACCCTTAAATTTGGATCTTTGCCGATATTAAAAATACGTTTCTTTTTTTTCTCTAGCTCAGTCAAATATCCATAGTTTCGTTAAGATCTCTAAGTATCACTTGGGTAGCTTTAATTCTCAGTACAGAGCAAATCACTTACTTACATGTCATAGGTGAGCACATGAAGACAAAAGCTATGGTTGCATGGAACTGGTTTTTTTATTATTATTAAACTGAACACGTTTTTAATAGCACAGCTAAAAACATAGCAATAAAAACACAGCATAACAACAGTCAAATAAGCTATTTTAACCGGCATGAGTCCGGTTTCCAGAGCTGTGGCGTTCCAAAAAAATTCCACTCAAATTCGTACGGTTTTAAGTAAAACAAGTTTATTCACACAATCTCAGCAAAATATCTGCTTTAAATAATTCTTAGATTTAAATTTTTTTCCATAGATCGCTAAATGTAGCGCATACTATATTCGGAAACTGCCAATTGCAGCGCTATAACTTTTATTTTATTTTTATTTTATTTTTTTTGTTGAATGATTTTTTACTCTACTTCTGCTTGTTGTCGGCAAATATTTCGTTAAATGTTTCCCAACCACTTGCCCTTCAACTTTAAACGCACACCCTCACACACACACACACACACACAACGACCACATAAAACAAAATAAAAAACAAAAAACTGAGTTTCAGTTCAGTTTGAAATTGCACTGAGAAATGGTAACTGAAAGATGGTCGTGAGAGATGTGAGTTGGTGAATTGACAATGTCAGTGTTTATTTTTTTGGTTTGAGCGCCATCACCATCAAATGCTCACCTCTGACATTTGCTCGCAAAAAACACAAAAAGTACGAAAAAAAAAAAAAACAAAAAAATTGGAATAAAGTAGAAGCTTCATTATTTCGAATTGTTAAAGTTTTCTTGTAACTTTTGGCGCTTCCACTCAATTCAATTCGTTTCATTTGGTACAATTCAGTTTAGTTTCACTGCAGTTCAGTATAACTCAGTTCAATTTAGTTTAGTACAGATTTCAGCATAGTTACTGGGAAGTTTTTTTCTTCTTCTGCTACTTTTCTATTTGTCTATAATATTTTTATGCCGCTTAATAGTAATTTTCTTGATTTTTTCTAACATTTAAAGTAAAAGTTTTTGCATTTGTTTTTATTTTTATCGCAAATATTTTAGCAATTTTCATTTAGCTACAGTTTAGATTGTATCTAAGGCTTAGGCAAAAAGTTAAAGGTGCGCAAAATAGGTTTTTTTCTGCTGTCATATTAAATTGAAGTTGGTGTTATCTCTCGCTCGATATATTTTTTATCTAAAAATAGTTTTCAATTAAACACGCATTGCAGTTTTTAGCTTTAGGAAAAATGTATCTATGAAGTTGTAGCAAAAGTTTACTTGCTTTTAATCATTTAATCTGGGTTTTTGATTAATTAGAAACGAAATTTAAGCAAAAACTTTGTATCTAGATACAAATATATCTATAAGATACAAATGTATCTTTAAGGCTTTTTTTACGTTTATAACTAATTTATGGCATTTCTCTTGCAATTCTTTACCTTTTCATATATATATATATATATATATATGTATTTGAAATAGGTAGATATGTATATATGTAAACCAAATTGGCAGCATTTCTGGCATCCCTGCTGTTTTAATGGCATGCATAACCTTTTTGCATTGTCTATTTTGTTTGGGGCCAGCCGCCTAGCCAAGTAAGTTATTCTGGTATGCTTGAATTCTTTTCATACATATAGTACGTACGTACCTATAACTATAACGTAAACGTTGAATTGAGATATATTATTGTATTCATTTGCTAGATCTATACAGCAGAAAGCATGGCAAAAGGTAATTCGAAAAATTCTACTGCCTTATAAATCATTGTTGACATTTTTGTTGTGCATTTGCTGCTTTACTTTTTCTTTTTTTTTTTTTTTTTTTGTGGGATTTTAAAGTATTAGGCAAAGATTGAAGTTAACTTCGAGAATTTTAAAGCAAAATGAAATTCTTTATTTGTTTGTAATATAATTTTGTGCAAGGATTTTGTGGTTACTTTTCTTTTTTTTTTTTTTGCCTACAACAAAATTGAAATTGGCAGCATTTTTCTGTTTGTTTGAAATGAAAATTGAAGCACAAATATTTGAGAAATTGAACAAAGTTTTTTTTTTTTTACGATTGTCGTAGTCAATATTGAAACTTAAACTATTGAAATTGGCTCAAACTAGGCTATTTTCGTTGTTGGTAGGATTAAAGGTTAAAGGTATTTTAGAACAATGTGCTTCTATTTATAAAAAGAAAAGTAGAAAATAGGGGTTTGAAATTTTATTTTAGAAAAAAAAAAAACAAATCGATTTTTGCAAATTTCTTTTGGGCAGTTCAAGGTGATTACTTTGTTTAGCATAATTGTATGTGGAGTTGGATTAGCTAAAGAACTCATTTCAACAGTCTGTGAAAGATTTTAAAAATAATTTAAGTGCTTCTAATGAATAGTAAGCTTATATTAGCGATAATATATCTCACTATGGTAACTGGTTGGTTTTTTTTTTTTTATAGTAAGCAAAATAGAAAGAGATAGTTGTAAGTAAAATGAAAGGTGATGCAGAATACTACACCTTCTTATAATTGCATTATTAGGCCTGCAATTTCTCGGCGATACATAGATGACAGATGCTCTTTGATGCAGTATGTGGCTTTCGTACTTTTGATATTGATTAAAAATAAATATTCAACGCTATTTTCATCTTCAATTGTACAAGTACAGTTTCCGTAAAAATTCTTTTAAAGTATGTATATTTGTTTTTATATAACATTGAATTTTTTCTAATATTTATTTATAAACTTTTTTTTTAATTATTTGCAATTAATTTAAATACCAATTATAAATAAAAGCAATTTTTATTTAATTCATTTTATAAATACGTGACAAGGCGCACCTAACATAGATTAGCTAACTAATGAAAGAATAGCGAGGGAGAGTAGAAGTGTGTGCAGCAAGTAAGTAGATGGGTAACTATAGTTTTGACTTTTACTAATTTACTTGCCGCATTAACTAACGCGCGGTACAATAGGTGCGGGAGTACGACGCCAATCAAGCAAAAAATTACTCACGAAAAAAAAAGAAAAAAAAAAATACAAAAAAAAATAAAAGGTGATGAGGGCGTTCTGAAATAGTAACTTTCAATGGTGTTTTGGCATGGCATTATTTGAAGCGGTAAGACGTCGGTAAAGCTGTCAGTTTAGCAACTCACTTGTGCGCACTTTTTAATAGGAAAAAAAAACAAAAACGCCTGTCGAGTTGTCAAACTTTCATTTTAGATACAGCAGTAAAGCTCGAGAACTAACTAGTTTTTTTTTTCTTATAGACAAATGAATACTAGAGCTGTAAAACAAACGATAAATTTGATAAATGTTTTAAAGATTTTGTGTATATCAACAAAAACTAAAAATGGAAGTAGAAAAAATACTCGATAAACTTTTTATTGTAGTCTTGGAAGAGTTTAAATGTCGAAAGTGAAGGCTTTAACTTTTATCAGACACGAATTAGAGATGTTAGATTATCGATAGCTCGCGCCAGTGAATTGAATGAAATCGATAGTAATGCTAATATTATGGCTGTATTAATATGACTTCAGATTAAGCTTTGAATATTCAAATTGCTATCGATTTATTACAATTCATTTGCTAGAGTTATCGATAAACTTCCATCACTAATTCGTATCTAATTTAGTTTAGCAATTTTATAAACCGCAAAGATGACGTTGTCGTCATGACGACAACCTTTTGTTGCGTTATATGCCGTCTGGCTGTGTTTAGTTTGTTATTTCGATAAATTATTGAAGCGAAACATTGTTTCTATAAACAAGCTAGGTAAGCTAAGTTAGTAACTGACAAGCGTTCGTAGCGTACAAGCTGCTACTGTGCTGAAACGGGTAATAAAATCGAAATGCTTTTTTTTCTTTTAAATTGTATCAAAAAAATTATACGCGTCATTATTAACGTTTTGCATAGATAGAATACATAGAATACACAGTTTCATCATGCATGTCAACTTGTCAGTTAATTTTTCATTATTCTTTCTTGTGCTGCGTCGCATTTTGCCTTCATTTTTCAAAAACAGAAACAGGAAAAAATCAAACTTTCACTTTGAACTGATTTTCAAGTAAAAAGTGTTCGTCTCTTAGTATTGGTGTACTGTGTCCTTTGAGATACTTTTTTACTCCTTCACAACAACTGCCACTGCTACAGTAGCTATTTGCGCTCATTATTATTGATGGCTTCACTTTAACTTGCATTTAGTTTGTTTGTTTTTTTTTCTCTTTTGCTGTTTGTTTGTTTGTTTATTTGTATTCATCATTATTATTAAAAGTATATATTCGACTTTTAGGTCGACGTCTTCGTCTTTTATTCGTCTAATACCGTCTTCGCCTATAGACACACGTTGACGTCGAAACGTCGTTGTTGCATTTGAAGGCTCGCCGCAGTTATGGATTCACCAACACCGCCAATTGTCATCGACGATCCAAACGGCACAGCAATGGATGCCTGCTTTACCGCATTCGATAAAGATAGGTAAGTGCTTTTTTTTTTTTATTTTAATTAATAATAATTTTATTAAAAATAATTTTTATAAAATTTTAAAGCATTTGTTTGTGTCATTTGTAAATTGTACAATTTTAAAATAATTTATTTAAAAATTAAATTACATTTTATTATATAATTGCGGTTGTTAATCGTATGCAATTGTGTGAGTGATTGTGTATGTGTTTCAATATTTGCTTTGGTGACATACAAATGCATTTTATGTGTAATAAATTAAAAAAAAAAAGTAAAAAAATAAACTAAACAAATTTATAAAGAACGTAGTCGTCTAATGAAAAATTAATAAGTGTATAAAATAATTTAATATTAAAGAAAATATCTAAAAGATACTTGCTGCATTCAAATCATTGCTATAATACGCTTCAGCTTTGTGTATCTATCGACCATATGGCACATAAATTTCTTCTAGAATTTAAAAGAGAGCATAGTTAAGAACTTAAATACTAATTTGAATCAAAATATAAAAAGTTTTTCGTCTGTTTGCACTCTTTATACTCGTATATGTATGGAATATGGAACTTGTCTTTAGACACGAATACTAACGTAAGTAGAAACAAGTAAAAACGTTAACTTCGGTCGAACCGAAGCTTAAATACCCGTCACACGAATCTTTGAATAGTTTAGTGTGATCATCAGTGGCTTATATACATTTATAAATATATATTCGAAAATATTTACTTTTTCATACATTTGTTCGAAAATAATCGATAAGTTTGTGTGGGGACTATAGCTAAAAATAGGCGTGGCACCTTGGTTTTGTTATTGGATATCATTAGAAGTGTTTTTACATAGATTTTAGTGAATAGTCTCATAAATAATACCTATTTTTATACAAAAATTGGAAAACGGGCATTAAATTTGTATGGGGGCTATAGTTAAAAATGGGCGTGGCAGCATGGATTTGACATTGGATGACATTAGAAGTATTTCTACCCAACTTGGTGGGACTAAATTCATAAATAAAAGCTATTATCATATAATATTCGAAAATGGCCGGTAAGTTTGTATGGGGGATATATCTAGAAATGGGCGTGGCAGCTTGCATTTGACATTGGATGACCTAAGAAGTATTTTTTACCCAACTTTGAGTGACTACATTCATAAATAATTGCTATTTTCATACAAAAATGCGAAAAAAACGGTAAATTTGTATGGGGGCTACACCTTAAAATGGGCGTGGCACTTTGATTTTAACACTTGAGCTGCTTAGGACTGAGAAAAGCTTAAGTTCCGAGTTTCAGGACAATATCTTTAAAACTAAGCGAATGAATCGCATAAATACAGACAGACAGACAGACGGACGGACAGACAGACGGACGGACAGACAGACGGACATGGCTAGATCGACTCGTCTCGTCGTGCTGATCAAGAATATATATACTTTATAGGGTCTAAGATGTCTCCTTTAATGCGTTACAAACTTTCAGACAAAATGATAATACCCTCCACACTGTGTGTGACGGGTATAAAAATCGTGGTGTTCATAGAAATATAAATAAATTTATGGCAACTTAACTTTTACCCTCTGAGTGGTAACAAGTTTTGAACTTTAGAGAAACTTTAAAGCAGTGCGATTCGAAAGGAAAAAAAATATGTTCTAGCTTAAATTGCTATCGCTTAGTTGTGAGTGTAGTGGAGTCATTGGTCCATAATAGCAAAGATTTTGTAACTATATTAGGGATTATATGAGAGGCTTATGTGTTTAAATCTAAACAAAAAAATGAGCGAGGTTTTTATGAGAGATATAAGCTTTAACGGTGTCAACGGACGGATATGTCTTCTTTGGAGCATCAATAATTTCCGAAAACTTAGAATACCAGTTTCATAGAAGTGATAAATTGAAGTGTAAAAAAAATTTAGAAATTCGCAGTTGGATCTCAACTATTTTTGAACTAAAGATTTGGCTTTTTACATATTTGAAGCTATAATTATTTTTTGTAATAACTGGACAAAATGTCATATGTTTGTATGGGGGATATACCTAAAAGTGAGGCGTGACATATTGATTTTTAACATGCAAAGTACTCAGAGCCTAGAAAAGCAAAAGTTTAAAATTTCAGCAAAATATCTTTAAAATTGAGTAAATAAATCGCGCAGCAATAAACATACAGACGGACAGACAGACGTATATGGCTAATTCGATTCGTCTGTCGAGGTGATCAAGAAAATATATATTTTTTGGGTCTAAAATGCCTCCTTTAATGCGTTACACACTTTCCGACAAACTGAATATACCTGTTTCACACAATTTGTGACAGGTATAAAAAAAAACAAAATTCCCCTAAAGCAAAACTATTTATAGCTATGAAAAGAACATAAAGAACACTCATTGTAAATTGAATTTCAATTGAATTGTCGCTATTTTTAGATACGAGTTACTTATAAATTATAGCAAGTAGCAATTCAAACATTAATCGACAGCAGATAACAATTGATCTACTACTAGGAAAATAATTTATTGGGTACATATGTATTTGTGTCAATAAAAAATGTTTTGCATATCTTATCTAAAAATATTTGAGTCATTTAGCTGGTGACTGACTTACTTAAAAATTATTTATCAGCTAAAATAAATAATCATCGACAGCTGATCAGATAAATTTTGGAATTTAGTGAATTTTTATGTAGTCTGAGAGCGACTTTATCTAAATCAAAATGTACAAAAAAATCAGTTTTAGTAAAAAAAAGTGGCTAAATTACCAAATCAATTCGGTGTAATTTTGGTTATTGTAAATCTGAAGATAATTTATCAAACAGTCATTACCGTCTTCATCTACAAGTGAGACAGAAATGTGTTTTTCAGTTCAGAACTCAATATTATCGGATATATTTTTTTTTTCTATTTTTTTTCAGACAGCAAGCTTATTAGAAGCATTACAATTTCTCTTCGCTACATTACATTTTTTTTTTTTATTAAATTACACACATTACGTAAGATAATTTACTTGCTTTACATTACGTTAAGCAATTTTTTTTATCTCAGAAAAATATGCATTTCTCTACGCTTTTTAAAATTACTCCAAGTTACATTATAACTATTAGTTATCTTTTTTTTTTTCTTCCTTTCTTTAGATTACATCTTAAACTTAAAATTGCACTCAGACGCATTATTTGTAATATTATTTTTCACATACCAAGTATCAAGGTAGACGCTATTCGCACTAGATTCAACATTCAACGAGTTTGACATTTTACGCTTATGTGCATTTATAGTACGTTATGCTTACGTTACGTTTTTTTACATACACCTACGTTGCCATTACTTAGTGCATGAATGAGTGAATGAATGAGTTAATGTGCTATTTTTTCTTTTACTTTGTCTTCTCTTTATTTTTATTACTTGGCATTATGTTACGTTATATTATATTACGTTACGTTACGTTACATTACGTTTTTTACCTTGTCTAGGAAATATTTTATTATACTTAAATGCATTACATTGAGTGTTTTGAGATGATATTAAATTTTTACTTTAGTTTAAGTGCAGCAGAAGCAGCAGCTACTTACGTATAAATACTCGTTACATCTGTTACGAGTAGCATAATATACTGTAAAATTATGTACACGTGTATAACGTTAACGTTGTGCACATGTTGTGTATGCGTATACGTAATATTATTTAAAGCGCTTATAACTCACATTAAGCGATATATTCTTCTTGAATAAACAGAAATATTTTGATGTTATGGCTAATAATGTATTAAAAACTTATTATGTAACTATTTTCAACGAAGATTGGCTGTAAATTTAGATGCATGTATTATATTTCCACTGCTAGAGCAGCGTTCTCGACTATTCTCGTAACTGTATCTTGTATCTGAATAGTTGAAAAGTATCTTAAAGCTGAATTGCACATGCTTTTCGGTCTGTGGCATACATGAATACAAACTTAATATAGACTTTTATATATTTACAGCTGTAGTGTATAAAAATCCATGACAGAGTTACGTGAAACTTAATAAAATCATAAATCAATATAAATTTACGTTACTACAAAAAAATACAAAATACTTTAATATTCACATATTATTTTTTTTCAATATTTTTTTTCAGTGATGACCGTCTGAGTCTGGAAGAGTTTACGCTAATTTGTCGTGCATTATTTCGCAATGATAAGGGTCACATCTATGATGTGCCACATGAACGCCTCGAGGAAATATTTGCAGTATTCGATACGGATGCTGATGGTTACATCGATCGAGAGGAATTTAAATTTTGTTGGAATCAATGGATTAAAACTGTAAGTGAAAACTGAAAAAAAACTGTTTATTGTAATAGCAACAAAGCTTAAATACTTTGTAAAGCTATGTGTGCTTTGAAATATTGGAATTTAACGAAAAATTTTAGCAATGTTGCAAAAATGCGCAAAAAATGTGTATGACTTATGAATTTGTATAACTTTGGAAATAATTTGGTATGTGCAACACAAGTAATACACTGCCATTACAAGCATCATTAATGAAACAATAAACCTTTATACGCTACGTGTGAAGCGTATATAAAATTTTTATGTTTACAATATAACAAAACAAATACGTAGCCGTAACATCATAAATGTGGCTTTGATGAAGCGTCAGACAAAAAAAAAAAAACTATGATGCAATTTTGTATGTAGTCAATGTATGCTTATTTTATTAAAAACGCTGCGGGTATACTGAATCTATTTGCACGTTAGAATCTATTTTCTAAAGCCTCTAAATTTCTTTATTTAATGCTACAAAATTCTGTCTGTCGGCTTCGCTTCAATAACTCATATTTACGCGAATGTTAGCTATGGCAGTGTTTGTGCTTTGATTGCACACAGAGCAAACTTCATTCACTCACTGATTCACATCCGGGGACTCATAAAATCATAAAATGTGATAATAAAATATTTGTCAACGTTTTGCCAATGCGGAAGTAAAATAAAAAAAAAAAAATAAAATAAAATAAAATAAAAAACGAAATGGATTGAAATGGTGCGATAGATTGTAAGGGTATGTTGTGTGGTGTGTATTGCCGGGTTTGGTATTGCCTACGTGCGAACAAATGACAATCAGTTACTAACGTGGAAGGTTGGTTGGCTGAAGTGAAAAGGTACAGACAGACAGACATTTGTGCAATCAAAGTACTTGCTGAAGTCGGATTGTGTGTAATTCAATCCTGATCAGACAGCATCATCGTCATCGTCATCGTCGTGAATGTTCACTCTCTGGTCGCACATCATCATAACCATCATCGTCAGCATCATAGTATACTGATTTACATGCTCATCGAACATTTTTTGCTTGTGCTCGTTCCTATGCTCGTCATGAACGTATGCAAATGTGATAATCTGTCGCTCAGCCGCATATACACGCACACACACACACACACATACACACCGCGCACCGGAACCATTTTAACATATAGAAATGTTATAAGTATCTGCTACCATTTATACTCTTATATACGACAAATATTTTTAAGCTGCGTAATGTCCTGCAACCTAAACGCCCACTTGTGAAATTTTCCCTTTTTTTTTTTAACTTTTTCTTTTGTACACTACACATAAATTGTGTAAAGTTTGTTATAGGTTTTTGTGATCTTGAGATTTCAATTGATTTGCTTGGTTATAGTTTACTTTAAGCTAAAAAACAACACTTTCAAAACTCTACTATCTTATATTTAGGTCCATTACTTTGATGTCCAGAGAAAGTTACCTAACAGAGAGAGTTACATAATGATTCTGGAGTATCCTTCTCCTTACAACTTCTAACTATGGTACTAGGGTTATCCTAATCTGACTGCATGTTCCCCGATGGGCCAATAACCCGTGTTGTCGGCTTTTAGTCTCGCAAGTTGTTTATGTGAGTTTTTCAGAAGTGTTCCATTAAGTTTCTGCAGCTATTCATATTATGGCATCAATTATTGCCTAAGTAGGTGTAGTAATTCATGATTAAACCAGTTGTGAATCATAAGCTTGAGTTTAAAATATATAATTCCTTACAAGTTTGAACGCTTTCTACTTTAGGTAAAATAAAAATAGCTTTGGAGCATTTTGTTTTTAGTTTCGGGTTTCGTAAGTATTGTTTTAACTTAGTATTTATTTAATAATTTTTAAAAAAATCAAAAAAAAATCAAGTCAACCGAGTTTCTCAATTCAATTTTTTTTTTTTTTTAAACAAGAACCGGGCACACTTGCCACCTTAGCAACAACAAGCTTCTCCTCGTCGTCGTCGTTATCATCAAAAAGGACAACATTATTGTCGCAATTTATATACACCCAATTTCTCCTATATTATACACCACTGCACCTCTCTTCTCTGTATCACTCAGTAATAAATTTGTTAAAAAATAATTTCATTTTATTTCGTACACTTCAGAAGTTTAATAATAAATAACAAAATTTTTTGCTTCGGGTTTAAACGTTTTGTTTTTGTATTTTTGTATTTTTTTTTTTTTTTAGAGAATTTTTCCATAAAATTGACTTTTGTTTGTATTTCCGCATGAGTTGCATAAATGGTAATTTCAAGAGTTTAATGTTTGCAAAAATTTGCATAATAAACAAATCAAGCATTCATTTCAATATATATAGCATTATATATAGTATATACGTGTCCCATTATATATATATATATATACATATATATACTATATATATATATATGAAATCTGAATTTTTATTTTAAACGTTTTTCCACTGCTCGACTTTATTTTTATTTTTTCGCCTGATTATATCGCAACTCGTTTTGGTATTTATTTTGGTTTTACAGTTTTTGGGAAATTAAATAAACGCATAAATGGAACATTAACGCTATAAATCATTTTGTGTTAGCCACTAAATATATTGCGGTCGTTCATTCGTGGTCCTCTGGCGATTCAGTTCAGCTTCAGTTCGTTGTCCTTTATGCCAATTTCAAAACATTTTATTTTTTTCATTTTAACAAATCGGTTACATGCGAATGCACATTGAACTTGTTTCCATCTATTTTTTTTTTTTTTTTTGGTTAGTATCTGTCTAGATAGATATAGCGCCATATAGCGCCATTTGCTCGCACTCAGTCAAATTCCGACAACCGGAAATGAGCGCAAATTTATGGTAATAATTTTTAAATAAATTTATAACAAAAAATTTAGTGCATTTTATAGTAGAAAAAAAGGAGTTCACAGAAAAAAAAGGTACAAATTTGCGCGCACTTTGATTTACACGTTTTCTCTCTTTCGGAATTTTATTTTGGAAGGTTTTTTGTCAGTTTTGTCAAATTTATGTGATTTTTTTTTTTACACCCATTCACCGGAAAAGAGTTAACGACTTCAAAGCCACAAAAAATGCACAAGTGCTACTACTGG
Organism: Leucophenga varia; assembly: GCA_018903435.1. Taxonomy (NCBI): domain Eukaryota; kingdom Metazoa; phylum Arthropoda; class Insecta; order Diptera; family Drosophilidae; genus Leucophenga; species Leucophenga varia. Next base: position 6,328,653 of record JAEIFJ010001870.1, read on the forward strand.
TTTGGACACTTCACTTCGTTAGCGCTAAAAGTTGCATGATTTGTGTTATAATCGAATCAGTTTTTTGCCGTCGTTGATATTTTTCTTATTTAAGCTTTAAATGATTTAGTGCGTTTGGAAGTTATTGATGAGCATGGTTTGTTATTCTGAGGCTAAATTAAATGAAGCGCATAAAATTTTATAAAGAATTTCTTTCAATTTGTTAGAAGCATAACTAAAACGAAAGTAAAAAAAAAAAAAAATCGAAAGAATTGACCATTTTCAAAATAATTTCATAAATTCAGGTTGCCACCCAGTTTGGCTTGCAAGTTGCCTACTGTTAATTTTTTTTGCTTATTTACATTAAAAATAACACTTCATAAATGTTTGAACACTATTTTTTTTGGAAAACTAGCAGCCTGTAAGCCTAAAAATTATCATTTTTGTAGCATTATTACGATTATAAGAAAAAAAAAGCAACGAGGTGGCAAACTGCAAGCCTTGTCCCTAATTTTATTTACAGATATGCTGTATATTGTTATTTGTTATCAAAATATTTTGCTCATTTTTGCTCTTTTTGAAATATATCGCATATGTCCGTCTGTCTTTCAATAAAAAAAAATTCTAATAATAAACAAAACACAAGAAATACTTAAATTACATAAAAAGCTGTAATTACATATTCCAAAAAAAAAAAAAAAAAAAATCAGAACCAATTTAATTCACTTAGTAAAGTAATCTAAGCTCAGCTTTCGCTTACAAAACAAACTTTCTATTTTTTAAATTAAACTCATTGAAAATGTACAAAACCCAGGCTAAGTATATCACTTAAAGACAACTTTGCCTTTACAAAATAAAAATATATTAAAACTAAATCAAAAAAAAAAAAAAAAAAGAAAACCCCTTTTAAGTATTATTCAACCTAAAAAGCAGTTAAATACATTTAGTCTAATTTTCCTTACCCACTCCTTAAAGAGTGAGTGAGAGAGCAAGCAGCATTATACAAAAGTAGAAAAGTCAGAATCTGAATGCAACTCTTAACTCGTTTTGTGTCACGATTAAATTTCTATGCAGAGGCAACGCAATGTAATACAACTTGAGACACAACTCTACTATTAAATGTTTGATTAAAGAAATTCAGGAAAAAAAAAAGGATACAGAAGGACACTTTTCATTTGATGATGAAGCAACAGATTCTGACCCAGAATTTGAAATGAGAATTAAATTAAATTACATTTGCCACTTACGATACGTTTGGAGCCAAGACTCTCAAAAAATACAAAAAAAAAAAAACTTTATTAAAGGCAAAAGACAAATGGAATAGCAGCATAGAGCAAGGACAGAGAGAGAGAGAGAGAGAGACAGAGAGCAGTTACGGTAACTAGTGGCAGAATGTAAAAGTTGCAATTTGTTATGCCCAAAATATGTTACAGCTAAATTAATTATTGAGAAGTGCTTTACTACTAAGAGAGACAAACAGATACATAGATACACACACACAGATACACAGACACAAAGGCACAGCACCACAAACACGTACTACAAAGTTTTACCAATGATGTGTTTTGTGTGCTATGGAGCAAAACACCTTGGGAAGCCACAGAAAATCTTAAATTCAAATTACACTTCAACCCGATTCTGTCAAACTGTGAAAAGAACGAGCAAAATGAATGCCAGGACAACGACACACACGTGTGTGTATCGATGCATGTATGTGTCTATGTGTGTATGTGTGTAGGCGTATAAGTTTTATATTAGAATAGCAGGCAAGCAGTCAGTCGAGTCAATTTCAGACTGGCATAAATTTCAAAATCCAAAAACCTAAGAAGATATTTTTTTTTTTGTTTTTTTTTTGTCTGGTTGCCAGGAAAAAAATATAAAAATACAAAAAGTTGTGACAGCCACGCAGCCAGGCAGACAGTCAGTTAGGTTTGCCAAAAGGAGTTGCGGCTGGGTATCAAATAAAAAAAAGAAAGTATCTGTAAAAAAATATAACGACGAAACGAAATCAAATCGAATAGAATTTAGCGTTGAAATGAAATAGCTGCGAAAAAGTGTGAGTATTATACATAGTGATACACACACACACACATGTGTATGTATGTATGTGTTTGTTTGTTTGCTTGAATGTCTGTTACTGTCAGGTGCTAAAGCAATTTCCGCTTTGAAATTGTTGCATAAGTTTGTGCGCTTGTGTGTGTCTATAACATAGCTACCTAACTTAGCTTGTTTGTGCATCTATGAGATACTTTTTTTTTTTTTTTTCTTTTTTCGTTTTGAAAAAAAATATAAAAGTTTTTTGCAATATTTCCTTTAATTTTTCTCATTTTAGCAGACAGGCGTGCTAAAGTTTTTTAACGCATATCGTCGTAACGAAATGTAACGAAACGTGGCATTATTCGTTTTATTTTTTTTTTCCTTTTTTCCAATTTTACTTTTGCCAACATTGTTGGCTTAAAATTACATTATACAATTTATGCATTTGTGGCTGTCGCTGAAAAGTACTGCACCACATTCCAGCATACCAACCAAGTGAGAAAACCACTGCATTCTGTTCCCGCTTCTCGCTTCCCGCTTCTCTATCAACATTTTTATATATTGTAGCATCAATGTCACATTGTCTATCTTTGTCGTCGCTGTCATCGGCGCTGTTGCAGCAGCAGTCTCTCTCAGTGTCGATTAAACAATAAATACTCGTAAAAGTGTTAAATTTCATGAAAGGATATGACAATGAAATTTATTTCCGTTCAACGCATTTTTCACTCACATCGTAGACAACCGAACATCGTAAAATTTATGGCATCATCTGGAGTACATTTTATAAACCATATATATATATGTAGACAGAGAGAGTGAGAGAGAGAGAGAGAGAGAGAGGGAGATGAAGTATACTTTACAAATGGCGCAATTAATAGGTGTAGCTCCTTTTTATCAGAGAGTTTGAAGCAGCAGCTTGGAATAACTTAATTCTATTCACTTCAATTAATTTACATTTAAATTTTAATTAATTTCAAATATTCAAACTTTTGCGTCTGTAGCAATTTTGTTTTTAAAAATTATAAGTTTATATTAGAAAGATAGAAATATCAACTCAGTCTCATATACGAGTTCCGATATAAGCTGCAATAAAGAATATCAAATGTTTACCACAAATTTATAAAAAAAAAGCCTTAAGGTTTCCTGGTTCCGAAATATAAAACTAAAACTGTGGCTTAATAAAGGAGGGAATACTTAGAGCTCCCAGTTAGAAGCAACTTGTTCTTGAGGGGTTTAAGATATAGACTCTCCGATAGATGAACGGACAAGGAAAAAAAATATTCTTTGAAAAAAACAATTAATCCAGTCTTATATAGTCAGCTGGACTTTTTCCATGAGCAGCTAGAAACTCTGGAAAGATTATATAAGCTTAATATATATATTATATGTGACCTTTTGCAAGATGACAGGGCGGGATAAAGTGCTGTAAAGATGAACTATAAACATAATCATAAAGAGACTGACGTAGTGTCAGGACCAGGCTAAGGAGCATTCTCTAGCAAAATAGATAAAATTAAAAACCTAATAAACTTTATCACAAAAATGCGGGCGCTACGATCTAATAAAATATCTTTTGTATCCTAGGGGAGTATATGGTAAGATTTATTGACGGAAGATCAGCTCAGACTGCTTAATGAAACTGCGAATAATCTTTTTATTCCAACAAATGGGTGCGTTGAGAGTATCGAAAACTGTACCATAAGCTTAGAAGTCCAAGAGGTATATTGGATGTCTATGTTTGCTCCTTTTAAGCTTTTACAGCCTTCGCTTTAGAGAAAACTAATATACCAACGCTTTTGTTAGATGCTTACAGGGTATAAACATTTTGACGGAAACTAACTTATTTTTTTCTAACATTTTTTAGGACAATTTACTTGATTATGCTACATCATTCCATTTTGCTGCACTTTGTCGAGAGGTCGTTAGTACGCCGCCAATACGTAGTGTATGAGTGCTTCGTTTTTTTTATTTTTTTTTTTTTTCGTTTGCTGCTCATTTTTTTCTTTATTTTTTTCTGAACTGTCATTTTTGCATTAAAAAAGATTTAAGCGCTTTAAGCGAATACATTGAGTACAATGAGTGTGTGTGTGTATATCCGCTGCTGCTTCATTTTGGTGTGGCCAGTTTTTTCTGTGTCCTTTATTTTTCTGACATTTTTTACCGGCGGCCAAAAAAGCAAATTTTCTTTTTTTTTTTTCATTCTTCGATTTTTTTTCCCGTTTGAGTTTGAGTTTGCGTTCGCTGTGCTATGCTGTGCTGTGTGTTATAAGTCATTAACTTTCTAAATAATAGTCGCAGCATGTCAACTTTGGTCGTTAAACTTTCATCAGGATAAGTCGCCAAGAGAGAGAGAGAGAAAAAAAGGACGACACACACACACACATAGACTCACGTATAACTTATGTCACTAGATATGTGTATGTGTGTGCAATGCAAGGAACGCGAAATTTATAGATGATATTATTTTCCGCTTGATGAGCAGTTGAACTTTTTCTTTTTCCTTTTTCGTTTTTCGTTTTCGTTTTTTTTTCTTTCGGTTGAGCATCTCGTTATGCTTTTTGTTTGTGCAGGACACTTCTTTCGCAGACACATTATCCTTTGCGCTGTTTTTCGGTGTCGATGCGTAACTGAGCACGAAAATTCTTTTGCCATCTTTGCCATCATCAACATCATCGTTCTTAATATTATCCTTAAAATCATCGTCATAGTCTACTTCATGTCGCTGTTGCTTCTAAATTGGCTAAGCAAAAAGAAAAAGGAAAAAAGCAATGCAGCAGCAGTAACAGCAGCAGCAGCAGCAATCCTGGCAATATGAAGACATAATTTTTGCGTCCTTAATGTCGTTCAAGACTGTTGTTCGCTCAGTCTTTTCGCTTACGTATTATCTGGCCTAGAATGTTTTACTTTATGAGCCACAAAAACGCGTGCAATGATTTTGCTTTTGCTTTGCTAGTATCCTGCGCATCTTCTTCTTCTTCTTTTTTTTTTTAATTGCTGTCTAAAGCATTAAAACACTAAAGCATCTTTGTAACTACAAAACTCTCTCTTAATGCTTTTAATTTTTTTTTTTTTTTTTACGATTTTTTTCTGTGCTTTAATGCAGGTAAGGTAAGGTTAAGTGCTTCCGTTACCATTGCTCGTAATCCTGTTTCCGTTTATCCTGTTTCCGGTGTTTCTTTTACTGCTGCTGCTGTTGCTTCTGGTTCGTTGGTTGGTTGCTCTTTTGCTCCGCTTTGTCGGCAGCTGCTGCTGCTTGCTGCTGCTTTGCTTGGTCAGTGTCAGAATTATGAATGTCCTGATAATGAAGTGTTGGAGTGTGTTGAGTTTACAGCTAATTAAATTGGTTATATATGTTCGTATACGTTAAGTAGTTTCTCTGCGTGTATGTGTGTGTCCTGTCATAATAATAATGCGCTTGAATATCAGTGAAGTACCAAAATGGTTGTACCATATCCCTTGAGTGTATATGTGCTCATGTAAAAGTCAAAGTTACTACTTACAACTCAATTAAAGCTGTTTAAATTTGTATATATTGGATGCCTGCTAAGTGCATTTTAAGCTTAAGCCTTTTAGCTTATTAAGCTAACAATGTAACAATTGTTAAGCTAATGTATGTGGAGTTCTGTTGGCTTGTTTGTGTTTAGCACTTTGGAACAAAACGAGTTTCATGCAGATTGTTTGTAGCAGTTTGGAATAAATACATAGGAATTGTAAAAAACAAAATACAAATTAAGATAGAACAAGAATGAACCTTGAATATATCCTGTAACCAATCTTTAGCTACCTTAAGTGAAGTCCTTTGTTAGTAGCCTACTTTATTGTATTAATTTTGATACAAAAACTTTGTATGGGGGCTATACCTCCATTTTTTTTTTTTTGGTTCTTACCATATTGTGATATTTCATTGGGCCCATAATAGGCTTAATTTATAGTAAATTTAAAGTTCCTAGAAAAAGAAACAAAAAGTTTTTATGCAAAAACCCAAAATTTTGTAGTTGATCTGTATAGGGGCTACCCCTAAATATGGGCTTAAAGAAGAACCGTTTGTAAGTCACCAATTGACGGCTTAGGAGAGTCTAAGTTTCAAATATGGTGGTCCTATCTATTATTGTCTCCAAGATAATCGTTTTCATAAGGCAGACAGCATAACAGACGGACGGACATCGACTCTCTTATCAATGCTGATCAAGAATATTTATACTTTATAGGGTCTTCCATGCCTCCTGAAGTCTGTTACATACATTTGCACAGACCTACACCCGGTACAGGTTATAAAAAGAATATTACCGATGACGAATCATGGGATACACTCATGGCTCTATCTGAGCCAGGGTCGAAAATAGTTAGACCAATTCAGGGAAGTGCCTCTTATTCGTCTAAAGCACTAAAAATCTTCCGATTTGGCTTTGCAAAATGTTGAAGTAAGTTGTTAATTACATCGAAGAATTTTTTTCAGCGGGAGATGTTCTGTGAATTCTTCTTTAAATTAATTTGTCTATAATTATTTCTTAATTGTTTACATTCAGATAATTAAAATTTAAGATACAAAACCATATGTAAAGTATCTATTATGTTATTTCTTGATTTATCTTTGTCTATTTGCGCGCTCTTATCAGCGCTATAAATCAGCAATATGTAATTATGTCTAAACCAAGCGAAAATTTCCATTCCATTTTTGCTATCAGTGAACATATGTAAAACAGCATTTCGAATAGAGGCAAAATAGATTGTCAGACACAAAACACAACAAAATGCCAGAAGCAGCAGCAGCAGCAACAGCAGCAGTATTAGGTAATGCCGTGTGCATTTCACACGCACAAATTCATACGATGGGCGATGTTAGAAATGTAACCACAAATCAATGCCAATATAAGCAAACTGAGGCAAAAAATGCTGCTGCAGTAATAGTAGCTACAAGCCAAAACGTAATTCATAGATACAAAAAAAAAAAAAAAAAATGCTGCTTAGATACGTACGCGTAGCTTAAATGCACGTGTTTCTACATGTCTAGTCTGAAAGTCTATACGGTTTGCATGTAGATCATAATCATTCATAATCATTGTGTACATAAATAACAAATTAAAAGCGCTTCACTAATTTTAAATATGCTCACTCAAATATAATCAGCTTAAAGCTGTAGCTAAAAGAATAGGTAGATACATAGATAGATGAATGGATGGATGGCTAGAAAAGAGTACAAGAATGATGATTCTACAAGTCTGGAGCGTTAACTTCTATAAGATTGTACTGATAATAATAATAATGATGATGATGATGAGGCTGTTGACATACAGCCCAACACGCATACACAAAAATATAAACACACACATAAAAAAAATAAGACAAAAAGTAAAATAAAGCAGCGTAGACGACCACAATCAACATGTAACATACAAAATGAAGTCAAAGTCTAGTCGTATGGCAATATACTATGTATGTGTACATGTAGATCTAAAAAGTATCTGTGTAAAAGGTGTCTATATATCATCTTTAAGTTTATATATATTGTATATAAAATGTTTATATGTGTTTGTGTATATATCGTTGTTGTTGTAGCGCTTCATTTAAAACGCATTTATAATGCTAACAACCGCCAAAAGAACGTAAGCAAGACACATGCTTGCCATTTTTTGTTGTCAGCTGAAAAGAAGAAAAGAAAACCTCCTGTGTGTGTAGAAAAAAAATTCGAAAATAAAAAAAAAAATTTAAATTGCTCAAATATAAAATGAAGAAAAAGCAGTGCCGCCAGAAAACTCATCAGCAAACGTTTTGCTTAGCTTACTTTGCCTAGTGGGTTGTTTGAAAAGTATCTTAGCGATACTTTATATGGAGAAGTGCTGCAAATGAATTTCTTCATCTTAAGAAAATCAGCTGTTAAAAGTCTGCTGTTAAAAGTCAGCTGTTAAAAGTCAGCTGTTTAAAGTCAGCTTTTAAAAATCAGTTGTTAAAAAGTCAGCTTTTAAAAGTCAGCTGTTAAAATTCTGCTCTTAAAAGTCAGCGGTTAAAAGTCAGCTTTTAAAAATCAGCTGTTAAAAGGCAGCTTTTAAAAAGTCTGCTGTTAAAAGTCAGCTATCAAATGACAGCTGTTAAAGGGCAGCTGTTAAAAGTCTGCTCTTCAAAGTCAGCTGTTAAAATTCAACTGTTACAATCAGCTGGTTGACTTCATTAAAAAAAGTCATATAAGATAAACCACTTACGTAAACGACTCCATTACTTTTTAAACTACCCTCGCATTTTAACATTAAGCGGTTGTCTGACTGGTTGGCAGATTTTTAGCTTTTTCATGTGCCAGCGCACTTTTCTTTGCCTTTACTTCAAAATAAATTTCTTACAATTTTCTTTTTTAAATTTTTACTTTCTTTATTTTTTTTTTTTTTTTTTGTTTTTTCTTTTGTTTTGTATTTTCGTTTATCTCCACTTATACTAACTTATTGTACGACTATGTATGCCTATTCACTCACACTTACATACAATATTATAATACTCTATTTCGTGTTTTTTTCTTTTTGATTTCAGATTGTACGCCCGGTGAACGCGTTTCTCATTGTTGATGTACAAAATGATTTTATAAGTGGTTCCTTGGATATAAGTAATTGCAGTGCGCAACAAAAAGGACATGAGGTGAGTGAGAAAACACAGGTCACAGCACACACACACACACGCGTAACACGCGAGAGTCCTGTATAAGCTGTGTGTGTGTTTTATTCTGTTTCTGTACGGCGGAAAAATATAAAAAAAAATAAAATAGCAACCAGAAATGAAAATGCGCGCAAGATGAAACGTTAAGGAAGCGTGTGCCTGATGAGGATAAGCAGTATAGAGTACTTTTTTTTTTTTATATATATATTTTTTTTATTTTATTTTTTTATTTAGTGCACAAGCATGTAGCGTTTTTAAGCTGCCGCCGCTGCTGCTATTCTGCTTATAGAACAGTCAAGAAGTGTATGTTATGTTTGTATATGTAGCGGAAGCGGATATGCTTTACTTAAGTCGCTTCCGCTTTTTTGTACAAAGATGGCTGTAGTCGACATACGCCGGATGTTGGCTACATAGACTACGCTGTACAGCTACAATGCATATACATATAAAAATATATAAGTAGCATCCAGAAGACACTTACTTTACTTCATTTTGTTTGAAAATGAAAATGAAATGAAAATTTGTCAAAATTAATAATACGCACTTCCGTTGTCGTTGCTGTCGTCGTCGTCATCGTCGTCGTCATTGTTCTTATCGTACTACTTGCTTTCGTCGTAGCCATTACACATTCTGCTGCTGCTTCTTTTTACTTTTTGCTGTACAACTTTCATTTATTTCATTTATTGTAAATTTCTTCATGCACACATACAGATACTGGAACCCATTAATAATTTGTTGGATACAGTCGATTTCGATGCAGTCTTCTATTCGTTGGACTGGCATCCAAGCGATCATGTTTCATTTATAGACAATGTTAAGATGCGTGTTATGGACGAATCGTCACCGGTGAGCATAAAAATTAACTTTTTGTGCATTAATAAAATTAAATCGAATATTTTTTAGCTTGATGCTGATTCTGCTGCAGTCTTTGATACTGTCATCTTTGCTGGACCGCCACCGATGAAGCAACGTCTCTGGCCGCGTCATTGTGTACAGGATTCATGGGGCGCTGAGCTGCATAAGGATTTGAAAGTTGTCGATCAGGGCATTAAAGTGTATAAGGGCACAAATCCTGAAGTGGATTCATATTCTGTATTCTGGGATAATAAAAAACTCTCGGATACTACACTGAATGCACAGCTTAAAATGAAAGGCGCTACGGATATTTATGTTTGTGGTTTGGCCTATGATGTTTGTGTTGGTGCGTAATGAATTTATTTAAAGATTTGATTAAAACTAAAAGTAAAGTATAATTTTAGGCGCCACCGCTGTCGATGCGCTCTCTGCTGGCTATCGTACTATTCTAATTGATGATTGCTGTCGCGGCACTGATGTGCATGATATTGAGCATACCAAGGAGAAGGTGGTCACCAGTGATGGCGTTATTGTGCATTCAAATGAGGTCAAAGCTATGGCCGAAGGACGCGATCGTCGTCCTGAACTTGGCTATAAACTTGCTATGGAACTAAAAAGCCCCGATTCGGTGTTATCGCAGCGTAATGGTTTTAGACCTTCATATTAATAAATGCAAATAATTATAAACGAATAAAATAACATCACAAATGCAAATGCTTTCATGACATTTCCAAATTTAAAGCAAACAAAAAAATGACAATTTATATTTTTAAATTTATTTTATTGTTTTTATAACATAACTCTTAACAGTTTTCTCATTTAAACACAAACATTGCGTACTCTGCAATTAATTTTATATTTTGTAAGCCTTAAAATAGTCATTGAAGTTAGTCTAGCTTTTGCTAAAAACAAAATAGTTAACATGCGCAAATCCAATGAAGCTCTGCTCTCTATATAACATATACACAACATATCCGAGTATTTAAACTGTTATTTTAACAGCTAAACAAAACATGTAAGTGTCTACAAAATATATAAAATTCAATTGCACTTGTTTGAATACTAAAAAAAAATATAAAATAAAAATAAATAATAAAGTGATAAAGTTAACTTGCCTAAAATCGCTTATATACAACAAATGTACTTATATTCTTAACAAAAAAAAAATATATATATACTGAATAAAGTTACTTAAGCAAGCAAAAAGCAAATACATTAATTTTTTTTTTTTTTTTTAATTGGAACTGGAAAAATAAATCGATAAATAGAGTGACCGAATTTATTGAACTTTTGAACGAAGTATATTTGCGCTAATACCGAAATCATTACAACGATACTTCGAGTGTTTTCATTGACTCCATAGGGTAGCCCGTTTTTAAATATCTCAAAAAACACTATTTAAAATGTAAAACTTAAAACCTTAGTGAAAGTGTTTTCGGTGACACCCTGTATATGTATTCGATAGCATTTATTGTTATATTATAACGCTGATCAAAATATTAGATCAAATATGTCATATCGTAAGTTTAGAAAATCTGACAATAATTCCACACCCGTAATCATAAAAATTTTGAGATTTACTTTTAAAAACGTAAATTTTAATGCTCAGACAATCGAAAATCGTAAAATATTTCCGATTTCAAATCGGCAAAGTTCGAGTTAGTGAAATTAAAAGTAAATACATAATCTTCTAATATAAAAATTCTCGTTTCACAGTGTTTATAACAATACTCCTCCGAAACGGCTTGACCGATTCTTATGAAATTTTGGGTGAGTATTCAGTAGTTCTAACAATAGGCGGTGGACTCTGACCCACTTAGAATCACACATAAACAACTCAAACGATGCCTTTTTTGTAGATATGTATTTCTAGGTCCAACTTTAGAGATATGATATATGTCGTTTTAGAAAAATGGGCTTTGGGCGTGGCCCTCATAGAATCGATACAGAAATTCATCGAGAAACGCCGGGTAGTTCAGCTAGTATTACATTAAAGAGGTACTGTCGATTATATTCTTTTATATTAAAAGAATCTATCTTTTACTTTTTTATAACATTGATTGTAAATTTAAATTTTAAATCCAGATTTTCTAGTCATGCCTAAATTTAAAAAGAGCACAAAATTTAGTCAAAGTAACAAAAATTTGGCTAGACCGATAACATTTTACTAAGAAACCGACTGTAGCTTTTGGCATGCAGTATAATGCAAAGAAACGTTTTGGAAATTAAACACAACTTTTGCGATTTGAAATCGTACGCACTTGCTAAATCGTAAATCGCAAAATGTTTGCGCTTACGAGAGCATGGCTGTAAGTAATTTTTTGCGAAAACATAACCAATTTTGAGGCAAATGGGTATCATATGTGGGTAGTGTTACTTTTTTTTGTTTAATCTGAAGCATGCCAAATGATTGCAGAAACTTACGATGAGAGCATCATTAGTGAAAGAACGTGTCGTGACAGCTATTAAAGCCTATTAAAGACTATTAAAGCCATTAATAGCGTGTATTATATTTTCAAGAAGACTCAAGAAGACCAAGCCTGTTAACAATATGAGCAAAGTTTAAAGCAGTCAAATTTTTAAAATGTTAAGTTGCGTTACATTTAAAATAAACTTAGATATCTAAATTTAAACTTTATAAGAGCTTTGTCCATATAATAAATCAAATTAAATTTTATATGCATGCATGTCTTCTAAAAATAAGTAAAATACAAAAAGCCACCCACACACTTTTTGCTCTGTTAACACTAAAATTTGCACCTGCTGCTGTTTGTGCTGTTGAAAATTTATGACAATTTTACAAACATAATTTTCTGTAAACAAGTAAACAGATTTTCCAACAATATAAATGTCCAACAGAGATGATAGATGTATTTGTTATTTTTATTGTTGTTGTTGTTTTTGTTATTGTATTTGTATCTACATATACGCTTTATTGTATGAGTTTCTTTAGAAACAAAACTTTTTATTGTATTTGTATGTGTGAGTTCCTTTTGGACAATATACAAAAGAAAGTTTTTCCTTTAATGTCCATTTTTCTTTTGCCCATTTACATCTCTTCTTTTAGAACAACTTATTCAATAGTCTCTCAATGTGTACTTTACTATATACTCGTACTCATGTTGTTACATCTTGTAAAAATACTTTTCACTTGAAACAATTGCTTTTATTAAACTGTCTTAAAAAAAAAAAAAAAATATACTCGACTCGTAGAGAAACTTTAATATTTATTAACACTGCAGCATTTTGTTGTCGACGAAAACTTTTTGCTGATCAGTCTTTCTTTTGCTTTGTTTGAGTTCTTCTTTTTAAGATACTTCCCACTTGGTATTTGAAAGGAAAGTTTTTTTTTTATAAGCGAGGAAAGCTTAAAAGAAGTTAGCTATTTTTAGTAAGAACAGGCTCTCGTAATAAGGAAATATGCGGTAGTAATAGAGCAGATGCAAATATACTTGTACGGCAACAGGGAAGCAGTAGATACGAGTATAGAAGACTGTAACATTGTACTGACTAATTTCTCTAATATTCTAGAGCGTGTTGGAATTATAAAGGTGGTGTAGCGGATCTATATACCAATCATACCAATATACCAATCATACCAATCTCTTTAAGCACATTTCATACTATTCTAGAGTAGATTGCTTTGAATAAATATGAAAGCAAGTAAAGGAGCAGCGCCTAGTGCAGAATATTCCAAATTAAGTGTAAAGCATCAAAAAAAAACTCTCGCAGTATCTACTGCAGCTCCAGAGATGAGTCTTTAGGCTAATGTTAAACATTTTAACACTTCTTTGCCTAGCGGCTGCCCAAGCGCAAAAGCTGGACATAACCAATGAAGTTAGATGTAGGAAATGAAAGAAGCAGATTACCGTGGAGTCTCTGGGAACACCTACTCTGCACAGCTATCGCCAAGATAATATTAAAACTTCTGAGTGCACCATTGATCGTAACACTGCTTTCAGTGGGATCGCTAAGAGCCTAATTAGTCTACGTATGAAAGCCCTCTGAGGTCAGCTGAGACAACCAATCGAATTTATTATTTATTTGGTAATAAGCTTCTTATTCAGTAGTTCTTCTTTTTTAAATTAGTGTCTTTCGAAATCATTCTACTTACAGTTAGATCGCATTTACTATAAAAAAAACTCAAGCTAAAATAAAAAAAAAGACATCATAAATTAGCCAAATATTGCCTACAACAAAATGAATATCCATTTTTTTATAAACTAAAACTTACACAAGTCCTTTAATTACAATATTGGAAATCTACTCAGATTTTTTCGTACATATAAACTCAATTACAAAGCAGCAAAGCTCTAAAGGATATTAAAGTTTTTTATTTTATTTTTTTTTTTTCATAGTGAAATGAATTCTCTTTATTCTTTTCATACTTTTTTTATTTCACATACAATTTTTAACCAAAGTGTAAATTTTTATTCCTTTGTCTATTTTTTTTTTACTTTTCTCATTTGGTTTTAGCATATTTTTCTATTTCGCAAATATGTGCACGAGGACATAAAGGACATGTGCTGCAGTACGTACGTATATACAGCATACTCAATAGCAATGGAGTTAAATTTTCAACGTTAGAAAATTAAAATAGAATGGAATTTTTTGTTTGTTTTTTTTTTTTTTTAATTTTTTATTTCTTCTCTTTTTTTTTTATTTTTTAATTCTGTGAATGGCATTAAGTGTACGGTTTGGAAGTGAAGCTACATGCTGCGGTATTAGTTGCAATGCTGAGAATTAGTTTGACCATAGAAGTTTAATATCGTTTACCTTTTGTGGTGACAGCATCAGCATCAGCAGCAGCATAGTTGGGTCTTTTAAAAAGGGATTTCTGTATCACTGTGAATAAGGTTTAATTTTTCGTTTTGCTATTGTAGTTATTTTGTACTCTATACGAGTATTTTGCTATTTCTATATTTTTTTTTTTTTTTTTGCGAAACGTGCTAAAGTTTTTTCTGAGCTATAAAAAAAAGTTACCGCAAGTTGTTAGCGAATGTTACACTAAGCAAAAAGTAAATTTAATTGAGAAGTTTTTTTTAAATATAAACTTCAGCATACGAAAGTATTATTAATCAATTAATAATTTAGAAGACATATTTTCAATCGGTTAAATAAAAATAATAAAAACACGCAGAAACTTCAGCTGGACGGACAGACAGATGTACTTGGCTAGATCATCGCACTTTATCGAGCTAATAAAAAAGAAAAACGAACGGACATGATAGTATCAACTTATCGAATTTCAGAACAATATCTTCAAAACTGAGCGAATGAAATGAATAACTCCAGACGGAAGGAGAGACAGAAAGATGACCATTTTTTGACTAGATTCAAATTAAAGGTTTGCTTATTGTGTCACCAACTGGTTGACTGAATTATATTAGATCGGCCAGAGTTTATATTTTTTAATCAAGAATTTCTATATTTCTAAGGATCTAAAATGACTGACTTATATGGATGCAAAACTTCTTCGTAGAAATACGTAGGAAAAAAAAAAAAAAAGTCAAATCGATATATGCATAATCCCTCTCATTACGCCATTTTGAGATGTATACGGGAGAACAGCAAAAAAACACGGAGACAAATTGGAACTTTGAATTTTTTGATGTTATTTAAAGTTAAGCCGAGTTGCTGAAGTATATTTTCTTTTCTTGATATGCAAAGTCTGCATTTCAATCAGAAGTAGCATGGTTTTTTGCAGCAGACCAAAATTTGCTCAATTTCATTGAATACGTTTTTTTACAGTGTACTTTAGTAATATCCAATATGAACATTGGTTTTCAAACGTTGTCAACGACATCGTTTCGCGCTCGCTTACTTTGCATTGTTACCACAAAGGGCGCTGCAGGACATGCTATAAACACAGACACACACACACATATACAATGCGAAAAGAGAGAGAGAGATAGAATAGATGGATATGTACAGAAGAGAAGCTTAGCAAACTTAGAATTCAAAGCTGATGCCGTCACTGTAGCCGCCAATGTGCTTGTAATCGTTGTCGACGTCATTCTCATACTCATGCCCATGTCCAAGCTCAACGTCGTCGTCGTCGTCGTCGTCATGGTCTTTTCTGTAATTTCATTTTTAGGCAAAACGCAATGTGACTGACTATGTTAGGCTAGGCCGATTTTTGGAAGCTATTCTGCATTCGTTTGCGCGCTTGTAAAACTTTTGGATTATTTTCACACACAACGACAACGACGACGACGACGATGACACTGAGTGCGGCGACATTTACACATACTAACTAGCTTGCCAGTGTGCTTGCCTGCCGGTCATGTTGCACTGGCCAAATGCCAAAAAATAAGAAGAGTAGCCGAAAAGTTGCTCCAAACGGCAACGTGAAATGAATGCTTTTTCTCGTTGTGAAAAATATAAAACCAAAAGAAGCGTTTCGTTGTCTTTTCACTTGTCCGTTCGTTCGTTCGTCCGTCTGTCCGACATTCTCATCTGTGTGTGTGTGCCAATGCCAGCGCTAACGCTTTTAACAGCAATTCTCGAACATTTTTCAACAACTTTGCCTACAAAATCCAAAAGTAAAACGAGATTTCTGTCGAGTCAAACTCTGAGTCGAAAAGTGTTAGAGTCATGGAACGTACACACACAAATACACACATACACAAAGTAGTTGAGTCGACTCTGTCGAGTTGAGTTTTACAAGTTGAAAAGACACGTTAAAATTGTTGAAGCCATGGCTAGTCAGTTAGCCAGTCAGTCAGTCAGTGGGCGTGGCACTTGTGAAATGAGCTAAGCTGTTTGAAAGTTTTTTTTTTTTTTTATTTTTTGTTTTTTTTTGTTTTGAACCCGGACAACGCCTTCGCTTTGCGTAGTGTTTAGCTCAGTATTACGCTGAAGTTGAAACTAACTTGTTTGTAGACTAACTGGCAGACTGATGGACATTCTTTGAAATAGACACATAAAGACACGACTAAAGACTAAAGGACATAGCGGACAGACATGCCTAAGGATAAACGCTAAGCATGTTGTTTGTGGCAACTCATTGCTGCGTTGAATAGTAAGCGCGACTTTTTGCATTAAACTTTAGTTTTAGTTTTTGCTGCCACTTCTGCTGCTGCTACTACTGCCGATGTTGTTGTTGTTGTTGATTCATGTTGCTAGTCATGTTTCTGTCTGTCATAATATTTTATTTAAACATATTTTTCAAACTAATTTATAACTTGTGAAATCTGAAGTTAAAATAAGCAATGAGTGTTTTCTTCATTTTTTATCCTTATCCTTATCCTTTTCGTTTTCGTTTTTTTAATAATTGAAGTTAATGGTGTCTTAAATAAATAGTAAACAGAAGCACTTCAAAGCAAGGATAATGTCAAGGAAACGGAAGTATCTATAAAGAGTTGAAACGTTGATACTTATACATAGATACGCATAGCACAAGATGCAAATTATCTTTGTTTGAGGTTCAGCCAGAGAGCTATGACTAAACAGCTGTAAGCAATTATGAATGACCCCTCAGTTATTGGAGCCAGAAGATTGGAGCTCAGTTGGGTACGATACTTTTGGAAGTATCGTCGTGGCTGTGTATGTATACCCAAAGCCAAAAGTGCTTAAATGTAGAGTTACAAAAATATCCAGACTGTATAGATTGTAGAAAAGAGAAAGGCATGCGAGCTTAAAGATGGGCTTAACGCTTCACCAAGAAAGTACAAATTCCATAACCAAATATGATTTCGAAATTGGTACCAAATGGCAAATGGCCGCTGTTTGATATAAACCAACTTCCTAAGGCTGCTGTGGACTTCAGTCGCCCAGATAGATGTTCCTGAATAAATTCCAGGATATGTGTAAGAACGTTTGTCGATAGTCTTTTCCACATCTTTAGAGCAAATAAATTCTTCGTTTCGGACAGCACAAGTCTTTCCCCCGACTTCCAGCTGAAAATATTTTCTTTTAAACCGAGCTATCCACTTCAGCACATTTCTTTTGCTGGAGCAATATCTTCATTAGAGAGAGGTAACTTTGTATAGGGTTATACGTTATAATGGGCCGATTATAATTATATCGTTGGTGTGTACTTAGGATGATATTAGATGTGTTTTTACCTAATTTGGAGTGAATGAAATTCAAAAACGAGCAGTAAATTTGTAGGGGGGCAATACCTTTGACATACAAACTACCTGGATCGAAAAAAGCTTACGTTTCGAGTTTCAGCTCAATATCTTCAAAACTGAGCGAATCACCTCGCAACAGATAGACGTACGGAAAGGCGGACAGACAGTCATACGTCCATGTCCAGATCGACTTATCTCATCGAGCTGATCAAAAATTTATATACTTTATGGGAATTTTCAAAATAGAAGGGATCTAAGACGTTTCCTTTAATGAGTTACAAACTTTTTGACAAAATGATAATGCCATCCACACTATGCATGTGTGGCGGGTGTAAATATGGAGATATTCTTTCTCACTGAAAAGGTTCAATGTATTTGAAAGCTGTTTCTAGATGATCTTAGAGAAATTTCAAGACATCTTTCTTCACAAATCTCAGATGCGTATGGCTGCAACTGCTCGTAATGCATCATTGAATTGAATTGAATAAGATAAGTTCATATTTATGAACTAAACAGTCGATTAAAACCAGTTTTTAACAATTTTGCCCAGTTTATTCCATTTTTTTTGTACTTACTCCAGCGATCCAACAATGAAGACAATCAGAAAACCTAATTTATGAACAAAAAAGAAAAGAAACAACAATTTCATAAAAAATTTCTTGTAATAAGTTCCAAATACATTAGCATCACATCCAAGTAACAAAAAAGTGTTGAAGTAAATTAAAATGAACGAAAATTAACGTACGACCTCATTAGTTCAGTTTACTTCAATTCAGTTCAGTTCGGTTCGGTTCAGTGGTGCAGTTCACTAGACAATATTTACACAATCGCACTCCATTAATCTAGAAACTATGGAGCGACTGCTCTTAAATTATTCCCCTCGATATGAACGCTGCACACACTTTTATTTTGAAAATCATAAAAGCAAAAGCTGCATGCAATTTTCATGCTGATTTTCCGGTGCTGCACAACATTTTCTATTGCAACATTTCCTTCCTTTATGCTCTTTTTTTTTTTTTTTTTTTTTGCTATTTTGCTATTCCTATAAATATTCGTTTTATTTTCCTTTCGTTTCGTTTTGCTTCTGTTGATGATCCTGTTGCTACACTAACTATTAAAAATTCTCACCCACTGGCATAAAACTGAATTTCTGACACCGTCAGTGAATAAACGTCATGTTTCGTAATTAGTTTTTCAGTGCCAGACAGACAACATTTGAGATGCAATTTTACGCCGCGTTCAAGAGTAGTGCGACAAAATCTGTGAAAATAAAAAAAAAAAAACGTTAAATTAAAAAAAAAAGTGAAAAATGAAAAACAGTGCCACTGAAAATGAAAACTCAACGCTTTTGCTTCGCATCGCATCGAGACATGGCTTTTAATTTATTTATTAGCAACAAAAACAACAACAACGACAAAAAAACAAGGAAAAACGTTAACTTCGGTGGAACCGAAGCTTAAATACCTTCAAACAATCTTTGAATGTTTATGTGGTTTTAAAAGGGGCTATATAAATTTTTAAATATATATTTTAAAAAATTATTTTTTTTATACAAATGTTCAATCAATAAGTTTGTATTGGTGCCTTAGCTAAAAATGGGCGTGGCACCTTGGTTTTGATATTGAATGTCATTAGAAGTGTTTTTACCCAAATTTGAGTGAATAGTTTCATAAATAATACCTATTTTTTTACCAAAATTCGAAAATGGGCGGTTAAGTTTGTATGGGGGCTAACTAAAAATGGGCGTGACAACGATTTGACATTGGATGACATAAGAGGTATTTCTTTCCAACTTCAGTGACTACATTCATAAATAATAGCTATTTTAATGCAAAGTTAGAAAAAATGGTAAGTTTGTATGGGGCTATACCTTAAAATGGGCGTGGCACTTTGATTTTAACACTTGAACTGCTTAGGGCTGAGAAAAGCTTAAGTTCCGAGTTTCAGGTCAATATCTTTAAAACTGAGAGCGAATGAATCGCAAAAATACAAGAGGGGGGAAAGGAAGGAAAGAAAAAAAGAAAGACAGCTGATTACTCGTCTCGTGTTTCAAGAATATATATACTTTATAGGTTACGACGTCTCTTTTAATCATTTGACAAATTTTAAATTTCCGGGTTAAAAAAAGAAAAAAAAAAAATAGTTAAAAAAATTCGTTTATTATATAATATTTTTTTGATTGTTTTATATTTTAAAGTTTTTTGTTAATTTTTTAGAGTGAGTGAGAGAGTGGGAGAAAGAGACAGCGAGTGTATAAGTAGATTTTTAATTATGTATCTAATATGAAATATATTGATACTATATTTTAATAGGATCTAAATTTATTTATGTATTTGGCTGTAGTGGCTTTTTGTATTGTGTTGTGTAAGCCATTTTTATTTTATTAACTTTGAAAATTTATTTTTCGAGTGCCTGCTTATGTGGAATAAATATGAAAGATAAAACAAATATATGCATATATAATAACGATGTATTTAGATAGATTACAGAAACACAAATTTTATGGATTAAAATACGTAAGACCAAAGCACATCAGTGCAGCATAAACAAATAGGCTGAAATTGGTTTAGTCAACACTTTTATAGACTTGAAGCAATTTAGGTACAGTCTGAGCAGAGTTTAGTAGTTCCAGACATTTTTCTATAGCAGAGATGGGCATTGTGCTCTTAAAAACAGATGAAATTTTTTGTTTTAAACATATACGCAGCACTCAAATTAGACAAACAATTTTGCATTCTTTTTTTTTCTATTTTTCTTCTTTGCCTATAAAGCAACAACACTTTTAACAATGTTAATTTTGTTGTTGTGTAGAATGAACTTTGTGTTTCATGTTAATATTTTTGCTCCTTCATAGTTATAACTTAAGGCAGCAGAGCACTTCGAATAACGAGAACTAGCACCCTACTTAATTAAATTGAGTTGAAAGAATTCATCTTGACTAGGTAAGGTTGAACTGGCAGGAGAGGCCGAGGACTGTACAACACTTAGACCATGAATTTGGTCCATTATGATACCACTAAGAAAAAAATAGTCTGGTCATACTAACGAAGTTAACGTTTTTCCTTGTTTCTTTATACTTTTAAGCTGACAATCAATGAAGTCGGTTGTATAATTTTTTCATATCAATGCCATAGAAGTGATCAGCGGCCAACTCTATTTTATGCAGTATGCAGTATTCAAAGAAAAATCTCAAGGATTTTCTGGCTCTTCTTAAAATATTTTTGTTTGGAGCTAACTTAAAAACATACTAAATAATACCAGTTTCAGCGAACCCAAAATATTATGGAGGTACGCTGGTTGTTGTTGATATTTGATTGCAGCGAGTCCCTTAAAATGTTGAGACTAGTAACCGAGTGATGATCCTAATGCATTGTTTTAGTGGAATTTTAATTTACTTGCATTGTTGCCTTTCAAATGAGTCCGTTTTGGGAAACATTGGTTGAATGGTTTCAACATTTATAGCGGACATAGAAACATTTTTAGTATTTTATATAAATGGATAAAAAAAATGCATTTATCTACCTGAAAAAATAACTTTAAGTTCTTAAATTTAATGTCAAAAATGTTCGACCAAATACTATAGAATTTAATATATAAATTAAATGTTGACTGTAGGCGTTTAATTAAAATTTTGTTTACCGAAGTGCAAATATAAAATTTAGTATCTTTAATAAATAGAAATGAAAAATCATTACATATATTCTTTTTCCGGTTAAACACAAATTTCAATTTCTAATTTTTGAAAGAAGAATGCAACCTTTACCGCAGCGTAGATATTTAGCATGTTTTGGCAAACTCATCGTCGTCCTCGTTGTTGTGTATGAGTAATATATGCAATTTGTATTAATTGATTTCGAGGAAAATAGTTTGTTCAGAGTTCGTAATTGTGGTTAAATTGGTTACGGTAAGCGACAAAAATACACACACACACACACACGCAAACACACAAAGATATACAACAGCAGCATACATTTGTGGTTTGTTTGAAACTTTCGATGAATCTTTATCCATGACGTTTATATTTTGAAGAGTAGTCTGTTATATAACATACAATAACTTTATTTGTTTGCTTCAAACTCATTACTATACAAACTGCACTCGCATACCTACTATATACCTTTCAATAGTTCAAAATGTGGTTTAAAGCTTTACGTTGCTGCTGCTGTTGCTTATAATGTTTTCCATTTATTAATAGTTTTTTCTCTATTGGCGCCCCAATACTCTGTGTATGCGCTCTATCTATCTAACTGTCCGTCTGTCTGTCTGTCTGTCTGCAACGCTGTTTGTGAAAATATGGAAAATATGCTAGTTGAAAATACTTTTTTACTTAGCAGTATGTAGTAGCATCGTTGTAGTCTGTCGTGCAAAAACTTGCATAATTTTGTTGAGTTGAAGTTCAAAAACCGGAAATGCAGCAGGAAGTTGACAATATCTCGCATGCATCGCCATCTTTCATTAGTTTCATTTTCGTTTTCATTCGTACATTCAAGAATTTTGCATACAGCTCGTTCGTTCTTCATTTATCAAGCTCATATGCAGCTTAATGTATGCTTATACACTTCAATGTGTTTTTGAGCGAACTTACATTTACTATTTTGCACTCGTTTTTTTTTTTTTTTTTTTTTTTTTTAGTGCAGCCCACCCATGCTCTTGTTGCTAGTAGTTGTCTACATGTTTGGCAAATGAGTTTTCAAATGCTTTCAAAATGTACGCAGAGATATGAACTGAACTTTGGGTAATGATTTTCTTTCCTTTTTTTTTCTTTTTTTTTTTGTCATTTTCATTTTCGTTTTTTTCCTTTGGAATATGCCGCATAAATGCGACTTGACAGGATGTGATTATGCGTGCGGTTTGTTATTTCTCATTCATTCTCTTAAGTTTATGTCCATTTATAAATACACACAGACAGACACACACACAGATACAGCAAACACAGCTACACATGTCGTATGCGCAATAAAATATGCTTTTCAATTTTGTGCATAACTTTAAGCATTTATCAAAAGTTGGTGTTTTATTCAAGTTTTACAAAAGTTTTATCGTGATGTTATATACCATACTTTTCATATATATATATATATGTATATGCATAGTATATATGTATGTAAAGAATTTGTGCGTTTAATCTGACTCAAATGGCTTATAAACTTTTTTTCTCTTTTTCTTTGTGGTTTTCTTGCTGTACGACACCTGTCGCTATGACATTGCAATTAGCCTTTATAAATGTTCAAAATGAAATAATTTTAGTTCGTTTAAAGTTTTTAAGCTGTCGTTATTATTTTGTTGAGTTCTCAAATTGTAATTTATGAACGTGCTGCATTTTTAATTATAGAAAACAAAAAACTTTCTTAATTCAAGGCAGATGTGAGATGTTATATCAGCAGCAGTGTAACTTTTAAAGTGTAAAGTGGCTTAAAATTTATTTATATAAGGTCGTGTTGAATTGCGAAGTAGAGTTTTATATAGAATTAAAAAAAAAAGTTCAAACTCTACAAGACGTTCATACTCCCAGTCCTAATGTATCGCACAGAAACATGGGTCATGTCAGAGGAGAACAAATGATTGCAAAATTTGGGATTTGAAAAGATTGTCAGAGCGGACAACGAGTACCGTACCAGCTATGTACATAACGACATCGATATAGTCAGGCGCAGTCAGTATAAACGATTGCACTAGGCTCGTCACGTGCTACGAATGAATGCATTGGCGAGACAAGTGTACGAAAAAAATCGGAGGGGACCGACAGCGTTAGAAAGATCAGATCTTGGAAGACATTCGCAAGATTAGAATCTAGTAGCATTGGAGCATTCCAGCTGGGTGAATAACCTAAGTAATGCACAGGCTTATTACATGCTGTAATGGACTTTTGTGCCACATAGATCTCAATTGAAAAATGCCGTTAACCGTAGCAGTCCAGATGTTCACTTATATGATGCTTCAAACATTAAAATCACCAATAGATGTTTTGGAAGTATTCGCAAAATTGTTAAATCTGTTGTTGCATATGGCTGTACAGTTGACTAAACATTATACTCGGTATAGGTTGCTCTGGGTTGGTCGCGTAAACTTTTATAATAGACACAGCCTTCTGAATAGCTTTTACATACTTCCGCTTGGTAATCTGGAAGCCCAAAACCCCTTTGACTCTAGGAAGTCAATAATGTAGCCGATTTGTTTTTATTACATCTGTAAATATGTTGACTAAACTTTTCCTACTACTTTTTGGTACTGCCATCATTACGTTTTTTTTCTCTCTTTCTCACACACACATGTTAAACTGTTTCAAACTTCTGTACAGTTTAGCATGCATAAAAGGAAAAAAGGGAAATCCATTTAATCACATAATTGGTTTGCTTCTTTCATCAAAGCGCCATTTAAATTATATAAAAGCATTTCTAAACTGCTAATCTGCTAGTCATATTGTTCTTTTTATAGTTCAACTGCATATGTTCGTCTCTCTCGCAGAATCTTAATAAAAACCCTTAATAAAAACCCTTTTCTTATGCCAATATAATCCATAGATAATCTGTTAGCAATCCAATAAATAGATTCAATTATTATCCATTTATTTTATTGATAATTTGCAACACTTTAAGATAAACCAAATAGTCAGTTTATTATTTAAATGTAAAAACTATAAAACAATTATCTCAACAAAAAACTGTATATATATATACCTTGCTGTTTACCTTGTTTTTGTATGCCTCTAGGGTCTTAACGTATCATGAACAGCCAGTTACACATGTGCCAAGACACGCAAGCACGCATAGTACATATTAAATTAAATTTTTTTCAATTTTTTTTTTTCTCGAAAAGATACACGAAGAAAACCAAAGCGTTATCTTGTCTTTTAGTCATATTGTTTTTAATAGTTTGCTTTGGGATACAGCTGGCTAAAACAAATAAACAGCAAAGTACGCAACAAAGTAATACGAAAAAAAAAATAAAGAAACCAAAGAACCAAGGACTAACATAATGAATGCAAAAGATAAAATAAAGTAAAGTAAAAAAGAAAATACAAAACATCTGACAGCTGCACAACTACAATAGCATCCTTACAACTACTCATGTTTGTCGTAGTCAAAGCCAAACACTTGAAGAAAAAATAGGCAAAAATCTACAGACATATGAGTTACAAAAAAAAAAAAAAACTAAGGAAAAGGAATAGGAAATTCATAGAAGAAAAGAAGTGAACCCACTAGAAAAAAAAAATGAATGACAAAGTTTCAGTTACGTGCTGTTGCTTTTAATTGAATTTTTTTCTTCTGGCTAGCCAAGATTGTAGCGCTTTTTTCTTTTGGCCTGCTGCCACCTTCGTTACTTAGACAGCAGTCTACAACAAATACTCCACAACAACAGTCCACTGGGTACGCTGCAATGCTTCACTACACTCTATGCATGAAGTAGTGGCTTCCGTTTGGCGCTCTTTTGCCTCACCACATACATAAACACTTATACATATGCATTGGTACTTCCGTTGGCAGCGGAAACAGGATAGAACAGCTCACTCACTCACTCACTGACTCGCTTACTGTAGCAACAATTTAGTGTTATTTTTATAATTTTTATTCGAGGTGGAGCTATAATGGTTTCTGGAATAGGAATCGAACGTTGTACAGACAGACGATGTTCCAAAGAAGAAAAGAACAAAAATGGAAAACAAATTTTGAAGGAAATGCAAACGCGCGAATATAAAACCATGCAGATGTACGAAAATATTAGGTACGGACAGACGGAAAGATGAGAGTTGCAGTGACGGACAGACACAATTCTATCGAGTATTTTAAAATAAAAATTGTATATCTTAAAACTGTCAAGACTAAGACTGATGGACGGACGGACATATAAAGTTTTCAGACAGACAGACGGACATAAAGACAAGTAGGTCTGATTACCAGATGAAAATTCGAACGAACTAACAGAATAATCGCTACTGAATGCTCGCCACAATCTCTGGCAGAAAAAAAATAATAAACCGATTAATCGATTAAACGTTTTAGGAAACAACCGATTAAAACCAATTTTTCGATAAATCGTGGCTGTTATTTCTACTTTAAAAAATATCGATTAACAGATTCAGGAAACAACCGATTAAAAACAAATTTTTCGTTTCAATTTAGACGAAGAAGCTGCAAGAACAAGCGGACAGACGAATTTATTCGTCTATAGACGTAGAAAAAATCAAAACTTTAATCATTTAGCTTTCTAATATAAACCAAGTTTTAAAGCTACATTTTTAGTGGAGTTGCGTTGGCGTTAAAGAATCGATTAACGATTATTAAAATAATCGAAACGCTAAAAAAAGAAATCTATATAAATCGAGCTATCGAAAGTATATTCATTTTACGCTTTAAACATTTATGTATGAAAAAATTATTGTCTATAGTAATCGTGCCTTTCGATAATCCAATTAATCGGTTCGATTATTTTAGCAATCGTTTATCAATCGTTTTATATTAACTCAAATGCAACTTTAATGTAAATTTTAGTCTAAGTAAACTTCTTACATATAAACAATTTTCTATAAAAAAAATTCAAAAACTATTAAAATAGCCCTCGCACTATTTTCATTATTATTATTATTATTTTTGCAACCATTTTGCGAAATGCTTAGACATTTTACTACTTTATTTTTGTTTTTTTAAGTTTTTTTTTTTTCTTTTCTTTATTTTCATTTTTTTTTGAAGAGCTTATCCCTTTTTGCCTTGATGATTTTTTATTTTCTTAAAGCTTTTTCTTTCATTTCTTTGGTGGCTTTACTAAGAATTGTGCCATTTAGTAGTCGCGTTGTCGCTATTATTATTGTTGTTGTTGTTGTTGCTGTTTTTCATTCCGAGTTGTTTTTAGTACTTAAGCGCTTTATTTTTCCTCGCACTGATTTTTGTGGTCAAGCGTATAACTGCTGCTGCAATGTTTATTTTTCTTAGTGCCGCCTTCTGTTTCCATTAAATTTTCATTCATTTTAGTTTAATTTTTACTACAACACACAGACAACAGGTATAAAAAAAAGTAGATAGTATCTGTATATACGCGTTCAGGCGTTACTAACTGAGCTGAGATTAACTCAAGAGTCCTGCTTTACTTTATACTCGTACTTTACTATACAGTTTACTTGTGTTATAATAGTTTGAATTGAGTTTTCTTTCGTTACGTTACGTTACGTTTCGTTACGTTTCGTTCTCTTGACTTCGTACTTCAGCGTTTTGTAATTTTTATGATGGAAGTTTTTAATTAAAAACTTTCAATTTGTGCCTGCATTCGTGCGTATTATCATTATAATTTACTTAGTTGCTGCTGCTGCTGTCGTTGGTGTTGCTGGTGGTGCTACCTTGTATCTCATCTCACCATTTAGTATCTCAAGTGCAGTGCTCTTCATTTCATTTAATGCCATTATGATTTACTAAGTGTGAAAAGTTTGACGATTATATTTTTTGAATTCTTTTCTTATTTTTTATCTTCATATTTTTAGTATATTTTCTTCATTTAATATTTTTCTTTTATGTGTTTATTATTTTAAGAATGCAAAGTTTAGATTACTTAAGGCAATTTTTTTTGTTTTTTTTTTTGTTTTTTCTTAATGTAACATTTATGTAAGGTGTGCTTTGGCTAAAAGTTTCATAAAAGTGCTTTAATTCATTAAGCGAATGGACAAGTAAACTGTAATGAAGTTCAACATAATATCTTGAAAAAAAATAACAGCTTTGAAAAAACTAAGCAAAGGTATACGAAAGCAAAATGACTTGTGAACAAATAGAAAAATGATACAAGTTGGAAGAAAAAATAAGGAGAGAAAAACATTGAAATAAGTTGGCAGCTGACAGGAAATTTAAGAATTCAAGTTTGAGGAAGTCATTTAAAGAAAAAAAAACAATTCAAAATGTTAGCTTGGTGTAAAAATGTATTGAAACTAAATAATATTGAAGAGAAAAATTGGAGAAAAAACTACCAAAAATAAAATGGATCGAATGCTTTCTATAGTGTGACCCTGCAAGTACGAATTTTTCACGAGTAATAAGAATAGAATTTCGAAGAGATTTTAAGTGAATATGGTCTCGAAAACCTCTCATCAAAAACTACACCAATTGTGTTATGATGGCAAAGTTTGTAATACGTCAGGGTTAAGCTCAACTATGGACCAAAAATGATCAAGAATTTTATTTTAGAGATTTCAACGCATATTTTGACATGATATGAGGTTTTCGAGATCAGATTCGTATTCAGCACAAAAAAATCCATTCGGAAACAACAGGGTGTAATACTAAATAATTGGAATGAAGGGCGCAGTCTAGAGAAATCCAGAGCAGAAATTGTCATTCGTAAATAGAGTTTTTACCATGGAAAGAAGTTGTTTTATATTAAATATAGCGAAAGAAGTTGTTAAACTTGCTTTGAATATATATAAAAATCTTAGATCTTATCTTTTGAGGACTAAGTCACTAATGACTGATTGGTGGCATGTCGTCGGTTGTGTTGCCATGGTTGAGTTTATAATACACAGCATGTTTATGCAGGATGATCACACCTATGATGATCATACATGAGATGTTTTGCAAAATGTGTCATGCATGAAGTCTTACAAGACATGTCATGCACGAAGTCTTGCAAGACATGTCATGCATGAAGTCTTACAAGACATGTAATGCATGATGTCTCCCAAGACATGCCATCCAAGAGAACTGCGACATTTTTATGAAAATGTTGTCAATGACTTGTATGGGACTATCGTCGGTATGTCATCAAGGAAAGAGACTCAACGTTGATGTCGCATTGATGACTTTCCCACTGGGCTTAAAACTACTAACTACTACTTTATTTTAAATACGTAAATGAGACAACATGAATGATGTTTCGTTTTTTTTTTTACAGCATCACTTTATAATGAAGTTTTTCTTATGCAAAAAGCCAACTGGTTCGATGGTTTGCCAAAGCAACTTATATTAAATCGAAAAGTAAATGGCGAATTTTTCAGCAAAAATTTCTTAGCATACTTTGCTCGTAATATATTCACACTACATGAAAAGGTTACTTAATTTGGCTTTAAAAAAAAACAAAAAACAAAAAGAAAACCAACAAAGCTAACCCAAAACACTTGCACAGAATGCGTGATGTGCTTTGAGTATGCGTTACGCATACGCAGCGTGGCACATAAAATAAATGATGACTCATATATTAAGTCGCTGACAGACAAGCAGACAGACAGACGGGCAGACAGACAAGTGTGGTAGTTTGATTTTTATGCTGTATTTATTTTTTTTTTTGTTTCGCTTTTACAACAACAACAACAAAAAAAGAAAATAAACACCAAAAGAAACTTTTTGACATAAAGTACTAAAATAACAAAGAAGTTGAAAAAAAAAACAGAAAAATAAATGAAAATAAAATACAAGTGAAACATGTGCGTGAAAGAACTATAAAAACGCAGCAAAACTTCACAAAAAAAAAAAAATGCTTAAAGCATACAAACAACTCAAGCGAAGCAAAGAGAAATACTATTAAGCGTTTTACACATGCTTTGACTATGTATATACACATAGCATATATATTGTAGTATGCCATAAGGACAATGATAAGGACAATGAAAGGATGTTGCCATTGCTGCCACTGCCACTGCTGCTGCTGTTGCTGCTTTTTAGTTAAAGCAAACAAAATGGCAACAGCAACAGCAACTATAAGCGTTACGTTTTCTTTTGCTGCTACAATTCCTGCTGCTGCTGCTACTGCGGCTGCTGTTCAACTAGCGTTGCGTCCTTGGCACTTTGTTTGTTTTATCGCTACAAGCTTTTTGCCTTTGTGCAGCACACAGCACAGTTTGTTACAGTTGAATGGTTGTGGACGACGTCATCGTCATCGTCAAAGTTGTGCTGTGCCTGTTTGTCATTGCATTTTTCCTTATACACATAGTTTACTGATCCAACACGGTTTTAGCTTTATATTGTCCTGTTGTTCATTCATTCATATATACATTCCCTGTTTGTGTTTATGGCTTTGTTTGCACTTTTTTTTCTTTTTTTTTTGCGAGGTGTATGCTGACGTTTTGTGTGTTTTTTTTTTTTTTTTTTTTGAAATGTCCTTATATGACATGGCAATATGTATTTATGTGTGTTGTGTACTAAACAAAACAAAGCAGAGCAATATCAGCTTTAACAATAACTAGCAACACCGACAGCAACAGCCAAGCAACAGCAGTAAGGGCAACAGTAAAGTGAAACAATGTTGACAGCTGACATTTTCAGTGATTTTTAGCGTCCATCAAAATGTTTGAAAACCTGTTTGACATTTAATTGTTTAGCGGTTGCATGTTTCTGTGTAGCATACAGTCGAGAGTAGAGAGCATTCACAGGACACACAGCAAAAACACAATGCAACACACACAAAACAGTACAGGACAGCATGACAGGCATTCAGGCATAACGATGTGTTTTACGACGCATTACGTGTTACTGAATAAATGAGTGAATGAATGAATGAGTGAGTGATGTATTGTATTGTACTTTGCTCTGTACCTGTTTGTATTGACTGTGAGTGCGAGTATGAGTGCAGCAATGCGGTCAGTGCTGCGGCTGACTTACACGTGTAGTCGACATTTGCGGTTTTTGTTACTTTTATTATTATTTTTATTATTTCTTCTGTTTTTTTAAATGTCATTCTTAAGGTGTGCTTTCGAAATTGCTAAAATGTCACATTAGACATTTTTCTTCTTCTTTTTATTTGTTAATTTTAAATCTAAATTTTTATTAGCCAAATTGAAAAAAAAACATCAATTAGGTTTAGACTTTCTTTATAAAAATAATTACATATTCAATGGAGCAGGTCATAGTGCACTTCGTAGGCTAGCATGATTGTGGGAGTCACGAGGACAATGTGTGAAATACTTGAGCCAATCTTAAACTAGGAAACTGTAGCATCTTAATGGAATGAAATTTGGAAAGTTCTCCTCCGATCCGACCAGCAATGGGTTAGTGGAGGCTGACCCATTTTGAGGCCTTAGGTAGGCTTAGTGATACCTATTCGAAGGTCGCTCAGTATTCCTGTAGTATTTTGCGTGGTTGGCGAAAATTTAAAGCTTTCTTAGGATTCATCTTGCTGCAGTATCTTTTTCCAGTGATGCTATCCAGAGAGTGAGCCAAGGTGTTTCAGTCTTATTTTGGCGACAGCTGAGCAGTCTCAGAGTAAGTGCTTCAGGGACTCTAGGGTACCGTGCTACTTGCATTTCCTGAAACTGTCCTCATTCCCTAGATCTTTAGCATAAGCAGCCGCTTAACAATGACCTGTTAGGATGAAGATGAGCAGCCTGCAGTCTCTTCTGTGGAGCTGCAGCAGGTACTGCGATAGTTTCTTGCTATGGTCTTTACACATTATTTTGGATATTTTGCAATCGTATCTGTTCCTCCACTGTTTTCCAAATTCAACCGATGCAACCTGCTCCAGTCTGCAATACAGTGTCTGTAGTGAGATTGGTTCATATATTGTTTCCTTCGAACCAGAACCACACCTTCTTTTGCTAGCTTATATCCGCCATTTTTGTAAGGCGCTGATGTCTGAAAGTCCTGTAGAAGTGCATAATGTATGTATTTCTTCCATGCTATTGAGGACATTTCTGGAGCAGATGGTGTTCGCTTGCATCGCACTGACACCAGCAATAATATTGATATATAAAATAGTAATATAAGCTTTAAATGTATTTTTGAGCGCTTCATTCACAAAAAGTGTTTCTACTACTCTTCAGCCTAAAAGAGTTTCTAATGTTTTGAAATATTTCATGAATTCATTTAAAGCGCATAGAAACTTAGGGTTGTACCAGCAACAGCAGACGCAGCACCAAAAATATTCGTTTCCCATTTTTTTGTACATATTTTTTTTTATGGGCTTTTCGTGGTCAAGCATTTAAGTGTCAGTTTTTCGTAATGTTATGCCATGTTTTGCTGCGCCCTTAACTCTTAACGCAACTCAATTTTACTTGACTGGCTATTTGGTTGTCAGCCTACCTCCAACTCCTCCTTTTTTTTCTTTGTAAAGCAACTACTGCTGCTGCTGTTGCTGCTGCTGCTTGCTTAACTACGCCACAAAGTCATTTGCTGGTTAAGTGGCGTTTTACTATGTTTCTTTCCCTTTTCCCTTTTTTTTTTCTGCTGCAGTCAGACTTGCTTGCTTGTTTATAGTGACACCTTTTAAGCAAGTTTGTCGGTATCCTTTTGTGTCACTGTCACCTCTTCTTTGTTTTGCCTTTTGCCAAAGAACACAAAAAAAAAGAAAAAAACTTCGCACACGATTCTGTGGTTGTGTTGACATTTTAAATGTCGCTTTTCAAATTGCATATACACAGCTGCTTTTGTTTGTCTGTCCGTCTGTCTGTCCGTCTGTTTGTTTTGCCTATAAGACTGTTATGCATATATGTATGTACATATAATACTTCTTATCTTACCGCACTTGACCGCAAACAGTTTACCGAAATGAAAGAGAGTAAAGCAAAAAATTATGCTTCGGTTAGAAGTTTTGTATTTTGAGTTGACTTTTATATTTGTTTGCATTTCATTTCACCTTAACCCACAAAAACCACAAAAAGTAATAAGTTTGAAAGCTAAAGATAAACAAGAAGAAGAAGAAGAAGTCGGTACATAGTATGTAAAGTAAGTAAAAAACCCTATTTTAAATTCTACACTTAATATTTTTCTTTAGAATTTTATGCTAATTTATTTTTCGCTTTAATACGACGCATTCCCTTTTTTGTTCTATTTTTTTTTTTGGTTGGCAAACAGGTCGTATACATGACTTTTTACATATGTTCAATACACGCACACATACACACACACTTAAAACTTACTTTTAACTCTTTACACACACACAAATACACACACGCACATTTACATATATTCACGCTTACACTACTCTTACCAGCATTGCGCATTTTTCGACAAAAATTTTTGTTAGCATACTTTTGGGCGTAGACATTATTTTCGCTACTTCTACTGCTTGCCTTGCCTTTGCTCTGGTTTGGTTTTTGCTTTTGTTCTTCTGCTTGTATTCGAAAATGTTAAAATATGTTTTTACATGATTAATTGAAATTTTTGTTTGCGGTTTTGCGTTTTCAAAATTTGTTTTTGTCTAAAAATTTGTGTTTGCTAAATTAATTCGTTGCTTTTTTATTAGCTTTATATTTGAATTTTTAAGCATATAATTAGCTATGTATATATTTTTATAAATAAAATTGTATACTATTTCACCGGAAATTATATAAAAATAACTTTTTTTTTAAATTTAATTTGCGCACAATTTAAAAGCAATTTTTATTTCATTAATTTATGTATGAACAAAAAAAAAAAAAAAAAATATTACTCATACGTTATGTTGCATAATCCCCAGTGATGTATTCGCTCTTACCTATTATATACATTTTTAATAAATAGTTTATACATGTATGTATATGTACGATTTTATATATACATTGTTTAACCAACCATTAAAGTATGTTTCTTTGTGGCATTTTATGTTGCTGTTGTTATGGTTCAGTTCAGTTCGGTTCGGTTTGGTTTGGTTTGGTTTGATTAAGCTTTTTAATATGCACAATTCGGGGGCAAGCAGCATTCTATAATTATAAAAACATTAAAATTTTATACAGCATAATGAATTTAATTGACATTTTAAAATAATAATTGGATCAATCAAATTTAATTAAAGTCAATAAATAAGTTAAAAATTTCTTGCATACAATTTCATAAAATGCACAAAATAATTATATTATAAATTGTTCAAATTATATTTTAGTAAGCCCATATAAACTATTTTATTTACATATATAGTTATGTATGTATTTGTGTTTATGCAGCTATAATTTAGATTTGTAGTAAATTAATATTACGTTATGCAGCATAATCTC
This sequence comes from Leucophenga varia, assembly GCA_018903435.1. Taxonomy (NCBI): domain Eukaryota; kingdom Metazoa; phylum Arthropoda; class Insecta; order Diptera; family Drosophilidae; genus Leucophenga; species Leucophenga varia. The sequence goes on from JAEIFJ010001870.1 coordinate 6,362,115, forward strand.
ATTAGTTAAATTGTGCAAAGTTTTAGACTCATTTAATACAAGTTTAATTAAATTTATGGTCTTCGAATGTTTGCTCTTTGTATCAATTTAATCAATTCAGTTTTAGCCAAATTAAAACTGTTTAATGTTAACTGGCTGTGGAAAACGTAGGTAAACGAGTTACTTAAATGTAAAGGAAAAGCATTCTGAAAGGATTCAGAAAGAATTTTAGTTCGGTAGAGTTGAATTTTTTTAGCTACGATGCTCATCTAAAATCATTTAAACAGAAAAAACAGAAGCTTTAACTCAGCTGAATTTCTAGATAAAATATCTTTTAATATAAAAATGGATAAAAAAATAAAATAAAAAAAATTAAAAGATTTAAATAAAAGGGGGGGTAACAAAAACGGGGATACCATTTTGGAATACCGATCTTGCGGATGACTCTCAAGATTTGGACCTCCAAACGCAGCAGCGGACGTCTTCTCTTCCGCGCCCTTCCGATTTGGTACATGACTTGCTCATATACATAGTAAACTTTTCTTGCCGGAGCCTTTATATCCATCCTACACATGTTACCACCCAGGACAGCCTTTTGTATTTGTGCCTATTCTGATGTCATTTACCACTCTAACTGGACCAAAGATTCTCCGAAGTATCTTCCTTTTAAACACGCCCAACGCCGACTAAGTCATGTCTCATACTTATGAGCCATATCAAGCAGCTTTTCAACATCTTTTAGAGTTTTATTTTTTTTTTTTCTCGTCATTTTTCTCTTTTTTTTTTTACCGACTCCTAATTTACTTTATGTTTTTTCCTGACTGGTGTTGTTGTCGCTTTTACATCTGAGCCCAGGTAGCCGAAGTTTTCTACAGCCTCAAAACGGAAGTTCTCTGTCCTCAAAGACTGTCACGTCGTGTAGATTGTGTGCGGGTGACTTTGTTATGCTCGTTCACCGGTAGTCCCATTGGACGCACTTTCTTTGAATGTCTGAGAAAGGTCCGGTGACCTTATATCCTTAATCAGCTCGACGAGACGATTCGATGTAGCCATGTTCGTCCGTCTGTCTATCTGTCCGTTACTCTCATTTTTATGAAGCGATTTATGTCAAAAAAGGTAAAACACTTTAAAGAACAACCCATGTTCGAAAGAACCATGTTTTAGGTGGGATCAATAAATCATATAGCGCCTATAGAAATCTTTCCACCAATTTTGAAGTTTTTATATAATTTGTTTTTGTTTTCTCTCGTCCGTATCCTTATAGGAAATGCGCTGCACTACAATTTTGTAGAACATCAATGTTAATTAAAGTTGATTTATGTTGCGTGGTGTGCACAGGACGACATGTTTTTTTTTTTCTTTCGACAACATTTAGCTTTTATAAAACATTTTTTGGCATACAAAATAATGTTTCTCTTCTTTGTTAAGCCGCTTTATGAAGTAAACATTTTTTTATTTTTAAATGCAAAGCATTTTACTTATTGCAACATGAATAATAAAAAACTTTTGAACAACAAAATTAAAAAAAAAAAACTTCTCTTTATAACAATTTTTAATAAGCCAAATATTTAATATCAAATTTGCTATCAAAAAAAAAAAAACAACATTATAACAAGTTTTAAAAACTATACACTGAAAAACCTACAAGTTAACATACAATATACTATATATACTATTTCCCTTTCATTTAATTTTATATATATAAATATATTTTTTATTTTTTGCATAATAAATGCTGCATTAAAATAGCTTCATGTTCATGCCTCATGTTTATTCAACAGCCACTCAAATAGTACATGTGTACGTGTGTGTGTGTGTGTGTTCTCAGGCAAGCAAGCAACTAACGACATAAACTGCAACCCTAACTAATATAAAAGCGACATAAGGATCGACATATACACATACATATACATACCATATCCATATACATAGACGTATACACTACAAAATGTTTATGCTAAACTGCCAAAAACGGAAATTAGTTACAAAGTTATAATTAAATTCCTTCGGGGTAACAAACGAAGCGGCACATAAGCCCCGGACTCTCACTTTCTCTAATTTCAGACAGACAGACGGACACAATATGTTGCATATGTTGGGCATCAAACTAGGCATGTAAATACATATTAGAATGTCTAACGTAGACAACGTAGACGTAGTCGTAGTTGTGGATGTGGAAGTGAGAATGTGAGTGATAAGAGTAAACGGAAACATAAAGAGGAAATAATCCTTTGCCCTTTTGCAAGTTCAGTCTTAATTAGAGCAAGATAGATGAGTAGTATTGTGTATATGTATAGTAGATGTTAGATGTTAGGTGTATCTGGGAATGTACTACTAAGACAAACGCGTTTTGTTGGATACGCGCTGTTGAGTTTTATGAGCTGAATGTGCTATTTTCGACATAAAATGTTGTGGCACAACTGCATTAGTAGCAAGCATAGCAAAGGACACACACAAGCAAAACAACTGACGACGACGTTGAACTACTTAAGAAGAAATTCTGTTAACTTTTTCTCTTACGCTAGAGCTAAGCGAAGCGTACGTGCACTAAGTGTAGAGAAATCGTAAGAAATCATAAATTCAAAAGAAAAGACACAAATAGGCAGTCAGTCACATACTCATGAGTGGGTGTGTATGTGTGTGTGCTGCTTACATAGCAAATATTATATTCCCAGACAGAGACACATTTACAGAAATTGATTCATACAATTGAGCGATTGCCAATCAATTGGCTGGCTGGTTGGCTTGGCTTGGGTTGGCTCACTTATTTATTCAGAAAAATCAATTTTTTTGTTTTTTTTTTGCAATATTTTGTCACATATTTGCAGCTTGGGCGACAAGCACTAAACGAATGAATCAATTATTTATTTATATACATCAAAATTTTATGAAATCGAAAGAAAAAAAGAATATAAAATTGTCATAAAACGTATGCATTGCATAAATTTTGTTTTGTTTTGTTAAGCGCGGAAGCAATTTTATTTGAGTTTCTGTCGCAAGAGCCAATCACTCGTTTAACTATTTCGATTACATTTTCATTCAATTATGTAAATAGCAAATAAGTGTCGAAGCATGCCAGCGAATTTATTAAAAGTTTTAGTCTAAATAATTTTTGTGAAAAAAAAAAAGACAAAAAACAAAATTGGCGAAAGACAGAGAGAGAGACGTACGAAAGGCACAAAATGAATTTGTTGCAAATGTTTAACTAAATCAATTTTTACTTTTATTATTTCGGTAAAATGTAAACAACGACGACTATGTTTATTTTTCGAGAAAATTTGTTTATATTTGTTTAAAATTGATTGTCAAGTTTTTAAAATTTATTTACTTATGCAAATAAATAGTTTTGATTGAATTTATTGCGAATATTTTATTTAAAAATGCAAAATTTTGGTAATTATGAAGTCATGAAACACCATTTTTGTATGCACTTTATATATTTACCCAGCGGGAATATCATCGAGCGGCATCAATGCAGCGTTGATGATTAGTCTCTTTCTCGATGACATATCGACGACAGCACCATACAATTCGTTGATGACAAGTCTTGTATGACAAGTGTTGCCAGACTTTTTGGATGACAAGTCTTGCCAGACTTTTTTGATGACAATGTCTTTCAAGACTTCTTGTATGACAAGTCTTGCAAGACTTCTTGGATGACAAGTCTTGCAAGACTTCTTGGATGACAAGTCTTGCAAGATTTCTTGGATGACATGTCTTGCAAGACTTCTTGGATGACAAGTCTTGCAAGACTTCTTAGATGACGAGTCTTGCAATTCGTCTTGGACGACATCTTTGGTGACCAGACTTGTAAAACTTTTTGGTCTTGCAAGACTTCTTCTGTGACATGTTTTGAAAGACGTCTTGTGTGTTTGTCATAGGTGTATTTTCTATGTATTTTGTATTTTAATAAAAATGTTCCCGCTGGATGTCTGCTTATCTATTTGTTGCTTAGGTTGTGGATGTCACTATAAAAACCATGCAAAGAAATTATCTGGAATTTAAACCTGGTCTTCAACGACAGCAATCGACTGTCTAACCCTCAGGTAAGAGTAACCTAACAAATAAATTATCATTTTTAAGTAAAAGCAAAATAGTTTATCTTTTGTGTTTTTTTCTTCGGACAAAAATTCAAAAATCGCAAATCACTACTTTCAGTCACAGTGCAATTGTTAAATCACTGTGAAAAAATCACCGAAAGTGATTTTTTGGTAACACTTGTTTATACTCTTACTACAGAATCACATAAAAGTATTTGTAAAAGAAAACGCTGGCATTACTTTGCTTTTTATAAAATTCGCTTAAAATTCATTGCATACTTTAAGCATAACAAACCATCTGCTACAATAAAACGCTCAAATCACACCATATAATTCGATATTTATTTTTTTAAGCTTTGTCAAACAAGCCGTAAAGTTTAAATCAAAAAATTGGCTTTAATTAACCCAAAATGCAAAAAAGAAAAATAATAAAAAGATGCTTCTCAGAAGAAAAAAAAAGACGACCAGAAGAACAATAAATCAAATTAAAAGAATGAAACGAAAAAAAAGAATATTCGACGCTTTTATGAAATATAATCAAGAGCAAAGATTTCTTATCTCTGAATTTAGCATCAACTTTTTTTGTTTCTTTGGGCAATTTTATCAAAAAGCACTTGAAAATTTTTTAGTTTTTTTTTTTTTATTTATTTCTTTTTTTTTTTTTTGGGTTTAAATTCAATGCTTTGTAATGTTAATTTAAATTTTAGCATTTAAATAAAGGCAATTTTCGGGTTGTATGTATGTATTTGACTTTTACATTTGTAAATTTAGTACACAGCATAACAAAAAAAAAAAAAAGAAATGTTTATTTACACTTTGATAAATTAATTATGCAAAAAGAGTTTCTGGCGAAAGTGTTAAGGGTGAATTTATTTACTTTTTTTTTTTTTTTCATTTTGTTTTGGGTTAAAATGAATTCCTTTAAAATAATTAATTAAGTAAACACAACATACAACATAAAAGAGAGACACAAGCATAAAGTTAAAGCCTACAGAAAATCCTTTTTTATATACAAAATGAAGGGAAAATCTAAAGCGAAAACGAAATGAAATACAAAACTGAATGGATGAATGAATGAAATGATGAATGTGCGTCAAAGCAACATAATAAAAGGGGTAAAAAACGAAAAAAAAATATTCTGGAGAAAAAAAAAAAAAAAACAAAAGTTAAGTTTGAGTTTGGTTGTAAAATTATGGCAAACCAACTGACACAGAAATCCATTCTTCATTTATACAACAACAACAACTACAACAAGTTTTGCTTGTACTAGTAAACACAGAACGAACTACTACTTTATGATGATCATCAGGAACAATACAATATTTGTTGTTGTTTTATCCTTTTATGTTTTTTTTTCTTTAAGAAACCAGTAGCGGCAACAATAACAGCAAATATTGTAAAAAATAAATAAATAGACGAAGTTACAAAGCTTATAATACGCTATAAATAGCTAATTGAAGCTATGGAATAAATTTCAGAAGACGAAAATGGAAACTACAAAGAAAACATTGTTTTGAAAGTATCTAAGAAGTAGAGCACCTGTAGACAGACGGACAATATATTTTAAACAGACAGACGGACATATGAATTGGACATATTGGAAATAGCAGACAGGCATTAAAAACTATTTACTTAAAAATTCTAGATTTAAAAGCATTTAAAAACTAGAGGAATGGAAGTGTGTGGTTGCGGACAGACGGACATAAGTGAAATTGCACCCCTAATTTTTATTCTAATTGAAAAATAGTTAATAAAACTCTTTAATTCTTGGAAGTATTTAAGAATTAAAGGATCCAAAGTGTGCAGACAGACGAACTAGCAAAACGATAATCTAACGGACAGACGGACATGAATAAAATTAATAATAACTTTTCTTCCAAAAACCTTCCAATACGTTATGTTTTCGGGAAAATCAAAAAACATAAAAAAAAAAATCCCGCCAGAAACACCAGAATCTAATCTTACCATAAAAAATACATATATGCAGAGCTGTGTAATTGAACGGACAGACGGACATGGTTATATTAAAGCCACCTATTGGACCCTAATACTTTGCTATATGTTTTACAACAAAAAAGCAGACAGACAGACGGACAAGCCAAAACAATAATTTTACGAATAGATGGAAAAATTAAGAAGGAAAAATTAAAGCGGACAGACGTACATGATAAACGTCGCTAGACATACTATTACCTTTCCAAGTTATTATTAGCTTCATATTTAACGAATTAACTATACACTGCACCAAAAAATGTAGTGTACTAAAATACAAAAATCATAAAAGTCGACAACAATATACAAAGTAGATTTTGTATACAAACAAAAATAAAATAAACAAACAAAAAAAAAAAAAACACGAATAAAAACTACTAAAATCAAAATAGACAAAAATTGCTCAAAAGGATGCGCAAAACCTTTAACAAGGACTAAAACATCAAATGCGTGCAGACAACGTAGCAAAAAAAAAACAAAAAAGAAGGAGTAAAAGAGTAAAGCAAAAAAATAAAATCATACAAAACGTAAAGTAAATAAACGTAGAAATGAAGGCGAAGCTGGTTGTTTATGCTGCCATTGTGTACCGAAGTAAAAGTAAAGTAAAAGACGAAGGACGAAGCAAACGAACAAAACGAATTGCTTTTGGGTTAACGAAACGTACAAGCGGAAAAGTAAAAGAAATCAGTCAAAGACCTATTGTAGTTACGATTTCTTTTTATATATTTTTCGATGTTTTTTTTTTTTTTTTTTGTTTCTTTCTTTACACCAATTTTTACTTTTTTTTTTTTTGTGTGCTAACATTTTGTCTGCGTTTGCTGCGCACATTGTCTGCTAAATTGCGTATACGACGTGCAGACATGGGTTTTTTCTTTTTTTTTTTTTTTGTTTTTTTTGGTACAGTGTTGTAAAATTTATAAAACTATTTATTAAATATTTTGTTCGTATAATTTCAAAAGAACATGAAATATTCTGAGAGAAGTTATAAATGATTTTTTAAATTATTTTAGACATTTTATATATTATTTTTTTTTTTTTTTATTTTTTTTTTTACTGCTAATGATATAATTCTACCTAAATCATTTTTGATTAATGATTTGCCTTATTTAAAAATCCTAACTTGAAGTTTTACAAACTAATTTTAATGGCCTTTTGATTAAATGACGCAAAGGGTTTTATAGGAAAACAGGTGCGCTTAGTTTTTTTATATAAATTTGTTCAATTATTTTAAGGAACAAGCAATAATATATGTTTTTTCTTGTTGTCGGGTCGATAATTTGTGATAAAAAATCGTATTGGATTGTATAAACAAGTTGCGAATTATAAACTCATTGTGTGAAACATGCATATTCAGTTTATCGGAAAGTTTATATAAAAGAAGCCCTCGTGGAACCTTTAAAGTATATATATATTCTTGATCAGCATGGCGAGACGAATCGATTTAGCCATGTCCGTCTGTCAGTCTGTCTGTTGCAGCGCGATTTATTTGCACAGTTTTAAAGATATTGGCCTAAAATTTTAAACTTAATCTTATCTAGGACCTGTGTACTTTCTATGTTAAAATCAATGTGCCACGCCCACTTTTAGGTATAGCCCTTGTACATACAATATTTTGTCAAGTATTCTCGACTGCAAGATACCCTGTATCCAATCTTTATGTATAAAAATTTTGTTGGTCCTATTTTATATTGAGATATTTTATTGGGACTATCATAGACATAATTTAACCTAAATTTAGACTTCCTAGAATAAGAAACAATATCGTTTTTTCTTTTCACCATGTATACAACACCGAAAATTACCTTAAGGTCTTTAACTCACGTGCGTTTGGAAATGTAAAACATATTTTGGTATTGTAGCTTTTAACGTAAACGCATTGGGGACGAGTCAAAATGTTTACACATTTCTTCTAGTTGGCCTAAGGTCAGGCTTTGTTTTGTCTAATTATTGAAGTGTCGTGACATGAATAGTTGCCTGACACTACACACCATTTACATAACCAATTGCGAAAAGACTGATGAACTGTGGTGCATATTAAAGCTTTAACTTGTTCTAATTTAACTTCTTAAATATATTAAAAATTTAAGCCTATTAACCAAAGGCTTCTGCTATAGGCAGGCTTCACTATACTTAAACAGCTGTCCATGCGTGTCTGTGTTTTACATAAAAAATGTTCAACAAAAAAAATGATAAAATGTGAAAATCATGCAGCAGCCTTAAAAAAACAAGAAAAAAAAAAAAACAAAAAAAGCAACAAAGGCCAGACTGCCTGTCACTATTTTTTTCCAATGGTTGAGTTTGCTATTTTTTTTATTTTTGTTATTTATATATTTTTTTTTTTTTTTAGCATAATTCATGTCAGCTGCCATTGCGAACTTGAAAAGTTAGCTGCTTGTAGATGAATGCAGAGATTTCGAAAATGAGTTGTAAATGTCAAAAGTAGATATTTGTATTGTAAGCCTAAATAAAACGCACATACGTATATGTCTGACATACACTGTCTGAATGCTTACTTCAATTGTGAATGTATAGGATAGACAGCCAGATAGACAGATAGATAGATAGATATATATTTGGGTGTGCCTTGGGCGTATATTGTATGCGTTTGTATATTTTAAGTGTCTTGTTTTTTGACAGCTTTGAACGTCTTCAAAAATAAATACGCAATAATTTACACCCAAGGCAATTTCTGCCAAGATTTCGACGGTTTTTTGTCTGTGATGCAGCTACTACGAAGATTTTTTCTTTTTCTTATTTTTTTTTTCTCAAATTCGCAGTCAACTTTTGCTTGACAACTTTGATGCCAGTAGCAGCAGTCTCAATATATATTGTATGTTTGTATGTAAGTGTGTGTTTATTTATTTATTTGTCTTTGTCTGTCTGTGAGCAGCTGTCAGTGATTTCTGACAAATTGATTTGACAGTTGCGAGCATAAAAAAATACAAGTTTAATGTATAAAATTGTAACAGAAAAAAAAAAAATAGAAATAAAATAAAATCGAGCGCACAGTGACAGTTAACTAACAGCATGACAGGAGCAACAGTGCCAGCTGAGTGAGCACATTAAATGCGAGAGAGCATATGAATTAAAATAGAGCATATCGGTGTATGAGTGACATTACTCATACGCTCTGTATTACAGCATCTAATAAAATATTCTCTTTTACACACATACACACACACACAGTTTTAAGGTGAAGAGTAGCAGTGGTGAATATAAATATTACACACATGTATGAGTGTTGACTAGACGACAGACAGACAGAGACAGACGGACAGAGAGACAGCGCTTTCAACTCATAGCCTAGTTTTACATTGGTCACTCAGTTAGTTTGTTTGCTGCTGCTCGTTGATGGATTGATGGATTGATTGATTGAGAACTTGCACAGCGCACATCACAGCACAGCACAGCACATCATGCAACATCAATGCACAGTTGACTGACTTTGTTCTTTGATTGACGAACTGACTCGATGGCTGACTGACTGACTGACTGCCCAACTTATTGTCTTCACTACACTTTTTCCACTTTGCTTTTGATTGACTGCCAATGTAGCAGCGTATAAAAGCAGTAAAAAATATATATAAAACCAATACACACACACGCCAAGAATATGCAGACGAGAACTTGTGGCATGCAATTGCTGCAGCTGCAGGCATAAAGCATAAACAACAACAACAACGACAACAAAAATAAAACTAGAACATATAAAATGTGCAGTGACTCGCAGCCATTAGTGACAATAGTAGTTCGAGCGCTTTTATTTGTGTCTATGTATATGTCTGTGTATGTGTATGTTTGAGTGTGCTTTGTTGTTTGAGTGTATTTCCATTCGCAGACACTTATACGCGTTTATGTTTGTGCTATGCTATGCTATGTTCGGCATGAAAGACATCTATCATCATGAAATAATAGCAGCAGTTGAGTGTCCTGGCATTGCATTGCATTGCATTGACAGTTGTCACTAACAGCTTTGAATATACTCGTACATACTCGTAATACTCGAGTATACACTGTAGTCTGCTTTTATGTTTTGCTTTTGCTTGATGATTATAGCATTTACGCTTAACTACTGAGCGTATGCGCAGTGGTTTCAATTCGTAATTAGTAATATGGGAATATTTGGATTTCAGTTACAAATACAAATTGCACAACTAGGGAGTAGCAAAACGCCTAATCAGCCTCAATATAGCATTGTTCAAATTAATTTTAATTAATAGCTACATAAATACTATGACATGGTTGGATTATGTTTGTATTAATTATTTCATAATATACTTAATAAGTGTAAATATTTTGCCAATTTGTTTCAAAATACTTTAAATTACAAAAAGAACTTCGAAAGATAAAAACCTCAAAATTGAAGATCACGCAATAATGTAATCAATTATTCAAAAAAAAAAAAATAAACTAAAATAAAATAAAAATAATTAATAAAATAGAAAAATAAATAATTAATTTTTCAAAGAAAATCATTGATTCTTTGCGTGTTATGGTATCTTTTGGTATGTTATGAATTTGTGCTGAAGCAGCTTTCAATTAATCATGTAATTAAATTATTCTCAATGTTTATTAAATTCGTCTAAAAAATCAAACTGAAATACAATTATTCCGAAATCCGAAAATCATCGATGTTATGTTCTCTTTCAAGGCTTAGTATTATAGAACCCCGAAAGAAATTAGTCCAAAAAATATTTCAGTTTTTACATTTATAAAATGGCACCGCTGAGGTACATTTAGCTGACTCTGTATGTTATGGAGAATGGCTTTAACATTTCATTGTCTTAAGAATTTCTAACATTTTAAGAGGAACATGGATTAGTGCTCTCGTACCGAAAACGAATATCCACCCTTTTTTTAAGTGCATTGATTTGTCATTTTAAAACTTCATAGCTGGCAAACTATCTATTGAATACAAAGCAATATAAGCAACTTACTTCTCAATAGAACAATTTACTCTTTAATTATTTAATTCCTAAATATAATTCAATTCTACTTTAATGCCATCTGGCAATTAAATTGCACGTTTAATATCCAAAAAAAACACAATCTCTTAATTTTAATTTGTTTACAACACTTACTAAGACGCGACTAATTCTTAGTACTACTACTGCTACTACTACTAGCCCCAAAGCAAGAAACACTCCAATTCAAAAAATGTATCCATGTATTTAATTAACAAATGAACAATAAATTAACTCATACTACTAAGTCTTTATGCTTTCCCTTTATAAGAGTTTAACTAAAATTGCTTAAGATATTCTGCAAAACAATTTAATTTGTTGCAAGACATTACTATTCCAAAACGAAAACCACAAAATGCTTATATGTAGTACACAAACTTGCCAAAAAAAAAAAAAAAAAAATTAAAGCAAAATAAGCAAAGCAGCACAACTAAAGGAGCAATGGCAAAAATACATTTTTAGCTACGAAAATAAAAAAATAAAAATAAGAAATAAACTAAATCAACAGTCAAACAATTGAAGCATTTAACTATGCAAATAAAATAAAGTATCGTACAAATACTACAAACACACACACACAAACATACATACATATACACTAAGACGTCAGAGTGGCATACAAACACACACACACATACACGGTTATACATTGCAAAAATTGTGCTTTACACACAAAATTCCATTAACACGTAGACAGATTTATGTGTATATACACACATACACTTATATATATATGTATAAGCACCTTGCCAACTTAAATAAACACATACATACATATATAAATACATATCTACTAATACATACAACGCAAAGCATATTCCCAATAAGAAAACGCATTGAAATCCATTAAAAAGCAATCAATATTTGCGTAAATCGAGTTAACCAAATGTTCAAGTATCATCAATAAGTGTAAAAGAGAAAGAAACATTTAAATGTTGGGAAAAAAAATGAAAAAGCAAAGTAAACCAAACCAAACCGAATCATCATTGTACAGTCGAGCATAAAAATAATGAACCAAATTGAAACAGCCAAAAATAAACTTATTAAGTGGAATGAGTAACGAGAATGAGAAAGATTTGAGGCGGCAACAGCGAAGGCTTATAGTTATATGCAACTTGAGGCAACAAAATAAAATAAAATAAAAATAGATTGCAGAATACTAAATTATTTATACGCTACGCATAAAAATGGTAAAGAAATTTTGCGTTAAACTAAACGAATTCGTCATATTATGCGTCTTGGAAGGGGAATCCCACAAAACCAGAAAGTAGACCTATTCGCTGTAAAGGATTTTGCTAAGAAAGAGGGAGCCCTAATTAAAGTTAGCACTGCAAAGCGTATGAACTTTTCGAGAGAGTTTATGGTATCATGATAAATGTTTTTCAAAGGTCGAAACACAAGTCAACAACAATGAGGATCATTTAACGTTTCAGTTTCTATTTAAAGAACCAGAAAAATACCCATCTTTATACTCAGAAATTACCTAATTTTAACATATTCAAGCAGCAATATTTTGGCAGGTAGATATAGTTTCTTACAAAATATTAAAGAGTAAAATTTTCATAAGTCATAATTTTTTCATAATTTCTCTTACCCCGCTCTATATTGAATTACCAACTTATAAGTAATTAGCAAATGCCCACTTCACAAACTATCCTTGAAGCATGCTACACAAAAATGATGAAAATGTATAAGTCCAGAGAGACCACAGAAGAAAAAAAAAGAAAAGTATTCCCATAAAAGCATAAAATAGAACTAATCTTCGACAATACTTGAATTCAATACAATTCATTTCGATTAATAGAAACGGCAGCAATCAATTGAAGTTCATTTATGTGTAAGCGAGAGCAAATGATATAAGAAAAAAAGAAAAAAAAAAAAGAGAAAGAGAAAGAAATAAAGCAATATAATTTTGTAGGCCAACTTGCACACTATTTACCAAAGAAGTACAATAGAAAAAAAAAAAAACGCAAGCAATAACAGCAACAAGAAGAATAAGAAGAAGAAATAATTCAAGTCTCTAAGGAGTTGAATTACAAAACTATGCGCGCCTAAAAGTAGGCAACGAGTTCTTTTTTTTTTTTATTATTATTATTGTTGTTTTTTCTTGCCTGCTGCTTTTGCCACTACTATAAACATTTTCACTCATTTATTCATTTAATCGCTCTCGCTCTCATTTAATACTCATCTCGTGCTTAAGAGCAGACCAAAAAGGCCCCCTCGTGCGTTACCACAACTACACTCTTTGCCTCACACACACATTCACACACACACATATATAGGCTTCAACGCAGTCGTCATCGTCGTCAGCGTCAGCATCATCGTAGTCGTCGTCATTTTCCATTTCTCGTCTTCATCTAGTTAAGAGCCGCACCCGCATAATCTGAATTTAATTTACCATGCGACCAGAAGAAGAAACCTCGGCGCATGCCATATTGAATGTAAGGACTATGCAGCAGCAACATTGGGCATAAGGATAAGCAAAACGAGGACGTTGTATACAAACCGCAGTAGACGAAAATTGAAAAATGTCAAAAACGTAAACGAAACAAAAAATACAAAAAAAACAACTGAAAATAAAAATAAAAATAAAGAAACCAACGAGCGAAAATGAACTAAATTATAGGACTAGGAAGCTAAAATAAAATGAGCATAAATGCGTAGTAATAAGGACAACAAGGAGTTTCTTATATATACAAAAAAAAATAGGCACACAGAGTACAACAATAAAAAATAATATGACCTAAAATGAATGTCCATTAAGTACCAGCGACAAAGCAAATAATCGTATCCTGCGTATATATACATAATAGGTTTGTATTGCGCAAAGGTAATATTGAGTAGAGTCCTTTCAATTCTTTAACTGCAAATAAAGTCATGGAAAGGTATTGGTAGGAAAAAAAATAAAATATATAAAGCAAATTTGTTGTGAATTGCTGAATTTATTTTTTTTCGCAATTTTTTTTCTGTATTTCTTTTACACAAACACACACACACACACACACTCGAACACATACATATACAAAGTTGTTTTAATGGGCGATGCCATAATTTTTATGCTTTACTACGTGTTGACCTGATTTTCGTGACGTCATTTTAGCACAAGATTCAATTTGTAAGTGAGAACGTATATGTGTGAGTGTTTGTGTGTGTATCTATGTTTTTGATGTTTTTTTCTTTGTATGTATGCGTGCTATGGCCAAGGCAAAATACACACACACACATACATATACACATATAGACATATATTCACATTAATTTTTGAAATTTTTCTCTTGCAGTTTTATTTTTTTATTTTTGTTTTATTGCAACCGCTGTGTTTGCTGCTGCTGCTGCTGTTACGTCTGCGCTTCTTCTTCTCAACATTTTCTGTAAATTTTGCTTACATTTTTTGGCGCCAAAATATTTTTGTCTTTTTTAAGTGATTTTATTATTTTTTTTTCTGTAGAAAAATTTCAGTTCTGTCTCGTAAAACTGCCAAAAATTTTAACACAATTCTTGACAGCTTTTTACCCCAGAAAATATTTAGGTACGACAGCTTTACGAGTTTTTGCAATAATATTGCATTTTCGCTTGTTAGTTTCATTGGTTAGTGCATGGAAATTGCATGAAATTGTAGTAGCATGCAATTCTGTGTTGAATCTTCTATATAAGAGTTATTAAACGAGTCTAAAGCTCGAGTAAAGGAACGTGTAAAAAATATTGTTTAAAAATATAAGAGTATTTGGGTGCGAGTATTTGGGCAATTATTCCTATTATTAGGCTTATAACTATTTCCGACTCTTTTCTTAAATGCAGTTAGCTTCCTTATCTAACGAAACTCATCAAAATATGTAAGCATATTAGAAAGAGAGAGATGACGAACACTACGCCTTATTATAATTGCATCTTGGAACACTTAATTCATTTAAGCTTCCCAAATTGAAAGAAAAGAAAACCTATTATGAAAAAAAACCCGGGGATTTAACTGTAAAACAGACGTTAGACGTTGCTAATCAGAACATTTCGAATTTTTATCCAATCCGGAGACAGAGGTAAGATTGGATGAGAAAGATTTACAGTATATCTGCACATAAAAAAAAAAATTTAGGACTCACATAACGAAAAAGGGTTACTCTAGCTTATATGTACTGTTTATAAGAACAAGTGAATTTCTGTTTTTTCAGAGAGATTGAACATCTGTTAATAATATTTCCAAAATAATATTGATGATCTCGTTAGATAAAAAACTTCTCAATTTATAAATATTTTAAATTCAATGCTATTTTTATGCTCAAAAATTGCTAAATTCATAACGCAATTCATGCGCGCTGCAGTATTTTCGCATGTTTTTCCCAAATATTTCTAAAGAATCTTTTAAAAAAAATTATATGCCATAAAAAGGAAACGTGCAAATGGTCTTTTATTTTTCAATATAATATTTTATTTACTTACAAAAAAATATACAGATCAACAAAATTTTCTTTTACTTCTTCTATGAAAGTAGAAAAGGGGCGCACACAAAACGTTTACACTTTCACTGAATTTAATGGTCGACACTTAATTCCCAAAGCCCTTTTCAAATGCAGCGAAACGAACTCAAATGTCCAAACTTAATTTACCCTTTAACACGTGCTATGGTTGCTACTGCTACAGCTACTGCTGATGCTGCTGCTCATTCTTATAACAGGATATAAAATATAAACATATACAAACAAACAAACAAAAAAAAAAATAAAGAAAAGATACAATAACAACAACAATAATAAGTGCAAACATAAGAAAACATTTGGGACAAAACAAGCAAAAAAAAAAAAAAAATAATGAAGCATGAAGCGTAAGCGTAAGGGTAAGGCAAAATTTTAATGACCTGTCATAAAAAAAATTTACACCAATTCGCCAAAAATTGACCCCAAAGAATACATAAAAGAATTTATTAGCGTTGCATACTTTCAGGAGCAATCGAGTGAAGCGGTACAAAACAACAACAACAACAGAAGCAGCAACAACAATATAATAATCAACAACATCATCAACAGAGCTACATACACAGCGTCTGTCCGCTCTACGACCTCTGCTACTTTAATAATAAAAACAACAGCAACAACAACAACGTCTATTCTTAGACAACAGAATTGTCGCCTTCTTTGTCGGTGTCGGCGTCGGCGTCATCATCATCGTTAGTGAGCGGGGGTAATCAGAGCCAAAGGAATGTCATCGTTAAGCAAAATATTTACAAATCCTTTTAAGCACTCTGGGTTATTTTTGGTTTATGTTGCTTTTCTTTACTACTTAAATGTAATTTAATATAAACGAGCGAAACATTGCACAGAGAGACATTGCAGAACATACACACATACATGCGAGCATTGTCCTCGTATGTCGTATACACGCATTGCTGCAAGGCAAAGGCATCAATTAATTCCAAAATCACAATAACAATAACGATTATGCCTTTTCAAATGTAAACTCACACACAGATACACCCACACACAAACATATACAATATACAAACAGAACGCAAATGTCCTGCGAAAAATAGACGCCGCATTGTTTGCGGCATACAAAAGACCTGCCAAGCGCCGACTGTCGAACTTTATGCACAAACTCAACTCAGCTCAACAGAACTGAACTGAACAGAACTTCGCATATAAATGTCCTTTCTATTTCTATAACGCAAACTCATTCTTTTATTGTTCTTCTATCTCACTTTTACGCATTCTGTTAAGGACATATTCTGTACGTGAGTGCGCGTACGCTTCGTTTTGAATTTGAATAGAAATTGAATATAGAAGTTCACTGATGCGAGTGTAACACTGAAAGTGTTTTTGGATTTTTAATTTAAGAAAATTAAGAGCATGAATTATGTAAGGCGTTATTCGAGTGCCTAAATCAGTTAAATGCAACTCAGATCCACAGCTGCCCATTTCAAGGTGTATATTCTCTAAAAAAAAAAATAATAAAAAATACCTAAGCAAAAACTTTTAGCGTTACATGCAATTTACCATAGCGCCTTGTGTGCCATAAAATCAACGCCTCGTCTGCTACTGCTTCTGGGGGCTCAACGCCGTTGCTGCTGCCATTTATGCAGGACAATATATCAAATTTTATGTTGATTTGAGTGGTGCGCCAAACATTGAATTTTCCTGAAACTCCACCTCCACCAATTCGGCTGCTGCTGCCGTTCTTGCTGCTGCTCATCACCAACGCCTTTATTGCGCCAAAATCATGTCCATTTTGTGGCATTGTCTCTTTTTATTGATTTATGTATTTCTTTTTTTTGTTTTTTTTTTTTTTTTTTTTTTTTTTCGATTTTACTCCTGCTGTCGTTCTTAAATACAATATATCCTGAATTGAAGTGGCATTTGGTCCTTCATATTTTTTTTTTTTCATCTCTGATTTTATTTGTGATTATTTTTGATTAGATTTATTTATTTTTGTTCCTACTGCTGTGCCCTGCCGCTGCTGTTGAAATTTAATAATTCCACTTAATGCAATAATAATTTCGACGCCTGTTGTCATCATCATTTCATTCTTTTTTTTTTCTTCTCTTTATTTTATTTTATTTTATTTTTTTTTTTTTGTTTTCATTTCTTGCATTTATTTCACAAAAGAGCAGCAGCAAAATGAAGTAGGACATTGGTACAATTATATTTGTGTGAATTTTGTCAGATTGCGCGCGTTGTCCATTGTATCCATGTGTGTGTATGTATGTGTGCATGTATGTTCCTTTGTCTCTTTATACAACTATCTGTGTATCTGTGTACTTGTTGACAATAATGTCGAGCGCATGTTAAGTATGTACTGTATAGTGTAGTGTAGTATAGCATAGCAAGTGGTTGTGCGTTTGTGGTGGCATTTATTTGATTTATAAAAAGCAACGACGACTATTTGACATTTCATATATTGTATAAATATAATATTTACACTCATAATCAAATAATGGACATGTAACTTAAGTAGACAATTGGATAGATCTTATTTTATTTTTTTTTTTTTTTTGGAACTAAAGCGCATTATGTTTTGTGGCATAAATTTAGTTAGTGGAAACAATAAAATAATTACTTGATAAAATACAGCAACATTTTTATTTGTAGAGAATACACAGAAATTCTATATATTATATAATGTAATTTGACTTGAGAAGATTCAATTTCTGAATCTGACAAGTAAAATTTTTGATTCAAAAATTCTTTAAATTTTAACAAATTTTTAGAATTGTTGTGACAAATTTTTATGCTTTGATAGTTCGCCTGAGTGGAGCCTCTAGAGAGGCATTCAGTTTGTGTTGAAAGCTGCGCCCAGCGGCTGACTCTGTTCGTGGAGGCGATTTATCAAATCAGTGAGCATGCAGTGGCAATTGCAAGGGCTGAAACTCACACAAACTTAAAAATTATCGCCTTAAAAATCATTGAATTTTACTTAGGCATGGATTCTCTTAAAATCGAAAAACTGTTGTGAAGAAGTATATTACTAGCCAAAGTTTAGCCCGTTCAAAGCTTCTTAAGAGACAATTTTTAATTGGATATTAGAGTAAAAGCTGAACAGGTTGGTTGTATGGTCGAAAAATACAACCTTGTGCTAATCGCATCGTTTATCGCATCGCTTGTCGCATAGCTTATCGCATCGCTTTTAGATTTTACTCTAACATCAGCCTAAACCCAATTAAAAATTGTTTATTATGAACGCTTGGACAGACTTAGGCTGCTAAGACTGTAAGTTTGGGTCACTACAGCACACTACGCTTAGCGTAAAAAGCGTCTAAATAGATTACTATGGTTGAGTTTGGTTTCGAGGGAATTTGGTTCCTCACAAGTGGAAAAAACGCCTGAAACCAAACACATGTAGTGCTCATCTTCGCCAAAAATTAGCTCATACCTTGTACTTATTTTGTCAGAGGGTTTTTAGGTGTATCTGGGATTTTGTGTAGGAAGTTTGGCAGTTTTTATTATCTACGCAAATCTATCTGCTTGAATCAGGGAACCTCATAGTTAGCCTATGAAATAAAAAGGATATACGCACTGAGTTGGAACAGTTCAAGTTTGGTTCTTTTTCGATTCGAATTACATAAAATCTATGAAACGTGTTTGTACTTTTGTATTATGTCGATTTTTTTTGTTTTTTTTTTTTTTGTTTTAATCTAAAACCTGTCGTTTGCTCGCCATCAAAAAGATACATTGACAGTGCGACATTTATTTAAAATAACTATTTAGCATAGTTTAGTGAAAGGTTCTAATGTATTGAATGTATTATTGAGTTCAACGATTGAACAATTCATTAAAATTGTTTTCTACACAAATTTCAATCAATTAAAAAAGACAATAAAATAGCTTTGCGAACACATGTCATTTTGGTAGTGCCAATTCAATGGAAATAAATACAATTTTTTTTAAAGGCTTTTGTACAAATTACAAATCGATTGACTGACAGCATTCAGGAATGCGGGTGAAATTAAAAGAAGCTCACGGAAATGTCAACGTGTATAAATTGTCACTTGATCATCAAACGTAACCGCAAGGAAGCAAGGCAGCATTTGTTGTAAATGTTGCTTCTCGTTTAAAAAAAAAAAAAAACATTTTTTTTTTTTCCTTATTATTCCTGACGTTACCTAACTCTGGCAACAAGAAAAATTGAATTAGAAATTTACATATAAATACAGCGCAATTTAAATAAATTTCATTTAAACAAAATCAGTTTTAACATGAACCAAAAAAAAAAAAAAAAAAATTAACTATATATAGCATAGCCTGCTTTGCCATTGTCTTTTTTTTTCATTTATTTATTTTTACACAAATATTTGAGGAACAACCCTCTTTGTAGCATATCCTTAGGCGCATAGGAAAAGTAGAGCAATACTCTAAACCGAGCAGCAGCATAGAGTTTTCTTTACTGACTGACTTCATTTTTTTTTTCTGTTTGTACTTTAAAACTCCCTACCGTATTGTTGTTGTTTTTGTTCGTCACATGAATATGTAAATTATTATTGCATATTGTATGGCGTTGAAACGAGCGATTTTTATTATTATTTATTTTTTTTTTTACTATAAATATATTCGCTGTGCATGTTTTATGTTTCACAGCAAATTTTATAGTCACGATGACGGCCTTTACTTTTACAATTCATGATGTTCTGCTTTGCATGTTGTTGTTGTTGTTGTTTTTGTTGTTATTGCACACTTTAATCAGTAACAATTTTCATAAACATAAATTTTGTTGGCAACAATCATTGTGTTCGGTATTCTGTATTCGCAAATATTGTATAACAACAATATTGTCGACATTGTCATCAACAATATCAGACACAACAAGCAGCAAGCAAAAAAGAGAGACAGAGATAGAAGGAGAGGGAGTGAGTGAAGAAAGCGGCAATAACATTATCATCTTCATTATCAGTATTGTCATTGTAGTTCTTGTTTTTGTTGTTGTTGCTGTTGGCAGTAGTGTTGGCAACAAAGCCGCCCCTTTACAAAAAAAAAAAAAAAAAATATGTATCCTGACAGCAACAACAAATAATAACAAAAACAACATCAATGATAAGAGCAACAAAAAAAAAAAAAAAAAAAAAAAAAAAAAAAAAAAAAAAACAGCAACTATGACAACAAAGTTTGACAGAAAATGCTGGCAGTAACTTTTAGTTAAAGTTCCAACTGCGTAAAGTAACCCACTTCAACTCAACTCATCTCAACTCAACTCTGCTCTCTTTACTACATTTTCTTTAATTTTGCTACATCCTACTTACACTAACATCCTTTTTCTTCTTCTTCTTATTCTTCTTATTCTTATTCTATGATTTGCTTTTTACCGGCACTCATTGATGTTTTGTGAACTTTGTAGTGACTTTATACGACTATGACTATTATTGTCAGAGATGTATCTTATAGATACATAATACACTTGAAAAGAAGTTGTAAAATTTCGCGAAAAAGTTATAATTAATACTGAAGTGCAGAAAATAATTGGGTTTATAAGGTTTATAAGTTAGAGACACCTGCGCTTGTAGGTTGCAGTTGTAAATATTTTTAAACAATAGGTAATCCTTTAAAAGTGACGCTTCTTATCGAGGTCTGGTGTCTTCCGCCCGTGGTCTACCCTTTATGTCCCCCAGAGCTTAATCTGTTTGTAAAGCCATAGCTGGTCGGCTTCGCTGGGCTTTCTCCAGTTAAAATTGACTAAAAGGGCACAATGAAAAAAAAATATATAATAGCTCAGTGGGTTTATTTGTCCTAGTGAAGGAACAGTATCAAATCAGTTCGGCTCTCTAAATGAGCACAGAAATATTTTGAATCGTCGTTATAGTATTAAGAGTCAATATAAATGTTTACTATATCGAATAGAAAATAGGTTCAAAGAATAACTTATTCAACTAGAAAATAAGCCAAAAGTTTTCTTCTCTCTGTATAACTATCTCTCTTTGTTCCTCTCTCTTTTTGTCGATGTTATTATTTTCTAATTGAATTTGTTTTCTAATTTGCTATTTTCTATTTTAAAAAATTATATTAAATATTTTCTATTTGAAATAGTGAAATTTTATATTTTTATAAGAAGTATTTTTTTTTTAACTTTTATTGAACAAAAATTTCTCTAAGTGTTCGAATGATACCTTGACGACTGTCATTCAAGGAAAAAGATTCCCTTTGATTGGCAGCGTACATCAATTGAAAACGTTTCAACTGCTGCCGCTGCCACTGCCATTGCTGCTGCTACGATTGCTACTTCAAATAATGCTTGTATATTTCGTTGTTATCGGTAGCAATAAAATTTTTCAATTTTCAAACGTTTACTTTCGCTTTTCGCAAACGGAAACCAAGGCAAACGAACAAACAAACAAACAAACAGACAAATGAACGATTGAACGAACGAACAAGCGAACAAACGATGAAATGAATAAATGCACACAGACAACGCAGATATAGACGGACGTATGGACAGACGGAGACAGAACGACAAATACACATTGAGACAGATTGTGAACGATTCGTATTCAAATTGTGAAAATCCAAGGCACACGCCGCTGCCAAGTAAGCTAAAGCCAAAAAACGAGCGCAATGCCAAAAGGACGTAAGGACTAAACAAGACAGGGGTGTGTATAGCGTAGTACCAGCATGAAGCAAATAAACTTTTCTTTTTTTTTTTTTTTTACATTTCTCAAAGAAGGCAACGACCGTACACATTGATGAAGAAGAAAACGAAGAAGACGAAGATGATGATGACAAGCGACTGAATGCCTGCTGATGCTGCTTATGCATTGTTGTTGTTGTTTTAGTGATTGCTATAGTTACCGCTGCTGCTGGTTTTGCTGCTGCTGCTGTTGTTGTTGTTGGTGGGTGTGGCAGTCGCCATTGCCATCATCGCCACAGTACATTGAAGAAGTAGAGCAACCAAGACGCTTGAACGTTTTAGTTTCTTTTTTTTTTTTTTTTTTGTTCAAGTATTATTTTCGTTTTCGTAACAACATCTTCTTGTTGTACTTCTTGTGTTCTGCTGCAACAATTTTAGTACTTTGTACTATTGGAGAGTGGTGTATTGGGTAATCAATAATAAAATTAAACTTAAATAAGTAAAATTTGAGTGAATGTGCAGATAAGTTGTGTGCAATATTCATTCTATACACATGAATAATGTGTGAATTGAATGAATAAATGAATTATATTCAGTTGTATTGAGTTATACACTAGAGTACACATTGTGCAGAAGAAAGTAGTATGAATTTTTTTATGTGTGCAAAATAAAACCAGCTATCTGGAGCTAAGCTACAACGACACTAGCTCTATATCAAGACTTAAGGTTGACTTTTGAGTGTGTAGTAACTTCGGTTACTCTTAGGTCTTTTTTTTTAAATCTCTAAACCCAGACTATATTGTCATTTTTTGTTCCATCTATCTACTATGCACAACTATTTATCATAACACCCTCGTTTTTACTATTTTATATTTTTTTTTAGAGAAAAGTAAAATTTAAAAAAGGAATATATTAAATATATCTTTTTAAAAAACACCTCCAAATGTGGAAAATAAAAAATTTTCTACCTTTTTCTATAACACCCTCGTTTATACTATTTATTATTTTTTAGAAGTAGATTATATTGGAGAGGTGATACTATATATCTTTACTTACACCCAACGTCAAAGAGTGAATTTTTTTTTTTTTTTTCTGCTCAGCTCTGCTCAGTTTTTTCTTCTTCATCAACAAGAATATTTTTGCTTTTCTTCGCCAAAGACGTCGACGTTGTCGACGTCTATTTTGTCTGAAGTGCGTAATTGATGTGAAAAGTGGCAACAAACTGTTTTTTATTTGCGCTTGCTTTCAATTTGTTTAAATTGTTGGGCGCTAACGTTGGGTGTGCCAAGTACAAATACATTTAACACGCACACACACACACAAATACAAGTATACATGCATACTCAAACACTTGCTTAAATCGAAACTAATACAAATACATACAATTATAGACAGACAGACAGACAGACAGCAGCGTAAAACACATATTTAAATGCTGATTGGAGTTTTATAGAAATTTTTTGAAATATTTTTTTTTTTTTTCAATTTTCATTTTTTTCTTTTTTTTTTTTTTTTTTTGTCTACGTTTTCTTTTTACAAAAAAATATTTCTTTTATTTACTTTGTTTAGCTTGTAACCACTTTTTATTTATTTATTTTACTGTGTACATATTTCTTTTCTTTATTTTTATAATTTTTCCTTTTTACTACTTGGTCTGGTTTTGTTATTTTTTTTTTTTTTTTGCTTTGTACAAATTTTTACGCTCAAGTGTTTTATTGCTGTTACAAATAATGTCGCCGACAGAAATAACAAGCATAAATAAACACATTAAAGGACTCTTTTTTTTTGCTGCTGCTGCTGTGGCTTTGCTTGTATTTTGTTTTTATTATTTTATTTTTTTTTTTTTTTGCTTACCTTCCTTTTTTGCGCATTTTTCTTCATTTTTGTTGCTTTACTTCATGTTTCGTTTTTATAACGTAGTAAACATTTACGTATGCTTAATAAAAATTTATCATACGCACCGTTTGCCATAATACAATTTAGCTTGTAGAGACGACATTTTTTTTTTCCTGCATACTACCAGTCAGCCAGCCAGCTGGCTTATCTAGTTAGATTGCTTGGTTTTAATGTTATTTAGCTTGGCATATTGATTGCTCTAATCATACTCAAATTATAGTCGCTCTTTTTTTCCTTCTTTTTCTTCTTCTTCTTCTTCGTTTTATTAGTTAGATTTTGAGTTTTGATATACGTCTGGACATTATGTGTGTTTGCTTTTAGTTGAAAGTTAGATTCATGAGAAAATTACATTTAAAAATGTAATTTTGATTTACTGCTGCATAATTATGATGATGAGTGTGTGTATATCGTGATCGTATATTAAGTTTAATAGAGTCAAGATTGTACTTGGATAAGCATTATTAAGCTGCGTAATTGTTTTCTAAGTGCTGAAACAAAGCATTGTATGAGAAATTGCTTTCTTATGTAGCCTCATGAAAAAATGCAATGAACTGTCTTAAAGTGAAGTCGCAAATTTTTTAAAGGCTGATTTAATGATTAAAGATAGTAAAGGTATTTCATTATACACCGTTGATTCTAAAATAAACTGTGTTTTACTCACTTTCAGTGATTTTTTCACAGTGAATTGAAAATCACAATGTCACACTGCCACTGAAAGTAGTGATTTGCTTTTCTTGTTCCTCAGGGCACATGTTCAGTTATTGGCGAATTTGTGTATCGCTCCTCGCGAGTAGTGAACCTGTTCCGTAATCGCTGTTTGTTTTTTCAAGAACTGCTATTTTATCACCGTTTGCAGTCACTGCGACTTTCAAGTCGCAATCGCTGATTACACTGCGACTCAAAAATCACATTTTTTGCCAACACTATTGTACATTCTGGGACATACTCAGAAGTCTTGAAAGTGAAAGAGTTCATTCGTCTTTGCAGTATGTTTCAGGTTGCTTGCGAGCTTTTGAAGTAGCTGGATATCCGGAACAGATCTCTTTTTATATTTTCAGACATCCAGATGAAATCTAAGTTTCTTGGGTAAAAGTCAATTAAAACGCCTGGAAACGAACGGCTACACCAGAATCATTAGAACACTTTCTCTGTGTGTGCCGATACTTAGTTCAAGTAGATTGAATCTCTTTGGACGTTGAGTATATGGATCACTG
Source organism: Leucophenga varia (assembly GCA_018903435.1). Lineage (NCBI taxonomy): Eukaryota > Metazoa > Arthropoda > Insecta > Diptera > Drosophilidae > Leucophenga > Leucophenga varia. The sequence goes on from JAEIFJ010001870.1 coordinate 6,387,237, forward strand.
GGTGAACTCTCTTCCACAAGTCGCTCAAAACATAATCACAAACTTATCAAACTGCCCATGTAGTATTCTAGAAAACCATTTTCCGAAATCTTATCGTTAATAATATTAATTCTTTTTTTTTTTTAAAGCTTTTTAATAATTCAAAAAAAAAAATTCTACTAAATTCAGTCTTAATACACAATTCCCCATGCTTCTTCTTCTTTTTTTTTGTGTTAGTCCTTTTTCGTATACTAATTCGAATAATAATTTTCTTTGGCTTCATAGCCTTCAGTTTGCTTAACACAGAAATATGAAGACAAACACACACAGAAATAGTAGCGTAATTCTTACTTCAATTTAGAATGGCATTTCATTGCTTATTATCTCTGGGTCAATTTTAGCATATCTCAACTGACCCAGAAATTCCCCAATGAAGATAAACAATGTGAATAATACAAAGATGAAGATGAAGACGACAAGAGCGACAACACAACAACGACAACAACGACAACGACAATAACAAGGACAACCAGAGAGTCACAAGCAGAAACTGACAGTAAACAAGCAAACAAGAAGTGAACAAAATAGAAAAAAAATAATAAAAATAAAATTGTACAAGAAAACATTTCTCGACGAAACGAAAAAAAAAAAAAGCAAGAAAAACAACAAACGCTTCCGACAGCAAGGACAAGGCAAATAAGGATAACAGCATGAGTAGAGGTAGAGGTACCTAAATACTAGATCGAATGTTGCTTATATTTTTTGATAAGCAATTTTTCGTCAAATACAAAATAGCAAAAGACACATTTTCTAAAGAAAAATAAAAATTTGTGAAGAAATCAAAAAATGGCTGCAACTAACATGAAGCAATTTGTCAATATGCTGCCTGTTATTATGGCAAATACATTATTTTCTTCTTTTTTTCTTTTTATTGGGTTTGTCCTCATTTTGTAAATTTTTTTTGATGTTAAACAAAATATTTATTTTTCGCAGTTGTCAAATTAAATAGAGAAACAAGCGCGTCAAATGATGTTTAAAATGCTTCGAACAATATTTAAATTATTTAAAGGGATTTAGGAACGCACATTTTAGAAGGCAACATAGACATCAGAATCGAGAAAAAAATTCATAGCAAAAACGATTGGGAAAACAGTGAAATTTGGAGGAGTTTTTATGGAAAACAGTTCGAAAGATCAGATCAAAATAAACAAGAGTTTTTTCGGCATCGGGGTCCATCTTTCTTTTGTTTGAGACAATTGGAGAATGCCACCGAATTTCACCAAAAGTTTCTGGAGAGCATACTTTACCAAAGTAAACGTATCGGAAGAGCTTTCATTAAAACTGGTATATTTCAGCTGAAAGTCTACGATTGACGTGGAGAACGAAAGAAGTTCAAATCATTTTTCGATAAAAATCCATTTCAAAGGCTTAAAAAATTAGATGAAATATTATGAGTGAACTGGTCAACAGTCCCCAAACAACTCAAAACCAAGGGAATGTTCCAAACTTTGTTGGATTTAGGCTTAATCGAATGAAAATGAAAAAACCTGCTTGAACGGTGAAAGCGAAAAAAGATTCTATATCAAATTACGATGACGTTGATTATCATCGATTTTGATCGCTAATACATAGCTTGTTCGACCAATGGTTCACTTATAGACAACTCCATAAAAAAAAATTTTTAAAAATTTACAAAAAGGAAAAGTATTTTTCCCCCCCATAAAAAAAAATTATTTGCTACGATGGCCAGGGTATACTTTATACACGCTCTCTCTTTGGCATGGAACCTGTCCTGATGCAAGTCAAGCCGATTCAGGCATTCGCCACAGAATATTTTTGAAAAATTTACTTAGGCGAAATCTGTCAAAAAACTCATTAATCACAAAGCCCTTCTGTCAAGTGCGCCTAGTGTCAAATAAAAACATATTTATAAAACCTAAACCTGATAAAAAGTAGTTTCAATATTTACAAGCAGCTTACTTGTAAGTGTCGAAAAATAAAATAGAAAAAAAAAATAATAAAAATCTAAATATATATTTTATACACGAAAAAAAAAACATATAAAAACATAAATAAATAATTAAAATAAAAATAAAAAAAAATTTGTTTACGAAAGTTAACAAAACCTGTTAACAAAAATGCCATGCGAAATACGCAGCAAAGGATTTTCGGCGCGGCCACGCGTACGCGTTGGTAAGGATATACGCGGTCCTAAACCGGTACATCCACGTGCAATACGCTTTCATGGACTTTTCGGTTTTGCCTATGTAAAACAGCATCATATGTACGATTCACGCTGGACACCGAATTCACTGACCGAGGAATTTAAATATATGGCGGAAATGTTGGGTAAGTTCTACGCTTAAACTAGCAGAGCGTGAGCCAATTTAAACAGTGCTCTCTCTCTCATTATCTTCAATGAATGGCAATGCCTTTATGTTTTCGTATTTTCCTAACAAAAATTTTTTAGCACGCCGTCATATTTTTCGCAATCTCGAAGCTATTGCCGCACGTGAGCGTTTCTTTTCGGTTAGTCATAATATTAGAACGCTTTGTCGCGATGGACGCACCAAATTGCGTCATATACTCGGCGAGGCAAATATACAAAAAATACGTAATTCGCTGATCAATCATAAAGATATGCAGCGTCTGTATCAGCATATGCCAGCATATTTAGTCGTCGAAAATATTGATCAGCGTACATTTCTGCTGCGTAAAGAACGTGATCGACTGCAGCATCATTTGATTATGTTGCAAGGACAATATAAAAATTGTCTGGTAAGTTTCGAGTACTTACAAAATATAGAAATACTTCATAGGTGCACAAAAAAAAATTTCAGGTCAAACGTGGTGATTTGGAGAATCGCATAAAATTTCAAAATAATTTTGTACTCGAAGAGGAATTAGAATGTCGCGTTTATAGCAAAAAGATAGAAAATTCCATTGTACGTTTGAAGGCAATCAAAACGGTGCATACCACATAAAAAAAAATGGTACAAGTTCTGGAACACGATGAGATATTCTATGAGCCCATTTTGCGTTCGCTAACATTCGACATGGAAGATCAGGCAGGTTTTATAAAATATATTTTACATATTGGTGCACCGATAATTAGCAAGTTGAAGGTTTTGAATGATGAGTATAAGGTGCGTATGCGTAATTTTTTTTTTTTTAAGCTAAATATTTGAAATAATCTGTATAAAACAGGCCAATGAGGAAAAAACGCGCAAGAGTATTAAGGAAAAAATTAGTGAATTGGATACGTATAAGAAGAGCGTTTATTCCATTGTACATGCTAAAGGCAAAATAGAGGAGCCAGTTGCAAATGATTTCAAGCGTTATGTACGCGAAACTCGTAGCATGCTAAGGCTTAAGCATCAGCTGGATAAAATTGAGAAGACAATGAAAGAAATTAAATTTACAACGCTTTGCTCGCATGCAAAGGAAATTTATCCACGGTAATGTTGTATTTAAATTGAGTTTGTAATTTTAGTGGCAGCACAAAGGGGAGATTTTAGGACTGAACTGAACTCTTTGACTTTCCCGTTGGCTGTGATTTTAGACAATGGTGAGAGTGACTGGAGTATGTGATACTGCTTTTGTGACTGTAACAATGGTGTGACTTGAGTATGACTTTAATCACTGACTTATGCTCTAAAGCCAAACTTGTCGAGCCTGAGATTGTGTCTAACTTCTATCTTCAACATTTTAGTTTAGTCTGGGAACGTTTCGAAGAGTATAACTGACTTAAACTCAAGCGCTGTACCACTGTAATTAAATTATACAAACATTTTAAAACAATCGACAAATTTACAGCATGAAAACTCAAGTGGATAACAACAAAAAACTACAGATACAAATTGGCAAAGATATGCTAACCTATGAGATGCTTGAAAATAAAGTTAAGTGCGCGCAACTGTATAAGGGAATGCTTATCAATAATCTTTCCGAAGAATATATTAAAGTAAGTTACTCGTTTAAAGTTTATAAAAATAATTTTGGAAATAATCTATCTATTTATCTTAAAAAGTCGCCTTGATCGCATAAAAGATTTAACGAAGGCATACACGGCATTAGAAGAGCAAGAAAAGAAAATAATACAACATATAAGAAATCGTTCGGAGACATTTGTTACAACGCGGTTAGCTATAAACTAAGTTATAAGGCATAAAATTATTATATTAAATGTATATTTTTAGAATTACATTATGGAATCTATTGGATATACTGCGTCACATTGATCGTGAACCGAAGACTGCGAGTGCGCATTATCCAAATTACTATTTAAAATTACCGCTGCTCCGATTTGAAATGTTAAATATGCATGCTGCGCCGCCAGAGAATTATGAGCAAAATAAGTTAAAAGTATTTCTAAAAGACACCGAAAATCATACATAAATTTTTGACTCTCCGCTTCTCCCTCTCTCTTTCTTTTACTCCATTTCCAGTTCAAAAACTTATGCATTTGGTGAAACGTAAAGTATTCTATGTCGTGAAAGCCTATAGAAATTTCAAGCCAACAAATCTGCCACGCTTTGTGCATAAATATCATACGGATTTCTTGGAAACAAGACATGAACTTGAACAAGTTGTAGTCAGTCAGGAACAACAAGAAGCAGCGGCAGCCGAAGATGAAGATGCAATGCTTGAGGCAAAACTTATGATGCAAGTGCCAAATCGTAAACAAATTAAAGCACAAAGTGCTAAACTAGTTGAAGAACAAGATAAAATAGATGAATAATAAAATGATTCAACTATTTACATATACATTTATAATAAAAAATTGTTTTAAAATTGTTAAAGACCTGACTACGGGGAATAAATAAAAAAATGGAAAAGCTTTTATTTTTAATATTAAATTATTAGTATTAACAGCTGTTAAAAAAAATGGACACTGTTAGATGAGATAAGCCTAAGACAGACAAGTTAAGGATAACAGTAAAAAAATATAAATAAAACAAAAGCAAATAAAATCAAATCAAAACAAAAGCAATAAAACAAATGCAAAAAAAAAATAAGAATGACCAATGTTGTGTTAAGACAACAACCTACCGCAAAGTAAATCACAAAAACAAAAAAAAAAGAAAAGACAAGCAATAACAAACATATGAGAGCCTAAGATGCTGTTTGCTAAGAGCGCATTGTGCATGCTTTAATATATTTGTACGCTCTCATATTAATCATACGTATTTACAGTTATATATGGCGACGCTCACTACTTACATTGTAAGCAGCATAAAAACAACAACAACCAAAACTTACAAAAACAAATAATGCAGCATGCTAACCTAACTACATCTTGTTGCGTTCCAAATGACGTCGGCAAAATGTTAAAAACGATGTCGACAAAAAATAATACGAACTGCAATGATGACGACGACAACGACGACGACGACGATGGCGATATGACGATATCAAAGACAAAGATGCTGCTTTACGAAGATGCTTTTATTTGCAGCATCCACATTATATGATTTTTTTTTTTTTTTTTTTTTTGCAAAACATAGTTTCGACGAGAGCAAACATTTACATCGATTTTATAGAGATGTGCTCTCGTCGCTCGCTCTCGCTCTCGTTGTCAATTGTGCTGTGCTACAGCTACAATTACGCTCAATGTGAACAGTCAGGTGGAGACAGTTGACGTGTACGGTTGTCACAGCGGAAAAGTGCATACGCAGAAATATCGAGGAAAAAAAAAGGAAAATTTGTTGGAAAAAAATTTTTTTAGCTTGCAAGCAAAGAAAGAAGCATAAAAGAAAAAAAATTTGCACACGCACACAAAGTAAAAAAAAAATTCAAAGCAAGCATAATTAGTACGTAGCGCGTGTGTGTGTGTATGAGTGTGTCTATGAGTGTGCTGGCGTATGCGTGTGTGTGATTTTAGTGTTTATTGAAAAGCAAAAATATTCATTTTGAAAAAAAGTGCATTAAAAAAATAAATTTATATATATCTTATCTATTTTATAATTGTATAAAAAAAAAAAATCTAAATGTAAAATAAAAAAAAATTATTAAATCTTGTGCAAAACTGCAGCCTGAAAAGTGTGCCACATATCAACAAAAATTAAGGAAAAATTCCACAGCACAACCACAACACAGAGTGTAGCAACGGAAAAGCGGAAAATAAGAAGAATTTGTTAACAGTGAAAAATAGCAACAGCAACAGCAGCAGCAACGGCAACGGCAGAAGTGTAAAGGAAAAAAAGGTAGCGTATACTAAGACGAAAAAGAAAAACTGCGCGAAAATTAAAAATGGCGTGCAAAAAAATACAATAAAATTTAGAGCATAACTAAAAAAAAAAACAACAAGACGAAAAACTAGGCAAAAGGTTAGACATACGTAAAGCAAAAAAGAAAGAAAAAAAATCACAACAACAAAGCAGCTAAATGCTGACTTACAACAGAACAAGCAGCAGCATCAGCATCAGCAGCAGCAATTTCTTTGTTGCCGTAGCAGAAAATTCACCACACCCTGATCCTGTTTACAGTGTATGAGATTTTACAAACCGAACCGAATAACACAGCATAAGCATATTCTCTGCATATACATAAATGCTCAAAAAAATACAAAAAAAAAAAAAAACTAAAAAAACAAAAAAAAATATATAGAGGCCAACAGCCAGCCATCAGCAGCAGCAGTAGCAGCAGCAACAACAGCAGCTAAAGCAAATGGCGGCGGCCTAAAGAAATAACAGCGCAGCAGCAGCGTTAGCTGCAAGGATACAGTAACAGCGCAGCGCAGTCAACGTCAAACACATGTTCAAGTGGAGTCTGTATGCTCTTAGCATCCACAACATTGAGTGTTAAATTGCGCGCGCTCCACTCTCTCACTGTTATGCGCTCTCTCTTTTTTCTGGAGTCTGCATGCACTTACGCTCTCACAGTTTATGTGCGTTGCTCATACGCATTGTTGTATGGGAATTATGAAAGTTATGCTTTTTTTTTTTCTTCTTTTGCGTATAGCATACTTTTGTGCGCGCACATTTTTTTTTGTTGTTGTCTGCTGCTTCTCCGGTTATTCCTTTTATTTTATTTCTTTACTTTTTTTTTTTTTTTGCTTTTTACGTTTTCGTCCTTTCGCTGTGTGTGCCATTTCTGTTTTTTTTTTTCCAGCTCTTTCCCTCCATTCATTTATTTTTGTTTTTTTTTTTTTTTTTTTGTGTTTGCTCTCGCCCAGTTTGGCAAAATATTGTCGGGTTTAGTTGATTTTAGCGGCTGCTGTGCATTTTATTATGCAGACTGCGCTACTCAAGGCAAGTCCAATTATTGGTTTATAACTAAATTTAAACTATTTTTTTTTTTTAAGAATTTTACGTAGATTTGTTGTTATTGTTGCGAAGCGATTTTTGCGTTTTATAAGGCTTCAGAAATTTATTTGTGAGGTGTTTTTTTTTTTTATTAATAAACCTAATAAAAATTTTAAAAATACAAAATATAAAGTGCATAGTTAAGTTAAAGTAAAAAAAAAAAAATGTATAAAAAATTATTTACAAAAATAATAAATGAAAACCTTTGTGAACTACAAGTGCCTTAAAAAAATTAATGAATTAAATAAACATAAAATAAATGTTGTAAATATTAATCCAACTCAATTAAAATGTTTAAAACAGTTTTAAAGTTTAAATCTAAAATTTTAAAGGCAAAAATATTTACAAAGGAAAAATGCCTCAAATTGGTTTATTATGTGCATCAAAATGTGTGTTTGAAATGTGTCTATTAAAAACTGTAAAATAGTTTTAAAATTGCCAAATATATCGAGCATTATAAAACTAGCGCCATTTGTGTAGTGAAGTGTTGTTTTCTAAAACCAGACAATTTTGTATATTTTTATGCCTAAATATGCGGTTACAATTTGTTTTTATTTAAATCCTATTTTTATGACTCAAACTTTTCGGCAGTGCCACAACTAACTAGTATGAATATTGTGTGGGCAGACTTACATTTTACTTTTTGATTATATTGGTTTGCAATGAAATCGTTCTTTGAAAAAACACATTTTTTTGTTGTAAAAAAAAAAAATAATTTTAATTAAATAAATAATAATGTTTATAAAGATTTTTAAAAGAAATAAGGAAAAATAAAAAAAAAAAGAAAAAAAAAAAAAACAAAAAAAAAAAAACAAAAAAAAAAAAAAAATTATTTTATGAATTTTTTTTTGTTTAAATGAAAAAAAAAAAGATAAAATTGAAAAAATTTTTTATAATTTAGGAAGTTAAAAAAAAAAAAAAAAAAAAATAAAAAAAAAAAAAAAAAAATGATGTAGGTTTATACGGGGGCTGCCCTTTAAATGATGTAGGAAAACTCTGGTTAAAAGTGAGCACTTTACAGCTGATTAGAGTCTAAGCTTCAATTCTGTTGGTTCTATCTTTTATAAACTGCGAAATAACGCATTTCATACGTGACAAGAGAGAAAGACGGACAGACAAACATAGCAATGCATATTTGATGCAGCTATCGCTGGAAAATAGTTTTTATTCCTCAATATACTTTCTTAAACCACTTCTAAACTTATGCCACTCAATTAAGATTCAACCATTCTGAATGCTCATATTACGTAGAATTTTTATACTACTAATTCCATAGAACTGCAATTTCAACTTGTCACGCAAAACAGCATGTCAGATTCTACTGAATTCCTTATTGACGCAAAGCATCCTGAATAGCAAAGAAATACTGCTTTTTCCACGAATGCAAATCAATGATGTTGAACAGTAAATATGAAATGGACAGGAAATTCCTTTTATAACGAAAAATTAACTTTAACTACGTTTGATGCCATTTTGTTTAGTCAAATACTTTGAATTTAAAAAAAATAACATTAAAAAAACTTAATTAGTGATAATAAAAATTTAAAAGTTTAAATAAAAAAATTTTACATAAAACCATAAAAAATAAAATGCCGCCAAAAAATAAATATCTAAAAAAAAACCTTTTGAAAAATTCATGATTCATTTTTTTTTTTCTTTTTTTTTTAATATTTTAAACGACTCAGCATAATTTAATATGCATTTTTTATACGTAATACACATAAAAATAAATAGAAAAATATGAAAATGCTATGAAAAATTCAACGCGGTCATAGACACAAGCAAAAGAGACACAAGAATAAGAAGGCAGCTGCTGGCTATGCTGCTGCCGCGGCTAAAGAGCGCATTTTTTGAGTAATAAAATAGAAATCTAGCTAAAGTAGAAAAAAAATATAAAAATAAAGGAGAAATATAACGCAACACAGCTCAAAAAAATTTCAAAATTGAGAGTAAAAAAAAAAAAATTTGTTAAGCAATGTGAAAATCTGCAGAGTCAGAGTAAAACAGCATAAAAAAATAACACAGCATACAGCAAGGATAACAAACTGTGTATGAGTTGCGTGAAAAGTGTGGCACAACGCAAGAGGCATGCATAAATAAAAATAACAACAATCAGCAAAAGTAATAAATGCCAAATGTTGTACACAAGTCGCGGCAAGTTTTTACTTTAGTTGTAATGAGTTGTGTAGAGAGTTTGGAGAGGCTTTGGCGCGAGACGCGAGGCAAGGAAGCAAACTTAACTTGTGAAGTTGAGGCATATTTTTCATAAAAAAAATTTTTTTTATATGTTCTCTTATATTTATTATACTAGTGTACTACTAACTAAACAAAAGCAAACAATTTGAATTGCACACAAACACACACACGCACACATGATAAAAATGTCATTCATACATACATGTGTGTGAACTTTGAATAAGATGTCGGCAAACAGGAAACGGAAACGAAACAATGCAGTGAACTATGCGAAAAAAAAATGCGTTGGGAGCGCAATAGAACCACAACAACAACAACAATAACAACAACATTTCATCTTTCTATGCATACTATGTACTCTTCTAGTTTCTTTTTATTTCTTTTTATGCTGCTACTTCGCAACATTTAACAAAAATGCATAAAACGAAGTAAAAGAAGAAGTCGTCGAAAGAAAAAAAAGAGTTTTGTCTTTAAGTGGAAAGCAGTCAAAAGTTATAGTAACTGGAGGGTCGTTTGTTTAATTAATGAAATAGTTAAATTTCTAATTGCTGATTAATTAATTAAAAATAATCAGTTAATCAGATACGACAGGAATGTTCAAATTGTTGCATCAGAAAAACTTCTTCAAACAAGATATGCTTGCTGTCAAAATAATAAAATCGATCATAGCCTTTTTAAAATAGGTTGAGACGTTTTGCAGGTTGAGACAGTGTGTATGTTGAGATAATCGAATGTCGCATTATAATTATATTTTATATTAAAAGCACTAGAACTTTTTTCTATAGCTCAGAACTATACTTCAAGCTAGGGTGTCTTCCAAATGAAAGTTATCTAATTGAAGGTCACCAAAGCAAAAAGCAGATGAAATCTCCCTTTAATTCGGCAAAGGATGCAGACTTGTTTTATTTCTAAGCCCTAATTATAGCTTTAACTTAACTTTCACTTATCCCAAATTTAAAAAATTAATGGAAATTTGATTAATATTTTCATGATTTCATTAAACTTCTCTCGTTTATAATACAGCAGTCATCAACGTCATCAAATGTCTGTGTATATAGTCAGTCAGCCAGTCATATGTAAGCTTTTATATTTGTTGTTTTTGTTGTTGTTGTTTTTATTATAGTGGCAGCTGTCTCGTAAAGGAAGCCAATATAAATGTAGGATACTATGTCAGCATACGCATACAAAGACAAAAAAAAAAAAAGTACAAAAATACGCGCGCATCTAAAAAAAATATACTATATGTATATATAAAAGCAACAACAACAACAACAATACAGGATGTACGTGTAAATGACCGGAAACTGTGTTCAAGTGCTTCACAGATACTTCTACTACTTTCTTTATTTTAGACTTGGCTTGATTTCTTTTTACTACTTTACCACTCCTATCCACTCCTCTCCTCTTCTCTCCACTACACTTCACTTCACATCACTCTACTCTGTTCTAAGTTTAGTTTACTTTACTATACGCAGCTGCTGCTGTATCATTCTTGTTGTTGTTGTTGTTGTTTTATAAAAGAGTAAGTCTAAAGTCTTTTATTGTCCGTCGTCGTCGTCATCAACTTTGTTGTTGTTTTCTTCATAGTGAAACAAATACTTGAAGAGGAAACACTTCAATTGTCAAATTGTTCTCTGTACTTTGCTGTTGTTGTTTTTTTGTTGTTTCTTTTTTAGATTTGTTTCTTCATTTTTTTTTTTTTGTATCTTTTATAGTTTTTTTTGTACTGTACTGCACTGCATTTTGATATTTTGTTTAATAGACTTTTGCCTGTTTGGAGAACGTCTGGTGTGCACTTTTTTTTTATTTTATTTTATTTTCTTTTCTTTCGTTTCGTTTTTTCTATCTTTTATAAAGTGAATTATTGCGGTTGAGATTCAATTTTGGGATGCTTAAACGTGTTTTAAGTTTTTAGTGTCTATTTAGCTGTGAAAAAATTGAACAAGTTTTTTTATTTTTATTTTTTTTATAAGAAAAATAGCTAAAAGGTGTTAAGTTATAAATTTTGTTTTACGTAGTTTTTCTTTCTGTATTTTTAGCGCTTGTTGAAAATGTTTTTATCTTTGGAATTCTAAAATGAGTTAATTTATATCTTTTCGTTCGATAATTTGATATTATTTAGTGGCAGTGCATTCCAATTTTTGAAAACCGTTCTATGGGAGACTCTTGAGCATATAGCTTATTTTCTAGATTTTGTGTCAACCGATTAGCAGCTTTTTAGCTCCATCAACTTTCATCTTTAATAATTCACAAACAGTTTATGCTTAAACTACTTTAAGTACATTAACGATTACTATTGTATTATTGTATTATTTTATTTTGTTGTTATTATTATTATTTTTTTTTTTTTTTTGTTGATTGCCTTTTTGAGACTTTCAAAATTCTTAGACTTCAATTGTTGCCGCATTGCATTCCTTGATTTTAATCTCGCAACGAAATTCAAAATAGTTCTTCTTTGAATTTAATGGTTAAAACGATGTCGCAAAAAAATCTAGGATAGGAAATTGCTTTCTTTTTAGCTACAGGCATAAAAAAAAATGCTTTACACCAACGCTAACTTAAAAATTTGAAGTGATAGAAAATGTTGTTCCTCACTAAAAATAAATCTAGCTAATCAGTGATGCCACTTTCGCTTTTTTTTTCTTTCTCACATACACATGTTGTATTGTTTAAAATTTCTGTACAGTTTACCATGCATGAGTGCGAAAGAGCAAAAAAAGCGAAAATGGCATCCAATACATGGTTTCATTATATAATGTTATGTTAAGCTCTCTTGCCTCTCAATGTGTTACGTACCAACGTTAGTCGTTTGTCATTATTAAAGACAAAAAGGTGCGCAAAGCGAAGCAAATAAAATAAATACGTCTCTATCTCCTTTGCACCGGCAAGACTAAATACAAACACCGTTAATTCTTCTTTCTCATTCACTCTCTTACACTTGCATTGCAAAGGTACCAACGTTCCGCCTTATATCACCTTTTATAATTCTATACTGAACTCAAGTGGCAAGATAATTTTTCTGCACTCAGTTTTGGTTACAACGGCAGACTGCTTGATACTACCTTTAGTAATTGTATCATGACCCCAAACTTAACTCTAAAATTTAAAGAGATAGAAAATTGTGTTCCTTTCTAAAAATCTATCCAACAGACGTTTCTACATTTCTCTCAAAGAGAGTAACTTTGTAACTATCATAGATATTTACGTTGGAAATAAGTAAATAATTTGAAGAAAATGCTTACGGCTGTCATCTTATTGTGTTAAGGGCTTGTAGTTTAGTAAAGATTATATATATGATAGTTGCAATTAAATATTCAAAAATGTTACTTATGTGATCCATACAAATTTTAACCGAATTTCGGCCTTTATTTGAATACAAAATGAAGTCAGTGTTACTTTTATGCCACACAACAAGCTTTCTGAATTTGTTTTATATAAAATTACGTTTTTTTTTTTACATTTTTTTATGAACTCTGTGCACAGAAACGTCGCCATTTTGTTTTTAATATGTTCAACATCGACTACAAAAAAAATATGCTGAAATTATTCTCAATCTAATAGCTATCGAATATGGTATACTATATATGTATTTCATTTTGTGTCAGTTTTTCATTGAATTCTCTTTTACTTTATATAACCGACTGTCTGCTGCTATAAAAGACCATTTTGCCGAATTTGATTTATTCGCCAAGTTTTGCTAATAACTTTTTCCAAAGAAACATTTTTTATACCCGCCACACATAGTGTGAAGGGTATATTCAGTTTGTCGGAAAGTTTGTAACGCATTGAAGGAGACGTCGTAGACCCCATAAAGTATATATATTCTTGATCAGCTCGATGAGACGAATCGATCTAGCCATGTCCGTCTGTCTGTCCGTCTGTCCGTCTGTCTGTCTGTCTGTCTGTCTGTCTGTTTACTTCTACGCATTTTTTTCGATGAAGATATATAGATATTACGCCGAAATTTGGAACTTAAGCTTTTCTCGGCAACGACTACTTTGTATGTTAAAATCAAGTTGCCACGCCCATTTTTAGGCGTATCCCCCATACAAACTTACCGAAAATTTCTGAATTTTTGTATGAAAATATGTATTATTTATGCATGTATTCACTCCAAATTGGGTAAAAACTCTTCTATTGTCATCCAAAGTCGAAACCAAGGTGCCACGCCCATTCTTAGCTATAGCCCCCATACAAATTTACCGCCCATTTTCCAATTTTTGAATAAAAATTGGTATTATTTATGAATTTATTTACTATAAATTGGGTAAAAACACTTCTTTATATCATCCAATTCCTAAACCAAGAAGCCACGCCCATTTTTATATATAGCCCCCATACAAACTCACCGATTATTTTTGAACTTTTGTATGAAAAATAATTATTTTCGTCTATATATTTTTAAATGTATATAAGCCACTGATGATCACACATAAACTATTCAAAGATTCGTGTGGCGGGTATTTATGCTTCGGTTCCACCGAAGTTAACGTTTTTTTCCTTTTTTTTTTTTTTTGCAATAGCAAACGAAAATAGTTTCATAATTTGCTAAAATACTATTTGCTACGCTTTAATTAAAATCAGCAATTTTATTCTTTTCGCAATATAAATTATTTATACAACAAAAATATAAGTATGCGCAGCACAACTAATTCTATTTATGAATTTGGCAAAAATAAGTACTTTAAGTGTAAATTATATAAATATTTTTTATGCCTAGTGTGTGTCTGTGTGTAAATGTATCTATTTTTAGTACTAAAATATTGTACACCATTTATATGCGCAGCATGTATATATTTAATTTATATTGTATAAAATATATGCCTATACTGATGCAACAAAAGATATAAAAAATTAAATAAATATATCCAATTACAGTGAAGCATATGCAATTACTTATATTGTCAAACTTATTTCTTTTTATGCCGCCCACAAGCAAAAAGTTTATTTAGTATAAAAAGAAAGAGATACAATTACAAATAAAGTCAAAAAGCAAGTAAAATAAATTTGATAAAAAAAAAAACAAATAAGCAAAAAAAGTCAAGTAGACAACTAAATAAAAAATAAATAAAAAAAAATCTGTAAAATAATGTAGCAGTAAGTAGCAAAGCAAATGTTAAACGGCGCAGTCCAAACTGTTCAAATTGTATTATTTGTCATCAACAAAAAAAAAAAAAAAAAAAAAAAAAAGAAAGAAAAAATTTTCATTGATGTTGTATAAAAAGGAAGCCGCAGCAGCGACAACATGACAGGATCTACAATAGAAAAAAATTCTAAACGCAAAAACAACAACAATAACAAGACAGGAACAAATAAAAGTAAAGAGAAAATGTAAAAGAAGAAAAAAAATAACAAAAAAAAAATAAATAAATAAAAAAAACATGGTCGTCGTCGTCATCATCGTCATGTTCAGCTGCCACTTCCGGTTGTCTGCTACCTCATGGTAGACTCCTCATCAACGCCATATTTTTATTTTTTCTTCTTCTTCATATTTTTGCTGCTTGCGCATCTTAAGCGTTATCGTTGACTTCCTCCCACACAATGTCAGCCAAACGACTAACGGCAAACAACGACGACGACGACGACATCATCATTGTTCATTGTGGTCATCGTCGCCATTTTTCTGCGCGACGCGATGCTTTGTGAATACTAAACTAAGCTCATTATTTCATATGCCAAACTAAACTTAATTCAACTAAAACAGCACAAAACAGACAACACGAAGCGCACAAAAGAAGCTGATTTGCTACTGATGCTGCTAACTATAACAACAGTGGCTAGTTAGTTGATGGTTAACACTAAAAAGTTTTTGGAATTCTGAAATTTTATTCGAATTATTCTACATTTCATTCTTATATTTCTATTCAGGATAGCTGTATTAAAAATCTTTTCTTGAACACAAATAGTTACCAAGAACTGTTTTTCAGAAGAATAACTCGTCTCTGATTGAATTATACCGACCTTTTTTTTTGTCTCAACCTGTATACTTCTATGACTCAATCTGCAGTCATTTATTGGGTACATAAATTTATAGCTAGAGCTGCTAAAATATGTGCTTGCGGGCTTTGAATACTATTCCACCTTCTTTGCAAAAATATGTTACAATATAATTTGGTGTCATCAATTAATTAACTGTCTCAACCTGCATACAAATTCAAATTATTTTTTTTGAAAAATATGGCTAAGTAAAAATTTAAAAAAATTGTTTTTTGGTAGCCGGTAATGGGCAACCTTGAGATCTCCCATAAAAATAGGAAATCTGTATGACGAAAAATAAATAAAATAAATTCAAAATGTCAAATTTTTTAAAGTATTTTTTAAGGGATTTTTTAAGGGATTTTTTAAGGGATTTTTTTACGGGATTTTTTAATGGATTTTTAAGAATTATTTGTTAGAATCATAATCTTTGTTGATGGTTTAGTTGGTGTTGACTTTAAGAATTAGGCTAATTGCTAGTTTTAAAACAAAACACTTTCTCTCTAAATTTCAAAACCTTCAGCACTACACTCGAACATGAAAATTGTCCAAGTATTTAGCAAAAAAAAAAGAAAATAATAATCGAAAAAAAAAATAATTTCTCAAATTACAGAGCAACAATAAAAGAATAAAAGAGAACAAAAATCAAACAAGCGAAACATGAACGTAATTAATAAAGGCAAATTAATGCAAACAATACAAATTCATTTTCATGCATTATAAATGTAACTAAATCTACAGCAACAACAACAAGAGCAACTAATACAACTATAAAATAGCTAACTAAATTGCCTCACAAAAAAAAAAAAATAATAATAATAGAGAGAGAGAGAGAGAGACAAAAAAGCCTTATAGTAGTGTTGCAAATAATGCAAATAAAAGATAGAAAAAGATAGTTAGATACAACGGAAAAACTAACGAGGAAATCTACTTAATCACGTTTAATTAAGGTGAGTTTATATTTTTGCGAATTTGTACTGGGGAGGTTATACACATTTTCATCTGTCTGTTTGTCTGTCTGTCTGTCTGCCTGTTCATAGTTAAATACAGTTGTAGTTATTTGTTAGCGACATATTCTCACTAACTTGTATCTAAATACAAAAAATAAAAAAAGAATAAATTGTATCTATGTACATGCAATGTGCACATGCCACGCCATGACTATGTGTAGTGTTGCTTTTTTTTTGAGAGCTTTAGTTGAGATAAATGTACATAAATGCAAATTAGGGTTAAATGTTTTTGCGTGTATATCTTTTCATAAACGACAGACACAAAGATACAAATACATAGAGAACACATAAGATACATTTACATACATAGACAGAGCAGAGCAAAAAAAAAGATGCATAAAAAGCATTAGCTAGTACATGTATAAGGTTACTACTGCTATGTATGTGTATGTATGTGTTGTCATAGTTAGAAGGTTTCTAAATGCTTGCTATTTTTTTTTTTTTTTTTTTTTTTTGTATGTTTGTAGTATAGGTATGTTTAGCTTATTATAATAAGTAAGTACTTGACATTAATGGATTTATTGGATGAACATTTGTCAAGAGTCAAGTGTGTTAACACGCTGGTTTTATTGCACGGATTAGTTATGGTATATATGTATACATACATATATATTATATTTGTCTATATTTCGTTGTATCTGTAAGCTTAATAATGCGAAGGTGTTTCAAAAATGTGCATTAAGAAATATTTATGAGTTATTTGCACTAAGCTAGTATTTGAGAAACCTTTGATATTTTGCTTAAGGCTTTCGTGGGATTTTGTTATATGTTTGTATGTTTGATTTAAATAATGTATACGCCGCAATAAAAATTGATCTATTGATGCGGTTTAAAGCTATTTGTTTATTTATGTATCTTCTAAATATATATTTTATTTATGAATTTTTTATTTATACTATCACATCACAACGCATAAATAACAATTTTCTAGAGAATTTATGTTGCAATATTTTTATTCTTCGACCTAACAATACTTTTGCAGCTTAAGACAATATTAAGCAATAAATTTTCTTAAGTAAATGAAAGTAAGTTCAAAAAAAATTGCTATAGATTCACGTAAATATTTGACAAAAAATAAGATTAGCTTAGAGTTTGTCAAACTATTTTTCAAAATACTCCTAAAATTCTTCAACTAATAGCCTCTTTGCGTGATTAGCGACTGCAACTTGAAAATCGCAGTGTCTGCAAACAGTGACTAAATCACAGTTTGCGAAAAGCAATCAGCGATTATTGAGTGATACACAAAATTTCCGCTAACTGTTTGCAACACCAACACTACAAACCGACTTTGTTTAATTGATTGAAAAATAGAGGACTGCTGTTATTGTGATTTTTTAAATCACTGTGAAAAAATCACCGAAAGAAATTGCAGCTAATATCAGTTGTTGGAAAACTTACTTTCTCATTGGGCACAATAAGCTCTTTTGCCGAAGCATACATTTATGATAAAGCACTATTTTTTCGTGTCGAATCAGTGACAAAGTTCTTCCAAAATTAGCCCAAACAGGCACAAAGCTATTACAATGAATAAAAACGTATAAACCTCTTCATATATTCTTATCTTTTGTCGCTTATGTATTTGTATCTTTTTTTCTTTTTACCACTTTTCCTTTATTGTTGAAATATTCATTAGCATACTTTAAACATAAAAGCGAACCAAAAATGAACTACTTAATAAACCAAATGATGAATGTTTTACACAACAACAAAAAAAATGGCAATAATGAAAAATCTTAATAACAAAAAACAACAACAACAACAAAAAGCTTCAATGTTAATAAGCAAATGATAGTCACACACTCAGTCAGTCTGTCAGTCAGTCAGTAACCATAGCAAAAGTTCATATGACAAATATTTTTCGTAATGAAAGCACACAAGCGAGAAACATAAATGACGACGAGGACATACATAGCATATATGACTTTAAATTGAAAATACAACAAAAAAGGAATGTTCATAACCAAAAAAAAAAAGATGTTAAAAAAAAAGATGTAAAAAAAAAGATGTAAAAAAAAGATGCTAAAAAAAAAAACGAACAAGACAAGAAAAACAAACTTGTCACATCAGAGAGAAGTAAATCTATTTGACTGCACATTGCATATCATACAGTTAATGAAAAATCTAAAAAAAAAAATTACATGTAGGAATGTTAACTGAAAACGAGGCAATAATACGCTCATCAAAAAAAATACTCATAAACTTTTAAGATGTTTACGTCTATTTGGGAATACTATGCGGAAAGCTATTAGAAGCCTTCATCTCTTGAAACGAAATACTAAATCACCATACCAACTTATACTGAATCACAATTCTAACTATCCTTTTGAAAATTGTAATTGATCCGAACTTATTCGATTCAGTTCTTAACCAAATCGAATCTATTCGGTTCATTTTTTACTCGATCAAAACGATTCGGTTCAATTATTAACCCACTCGATACGATTCGACTCATTTCTTAACCGACTCAAATCGATTGGTATCATTTCTTAACCGAGTCAACAATACTCGTCAAAGAAATCGAATAATATCTTAAACGACTTAAATTTATTTGTTTTATTTCTAAACCAACTCGATTCAATTCAATCCATTTTTCAGCCGAGTCAAAACTACTTATCTCGTTTTAACCTAGTTGAATCGAGCGTATTTCAATTTCAATCAATTTGATTCATTTCTTAACCTAGTCAAAACTATTCGTCTCTAGTCTTGACCGAGTCAAAACTACTCGTCTCAATTCTTGACCGATTCAAAAGTATTCGAATTATTTCTTATCCGACTTGATTAATTGGATAATATTTTACCCGAATCAAAACTATTCGTCTTAGTTCTTAACCGAGTTAAACCGATTTGATTCGATTCATTTCTTAACCGAGTTAAAACGATTCGGTTATTTTTTTAAACATTTACTTTTGGTTTAAAGCGAACTACAAGTACTTCTACTGCCTCGAATACCTCATTTCATATGTTACAAACTTTATGAAAAAATAATATAACACAATTTTCTGGTTATGAAGTGTAAAAGAAAAAATTGCAACGCTTGCAGAAATAAAAAACAAACCTGACACACAAATCACAGACAATATCAGACAAATGTACTCAAAAGAAAAAAAAAAAAAAGGAAGAAAAAAAACAAAATGAAAAATTGTTCAAAAAACAAAAATGCAGAGCATAAAATAGCAAAAGCGCTACATGACTTATGCATCTTGACTGTGTTTGACTGCTTTATGTAATCGATATGTCGAACATGGCGCGCAGCTACTACACACGCTTTCGAAACAGAATCAAAAATACTACTAAAGTGCAAAACATTATCAAGATAGATGCTCATTGGTTTGGTCGTTCGTTCGTTCGTTGATTCATATGTACAATTCATTTGCATATTTCGCATACGAAACACGTTGCACTATGTTAAACAAATAGAAGAAGGAGCAGCACAGGACATACATACATACAATCATGCACAGACACATCCTTGAGCGCATATTTTTTGGTATGCTTACAATGTCTATTTGCCTATTTTCCATGCGAGAAAATTGAAAAATACGAAAAAAAAAAAAAAAAAAGCAAGCAAAAATAACAACGAACAAACGAACGAACAAACGAATGAACAAACGATATGGATATGGAAAATTCTAATTAAGCTCGCGCTGCATTAAAATGTCAGACAGCCCAGCCTATACTCTGTATAGTCCTTATAGTGTTTTTTTTTTTTCGGGTTTGTTTAGTATGTGCCATATTTATGATATTTTACATACAAACACAAATATGTGTGAAAAATTTATGCAAATACAGCAGAAACATACATAAAAATTGCAATGGCAAATAAATTGCAATAAAAAAGGACATAATTCAAAAATATGAGAAAAGAATAAAAAAAAATTGTTCGTGATAAACGAAAATGTTATTACTTCGAAATAAATATAACAAAAAATAAAAAATTTATACAAAAAAAAAAAAAATTAATACAAAATTGCTTCAATATAATTCCAATTCTAATATGATTTAAGCTTAAACTTATTGTGAATTATAATTCTGAATTTAAAAATTTAATTATAATTCGAATATAAAAAGAGAGCCAACTTACAATAGCTCCATTATGGTTTAGTACAACACAACTATGTTGGAAATTTATCATAACACCCTCAAGATCCAAAGTAGTAGATATATGTATGTATTCTCCTCTTTATTTTATATATATGATTTCAAAGCACGCTGTATTGTGAGTATATCTAAAAAGAAAAAAAAAAAAAAAGAATGAATGAATGAATAAACAAAAATTAAAATCAGCACAACTACTGCAAATAAATACCAACTGCATATTTTTGGTATTTATTTTATAAACAGCGGCGAAGTGGCTTTAGCTAACAAAAACAGAAAAAAAAAAATACTTAGTACATAAATTTCAAATAAGTCACGTTTCCGACCAAAACAATTTACGGTTTTATGCATGTACTGTGTCTGTGTTTGTGTTTCTGATCGTTCAGTATGTGCCCCTCTATAGATACTATATAAAAACCGATATAACAAAACCAAAAAAACAGATATAGCAACAACAGTTACAACAACAAAAGTCAAGCCTTGGTCTATACATTTCCTATGCAACAACAACGCTGCTAAAGCATGCAGCAATGCATTTACAAAAATATCGCGCATACGACGCGTGGTCCATAGTACTTGCATGTAAACTTTTTATTGTGGTAGCAACAGCAGCAACAGCAGAAGCAGCTTCTGTGGCAACCAAAATATGCAAACACACACACACATACACACACATAACGTACTAAAATAAACACACATCATTGCAACAACAAAAAAAAAAAAAGAAATAAATAAATGTGAAAAAAATAAGAAACTAGCACAAAATATAGATACAAAGTCGTAACAGCATAAAAAATTTATAAATGGTAAATAAAAACAGAAACACTCATCACACACACACAGCTGCTATATATAGTGTACGACGTAACTACAGGCTTCATTGTCCTTTTACAATTTTTCTCACGCTTGCCTCGCGTTTGGCCATAAATTTTAAGCTGATTTGCAGATTATTATCAACAACAAAAAAAAAAAAAACAACAACAGCGACGATGACAAAAACAACAACAACAACAACAATGCTTGCTAGTAGAGCGAGTACGTTGAAAGTTTACTATTTTGTTACTTTTTTGTTGTTGTTGTTCTTGTTTACTAAAATTAAAAATAAAGAAATAGTAAAATATATATTTTTTGGCACATGGAGATATGCAAAAGATTTTTCTATTATTGTTTCTTTTTTTCTTTTCTTTTTTGTTGTTAGTTTTTCAAATGTTATTTTAATGCCCTATACTAGTGTTGCCAAAAAGTGTGATTTTTGAGTTGCAGTGTGATTAAATCACAGTTTAAAAAAAACCACGAAAGTGAAAAAAATCACCGTATTTTTGTTCGAAGAAATCATCAACGCAGGATAACAACTAAAAAATAAATTATTTTTTCTCTTTTTATTGTGAAGTAGTATTGGCACAAAAAAAAATCACTTTCGGTGATTATTTTACAGTATTTGCAATTTCCTTGTTTCTCAGAACATGTTCAGTTATCGCTGATTTTGGTTTATTTCGCGAACGTGCGTGCCTGTTCTGCAATTTAATCACTGTTTGCAGTCACTGCAATTTTCAATTCGCAGTCGCTAGTCACATTTTCCAAAGCGTATATAACTTTCGTTTTGACTGAAGCTATAGCAAACTTGCTGTATATTTTATTTATTTATTTCGCTTCCATTCAGCAGCTGCTTTTGCATTTGATTTATATTTCTATTCTATTTAACAGCAAAACGCTGTGTTAAGCTTAGCTATTTTATGTTTTTAGAGGTTTGTTTTTTTTTCTCTCTATTTTTTTTTTCTAGAATATTTTTGCTGTTATTTTATACAAAAAAAAATTTATTTTTTTTTGCGCGCTTGTCTAAAGTTTAATTGAATAAGTTTTAAGCGGATTTTGGACAAAACTTTTACACAGGTTGTTTGTTTTGTCGTTGTCGTTTTGTTGTTATATGCTGTGACTAAATATTTAATAATAACAAAACATGGCGTATGCATAATATTTAATTGAAAACTAAACACAAAAGCTTTTTGCATAATTTTTAAAAATTTACATAAACTCTAAAACTAAAAAATAAATGCATTATGCATTAAAAATGTTCTAAATAAACTTTTTTTTTACTCGAAATAATTTACTATCGAAAAAAATATATGCAACATGTTCACTTTTAGAGTCGATTACAATTTATAATATCAACAAATTCCGGTTTCAGCGAAGCACCGCCCACTAAAAATCCATCAATATCAGGCATTTTTGTTAAAACAAGCGCATTCTCTGCATTCACAGAGCCACCATATATTATGCGAATATTTTCAGCAATTACTGGTTTAAGATTTTTCTTTATCCAGCCACGTATAAATTCATGTATTTCTTGTGCCTGTTCTGGTGTTGCTGTCTGTCCGGTGCCAATAGCCCAAATTGGTTCGTAGGCAATGACGACATTATGCCAATTACGTACTTTTTTTGCCATTTCACATAATTGAAACGACAGCACAGATTTCGTGTCATCTGCATCACGTTGTTCAAGTGTCTCACCAATACAGGCAATGACACTTAATTCTTCTTGTAGTGCATGTTCCATTTTTTCGGCAATAAAAATATCATCTTCTTTAAATAATTGTCTTCGTTCGGAATGTCCCAGTATAACCCAATGTATATTAACATCTTTTAACATTGCCGGTGATATTTCGCCAGTGAATGCACCTTTTGCTTCTTTATAGGCATTTTGTCCAGCCACATGTATTTCACAGGGCAGTAAATTGCGTGCCATCATTAAAAATATCGATGGCACACCGATGACAACTTCGGTATTTGGATCGAGATTACTGTGACTTAAAAATTTACATAGATCGCATATGGTGCGTTGGTCACCGTTCATTTTCCAATTGCCACCAACTAGAAATCGGCGTTTCGGTTCATCTTCCATTTTTTTTTTGTTTGGTTTTATTTGTTTAACAGAAATTTAGAAGAGAATTATCCAAAAAAAAAAAAAAAAAAAAAAGAGAAAAATAGAAGAAAAAGTAAATACAAAGAAATGATTTTTAAATCAAAGTTGTAAAAGTTTAGTTAAGATCAAGAGATTCCAGGCATGGGATGGCGTAAGAAAGGATTTCAGAAATGAAAAAAATAGAGCAAAAAAATTTTAAACTTATATTGAGCTGAACCCTCTTGAGGCACCCTATACTAAGTTATTTACCTATAGCAACATTCTTGAAAACATTCTAGTATTAAGATCAAAACATTACAGATTTTATATGGAAACTACGGCCCCCTTTTCTTCTGAACTGGTCTCCATACGAACCTACTTAAAATTATAGACCTGTAAATATAAAACTGGTTTCTTTCATATCCTGTAAATTTGAAATTCCATAAGACCTGAGCTAGATTGGACACATATTATATGTGGAGACCAAAATAAAACTCAACAAATGCAGGACTTTTTGTAGAAAGGACAGACGGACATAATTAAATCAACTCAAATTTTAAACGCTGATCAAGAATATGCTTTATAGGCTCTGTCATGCGTTCTTTTGGCTTGAATCAGGATCCACGGGACAAAATGCGTGATAGGCGATATTGGTATCAAACATTTTGTCGAGCGCATAACTCTGTTACAGAATATCTTGTAGTTCAGCTAACTTGATTGCAGCTTTCATTTTAGTTTTAATTTTCTGTATGCAAGACACAACTGAGGACATGTCAGTGAACGTACCAATCAAATAGTCATGTAGTGAACTGCAATTCGCAAATTATCCAAAGTTGTTCGCTATCTTTTATCAAAAATTTGCTTAATTGTTTAATATTTCATAGCATTAAAGTTTTACCAAAATCTTTTGTTAATATCTTTTAAAATGCTACATTTTTGCATAAGTCCTCAACTGGGTCGCTCAATTTGTGACAATAAAAATTTTACAGCAGCCATAACGCTTTAACACACACCTTCGAATATATTACGAGTATTGTACGTATGTGTGTATGCAGCAGTATCAGAACAACTCATAAAACAGTCAGTCATACTATATATCCACTCGATAGTGGGTACTTTTCCATAAATAACTTTATTATATTGATAAAGTAATATAATTACATATACGCAGCGCTTGTAGGGCTTCTACGGTTGCTACTGTTGCTACCGCATCTGACAACAACGACAACAAAAGAACATCAACGGCAACATAGGTTACACACTGTAAGTGTAGTAAGAGTACAAATATATAAAAATTTAAATATACATACGCGTGATAAGGAAGGACACGACGGAAATGAAGTCGTAAATGTAAAATGCCACTTGTCTGATGCACAGCAACAACTACGACGTACGTATTACCTTGAAGTAAGCAGTTGCCAACGCGATTTATTTTTATAGCTACTTATAACAGCTGCTGCTGCTGCTTCGATAGTTTTGCGACCTCAGAGGCTGCCACTGCCATTGATGTTTCTTGCCACTGAGTGAGTGAGTGTCTTGGAAGCTGGCAGTTTATGTTGTATGCATGCAAGCAATGGTCATACGGTCGGTTGGACTATGACGAAAAGAACGACGATGTTGGTTGCTTTGCTGTTGTGCGCGCTACAAACGCAAGTGCTTTGTTGCATGTATTTACCTCTTTATGTATAAGAGTAGTAGTTGTAGTATTATATGCATTTAACTCAAAGGTAAAAAGCAAAAGCGAAGGACTTCACCTTGTGAACCATGTTCACCTCAACCGTTTTTTTTTTCTTCTGGTTTTCTTTTTTTTTTTTTTTGCTTTTTTCAAGCAAGCGAAATGTAATTTCATGCAACACAAGTTTTTAATTAAATTTCATGTTTGTGTGTGTGTGTTTGTAAGTTGCACTTCTTTGCTTTCGCCGTTGTACTATATAAGTGCTTTTTAGCATGCAATCTCACATATAGTACAACACCAATACAGCAAACAGGCAGTCAAGCAACATGCAGCAGCAGCCTTAATGCGTCTTTCAAGTGCCACAAGCAAAACCAAAACGACACAAGACCAGTTGACATAAACCAAGCAAATAACATGAAGCAACATGGTACCAAGTAGACGCCGCAACAGCAGCAGTAGCAAAAGCAACACAGCTAAAAGAATCATCATCGTCGTCGTCACATAATTTTATTAAGTTTTTATAGTAAAAAGCAGCTGTTTTGCAGCCAACAGCTTCACCTTCTGTTGCTTCTCCTTCTTGCAAGCTGCATAATTTTTTAATTATGCACTTAAAGCAATTTAGCATTTTACTAAGTGAGGCAAGCAGCCAGCAGCAGCCATAACATTGCTGTTTGTTACAAAATACCGAGTAAAGCATCCATAGCATGCGTAATTGTTCGCTCATAAAATAAAATGAAAATAATATTTTCTTTTATCACTCTATTTTTTAAAAAAAGGACATGAAACAAGAACAACAACAACAGCAACAACAAAGCTTATATAACAAAAGTAAATTCCAAATCTGCTCAACAACGTTGCGCAAATATTTACAACACTTTTTCACTTACACACACACACACATACAGCCACGCCCACATTTGTCGTTGTATTTTTACACTTATTCACTCACCCTGACACACACATACATACACCACTCTTGCAGCTACTTTCATAGCAGCAGCAACAGCAACAGCATCTCTCACCGTGTCAACAAAATGCTCAATATTTAATTAAGTTACTCATACGCCACTTGGTGCAAATATTCTTATAAGAAAACCAACCAACTAAGTGCGATGACAATATATAATGTAATGGGTGTTTGTTTAGTGGATACTTATGTTTTCTTGTTATTGTTGTTGTTGTTGCTGTTGTGTAGTACGTGTTATTTACCAAGACGTGTTGCTGTTTTTATTATATTTTTTTTTTTTTAGTAATTGTTATTTGGTTTATATTTTTATTTTATATTTATAACTTTACTTCTTGGTGCAATTTCATGTTAAAAGTTTTAAATGGATTCTTTGAACTTTCTTGAATTTTTCGTATTAAACAGAAAAATTATTTGTTACAAATTTGTCGTTTGATTTTAAAAATGATACTAGAGTTATCCAGTGTTCGACCATTAACTTGAAAATGATCAACAACAAAAAATCTCGAATCACTTTTTTATTCATTCATTCTATCTCTCTCTCTATCTTTCTTTCTCTGTGAAAACGTTGTGTATGTGCATGATTATTCGAGGCCTGCAAGAGTCAAAATTGAAAAGTAAATTGTGTAAGAGAAAATATAATATGTGCAATGCGAAATGAATGAGTGAGGTACACAGCAAAAATTCAGTTGTACTTACTGTGTACTCTCTCTCTCTCTCTCTCTCTCTCTCTCTTGTCTGTGCAATGCGAAATGAGTGACTGTTGTACACAGCAAATATTCAGTTGCATTCACTGTATACTTATTGTGCTGTACTATTTTGCTTTAATCTTCGAGTGTAATTCTTGTTATGGTGTGGTACACAGCAAACATTCAGTTGTACTTACTGTGTACTCCCTTTCTTTTTCTCTTTCTCTCTCTTTTTCTCTCCTCTCTCTGTCTCAATTAAATGTGTACAATATGTGCAATGCGAAATGAGTGACTGTTGTGCTTATTTTCATCTCTGAATGCATTATAATTTAACTATAATTCCACATAATCCACAAGTTACTCAAACACCCTTTTTTTATTTTAATAATAAAAAAAAAAAAAAAATGGTTTCTTGACTTTCTATTATCTGCTAACAAGTATCCAAAATTCTTTTAAAATTTATGTACAAAAAATGTAAAAATTTTCTATCTTTATTAGTGTTGATAAATGCGACGAATTGAGTAAAGGGAGAAATAAAAACAGAGACACAAAAGAAAAAAAAAACAAAAAAACTCTAAAGATAAACTTCAACTCAATAAAATCAACTTTAAAAGATTAATTTCCGCCACTTAAGTCAATCGTTTTTCTTGCTTTATGCGCGCTCGCTCGCTCGCTCCGTTTCGCTTTTCCAACTTCTTGCTCCATTATCAGTGTTGTGAAATGTTGCAATGATTAATGTGACAAATCTACGTTACACCCAAGAAGCACTAATCAAATTTAATGCTTATATAACCCTCCAACTACAATTTAACTTCAAGTCAAGCGTTCAGTTCAGCGACCACTAACAATATATCATGTCATCTCATGCTCATTAATCAAATTGAATGCATTTTGAAAATTAGTTGAAACAAAAAGAAAATAAAAACAAAGGAATATATATTCAATATAGCTAATTAATTAAGAGTAACACCTGCACACACATTTTCTTAAGACTTGAATCAATTACATATTTCTATTTACTCACTTTTCTTATTTTTTTTATGGTTGAATTTGTTGGTTTTGTTCTTTACATTCTAAAAGCCAAAGTGCCATAAATCCAAAGTTTAAACAATTTCAATTTCCGGTAAACAATAAACAAACAAAAAAAGAAACAAACAGGCAAACAATAAACGACGGAAGTTGCAATGAAAACTGCAATAGTTGGCAGAAAGAGAGAAAATAAAATAAAAAAAAATGAAAATGAAACAGAAAAAGTGCTAAAGATGAAAACACATAAAAAGCAAATAAGTGACAGAAGCAAGCGATTGGAGTGAGTAAATGTAGTAAAGTTTTCTACGATAGTTAGAAACGATGCAATCATTGAAAATAAACTGAAAGCAAATAACTAAGCAGCAAACAAGTACACTGCTGCTGTTGCTGCTGTTTTACTCAACTCGTTCGTCGTAGCAAATAAGTACAATTTTATTTGGTTGCTTCAACACTTCTACTGACTTGGTTGTTTTTTTTTTTTTTTTTTTTTTTTTTCGTTTTTCAACACTTAAAGTGTCATTTGCACATATGATCAAAATAAAAAAGACCATATAAACACGCGACCCAAAGCATGCAAAAGCCAAGGATTGCAAAGGACAATCTCTTTTTCGCTCACTGTCAGTCAGTCTCTGTTGTTGCAGTAGTCAGTGAAAATGCAATCAAGCATTTCAAACGAAGAAATTGTTGAAAATTTTGTAGTGTTGCACAGTAGATATACATATGTACATAATATTACAGTACAGTAAAACGTAAACTGATATAAAACCGAAAACGAGCTTTATACAAGCGTTTTCGAGTAGAGTTGTTGAACAAAAAAAAAAATAATAATAATATAAATAAAAACAAGAAAGAACACTCAAGTCAAGTAAGCTCGACTGCAAGATACACTCTACCCAATCTTTATGTAGCTCAAGTTGAGTCCTATCTTTAAAATAAACCTTAACCTTTGCAAACTTTAAAAAAAAAAAAAAAAAAAACTCATAATTTTGGGATAGTTTTGTATGGGGGGTTCCCCTTAAAAGAGCACTTGACGGGTTAGGAGAGTCTACGTTTTAAATATGGTAGCTCTATAATTTATAGACTCTGAGATAATCGTTTTTATGCGGCAGACAGCATGTTAGACCTTCAGACAGAGAGACAGACAGAAATAACTAGCTCGTGCTGATCAAGAATATATGCACATACTTTATAGGTTCTACAATGTCTCCTTTGATACGTTACAAACTTTCTGACAAAATGATAATAACCTCCACCCTATTTGTGACGGGTATAAAAATATAGTAAGTGCAAAAGAGATTGTGATATACAACAGCTGGCGACTTGAAGAGTGTATTTCAGCATTGCAAAAGTGTCAATTGACAATGAAACCGAAATGCGATGCGACAGCAAACCTTAAGCCGCATTCGACGACCTCCATTATATATGATTGTATACAGCAAAAATACACAGACACACACACACACACACACAGTAGCAACAGCAGTCAATTTCTTACTCATCAAAGTCAACACCTACGCTCGTTTTGGTACAAGTGTTACGTTTTAAAATACACTGAAAAAAAAATTGTATTAAGTTATAATTTTGTTTAAGATATTTTAAAAGTTAATATATTTTTTTTTAATGGACTTCTGAAAATATCTTTAATTATTTATATATTCCTGGCACAACTCTGTTAACGACAAAACTGTCGTCTACAAGCTTATTTTCGCCTCAAAAACATATTCCAATACAAATCTCTGCTTTCTTAATTATTTGCAGCTGTATTTGAAATTCAAAATTATAATACCAATTTTTAAAGAGAACCAATTTTCATAATTAGTGCCAAATATCTGCAACAACTTGCTAACAATTTCGTTTTTAATGCATAAATACCTACTTAATTTATAACTCATTTTCAAAAGTCAAACTTTCAATGTTTTGAACTTCATCAAAGGCACAGCCAACACTCTTACTCGCTTTGGTATACGCAATGACCAACCACTTAAAACTTTATACAGAGTCACAGTAAATTTAAACTAAAGTGTTACATAAATTTCGCTTAATTTCAAGATGAGAAATACAGAAGCCAAAAAAAAAAAACGGAAACCTTTTATAGCAAAGTGTTTGCGTGTTGTTGTGCTAGTTAGTTGCTGCTGTTGCTGCTACACAGCTGTCCTCATTCTCAAAACATTTACACTTAAATTGGCAACGACAGCAGCAGCAGCTGTAGGAGCAGCAGGAGCTGTAGTAGAAGCAGCAAGTATTTCCCTAAGGCTTTGCCGGTTCTTTAATAAAATTCATTAAATGCCTTAGCGCTTATCTTCAAAATAATGAATTTTATGAGTTTATATAGATGTGTGTGTGTGTGTGTCTGTGTGTGTGCGCTTGCTTGGTTGCTTACTTCCTTATGTCCGTCTGTCCGTTTGTCTATTTGCTTAAGTATCTATCTGGTCTGTCTGTGTGTCCGTCTGTCTATCTCTTTTCTTTTTCTATGTGGCTAAAAACTTTTACAAGTCTCTTGAGTAAATTTAGAAATTTATAGTTATTTAAAAATTCATGTACAGACAGACAGACAGACGAACGACATTTGCCTTTATCAAGTTTAAACTAGATACTTTTATTTTATTTTATTTTCTATTTTTGTGGTTATAGCATAAAAAATATTATGAGCCAAATAGTAAATATGAATAAATTATGTTTAGACCAAAAATAGAAGTTAGCAACATGTTTATATGTGTATGTGTATTCTCTCTTTTGACTACTTGAATCAAGTTTAAGACAAAAGCACTACTATCTTTCAAACAATGAGAATAATAACATAATTGCTACGTACATACATATGTATCTGACCAAGTTGAACAACATAAATTGAAATTGACCCAAAGCTCAACATTATTATTATTATTATTATTATTCTGCTGTTGACAACTTCTTTGCTATGTAAAATTTAAGTTGGTTATTGCCTTTGCAGATTCAGGTGTTCAGGCGTCTATATACACGAAGATATGTCTGGAAGTGAACTGCTCTGTAGCTCGAAGATAACTCTATGTTAAGTAGTCTCTCCAACTGTCGTGTTTATGTCTTTGTGTCAAAATATGCGTTTCCAATTTAAATTCTGCAGACAGACGGCGCGTACAGACAGACAGACGGACAAACAGATAGGCTAGCAGATGGGCAGACAAAGTGTCATAATTGTATGCAACCAAATAAGCTGCTCACTATAAAATCATCAACCATTGTATTTGTTAATAAATATTTAATAATATTTTATGAGCAAAAGACATTATTTTGATTAAGATTTGTTTTTGTAACACAAATATTTAATATGCAGTTTGTAAAATTTTAGTTTTATCATTTCTCATTTGTCGTCGTCGTCGTCGTCGTTAGGCAAAACTTTCATTTTGGTATATTTACACAATTTAATTGCAAGTGTTCATTCGTTCGTTAGTTCGTTCGTTGTTCTTACAAATTTGGCATTGTTTCAATTTGGTTTTTTTGGTTTATTTTGAATTTTAATTGGAAATTTGCATATACATTGTTGAAATAATACTACAGATCTGCAGACACAGTGGGGCATTTGTACAAAAAAAAGCAACAACAAAAAACAATCATTGTTCGAATAAACCCTTTGATTTATCACCAAAAATATAGATAGAAGTGACCAAGGAGAAAGAAAAGCGTTTCTCCTTTTTCGCTAATCAATCTTCTCTCCATGTTTGGGTCTGAAATGATCAAAGCTTACCTGTGCATATAAGAAAAAAACATAGTCTGATGGCGAAGACAAGCCCCAACCAGCGACTCGAGTTGTCATCGTCCAAACTGTTTCAGATCCGCTAGACCTTAGTGCTGGAACACTCTGCCGTAGCTTTTTTAGTGTGTATATGACCCAATGTTACGTAATAGCAACTGTTAATCTCGCACAATCGTTACAAATCCATTCTCTATGGCCAACTATACACATTTTGACATCTTCTGTAAGTTTAAATGATTTTCTTAAGAGCAATTGACTGGGTTTCATTCATCTTGCCAATCTACCAAGAATTTCCGTCTGAAAATATAACAAAGATAAAAAAAATATAAATTTTTTAAAGTATATTTTTAATATTCAATTATTATTTTTTTAAATTTTTTTATATTTCTGTCCCACTGTGCCTATGAGCCAATATGTTTTTAGGTTTATGCAAAATGTAAAATTGAAATACCACAAAGCTTTTGATATTTTGCAAAATATTTTCAAGTTTGTGGTTGCAATAAATTTAAAAGAGAAATAATAATTATATTTAAAATAAATTTAATGTAAAGTAGCTGACCAGATAGATGGACAGACACACAGACAGAGGGACAGACAGATAGACGGTATGGTACACCTTCTTCTCTACCGTTTGGATATTAAATCAATAAATATGTAAATGTGACATTAAAGTATCATTCTGAGTAGAAAACTTTACTTTTTTTAAAGCTTTAACGTTAACTTAAGTTTGGAAAAAAATAGGAACAAAAAAAGATTTTATGTAGTAACCCATATGTAACTATTATATGGCTTACTTCACCCACTCACACATTTTTTGGAGACAAAATCGAAATCTACACAAAAATATTTAACAAAGAGCCGATACGTAGCTTAATTCGCTTATAAAGTTAAGTAGTTAACTTGTGTGTGATTTAATTAACTGGCTCACAACGCCCCATCTTTTTTAAAAATCTATGTTAAAATCTATTTAAAATCTAACAGCAACATCAATTGAAGAGCTCTCAAATGACATGTAATATAATTAAGAACAATGCTATACGATGATATTATGTCAAAACTCCTAAAACACACCTGGAACACAACAAACGCTCAAAATCTGTTCAAAACTTATCGCGCAATTACTATAAAAAATTCACATTTAAAACAAAAATCCTGTTAAAACCTTTTTTTATCTGTTTTATAAGTACTATTTTAAAGGCACTTAAATCCTTTTATAAACCACGTATAAATTATGCAAAAAGCGTGAAAAAAAGGATTTATTTCTAAAAACACACAGAGGGAGAGAGAGAGAGAGAGAGAAATATATCCCATTCAGAATACAGCAAACTAATCTATGAAACTTAACACTTTCAAAATGAAATATCTGATGGAAGGCGATGGGCAATAGCATTTGCTAAACTCATTTTACGTAATGCAAACACGACGCTGAGTTTTATAGTAGAATTTTTATATATATAGTATACCTACACATGTTTGTATGTATGTATGTGTGTCTGTTAAATTCAATACAAACCCAGGCAAAATGCCAACAGGCTCATATACACTTATTTGACCCATTATCCCATTGGCCTAAATAACGTTGAGAACATTTAACAAATTACGGTCGACACAAGCCGAGATGCTGTGTACTACTGCGCCGCTGTAAATGCGTTTAAGGCAACTGAAAAATTTATATAAAACGTGATAGTTACCTAAAAGTACCTATTGCCAACGGTGAAGTATTTTATTGTATTTATTTGAAACATTTTTTGGCAACAAAACAAACAAACAAATAAACAAAAAAAAAAGAATTTAAGTTTTCAGTTTAGTTGAGTTTTAGTTCAATTTGTGTTGTGTGTTGAGTGAGTGTAAATAGCAATAGGAGCAGCAGCATCAGCATCAGCTGAATTGAAAGGACCTTGTACACAAAATACATTATAAACGTGTATGAAGTCAAGAGTTTTTGCTTTTGTAGACAGACAAAAGCTTGAGCTACTTTTTAGGTCAATAAACTTCATCAGTTGTTGGCAATAAAAACAAAACAAAACGAAACGAAATGAAACGAACGAAATAAAAAGCAGTAAAGGAGCGAATTGTGCTGCGATAAAAATGACAGCTGTACAAAAGATAAGAAATTCGCTTTGCAGCCATTTTGTACTATTTTATATTGCATGACCGGGATTGTTTTTCTCGTTTATACTCTGCTCCATTCTCTATGCTCTTGGGTAGAAGGTGTAGCATGAAATGTGGTAATTTAGTTTGACTACTATGCCACCAGCCAATGATACAGGAAATGGACAGTTGAATGGAATTCTTTTTTTTTTTTTTGTGTGTGTTGCTTTCTTTCATTTATTTATTTTTTTATATACACCCACTTAATGTCACTACAACGCTTTGTGTAATAAAATATTGTAAATATTTGCTGTAAATTATTGTCGTAAATGGTGTGACTAAGACAAAGTTTTTATACGCTTTATATATGTGCTAATAAATTTTGCAAAACTTTGATTTATAATGTTTGGAGAATGGTCTAGTAGGTGAGTTTGCATTGATTAAAGGGCAGACCAATTTGAACTTTATTGTAATTTTGTGTTTTTTTTTTTCTATAGATACCAAAACGATTGTTTATAATAAAAGAACGATTGTTCATGATATAAGAACCATTGTTCATGATATAAGTACAATTGTTCTAGAGACATGAAGAATTGTTATTGATCTAAGAATAATAGTGAGTTCGTGATACAGAAAAACAAAAGTTATTGAAATGAAAACTCGATCCTGATATAAGAACGATAGTTATTGCTATAAGAACAATATTTTTTAAGAAGTTTTTGAAAAGAGGTGTTTAAAGAAGAGTTCTTGATCCAAAATAATAGTTCATGGTACAAAACAATAGTTTTTGATAAAATAATTATAGTTTTTGATACAAAACAATAGCTCTTGGTACAAAACAGTAGTTTTTGGAAAACATCAATAGTTTTTGATGCAATAACAAAAATGTTTGATACATGAATAATAGTTCTTGATACATGAATAATAGTTCTTGAGACATGGACAATAGTTCTTCTTACTATATTATTTTTTTTTGACACAAAAGAACAATAGTAGTTGATGCAAGAAAAAAAGTTCATGATACAAGAACAATAGTTCATGATACTATAACAATATTTTTAATACAAAAAATATGGTTTTTGATACAAACACTTTTGATTTTGATAAAAAAAGTGGTGTTTTTGATACATAACCTTTTGTTCTTGATACATGAACAATTGTTCATGATACCCGAACGATTGTTTGGCTACTCATGACACATTTAAATGAAAACAAATGTCGTAAATGTTCCCATAATGCTTCCATTTTATAGCATATGACAATTAGTTCAGGTTTTTCATGATAAAATCAAAACATATTTAATTTATATAATTAAGTACTTAATTTCCATTAAATATAACTGATTGTCATAAACATTAAAACCAAAGTTTTATTATTTATTTTCCATGGTAATATCATCGAAATCTATTTTTATGATTGAAATAAAATTTAACTGCGCACATCACCAACATCAACTCAATCATTATAGTATGTACAAAATGTGCTCATTACATGATGCAAACATTTAATTTTAATTTGTTTATAGCAAAAGTAAATTGACAGTGATTAACGTATGAAATGCAACGCAGAAAATATAAAGTATACGACATGTAAAACAATGACAGACAGCGACACAATACAAACGAAGTAAAACCCAATATAAGGAAAACAATAACATCGAAAAATCACAATGCTTCAGATTGTGTTTACTATATAAGTAATATTAAATATTATAAATATCATTATACTATATCAAGTGTAAGAATAAAAATTATATTACGACGTATACGTAATTTCTGTATATGTAAGAGCAACAACTGACGACGACGATGATGATAATGACGATTATGATGATGGCAACAAGAGACAACACAAGAGACGTTTGCGATGACAGCGGTGGCTTTAGCGGTGGCAGATTTTTTGGTTTTGGCATACGTGCCAAGAAATTTCATATGCACACACAAACACAGATACATATC
Organism: Leucophenga varia; assembly: GCA_018903435.1. Taxonomy (NCBI): domain Eukaryota; kingdom Metazoa; phylum Arthropoda; class Insecta; order Diptera; family Drosophilidae; genus Leucophenga; species Leucophenga varia. The sequence continues at coordinate 6,422,835 of JAEIFJ010001870.1, forward strand.
ACACACACACACGCACTGAATGCACAGAGACTAATTGTGGCATAAATAGCGTACCGAAAACTTGTTGCACACAAGTAAATCTGTCTTTCTATTTGTATGTCTGTCTGTCTGTCTGTCTCTCTGTCTTAAAGGCATTATTGAGGTACCAACAACAAATGCTGCGGTACAATGCAATGTAATGCTGCGTTGTGGCAAAGTCTCGCTCGCTGTTCGCTGCTATGTTGTGATTTGTATGCCTACGCGAGAATTGCATTAGCTTGCCACTTTCAACGCCACAACTTAGTACTTAAATTAAAGAAGAAGAAGACGTCGACAACAACAAAAACAACGTAGACAGACAACTTTGATATTCGAACGCTTTTGCCTTTACTCAATTGTCACATTTTGCAATAAATTGTGTGCGCTTGTCTTACTACTTGCCCTGTGTGTGGGGGCTTTGAAATATATTATGAATTGAATTGAGACATAACGTAAAGATGCCGTGCTGCGACATAAGCAACGTGCGCAGGCAAGAACTTTTTACTTTGTGTACATAGAGGCTAATAAAATAAATAGACAAACAGTTCAAGACTTTTCGACAGCGACAACATTGAATGACAGCAGCAGTAGCAGCAGCAGCAAAAACTATATAAATATTGAATTTTTGCTAATGGCACTTCTGGCACGAGTATTATTTACAATACATAATGGTATTCTTATCTACTCTACCCCTCGCCTTCCTCCTCCTACTCTATAGTATCGTCGTTGCACTTTGAAATAGTTTATAAATTAGAGAAAAAAAACAAAAAATAAATGCATTTAAATGTCATTGCATGTCACATCGGCATTATATTGTGCTTTATAAATGCAATACTAAATGTCGGAGGACAGTCATTAAGTGACATTTAAAAAGATAAACTTTCTAGATAGCAACGAAAGAGGTTATTATCAGTTTTTGTGTTTATTTAATGTGCTGAGAGTTTGGTATTTAGCATTTATTTTACAAATTGTCTTAGCAGTTTTTCTTACACCAATTCCAATCTGTGTCCTTTGGATTAATAAAAATAACAACAAATTTTAAAAACTTTGAGTAATGTTGGGTAGTGTTAAATAATGTCGTACCTTATTCATTGATATTTGGTGTTTTTGATACTTAAACATTGCTTCAGTCACTTTAAATATTGAATTGAGAAAAAAATGATTGTTCTTAATGCAAGGATAATTGTTCTTGATGTTAGCATGTAAGTTCTCGATATAAAATTGTTTATGATATAAGTGTACTAGTTCTTGCTACAAATACAATAGTTCTTGATACAAGAACAATAGTTCATGATACTAGAACAATAGCTCATGATACAAGAACAATAGTTCATGATACAAGAACACTAGTTCACAAGCAAAAAGTTCTTCAACCAGAAAAATAGTTAATTTTACAATACCAAAGTTTATAATACATGAAAAACAGTTCTCTCTTGATAAGAGTTCAATAGTTCATGATCCTAGAACAATAGTTCATGATACAAAAACAAAAGTTCATGATACAAGAACAATAGTTCATAATACATGAACAATAGTTCATGATGCACGAACAATAGCTCACAAGCAAAATGTTCTTGAACCAGACAAATAGTTCTAATTAAAAAACAAAAGTTTTTAATACATGAAAAATTGTTCTCTCTTGATAAGAGCTCAATAGTTCTTGATACAAGTGCAATAGTTCATGATACATGTACAATAAAATTATATATAAACCCTCGCTCGCTAGCTGCGCTCTCATATTTTGTTATGCTTGCCTAATTTAATAATAAACACAAAGACCACTTTATTTTTAGATTTCAATGTATCGCTACTTCTTTTCTTTTCATTTTTTTGTTTAATAATAAAAGCATTCCATTGGGCGCATAGAGTACACAACAAGAACAAACGAAACCCCTAAAGAGTGACGAAGAGAATGAAAAAGACAATAATTGCACGGCAAAACTATCGCACATAGTTTGCCATTCATGATGATAGATGACGTTCACCCAAAAGAGAAGAATAATAAAGTTTTGCTGCTGCTACATTTCAAAACCAAAGCCATATACACACACACACACACACACACACACACTCACGCCATAATCAGCTTTGCTGTTGGCAACATTGAAAATGATGACGAAGGTTGTTGTTATTGTTGTTGTTGCTTGCTCTTGCCTGCTGCATATAAATGGAAAACCATTTACTCGAGTTATGACGTGCTGAGTGAAGCCTTTTCTAAACACTAAAACAATTTTCTAGCACAGAAGGCTTTATTAATAAATATTTTTTTCTTTTTGTTTTTTGAAAAAAAAAAACACAAAAACGACAAAAAACAAGCAGCTTGAAGGATGCAATGGCAACGGCAACCAAAGTATGTATTGACATTTCAATTAATTATAAGTGTAAAAGCTTTGACCTTTGCATAAAACTGCCAAACTATGAGTTACGAAGAAAGGGAGTAAGTAGTACTCGTAGTGTAGTTTGTGACAAAAGATTTTTTTTTTTTCGGATGAAAATTAAAATTGTTGTTGCTGTGATGAGATAGCAACAATAGCAGCAGCAGCAGCACAAGATGCGCGCGTGTGCACTTACGTTATACGTCCTATGTACGTAAATTCATTGTGTACAAAGTTAATATAAACTTTGACCTTTTGAAACGTGGCGCACCACAAAAAAAAAAAAAAAAGAAACAATTTCATCAAGCGTAAAAAGCTGCGTAGCACATTGTGTAGTGCATGATTGACTTATATTGTTGCTGACGTCTAAAAAACTGCTTTTGACTGACGGACTGACTGACTGAGTGATTCACTGACTGACGTTTATCAAAGGAGTCAAGCGGAAATTGCTGTTGTTTTCTTTACTTTTATATTTGCATATATTCACTTCCTGTTCATTTCTTTATTATTTTCTTGAATTGCTTTTTCTTTTAGCTTTTAATATTGTAATATTTGCATTATAAGATGCGTTAAAAATAAAAAAATAACAATAAAATAACGCATTGCAAAGCAAAAAGAAAATTCAATGTTTATTTAATAGCGGCTTTAGTTAGACTTCATGTCAACGGGGCGTATAAAAACGCAACTTAAATAAATATTTAATTAAAACAAGAGTAGTTCGAAAAGTTTTTTTTGGTTATATTATGAATTGAAGTCTATAAGATTAACAATTTATAAAAATAAACCAACAAACCAGTCGTATTAAAAATATACAAAATTAATTTAGCTATTAAAAATTCAACCTTTTATAATTTTTTAAAACTGTAGTAGCTTAGCATTTAGCTAAAAATGCGTTGATACCAGTTCAGTAGGTATCGATATTTGTACTCGAAATGTTAAATTAGCTAACTAGTATGCCCTCACTTAAGGGTTTTAATGAATATAACTAGTACTGAATCCCCTCCACTTAAGGGATTTATATGAACAACTTTGCCAATTCATTTTGTAAAACTGAGTTATTTTCGACATTGAAAATGTATTGATAATATTCGCACTTTTCGGCGATAAGTATCGATAATATCGATATTTGTCGAAGATGAGTATCGATAATATCGATACTTGTCGGCGATGAGTTTCGATACTTGTCGGCGATGAGTATCGATACTTGTGAGATGAGATCGATACTTGTCGGAGATGAGTATCGATTTGTCGGAGATGAGTATCGATAATATCGACAATCATTGATAAAATCTATAATATCGAAACTTATCGGCGATGAGTATCGTTAACATCGATACTTATGGGCGATTAGTATCGATAATATCGATACTTGTCGGCGATGAGTGTCGATAATATCAAAATTTCGAAAACTTTACTTTCTGGACTTTTGACTTCAACTTACTTGATGCGAATCAAAATTCCAAAGTTGTACAACATTTTCCAACTAAAATTTTTGTTCATTTATTCAGTAAACTGTTATATTCTGTTATATAAACAGCTGATAACTTAAATGTGCTTGTATTTTTGTGAACTTTGTTTAACTTTTTCTTTCAGAATTAGATTTTTGGTTTTAAGGAGTAACATTTCAAAAAAAAAAATGTGTTTTGATATTTTCCGCAAAGCCGTTGTATGACGTATCTGAAAAGAAAAAAAAAAGTTTAATGCATCAAACATCATTTTAAAGGTTTTCATGCTAATCTTTATGTTTTTAAAACTTTCAAAACCTCACTTAAGAAACACGCAGCATATGCAATATTTTCTGCTGATGTTAAGAACAAACTCTGTGTGACAGGGTTTTGCTCTTAAGACACATACTTCTTATAACCTGTTTACATACCTTTATGCATTGTACATATTTTTTATTTTAATACATACTAAGTTACAAAAGTTTGTTATATTTAACATAAAACAACTTTATGCAAATCTATACAAAAGTCTAAACGACAAATGCTACTAAACCCACTTACTTACATTTTAGAAAATCGTGTACTCGAAAAAAAAGAAATGCTAAAGCGAAATAGAAAAAAATAAAAAAATAAAAATAAACTCAACATAGCGAGAAAAACGAGAGTGAAAAAAAATCATACTTGTACTACTCATATATGAGGGCAGAAGAATAAAAGAAACAAAATAATAAAAAAAAAAAAAAAAATCGAGCTTTATGGCACACATAACACTTGACTTTATTCCGCTGCTGCACACACTTACACACCAACACACACACACACACGCACAGCTACAAAAGCAGCCTAATAGTATGCGTACATATACATACACATACTACATAAGATTACGTTTAACTTTGCATACATGCGTCTGTATCTCTGCGTGAGTGTGTGTCGTGTATGTGTGTTGGTGCGCTCAAAAAAAATCCAATCAACATAACGAGCTACAAGCGGCTGAAAATCTAAAAAGCAAAAAAGCAGATATAAAAGGATCAAATAGAAAAAAAAAAAAAGGACGAGCAAGCAACAAAAAAAAAAAAATCATATACAAGAGTAAAGCTCTCAACACGCTTTCAACTGTGTGTTGCTGCACTGTGCAAAACTTTTTATCGAGCAATCACTGTACCACACACACATACATATACATACGTACTATTTTAACATGTAAATATTTTAGATATTCATAAAAAGTTGTACAATTTCATTTGCCAACAACTGACATTTTGGTTGATTTCTGTTGAAAGTTTATTTCTGATAAAAATCTTTTTTACTGAAAAGTTTTAGTTTTTTTTTTTTTCTATTTTTTTTTATTTGGATATTAAATTAAAATTGAACTTTAGTGCGGATTCGTTGATTTTGGATTTGATTTCTTTTTTTAGAAATATAAAGTTTTTTCTAAGCATGAAATTGCTTCGACTAAAAAATCGATATATTATATAAGAAGCTATTATTAAAGCTATTGAGCTATTTAAAAATTTTCTAGAATAACGAAATTTTTAAACTTGCATTTACTTTTTTTTTTTAATTTAAAAACGCGTATAAAATTTGATACTAAATAAAAAGTCTTGCAAAAATCAGGCTTTTTAAGGAACTCGAAAACGATTCTTTGGCTACCAACGCCCCAAATACATGGTATTAGGTCTATGGGACACCCTTTGAAAGGAGTATATTTGTAAGAAACATAAAGCCCTAATTTTGTTTTTGAAGTAAAATATTTTTGGATTATAAAATCTCGAATAATTTAATTTAACTAGGTTTCTTGTACCTTACCTACTGCAAAGCATATTTAAATAAACTTTTTATTTTTCGTTTACTTTCAGGTAACAATTAAAAATCGGATTTAACTCACAACAGCTAAAATGTGCATCAAAATGGAAAACTGAATTTAAATAAAAAGTAAATATAACTATTAACATAAAAATTCACTTTAACATGACATAAATGTACTACACATGTATTACTATATTCATACAAAAGAATTCTATTAAAAATAAAAACGAATTATGCAGTAATATATTTCAGTAGATTTGGTTATTTGACTTAAAATCTTAAAATCCTTATTTTAATAGTTAATAAATTCAATTAAATTTTCTCACAGTGCATTAAAACTTGAATACAATTTGGATTTGTGTGCATGAGTGTGTGTGTGTGGTATATATATATGCTCTGAGGTAGGCGCTTGTTGTCTATGAAAAACAGTTTGCGGTGAAAGTGTGTCGACTTAGCATGAGTGCCACATACAGATAAAGCGGACTATACTACGACGTAGGCAAATAACAACATAGATACAAAATACATACATTCTATGCCATCATATACACGCACGCATAGCATTTGCACTGTTAAAACAATAACAACAAAAACAACAAGAGAAAATGGCAACAACAAAAACCATTTACACAATGAAAATGAAATAAAAGTAAAACCTATTTTCACTTCACTTGTTCACTTTAGATACACGCACAAATACAAATACAATTTAAAGTGTATGTATATATACATGTGTTTGTATGTTTGTTTGTGTCGAGCGTAGCATAACACATTTTACACAGTCACAGTCGGAGTCAGAGAGCGTGTCAGTTACTGTTGTTGCTTAAGCTTCAATGCTGCCAGTGGCAGTTAACAAATGAACGCCCAGACGACCGCTGTGTATCATTACTGGCATGGCATATTTCGTATACATATATACTGTATGTGTATGTACATACGTATGTATGTATTTAGCTGTATGCAAGTAAATTGTTGTTTTTATCAGCAAAAAAGCAGTCATTGATGCCTGCTGACGTTGCAACACGTAACAAAAAAAAAAAAATCAAATAATACCCAGAAATGCAAGCAGCATGAAGCCTGAATCAGCTAAATATAAACTTTTTTCCTATATAAACGAATATTTTGCACTCTACGAAAATGTATTGTAAATTATTTATAGCAGCATTTTAGGCACATTCGAAATCATGATCGTAGCTTTCTCACGCGAGCAAATAAGCAAGAGAAATTATAAAAGAAAATGCTAAAACAAAATTAGTAAAATTCAATCAGCGTTGGGCAATTTGAGAACAAATTATTACCACGCTTAAGACGTCTGCTTCTCGTCGTTAGCTTCTTTGGTCCTTTGATGATGCATAATGATTAAAATTCATTCGGTTTTTCTTAAGTACATTTCAGGAGATGCTGGATCAAAAACCATGTCTCAAGTATGATCACCTCAAGAAACTGAACATTTTACCAGTCACTTCTGAACCTACTGACTTCAGTCAGGCGTTTATTTTTGCGCTAGGTGCCTTTAAAATAAAAGGGTTTATTAAATCGGTTCAAACGTATACAATAAAAAAAACAGCAGATTACATACCTCATAGTTATCTGAGACCAAAGTTTAATTTCTCCAAGTTACTTTTGGCTACAATTTTCATTTAAATATTCAATATCTTGGCGTAATAAAGATTCCCAGGAACTATTCGATGAGTCTTTCGTTGTTGTTTCGAATAAAGGGCTGCAAGATAACAGCGCGTTCTGGTGACGTGTATAGCTTCATGCCAAGAACCATGTTACCAGCTGGTATACATCGTTTAACTCAGCACCATTTATATATACCTTTCCATTAACTTGATAGGAATTAAGAAAAACAAATATAAGTATGTAGGGTATTTTTTTAAATGTGTTCGGTATAGGTATAACAGCAAAAACCATATGTGTGATGATGATGACGATGATGAGAATGACAATAATAGCAACTACAAAAACACACAGTAAAAATACAACTTACACAGCAACAATTAACGCACATATACACGCCACCATACACATACAGTCAGTTATAATACACACACAAATAAGAATAGCTTATGCGCTTGTTGGTATGCAACAGCAACATTGCAACTTAACACTAACAATGCACACTGAAACTTCAATTTTCAATTGAAATTGCCAACCAGAATTCCAGCTCTGTTGCGCAACTGATAATAATAATACTCGATGATGCTTCCTCTCTTTTGTATATAGTTTTGTACTAAAGTGTGCATTGCGGCCTGCAAATTGATTATTTGCATTCAATGCATGGCCGAATACATCAATGAATGCATGAATGAATGCATGAAAGAAGGCATGAATGAAAGGATGAACGAACGACCGAATTGTGCATGCGGTTAAGAGTTTGAGTGCGTTTTCAAGACTCTTAAAAAGAGGCAAAGCGTCTGTCTAGTAGCACAATGTATGAATGAATGAAAGAAGTAGCACAGAAGTATGGCGGCATGCGTAATATCAGTGCACGCCTGCCTGCTGGCACGCAGTATAGCGCAATTGTCGATTTCAGTAAAGCCAAAGGATTCAACTGTGCAGCTTATATTGTATATGGTGTGGTTTTGTTGCATTTATAATACTATCTGAATTCAAACGAACGTCAGCACAAAAAACACACACACACACGCCCACATGGGCGCTGAAATGCACAAAAATGTTTATAAAGGATTAATTTAATGCCAAACATCATACATACAAACTATTTTTATTAACAAAACAGTACCGAGGAGTTCAGTTTTCATGGCTATTAAAATATTTGCTTTGGCTTTTGTCGTCTGGTGTTGTTGCTGTTTCGATTGTTTGTGCCGTCAGCATAGGTCTTTGGTTAATTGCCATGAAAGTTTTATTGGTTTTTCTTAATATTATTTTCCCAAAACGTTGAAAAAATAAAGCTTATTTTAATTGGCATTTTCAAATTATCAATTAAATTATCTCACTAAACAACAAAAAAGAATATTGAACTTTAGTGCTAACGATTACCTTTTGTTTTTAAAGCAAAAAAATATTAAGCACATTAAATCCGCTTTAAACACAGTCAAAAGCCAAACAACAAAAGAGTTCAAGAGTTCAAATAATAATGATACATTAATAACAATGATTATCACAAAATACTTCAAATTTGTACACAGACGAACAAGCGGACAGGCAGACGAGAGGCTTTATTTCAAATCAAATGACCATGTCGAACAATTATCGCATGTGCATAATTACAAAATTTATCGTTAGATGGAAACGTTTTAATTAATGTATGACCGATGGATACATACAGACGGATTTATCTACAATTCGTATTCTAACTACTTCCCTGCCTGTCTGTCTATACGAATTCTACACATTTGACCCGATGCATACATCAAACGGAAATATGAAATAAATTGATACCATAGTAACGTTGTTAAAGAGCAATACACGAGAATATGCAAACATAGAAAAAGAATATTTGCATTTTAAACGCAAAACGGAAATAATAATCATTTCAAAATGCCATTTATCGGAAATGTTTTTGGAATTTAAATTTCAATGCTTTGTTTTTTTTTTTTTTTTTTTTTTTACTTTTAATGATTTCCGTTTTGGCAAATTATTTTTTTTTATAAAGACAATAAAAACAAAACAATAAAAAAGAAAAAGAATATTTTATTTACTAAGCAGAAATCAAATTTTTTAATTTTTATGCAGCAGCAATAAATGATTTATCTCTAAATGCAATGTTCAAATAGAAAAAAAAATATTTTATAAAAATATGAAACAAGTAAAGAGAAAAATATGAATTGAAGAAAATTCTTATTTCCAAACAATGCAACTCGTAAGTACATACTCACTACACACATTGATGCTATTTCACGATACTTGAGTACTATTGCATCGATACTTAAAGACGATAAGTATTGATACTGTCTTATTTTATGCGATAGAAATTTAAAAAAAATATAAATAACTTATTGTACCTTTATGGTAAAAAATTATACATTTATTTCAGTTTCAAAACATTTTAATTATAAATTTAAAATATATTAAATCAAAACTTTCTTTTGAAAGATAAACGTATGAATTAAAAATATGAATTAAAAATTGTAAAACATTCAATTTATTTTTATAAGTTTAAGGACTGCTTTCTTTTTTTTGACATATATTATTTGTATTTTATTTTAATACTGATTCTTTTTTTTTTTTTTTTTTTTTTTTTTGTTTACATAAAAGAGTTACATTTAAAATCTCTTGTTAAAATAATTAAATATTATATTTCTTTATAATCTTTGTAAAATAATAAATTTTTATTGAAAATGTATGACATTTAATTTTCATAAATTTTATTATTTCTTTATTTTTTAAATTTCTTCCTTCTTCATTTATGTTTGATTAAAAAAAGATAAAGATTATACATTATATTCGTTCGGTAATTGGGTTAAATTTATTTTTTTTTTTTTTTTTTAATTAAAAAGTATAAATAACTTGTTATGACTTTTTTTTATTTTTTTTTTTTATTTTATTTTTCTTTTGTATACGTCACATTTGACTATTAAAAAATATTCAAAAAAAAAATTAAAAATAAAAAAAAAATTAATAAATAAATTAAAACACAATAATATATTATATTGTATAATCAAAAAAAAAATTCCCAAATATTGAGAAGCATAAATAGTATCATGCTCTTTATAAATTTATTTGTTTGTATTGTTGAAATGAAATTAGTTAATAATTTAATTAAACCATTTTCATTCAAAAGCACAAATTAAAAAAAAAGTTAAAATCAGAAACAAAACAAAAAAAAAAGTTAAAATCAGAAACAAAATTAAAAAAAAAAGTTAAAATCAGAAACAAAATTAAAAACCATTAATTTAAACATTAAAAAATGTAAACAAGCCACAAAAGACAATAAAAACGTAAAGAAATATAAATGAAAACATACTACGTACATGCGAAGTAATTTTAATTAAAACTTAAATCGTCGTCTATCGTAATATTTTAATAAGTCCGGCATATCTGGATGTTTGGTATTTAAATGTAAAAGGTGTTGCCAGCAATCGTTGGTGTTGTGCCCGCAATTTTCACATACATAAATCTAAATATAAAATTGATAATTAGAATAATAATAAAGATACAAAGTTTAAATGGAAATTTTCAAAAAGTGTCGTTCATAAATTAGGTGAACATTTTGAGTTAAGTAAGACAGATGTTCAAATTATTAGAAACTATTTAGAAACACCATCTCGAAGCTATTTGTATTTTTTACTTTAATTTCATACCTTAACACGTCGCTCCCTTGGCTTAAAATTAGGATATATTTGATGTATCTTTCTTGTGTGTTGTTCCAGCGTTACACGTTGTGTAAATTTTTGAGAACATAAATTGCATTCAAATGGACGTATGCCATTATGTATGCGTACATGACGTTTTAAATCTAAAAAATTAATTTAATTTAATTTACAATTTTAAACAAATTAAAAAAAAAATAAACATTTATATTACCAAAACTCTCCGCAAAGCTTTTACCACATGTTAAGCATAAATATTTTTTTACATCGAAATGCGTTTGGCGGTGTCGTTGTAAGGATCGAGCGCTAATAAAGGATTTCTGACATTTCGTGCATGATCGTAGTTTTGTTGTTGTTTTTTCTGTAGTTCCGTTATTATTGTTGTAGTAGTTCTTGTTCGTATTATTTTCAATATCAAAAGATTGAACAGCATCAGAAGATTCATCAACTGTTTTAATTTGATCTGCGACCAACTGATGGCTTTTTTGATGGTTCCTAAGAAAATGTACCGTTGTAAATTGTATCATACAAATATAACAAATATATTCTTTTACCGGTGGTTTCTTGTGCTGCCGTTTGATATGTGTTTTAATATATCGCTTGGCAAAAGAATCATGGCAGACTGGACATATTTCCCGATTTCCCGACGTATTTAATTGACTTGATTTTTTGTTGCTTAAATCTAACGGAGCATCAGCAGCAGCTTTAGTGGCGGCGGAGTTATTATTTCGAGTAGTTGAAGTGGCAGCATTATTATGCATAGCAGCAGAAGTAACTGAACGTCGTAAGCAGCTCCTTTTATCATTAACATTGTTGTTAGAGTTATTGTTTGCTGTTGTTGCTTTTTTATGCCAATTTAAATGTAGTTTCAGTGATCTACGTGCATATAATTTACCGCATAGTTCACAGGACACTTTTCGCTTTTTATTAACTTTTTTAGCTTTACCATGTGCTTGTTTGATATGTTTAAGCAAATAATATTTACCAAGCATTTTACCACAAATGTTACATTTTTCTTTTATTTGTGTCGAAGAATAATTAATATTATCGTTCTCTTTTTTAACATTACGATTGGTCTTAAGCGTCTTTGTTGTTGGAGAAGGAAGTGAAGATTCTGCTGTGATATGTTCAACATTGACCAAAGAATTGTTTGGTGAATTAGATTTTCTTTTATTGCTAACGACAGTTTTTGCATTTTTAGCAGCACTTTTGGTTTTCTTTTGTATCGATTTCGAAGTTGCAATATTGCCTGCTTTGACGCAATTCTTGTCATTAATTACAGCAGCAGCAACATCATTTTTGTCATCACTTTCAACGTCGACAACAAACTGGTTTGCTGTCGCAGTTGCAGCAACATCGACGCTATTATTTTCTGCTACATCGATATTGATATTATTGTCAACAGTTCCAGTGACATCAATTATAAAACTACTGTCGAAATTTACAGCATCGACAATATTATTATTTGCTGTCGATGAGTCCAAATCGCATTGATTAGAAGCTTCAACATCGACGTATACATTGTTACCGACAGTTTCAACATCGACGCTGAAATGGTTTGCTTTGGTTGGGAATTTTTTTAAATTTTTAAAACACATTATGTTTTTTATAAGTTTCGTAGATTCTATGTTATTTTTTGCGTCGGAATTTTTCTCTATAATTTTGAACATCGACCATGTTGTTTTCGACAGTTTCAACTTCGAAGTTTTCATTATTATGTACAGTCGATGGTGAATCAAGGACATAATTTTTATTGCTTGTAAGATTCAAAGCAGCTGGCAGCTTTATGCAAGATATGATTTTAACCTTACAGTCAGATGGTCTTGCATCAGTTTTAGGTGGAACAATAACTTTTGGCAAAACAGAAACAGAAGTTGCAGTAAGATATTTAACAGTAGCATTTTGGAAATTTTCCAGATTTGTATTTAAAATCTGTAGGCATAATGGTTGGAGTTGTAGTTGCTGGCAATGTTGTATGTACATCGCCAGAAACAGATGATGAAATAGTACAAACGATTTTATTGTCTGTCAAATTGACATCAGTTTCATTTGGTAAAGTATCACGCAGCAAACCAGAAAAAGGAGCTGCAGCGAGGTTATCAATTTTAGCGTCCCTATAGCTTTCCAAATTTATATTTAAATCTGGTGTAATTTTTGATTGAGCTGTCGTTGCAATACTTTGATCAGCAAAAAGAGACGAACTAACGATAGCTCTATCTGGAACAATAGGACACTGCGAACCAGAAGCTGCAGCGAGATTTTTAACAGTAATGTTATGCATGTTTTCTAAGCATATATTCAAATCTGCTGACATTATCGATTGAGTTGTTGCTTTACGTGTAGATGGATCTCTGGAATTAGTGGCAGAGCTGACATAATTTCTACCCGAAGAACTACCACTCTGCAAACCAGAAGTTGAAGTGTGGCTTTCAATATCCATCATTTCTAGTTTTGTATTAAAATTTGACGACATTGATTGAGTTGTAGAACGATTGTTGCTGTGTAGCAATTGCAATTGATCATTGCAGTATTCTGGTGTCTTATACAATTTGTCCTTCGGTTCTACTGTTTGATAATTGAATTGTTCTTGAATTTGTTGCTTTGTATTATCTGTTTTTTTGTTGTTATCAGTTTGATATTCTTTTTTGTTGTAATAGATCAATATTACTGTTAGAAGTTAGGCTCATGTTATTAGTAAATCCCTCTCTAATGCTTGGTGTAATGCTTCCAACGCTAGTATCCACATTAGTTTCATCAAAGAAAGCAATATTAAGACTCGTTGTATCACAATCAAAATCCATATTTGTAAAGATACTATTTTCATGATAAAGTTCTGCAATAAAGATATAAGAATTAGTTTGTACAAATTTTAAGATAAAAAATTTTAATTACCTGAATTATTTTTTGTGTTTTCAATACATTATGTAACGGTGTACTTGTATCATAGCTTTTGATTCCAGAATTGAACGCATCAGCATAATTATCAGCTTCTACTGCCGTTGTTGCTTTTGATTGACTACCAGAACCAACACTGCTAATTGGAGCAGCAGGTTTTATAAAGGGCACAAACCTGGCTGCATTTTGTGTTGCATAACTATTTGAATTTAAATCATCGTCAATTTCATAATTCGATGTTGCAACATTGCAATCTTCGCTCTCCATTGAAGTTTCATAGCAAAGTGGTGACATACTGCAGGAACTTTTGTACCCATTTTCATCATTACTTTCCAGCTCCACATTCCTGCGTTTGAGCTCAAAACTTTTAATGAATTGAGAAGTTGTTGTTTCAGGATTATTTTTTAAAATTGGAGAAATCTGTCCGTCGCTTGTCAACGAACTACCATGATTATCATCGAACAAACTTTTATTACAGCTTCGGGTATTCTTCGAATCAGAGTTGATGATAGTCCCGATACTCTTCGAAGAAGATTCAAAGAGATTGTTGGTACTTATAAAAGCAGAATCATAACCACTGCTGTTGTTACACTTTGTAGCAGAACTAAAGAAACTGCTTGTACTCTTCGTACCAGATCCATAGACATCGCTAGTATTTTTCGAAGCAGATCCATAGACATCGCTATTATTTTTCGTAGCAGGTCCAAAAACTCCGCTTGTAATCTTCGTAGCAGATCCAAAAACACAGCTTGTAGTCTTTGTAGCAGAACCACAGACATCCGAATCATAATTCATCGCAGCAGATCCATAAGCATCACTGTTATTATTTGTAGCGGATCCATATGCATCGCTAGTATTATTTGAAGCAGATCCAAATACACCTCTTGTATTTTTCGAAGCAGATCCAAAGACATTTAAAGGAAACTTCTTATTTTCCATTGAATAATTTTCTTTTTGAAGCTCATCAAAAATATTAGGAATACTATTGCCACTGCCAGCAGCACTTGCTTGAATATCTGGTTTAGCATTCGATGTACCACAAGGATTTTTATTAACGTTTCTACTATAAGATGAGAAAAAAGCAGCTGACTCTTGAAAATTATTTCCATCACGCGAAGTGCTTGTGTTACGTCCAAACGACGGATCATTATTAAGAGTAGCAGTTGCATTCCGATTTCCGGCAATATTATCCACATTGATAGTTGCAGTTTTCTCAACTGGTTTCATTGAACTATCCGATGATCTGGCGTTTTTTTTACCATAAAAATTACGAGTAGCAATTCTAAAACTACTGTTTTGAAAACTTGTTTCATTTTTATTGAAAAATTCATCAAAAGTAGTTTTTTGGCACAACGATAATCAGTAGAGAAAAATTTGTTTACAACAACCGAAATACTTTCGTTCTCCATTGATAAACGTTTGGCCGAAGGCATTGAGGGTTCTCTAATTAAATCCGTTGTGATATTAAAATTCAATGGAAAGACATTTTCGTCGTAGGTAATACAACGACGTTTTGGTAAGTTTTCATAGCTCTCACTTCCAAACTGCTGCTGACTCATCGATAAGGTGATGTTACTTGTATCCTTCGGTATATTTTGATAATCTACAAATAGTTTACGGTAGACATTGTTGTTGCTAACGTCTGTTTTCGGTAATATTACCGACTTAGTTTTGGCTGCTTCTTGAGTTGATTTTGATAGTTCTTGTATTTCTCTTTCTAAGCTCTCATCCGGAACATAGTTTATTGTCAGTGTAGTAGTATCATCATCGTCTTCATCGTTATTAAGGAAATTAATATCTTTTTGTAAAATGACATTTTTCTTTATCTCTTTCTCCGAATCTATAACCGTTTTTTTTGTTTCAGCTGTGATTGCCTTTGGCAGCATAATAGCACGGTTTTCAGCTTGAATCAGATGGCACGATGTTGACATGTCGAACTCTTCCAAAGAATTAACTGAGTTTTTGGATTTATTTAGCTCTGTTATTGCCTCATATGATGCTGTCACATGTAAATGCTTGACTTCTTGAGCTTTAGGTTCCAAATATGTGTTTACCGATATTTCAGAATCTTTTACAGTATTATCAAAATATTTGGAATAATTATGTTCCGTTGATACCACAAGCTTAGGTGAAGTTGTTTTCGGAACAGTAAAAATATCCTGGTTTTTATAAGCTATATTCTTCATGTTATATATTTTAACTGACTTTACAGTTGGCAACATTTTAGCAGGCATTTAGGTTTTTTTTAGCTTGTAGAAGTTTAAACTGACTTGTCAACGGTACTGGCAAGTTAGGATCTGGCATAGTATCCACCTCCAAGTGTTTAGAACCATTTATTTCTGACGATATTAAAAGCTTTGGTAATGGTGAAACGCGAAATTGCACTTTTTCCGGGTCTTTAGCAAAAGGTTTTGATAGCGTAAAACCAGAACCTGCACCTGGAACATAGCTACATTGTTCTGAGTTTGACTGTAATACAACCACTGTTGGTGGTTCTAAGCGTTTTTTCTCTGCAGTTATTTTTTCTGTGCTTTGCTTGAACGTCTGAGCGTTTAGTTCTGATGGTAGCTTAGAAGCAACGATGGCTGCAAGACCATTTGATGTGCTTGGCTTACATAGCTGAAACTGAGTTGCTTCTGTTGAGTGTAATACAATATTTTCTTTATCTTCGGATGATAAAACATTTTTGGATACAACACAATTCGACGTGCTGAACTTAGATATATGTGCGGGTGCTGCTGATGATTGTGAATGTGGGAGTTGTAATGATCGACTTCTGAGTAAAACGCCTTTCGATGTGCTTGGTTTAAATAGCTGAGCACGTGTTGCTACTGTTGGTGATCCATTTTCGTATAATACTTCTTGGGCTACTTTGGCAATTGTTGCGCTTGGCCGTGACTTCTGAGCAACTGCAGCGGCTGAAGAACGTGTCACTGATGCCGCTGATTCTTTTGTATTCATAGCTGCAGCGTTCAAAGCAGGGCTAAACTTTTGTTTCATAACTTGTTCAAATTTTTGTCCGTGCAATTGCAATTGGTGTATTCTTAGAAGTTTGTGTACTGCGTAAAAGAGCCCTTCTTACTATTAACGGCGCCCTCTGTAGGCCCTCAAGTAATATAGTCTTTCTACGTTCTGGCGATGATTTTGTAGCAATATTTTTCAATCCAATCGACTGTACTTTTTTAGATGTCAGTGCACGCTGTGCATCCGAATATAATACAACTTCTTCTTCATTGTCACCGTTTTCTTTATCATATTCTACTGTAGTTACTCTATGCAGGATCTTTGCATTCGAGGCTGTTCTCGTCTTTGAGCATGCATATGTATTTTGATGTTGTAAAGGTTTTGGTGTGGCAAAATTTGGTTTGGATGCATCTTGTGTGTTCCGATATAGTTGTGTGGATGTATATGTTGGCTTAGATGAAGACACTATTTGTTTTGGTGCAGTTAATGAATTCGACAATGATGGTGGTGTATGATTTTTTCAAGTTCTTCTTCTGATGATTCAGATATATCTAAATCTGTGTATAACTCTAAAAATCATCTTCCGAATATAACTTATTCATAGTTAAAGTTTAATTATGTTGCTTGTCTGTAAAACAAAATTGTATATGAAACAAGGAAAAACGTTAACTTCGGTGGAACCGAAGCTGAAATACCCGTTACATGGGCGTTTCGTCTTGGTTTTGACCCTGGATGACCAAAAAAATGTTTTTACCCAATTGGGAGCGAGTACATTCATAAATAATTACTATTTAAAAAAAAATCGAAAAAATCGATAAGTTTGTATGGGGGCTATACCTAAAAATGGGCGTGGCACTCTCATTTTCGAACTTAACCTAGTCGTTGCCGAGAAAAGCTTAAGTTTAAAATTTCAGCCCAATATCTTTATATCTTCATCGAAAAGATCGCATAGCAACAAACAGACGGACATGGCTATATCGATTCGTCTCGTCGAGCTGATCAAGAATATATATACTTTATGGGGTCTCCGATGCCTCCTTCAATGCGTTACAAACTTTTTGACAAACTGAATATACCCGTTTACACTATGTGTAACGGGTATAATAAAAAAAAAGAATACGTTCACTATGCCACCTTAAAAACCTTATTTTTTAAAAAGCTTATCTTATAAAATATTCATATGCATTAAAAAAAATTAAACATATTAAGGCTTGCAAAGCAATAACTGCAGTGGGCAGGATTATCATTTCCTGGGTATTCAATGCAATAGATCAGAAAAGTTATATATTATGTATATGTACCTATTTAAATCAAAAAATTTTTTTGCGTTATATAATAATAATTTTGCGTACCAAGTCCACACTGTACCTACATATGTATATGTAGATATGTACATATATAAATACACCATAAACCAGAGATCAAAACGCACCAGAGAGAGAGAGAAAAAAACAAAGAGAAACTTTACTTCGCGGCATGTGAATGTGCAAAGCTTGGCCGGAGCTTAGCAACATAAATCATGTATCACGCAGCAACATGAAAAAAAACTAATTTTTACCCATTTTTTTTCTAAATTTATTATTTTTAAAATTTTTTGATATATTTCAAAAAAGTATATAAATTTTGGGTTTTATAAAAAGTGTCTTATTAAAATTAGAACCTCAAAACATTTAAAGTGTTAAAAAAAAAAAAAAAAAAAAAAAACATGGCTGACTACAGCCACCGGCCAAATTTTGTCGCAAACTGTACGAAGAGTTTTATTTTTTTCACTATCATAAATTTTTTTTCACAGATTATTCTTTTTATAAATAGTTTTAATTAAACATACCTGCAAAATTTGCAAATCTTTAAGTAAAAAAAAAAATACAAAAAAAATAATTCAATCAGTCAAAACTAATTTTCACAAAAAGCAAATTGTAACTATAAAAAAAATTAGTAACACTTCACGCAATAAAATATTTGCAACTGAACAAGACTTCGGACAATACGAAGAAAGAATGCATGCCTACATCAAATGCATTTTAATTTTTTTTAAACGGTCTATAGTGCCTACTCTTTTACACATACTAGATTTCCACATACCAAAATGTACTGTTGCTTTCCACTACAATTTTCTTTCTCTTTAACACGAAGTAGTCTGTTGTGAACATGCAAAAAAAAAAAAACTTTTTTATTTTTTTAAAATAAATTCTACAAAAACAAAAAACCAAAGATGGCGTCGATCGAAATATAAAAGAGTGATTGTGGCCAGATTTAGAGCTAATTGAAGATAGCAAATATTTTTTTTATAATTATAATTAATTATATAAATATAATTAATTTGTTTTGTGTTTCTTATTATAAATATTTTTTTTTTATTCTTAAACATACCTCTTTTTTTACAAAAAAAACAACACATTTAAAATTGCGCTTACAGCGACTGCCGCCGGTATGGCCTGCAAAAAAATTAAATATAAAATAAAAGCGTACACATTTTGATGTTCTTATAAATTTTTACCTTTTTTACTTTTAATAAAAAACACTTTTTAAAACACTTTTAAATAGAAAATTAAAAGTAAAAGAATACAATTTAAAAAATAGCCAATTTAAAAATAGCAAATATAAAAAAAAAACACGATAAAAACTTCGGACAACTCCGTTAAGAAAAATTATCACAACTGAACGAGTTGCGCAATTGAAAGAAAAATTAGCGAAAGTATTTGTACATGTAAATATGTATGTATGTACATATCTGTTTGTGTTTAACTTGATTTATATTGCTCACTCTTTTACGTACATAATATTTGCTTGCTTATTTAACTTAACTTTTTGTTTTTTTTTTCTCTCTTTCACAATTTTTATGTGGGGGCGTAGGAACGAAAGAATTTTCTATTCCATTTTATTAACTCTTTCACTCTTTATTAGTACTCCTGACAGATTAGTGATGCGCATGTGTAGCGTACGTGAAATTGTAGTAGTGCTGTGCTAATAAAATCACGTAAATTGATTTTTTCATATACAAGCAAATGTATGCATAAACAAATTTAAATGTTTATTAAGCTATAAAATGCATTTTGATTAAATATATTTTATCGAAATTGATTATATTAATTTACTAAACATTGTTTGTTCTTCTTGTTTTGTAAAATGAATATTTATAAGAACTTCTGGGGCAAATGACAGATATTCGATAAGTTTTATTTCTTTTAATTCGGATCGTATATTAAATTTAATCCCTAATTTTCTCTAAATAACTCTTTTTATATTGTAATTTTTACCCGCGATGCGTATTTTTGATTCGGTAATAACAATTGTAACTCTACATACAAACGACATTAAATTTGAGCCATCACTAATTCTATCGAGCAATAATTTGACAAATTGCACATCTCTAACGTAAGTTTGTGGCGACTCCATGCGTTAGTGTTAGTGCATATGTACAAAGGAGAGCTCAATAATACATTTACGCAGCAACACAGTGTTGTAAAACGTTTTTTTGCGCCGACGTCAGCAACTCAAAATGCGCCTGGAAACAGATAAAACAAAAAAAGGAAGAATTATTTAATCAGTACCTAAGAATACACACAAGTACACATAGCAATGCAAAACTGTTGCACACGAAGTTTACATACAAACATAAGCTTAAAAAAATAAATTTCAAGATTTTTTTAGCTCTACGTGCGAAAACGTTTTAATAATATATATAAACCAATTATATTAAAATGCGTTCACTTATTATTTAAATAAAAACTTCTTCACATGCATACATACATAAATAAAATAATTCGTATAATTAATATGTACCGCTTTATTTTTCAGTACAATCAGACAACATTGAAGAACAACAAAAGCAAAAAAAAAAAAAAAAAAACAGGAACAACAAAAGCAATAACAGAGGAAAAACAACAACAAAAAAATATAAAGCGCCATAAAAGCGCGCTCAACAAGCCATGGGAACCGGACATTATTTCTGGGCGATATTCTACTTTGCCAGTTTATGCAGTGCATCCTTGTGAGTACAAAGCAAAAACAAAAAATATGAGATTTTCAATTTTATATTTTTTTTTTTGTTTTTTTTTTTTTTTTTTCACATCCTATAATATTGTACAATTTGTATGTAGTACAATCAACTTATTCTTATTTTTATTATGATTTTTTTTATTTTGTACCATTTAATTTTTGCCGCTACTACAATATCATACGCTTTTTTATTATATAGTCTCTATTTTTTTTTAATACACTTCACAAATTGTTTTAAAGTAGAGTATTATAGTTTTATTATATTGAATCACATTTGGTGTAAAGTAACAAATCACAGCTTGCGCAGTTTTTATCGTCTATGTTGTTCTCGAAACTAAAATCATTTATTGGTTTTAACGAGAAAGGTTGCTATCGTCTAAAGAAATTAAGGCTTAAGAGCCTCCAATTTGAGATGCTGAAGAAAGTTGCCATGTAGCTGTATAAAGATCCTTGTTGACCTATTCCTCTTCAATATTTCCCAGTACACTATGACATGGCATATCCTACCAAAAACAGATAATTATCTTCTTGCAATTTAAGTCTACCACTTTGATTTGGATTTGCTGTGTCCGTTCCGAGATCCATTATGAGATCTAAACGATCCGGGCTGTAGTGTCGTTTAAAATATTAAAACCCTGATACAATTATCTGTGGTGTAGTACTCCACTATTGGATCTTTCTATATTGCTTACTTTTTTTTTAAATGTTTTATTCAGTATGAAACAAAACTATGGTGAAAAAAGTACAGAAAATATGTTTATTTCACTCTAGGCTTCTACAAAGCTATAATTGCAACATATAATAAAACTAAATATGTGAAGTGTATAACAATTTTCGGTTATACCGAAATAAAAATGTTTGTTTTTCATTTATTTCTTTATTTTATTATTATATTTTTTTTTTGTTGGTATGCTCGTATATAATTGCCATTAATTTAAATAAAATTGCTGCTGTTGCTGTTGTCTGTATTCAAAAGAAAAAAATATACAGAAAGGACATCAAGTGCCAATGCAACAATAAGTGCGCAACCATTAACATGTTTACTACATATGCATTTTTATTGTACACTCATAAACACCCTCACACATACACACAGAAACACACAATAGTAGAGCCTGTAGTTGTACCATAACTATATATACATGCATATATATCTATATAAAATAGTAGTGCTCAAATTCGTGTAAAATATCTACTTGAAAAAAAAATGAAGGATATAAAAAATATTTACTATATTTTTAATAATTATTTTTTAATTTTTGTCGGAGCATAAATTTTGGAATTATTTGCCAGACAAGCAAGAGGCATAGCTATGAAGTATATTAATGATAAAAGAAAAGCACGAAAAACTTTGTGCGCTTGTACAACTTATAGCTATGCCTTTCTTCTGCTTGCGATAAGTGCAGCACTCACTTTACAAAAGGAGCGACGACAGCGTTACTCCTTCAGCTTTCTATATTTGTACTTCTTAAAAAAAAAAAAATAAAAAAAAAAAACTATGTCACAGTTAAGTTACACGCAGGATATACACAAAAATTGTATATATAAAATACAAGAAAATAATTTCAATCAAACAATATTTTTGTCTTTAACTAAAGCTTTTTGTTTAATTGGCAATTAACTAAAAAACAAAACAAAAATTTTTCTTATTAACTTTTTTTCTAAACACTACTAACCAAAATTTTGTTTGTCTCTATCTTTATCTCTGCTGTAAATAACTACAATAATTAAAAATAAATATAAAACAAGCAAAATACAAAAAAAAAAAAATTAAGTTCGGTTTGTATCGAAACTTTAATAGATTTTACACATATGAATACTGGATCTTTTGAGCCTTAAAGTATGCAATAAATTTTGAAATATTTTTTTTAAAAAACGTCTTAGACCATGAAACGTATAAATAATAAGAGTATTAAACAGCATTGATTACTGTATCAATGTAGTCACGTCCGTTATATGAAGTCGATAAGCAGAGTGAACTAATTGCTGATGAACTGTTAGTGTCTATATAGATGCCTCTGTACACTACCTCTTTGCCCTCGATGTAGAAGATTCCGAATTGTTAGAGTTTAAACAGCATGTTAGAAACTTAAACAAAAGTATAGATAGAAGGAAAACCAATATCAATTGCTTTCTTATAAAAGATGAACATATTTTTTAGGGACCAGATACCTAGAATCTTCTTTAAAAACTCTTTCGACTTCTTTTCTAGCTATTTTTGTCCTATACCGTTGAACTCAGCAATTCCAGAAGACTACAAATTTTTAAAGTCATAGAAATTCCCCCGTAATCTGGCTATTTTTAGCTGGTACCGTACAACTAAAAAAGTACATATTATTTAAGACTTTTGGGAAATCATACGACTCTTTAGACTTTTATCACTGTTATTTTTACTTATTTACAACTTTTAGAAGTTTATAAAACTTTTGAAGACTTTCGACTTCTTTTGTCTACCACAGCCGTTCCAGTAGACTACTCTACTTCCGTTCTTTTACAATTTCCAGCCGTGCTATGTGTAAAGTTTATATCTGAAAATAAACAAAAACTAAAAATAAACAAAACAAAACAATTAAAAAAAAAGTTTAATTTGTTGCAATTATAATGTTAACTAAAACAAATCTATTCTACGTGCGTACATATCATAATTTCAGAGCTAATAATGCCAAAATAAATTTCCGAGAAAAGGAGAAAAAAGTGTTAGATCAAATTTTAGGTGCAGGCAAATATGATGCTCGAATACGACCATCTGGAATCAATGGCACAGGTGAGAACGAAATTTCATTAAATTTTTTTCTTT
Organism: Leucophenga varia; assembly: GCA_018903435.1. NCBI lineage: Eukaryota > Metazoa > Arthropoda > Insecta > Diptera > Drosophilidae > Leucophenga > Leucophenga varia. The sequence continues at coordinate 6,446,416 of JAEIFJ010001870.1, forward strand.
TTTATTTTTGCTTTTCTAATAGAAACACATTTGAAATATTTTTTTTTTCACTGCATTTTAGTATTTAAATGAAAAATAAATATAAAAATTTAAATTACTAATTTTTATATTTTTATAACAAAAAAAAAAATATATATATTTTTAAGTTTGAATGTTATAAACAATAAAAAAAACCGTTGCTTTTCAAATGTTCTTAACATTTATTTAAATTGAACAAAATTTAAAAAAAAAAAAATATTGGTCTAAAAAATAAGTTAATAATTTTTTTTCTTTAGTGCTTAAGTATTTACACGCAAAACATAAAACTGTATCTACAAGATATGTATCTATTTAGTGCTAGCTATATACAAAATATATCTATATATAAAAATATATAAAAAAAAAACATTAAACACGCCAAAATTTTCAAAGAAAAATATAATCGAAAAAAGAAATTCATTTAGCATATTTAGTTTACTTTTAGTATTTCATAAAAAAAAACACAGTAAAATTAGTGCTTAAGCCAAAATGCCAAAGAAACATTTATAACTACATAAAAACTATTTAACTACAATATATACTATATATATTAAATTTAATTAAATCATACCAATATCAAAACAGATGGTCCCGCTATAGTCAGAATCAATCTATTCGTACGAAGTATTATGACGATTAGTGACATTAAAATGGTAAGTGCGAGTGTCACACTTCACTTAAGAAAAAAAAAAAAAAAAAAACCTCCCATCCAAAAAAAATAATAAATAAAGAGTTTTAGTCCCATTCCCAAACTATCTGACAAGATTCGTTTATACAAATCCATGTGCAAGCTATTTGTAGGTTTTATTTTATTTTTTATTCTTTTACTCCTAAAACATTTACAAAACACGCAAAATAGACTCTTTACACTTTTTTTTTTTTTTTTTTAATTTTAAAAAGCAGAAATACTAAGTTTTTCAAAAAAAAAAAAAAAAAAAAGGATATCTACACAAAAGCATAAAAACAAAAATAGTATTTAAAATATCTACATTCTATATATGCAAACATACACTACGCTGCATAGTTTACACTGTTTATTTATTTTTATTTTATTTGTTTGCGTCAGAGTTTTTCATAAATATTGTATCTGTTGATACAGAAGCAAAAATACATATTTACTTTGTTCTTGTTAAATATTCATTTTTTAAAAAAAAAAAATATAGAAATTTGTTAGTGTTATGAAAGTTAAATAAATAAAAACAGTTTAAAAAAAATGTTTTCGCCTACAGAAACATTTAGTGTAACTACAAGCATACTATATAACATAAATACATACATACATAGTTATATATGCATATACTATACATATACATACTTATATATTTACATAATCACATATATAGGTACATATTAATTAGAGCATAAAGTGCAAGTTTAATAAGCGTTAAATTTAATAATTAGAGGTATGAAAGATTTTAAGCAAAGTCACCATTTAAAAAAAAAAATTTTTTTTTCGTTAACATTTTCTATGTTAACAATTTTTTTATACTCGTCTGTTGGCCTAGGTTTCGCATGTAATGCAATATATATAAAGCTGTAGTATTACACCATTGTCTTTTTCTATTTTGCTCACATATTTTGGTGAGTTTTATTTAGTATGTAAGCATACTGTGGTGAAAAGAATACAGAAAATATGTTTATCTCACTCTAATCTTTTCGAAGCTTTTTGAAGAGGAGTGAGTTTAATCAGCTCCGTTCTCACCTCTTTTTGAAACGAGATAGATAGAGCCGTAGAAGGAAACTTACTTGAAATTATATAACAGCCGAAATTTACCCAGACAATCTCAATAACAATATTTTTAAGATAAAATAAGTATTTAATAAATTCCTTCGGTGACTTTACTTAGAATTAAGAGAATAAATTAGATACAATTTATATATATATTTTTTTAAAAATATTTTGTTGCAGTTCAGTCATAATTCAGTTTTATGATTAGCTGGCTAGTTAGCTCGATATGTTTTGCATTTTTTGGACAAATGCTTTTACGTTTAGCTTATTCGCATACACACAAACATAAACACACACACAGACACGCATATACACATTTTATTTTAAATAATATTTAGTCTAAAGGATGTTATGCATAAACCAACTTTCCAAACCATAAACCCAGCAAAACTAATTTACTACTCGCATTTACTTTTAAACTATATATAATCGCCTTAAATAAACGCAGAACTCTCGCATACAATTTATACAAAAAAAAAAAAAAAAAATTAAAAAGTTTAATTAAATTATATAAAATCAAATTTTTTCATTTAATTGAAAATCAAAAAACAAAACAAAAAAAAATTCAATACATAAATTACATCTATCGTATTTTTAATATATTTTTCATTATATCTATATAAAAATAATTGAATTATTTATAAAATGTTGAAACCCTACTTTCCATTTAAAATAAAAAAAAAAAAAAAAAAAACCAAAAAGTTCGTTCTTGCAATCGATTAATTAAATTGATGTGCGCCAGAAACAAAAAAAAAAAAAAATTTTAAATAATTTAAAGTTAAACATTTCGTAAACCTAAAAAAAGCTCCTACTTTTTTCTTCTTCAATATTTCTATATAAAGCTCTTTTTACTTGAAAATTATTTTTTTCGTTTTGTTGAATTTAAAGTTTTTATTTTGCTGAATTTAAAAAAATTATTATTTAAAAATATTTTTTATAATTTTGCTATATTATTTTGTTAAGAGTAAAAAAGAAAGAAAAAAAGTTTTTAACGTAATGTATGCAGTTTAATTTTTTTATTTAAATTAATATTTGAGATATTATATATCTTTTTCAAGTAAATTTCGTTTTTTTTTTTTTTTTTTTATAACGCGTTTAAAATACAAAATAATAACTCTCTCTCTCGTGCACACAGTTTATGCTACATGACAATTAAGTAAAAATACATAAAAACTCTTAATATTACACCGGATAATCGACTGAATTTTAAATGCAAACTATTTATGAGCATGTAGCAGCAAAATACTGAAATACAATTATAGAATAAAAGTTTCAATTTAAATATATTTAATATTTAAAATATAGAACTCTTATACTTATTTTTACAAAGTTTATTTTTATTATTATTCAATTATGTATTTGGTTTATATTCTAACTATGCTTTTCCATATATATTTTATTCAAAATATTTTACGTCATTACTTTAACTTTATATCGAACATATCGAACGTATTCCCTTCAATCCTGTTTTTCTTTTTTTTTTTTTTTTTTTAGAACATTTCATATTAATAATTTTGTTTAGTTATGAACTATGCAAGTGTGTCGTTTAAAGATGAAAAATTAAATAAAAATTGTTTATCCATATCTCATTTAAATATCTCGAGAACCATTCAGTTCTATAAACAGTAAACGCTTTTAATTCTTTTAATCTAATTTTTTAAAATAACCAAAAATTAATTTTTTTTTAGGAATTTTTAATGATTCTATATGACATTTATTTAGCAGTTAAAATTAAACCAATAAAATCATCTGTCCGAGTTTGAACCTAGGATTCAGCGACAACAGTCGAGTGTCTAACTCTTAGGCTAACAGTAACTTGTCACTTTCGTTTTTTCATGATTCACTTCTACTTCTTCTCTCTTTACTATGAGTTCTTCTCCTCAATTTTTACCACGCTTGGAACCTTTTATGACAGCTATCACTCTGGGATCAACCCATTTATTTATACTAGTGGACCCAAGTTGCATTTTTATTAATCTATACACAAAATTTCGAAAATTTTTTATACTATTTATTTTTTATATTTTATATTTTAAATAAGATAAAAAGAAAATTCAATATCAGTACACCACTTGCATAGCTCAGCGCTACACTTTATAGAAAATGTCGAGCATTCAACGAACAAAAACAAAAACAACAATCGATCATTGAATTATATGCATATACTATATCTTTTTTTTTTTTTTATGAACCTAACTATAAAATACTTATAAACTTATTTTTATGTATTCTCATATAAAAACAAAATATCTAACTCAAAAGACTTACGCTAAACAGCTCATAGCTTATATTGTAAGTACACAAGGAACAAGGAGGTTACTATTGTATTTTATTATGTATCTATAATCTAATACAATTTATTGTATTTTGTATCTTTATACAATATTATGTATGCAATGTTTTTTTTTTTTTTTTTTTTATTATCGGTAAACATAAAACTATGTATATGTGTGTTGTATCTTACAGCTATAAAAAATTAAACTTTATTTCAGATAGAGCAAAGAGCGCGTGTTGTGTTGTATATAAAAAATAAAAGTACAAAATCCACATGAATGACATTTAAAAGCGCAAAAATAAAGACAATTTTTATTTTATGGACTATAAGAAGAAGAAAAGTCTTTTAAAAGAAAGAAACTAGAAATGCATAATAAAACTTATTTATTTAAAATTAAGCGCTAGCAAAAAAAAAAAATAATAAAAATAAACACTTTCTTTAGTTACTTACAATAAGATACAGATACATACACAAACACTCACATATAAAAAATCAAAAAAAAAAAAATAGAAAGAAAAATATATCTAAGCTTAAATTTCTTCAGATGGTCCCGCTGTTGTGCGTGTCAACATATTCGTTAGAAGTATATCAAAAATCGATGATGTAACTATGGTAAGTGCGCGTTCGAGCATGCAACGTTACAAAAAAAAAAAAAAAAAAATCAATTTTTTTTTTATTGAAATCAATTGAAAAAAAATTGCCATAGTCCAGTCAAAAAAAAATATAAAAAATTATATGTGTCCAACGATTTTTATTACACTTCAGAACATTTTTGTTCTAAAACGAAATTTTTTCATTATTCGTTCGAGTAAAACAATAAAAAAAGAAATATAATAAAAGCGTTTTAATTCCAAACTAATTTATTAGGCCAATCGAAAAAAAAAACTTTCTCTTCGAACGCCATTTACAAAAAACACAACAACAACAACAAACCATAATAAAAATAATATTTTATGCAATAACATCTAAAACTGTTTATTTTTCTGTGTCTTAAGGATTTTGCGATATCTATTTTTTTTCTTAAACCTATTTCGAATTTATTAGTCATAAAAAATAAAAAAAAAAAATAATAAATAATGATGAAGAAAAAAGCAAAACAAAAAAAGCCAAAAATAAATAATAATTTTAGTGGTATTACTACAACAACTACATACACACTAATAACAACAACAATAAACAAATTTATACATTATAAATATCTACAAAAAAACTCTATAAATATTATTAAAATATGATATTGGTATTATTATAATTATGATTATTATAAAATCAAATTGTTTGACTATCGATGTTTTTAATGTAATGAAATAATTTTGCTTTAATTTAAATATTTGATCATTCAAAAAGTTTATAAAATTTAGTTAAATATTTTTTTTATTTTCAATTTTTTATTTCTTTTCAATAATTTTCGTAAAATTTGTAGAACTACAAAAAAAAAAAAAACAGAACAATTGTTTGAATAGTTTCATTATGGGAAAGTAGAAAACCGTTGTTGCCTTCTTAAAGCTTATATGTACTCAGTTTTCTCTCTGTGAGTACCTAACTGTATCTTAAGTTCTCAAGAAACACCAAGAAATCTCTCTAAGTTTCCAAGAAAATGTAGTCTCCATATATGATGGCTTCTGATGTTGAAACGATTTAACAATTCTTGAACTTGATTTTATTTTTTTGTTGTCTATTCTCAGAATTAAATTCGTATCTCACTATGTCCAGATTAAAATTTATTTCAGACTGATAGATCTCTTCTAGAAGTTGGTCTGATTAGTAGTTTATAGTGTTCTAGCACAATATAGTCCGTTGCCTCTATAGACCTAAATGGACTCGCTCAGTCAGAATTAGCTCGTCATAATATTATTGTCTCTTTAGTATAACTTACTACATACCTCAAAAAACCATATAATTTATCTTTGTTGGAGTTAGTAAGGCACTTTTGTAAATGTAGACATATTCCAGCAAGCATATGTTATTGTTTGGTATCAGGTCTTTTATTATTTTTTAAATACAATATTTTCTACAATCCCATTAAGAAACTATTACTGCTATTAAAAAAAAACAAATGCGCTTAATATTGCCAATATTTAGAGTTAAAAGCTAAATTAGAATTTGGTAATTAGTTATTACGTTTATCAGTTCTATTTGAGTTTAATAAACGCATTGGTACATTGACTTAAATAAATTTAAAATTATTTGAATTTTCTTTTTTAAAATTTAATAATTTTTTTGGTTTGTTTTTAGTTGAAAACAAAAATGTAAAATAAAATCTTTAAACATTTTTTAAAAAAATATCTTTTTTTTTTTTAATAAATACGTAAAATGTCTTTTGGATCTCTCTCTTTCTATAAAATCTCTCTCGCTATCTTTTCTCTCTCTTACTAATTAACTAATTAACTTTCTACTAACTCAAAAAAAAAAAAAAAAAAAATCTCTTCAGTCTACTATAAAATTCTCTACTTTTTGTCTTTCTATGATAAAGAAAAAAATAAATATAACAACAACAAACAAAAACAATTTATTGCTGTTTAATATATCTATATATATAAATATACAACTTAATTAATTAATTAAATTATTAAATATTTTCAATATATACATACATATATATATATGCGTTAATGCAGAAATGTTTGAATATGAAATGAATATGCGATTGGTGTCGTACATAATTCAGTCAGCAATTTTTTAATAGTATCTCTCTCTCTATCTATATATATATATTATATATATAAAAAAATATTTATTATATATGAATCTAAATAGCAACTAAACCAAATCAATGAAATATTCAAAAAAAAAAGTGACTTTATAAATTTATAATTTTTTTTTCCTAAAAAAAAAAAATAAATGCATACTTTTGTTTTTTAGTTTTTTTTTTTTTTAAATATATTCATAAATAATAATAAAAAGATAATTTATGTGCTTTCAACGTTTTTTTAATTTTTTATAATCAATTATAGTAATTAAATATGTCACAATCAATTTTTGTATTAGTTTTTTCCAAATCCTTTTACTTTTTTTTTAAATATAGTTCCAAATTAATATTTGTCAAAATAATATTATATATGAATTATTTTAGTTGTGCAAAAAAAAATTAATTTCATAATTTAATTAACTTGGAATTTTTTTTCTGTAATTTGAGAACAAAAAAATCTTAAATGTGTTGCAGCAAAAAAAAAAAAAAAAAACAAGGAAAATAAATTAAATAAATAATTTTTTTTTATTGACGAAAAACTTACTAAAAAAAAAAAATATTTTCAATTTGAAAATGTGTGGCATGCATTTTTCAATTGTACATAAATCAATAAATCAAACATTAAAAAAATAATATTAATGATTAAATTAAAGTAAAAAGTTTTTGTTTAAATATCTTTGGTTGTACCAAAGTACTTATATTCTACATAAAGTTATTGCTTGGGGAAAGAGTATTTTAAGCGTTTACTTAGTCTGAATTAATTTAAAAAAAACACGTTCAACATTTGACTAGAACCAGTATTATTGGTGCGGTAGAGTGAAGTGAGCTAATGCTTAGTCTAACCTTGATTTCGTTTTTGTTGATTTGTCAATAAAAACAAAATAAATATTTAAAAGCATTAATTGAACTTCAAAATCATATTTTACCACCCCACTTTTATTTCAAGATTTAAAAATTCTCTATCGAATAAACTTTCAACTAAATCAAAATATAAAATTTTTTTTGTCACCTTTATGTCATCACTCTAGCGTAATCTATATTTAAAGTTTTTTCCAATAATTTAAATGTGGATGGACTTGATCCGGAATAAAAAATTGTACATTGGTATGGGGTGGAATTGGTATCAATTATTTAGTATCTCACCTATCTGGTCTAAAATCTGGAGCCTTTAAAGTTGGGATTTGTATTTTATTTTTTAAATTTGGGAAGCCATGATAACGTCAATAGACAACTATTTTATTTAACTTTCAATCTGTGAATTATTGAGTGTTTGCACACAGTTTATATTGAATATAAGTAATAAATATTAACAACCTCTTAAATATAATTTCCATACTAACAAAATACATGTCTATACAACAATTTTCTTTTAAATGAGATCCATACAGACATTTTTTTTTGTTAAATTTTTCTTTCTTTTTTTTTATTAATTTTAATATTTTTTTTTTACAGAATTTTTAATTTATTAAAATGTTTTTTATTTTCAAAACCATATCAAAACCATATCATATCATCAAGAGTTATAAGAAAATTTAGATATTAAGTATTATGCATACCTACCTAACCTAATTTAATTAATTTAAGATTATATCAAGCGTTTACTTTTTTAAGTAATTAGCTCGTTTAAGTATTTTATTAATTTTTTTTTACTCAAGAACAACGTTTAACACTTGTAAAGCGTAAACTAACTCAAGACAACATTTATATATAATATAAAAATAAAACATAATAACTAAACTACGAAATTCCCAAAAATTTGATATAATATTTTAGAAAATATGGCTACGTATGTCTATATCAACATGTTTCTACGTTCAATCTCAAAAATCGATGACTATAAAATGGTGAGTTTAGCTAAAACAACAAAAAAATAAAAGAAATAAATTTAAAAAATTTAACACACAAAAACAAAATAATGCTGATATTTGTGTATAATAAAATTATTTTGAAGTAATTTAAAACGTGAACAAAAACGAACAATTTTCTATATATATAAATATTGTAAAATGTTAATTGTAAAGTGTAAATGTGTTTATTAAAAATTTAAATGCGTAGAGCTCATAACAGCTTCGAGCTCAAAACTCTTCAGTCCAATTCCAAAACAAAAAAGTCTTATGAAAATTAAACGGTAACTGTTACAAATTTTACTTTCAATTTCCCAAGCGAATCAATCAAATCGCAAATTTTTTTTATAATTTACGAAAGTGTTTACTGTAACAGTTACATATGTAATTTGTATATTTTAATTAAATGTCAAGTGCTTTGTGTTATATAAAATAAAATAAATATTATTTGATATTTATATATTGATTTATGTATATGTTATATATAATAATGATAATGATGATGATAATATATAAACATTTTGATTTTTGTTTTCTAATTGTGAAAAAATTTTTCTTTTTTCAAAATTTTTCTCTCACACTATAAATATTTAAAAATAATTTTATATACAATATATATATTTTTATATATATAAAATGAACATAAAAAATTATTTTTTTTTTTTTTTTTAACTATATGCTGTCTTATTCATAATAAATGTAATTGTATCATACATAAATAATTTTTCACCATATTATTAATTTATTTCTTCGTTTTTATTTAATGTATTGTAATATATAATGCTTTTTTGTTTTTTGTTAATAAAAAGAAATTAATTATAAACTCTACTTCAAGTGTAAATCAAATACAAACTTTTTTTTGTTTCAACAAAATTTTTATTAATCATGCTTCTGAGTTTTTTTTATGATATTATAATTTATTTTAATTAATGTTTACTGTTTACACATTTATTCAATATATTTCCAATATAATTTTTTATATTTTTTACCGCTTTGGTAATTTTGTATCACAAGCTTTTGCTCTACACAAACCCAAAAAAAAATACTTTGATATTTGTTTAACGAAAGTTTCGTTTTGTTTTATATCGTAGGTTAAGTTAATTTAAGTCAATATTTAATATTTACTTATTTGTATAAAACATTTATATTAAATAAGTTCTACATCAACTTTTTTGTTGATATAATTCATAGTCTTATGTAATTGTCAAATAAGTTCAAAGAATTTTGATTTAAAATATTTCCTTTACTTTTAATAAATTTTATTTGTTTTTTTTAGCGAGTAGCAATTTGATGCTGCTGCGAGTAGCAGTTTAATGTTACAACGAGTAACAATTTGACACTACAGCGAGTAGCAATTTGATGCTGCAGCGAGTATCAAATTGATGTGTTACAAGTTTCAAAATGATATTGCGTGCGGGCTAATGCTATGCGAGTATCAAAACTTTACTGCGTTCGTAGGTAAATTTCTACCTGTTGATTTTGATTTTTAAGGTTTTTCCTCTCATTGGTTTCTCAAAACCGAAAACAGAAAATCAATTTTTATGTACAATTTATTCTCGTCAATCTGAACGATTGTTATTTGTACATTAAAAAAAAAAAAAAATCATAAATCGCAATGTGATTGGTCCACTGAAGAGCTGACGGCTATAAGCCAAGACTTATCTACTCTTTATACTTCACCTTATGAGAATACTTCTAATACTAAATCAGTGAAGGACATTTTATCAACTACGTACAACGCGTGATTAGGTTACAGTGTTCTGCTTTGTGGCAAAGTGCATTTTTTCTGTCATATTTTTTTTTTTTGCGTTGGTTTCTGCTGTTTCACACACAAAAACATTGAAAGGGGGATAGTATGTGTGTCCCATCACTGTCGTAATTATTTATTTATTTTCAAGTTGCATTTTATAGCTAGGAAAAAAAATTTTTAAAACCAGAAAGCGTATAAACTTTAAAAATTTATATGTAAGCTGTATATTTAAGTCTAACTTAGAAATACTTATAAGCGTCCAACTCACGTCCTTCATTAAAAAAAAAATTCACATATGTATATTTTAAGTGTATATAATTTTTAAATGTTTTTTTTTTTCCTTTTTTTTTTTCTTTCTTTCTTAATTCACCCAATTTCTATAAATACAAATTTTATTTCAAATTAAAAAAATTAAAATTCTTATAAATAAAAACAATACAAAAATTAATATTAAAAAATGCTTACCACACATGCTGAACAATACAACAAAATCTCAAAATGTAGCAGCAAAATGCTTACACTGCGCAAAAAAAAAAAAATTAATAAAAGAAAAACTGTGTTTACTGAAAATGAAATGAAAAATTCAAATAAAAAAATATTTAAAGTCGCTTTAAGTCAATAGCAACGAGCAACAAATGCTTTTTTATTTTCTTGTAAATATTTAATTAAAAATAAAAACGATGAGATAATTAATGCAAATACAAATGTTTTCAACTTAATAATTGTAGGCTTAATTTACATAAACATAAATTGTAAGTATATATATAAACAAACGATATATATACATATCTATATATATTTTATATGAATGCATACCTACTTTCAACATTAAAATACATTTATGCTCATGTTTTTCTTTTTTTTTTTTATTTAATGAATTTTCAAATAGGCACATACACTCACTGAAGTACACTCAAAATGTACATTATAGATACATAGTTAATTTTTTTTTTTTATATACATTAGCACTCAGCTACATTTAAGCACGAAAGACATAAACATTCAATTTTAATAAAATGTCATTCATTCATTTTATATATTATATTTACATACGAACATACTTATTAACTAAACATAATTACGTACATTATAAATATAAAAAAAGAATTATGTGTTTGAGCATAGTTTAATTTATTAATTCTATTTTATTATTATTTTTTTATTTTATTAAAATTTTCAACACTTTTCATGATAAACGCATAATTATATAAATTATTATTGCTATTTTTCACATGCAACAATTTTAAAATTTACATAAATTCGCCGAGATATGCTACAAAAGTATTGCAATGAAAATTTTGTTGAAGATAAGTTTAGAAACCATTTTAAAGAATCTGCTTTTAAAAAAATATATAACCGACCTAATGATCTCTAATGTTTGTTCCCAGAAATATATAATATATTAACACACAAAAACTGAAAGAGATAAAATTTAGCGGCTTCATGTCTACCCATAAGTCTACATACGGTCTTGCCTATCTGAAACTTTTTCGAAAAATATTTACTATCGAATTATAGCTATTTGAGCTTCGTGAATACTGTAATCCGATTTTTCACAAAGTTCCTCAAATATTCGATGGACTTGAATATAAAAATAATATTCTTAAATATTATTTCAGATATTTTTACTGAGCGCTCAAGAAATGGGTGTGACTCAAAGTAGCGTTCAAGGCAGTGCTTATAAAATCGATGTATTCACAAGGATCTCAAAATTCCATTTGTAAAAATTTAAATAGCTCTTCAGCAGTGCTGACTCGGATCAATTGGGTTTTTTGTAGATTAGCTTTTACGATTGGTATAGTAAATAAAAGTGGTGTCCTGGCTGACTAGCAATGAATCGCTTTATAGTACTACAGGTTCCTTTGAAAAGTTTAAGATTTATAGTATTGTAAATTTAATTTTCCGACAGCATTGAAAAATATATTTAAAAAAAAACTATCTGATATACTAACGCCCATGCTCTTTACTCCACATCTATGTGCTATAAAGTCACCTAGCACCCACTTTTAATTGAGGTTTATAAACTGTCAGTACCAGTCAAACAGTATCACTTTGTTTGAGTCACATCAAATTAAGCTTTTAATAATTATTTCAACAGAATTTCTCTATTGCATACAATGTGCGTGAATGGTTTTTAAAAAAAAAAAAAAAAAAATTATACTATATATAAATAAATTATTTAATTTACATTTTTATGCCAACTTTGATTAAAATATATACACGACAAAAGCATAAAAACATTTTTTAATTGAATAACTTTTTTTTCAAAGTTTTTTTTTTTTTATTTATTTTTCTAAAGAATTTTACAATTATTTTATGCGGATTTTGACAAATTACATTTGCAATGCTGGAGTGAGTTAGATTTTTTTTGTTTAACAAAATAAACCGCACATTTTTATTTATACATTAACAACTCTTTATTAAAAAACTATGTATAAAAAAAAAAAAAAAAGAACAATAGAAAACAATTCGCTTTTTTTTATTTTTTTTTTTAATAGAGCCACTTCGTTTGTTTTTATAGAGAATTTCAATAGAAAAATACAAAACAAAAACAATCAAAATAAATAAAATCAAAAATACTTTATCTATAGAAATAAATTGGATATTGTAAAAAAAAAAAAAAAACTATTACAAATTATCAAACAAATGAAAATATATTTAGTGAAATACACAAATAGGAAATATATTTTATTAATTTTTTTTATTTTATTATTTTTATTTTGAAACAATAGCAAAAAAAAAAAAGAATTTAAATGAAACGCCATGGAAACATTTTGTTTTATTTGTTTGTTGTGAGCCAACGAAAAACTAAATTGCAAAATAACATTTAATTAAGTTGTGGGTTTTTTTTTTCAATTATTTTTTTAAATTCATTTAAAATAAATTAAGTTTAGCGTCTTTTTTTTTTATTTAGGCTTATATTGATTTTCAGTATTTTATTAAGCTATAATTGCTTTAGGTCTATTACAAATTGAGTTTTTTTTTTTTAAATTTTTAATAATATCAAAAATATATTTTATTTTTTTTATTTATTAATTTTTTTCCTACTTACTCTCCTAATTCTTTTCAGTTTTTTCAAGCATGTATTTTTAATTTTGGCATGAAATATTTTATTGATTTGAGTGCATGCGTTTGCTTAGAAAACTTTAATAATATAAATTATTATTTAACATTTAATTATAATAAAATAATATTAAGTTTATAAATTTGTTTTTGAAGGACTTCCAAATCTTCTTAGAAATTTATCCAGGAAAAAAGAAAATTTACAGCAGTTTTTTTTTTGTCTTCAATCGAAGATTAATTATGCTATTATTTATAACAGTTTTTATAACAGTTATATGATCATGAAAAGTCACATTAAAATATCCTTGGAATAAGTTTTTAATCTGTTATTGTAAGTTTGTTCTGTCACCTCAATTCAGGAGTATAATTTTAGCTAAAGGTTTTGAGTTTAACCTAAAATAATCTTTGCTGTGATTTTATCACAAAATGGAGATTTCAGCTTTAGATTGCGATTAGATAAACTGTGACTGTGATCTAAACTGTAACTTTAAATTCAATTCAGTCCGTACAGTAATTTTATATAATAATTAAAATTAAAAAATAAAATAAAAAAGGAAAACCATAAATATTTCAATGGCATAATTTTGCTCCCCCTTGCTGCTTCTTTTTTTTATTATGCTCAAGTCTTAATTCCTAAATTTGCAGTCATAAATATTTATTACCAAATTTTATGAGGTTAATGTATTTATTTCTTTATGATATTTTCGTATAATATTTTTTTTTTTTTGTTAATAGATTTTGAGTTTGATGCAAAGAAAAAGTTATTAAATATAATTATGCTCTTATTTTTAATAAATTATTAATTTCGCATGTATTTGCATTTGTAAAATTTTAAATATTAAATTTAAATAAATACATAAATTTGTATTTTATAACTAAGCTCGTTTTATATGCATCTTTATAACAAAATATATAAAGAAAAAAAATGTATCTATTATATTTATGGCGCTTTATAAAATAATTTATTATAAAAAACGCTTTTTTCTATTATTCAAAAAAAAAAAAAAAAAACGAACGAACGAAATTGAAAAAAAAAGACTTTGATTGCTTTTGCATTTTATTTTGCCTGCTTTATCTGCACTGACTGCCTGCCTGCCTGTCTGCCTGTGCTGCGTGTGCATTTGATATGACAATTTTGAGATACTTCTATATATCATACACTTAAATTCAATTATTTATTGATATGCTATAACTTTTTACATATATAAGCCTTGAATGTTGTTGCTGTTTATTAAAACTTTTATTTGCATTTTGTTTGAATCATGCGCTTGGCATGCAACCCAAAAAAAAGAATTAATAAAAAGTAAAAAAAAAAATCATTATTATAATCAACAAAAGCAGAAAAAAAATTACACAAAAGCCCAAAATAAAACGAAAATTTTTTATTGTAGAAAATTTACAAAAAATATATAAAACAAGCTACTTAAATACCAAAAAAATACTACAACTACTACTACCAAATATTATCAAAAATAAACGCTTCAAAAGTTACGTTACGTTTTTGAAACCATTTTTATATATATTATTAAAAACGCTTCATGTCACCCAAAAAAAAAAAAAAAAAAAAAAATTAAACAATGAAAAAAATTCGAAAAACAAATTTTCCGCTAAAGCAAGCCAAATTCATTTTTTATTCAAAACAACAAAAAAATGACCCAACCTTTCTTACAAAAAATTCGCATAATAAAACTTTTATTCAGAAAATTCAAATAAAAAAGTTCCTCATAGTTTTGAAAAATAATTTTCTATAAATTTAATATTTTTTTTTCTTATAAAATTTTATTAATGCATAAAATTTATATCTTTCGAAACAACGAATAACAGGAGTACAGCGTACAGCTGACATTTCGTGAACAATGGACGGACGAGCGTTTAAAGTTCGATGATATACAGGGTGCGTATTTATATAGTAACACTTTTTTAAATTTATTTATAAAATTTTTTTTTTTTTAATATTTTTTTCAGGACGCCTCAAATATTTAACATTAACCGAGGCGAATCGTGTCTGGATGCCTGATTTGTTCTTTTCAAATGAAAAAGAGGGTCATTTTCATAATATCATTATGCCAAATGTATATATACGCATATTTCCAAATGGTTCGGTGCTCTACAGTATACGTATCTCATTGACATTAGCATGTCCAATGAATCTTAAATTATATCCATTGGATCGACAAATATGTTCACTACGCATGGCGAGTTGTAAGTTATAGATTTCATAAAAGCACAATAAAAATGCAGGTTGAGCTTAAATTAATTAAAACATGATTTACACTGTGTCTCAACCTGCAAACACTTTAAAAAAGGCATGCAATTTCTTATACAACTTAAAATATTTATTAACAATTTAAAAAATAGTCTTAATGTATAAAATTTGTTATTTATTATGTTCAAATAACAAACTATCTCAACCTGCGTATACTACAATAACTTTTAACTAAAACAAATAATAATATAAAATATTTTTATCAGATGGCTGGACAACAAATGATCTTGTATTCCTTTGGAAGGAAGGTGATCCAGTACAAGTGGTAAAAAATTTACACCTACCTCGCTTTACATTGGAGAAGTTTTTGACTGATTACTGTAACAGTAAAACCAACACGGGTATGTACACAGCATTCAAATATATTTCTTGAACGAATGTTGGCTTCGACTACTGCTATAATTTTTTTGCTGTAAACTATTTGATTTTATATATTTTAAATCTTTCGAGTTTTGTTTACATTAACCAAAACGCTGAGTTAGCGCTATTCCCCATTTATATTTAAGTAGTTTGTAGTACAATTTTTTTAATAATTTTTTTTTTTTTTTGTAATTTTTGTTATTAAAACACTTTAAACAGCTAAATTTGGTTAGTGTAAACGACGCTTTTATTTATTTTGAAAATTGTTTTTACATATAACTATTTTTGTCTATTAAGTATATAAACCCTCTAGTTTTGGTTTGCTTGTTTTAAAAGTTCGCATTTTATTTCATTAATTTCGTTTGATATTATCCATTTCCTCTAGTTAGTTTAATTACTATCCTCTTTCTTTAAAGAAAATAAAAAGTTGTTTGTTCTTAAACTATATTTTATAGTTACTATAGTATTATATTAGTAAATGCATACAAAATTAGGCAATAATAAAAGAAATTTACAAACTAGGCAACAATAATAAAATAAAATTTAATTTTTATATTTAATTGGAATTCATCCATTCATTCAAATTGAATGTGAATTAAAATGAATGTGTGTTGCTCAAAATTAATCATTCAATTAATATTTATTTATTGAATTTTACTCAATTTATTGACATTCATTTCATAGTGAATGTTTCAGTATTCGAAACATTCATGAATATATTCGCAGCATTCATAAATACATTTAAACATTCATTGATATTTTCAAACATTCATGAATGCATTCAAACATTAATGAGTATATTCGCAACTCTTATGAAATTATTCAAACATAAAAGTAAGACTTACTGAACATGTTCGAAACATTTATTAACATATTTAAAAATATATTCATGTCGGGCTTTTATTCGATTATTTTTGATTTATCTTAGAAAAAAATAAGAAATTGAAGACAACAGATTGATGTTATTATTATTATTATTATTTATAATTTAAATTTCTAAATCGCAAACTTTAGGGAACTTACCTTTATTACTATATAAAATAGGAGATATTTGGGGAAAGCCATATGTTCTGGAAGGCCATACACTCGGAGTAACAGAAGATTAAAAACTTTTTTATATTTCTGTACATGACATACTAACTAGTTGTCCGGGAGCGATCAATATTATCACCTGTCAAAAATACCTAATCAACAGAAAAGAGTTATATTATCTATTCCGAAGCTGAATATAGTGCTGGTCGACAAAATATTAAAGTATCGATATCTTTTCGATATTATTTCATAAACTACCAATACTTTTTGGCTATTTGTCGCTGTAATTAGTGTTAATACTCTTTGACCTGGAAGGATACAGCCATATATTTCTCATATTGCAGTGATCTTCAAATTAGGGACTCTTAAGAAGTTTTACACTTTATAAAAGTCTTGGAGATTTCTTAACTCATTCCTGGAATTAGCTGAGGACAACTTATGGTGGGAATTAACTAAGACCTTCGAGCTTGATTTAAGATGGGTTTTTTGGCGGCTTTATAGAAAATAATTAATTTCATTTAAGTTCGATTTTAAGTTTTAAACTTTCATTTTCAAAATTTAAAAAAAAAATTATATTATTTTTAATATTTTTTTATAGTTATTTTTTTTTATATTGTATATTATGTGTTGCCTAGTGTTCTAAGCAAAATACATAGTTGCATCATGCATGTGAACTAAATATTTGCTACATTTATTATATCTCTTCAGACATTTAGATATACTATATATACTATAAATTATGTATAGTATGTAGTAAAACTTTATAGCGCAGAAAAGAAAAACCTTTCATATATTGACTTGTTGTAAGACATGCTAAGAATGTACAATAATAATATGTAGTACGTGCTAAAAATAACTCATATAAAATCTTCTCATACAATATATAAATAAGTATACAACTTATAGGCAAAGCGCAACTCAATCCTGTGATACATTCACATACAAAATATATAAAAGACACAAAGATTTTACTGAAAAGTATATCAATATCAATAGCAAATCACATAAAAACTTTTTTTACGATGTAATTCACACTTGGTTTTTTTTTTTTTTTGTTTTCCTTTGCACTTCCGCACATATCACATATGTACGTATGATGCCCTCTATAGTCATATTATTTCCAATACGTTCCGTTCCGTTTCGGTGTTGCGCTTTTCACGCGCCTTCCAAACACTCCGTTCCGTATCCTTTTGTGTCAGTGTAAAATTCTCAACGCGTTCATTTCATATATCTGAGTGTGTTGACTCCATCTCACTCAGTATAGTTTAGCTCAGACAGACAGACTTTAGAGTTTGCAATCTGTTCGACTACTTTTATAGCAGTTACCGACAACGGCGACGACGTTGAGTATGTTGAAAGGCAAATGTTTACCTTGGGATAGCTACAGTCACCGACTTACGTACACTACAAACTACCTATAGAATATCAACAAATGTGAATCCGTATACACAATCTCACTCTCAATGTTCGTAACTATGTATTATATTGAAAGAATTTGTTTACTTGGTTTTGTGCAAAGTGCCATTGGCATAAAAGAATACCAAAGGAAATTAATTGAGGAAATTGTTTGCGCCAAATCGGTTGAAGTGCCGCAAAAGATTGCACAAAAAAAAAAAAAAAATAAATAAATAGAAAAAAAAAATGGATGGAAAATAACAAAATCATCTTACCAACTACTTAAGTTGGAGGAAAAAAAAGTATACTAAATGCAGCAGAGTTTTACAACCTTATTTTTGGTGTTTAAGTATAAAGCAGTTTGTTAGCATTAAAATTTGAATTCAAAATTTTTTTTTTTTTTTTGTTAAATTTTACGGAAATTGTGTGTTATTTTAGCTTAAAACGGAAGTAATTTATCAGTTTAGATTTAGGAAGGAAGGCAACAGTTGGTTATGAAAATTATTTAAGAAGAAAGAAGTGCAGACTGAATGCTAGAAAATAAAGAAGAAGAAGGTCAGGAAATACTTAAATTTAAAAAAATTTAGTTAATAAAATCGCCATTTTAAAAAATCCAAGAACTGTACTTAAAACCGATGGAATATGTTTTTTTTTTTAAGTTAAAATAAAACAAGTAAAAACGTTAACTTCGGCGGAACCGAAGCTTAAATACCCGTCACACGTATTTTTAAATTGTTAATGTGTTATCATCAGAACTTAGAGAAGGGATGGGACGGGTCTGACACAACTCACATTAAGACACAATATTGGTATCAAATTTTAAGCTAAAAATACAAATTTTCAAAAAAAAATTCAAAATAATTGGTAAGTTTGTGTGAGGCCTTTGCCAAAAAATGGGCGTGGCACCTTGGATTTGATATTGGATGATATTAAAAGTATTTTTTAGCCAATTTGGTGTCAATACATTACTATATAATAACCATTTTCATACAAAAATTCGAAAATGGGCGGTAAGTTTGTATGGGGGCTTTATCTAAAAATGGGTGTGGCACTTTTATATACAAACTTGACCGAGAAAAGTTTAAGTTTCAATTTTCAGCTAAATATCTCCAGTGGTCTCCAAGTTAATCGCGTTCGTCGCTTCCTCTCATCGAGCTGATCAAGAAGATATATACTTTATGTGGTCTACAACGTCTTCTTCTATGGTTTAAAAACTTTCAGACACTGAATATATCCTTCACACTATGTGTGTCGGGTATAAATAAAAAAAAAAAAAAAAGAAGCCAAGCAAGCATCCTGGAAATCAGTAGTAAAGCAAGCTGTGACTGTGGCAAATCGTCAGTAGTCGTAGTTGTACTAATAAAAACTTTGTGCAAAAAATACTGCGAATACTTGAATAGATTTTGTAGCACAACTCTAAAAAGAAAATTAATTATCAAAAAAAAAAAAAAACGCTTTGTCAAAAACTATAAAACAATAAACACAATTGTAGCTAGTTAAAACAAAAATTTATTGTATCCATTAAAACAAAAATTTCATATTCTGTCTTTTGAAAATTAAAAAAAAAAAGTATTTAATTAATAAGTTGCTAACATCATCAAAACTTCATAACTGCATGTTACAAATTGACAGTTTTGTAAAAAAAAAAAATATTTAAAAAAAAAAAAAAAACTAATTTGAATCATTCATTTCCCTTTACAAATTTTCTTTTTATATTAAATAAAAATAATTAAAATTAAAGTAAAACAATTAAATATAATCAAAATATAACTAGCATGTAAAGTTCACTAGAGTTTGAGTTTTATTTTTTTAATTAAATTACATAACAATAAAATTAAAAATATTGCGCAAAATATTTTATTTAATATAAAACCAAATACTATACTACTATATATATATATCTAAAAATATAGAAAACATTTCTAGTTTAATCTATAAACTTCTTAAATATTTACTAGATTTAAATATTTAAGTACAAAGAACCAACACCGAAAAAAAAAAATAAACAAATGAAAAATAACAAATGAAAAATTAATGAAAAATGAAGCTGTAAGCTGACTTTGTATTGAAAGAGGAAAAGCGTAAAGCTATGACTTCTTTCAATACAATAAGAATAAAAAAAAATGAAAAAAAGAAAAAACCCTGAAAATAATAAAAACCGCTTCAACCATAAATGAAAACCGAATCAATACACAACTGAGCCAAAAGGAAGGCCAAAAAGGAACAAACCAACGAACGAACGTAGCGAAGCGAAGTGAACTGTATCGAGCCAAGTCAAAACCAAACCAAACTAAATTGAACTGAAACTGAACCACGATTGATTGATTGATAAAAAAAAAAAAAAAAAATAAATAAAATAAAAAAACCCAAAAAAAAAAAAAAAAAAAAAAAAAAAAAAAAAAAAAATTTTGCCAGATGCATTGATGAGATAAATTGGAAAAAATATAAGTTTCCGTGACGATGATAAAATGCAGATAAAATACGTACATACATAGCTATACATTTATGCTATATATATAAATAAAAGATGTACAAAAATTTTATATATATAGCATAAAAAAATAAATAAAAATTAAAAACAAAAAAACCAACCCAAATACCAAAAAACAAACAAACCAAAAAAAAAAAAAAAAATATGAGAATGTAAAATAATAAACAACTTTGTCTTGAAGAGTATAGGAACGCTTTGCTAACAAATTAACGGAAATGAAGCACAAAATAAAAGACAACGGAAATGACATACACACACACACCCATATGACATTTTGTATAACATAAACAGTTTAACTGACAACGACAGCCTTCATTTCCGTTAAGATTTTTGTTGCAAAAATAATCAAAAGATGAATTGATATTGATACTTTTTTCCCTATGATGCAATTTTCATTTTTCAATTTTTGAGATAAAAACAAAAAAACTCGCCTATCTCTCTCTCTCTCTCTGAATCTATCTCTTTTGTTTGTCAAACATTTTAATTTAATTTTTTTTTCATTTAATTTTTTTTTTTTAATAAATTTTTTTTATTTTGATTATTGTAAATACATTTTCTGTCGAACAATCGCTGTCTTGCACAGTTTTTATCTTTATTTATGATTTTCTATCTTTTTGTAAATAACAAAATTTTTAATTTAGCTTTTGGCAATTAACATGAAACGAATACAAAATTTTGCTTTTTAACAAGTTTTATTCAAGTTTACAAAACTAAAAAAAAAAAAAAAATAATACAAATTTTGTGATTAAAGATTGTCTGTTGATAATATATTTATTTATACTGGGAATTCCTTTACTCTTTTAAATATTAAAAGACTAGAAAATGACAAGTATCGTACGTAACGTACTAAAAATATATAAAAGAAAACACTGTCAACGACAGCCTTCCAATTCTTTTGTCCCTTTACAGTGTTTTCATATGGCCGGTTTCACTAACTTCTTATGGTATTTTTTAGTACGATACCTGTCATTGCAACGAATAAATTAATTGAAATTAAATGTTTTTTCATGTTGGGTGGAAAACATTTTGCGTTAGGTCGACTATCTGCTATGGCTGGATGTATTGTCGTTTTGGAAATTCCAAATTCTGCCAATGACTATCCTAACTCGGGGTTTTCATTCTTTTCAGCGTTATTGGCTCTTCTAGTGAAAAACCAACATTCACGGTCGATCTGACAAAAGTGTTTGGCATTTGGTTTACTCTGGAATTTTTCATTTGAAACAATCCTAAAAAAGTTATTTATTTCTAATAAAAAAAAAAACGATCCAAAAACTTTAATTGGCATAAGTAGATTAAATTCCAAACCCTATAGTTTTGTTATCTTGGGGTTTTTTGCTTTGGATTGTTTTAATATTTTTAATAAAAACAAATTTTATAAAATTTTTTCCAAAATTTTGATTGTTAATTAACTCCTAAACTACCAAGCGAATTTAACAATACTAAAAGAAAAAATGATTTATAAATTAATAGGCTACAATTTAATGCTGAAAACAACTCACCATTTCTTATATTTTTGAAAATATAACGCATATATTAAACGAATCAAAAAATTCTTACCAAATTTTTTGTATTTCGACAGTCAAATAATTTAGAATAATTAAATAAAATAAAATTCCGGACAATCTTTAATCAAAAATGTATTTCTGTAAATTTCTTTTTTTATTTTTTTATTTTTTTTTTTTTGTATATTTTTCAATGCACATTTCAGTATACATTTACATAGGTACAATTACATTAAAAAAAATTATATATATTCAATTTGTACAATATGTAAGTGTCTACATAGTTATGTGAGCTTTGTTTCACTCTCAACAAAATATATATGTGTGTGCGTGTCAGTGTGTATGTATGTTTTCTATGCGTGTACCAGACTGTTTACACCAAAATTATCTTTTCCACCTGAGTACATTCTTCATTTATTTGATTTTATTCTTCGTCTTTTTCTTATTTATTTCTTTATTTTTTTTTGATTTTTATTTTATTTGACACATATTATATACCTTGTATACTCATAGGTGAATACAGTTGCCTCAAAGTCGATCTACTATTCAAGCGAGAATTCTCATATTACTTAATACAAATTTATATACCATGCTGTATGTTGGTCATTGTCTCATGGGTATCATTTTGGCTTGATCAAGGCGCTGTACCAGCACGTGTCTCATTAGGTAAGTTTATCATATAAACAACAACAACAACAACAACAGCAGCTCTTGTTGTTGTCACAAAGCAAAACAAAACAAAAAATAAAATAAAATAAATACGTAATGAAAAAAGGGAAAAAAGAACAAATGTACGAGAGATTGTCCTGTTTACAATGTAATACACAACAGTCTAATTACTCGAAATGACAGCTCACTTAAATTATAAATAATGATAAAAACTTTATTGTAAAAAATTAAATGTAAGCGTAGCATAAAAAAAATGTTTATTAAAAAGAATAAAGAAAATTAATTTAAAATTAAAAAAAAAATAAAAAAAAAAGAATGGTGAGTATATAAATTTAAAAAGTTCATAAAATTGTGCAGCTGATAAAAAATGCGAACAATTATTTAAATGTATAAAATTTTTATAAAAACACTGCAGGATTTTTAGTAGCTTAAGTATATAAACTATGTTAAAGCTTTATAAATTTACGTGAATTGTTCGAATTGTTTCGGTAATAGAAATTCAAAAAGTGGAAAAAAAAAAAAATATTTGTATCGATTGTATCGATACTTTAGTCACATCACGATAATTATCTCGCTCTGTGTTTTTGAAAATTTCTTATTTCAACTTAACATAAAAAAAAAATATTGGTATCGAATATATCGATACTTTAGTCACATCATGATAATTATATCGATTCTTTTGCTCTGTGTTTTTTTTTTAGTTTCTAATTTCAACTTTACATCAAAAATAAAAAAAATATTATTGGTATCGTTAGTATCGATACATTATGAAAGGTGCAACTCCTATAGATGTGGCCTTTCACCGTACGTCTGCCATATGAACTTGATTATCTCAGAAACTATAAATCCACAGATCCGTTTTAATGCACTCATTTCAATTATCTTTCAGTTTATTCGAAATGAAATCAAATATCAAATTTTATAATCTCAGATATACCTAATTGAAAAAATTTCCAAAAATAATTCGAACAATCCACGTTTAGTTTAATACTTAATAATACGACTTTTATTGGTATATCTAAGAAAATTTATCAAGTCTTAAAAGCAAAAAAAAAAACACAAAAAATATATAAGAGTATATGGAAATATTTTCGTAATAAAATTTGCACATTATTTTATAAAATAAATTGGAAAGTTAAATTTGTCAAAATTATTAATAAACTTGTTTATTATATTATGTATAAGCTTTATGTAAAAGAGCTTTAAAGCTTTAAAACAAAAAAAAAACCAATCTGACCAATCAAATTGCAAGAATTTAAAAAAAAAAAAATGTGTGTATAAACTAAGTTAAAATTTATATATAAATCGTGTACAATTAATCTTTCCATATACTAATTTAAAAAAAAAAAAATTTATATACTTATACACTGCAAAAAAAACTTTGTTTATTTTGCAATCACATAAACAAAAAAACTTTTTACAGGTGTTACAACGCTACTCACAATGGCAACGCAAACATCTGGCATAAATGCATCACTGCCACCGGTCTCCTATACAAAGGCGATTGATGTCTGGACTGGCGTTTGTCTGACATTCGTCTTTGGTGCGCTACTCGAATTTGCGCTCGTTAACTATGCCTCCCGTTCAGGTTTGAATAAAGCTAGTAATTGAAATTTGATATGCTTCTTAATAATTGTATTTTTGTATTAATCGATGGTGTTCTACTTTTTTCGTATATTTTGTATAATACATTTTTTCTTTTCGGTGTCCATAAATATCATATATAACTTTTTTTAATATAACAAACAATAAACTAACAAACTAACAAGAACAACTACTAAAACTATAAATTTTTACTATTACTACTACTACCTAATACAAAAAACTCTTATTTGATATAAAATTTATCTAAGCGTTTTGTTAAATTTTTGGCCTAAAATTAATATACTTCACTGTACAGTACACTGTAAAAAAAAAATACACAGACATAAAAAACAGTTGACTGTAAAATGACAAAATATAAAAATAAATAAATAAAAAAAAAACACAATACACCGCGCTAACAGGGGAGCACACACAATAATAATAATATTACACGGAAAGAAAATATATAATAAATATATATACTATATATAACATAGTTAATATTTTATATATATAAATATATAATTTAAAAAACAAATGATTATTTTATATATAAAATATTTATATAATTTTTTTTTTTTTAGTAGAAATCTTTTACAGATTTTTTTCAAGAATATTTCTACTAATAATTGTTTAATTTTCTTCTTATTTCATTTACTTGCATTAAAAAAAATCATCAAAAATTTCATCATGAACTTCAATAAAAAATCAAATCAAAACCACCATAATAAAAAAAAATCCAATCACAAATTCATAAACATAAAAAATTCACAAAATACACTGAAACAAAAATTTAACTAATAACGCGTTTTTGATAAAAAAAAAAAAAAAATATATTTTTTTTTTTATTAATCAAAAAAAATTTTTATTTTTTGTAATTTAAAAAAATAATTTGGACTGTAAAAAAATGTTAATAATATTTTATTGTGTATATTTTATTTTTTATTTGCTGTTGTAACTAATTATATAAATAATGATAAACGTGTCTAACTAAAACTTGTATAAAAAAAAATGTGCGTGTCTGTCATTAATATAAAAAAATAACAAATTATACTGAAAAAAAACGCTATACATTTTAACAAATTTCCTTTTACTTTTGCACTACTAACAAATTTATTATTTAAAAAAAATTTAATTTTTTTCTTTAAAATATAAAACTTATAAAAACTCTACAATTTCTACAACAACAACTTTAAATGCAACTTTAAATCTAACTACTTTATTACTACAACTGTTGCCTGTCTGCCTATGTATCTATTCTATCTAAATAATTTTGCTATCTACATAAACTAAACTACAAAAAAAAAAAATTTTAAAAAATTTAAAACAACGTACACTCTGTCGTGGAACAAATAAATTCTTGTCAAATCATTTTCTATCACATGCAACATATACGGATCGGGCCGCAGACATGCACAAGGAGAATATGAAAAAGAAACGTCGCGATTTGGAGCAGGCTAGTTTAGATGCTGCTTCAGATCTGCTAGACACAGATAGTAATGCAACATTCGCAATGGTATTTAATTCAATTTTATTTTAAAGTGTTTTAATATGTGTGTGTGTGTGTAAAAGTTTTTATTTTTTTTTTTATTATTATTATTTTATCTCAGTGTAGTCAATGTAGTTTTTATACAACGAAAGTAATTTTATGTATAATTTTATCACTAACCAATCAGCGCAGCTAGTTGAAGCTTTTAAAGCTTTAAGAAGCTTTTATACAATTTTAAGAGAGAAAACTGTATGGCGTTGAATTTTAGATATTACAAGACATATTCTTAGGAGTTGGCTCGTAGTGGTAGCTTAAGCTTTTGAATTGCTGAATGAAGATTTCTTAAGAAAAAAAAACAATAAAGGAAACCCATGAGTTTGATTTAGGAAAATAGTCTTCCAGATGTAGAGATTCTAAAATTCAAGTTTACTGTAGACAGTTTTTCGCTATTTGTAGGAATATTCTGCACAAAAGCATCTCTCTCTCTATTTTCTCTCTATAAATTTTCTCTGTGACCTGTACAAATTCAAGCTTTTAAAAGTTTTTTGTTTAAATGGATCCGAAAGTATTTTATACATATTTTTACAAGATAATTTAAAAAAAAAATATAATAAATAGTTCAGCAATATTTTAAACAGAAAGCAACGATATAAAAGTTAAATTAAAAAAGTAAATTTACATTTTTAAGTCGCTCGGTTTTTAGATGCTTTGTAACAATTAACAAAAATAATAATTAATGCATTTTAACCAAAAGAATTACTACTAATTTCAATATTATTTTCTATCTTTTGTATATTTTTTTCGTAAAAATAATTGGCTGTATCAAAATTGTTTAATATAATTATTAAAACTTTTATTTCTTTTACAAAACAATTTCACCAACTTTAAAAAAAAAAAAAACGATTTCATGCTCCCTCTAAAAAAAAAAAAATCATCATATCCAAATTAAACTTTCACAACTACAACAACAATAATCAAATCAAATCAACCAATCGCAACTATATCGATCGATCAAAATCAAAACAAATCCGAATTAAAAAAAAAAAAAATCAAAATCAAATCAAAATTCTGCTCATTTGTAATCATCTTCAACTCCAAACGGCATTGCAACGTTATTACGGTATACAGAAACCGCTGGTGCGTCATCCCGGCGATCCTTTAGCACTGGAAAAATTGCGCCAATGTGAGGTGCATATGCAGGCGCCTAAACGTCCAAACTGCTGTAAGACTTGGCTATCGAAGTTCCCAACAAGGTAAAATTGATTATGTTGAATTTTATGTTACAATTTTTTAAAGTTTTTCTTTAAAGTAGTTAAATGGATTTCCTTTTTGATGTTGTGTGAAAAACTATTTAAATATCTCTCTCTCTATCTCTCTCTCTCTCGTTATCGCTGTGTCTATTATTGAAATGTTCTTGAAAATCCCATTTAAAAAAAAAAATTCAAAAACAAAAAAATTCAAAAAAAAAAAAAAACAACAAAATTTTTATTGTATTTAATTAATTAATTTTTTTAATGCTTGCTTATTTAATTCCATGATTTGCTATTGCCGTTTGCTCGCTCGCTTTTCAAACTTTGATTTGCGTATGACTTCAGTTGCTATAAAATCTAATTTAAAAAACAAAAAACAAAAAATGTGGTTTAATTCTTAAATTAATTAAATTAATTTTTTTGGCAAAGTTTTTTTTCTTTCTATGCTATGCGAAAATACTATATAATTTGTTGATAAATTTTATTGTAATTTGTTTGTTTTAAATATATATTTATAATTTATTTTCTTTGCTAAAAGCACTCCCAGTTTAAAATATTTAAAAGCACAGGCCTTAGCAGCATAAAAATACTTATTATAGCACAGAACCAGAAAGCATTTCAATTACTTCACTAATAAAAATAAATAAATAAAATACACAAAAAAAAAAAAAAAAAAAAAAAAAATACATTTAAAAACTTCTCATTTGTCATAAAAAAAATAGTAATATAGAAATCCAATTAGTGGACAAAGCTCGATAAGACAAGGTGTATATCTTACATGGTCCGTCCGACTTAACTTTGGATTTAATTATTTTTATTTAATATAGTATTCCTAAGCACATATTATCCTTTAAACGTTTGTTTTTTCACAGGCTCTAATAATACAATATAAACATAACATCTGCTCCTTTACTAATCCAGTTAGCAGTTGGAGCCCCTATTAAACCTTTAAGTAATTCAAACTTTATAATAGTCTCATCACATTAAGTGATCTTCCACAGTTTTTATTTTTTCAGTTTTCCGTTTAGCTGTCTGCTTCAGATCATTTAAAATCAATTTCATAGTTGTTTCATCCAAACATTGTTTTTAAACAATCAAAATTTTCACTTAGTCTTATGAATATGGGGTCAATTTCTAAAATGAAGTTTTAGCTTACCAAAAGTTAATCATAAAATATTTTTCGGTGGTACCAGAAAATTTTATGTATATATCTAGCAAATTTGTAGTAATAGTTTCGTCATTAATAGAAAAAAAAAATTGCGGATATACGTATAAATTTATATACATAGTATTCTCGTTTTTGGAACTATGAATATTTCGATTTTACCTCAAGCACCTTTCCAAACAAATATTTATCGGAGGGCACCACTTTTCTCTTGGAACTGAATAATTATGATTTTTTTTTTTCATTCCTTTATGTAGGAGACCATTAAAAAAAAATTGTTTCAACCATTTTTAAAGGAAAAATATCCAAACCATTTTACATTTTATTAACTAAACTTGGAGTGTTCCATAAATTTCAGAACAAACTTTTGTAAATAAAAAAATAAACAGAAAATTATATATTAAAGTTTTTTTCATGTTTTTTCGTAGTCGTTTTTTATGTAGTTTTAAATATTTTGCAAAGTTTTTCGTTTCAAAGCACGTAGTTAAATTATTTCGTTTACTTTAAAACAAACAAATTTTTAAATGAATTTTAAATAATATAAAAAAAAAACCACACGTTAAAAAATTTAAAAAATAATAAACAAAAATAAAACACCGAAAAACTCACAAATCAAAAAGCCAATCTTCTAGATATTTAATTAATTTATTTCATACTTCTTAAATATTTATCCAAGACAATGTTCTAGATCGAAGAGAATCGATGTTATATCACGAATAACGTTTCCGCTGGTCTTTGCGCTCTTCAATCTGGTCTACTGGAGCACATATCTCTTCAGGGAGGAGGAGGATGAGTAAATGCCGTTACTTAATTTTTAAAAAAAATTTTAGCATAAACCAAAGATTATACTAACGTATTTTTTTTTTACATTTTCTTTTCTATTTCCTTTTATTATAATTTTTTTTTGTGCTTTTTTTTTTTTGTTTTTATTTTGTATACAAAATTTTTTGTTCAATTTTATTTTAATATAATTTTTAGGGCTTTCTAAGCGCGTCTGTCTAACTCAAAGGCTATGTAGAATCCAAAACTGAAAACTATAAATGTGAATGACGTAACGATACGTAAAACGTGTACGGAAGAAAAACAAATTACGCACTCGAAAATTTTCTTTCCGTACTGAAAAAGAAAATAAATCTAAATGAAAATTTTCAACACAAAAAAAAAAGTATATATTTAAAAAAAAAAATCACCAAACACAAGGATACATTAAAATTTAGCAAATAATTTTTTTAGTGTAAAAAGCGTATTAAAATTAAAAAAAAAAATTAAACACAAACGTTGATAATGTGTGACTGTAAAGTAGTTAAATATTTAATTAAATAAAACGGAAATAATCAATTGCGAAACGTTTATAAATTGTGTGAGCCAAGAATGTTAAATATGTCTAAGATATAAATAAAAACAAATTGTAGTATTAATTTTATGTAAACAAGCGTAGTTAAATTATAATTAAACAATTGAAATTCTAATTAAGTTTAGGCTTAGCGTGAATTAATTTAAATATAATTATAAAAAAAACAGTGTATACTTTTAGGCGATTATAAAATTAAAAAAAATTAAAAAAAAATTAAAATTAGTTTCGATTTTAATTGTGGTGCCAATTAAGCTAAAATAATATTAATAATAATAAAAAAATTACATATTAATTAATTTTGTTAAAATAAATATTAAAAAAAAAACACTTTAGTTAATATTAAAATTTTGTTATTATTAAACACATTTCGTTACATATTGTTAAATAATTTTGAAGCGAGAAGAGAACAAAAATTTTATTTGTACTTAAAAATTCTAATTAGGTTAATTGTAAAAAAAAATTAAAATATAATTAAATAATAGAAAAATTAAATCAAATTATAACTTAGTTGTTGTAGTAAATTGAATGCTGCTCAGCTAACTATACAAGGATTGTTTGAAAAGTTTAATAATTTAAAAACAAAAAAATTCTTAAGCCCATTTTAAGGGACAGACTTTATACAAACCCACTCCAAATTTTAAAGCTTTTGTATGAAATTGTTTTTGTTATTAAATTCAGAAACATGCAATTCGGTTTGGACTTCAGGTAAATTAATATTTAAAAAATTCAACCTAAAAACTAAGAAAGAAAGATAAATAATTACATAATCTTTCCTGAATATCTGTGTTGTCTGTCTGTGCTGCTTTATGCACCGAGCTCGAAGACTATAAGCTGCCAAATTTCAGATCTCCAAACTGTTATTTTCTGTAAAGACTTTTTTTGAAATTCAAAGCAAATACCCAATTTTTATTGTAGATGTTCCAATACAAACTTAAATTATAGACTGTGTATTGGGTTTTTTGTGTCTACATGTTTTAAAATTACTCTTTCTGAAACTTTTCAAACAAGCCTTGTATATATGTTTTTGTATATAGTTCGAATTTAAAAATTAAGTCACAATAAAAAAAAAAAAATAATCTAAATAAATTTAAACACACACGCGAATTATTGTAAATGTATTGTATAAATGCGAACATTTTAATTGAAGAAGAGTCTAAAATTAAGTTATATATTAAGTATTTTAATTATAAAAATATAAAAAAAAAAACTATTTGTTCGTTCAATTAAAAAAACTTTTTGTTCTAATTAATTTCAATTATAAACCAATCAGAATTTAAATAAAATTCAAATTGTTTTGTAAAAACAAATTTTGAAAATCAAAAAAAAAAAAAAAAAAAAAAAAAATCAAAATTCATTAATTTGTCTTTTATTTCGTATTTTGCTTTCAAATAAAACCAAAATTTAAAAAAATATACAAAACGAATTGGCATTCTTCTTTTTGCTTGGTTTGTG
Organism: Leucophenga varia; assembly: GCA_018903435.1. Taxonomy (NCBI): domain Eukaryota; kingdom Metazoa; phylum Arthropoda; class Insecta; order Diptera; family Drosophilidae; genus Leucophenga; species Leucophenga varia. Next base: position 6,477,793 of record JAEIFJ010001870.1, read on the forward strand.
TTTTTAAGCATGAATCAAAAAAATATAATAAACCGCTCAAATGGTGGGTACAATTTTATTTATATTATTTTTAAAAAATACAATAACATTTAATAATAAAAAAAAGTTTTAAAGTAAATAAAACTAATCCTTTTTTTTTTTTTTTTTAATAATTTAAATAGATTTATTTTTTAATTTTAATTATTAAAAGCTTTTTTAATAGTTAATATTTTTTTTTAGAATTAGTTTCTTAGCAAAATAAAATTAGTTTAAAATTAATTTAAATGCATAAAAAGTACCTTAAAAAATATTTTTAGATATAAACAAAAAATATTTATATTAAATAAACCGAGTAAGTTTTACATAAAAAAAGTGTAAGTATTTTCCTATTTAACTAATTAATAAAAAATACGTAGTTCAGTTGATAAAAACAAAATTAATAATAATAACATTTTTTTATATGCAATATATTTAAAATTTAGTAGAATAATTTAGTGCGTTTTTTATGCATAAAACATTTTTTTTGTAATACAATTTTTACGTAATTAATTTGTATGCAACTTTTAAGTCGTAATTTAAAAAAAAAAATAAATTATTTAATAAATTTAAAAAAATATTAAAGCAAACAGACAATACAATAGTTTACGAAAATAATAACAGCAACAAAAAACCAGAATAAAAACAAAGTCATACAAAGCTAACTATTCCACTGTCCATAACAAAAAAAAAAATAAAAAAAAACCGACAAAATAATATTAAGCATTTTCTGCAAGGATAACACCAAAAGTAAATCTAGAATAATTGCATAAAAACTGAGTTAATTTGGGTTTTTAATCGAATAAGCTTAAAACACACGTAGAAGTTTTCAGTTTAAACTTAAAAGATATTTACATTCGACTTTTTGTCTCAACCTGCAATCGGAAGTTTGACTGGAAATGATTTTACATAAACTTTTCTGTCAGCTATCAGTTGAGAAAGACAAAATAGAATGCTTTCTCTGTCACTGCTCCGCTGATGAATGAGAATTTTCATTACTTTATGTAAATAGCTCGCTAAATAAGGATCATAAGGTTTCTCTAGGCCTTTGATCTTTGCAAACTAAACTAGTTTCCATTAGTGTCGAAGACTTAGAAAAAAGGCATGCAATATGCTTTGCCGCCGGCGCCAAGGTGCGGAATGTTTTCAATAATCTACAGTTAGAAACACTTTCATCAGTAGCGGCGTGGATCAGGAATGAGCTAACATTTTATAAGAAAATTTATAAAGATTTCTGGGCTTCCAAACTAAAAATATAAAATCTGAATGGTAAATTACTTGCTGGTTGAAGGTATTCTTTAAAGCAGAGTTAGACGTGCTCTATTTTGCATTCTTTGTTTTCCATTTTTCTTCTTTCTCTATAAAGCAACGATTTTCATGATGTTAGCCTTAAAAGAGAGTAAAGAAAAATTTTTATCTTTAAAAAAAAAAATGTCTTAATTCGCGTAAAAATTTGTTAAGTTACAACCTCAAAGAAAATATTTAGGAGTTTTATAAATTATTTAGAGTAAAAAAATTGTTTAGATCTAATAGAACGCTGATGATCGGAAACGTTATGGCTATTTTTTAGGCCTTGGGTTTGCAGGTTGCCACCCCATAGCTTTTATTGTTCAATGTGCAAAACAAAACTTAAAAAGTTGCAACAATGAACATATCAAAAATTATGAAGTTCAGGCATGCAGGTTGCCACCTACTTAAAAAACACTTCATTTATGTCTCATTGACAGTTTTAAATATTAAAACATTCAACGTAAATTCGATGACAAACTGCAAGTCAGTGGCTAACCTTACAAACCTTTTCTCTACTATTTTCTCTAGTTTACAATTCTAAATTTTTTCAATAATTTTTTTCTTCAAAAAAAAACTATTGTTTCGAATATATATTTTGCCTAGAGATAACACCAAATTAGAAAAATTAAATTTAAACTTAATTTCAAGTGGTGTTTAAGTGCCTTTTTTGTATCGGAATATTAGTCAACGTTTAACAAAAATCATTAAAAAAAAAAAAAACCTAAAAATATATTTGGAATATATTTTCAAAAAAAAAAAAAAACCCCATCAAAACACCTAAATATATTTAAAAAAATTTATATAATTTTAACTACTCTAACAAACAAAATTATAATTACTATTTAAAAAAAAAAAAAAGAAGCCAGCAAATATTTTTTTGCTTTTAATAATGGCTTTTTAAAAACAAATCGAAAATACAAAGTAAGATCACTAAATCATTAAATACACTTAAGAACAAAAAAAAAAAAACAAAAAAATCACGTCTAGATTGAATGTACTTTGATGTTTTAAAAACAAATCAAACGCACACACACACACACGCACATAAACATATACTATATATACCACATATATATTTATAGAACTTAACACCAAAAGCATTTAGCAATACGAGGTTTGTTAAAAAAACAAATTCTTTCTAATTGGTTAGCTGCGCTCAGTTTTGTCTTCAGAAATTTTTTTAACAAAAGTTTCAAACTTTTTCAAAATTTGTTTTCTTTTTAACAGACTTCAAATTAATAAAAAACAAATTAATATTAATATTAAATTTAAAGCTCTCCACGCACATCAGTAAAAAAAAAGGAAATCAAAAAAACTAAATCCAGTTATTATTAGCAACTATTAGACACTTCATTAAATTGGTTTCAGCTGCACTTTGACAACCACAAATAAAAAATTTAAAAAAAGAACTAATTAAATATTTCTATAGACAACAAAAAAAGTTTCAATCCTAAAATTAAAAAATTCTCAAAAAAAAAAAAAACAAACAAAAAATTCTCACACATTAAAAACTTTAATCAATCTGAATTCTACATAGCAAAAAAAGTTTTAAATAAATAAATTGCTTAATATGTTTGCTAGTTTTTTTTAATTAACTTTTAATTAATTTCTAAAAAATTTTATTTTTTTTTATAAAATTAATTTATTTTTATAATATTTATATTTTTCTTTTTTTTTTAACCTTGATTGTATATAGATATATTATATGTATGTACATTTTTTAATACGTAAGTGAAATCAAAATGCGAAATCATTAAAATTTGATGAACAAGAACAAAATATAAACGTAATTATAATAATAGAAATTCAATAACTAACAAAAAAAAAAAAATAATATAAATAAAAAAATTTAATAAAGCCAAGCAAAGTTGACAGTTCGAACAAACTAAAAAATAAATACAAAAAACCAAATAAAAAATACAAAAAAAAAATAGAAACTTATAAAAAACAAATGGTAAATATGCAGAAATGTTGTTTAAAGTTCGTTGATGAATAGATAACAAAAAATAAAAATAAATAAATATAAAAATTAATAAATAATAAAACAAAAACAAATAAATAAAGTGCGTTATATGTAGCAGATAAAATAAAAAAAGAAAAGATTAGTAAATTATTGAACATACAGGGTTTTTAAATGTGAGCGAAAAAATAATAATTAAAGTAAATAAATAAAAAAAAAAAAAATAAGTACAGTGACACACACAAACATGATTAAATTAGCAGTTTATTATTTTATTTTATTTTTTTAGGCAGGCACTTTGTAGTTGATTTATTTAATTTATTGTTTATTTTAATATTTAAAAAAGTTATTGGAATTTGAAAATAAAAAAAGCTTGCATGTGAATTTGTTTTAAAAGTTATTAAATAACTCATATCTTTAATGAGTACATTTTGTTGCAACAAGTCTTTTGCTTATTTGAAGAGTAACAAATAAATTTATATCGAATAACGAGTAACTAGTGAACTTGAAACGAGTAACCAGTAAATTCAAAACAAGAAGCGATTAACTAGTAAATTTAAATCAAATAACGAGTAACTAGTAAACTGACAACAAATACCGTTTTACTGGAAAATCGTCATCGAAACAAGAAGCAAGTAACTAGTAAATTTATATCGCATGACGAACAACTAGTATTTTTATATCAAATAACGAGTAACTAGAAAATTTACATTACAAGTCCAGTAACTAGTAAAATTCGGTAGTGCAAAGCAAGGATGCCGAAAATAGTAAACAAAAAGTTTACAAAAAAAAAAATCGAAGTTAACGAAGAGATCGACTGCAAATAGTCCCGAATGAACTGTTAAACAGAGGTGTGACTCTTCGTTTGCGGATTTTATTTTACAGTTGCGCCTTGTTTTTCATTTGAATCCTACATGCATGCTAAAAGGGGCTAAAATTGGTCGACTTTCAGCAATGTTGCCACATGTACACTAAGAGCTTACTACGTATGGCAACGTTGCAAGTTCGGCTGAGGATAACCCTGTATTTGTTGCTGCTTTTTTACATTTAAATGCAAAATATCATAGCTTATATCAGTGGTGGGCACATAAGTAGTATTACGGAAAGTCGAAAATAAGTAAAGTAAAACGTTTGTATTAGAAACATGGAACTCGTGATTTATTAGTTAAGTACTTGAATTTCTAGAAAATTTAGTATTTAACCATTTTTGCCTGAAATATTTCATAATACTTTCAATGCTTTTGAAAATTCGAATTGAGCACTAATTAATTTCAAATTCTAAAAGCTTTTTAATTTATTAATTAATTTTTTTTTAGCAATATATTTTTGTTTTTTTTTAATTTAATATTAATACGAATAGTACATACTATATCAAGTAATGAGGACTAACAATCGGTTGTGCAGCTTAGTGATTATTTTATAAATAATTTTATTTTTAATTTATATTATTATTATTATTTTTTTTAATTATAATTATTTAATAACACATTTGACGCATTCAGTCAATTATTATTTTATATGAAAATAAAAAAAAAATTATATTGAGTATACAAATAAGAAGATCGTATAAATAAACTTGAAAAAAAAAATTCTAGTTATTAAAATTTGTACATAGAAATTATTTTTAAATGAAAAAAAAAAAAAAACAAATAGTTTAACGTGAAAAAAAAAACAAAAAAATTTAGTAGTAAAGAGCACAATTTCTAGAATTGTTTGTAAAAGACTTAAAAAAATTAAAAAAAAAAAAAAAAAAACACAACAGGAATAAAATTATTAAAACACGTAAAAAATAAATAAATAACTCAATCAGTAACAGAGCGAAAAAAAAATAAAACAAAATAATGACAGCATTAAATAATTAAATGTTAATAGTATAGATTTAAATGCGTTCAAAAAAAAAAAGTGTGAAATATGGCAACAATTCATCTTAAAAGGAAAAATAGTAAAATAACTTAAAAACTTTAAAACAAAAAAAAAAACCGCATTTCCCACAAAATCTATCACATATCTCACATGAACTAAGGAAAAAAAACAAAAACGAAAAACTTATACTAATCACAAAACAATCAAAAAACAAAAAAAGAAACATTTGAGCCATTATAGTCGAGCGATACGACTATTTTATACACTGCACAGCGTTGGGGAACTAGAGAAATAATCTCAACGAAATAAAGGCTATTATTCTAAATTTATCGATTCAATTTATAATGATTATTCAAAGAAATAGTTAAATTTCATCATATCTCAGCAACTAATTAAACAATTATAATGAATAAAAAAATTGGATTGGATTCAATAATCATCCATACCGTTCCGAAGAGTTTGTAGGCTATAAATTAAAATGAGAAAAAAAATTTCAGCTTTTTATAGCTCTGCCGCTTTGTCAAGAAAATGGTTGACCGTTTCGGGAATATGGAAGTGGAATCTTTGGACCCAGTGTTCAAGTTATACAAAACAGACCTCAAACCATTGAAAGTGGGTCTCAGCATTTCTTTTTGATAAGTTGATCCAATGGAAAAATCTTTTTTCCAATATTTCTGTTTTTGCTTTCCGTCCGGAAAGATACCTAGAATATATAAAAAGAGAATTAAATTTTGATTTTCTCCAAAAGTTTGGTTTTTGATTACAAATTCCTCAAACGTTTTTTAGTACAATTTCTAGAACCACCGAATTTGAACTTTCTCAGACAGTGGCTGATTAATAATATTTAGAATTATAATTTTATAAAAAACTTAGGATTCTAGTTTGGACAAATTTCAGTTTAGATTCTGCCTGAAGATAATCGTAATAATTTTAAAAACAACAACACCAACTTTTATTTTTGTGCAGAGTATAACTTAAAAACGGACTCCATTTGTTAACTTTTGTTCATGTAAATATAAACATAACTAAGAAAAATTTCAAAAAAAAAAAGTGCAAAAAAATCATTGTTGTTGGTCACTCTAATCGTTTAAAAATTTAAGCGTTTCTCACAAAAAATTGCACAACAAGAAAAAAATCCAAGACACAATAAAATTGGTAAAAAAAATAAAATATTTATAAAAATAAAAACCCAATTAAACGTTTTAAGATTGGTGTAAGTTTGTGTGAAAAAAACCTTTAAAAAAAACTCGCAAAACTTTACAATAGAAGTTTAAAAAAAAAAAACAATTCTAAAATAGAAACGGCAAAGTTTTACACACATTTTTAGCAAATAAAAAAAAATTGGAACACTTCAATTGAAATAAAAGTATACAATAAGTAAAAAAAAAACAAGCACATTTATTCGAAGTCACTCGAAAAAATAAGAATCATAAATGACGACAAACAACAAATGAAAATTAATAAAAAAACAAATGAAAATATATAATATATATGAAGAAAACACCACAATACATTATGTAAGATATTTAATAAATAAAATAGTTGAGAAAAAATAGATAATTGTTGTATTGCCGCCAGCAGCCAATAAGAAAACAAACAAAAATAAATAAAATGTGAGAAAACCCAAATAAAAAAATATAAAAAAAATAATTTATATTAGACTCAATGAAATGTGTGAAATGTTTATAAGAAAAAGTAAAAAAAAGTAAACAAATTAAGAATAATAATTGCGAAAGTACACTGTGGAAATGTTCAATAAAAAACAAATTCGAAAGAATATTACAATTTTTGATTGGGTTTTATTTAAAAAAAAAAATAAAGAAAAAAAGACTTTGTCAGCACCTAATGATGGCGAACAAAAGATGGATCTATTTTTGCCCAACACATTTGCATCTACATTTTTAAGAGCCTTTAAGTCATTTTCAGCAACATTTATGGCCAGAAAAAGCGTATTAGGAGATAAGCGCGTGTCAAAGGAACCCTAGGGTCTATTGTGAAAAAATGCCATGATAGACAGGATCGGGAAAGAAATTAAGTCTCAAAAAATAAAAAAAAAAGAATTTTTAAAATAAAAAAAACTGCTTAACTGCTTCCTGAAAGTTCCCCTATGTACAATATATACGAATATTTTCTAGAGGATGAGTAATCTCTAAAGCTACAATGATTTTAAAAGGCTCAGGTAGTAGGACACCATTTGCAATAAATATAAAAAAAAAAGTTCTAGGGAACAGAGCTGGAAAAACTATAGGTCTTATAGGTTTCAGGATTTCCAAGCATGCTACAAAATATTATTGAAAAGAAAAAAAACAAAAACTTAAAAAGTTTCGACTTTTCAATCAGATTATATAAGATTGTCAATAGAAGTACAACAAATAGGCACATATTTTACACAAGACTTCTCATACACAGAAATAAAAAGTATATTTTTTAAACTGCAAAAGTAAAACGCGATAGAAACTTTAATAAACCAACGACGATATTGGTATGTCAAAAAGTTTATCATTAAAAAATTTACAGATTATAGATTAAAATATAAGGTGTATCTTAAACATACGTATCTGGGTTTTTGGCCCGTTTCGACCCGTGGCATTATCAATTAGATGTTCTCTGAATAGTCTAAAACGAAACGAAAAAATAGCTTAATGTTATATCAATGATCTCCGCAAAACTTTTTTTTGGAAATCATTACCAGACTTCCATGGGTCTGTTTTCGTTTGTAGTGTCTATAAAAGCTTCAACAACCATCTTCAAAATAATTTCCAGAAGAGAGCATTAAATGGAGAGTATCATGCTAAAGCTGATTGAACAGGTTATGGTAGAATTACAAAGTGGTGTCAAGTGAAGCGATGGTACCATGCGAACCGAGCGCGAAAGAGATAGCTTACTTTTAATTTTTACTCAGTGAATGAGACAAGAAAATTGTGTTATGTTTTCCGGTCTTTTATTTCTTTTCATAACAATGAAATACTTCTGGCGTTGGTACGCACTCGATGTGAGAGCAAGAGCGCTTAATATCACCTTATATAACTGAAGATGGTTAGACACACAGACAGATATGTGTAGATAGAAGGCTATATAGGGATTTTTCTCTACATTCCTGTCCAATTGAAACAACATTTAGCCGTTCAATAACATTCTAGAATGTTGAACTTAATTTTCATTAAAATAACTTAAACAAAAACTCCATTAATATATTTTTTATGTATGGTATATAGACACACATACAGACATATACAGATAGAGCAAATAAAAACGGTAAACGGTGAAAAAATGCAATCGGTTATTCACAGCTTAGCGCCGGGCTTGATGCCCGTAGTTGTGCCACCATGGCAAAGATTCGATTGGAATCAAGATATACAGCAAGGCATATTCAAGGATTGGGCTGTTTACTATTCACGACGTGGTCGACAGATTACGGCGTTGCATTATTTTAATAAAGCTCTGCAATTGGATTCGGATGATTTTGTAACGCTTTATCATCGCAGTCAAGCGAATCGTAAGACCGGAAAACGTGCCGAGGCATTGGAGGATAGCGTTGACGCAGCGAGTAAGCATAATTTATGCTAAAAAAAGAATAAATAAAATATTAAATTTACTTAAATAAAAATTATATTAAACATTAGAATTAGCGGAAGAGAGTCGCGGCTATCCGAGTGCCGCGGTAAATATGGAAGTGTGCAATGCACTTTACGAATTAAATCGTTTCGAAGATTGTGCAGCCGAATTGCATGACAATTTGCGTACATTTACTGGAAATAAAACAAAAGTCTTTAAAGCGGCACTGGATGTGGTAAGTTTATTTAGAAAAAAAAATCTACTATTCACAAATATTTTTTAGATATTATAAATATAGTTTTTATGACCTGTTTCCAAAGGTGTTAACTTAGACTCTGCTACGCCTTCAAGTAAGCACTTGCAAACGGTTTTTATGGGGTACTCCCCAAATATAATCCATTACAATAAAGAATGTTGTCAAAAAAATTCACTTTCGATTTTTATATCACTTTTCACAGTGATTTAAAAATTGCAATATAGTACAGCGACTGATAGTAGTGATTTGTGATTTTCTTGTTGCTCAGTGAACATGTTCAGTTATCACGATTTTGTGTATCGCTCTTCGCGTATATTGAAACTATTCATTTATCAGTGATTGGTGCTTTTATCATTCGTCTAATCGTTCTTACTCGCTTGAACACCAAAAGTGTACAACTTCGTTCACATAGTGAACCTGTTCAGTAATCGCTGATTGATTTTTTGTGAATTGCAATTTTATCACTTTACAATCACTGTGTTTTTGTTTATTTTCAAGTCGCAGTCGCTAATCACACTGTGACTTAAAAATCACTCTTTTTGCCAACACTGGTAATAAGATAGGACTTAACTTGAGGTACATAAAGATTGGGTACGAACATACTCGACTTCAGCGTTCTTTCTTGTTTTTTTTAGATACATGGTAATCTAAACGATACACTTGGCGATGCATTGGCTCCATTTTTTCTGGAAAACGAAGCAAAAGTTTACGAAGTGAGTGAAAAACTAAAAGCAGCAAAAAATTATGTAGACAAACCTTTATGGAAGCGCCTCAAAGAGTTAAATGAATGCGATGTGCTAAGCATACTGGAGGATAAAGTAAAGTAAATAGATATACTTATAGTAGATATATTACTAAACAAAAGTTATAATAGACACCACCGCTATCACCGCTCGAGCTGAAACGTCGTCAACTTGCCTTCAACAGATTCAATCAGAGTTATCTTAACGATTCGTGGCGTGATGTACTCTTTCTGAAGCAATTGGCAGAAAGTCCGATTTTAAGTTTACCACAATCTAAACATTTTTCGAAGTACTTAACTGAGCTGGTCGCTTCAGAGAATAAAGTTTTGGAACAGTTTTTGGTATTTGTATAAATTATTTAAGTTTATTTAAGTAACTAAAAATGTTTTTATTTTTTTTTTTTGTAGAGTATGATGAATGCACGTTCTCCAGAATACGTTCTAAAGTTCAATAAGATCAGCAGCAAAGAGATGATTGAAAAACAAAAGCAGGACTACTTGTATAGGGTACAATATCAAACAAGACGTGATATGTTTCACATATTGAAAACCATTAAAGAATATCGTGCTAAGGGTGATATTAAAGTGAGTGAACATTTCCTTGCAATAGCTAAGATTGAAAACACCATACATCCACCATACACCTTTCATTACAGGCACTTGAATACTTTATCGAAAAGAAAATGGGCGATTATGTGGTACTGAAGACACAACGTGTCATGCCTTGGAAATTTGAATTTATAAACGAAGTTTATAATACACTCGCTCTCGCCTATTCAGATCAATTGAAGCTACCAAATGTATTAAATATAACCGAAAAGGAACTTTTATTTAAATTATTAAAATTACCGAAAATGAAGATTGTTGAAATCGAAAAATTTAAATTTGGTGAGCATCGTACGAAAAGCAAAGAAGTTGAGGAAATAGCAATACGAAGGGCTAAGTAAGCTAAAAGCTGAAATTATTTCTAACAAAAAAAGTCAAATTTTTATTCCATTATTATTTTTTTTTTTTTTAAGAAATCTTCAAAAGCGCTTAGAGAAACGTTTAGTTTTTGCAAAATATTCAATTGAGAAATGCTATATTTTGCATCAAATCAGTAAAATTCATTTAGAGTTCAATCGTTTCGATGAATGCGTTTTTACAGCGCGTAAGGCAATTGCGGGTAAGTAGAATAAAAATATTAAGGGTGTTCAAAAATGGTCTTGCAACTCTAGTAACGGAGTAAAATGCAAAACAAATGTTGTAGGGCTGCAATGGCAGTCATTATAGCAAAAACAGCTGACTGCAAAAAGTTGCACAGTCTTGCACAAAGCGTTCACTTTGCCTTTGAGTGCAAAATTAATTCTTAATTTTTTGCAAGACCATTTCTAATTATTCTTTTATTTATTCATTTATGTAGAAACTAAAAACTGTAATAGTTTACTATGGTGTTTCTTAAGTCATTTGCTCAGGGTTAAAGCAAATGCAGTGCTGCGTAGAATTGAAAATACCGATGATGCACTACGAAATTGTTTACATTTGGCCATGTATTTAAAATCGCCCGAACTAACCATTTTCATCGAAGCTTGTTTAGCAACGAATGAACATGAATTTAATATAAAAAAGATACAATCACATAATAACTCTTTAAGCGCAACATCGAGTCGTGCAACAATGCATCACTCTCGTAATATGGACGTGAACTCAGATGACGAAGAAGGGGAAGATTTAATTGAGACACCAGAAGTAGTACCACAAAAAGAGGTTAAGCATCATAAAAAGGCTGGAAAAAAAAGATTAATAAAATAGCTTGTTAAGAGTTTCACGTTTTTTTTTTATAAATTTTGTTGAAAATATTTGCACTTTGTAAAATTGAAAATATTATATACAATATATAAAAAATATAAAAGAGTTACCCATTGTAGTGCTTTGAAGCATCAAAAAAAAAAAAAAAAAAAAAATGTACTAAAAAAATAAATAAAAAATAATTTAAAAAAACACAAAATCAGTGCAAGGGTGAATTTCTACCTTCCAGATTTCATATATGAAATTCTATTTTTATTTTGTGTAGAGAGAAAAAAAACCATATCGGAAAGATATTGCTGATCGACAAACAATATTTGATCCATTGATCTGCGGAAGCTGAAATGCGAATGACAGCTTTACTCGAAATTTTTACTGTATTTTTAGGATAAGGCTAATTATATTAACTTTAACACTCTTACATGAAGTTAATTACATTATTTTGTAAAAATATAGCTTCCTATATAAAAAAAAAATATAAACGACTTTGACCGCAACGCAATTTTAATGAACGGAAAAGTTGTTCATGCTTAAAATATAATAAATAAAGAAATAAGACAGAGCCCATGGGTCAGAGTGTTAAGTCATTAAAAAATAAAAATATATAATGGTGCTTAAAAAAATAATTTAACTAAATCATATATAAAACGGTAACGCATCTGGTAGAAGCTTATTAGTTTATAGCTGCTCTTCAAAGCGATATTATGGAATTCTATTTAGCTACACTCGGTGGTTTGGTCATATCCGTATGGCTCTATTGGCTCTGGACGCGACGTGAACTTTATGCGGTCGCACTAAAATCGCGTACAGCTTGGGGTTTGCCACTTATGGGCGTTGTAGATACTACGCTTTTAAATATTAAAGGTAATAATCTTTTATATTTGAAGTGTTAATTTCTAAAAAAAAAAAATACTCAAACAGGAATATTACCATTTTTTGGCAAGATTTTGAAAAATAATCAAAATAAAGGTTTTGTTTGGCTTGGTACAAATTTATTTTTAATTACATCGGAACCGGAATGTATTGAAAAGATATTAACCTCAACGGAATTATTAAATAAATCAAATACTTTATATGAATCGATAAATTTTTTATTAGGCGAAGGTCTTATTAGTGCAAAAGGTAATTACTTTTTTCCTTTTTATTTATTAAATAGTTTTATTCCGAATGTTTTTACTTTTTTTTAAATTTTATCTTTTAGCTGAAAAATGGCAAAAACATCGCAAACTTTTAAATCCAACTTTCAGTCATAAAATACTTTTAAGTTTTTTGAAATATTTTGAAAGCGCCAAATTGAAAACGATAAATAAATTTCAAAATTTAGTTGATGGCAAACAACATAGCATATATGGTATATTACAGGAAATTGTATTTGAAGTTACTAATGGTAAATTTTATTGTTTTATATATTTTCTTTTGTTGAATTTTTTAAATAATTTTGAAAAATATTTTTACATATTTCGGAATTAATTTTTAGAGACAACAATGGGCTTACAGGCTACCGATGAACAAAAAATCGTATGTGGCGAATAATTTAGTTTTAAATGGTTTTACATAGTAAGTATTTATGATATTAAACATTATGATCCGTTTTCATTACGGTTGCATTTGCGTCTTTGTTTGAAAACCGAACCGATTAGTAAAATCGATTTATCGAAATGTTCGTGAAGCCAGAAACGATCATCATTAGTGTCAGTTAAAGTAATACCATTGCATTTATTCCGGCTTTTGACGTTCATTGAAACAATGGCACAACTTAACTAGGGGGTGGTAAACTATTTGTGGGTTTTCGATATAATATTCGAGTTCAGCAAGTCCTTTCGGAAACACCAGGGAGTTTTCTTGTCACAAAAATTTCCTACGAATTTAGTAAAGCAATACATTTATTTTTTTGCAGTTTGTTGGAAACTATACAACAACATATGCTTTGTGACTTTCTTAAACTTGGTTGGATATTCAAATTGAATCGAAAATATTCAAAAATCAAAGCTGAAATATTAAGTTTATCGAAAAATGTGAGTATTTTTTAAAAATGAAAAAAACTAAATTTTCAAAAAATATTTAAATATTTTTTTAAGGCATTTGATTGTAAATTAGCTGAAAATAAAACAAAAAATACAAAAACAACAACAATGGAAATTGAAAATTTTGATGCAATTAAAAAGCAAAATAATCGTTTTATAGAACAAGCCATACAAATCTATTTAAATGGACAACTCGATTATCAGGAAATAGCCGAAGAAACATTGCACATAGTTGGCGCAGTGAGTACTACTTGAGAAGAATAATTTTGGAAAAAACAAATTTTTTAATTTTTTTTATAGTCCTACGATACCACAGTCACGCTAACATATTCCTGCATAATGCTACTCGCAATGCATCCTGAAATACAAGAACGTCTCTATGATGAATTAACTTCAATATTTCCGAATAAAGATTTTACCATGGAATATGAGCATATGTCACAGTTACCATATTTCGATATGGTTGTGAATGAAGTGTTGCGTCTAATGCCACCAATACCGCTCATTGGGCGACAAGCGGTGCAGGAAACGAGTTTGGATAAGGAAACTGTCTTGCCAAAAAATACACAAATTTTAATTTCAATTTTTCATACGCAACGACGTAAAGATATTTGGGGTGAAAATGCAAATCAATTTGATCCGGAACATTTTGCACCGGAAAACTTGCGAGATAAACATGTCTATGCGTTTATACCATTTTCAAAAGGTTCTAGGAATTGTATTGGTAAGACATTACATTTGTTCGTTTTTGTAATAATTTTAAAAGTTTATTTTTCAGGTTGGCGTTATGCACTTTTTGTAACAAAAGTTATGCTATCCGGTTTATTGCGTAATTTTAAATTTAGTACAGATTTTAAATTTGAAGATCTGGTTATGATACAAAGTTTAACTTTAATTTATGAAAAATATCCTGAATTAAAAATTGAAATGCGTTAAAATTCGTTTTTAAAAAGCATTTTTAAAAAAAATTGTAAAATAAATGTTTTTGAAACTTGAATATTATTTTGGCACCAAGTGTAAATTTTATATAAGCTTTCACTTTTGCACACATACAATTATAGAGCTTTTCATTTTTGAATACTGTACAGCAATGAAGAACATAAGCTAGAACAGTATAACTACTTGAAATTGTGCAAGTGAAATAGCAGAATAGACAAAAGGAAGTGAGTACGAGCGCCATCTATGCGTGTGTTATTTGGTTGAGTCACCCGGTATTAGTGATTTCAAAATGAGTGGAAAGAGATGTGCAAAAGGTATAGCAAATAGCTCGATTTGACCAAAAGATGGAGATGGTGTGCTTTTCTAGTTGAGAAATATGCATTTCTGGCAGTCACTGATTTTTTTTTGGTTTTGTTGTTGTTTGCTAATTATTTTTTATTAATTGATTTTGTTTATATTTATATTTTTTTTTGTAAATGAATTTACTGATTATATTAGCGAAAGCACGGAGCGATTTGAAAAACACGTGTATAACAGTAGCCAGCCTTATCTTTAAATATAATAAATATAAAATAAAGAAATAAGAGTCATTAAAAAAAATAATATAAAATGGTGCTCAAAAAATAATTAATTGAATTTAATTAATTTATTTAAAAAATAATTAATTAAATCATATATAAAACGGAAAAGCATCTAGTAGAAGCTTATTAGTTTATAGCTGCACTTCAAAGCGATATTATGGAATTTAATTCAGCTTCAGAAATTTTACTTGCTATACTCTGCGGTTTGGTCATATCCGTATGGCTCTATTGGCTCTGGACGCGTCGTGAACTTTATGCTGTCGCCTTAAAATCGCGTACAGCTTGGGGTTTGCCATTTATAGGCGTTGTAGATCCTACGCTTTTAAATTTGAAAGGTAATATTAGACAAATCTTTAATATTTGAAGTGCTAATTTCTAAAAAAAAAAAATCCCCAAACAGGATTGTTACCATTTTTTGGCAAGATTTTGAAAAATACTCAAAACAAAGGTTTTGTATGGTTTGGTACAAATTTATATTTGATTACATCGGAACCGGAATGTATTGAAAATATATTAACCTCAACGGAATTATTAAATAAATCAAATACTTTATATGAATCGGTAAATTTATTAGCAGGCGAAGGTCTTATTAGTGCAAAAGGTAATTACTTTTTTTCTTTTTTATTTATTAAATAGTTTTATTCTAAATGTTTTTTCTTTTTTTTAAAATTTTATCTTTTAGCTGAAAAATGGCAAAAACATCGCAAACTTTTAAATCCAACTTTCAGCCATAAAATACTTTTAAGTTTTCTGAAAGTTTTTGAAAGCGCCAAATTGAAAACGATAAATAGATTTCAAAATTTAGTTGATGGCAAACAACATAGCATATATGGTATATTACAGGAAACTGTATTTGAAGTTACTATTGGTAAATTTTATTATAATTATTATTATTATTTTTTTTTTTTTAAATTTTTTAAATAATTTTGAAAAATATTTTTACATATTTTGAAATTCATTTTTAGAGACAACAATGGGCTCACCGGCTACCGATGAACAAAAATCGTATATGGCGAATAATTTAGCTTTAAATGGTTTAACATTGTAAGTATTTATGATATTAAACATTATGATCCGTTTTCATTACGATTGCGTTCGCATCTTTGTTTGAAAATTGAACCGATTAGTGAAATGAATTTATCGAAATGTACGTGAAGCCAGAAACGATCATCATTAGTGTCAGTTAGAGTAATCCCATTGCATTTATTCCGGCTTTTGACATTCATTGTAACAATGACACAACTTAACTAGGGGTGGTAAACTATTTGTGGGTTTTCGATATAATATTCGAGTTCAGCAAATCCTTTCGAAAGCACAATGTCGTTTTCTTGCAACAAAAAAAATTTAGAGCAGTTGAATACATCGAAAAATGATGCTCATGACTGATCACCAAAGGCATCTAATTTAAATGAGGCTGTTCTTTTCTTATTTTTTGTACTCAATATTCTTAAAGATTTCTTTCGAATCTAGTAAAGCAA
This sequence comes from Leucophenga varia, assembly GCA_018903435.1. Classification (NCBI taxonomy): domain Eukaryota; kingdom Metazoa; phylum Arthropoda; class Insecta; order Diptera; family Drosophilidae; genus Leucophenga; species Leucophenga varia. The sequence goes on from JAEIFJ010001870.1 coordinate 6,494,281, forward strand.
TACATTTTTTTTTTTCAGTTTGTTGCAAACTTTACAAAAACATATGCTTTGTGACTTTCTTAAACTTGGTTGGATATTCGAATTGAATCGAAAATTTTTAAAAATGAGAGCTGAAATATTTAGTTTATGTAAAAATGTGAGTATTTTTTAAAAATGAAAAGAATTAAATTTTCAAAAAATATTTTAATATTTTTTTTTAAGACATTTGATATGAAATTAGCTGAAAATAAAATAAAAAATACAAAAACAACAACAAAAGAAACTGAAAATTTTGATGCAATTAAAAAGCAAAATAATCGTTTTATAGAACAAGCCATACAAATCTATTTAAATGGACAACTCGATTATCAGGAAATAGCCGAAGAAACATTCCACATAGTTGGCGCAGTGAGTACTACTTGAGAAGAATAATTTTGGAAAAAACAAATTTTTTAATTTTTTTTATAGTCCTACGATACCACAGTCACGCTAATATATTCCTGCATAATGCTACTCGCAATGCATCCGGAAATACAAGAACGTCTCTATGATGAATTAACTTCAATATTTCCGAATAAAGATTTTACCATGGAATATGAGCATATGTCACAGTTACCATATTTCGATATGGTTGTGAATGAAGTGTTGCGTCTAATGCCACCAATACCGCTCATTGGGCGACAAGCGGTGCAGGAAACGAGTTTGGATAAGGAAACTGTCTTGCCAAAAAATACACAAATTTTAATTTCAATTTTTCATACGCAACGACGTAAAGATATTTGGGGTGAAAATGCAAATCAATTTGATCCGGAACATTTTGCACCGGAAAACTTGCGAGATAAACATGTCTATGCGTTTATACCATTTTCAAAAGGTTCTAGGAATTGTATTGGTAAGACATTACATTTGTTTGTTTTTCTAATAATTTAAAAATTTTATTTTTCAGGTTGGCGTTATGCACTTTTTGTAACAAAAGTTATTCTATCCGGTTTATTGCGTAATTTTAAATTTAGTACAGATTTTAAATTTGAAGATCTGGTTGTGATACAACGTTTAACTTTAATTTATGAAAAATATCCTGAATTAAAAATTGAAATGCGTTAAAATTGGTTTTTAAAAAGTATTTTTCAAAAAAAATTGTAAAATAAATGTTTTTGAAATTTGAATATTATTTTGGCACCAAGTGTTAAGTTTTGCTTAATCGAGTTGTCCATTTAAATAAATTTGTATTGCTTGTTCTATAAAACGATTATTTTGCTTTTTAATTGCATCAAAATTTTCAATTTCTTTATGGAAGCGCCTCAAAGAGTTAAATGAATGCGATGTGCTAAGCATACTGGAGGATAAAGTAAAAAAAATGGATATACCTTTAGTAGATATATTACTAAAAAAGTTATTATAGACACCACCGCTATCACCGCTCAAGCCGAAACGTCGTCAACTTGCCTTCAACAGATTCAATCAGAGTTATCTTAACGATTCGTGGCGTGATGTACTCTTTCTGAAGCAATTGGCAGAAAGTCCGATTTTAAGTTTACCACAATCTAAACATTTTTCAAAGTACTTAACTGAGCTGGTCGCTTCAGAGAATAAAGTTTTGGAACAGTTTTTGGTATGTGTATAAATTACACAGGCCGACAAAATTTAACAAAGTCTGACCCAGAGACCGGACCATCATACCCGAAGGATTGATGGCTGAATCCGAATCCGTGCTCTGAATTGCTCCTATGGTCTGGTTTTCGAGATACCTACCTAAGTGAAAACGTTTGAGTTTTGAGTTACGTGACGAGGAAAAAATTTTTAAACCTTCCTTCTAACCTTTTGATTTTTCAAATATATTTTTACCGAAATATCGCTATTTGAATACTTGTAACGTTTTGAATAATTTTTTGTAAGGTTTTTGTTTCTCAACATTATTCTGAGCTGGTCGCTTCAGAGAATAAAGTTTTGGTATGACAGTTTTTGGTATTTGTAGTAAATTATTTAAGTTTATTTAAGTAACTAAAAATGTTTTTATTTTATTTTTTTTTTTTTTTTTTTTTTTTTTTTTTTGTAGAGTATGATGACTGCACGTTCTCAAGAATTTGATTGAAAAACAAAAGCAGGACTACTTGTATAGGGTACAATACCACACAAGAAGTGATATGTTTCACATATTGAAAACCATTAAAGAATATCGTGCTAAGGGTGATATTAAAGTGAGTGAACATTTCCTTGCAATAGCTTAGTGCTTGCGAAGACGAAGATGAAGACGAAGACGAAGCTGAAGACGAAAAAGTGCGCAGAACGATTTATATGAATTCGCTCGAATGCGTTCATAGTGCACGCGAAGACGAAGACGAAGACGAATCGCAAGCAATCAGTTTGAAACGGTGCAGTACTGAATTTGAAGCTGAATCGCTTGCGGTTTACCCGTTGTTGTTATTGTTATTTTTTCTAGGCACCAAATGTTTTCAAATTTAGTTTCAATTTGTGTTTTGGTGGACGTGCACATGTAAAAAAAAATGTCGATAAATAACGAGGAGCTAATTGCAACGGTTTTTGCAAAATTCTGCTTATGGGACCAGCAAAATAAGCTCATTATACAAATGATAAAACTCGCCAAAATTTTTTCTTCCCAAAATAATGGGATGAATTTTGTTTTAATTGCATTTTAATTTACATTTTATTTAAAAATACAAACTTTTTTGTAAAATCCATTGCGACTAACATAACAAAAACGCAACTAATTCGTCTTGCACTATGTAGACCTATTAGCTTACTCGCAACGCAAGCAATTCGTCTTCAGCTTCGTCTTCATCTTCGTCTTCGCAAGCACTATGAATGCAGCCTTACTCGAAATTTTTACTGCATAAATTATTTAATACATTTCATAGAGTTTAAGGCTAATTATATTAACTTTAACACTCTTACATGAAGTAAATCACATTATTTTGTTAATACAAGGTGTGTTCAAAAAGTATCGCATATTTTGTGTGTTTTTTTTTTTAAATTATTTATTTATTCATGAATATCTATTTTGTCCCCTTTAAAGTAATCCCTTCCCGATAAAATACACCTATGCCAACGTTTTTTCAATCCTCGAAACATGCCAAATAGTCCCTTTCCGGTATAGCCATCAGCGCCTTTCTTCGATTTAGCTTTTATCTCCTCTCTTGAGTTTTGGGAATAGCCAGAAGTCACACGGTGCCAAACCAAACGAATACGGTGGTTGCGGAACGATATTGGCTGGATTTTTTTAGCAAAAAAGTCACGAAAAATTAGTACAGTTTTTAAAAAAATCATCATTTTTGGTACCAACCGAGACTTGACACGTTTGAGGCCCAAAACATCCTTCAAAATTGTATTAATTGATCCTTTCGATACGCCAATTTCATCAACAATGTCTCTATATAGTTAATCGACGGTGTGCAAGCACTAATTCTTTTACTTTTTGGATGTGAGCATCGTCCGTTGAGGTCGATGATTGATCAGGGAGGTCTTCGTCTTCAACACGTTCACAACCTTCTTTCAACAATTTATACCAATCAAATGTTGTTGATTTTGGTAGAGCTTGGTCCCCATAAGCCTTCTTCAACATTTTTATTCCATTTATTCCATTCAGAAAAAAAAAAATTTGATACAGGTTCTTTGATGCATTTTTTTGAATAGGTAAAAATCGAAGACGATCCAAAACACGTGCAAGCAAAGCAGCTGTCAACAATTAAGTAAACATTCAAAATGGCCGAGTTGTGGCATAAGTGAGAGACATGAGTACCAACATAACGCCACAAAAAAATCAAAATTCGAATATACGTAGCCCGCGAAAATTCAAAACTCGCGATAATGTTTGAACACACCTCGTATAGCTTCCTATTTAAAAAAATATATATAAACGACTTTGACCGCAACGCAATTTTTTTGTCAACGGAAAAGTTGTTCATGCTTTTTAATATAATTGAATAATGCTACAACGATTTTATTAATTAAGTACTTTTTATGAATTTAAATTAGTTAAGATTAGAACCACATAAATTATTAAATTAAGTACGATATAAATTGTTTTAATTAGTGAGGACTAGAACCATTTGAATTGTTAAAAACTGGCCTTGTAAAGATATCCTAGAATTAAGAAAGCTTGCAACACGGTTTTAACCGATTTAGAGTTTTTTTGCGTTTGGATTTTATCAAAATTGTTAATTACTTTCGCGCTTCAGTAAAAGCAAGACTTGCTCAAAATTACTATCGCTTAATTAATTTGCACTTTACTAAAATTATTCAATAAATTTTACACTGCATTAGTCGAAATTGATTTTCTAATTTCTTTTTATACCCGCCACACATAGTGTGAAGGGTATATTCAATTTGTCTGAAAGTTTGTAACGCATTAAAGGAGGCGTCGTAGACCCTATAAAGTATATATATTCTTGATCAGCACAACGAGGCGAGTCGATCTAGCCATGACCGTCTGTCTGTCTGTCTGTCCGTCTGTCTGTATTTATGCGATTCATTCGCTTAGTTTTAAAGATATTGACCTGAAACTCGGAACTTAAGCTTTTCTCAGTCCTAAGCAGTTCAAGTGTTAAAATCAATGTGTCACGCCCATTTTATGGTATAGGCCCCATACAAACTTACCGTTTTTTTCTGATTTTTTGTATGAAAATAGCTACTCCAAGTTGGGTAAAAATACTTCTAATGTCATCCAAATTCAAATCCAATCTTGCCACGGCCATTTTTAGCCATAGCCCCACACAAACTTTCCGCCCCTTGTAGAATTTTTGTATAAAAATAGGTATTATTTATGATTGTATTCACTTAAAATTGGGTAAAAACACTACTAATGACATCCAATATCAAAACCAAGGTGCCACGCCCATTTTTAGCTAAAGCCACCATATAAACATATCGATTTTTTCGAAAATTCGTATGGAAAAGTAATTATATTCAAATATATATTTATAAATGTATGCAAGCCTCTAATGATCACACATAAACTATTCAAAGATTTGTGTGACGGGTATTTAAGCTTCGGTTCCCACGCAGTTAACTTTTTTCTTGTTTATATTTAAATTTATTAAGCGCCTATAGTGCACGTGCCATTTTTTCAACGCTCTCACTGCGCTCTTAAACAATAATAAATAAAGAAATATGACAGAGCCCATGGGTCGGACTGTTAAGTCATTAAAAAAAATTAAAATATATCATGGTGCTTAAAAAAAAATTAATTAAATCATATATAAAACGGAAAAGCGTCTGATAGAACCTTATTAGTTTATAGCTGCACTTCAAAGTGATATCATGGAATTTTATTTAGCTACACTCAGTGGTTTGGTCATATCCGTATGGCTCTATTGGCTCTGGACGCGTCGTGAACTTTATGCGGTCGCACTAAAATCGCGTACAGCTTGGGGTTGGCCATTTATAGGCACTGTAGATACTACGCTTTTAAATATTAAAGGTAATAATCTTTTATATTTGAAGTGTTAATTTCTAAAAAAAAAAAAAAAATACTCAAACAGGAATATTACCATTTTTTGGCAAGATTTTGAAAAATAATCAAAATAAAGGTTTTGTATGGCTTGGTACAAATTTATTTTTAATTACATCGGAACCGGAATGTATTGAAAAGATATTAACCTCAACGGAATTATTAAATAAATCAAATACTTTATATGAATCGATAAATTTTTTATTAGGCGAAGGTCTTATTAGTGCAAAAGGTAATTACTTTTTTCCTTTTTATTTATTAAATAGTTTTATTCTAAATGTTTTACTTTTTTTTTAATTTTATCTTTTAGCTGAAAAATGGCAAAAACATCGCAAACTTTTAAATCCAACTTTCAGTCATAAAATAATTTTAAGTTTTTTGAAATATTTTGAAAGCGCCAAATTGAAAACGATAAATAAATTTCAAAACTTAGTTGATGGCAAACAACATGGCATATATGGTATATTACAGGAAATTTTATTTGAACTTACTATTGGTAAATTTTATTGTTTTATATATATTTTTTTTTTTTTTTTAATTTTGAAAAATATTTTTACATATTTTGAAATTAATTTTTAGAGACAACAATGGGCTCACAGTTTAACGATGAACAAAAATCATATGTGGCGAATAATTTAGTTTTAAATGGTGTTACATAGTAAGTATTTATGATATTTGACTTTATGCTCCGTTTTCATTACGGTTGCATTTGCGTCTTTGTTTGAAAACCGAACAGATTAGTGAAATGGATTTATCGAAATGTACGTGAAGCCAGAAACGATCATCATTAGAGTCAGTTAAAGTAATCCCATTGCATTTATTCCGGCTTTTGACGTTCATTGAAACAATGACACAACTTAACTAGGGGGTGGTAAACTATTTGTGGGTTTTCGATATAATATTCGAGTTCAGCAAGTCGTTTCGAAACACCAGGGAGTGTTCTTGTCACAAAGATTTCCTACGAATCTAGTAAAGCAATATATTTTTTTTTTGCAGTTTGTTGGAAACTATACAAAAACATATGCTTTGTGACTTTCTTAAACTTGGTTGGATATTCAAATTGAATCGAAAATATTTAAAAATTAAAGCTGAAATATTAAGTTTATCGAAAGATGTAAGTATTTTCTAAAAAATAAAATAAAAAAAATAATTTTCAAAAAATATTTAAATATTTTTTTTAAGACATTTGATTTCAAATTAGCTGAAAACAAAACAAAAAATACAAAAACAACAACAATGGAAATTGAAAATTTTGATGCAATTAAAAAGCAAAATAATCGTTTTATAGAACAAGCAATACAAATCTATTTAAATGGACAACTCGATTATCAGGAAATAACCGAAGAAACATTGAACATAGTTGGCGCAGTGAGTACTACTTGAGAAGAATTTTGCAAGAATTTTTTTTAAATTTTCTTTTTTATTTTTTATTATAGTCATACGATACCACAGTCACGCTAACATATTCCTGCCTAATGCTACTCGCAATGCATCCGGAAATACAAGAACGTCTCTATGATGAATTAACTTCAATATTTCCAAATAAAGATTTTACCATGGAATATGAGCATATGTCACAGTTACCATATTTCGATATGGTTGTGAATGAAGTGTTGCGTCTAATGCCACCGTTACCGCTCATTGGGCGACAAGCGGTGCAGCAAACGAGTTTGGATAAGGAAACTGTCTTGCCAAAAAAATACACAAATTTTAATTTTAATTTTTTATACGCATCGACGTAAAGATATTTGGGGTGAAAATGCAAATCAATTCGATCCGGAACATTTTGCACCGGAAAACTTGCGAGATAAACATGCCTATGCGTTTATACCATTTTCAAAAGGTTCTAGGAATTGTATTGGTAAGACATTACATTTGTTTATTTTTGTAATAATTTAAAAATTTTATTTTTCAGGTTGGCGTTATGCACTTTTTGTAACAAAAGTTATGCTATCCGGTTTATTGCGTAATTTTAAATTTAGTACAGATTTTAAATTTGAAGATCTGGTTGTGATACAAGGTTTAACTTTAATTTATGAAAAATATCCTGAAATAAAAATTGAAATGCGTTAAAATTCGTTTTTAAAAAGTATTTTTCAAAAAGATTGTAAGATAAAAGTGTTTTAAATTTGAATATTATTTTGGCACCAAGTGTTAAGTTCTGGTTAATCGATTTGTCCCTTTTAATAAATTTGTATTACTTGTTCTATAAAACGATTATTTTTCTTTTTTAATTGTATCAAAATTTTCAATTTCTTTTGTTGTTGTTTTTTATATACGTTTTATCGTTTGCACACATACAATTATAAGCATAAGCTAGAACAGTATAACTAGTTGAAGTATTTGAATATTTGACAAATATTTGAAAATTATTTAATTTACCTACTAATTAAAGATTGTTTGAAAATAAAATTAAATAAGTTTTCCAACTGTCGGTCAAATCAAGTTATCTGCTCTCTCTTTCACACTCACACGGTCCTACCGCACGATCCAAGCGGTTTAAATTATTTGGTCCGTTCCGTTTCAATTTTGAGGTATTTTTTAGTATTTTATAGAAACAAATATAGTTATCTCGCTCGTTCGCACTTTATAACGTACAGCTTAAGTTGAGCAGATACACTTGTGATAAGTGCAAGCAGTGCAGAGAGTACAAAAAAACGTAACAAAAAAAAAAAAAGAATTTGGGCGACGGTAACAACGGCTCGCGAAAAATTGTTAAAAATCATTTAATAAATTACAATAAGAAAATTGTGTTTAAAGCAAATAATTAATTAAACAAAAAACGCAACTATTGCGTGTGTTTGTGTTTCTCTGTGTGTGTGTGTATATTTATAAATGTATACGTGCAGCCGGTCAATAAATGCAAAAACAGCAGCCAACAACTAAAAAAAAACAAGAACAGAACATTTCTTTGCATTCTTCTCTTCTTTTGCTTGTTCTTTTTCTCGGTACGTGGCTGATTGTAACCATAAGCCGCAACATTAGCCTTCGAGTAAAAATCTTGTTGGAAACGGAATTATATATTTTGTTTTATAAAAAAAAAAATAATTGATTAAATATTTTGTGCGTGTCACCGCACAAAATTCAATTTGACCAGGCAGCCAGTCAACCTTTGCATCGATTTTGCAAAGTTATTCAACGCTGCTGTCGACGCTTAATTCGTGTGCGGAGTAAAGTGGGGTGGGGCGTTTGTGTGTTGCCAAAATTTATTGTTTGACAAATATTTCCCTATTTGCGCTTTTATTGCCACTTTTTTTATACACATATGTATTTTTGTTCAAGTACATATGTACTTCTTGTCACTATGTCCTTCCGGTTGTCCTTGCATCTCGCTTTCTCTTTACTCTGAGGCACCTTGAACGCATTTCGCCTACTCTTATTGACAAGGCAAATTATGTGCAAATGACAATGAAAAAATAAAAACTGAATGCTGATGAAGGCTATTTGATAAGGATAAATTTAATGAATTTATTTAGTTCCATTAAATAAGTTTTTTGTTTAGTTAATAATAAAAAAATCTTGAGATAGACTCATTAAAAAATATTATTGATAAGCCGCGATTTGTTGTCATATTTTAAACTCTTCCCTCTCTTTCTCATCGTGTCTCTTACTATTTCGCTTTTCCAATTAGCACACTTTTTTTTACACTTCACAATAAGTTTGTATACGAGTTGTATTCCTGGGACTGACAAATTTTTTATTTTGAAATTAAAATCCCCACTCTTACAGTTCGCCCTAGAGAATTATATTTGTATTTCTGTTGAATAAAGTTAAGTAGCAAAAATATCATCAAATACGGTAATGAATTTGGTTTCAGTCTATTTTGCAAATGTGCTAATTTATCCATATCGATCCTATTATTTTATTTCAGTTTCATTCATTATTTTTTACCCATGCACCATGTATTGCAAGAACAACAAATAAAGTTTGTTTTTTTTTTTTTTTTTTGATAAGCTTCAAATTTTTGTTTTTCTCTTTTAACTCTCTCTTTTGAGTTTTGAGTGTGCGGTTTTGTATAATGTCGTTGAAGGTTTTTTTCTGTTGTTGGCTGTCGTTCAGATCGAATGCACGCGCACGCTTTTACAAAAAAAATATTAAATAATAATTTATTTGTGAATATCAATTAAAATAAATACATATATTTTTTTGACAACTTGTTAAAACAACAACAACAATAATATAGGCCATTAAATACCGATAACGTGTGTAGTGTAAAATAACTGTAAATAAATATCAATCAATAATTGAAAAGCAGCCGCAGCAGCAGCAACAGCAGCTAAAGCAATTTATATGTGTTTGTGTGTTTCTAATATTTTTTAAAGGCTGTTGCTGTATACATATACATATGTATTTGTTTGTTTGTCATATGTGTTAGTGCTTCGTGTACATAATTTAATTAAATAAAATAAGAAAACGAAAACAAAAATATAATAAAATTTAAACATAAATAGAAAAGCAAACAATTTTTTTTGTGTGCTTATCAAGTGTAAAACGTATTAAAAAAAAAAACACGTCAAGATGACTATGGCAGGACAAACCATTAATGACCGCCTACTGGCGGCCAGGCATAGCCTTGCTGGTCAAGGACTTGCCAAATCAGTGTGCAAGGCCACGACGGAGGAGTGCATTGGACCAAAGAAGAAGCATTTAGATTGTAAGTAAAAAATTTAAAGTTTGTAATAAGATTACAAAAAAAAAAACATTAAAAATGGCATGTAGCAGTATTTTTCTTTTCGTTGTTTCTGTTTTACAGTTATATTTGACATCACAGTGTTAAATTGCTATCTCGCTTGCACTCTACATACTTGAATTACCATCAATGGCTTTCGATGGTCCTCACGTGTGTCTCCCTTGCTCTCTTATTATTTTTTTTTCAATTGGATGCTGATGCACTTCAATGAGTTTTGCTAAATACAGTAATATTTATTTGTATATGGTTTATTTTCGTGATACAATTGTTTAAAATCTTATTGTACCATATGTACAGTGAATAGAAAAAGCATATGTACATTTTCAATTTTTTAATATTATTAGTCTAGTAGTTATAAAGTCAAATAGTTTTCTACGAAGCCGTTCATTGAAACCTTATTATCCAAAAAAATTATATTTTGGTCACCAATGAGAGACTCTCACATTCACACACATGTACAATGAGTTTTTTTACATAATTTTTGCACAACATTAAAGTTGCAAAAACATTATATTTTGTTTTTTGCTAATTTGCTTATTAAAAAATAGCTCATAAGGTAAATATGAACAGTATTTGTGCATAAAGTTAAGTGAGTACTTGTTGTCAATGTCAAATACTTTTAAGAGTCACCGTAAGCACTTGTAAATATTTGTTGGTGCATTTACCATGCTTGAATGCATACATACGTACCTGTCTCTGGCGATGAGCTACTGTATTTTATTCTTCATGTTTCCGCTTTCTTGTGGTTGTCTTAAGATGACCATATTGATTTAATTTTTTCAAATTTTTAAAACATTAGACAATATAAACCAACTATATAGTAGACTGCTTTAAATTTTTTTAATATTACTATTTTTTTCTTAAATATCGCTTTCTATTTAAAAAAAAAAATGGTCACCTTATGTTTGCATTTTGTTTGCTGCTATTGTTGTTGTTTTTTTTTTGGCAGCGCATCGAATTTTTCGCTTTTGCTTTCGTTTGTTTGCATTCTTCTGTGTTTTTTTCTTTTAACTTAAGTTTTTAAGTTTTTATTTTGTGGTTAGTTTGCTCTTTCTTCTTTTTTTTTACTTTTACACTATTTCTTTTTCTCTTATGTTACGTCATTTTCTCACGACTTTGCGTGTGCCACAAAAGCTTTTTGATTGCTTAAAGTGCAACGATATCTAAACAACTACAACAACAATAACAGTTATATGCGTTTTTTTTTCTCTTTGTTCCTCTTGCTCATTAAAATGATTTTTTTCTTTTGTTTTTGTAAGTTTACGGTCTGCAATTATTTTTTGTTTGATAATTTATTGTTTTATTTATTTTATTCTTTTTTATGTTGTATGTGAGATGTCATTGGCTTTTTAAATTAATGCAAAAAAAGAGAAAATAAAATTTTTTAAATAGTCAAGGTGTTTCTAATAGAAACTAGGACATTGTACGATTGGAGTAGTAACGGAAAATAGTTCCAGTCTCCAGAAGTCAAACTAAAGAAATTACAAAAGCTAATGTTGTTTTTTTGGCTAGGATCTACTCAATTTTTTCATAAGCTAATCTATTTTTTTTATAAATATTTATTTATATGAATTAAATTTTCTTAAATTATGGAAAATTCCCTTTATCTCATATATCATTTATTTCGTCAAGTTTTTTTTTTCGTATTTTTTATTGAGTCAAAACTTTAGTTTTTCTTTTTCGTTTATTCAAATTGTTTGAAATTTGTGCTGATTTGTTTAATTTTAACCTTTTTTTTTACTGACTCACGTTGTAGTATTTTTCTGTTTGTATTTCATTTGGCGTCAAATCGTTACTTTGTATCTCACTACCTTAAATTAAGAAAATAGTTCATATTTTTTGTTTCTTTCTTGGCGTCACAGCTGTGCGATCAAAAAAATTTGAAAACGACATTTTTCCGTTTATCAGCAAGATTGTGACTCATTGTACAAGTCTTTATATGCCGCATGAATAATATATACGCAGTTTTATTTAGAAAAATTTCACAAATTATTCGAAAACGATAGAATTTTATATGTACTCGTATGTTAAAATTAGAGCCACTACTTGAACGTAGTGATCATTTTAAATTTAGTATCAGATGGACCAGGACCCTAATTTATTTCTTTATTTTATATTACATATAATCAATTTCTTACGTTTCATTGCTGAGTTTTTTCTTCCTAAAACAGTTACATTATTTCTGTATGCTACACTCCCCCATTAGAAGCATTAAAACTTTGGTTCCAATGAAGCTCATATTTTTTTGGTCTTATTTTGTTGAAAATCATTTTCAATAAAATAAAACATTTGTGCTGATTTGAATTCAAATAAAATGCATTTTATTGGCAGAACAAAATAAATTTGCATTGGCTTTCCATAGCAACAGTTGTTTGAAGCGTAAAATTGTATTTAAATATTATTATTTAATGACGTATAACTGATTTTAAAGTCATATATAGTGTATACAAACATACAGTAAAACTAAGTTTTATGTATAAAATTAGACGTCATTAAAAGCACGTTCCATGTATTTTTGCTAATTTATTTGATTTTAGATAGATAAATTTATATTGATCAAAAAGTGAAACAATTCCATTAGAATATATTTTAGAGAGAATTAATCTATAAACAAGATACCCTCCATGCAAACTAGGTTGGAATATTTGTTAATTTATTAGAAAAAACTCGAGGAAAATGCGACCCACGAGACCATTAAAAAAAAAAATTTTTTTAAAACCAAACCAAAAAAAACAAAAATTTAAAAAAAATTTTTCTATATGAGACCAATCTATGCAATGTTCTCCATATTTGTGACAATTTTACATTATTGAAATAACAATTTTACATATTTCTTATACTCGTATGTTATGTACGCCCCTAATAACTTTTAATTACATTCAATTGCCATATTATTGGTTTTCGTTCAACATTTTTATATATTTGTTATTTATTTATTTTTTTTAAATTGTGCAATTTCTATTGCAAGCGATAAATATGTATAAAGGCAGCTGTTTTTGTCAGGTCATTTTTTTGTTTGTTTTAATTTTAGAGTTAATTTGGATTGCAGCTTATCATTGAAAAGACACTCTTTTTTTTAAAATTTTTTATTACAAATTGTTCATGCAACTCTCGTGCTAGATTATAGCAAATATAATATATGTGTATATTGTATATAAACAAAAGAAAATAAAGAAAAATATATGTATGATGTACATAAAACAACAAAGATTATGTGTATCTATAAATTTATAAGATGCAGTACGACGCATTTGATAAGCGTACCGTCCAAGTCCATTGCATGAAAAGACAAAGAATTCTACGATAAGCAAAAAAGTCAGTCAAGCCCAAGCCATGTTTTTTTAACAAACATTGAAATTTGCTTTTAATTGAATGTTGTGACTAATTAGTTTTGATATATTGTATACATAATTTGTTTTCTTTTAATATTTACAGATCTGGTGCACTGCACAAACGAACCGAATGTCTCGATACCGCATTTGGCCAATTTACTTATTGAACGTTCACAGAACGCCAATTGGGTGGTGGTCTATAAATCGCTGATAACGACACATCATTTGATGGCATATGGCAATGAAGTGAGTTTAATTTCATATATATTCTGTATAATACTATTAAAAAGTAAGAACATATCATACACATGTTTTATATCTGAGCTTGACGAAAACATGTGCTTTGTGTGGTTTTATAGATAAAATTATCAGGGAATCAAAGGAAACGAAAAATAATGGGCGTTGTTCCCATAACGAATTTATGCCGCCCACTTTATTTTATGAGATTTAATATTTTACTTTTATTTTCAATAACTTTTCGTTTCGTTTTTAATTAACTTAAATTTTTGCTTTTTTGTATATATTTTGTTTATTTAATTTTGCTTTTATTCATTTCATCAGAAAAGGTCACGTCTGCTGGCTTTCAATTTGATTATATATTTTTTTTTTTTGTGTTGAGTTTATTTATTTCTTTGTATTTGGAATTTATCTTTTTGAACTTGTATAATTGCAGACTTGTTATTTCAGTTTATTTGTTTATCTGTCTGTCTGTCTGTCCGTCTGACTGTCTGTTTTATTGCCGCCACAATCATTAAATGTTGCATTTTATATTTATCAGAGAAAAACATAAGCTCTATGGCGTTACAAATTTTTTTTTTTTTTTTTTTTTGCTTAATATGGCAAAGAAATGAGAATCAAATATAGACAAGATAAAATATTCTGTTTGACTTGAGTACAGGATTATGGAGAAATAAATTTTACTATCATTGTCTGGAATTTAATTTAACAAAAAGTTTACTCATGAAAACTAAAGCTCTAAATGTTTTAAAGATTATTATTCCTAAATACATTAATCTGGTTAACGATAGGCTAAGCAATATGCAGGGTCAATCTAGCCAAAAAATAATGTATATAAATCCCAGCCGATCTGAGGATATTTACCATATGTATTTAAAGAAGGATTTGAGAATTTTTTTTTTATTGAAATTTATCCTCACTGGGACTTAAAATAGTATTCTATTCCGAAATATTTAGCTTCATTCTTGAGATTCTGCTTTAGAATAATTATTTCTGACTATTAATGGATTTAAGCCATGACTGTTTCGAGGAACGAAAATATGACTCAAGGTTCATTTTCATTTAAAAAATTTAATCTATGACTTTCTCTGAACATGCATAAGCACATTTAATAAAAATTTATAATAATTCAAATGCTTCTATTTTTTTTCTAGCGTTTCATGCAATATTTGGCTTCAAGTAATTCCACCTTTAATTTGAGCTCATTTCTGGATAAAGGAACCGTACAAGGTATAAAATATGATTAGTTTCTTTTTTGTGAAACATTAATTTGAAACATTATAAACATTGCAACATGTTTTTCCTTTTTGTTTTCGTTAATTTTAAAACATAACTTTTGCTTGAAAATTTTACATATTTTTTTTTATTTTATTTATTTTTCATACATATAAAAATGGTTTTTGAAATTAATTTTAAAAATTAAAACATGCCACATAAAACTTATAATGATTATATTAATATTAATTAACCAATATAAATCTATTTTCTCTTTTTCTCTCTCTTTCTTGCGCTATGTTTCTATGTTCTCATAAATTCATAAAAAAATATCTACGATTTAATTAAAAAATCAAAAATATGTGTGTTGGCTTTCTATGTTTAACAAAAAAAAATTAATATTTACGATATTTTTTTTAAAACCGATATGCAAATCGCTTATTTAACAATCAAAAAAATATATAAAAAAAAAAATAATGTTGCTGTACAATTTTTTTTGAACTCAATAAGCAGATGGTGGCATGGGAGTTCCAGGTGGCAGAATGGGTGAGTATAACGCTTAATGTAAAACGCTAGAATTTTGTTTTTTTATGTAGTTGCGCTGTAAATTTATATGCTGTATTTAATTGTTTAAATTAAAATTAAATTGATACTAAATTTTGTATTTTTGATTAACAAAAAAAAAAAAAAAAAATATTGGTATGCTTTTTTTTACTCTTAAACGCTGTAAAAATTTGGCTCATTTGTAGTTGATTTTATTTTTGGTACTTCAAAATTACGCATTAAAAAGTTTAATTTTATTAATTTGTTTTTATAATAATATTTCACAGGTTACGATATGTCTCCATTTATAAGACGTTATGCTAAATATTTAAATGAGAAATCACTCTCTTATCGCGCCATGGCATTCGATTTCTGCAAAGTTAAACGCGGGTAAGTCGTTGATATAAATTTAATTATTATATATATAATTATATATAATTATTGTCTTTTCTTAATTCCAGCAAAGAAGAAGGTTCATTGCGTGCCATGAACGCTGATAAATTATTAAAAACTTTGCCCGTTTTACAGGCACAATTGGATGCACTTTTAGAATTTGATTGCCAATCAAATGATTTAACAAATGGTGTGTGTGTTTTCTATCTTTTAAATATTTTGCAATACACTTTATTAAATTGATTTTACTCTTATATCTACAGGTGTCATTAATATGAGCTTCATGTTGCTATTTCGCGATCTCATACGTTTATTTGCTTGCTATAATGATGGTATTATTAATCTATTGGAAAAATATTTTGATATGAATAAGAAACATGCACGCGATGCTTTGGATTTATATAAGAAATTCTTGGTGCGCATGGATCGTGTTGGTGAATTCTTAAAGGTTGCTGAGGTGCGTGTTTGCGTTTTATATA
Source organism: Leucophenga varia (assembly GCA_018903435.1). Lineage (NCBI taxonomy): Eukaryota > Metazoa > Arthropoda > Insecta > Diptera > Drosophilidae > Leucophenga > Leucophenga varia. Next base: position 6,510,616 of record JAEIFJ010001870.1, read on the forward strand.
AATTTTTTTTTTATTTAAATGAAACTTATTTAAATATTTTTATTTTCGTTTTTAGAATGTTGGCATTGATAAGGGCGATATACCTGATTTAACAAAAGCACCAAGTTCTCTATTAGATGCATTGGAACAACATTTGGCTGCATTGGAAGGACGTAAAGTATCAGCAGCTAATACACCAACTCAATCGGCTAGGTAAATTAAGTTAAAATTAGAGTTTCTGCAACTTAGTTTTCATGTTATATTAAAGAAAATCTAACCATTTTTGAAGAATGTTTAGAATTTTTGTAGTTAAAGAATTAATAATTCTATAAAGTCATAAAAGTTTAGACTTATTTAAAATAAATTTTTGATGGCAATAAAGCGACGTTACACATTAAGTTCGTATAGACTAACTTATGTGGAAGAATGGTCTAAGTCGCAAGTCAATTTTAGGTTTAGAAGATTGCAGTAGTATTCACAAGCTTTGGTAGAGTTTCGCTAAATCCAACAAAAGGTTTTAATGAAATGCTTGGTGCCGAATTAAATATAAAGTCAAAAAATCGGAAGAAAATGTTTAAAATAAAACGAGCAAGTAATGAGATGCTAAAGAAACCTATTATCTGTGTACTGCATCCTATATCAGTCTTTGATTATATATCAATATGTTCCAGGAAAGCATGTAAAATTGTCAATATAACAGTATAATTTTTTACCACATTCCATTGCGGTACTAGAACAGGTTAGATTTCGGCATTTGCTCTGTGCCTTTAAAGCCACAAAACCTAAGCTATATCTTATGCAATGTTATATTTAAAGTATTATATTTTTATTTTATTTATTTTTTGTGTCATTATGTTTTAAGCTAGTTTTTTTTTTTTTATACTAATGTACTTATTTATTTTTATTTTTAATTGATTTTTTTTTTTTTTTTATTTTCTCTTTATTTGTGCTTTTCTTTCATTTAAAAACTTCCTTCCTTATTAATTTACCTACTTCATTTCAATTAAAATCAAACTTATAAAACCTACCTAATTTTCCTTTTTAAAATTTTTAATCCTTATTTCTTTTGGTTGCAAAATTTATTATTATAATTTGCGTTTTGTATTGCTATATCATAATTTTTTTAAATTTGTATAAATGAAAATACAAACGCATTGAAAAAAAATGAACAAAAATTAGTAGCAACCAAAGAAACGTAAAATCCGCTGTATCTGCCCTATCTTCTACTAGCTCATCATTTGGTACTGCAGCTGCCTCAAGTAAATTTGATAACACCAATGGCATTGATGAGCAACTTAAAGCGCAAGTTTTGGCCGAAGAAGAAGCCGCCATGAATCAGTACAAAGTAAGTCTTTATTTAAAATATTAATACTTATTTGTATATAATTTAAGATCTTTATATTTAATTTATATTAATCAATTTTTTTTTTATTGTTCTTTAGTCCAAGGTGTCATCGCCCACTAGTAGCGGTGCTGCTGGCGCTAGCGCTGCACTAACAAATCCATTCCTATCGTCGCCACCAGCCGCAGCAGCTGGTGCACCGATAGTTGATTTGTTTGGTGCCGCGTCGGCACAGCCCGCTGCTACTGCAGCTGGTGCAGCCTCAACAAAGGCATCTGATGATCTGCTGCAGTTGGGCAATCCATTTGCTGATATGTTTGATGCACCCATTGCGGGTGCCGGAACAGGAGGAGCAACAGGTGCTGCATTAAATGCAAATAATATTTGGATGCATAACAACGGTAGCATGCAATTATGATTTTTTTTTTCTTTTGTTTGTATATTTTTAATTTAAATTTTTAGCATTAATTTTTTTCTCTATTTTTAAAATATTTTTTTTTTATATATTTACTTATATAGACGTCTATTTTTATTAATTAATAATTAGTTATTCTATAATATATGTAGTTGTTTTACAAAAAAAAAAAAAAAAAAAAAAAAAACCAAACCAATCAAAATATTTTTAAAATAGCCTGACACAAAACTTCAATGTAGTCTATAAAAGCACCGCGCACATTTCTATTAAGTATATTTATTTATTTACTTAGTTTTTTTTACTTATATTTCTAGTTTTTAATTTTTTTTATTTATAATTTTTATATTCTTTTTATTTATTAATTCTTTAAACTAATGTATGTATCTTCATTTTCATCACTTTTTCCCCAAAAAAAAAAAAAAAAAAAAAAAAATACTTACTACTACTACACCACAAAAAACAACTACAACAATCACAACTTCAACTTGAACTTCAACCAAAAAAAAAAAAAAAAACAAAAAACCACTCCTACAAAAATACAGGTTTCAATGGCGCTTCAGTACCTTCCGCTGCTGCTACAAATGCATTCGTTTCTGATAGTAATTTTTCATCTGTCTTTGGTAATACAGAGCCAGCAGGTAAGTTTATTTTGTTATCAATTAAACGCATTTCTATCTACTACCTTCATTTGTATTTACATTCCTAATATTCGATTGTGAAAAAAACTTTCAATTGATTCACAATTATTTTTTTAAATTATTCCATGAAATCATTGTGTGATCTAATTAAATATTTAATAATCGGGTTTTTTTTTATTTTAGATTTATAGATGGCAGCGTGTTTCATTTGATTTGTAAATATAAAAGTGAACTGGAGTTCCTTGGTCCTGGTACTTTTTTTTATAGATATATGTATATCTTGAAAGAAAATTTTCAAATAAACTTGATTTAAGAATCGAACCGCTTTCAATCCGCAACCAGCAATCTGACCGGTTATCTGTAACAAAAAATTACCCAGTCCACGAACTTGATAAATAATTTGACTTAACTTTGACTTGACTTTGTTTTGATAATTTTAAACTTGCGTTTATAGTCAATAATAAAAAAAAAAAACCTTACGCTCTTTAATTTTACTTAGAAACGTTTGCAAAAAGGTTTTTTTTTTACAATCAAATGAAACACGCTGTATCTATATTTCTCAAAAAAATATACATTTTTATATTATAACCCAACGCTTTTTGGAACTAACTAAAAAATATTTTGTAACATTTTTTAATAATTGTTTTTTTTTTTTAAATTTTAACAAAATTTATTCTTACAAATGTGGTTGCATGTGGCTTTTCTAAAACTTAACAAGTGACTAACAAATAAAAATTGTTTTTTTTTTTTTTTTTTGTTTTGGTTTAAAATCATCATAAATTTTTACTAAATATTGTTTTATGAAGCATTAGCGTTATACCTTGAAAGTCGAATAGAAATATATTCCAGTATGTGTGTGCATTTCGCTGTGTGAAAGTGTTAAAAAAAAATCCTTGACAGCTTTAAAATTTGTTTTCTTTAAATAATTATTTTTTAAATCATCTTAATTAATTTTTTATTTTAATAATTATATTTTTTAATTTTTTTTTTTAATTTGCGCTTTTAATTATTGTTATAAAAATAAAAATGAAAAATAAAACATCGTAGCGTCTGGCGCTGCATCCATGACATTGCCAAATCCATTTTTCGATGATATGGATTCAAATGCTTCGCGTCAAGCATTTTATATGAGCACGACGCAACAATCGCAACAGCAAAAACAGCAGCAACAGCAACTAATCTCAGAGTTAGCAATGCATCAGCAACAATTACAACAGAAGCAATTGCAACAACAGCAACAACAACAACAATTTATGTCGGCGTCAGCAATTTTAACGCCAACCTCAGCAACAGCGCCAACAGCAGAACCATTACTAACAGGTGAAGCCTTTATATGCGAGACTGCTTATGTTTCGATACAAATTCAGTCAGACAGAACAATCTTTAAGATACAAAATGCACAAATGCAAGCTGCTTTTGTATATGATTGCGCGCTTTTGCTTTTATTTTAAATTTATATATTTTTTTTTCTTAGTTTTGTCAGCAACATTTATTACTTTTTTTTTTCGTATATTGTCTTGTTCATCTAATTTTTTTGAACTTTGAAGTAAAAACTCAACTGCGTTCGTGCTCGTGCTCATTGTCTTCGTTGTCGAATTAGATATTATTTATTTTGTGTCACTTGTCTATTTTTTGTAATATTCTTTTTTGTTTTTTGTCTAAATACAAAGCTATGCACAGAATCTTATATTTACAAGGACTGGTATAAGACTTGCTCAACCTCCAATTTTTGAGAATTATTTGACATTGCCTATTTGCATAATTTTCAAACATATTTAATTCAAATTTTTGGTAACCTCAGAACTTAGTATACAGTCCTTGTATCTTTTTTACACTTCTACTTAATGACTCTGAATGAAGTACTGAAGCTTAAGAATTATCTTAAAATGTTTTTACATTATAAATAAAGTACAAATTTGTCTCTATTTTTTTGTTCACAAGCTATTGTTTCTTTATGTCCAACTTTATGAAAATTTTTTGTTATGTATATTTGTTTTTTGTCTCAAAATTGCGTGAATTTGAACTCTCCGATTTTATAGTGTATAAAAATCTATAGAGATGTTTTTATGCTATTTAAAATTCATATTTCTCATATATAGGATTAATGTTTTATGTCCCTATGTATAGCTAACAGAACTATAAAAATCTAAACATAATTTGCTTATTATTTTGACTAATATTTTATTTATTTTTTGTAAATATTTTTTTGTACAACTTTTATTTTTTTTTTAACTAAATAATTTTTTTTAAAATATTTTTTAAAACCATTTAAAAGCAAACTCTGCTAATTCCTTTTGTAAATTTATATTTCCCAACATTTAAAACAAACATAAAAAACTAACTTAATACTTTAAAAAAATTATTTGATAAAAAAAAAACACCATATTTATTTTTGTAAATGTTTTTTTCTCTTTCTCTTTTTTATGTTTTTTATGTACACATTAAAAAAAAATATATATATATCACAAACACTTAAAACACATTTAAATATCATGCAAACAAAATAAATATTATATAAAAATCGTTCTAAAAATATGTGGTGGCACAAATTCATTAAAAAAAAAATATTCCCAAAAATTAAAAAAAAAAAATAAATAAAATCTCAACTACGTGTGTCTCTTTCTATCTCTCCATTTGTGTCAATTAACTAAAAAAATCAATTGGTGACATATATAAAATGGTGGCAACAACAAACAACTACTACTACACATAAAAAAATACATCTGGTGGATTCTGACAATTTTCAAAATTAAAAAAAATTCACATTCTATACATCGATTTTTTTTTTTTGTTATTTGGAAAAATGTGTTCTATATAATAATTGCTTAATGTGTGTGTTATATGTAAATATCTGTAAAAAAAACAACAAAACCATTTTTACGGGCGCACTGCTAAAAACAACTACGACAAACACCAAATCCAAAATTTCATAATGCAACAAATGATAAAAAAATATATATATATATAAAATCAGGCTTTGATGCCTTGGGTGATGTATTAAAACCCGGCATTGCCTCAAATAATCCAGCAGCAAATCATCAAACGAATGTTGTTACTTCAGGTTCGGCATTTAATCACAGTTCCACATTAGCAGCTCAACAGTTGTCAACTTCATCGCAGCAACAACAGCAGCAATTACAACACCAACAGCCAGCAAATATTGGAAAAATAATAACCGGCGATTTGGATAGTTCACTAATGTCACTAGTTGATAATCTTAATATAAATAAATCGGCAAGTGCAAAGTGAAAAAAGAGTAACAAAAAAAAAAAACAAAAAAGAAAAAAATGATGTTGAGAAATAATGCAATTTAAAAAGAATACAAAAAAAATATTGACGAACAATCCATTGCGTTGTACATTATAAATCATAAAAACATTGAACACCAAATTGCTGCTAGATTTCATTTTTCATTTAAATCACAAGAACAAATGGGAAATACTACAACATACTCCCATGCGACAGACGGAGATACTAACCACTATACTATCGAGGAAATTTTAATATCTTTCTGACCCTGAATAGAGTAGATGATAACGAAATTGTTTATCAAGTACAAGACTGAAAATCATCTCAAAAGAAATGTCATATTTGGCTTTTCGGTCTATAATATCCAATATATATTTAATTTTTAATTTTATCCAAAAATTAATAAAAATTTAGAGGGGATCAGTTATGTCATGTCCGTCTGTCTACTGTCTGTAACTATGAAAATATGTTTCTTAATTTTCAAAAATATTGGCCTTTTTCTGTGTCCCTATGACCTTTTATATTTCAAAGATCGTAAAGTAATTTTATTTTTAAAGTTACTTTTAATTACATCAAACAATATATTGTATTATTTTGCAAACTATTTACCAACTAAACAAAAAAACTTAAAATTGGGTGAACTCGTAATTGGTAAATTTAAATTGAAATATTAGAGCTTCCCCCTTATTTTCGATGGGTGCATCTTTATTTTAATTCAATATTTTCTATAAAATATAAAATTTCTTTTAAAATCATGCTACATTTTCATTCATACTCATGAACATATATAATTTTTTTTATACATACAAATTTACCAATTCCATTCCCAATTAAAATTCACAAGAATGCAATTCGCGAAACCAATTTCACTCTCATTTTACTGCCTGTTTGCCACTGTAGATAAAAAAAAAACAAAAACAAAACTAAAATACAGTAAACAACAAAATCTAAAATTAGAAAAAGAAAATTGCCGTATTTTCTATCTCATTGATATCGTCTTATATCATTACTCTCTTACCCCATTATTCTCATAGACCTGTGCAATGGAATTCACCTAAAAACACAGCGAAACCAGGTGCTAATTGGACACCACAACCAATGGCGGCTACAACTGGTGCTGGCTATCGTCCAATGGTGAGTTGCCAACTACTTCTACTACTACTCTACTCTACTACTACTACCACTACTACTACTACTCCACTTTTGTATACTTAAAAAAAAAAACTACAAACGAGAAAAAACAAACAATCGAAATGCCTCAACAAAAAAAAATATTTTAAAAAATTTAACTAGTACGACAAAAAAGCGTTAAAGAAATTTAATAAATAAACAAAATTCGTTTACTAAATTATTCCAACTGAAATTTACTGAGATACATTTGTGCCAAACGCAATAGAATTTTTTTTTTTTTTTGATACTTTATTTTCCTTTTTTATTAAATATTTTTCCTAACGAACACATTTTTTGTAGGCTCTCACTTTTTCATAAACTACAATACAATTATTTTAATTTTTTTCTTTCTTAAATTTCATATTTTTATGCTCTATTTGTTTTTAAATTAAATAATAAAATTTTTTAAGATATTTTGTAAAATTTGTTGATTGTTTTTTGTATCTTTTTTTAATAAACTTGGTTTGTGTCTCGGTTGTGCGAATGGTTAAACTTAATTCATAGCTTTTTTTTGCTAAGACATGCTAATTCTTTTATTTTTTGTTCTAATTGTATTTTGAATAATAGTAATGTATATACTTAAATCAAAATTATAGGTGATAAATGTCTGTTCCGGTTTTCTCTTTTATTATGCGAAATCAATTCACTTGATCATTTTTAAATTATGTTCTAATTTCAATATTATTTTCAATATTTTTGCTATAACATTACACTTTTTGTCAAGAGAAAACCAGAAAAGATATGATATAAAAGAATTTCAAGAAATTGTGGAATTAATTTTATTCATTTTTAGCGCACAATCCTCTCATAAACCAAGTCATATAATTACTTTTTTATCACAATTTTATTTTAAACACTTTTGAAAAAAAAAGGAAAATTTTGCAAAGCTATGATTAGGGTTAATATTAAATTAAAAATCAAGTACACAAAAATAAAAAAAAACAACCGAATTCTGTATGACAAATACACTAAAAAAAAGGCGCTCGCTAATTTATCTTTATATATATTAATCTAACTGCCTATTATATATAAATGAATATATTTTTTATTTTTATTATTGCAACTAATTTGTTTATACATTTCTTTTCTTTTATTTTTCTCTTTCATGCTATCAACTTTATTATTTTTGATTTTGTGTTGGTTTTACTACTTTTGTTTTTTTTCTTCTCTTTTTTCATTTCGTCTGTTACACAAACTTAAATCGAAAAATATGACAACTCTGCACATGCGAAAATACACTGAAAAATTAACATATGTCATATTTTTTCGAACAAAAATATATTTAAATACAAAAAAAAAAAAAAAATAAAACGATTGATTAAAACAATTGAAAAAACCACCCTGAAATCTCTGTGTGTATGTTTGTATTATGTTGAATAATCCGAATATAGGCACATGGCATGACAGTAAGTCCTGCGCCAATCACAATCAATCATCCGTATATACATGCTAGTTATCCTGTAATGCCAAATTATATACAGGTAAGAATGCGAAAGTACGCAAAAAAAAAAAAATTGTATTTTTATATTTTAATTTGTAAATTATTTATTATTTAATTTTTATTATTTTATTATTTCCATTTTGTTTTTATGATTTGTAATATTTTTTTTTATGTTTTAGTTGTATTTAAGTTGAAGTTCTGTAAAATTGACACCTGTGTACAATGCTAAAAATACAAAGAAATGCAAACCGTTAATGCGTTGTATGCATATATTCTATCTCCCTAACTAATGCTATAACTCACTTTAACTATAAACACTCTTCTTATGCTGTAGACTTGTAATAAAAAAAAAAGGAAATACAGTTAAGAGTTTTATACACTGTATTGATGAATTCACTATGTACTAAAAACGATAACCCAATCCCATAGTACCAAAACTGGAGCTCCATAGTATATCCTTCAACCTAAACCTTCATGCTTAATCCAACTCTCAATCCCGAAACCCTAACCATAAATTTAAATTGCAAACCTTTGCCTAAGCCATGAATACTAAACTATAACCCTATACCTTAACCCTAATCTATTACAGTGTACAAATTCTCTTTGAACTCAACTTTTGTGCAGCATAATCTATACAAACAATTTACAGTTGAAATGAACTGCAATGCAGCTTTGAAAGTTGACACAAAATGGTGCACTGCTAAAAGCTTTCACTGTGTAAAATAAAAAAAAAAATCTACGCACGCACTACTTGAAGAGTTTTCCTGTTCAAATTAATTTTTTTTTTTTAGTTTAATTAAATTATTTTTTATGCATTTCTAATTATTTTTATAGTTTCTTAGCTCACTAAACACCATCTTTAAATATTTAGCGTGTAGCAGCAGTTTAGAAAAAAAAATTGATACTATTGACTACTAACTTCAAACTATACCTAATCTAACTAAAACTAACTTACTATATACTCTTAACTTTAACTTAACTCTATCTATCTATACACAATTCCCAATTGCTACCACACTACTATGTATGTCTCTGTATGTATGTGTGGAGCAATATTTATTAGAGTAACCAAAGTTTTTTTTTTTAATGCATTTGTTTAAATATGAAAACGAGTAAAAAATAATTGCATGTTATTCAAATGATGATGAAAATGTAAAATATATAATTTATTTCGAAGTTTAATTTGATACAAATCATATTAATAATAAATATATTTTTTTAACTTTAGGGAATGCCGGTAATGACGCAACCGACGGGTATGTCGCTGGTGGGACAGGGAGCAGCCCCTTTGACTGGACCGATGATGGCGGCGCACAGTAATGTGACGGGTGCAACGACGACACAAAGTGGCATAATGCAACCAATGCCAGCGCAAAATGGTAGCAATAAAAATGTGCCATTAGATCCATTTGGAGCATTATAAAAAAATTTATGTGTAGTACAAAACAACAACAAAAACAGCAACAACAACAAAAATGGTGCAAGAAACTACACAAAATTAAAAGAAGAAGAAATTATAAGAAAAAAAAAAGAAACACTCAAGCATACGCATTACATACGTACACCACTTACGCGCTATAACCTCAAAAAAAACTTATATATATTATCTATATAGAAAATATATATACATAAATATATATATTTACCTACATGCTAATCTTATCTATAGAAATACATACAATATATTTCGAGTACATTGAAAGAGTTTAAATCATGAAATAACAAAAATATTAAGTAAAAAGTAATATATTATATATATAAAAAAAATAATAAATTAAAGAAGAGAAATCTTTATTACTATATATACAAAAAGAAGAAAAAAAAAATAGAAGCAAAAGTTATATAAAAAAGAAATCTATTAAATTTTTAAAAAAAAAAAAAAATTCAGAACAAAAAATTAAAAAAAAAAAAAATTATATTATGTATACTTATATTTATAAAAAATTGAGTTTAATTATTGCAAATTGAAAAAAATGCTGTATTTAATAATATAAAAAAAAAACAACAACAAAAATATATATAAAACTCACTATTAGAAAAATTTTCTGCTGTAAATTAAAAAATTAAAAAAAAAAAAAAATATATAAATAAATTATAAAAACTATTCTTACTGAAGGTAACCTGTAGTTGTGTCTAGCGCCAATCAAGCTCTTCTCTACATAAATAAATAAATATATACATAAGTGCATACATACATATATACATAATAATGCTAATGTTTCAATGTTTTATGTAAAAATAATATATTATATTTTTCTTGTTTTGTTAGATTTTGCTGGATTTTTTGCAATAGTTGAAAAAAAAAAATCTAAGAAATACAGTCCACTTAAAAACAAACAAATATTATAAATGTATACAATAAAATATTGCGTATGTATGGTACTCGAAATAAAATTTATAAGTACCCTATGCACGCAATACTTATTAAACAAAAAATAGTCAACAAAATATTAACAAAAAAAAAAAAAATACTGCATGCAATATTTGAATCCGTCTTAAAAAATATTAATAGTATACATAAATGTTTATTATATTTTTTTTTTTTTTGGTTTATTAAATTAATTATTTTAATTTATGTAGAAAAAAAATTATTAAAAAAAATTTAGTAAAATATTTAAAATAAAACAAATTACTTTACTTTAAATTTATTTATGAAAATTGCTTGATTTTTGTCGAATATGTTAAAAATTTTGTGCCCGTAAAACATTCCATTTAATTTGATGCAAATATTATAGAGTGAAAAAAATAATAATTATGGAATTGATAGAATTGTTAAAAAAATATTAATAAAAACTTTTTTTATATTTAAGTATTATATTATTATATACAATTTATTTGTATTAGTTATTTATATCTGCATTGATTGCTTGATTTATTATTATGTATATATATCTATATAAAAATAAATACAAAATTAAAGAAAAATTTCAAATTATAAAAAAAAAAAAACAAACTTGCTGATTATGTTTATTGCAATAAAATTTATTAATTATGCTTTTAAAAATATATTACTTCACATTAATTGTGTTCCTTTTTTCGCTTTTTCGATTTTGAAAAAATTGACCTTTACTGGGTGTTCTGATATTTGCAATGATTAAAAATCAGAATCGGTTTGTTTTGTCTGTCAAAAAGACAAAAGGCTTTGTCGTCAATTGTTGTTAGACTGAAAAATGTTTTTACAATGAAGTTTTAGATTCCACTTTATCTCGTGCAAACGATTTGAAACCGGAAAACACTGCTCTATAATTATTTGCCTTTATATATAAAATTTTTAAGATTTCGGAAAATGGGAATACTAAATTTTTTCTTATAAAACTTCCAAAACGTTACGGAGTGAGACGCTTATCGAAGAGCTGGTAATAAACGACCTTTGCTAGGAATTATAAGTTTGATTTTTGTTTGAGATATAAATTTTTGTTTGATTTATTAAACTTTGCTTTCTGAATAACATAAACCTCTGAAATAAAATCAAAGCTTTTTTTTTTTATTTTTTTAAATCACAGCATTTTATCTGTGACTCATTTTTAATTTATATTTTCTTTGCAACTAAATATTAAGCATACGCAGCGTAAAACTTTATTTTTACCAGAAAGCGCAGCAGAACATTAGGGAAATAATATAAAATATTACAATAATAATACAAATACAAAAAATTGGAAACCAAAATATAATACTCAAAGGCACCAATTACAAAAAAAAAAAAAACAAATATTTTGTTTTCAATTTTATAATAATAAAAAAAATAGAATATTTTATATATGTAAAATAAATTTTAAAAAATTAACACAAAAAACATGCAAATCAATCACCGCTAAAAAAAGTAAAATTAAATGTGCAGAAGAGCAAAAATATACTAAAATAAAAAATATTTTTAATAGCTAAAATTAAAAAAAAAAAATTAAAATTATTTTAAAAAAAAATTGTAAATCTAGTAAAATTATACATAAAAAATACAAAAAAAAAAAGAGTTTATGTGGAAATACACACATTTAAATACCACAACAGATAGTTAAAAACTTCAATACACGAACACGAAATACAAGAATTCAACGTTTTATGACAATATTTCTATGCTGGTGGTTTGAAAGATACATTCAAACTATATAAATCTATCTATATACATACATACATAATATACAATTGTATACATTAAAAAAATAAAAATAAAAAAAAAAAACTATTAGTCTCTATGTGCAATTTATACATATACACAGTAAAAATGTTACAAAGCTAAATTCTTATGCTTAAAAAAAATTAATTTAAATTTAAATAGTTACACGAATACATAAAGATAATACTCACTACGATTGCTACTTGGAGATTTTAAAGGAAAAAAAAACAAAAAAAAAGAAAATGTTAAATTGATACTCTTCACATTAGAAATAAAAACGGACAAGCACATAGTTGTTTGGAACTCAAATTGATACTAATTAGTATTTCATCTTGTAACAAAAACATTAAAGGGCACACATATCTTGTTTGTTGTGCAGCTTCAGGATGACTGTAGCCAAATTCGAATAGAGTTCATTGTAAACTCGTCGTGGAGCATTGCGTTCTAGAGATCAATACATGTTTAAGATAAGCTATGCTCTTTTACCAGGCAGATTACTTGAGAACCAAATAAAAAATTGGTAACAATTTCTTTGGGAAACTTTAATTGGCGCTTACTATACTGAATTTTTGCAATATGCGATTGAGGCAACGTTAAAGTCGGTTAATAAATGAATCGCATCAGTTCGAATCACTTTAATTTTTTTATACGTGCAGAACGCTTGCTGTTTACCGCTGGGAGTTACGGACATACAAACAGTGTATCCGCTAGTGCTGCATTTATGTGAAGAGTATAAAATTAGCAAATGTTAAAATTGTCAAAAAAAAGTTACTTGTAGATACACAGGACTAAATAAAAAGATACACCATTAAAAAATAAAACAAAAACTGCTAAAACCATTAAAAGAAGCTGTTATAAATTATTACCATAAAATGTGTTTCATTTCAATTTAAAAAAAAAAACAAATATTTCAAACAGAAATTTTTAATAAGTTCACCGATTTACCATATAAAACAGTTTGCTATAATTTTTTCTTAGCTTTACAAAATTTATATACAACACTTATAGACCTGTTCCTCAAAAAAAAAAAAAAAAAAAAAAAAAATAGCAAAATTCAATATACAAAAATTTATATACATAAAACAAGCTAAATTAATTCAAATAAAACAATGAATTATGCCGAATTTATATAAGAGGCATCAGTATGGTATATAAGAAAAGTTATACATTTAAACATTAAGAAAACACTCATTCACGAAAAAAAAAAAAAAAAAAGAAAAGAAAAGGCATTGCATAGACATGCACCAACCACATACTCGTACATGACATATATATAAATATAATATATAAATATTTGAAGATATGTATTTTATGTATTGTATAAGTAAAAATCAAGATGAAAAAAAAAAAAATCAATTGAAAATAATTTATGTTGACAAAAGTTAGAGCAAAAAAAAAAAAAAAAAAACAAAATAAATGTGAAAAACAATTTGTTTTTTTTTTGCGTTTAAGTATTTAAAAAAGACATATAAAAGCTGCGGTAGGATCTACTTAAAGTGAGGAGCAACTCTTTTTTGAGAACAATTAAAATTAGTTGCTAAATCAATCTAAATCGATTCATACAACAGTTCAGAAAATATTTGATTTATTTCTCCAAAGTAGGAGAGTTGTTGAGGAGAGACATTATACCTGTTGTAGAAAGAAGCATGAAATGGAGTTCCAGGGAGACCTTTTCAAAAAACACCATGAACACTTTAAAGCATTGTGGAGTTCGCGTCTGCGCTTAGAGGATGGGCAAGCGAATTATGCCTGGATAAATAATTGAGGACATAGTTAAAGAAGAACTTCCACAAAATATAGCAGAAAAATAATTTTCTTAGTTTAAGCTAAAAATTCGACAGAAAGTTCGCACTAGTTACCTCACTAGATCATTTACCTTTGCTTGTTTCGTTACAATTACTAATTTAACGTGAGCATCCAGTAACCTACTAACGAGTGAGTGAACAAACTATGTAACAAACTATCCATCTATCTGTGATTATTAATCTGACCGAACGATCACTTGTAAGCAGAGTGTTGAAAGTAAATAAATGCTCTACTGCTCTAGTAATCCAAAAAAAAAAAAAAGCGACAAAAAAATTCCAAAAAACGAAAAAGTGCCGAATTTATTAAGTGTGCGTTGCAAGTAGATATCAACGCCACATTTAACTTGCACAACAACAAATCAAATCCAAATAAAACCCCATAATTATATGAAATGTGGCAATCAATGATGTTGCTCTGCTTCTGCTGTCTCTGCTCTGCTTGTGGATGAATGGCTATTGTCTAGTGCTGCACAAAATCTTTAAATCTAACGCGCTCGGAAAAGCTGCAGTTAAAGGAGGGCGTTAGTTAGTAGTACCTAAAAAAATAAAAATAAAAAAATTTAACAAAAGCACTAAAGCATCATTTCTATTGAAAAAGCCAAAGTTGAAGATACGAGCAGGCAGGCAGACAAACCAAGTCGACTGACTTACTTGTTGAACGAACGAGCGGGTAAGTGAGTGAGTGAGTGAGTGACTACCTATCGGGTCAATTATATGAAGCAACTGTGCTGCTGCTGCTGCATACTTTAGACAACAACAACGACGACGACGATGATTATGATGATACTGAAAGAGTATGAGGAATAATATCTATGCAACATGTTGCCGAATTGTTTGCGATTGTGTTTAATTTGGTTTGTTGAAAGACGACAATTTCGAATATTTGGTAGCCGCCATAATTTCGGCGCGCCATTGTTAAAGATTTCTACGCTAAGTTAATAGATCTGCCGTTTGTTTTTTTTTTTTTTTTCTATGTACTTCTGAAGCCTTTTGTGCCAGCAATTGTCCGAAGTGCATCTCACGATTTATTAATTTCGCTCGCTATTTATTATTGTTATTATTTTTTTTTTGGGGTATTTTACTTTTACGATATATTTTTTTTATTTTTTTGCTTGTCAGAATTTTGACAATTGCTTAGCGTAATTGAAAGTTGGCTAAGAGTTTTTAAATTTTTTTCATCTTCAATTAAATTTGGTTTAAATAAAATTAAGCAAAAAACTAATACTAATATGAGTTGTTCGCATGGAAGCAGCCAGCTTTATGAATTCTGTGGATAGGTATGTTCAAACGCCTTATTAGGGGAGAGGAAAATATAGTCAGGAATAGATAAATAAAAACAATAACACCAGTTTAGAAATCAGTCGAAGAATTACTCTGGGTAACCGATGCTTCTTTGGTCTCGGTTAGCAAATGCGAAGTAGAGTCTTATCCAAGTAGCAACGAAAACCAAACTCTATAAGACGCTGATTATCTCAGTCCTGATGTATGGCGCAGAA
This sequence comes from Leucophenga varia, assembly GCA_018903435.1. Taxonomy (NCBI): domain Eukaryota; kingdom Metazoa; phylum Arthropoda; class Insecta; order Diptera; family Drosophilidae; genus Leucophenga; species Leucophenga varia. Next base: position 6,526,262 of record JAEIFJ010001870.1, read on the forward strand.
ACATGGGACATATCAGAGACGGATAAATTGACGTTGGGAACGTGTGAAAAATTCTTCGTAATATCTTTGGATCTGTCAGAGTGGACAACGAGTACCAAATCAGAGGGGCACGATAGCGAAAACGGCCGCCGCTGTGTTAGAAGGATAAGATCCTGGAGGACATCCGGAGGATTGGGATCCGGAATAGGTATCGAGGGCCATTGGACCATACCAGCTGAGTTAATAACCTATGTGATGTCCAGGCTTTTTTTATAAGCTGCAATGACCATACATGTATAGATAATTAATAAAAAAAAAATTGCTAGAAATGTTATTAAAAATTTCAAAGAACAAGCTTTACGATGAGTTTGGCTCAACTATTTCAAAAACAGAGTTTATGCTAGAGCGGAGTTGAAGGGGTATCTTTTAAGAGATACGCAATTAATGGAAATTCGAGACTCGAACTTAATGTCTGATGCAGATTTTTATCGGCTTTAGAAAAGCGAAAGGATTCCAAATTTATTTCATTTGCCTTTGAGTTTCAGCTTTCTCCTTTCACCTTAAGGTAAATGATTCAAAAAATAAAAATTCTTCATAGATACATTTTGCACATTTATAGAAAACTCCAGTTTAACAATAATTTCATTTAGCTTCATTTATCATTAAATGACTTTTAAATTGATGAATTTCGACGCACACCAATTGCAAATCATCATTATCATCTCTGATAAATCAAATAAAAAAAAAAAAAAAAAATTGTTGAAATGTTAAAAAAAATCATTCATAAATTGTGGCAACTGGAGCAGCTGCACACGAATCATTATAAAAAATAAAAAAAATAAATAAAAAGTGAAATGTTAAACAATAATTTTATACAAAAGAAAATATAAAATCATCATCATCACGAAATAAAATTCGTAACATTTCAGCAACAAAAATTATAAAAAAATTAACTAAAAAAAAAAAAAAAAATAAATAAAATAAATAAATATATAGAAAAAATATATAAATAAATAAAACACAAAAAAATTTTATACAACATTTTTAATTTTAAATCTTCCGTGTATAAAATAATTAAATTAAAAACGCATCAATCTTCCTAAAAAAAAAAAAATGATAATAAAAAAAAATTTAAAAACACAAAAAAGTCACGTACCAAAAAAAAAATTATAAAATAAAAATCAATTAGAGCAATCAATGCAAAATCAAACGTTCAGTCAGTTACTCAGTCAGTTGGTCGGTTGTTTGTTCAATCATTCAACTTTTTGGATTATTCATTCATGTTTTTGTTTTTTTTAATTTTTCTCTTGTCTTCATAAAGCTGTATCGAACAATTAGTTTAGCTTGCTGCAACACCCGGTTTTTTTTTATTAAGCAAATTAATTTTTAAATTTGCAGCTGCAAATTACTACCAAAAAAAGGTGGAAAGCAAACAACCTACGTGAAGCAGATGAACCAATTTAATCATTAATTGCTCTATGTTGTGTCTTAGTTTATTAGAGATGTGCAGAAGCCGATATACCGATATATGATGATGTAATGCGTTGTGCGCCGGAATTCTTTCGATTTCACAAAATACTAAAAACACCAAAAAAATAAAACTGGTTGAAAGAAATTTAAAAATTTATACAAAAAAATGTTATCGAATCAAAATTTTCACAAATCAAATTTTAAAAATTTACTCTCAACAATATTGATTATTGCCAGTTTAAGAATTAAAGCTTTGAATTAATTTAAATGCTTCAAAACACATTCAACCAAGTGAGAAAAATTTAAAACGTTGTCCCAAGGCATGCACAAAAAAAAAAAAAAGGCATTTCTTCACGATTCCAAATTATTTTGCACCTCATTTTCAGTTGCTCAGTTACTTCGACGCCCATTTAAGTGTCCAATAATTCAATCACATCAAACGTCATGTTGATGGCTACAAAATACCTTTAAAAGGTTTCAATTACACTAATTGACTGGCAAATGAGAAAGTTCCTGGTCTGTGAATGAAAACAGAAAGTCATTCAGCTTTGAGTTTGAAAAATTTTTAAGCAAATGCGAGAAAAAAAAAAAAAAAAAAAAAATCTCAGTTGGCAACGAAAAAGAAAATTTTTTCTGCTACTTAAAATTTATTTATAATCAAATTTGCTTTTGAAAAATTTATTTTCTTCTTTCGAAATTTTTTCATTTCGCATAAAAATATCAAAAAAATATTTCCAATCGCTTAAATTTTTTTTTTTTTAAGTATGAACGCCAAATTAGAATCACAAAATGCACAACAAAAGCCTCAAAGTTTGAAGAGCACCAATCAAGACTATTACACACTGCGTGATCTGTTGCAGGATATAGCCTTATTTTTCATATATCTTTCGCTTGCTTTGCTAATAATCCATTTAATATTCTACATAACTGAGAGTCAACGTGAAGATGTTGAAATGCAACCCAAGCGTAACTATCGCTGGCCTGAGGAATGGTGTCTCAGGATTTGGAAATGTAAGCGCATGCGTGTAGAAATGGAGAATAATCTATTGAAGCAACAACGTGGAGTGCCGGCATTGAAAAATGAAGAAGTTACTAGAAGTGAAGCAGCTGATGCTGAAATCAATCGACGTTTCTTATTATTGAATGATGTTATTTAGAGTGGCTTTAAAAGTCAAGGCATTTCATAAAAAAAAATGGGAAAAAGTGCATCAACAAAAAAAAAAAATTTTATATAATTAATAAAATATTTTAAAAAAAATATTTTACGTTTGCGGAACGGATTTAGAGTTTGTCATTAAGAGAATTAAAATCGCATACCTCCGAGCAGATAAACAATTGAGGAAGTGGAGGAGTTGACGAAAGACTTTGTTAGAAACTATTAGGGTCCTATTAAAAAGCTAAGGTCAGAGGGGGAATGATATCGCTATCCACTCCCTAAAGGGTAGGTGTACAGAGTAAATGACATTATTCAAATTTTGTCTAGAATATTAGTAATCTCCAGATCATCCTATAGAGAACTATCCGGTATTGGCTTTTTCTAGACTATCTGAGGTTATCTGGGATGCTATGAGTTGAACGAAGCAGAATCGACGATTTTTAGAGTGATGATGGGACAGTGTCTAGATTTAATTCGGGACACAAAATATCTAACTACACGCCGACTTTCCCATACCAATTAAAGCCGAATCATATTTCCTGGGGGAGATATTCTTTTTTTATTAAATGTCCGTCTGTCAGCTATTTAAATCAAGACAATACCTTGCTTCGTTTAAAATTACATTCTACCAAAAATTAAAAAAAAGAAAATAGTTTCAAAATATTTTGAATTACCTTCAAAAAAAATAACAAAATACCATTCACATTCACTTAAACAAAACAACAAATAAATAAAATTTAACTAAATAAACAATCAATCTTGCAACTGTGTAGTTGGTTAGCTGCAACACGTTAAGCCGCTTATCAGCGCAGATATCGTGTGATGTGATAAGAATCTTTTTTTTTTTTACAATAAGAATTTACATACAACGAACTATGAAGGACGACGACGACGACAATGCCGATTTAAATTCAAATAATCAGCTGCGCAACTTGTAATGAATGACGCCGCAGTGTCGAGTGCATTGAATTGAATTGTTTACTCACAAAACATGAAGTGAAGCGCAAAATGTTGCATTATCTTTTAAGTTTTATGCATTTTCGATTGCAACAATCTATGTACCGAAAGGAACCAACAACAACAGAAGCAACAACAACAGCAGCAGAAACAAATAAAAAAAAAAAACACAGCAGCAGCAATTATGCGAACTTGCGAAGGGTAACTCTTTTGTAGACAATTTCCAAAGACCAAAGACACACGACTCCATTTGACTTCGACAAAATCGTGGGCGTTCAAATAAAAGAAAAAATTTTTAAAATAAATACAAAAAAAAAAGAGTGCTATAGACAAGGTGCACATCTTTGTATTCTACTCGAAACAATTTTTAATGTGTTTCTATGTTGTCATATCGAAACCCCCACTTTTACTGGTAATCCTATACAAATTTCTTCGTCTCTCTGTAAGGGAAGAATATTGAGTTATTGGGGTGCTTGCTGGGTGTCTTTTAAATTAAAATACGACCACTTTTGCAGTAAACGAGAGCACTGCAGACAGACGGACATAGTCTTAGAGACTAGCAATTTGTAGTGCTGCTAAAAATTTGTATAAAATTCATATGCCACATGTGCGGAGTATAAAATTCAAAGCAGCAAAGCCTGACTGACGGAATGAATGAGAGGTCTAAGGTCTTGTCGAACTCAATAATGTTGTTGTTGTTGTTTTAATTTGATAACTTCAGCTCAAAAAAAATTTTTTTTTGTTTTTATTCGCTTCGGTTGCAGTTGTTGAAGTCTATAATTATTTTATTTAAAACATTACATTGTTTGGTACAATCCACAGCAACAACAACAAAAAAGACCAAAAAAAATTTTTGCATAGCTTTGTAAGTAGCTGCCAGAAAAAATGTTAGAATAAAAATTGACGACATTGCAAATTTAAGCATAAAATTACATAATTATTATTTAAATTCTTCTTATTTTTTTTATTTTTTTATTGTATTTACACACCTAACACTAAGCTTCATAGTCATTTAAATATTTTAATTTAATAAAGAAGAATTTTTTTTTGTATTATTTTAGGAACTACGCAACGCGACTAAATAAAAGAAAGATAAATTGTACTAAGCTACTTATTGTATTTCTCATATTTCTAATTTAAAGTTTATAACGTCGCAATAGAATTTAGTTTTAATAATATTTTTTTACCATAAAGTTCTTTTTTAATTTAATGGCAAGCAAACACGCCAAAGAACGTGCAACTTTAAGCAAAAAATAAAAAAAAAAAAAACTAAAAATTTTGTATTGCTTATCTTCGATTTGCTGAATATTTATGAGCTACAAAGACGCGCTTAATTAGATGGCTACGTTCACTTCTTCTTCTGTGGATCTGCTGCTTCTTTAAATGACATAATTACAAGCAAAAGATAAGCCAAAAACTTTTTAAGCAGCAGCCATACAGCTGTAAAAGATACGACAGCCCCATTGCATGCTTATAATTTGCAAGTTCGTTGCTTAAGTCTTTCGTTTTTTGTTGTTTAGTTCTTATAGCGGCTGCTGCTGCTTTTATAAAAGTATCTTCCTCTTTTTTTTATTATGTCTAATTCTTATTAAAAAAACAAAACAAAAAAAAAAAAAAACACTGCTGGGAAAGTTTTTTTTACAGTTGTTCTATCACTTTTTTTTTGTATTGCTAAACATTTTATTAGAACACGTTCGCACACAATTAGAACATCTTTGCTGAATTTTGTTCAAAGAAAACTAGCAAGTTTTGTATTAATGTATCTTTTGTTTGGCGTTTGAAACATTATGCGGCTTTTATTATTTTTATTGTTACTGTAAACAAAAAGTGTATTTTCATTAGTTAAATTTATATCAACGATTATATTGATTGTGCTTTTTTGTTAAGTGTCGCATAATTATTTATTGGTTTTTTTTGTTGCTATTACGTAATCTCTACAGTAAAAAAGCTTTATAAAATAAAAAAAGTTAATCTTCTAGAATGTTAGTATCAAACAACTGTAAAATATTTTATGTAGCCACAGTGAAAAGTATCAAGAGGTACCAGATGCCATGGACGCGTAGGCATCAGACAGGCTCGCAGAGGTTTTAGATAGAGCTTCCTCACCACCATATAGTACATGTACCTAGCAAGCATGTCTTCGAAATTGGTACCAGATACTTGTTCTCTGGGACTGCGGCTGGCGTCAACCGATACCATATTCGTGGACTTAAATTGCATACAGATAGATGCCCATGTTAAACACTCTCTGATCTTGTTCGTGCGTCATTTGTTTGAAGATATCAAATTGAAATTTTATACTTGAAAAATTGTTGAGGACGGCTACTTCAAGTGTCAAAATCAATATGCCTTGGTCTTCGTTTCCACTGAAAAAAAATTGAAAATATCAATTTCGTTGAAAATGTATTCAACTTTGCTTTATAAATAATGCGGACATACGGACGGACGAATATTAGATTAACAAACAAAACCTGCAGATGAATAAGATTGGCAGCATTCGAAACAAATCTGTCAGTTTATGTTGAGTTTAAATTTGTAAATTTGTAAAAGAAGACTTGTATAAATTCAAAAAACGCTAAATAAAATACAAAACCCATTGACCAAAAGATGAAAAAAAAAAATATGAAAAGAAATTTGAAATCACAAAAGCTGTCATTCATTGATGCTGCCAAACATTTAATAATTATGTACAAAGTTTGACTACTGCACTTTATTTTTTTTTTTCTTTTTTTTTGCATTGTATTCAATATTTTCTCCTAACATTTGACACGGCAATTGACAGCCAAGTCAATGGCAATTTCAAAAAAAAATTCGTTACAGCAATCAGTCATGCATTTGAAAAGATACTTCAATGCATTGATTTGAATTGAATTGAATACGCGTTGCGGCTGCGCATTTTCATGACGCATTTCACTGCTGCATTTATTGTTTTCGAATGCAAATCTTCCCTTTTTTTACGGATAATTTCTACAGAGGCTTATTTTCGATTTAAGTTTTTTTTTTTTTTTTTTTTGTGATTTTGGCGGCACCCAAACGAAAATTATCTTGTCAATGGGCTTCAATTGTAGCCAGAAACCGCAACGAATGAACGCAAAACTCTCTAGCACGGAATTGTATCTAAATAATGCTGCTGATTTGAGGCTGCATGCCGCATGCGACTTCGAATTTGAATGCAAAACGCTTAGACGTGCATCGGATACAATGGATACAACGGATGCTGGAACTGAAAAACTGAATACAGTAGCTGTCAGCGAAAGAGTGGCAAATGGCATAAGTAAAGTGGAGGGCAATTCCCAAGTCAGTCAGTCAGACAGTCAGAGTCAGAGTCAGTAAGTTACATTCGCAATTTGAAATCGACGTGTCGTCGACGACGTCGTCATCGTTGTATGCGCAATTTAGTTGAAGGTGTGTACTTGTACTTTGTAACGATTTATTGGTAAATTCAACTTCTGCCTTCAGATTAGGCCATTTGTACGTTTGTCTGTGCATCATTTACATATGTTGAAGTAACTACACGAATATTATATAACATGTCACGAAGAAGAAGAAGCAGGCATACAAAAGAGAAAATTAGCGGCAAAGATTCATTGAACATCTTTGCAACTTGTACGACTTAATTGCAAAAACAAAACACAAAAAAAAGTACCTAGATATTTCCTATTGGCCCCTAAAATAAAATATCAATTGAATATATATCTTCACAAATACACATACAGCATTGAAATTGAACTCGATTTGTTACCGATTTGAGACATCAACAGCTTGTTTCCTAATTTGTTTCCAATTTCTGAAGCGCAGCATGTGTTCCCGGCGATACTTTTTTTTCTTTTTGCTAACTAAATGTCGACGACATGCATAGGCACAGGCACTTTCCATTTTCACATTTTCTCGTTGAAGTTCATTACTCAATTTAACGCATTTCAATTTCAATCGTTCGATCGATATGTATCTGACTGACTTAATTTACAAACGAATTTCAAGCTTACCAATAATGATTTGCATAGCAATTGACGCTGATTGACATGATCAGTGTCAAAAGCATTTCGAAACATTTTTTTTTTCGTTTATAAAGGGTGCTTCATTTTGATTTTGATTGTTTGAGCAATGTGAGATGGATTAAAATGAGTTGACATGAGATGCTTTTTAAATATTGAACACTTTTGGGCATACCATAAGGAGTCTTTCAACACCCCGAAAATTTTATAAAATAAATCACTGATTTCGAAAATGGGAGCCTGGCTGTAAATGAAACAAACCCAAGTTAGCTTTTCATTTTATTCCTTATTTTTGACACTTTTTTCGAGTCAAAATAAAGTTTGTTTTATTTTAAATGAACTAAGTTGGGTTGTATTACGAAATTTATTGTAATCGATTTTATTTAAATTTTAGTACGCGATTTTTATACAATTTTGAACTTGTTTGGTAAGTGTTTCCGTTTTATTTGAAACTGTTGCGTCGTTTTGTGTCTTGGGGAAAAATATTTGAAGAATCCAAAACACATTTCTTTGATTAGACTTTTAGCATATTTAGGAAAGAGCTTAGTTTGAAGAGACATAACGGAAACAGATCCCCAGTAATCCGAATGTTTAATGTCCAAAAATAATGTTTTAATATAATATGAATATGGTGCCGCCAAGCTCCCGAACTTTTCCATGTATTATACATGGAAATAAAACACTTTCTCTTATTTTCGATATAGAACAATCCTAGGGGATGGGAGCATAACATTTTTTTTTGGACGACCCTAGTATGCATACTTAGAATCAAGTTAGTAAATTTGGAGTACTCTTCACTCGGTAGATCGTAGGCGATCTTTTATTCCTATCCAATGTTCGATCGATTAGGACAACCATTATTTTTAATTTTGTATTCTATTATGTCCAAATTTTGTTGTTTTTTAAAGTTTGGAAAAAAAACACATAAAAAAATCGGTGGTGATAGTGACTGCTCTTTTATTTTTTGATGGTACAAAAATTTTTTTCTGAAACGTTCCGTTTAAATATTTTCAGTAAACTCTAAAAAAAAAAATCGTATGTATTAAAAAATGCAGTCCGTAATACATAGCATTACGCCGGGAGTACTGCAAGAAGCATTGAAGCCATGGCAAAAATTCGACTGGAATATTGATATACAGCAGGGTATTTTCAAGGATTGGGCCGTATACTATGCACGACGACATCGACAGATAACAGCGTTGCATTATTTTAATAGAGCAATGCAATTGGACGACAATGACTTTACGTCGCTGTTCAATCGTAGTCAAACTCACAGAAAAACTGCAAAACCCGAATTCGCTTTGGAGGATAGCCGTGAAGCTGCCAGTTAGTGTAATGCAAAAAAGTATTTGAAATATTTTTACATGTAAATATTTTTGTTTTGAATTACAGAAATAGCAGAAGAACAACGCGGCTATCCGAGCGCGTTCATTAATCTGGAAACATGCGAAGCACTCTACGAGTTAAGTCGTTTTGAAGACTGCAAAGCGGAACTTTACAATAATTTGCGTTTGTTTAGTGGAAATAAGGCGAAGACTTTTGAAAAGGCAATTATTGTGGTAAGTAAAAGGTGAGCAGGTATTTTTGCGAAATGGTACAAGTTTATATTTCACGCCAGGTAAGCGAAAATCTGAATGATGTGCTCGGTGATGCATTGACGCCATTTTTTATGGAAAATGAGCGAGTCATATCGGAAGTGCATGCTGCGAAAATACTCAAAGAGCAAAACGAACGCATAAATTCTCCGCTATGGAAAAAATTAAAGTCACTGGATATGTGCGATGTGCTGAGTGTGCTTGAAGAACAGGTGTGTGTGTGTGCAGTAAATTTATTACAACAGCTTTTAGCTTCTCTTTTCATTTCATAGAAAGAACTCTTATCACCAATTGAGCTTGCACGACGTCGTACTGCTTTTAATCGATTCAATCAAAATTATTTAAACGATTCATGGAAGGATGTTTTATTCCTAAAGCAATTAGCTAAAGATCCGAATATATTTTTACCACAATGTGCCGAATCGTCCAAGTATATTGGTAATTTATTAAACTCACAGCGTGATACAATGCTAACGTTTTTGAAAATGATGCAAGCACGTACACCGCAATATTATTTACGTTTTAAGAAATTTAATAATATGAAAATGGTTATAAAGCATCGTGAAAATTATTTGTATCGCATACAATATCAGACGCGTCGTGATATGTTTCACATTTTGGAAGATATTAAAAAATTGCGTAAAAATGGTGCAATTAATGTAGGTGGTGCTGCATATCTTTTTTATTAGAGTTATTTTAAAATAAATAAATTCTTTTCTTTACAGAAACTCGAAGAATATGTCGAAGAGAAAATGGGCAGTTATGTTGTATTAAAAACAAATCGTATTATGCCATGGAAATTTGAATTTATGAATGACGTTTATAATACGTTAGCACTATCCTATGCTGAACAGTATAGATTACCGAAACATTTAAATTTAATGGATCGAAATTTAAAAGAGAAATTATTAAATGTGCCCATTTTAAAAGAAATTGAAGTACAAGCATATGTATTCGGACAAAAACCTAAAAAAAGTACAGACGAAAAAATGGCATTGAAATTTCGGTAATAGTTGATCAAGTCAAATGTACTTTCGTCCGTCCGTCTATATGGTACTGTTTTAAACATATAAAATTAAAAGTTGATCTTTAATTGATTTATAAACTTCAAAACCCGTCTCTTACACACATTTTAGCGAATGAGGCTAGACTGAAAAAAGTGTAATATTTTTAACGGCACAAAAATTTTACAGTTCGAAAGTTTACATCAAAATTTACAGACGCAATACAGAAACTGAGAGCATATGTTATCTGTTAACAGTTTGTTAACAGTAGCTTGCGTTTGCTGCCAGAAACAAGAGCATTTATCGACTTTATATTAGTTCATTAAGAAAAATATTTTTATATTTTTAAATTTAAATTTAATTAGAATATTTTTTTTTTCAGAGCACTACATCAGCGTCTTGAGAAACGTCTTGTTTTTGCCAAATATGCAATTGAGAAATGCTATCTGTTGCATCAAATTGCCAAGAATCATTTAAAACAGAATCGTTACGATGAATGCTGTTATACAGCGCGCAAGGCTATTGATGGTAAGTTTATTATAACTAAATCAAAATTAGCTATAAAAATTACTTTTAATTTTACAGAGTCTGAAAATAGTAACAGTTTAATTTGGCGTTTTTTGAGTTACATGTTAATGGTAAAAGCACATGCTACGCTGCATAGACTTGAGCGTACCGAGGATGTGCTTAAGAAAGCACTGAAAGCTGCCAACGATTTACATTCGGGCGAATTGACGGTTTTCGTTGAGGTTTGTCTCACTTCGAATGAAATTGAATTGCATGCCAAGAAGCAAAGTAATGCATCCTATCTGAGTGCAACGTCAAGTGTAACAACAATGAAAACGACCAGCAATTCAATGGTATCTGGCGATAGTACATCGTTGCGCAGTCGTAAGCGTAAAAAAGTAAAAGTAAAGGAAATGCGGATAGCAAAAATTTTGAAAATGAATTTAATTTGGATGATGAATTTTTAGATAAAGTTGTTGAGGATTCAGAGACTCATTTGTAATTCTATAATTTTTTTTTAAATTCCTGTATTAGTAGTGGAAATATTTATTAGTGGGTGGCATCAGTGGGGGACTGATACCACCCAAGTTTACACATAATATCAAATTTGAAGTAAAAAATACTAAAAAATATATAACAATAATTTTCTTGAAATATCAAATCAGATTTGCATTTTTTTTTGTTGTATTTAGAGGTCAATGCACAACAAGTGCCCACTTAAGAACGTCACAAGTCAATTATATTTCCATTAGATTCAGATAGCGCAAGATAATGACTTACTAATGAACACAATACTACAGCTTATTAAATATAGATTTTTTTGTCATAGACTTCCTTAAATGTGTTCATTATATGCTGCTATATAAGTAAGTGAGTAGTTTGGTAGTTGTCTTATCGATCGAAGTCATGCGCAGCTCATCATTATTCGATTTGTTAAGAGTTTTAAAACGCGCGACATGCGAAATGACTTCACACCTCAGACAATGAGTTTCTAAACAGCAAAGACTCAGTCACGATAGACAGACAGATCGACCACTCCAGACTGTACATCAAAAGGTCAGCACGAGAGAGAGAGTGCAAAAGATTTATCCGAAAAAAAAACTACTGAATAACAACTTTATTTCTTAAATAAACAAATTTGATATATTTCTGCCACTTAAGTCTGTAAGTTAAGTCATCTAAAGCAGCACTCTGTGGCTTCATTAAGCTTCATTATTATATTTTTTATATTTTACTCATATTTTTATATTTTTTTTAAATTTTTTTTGACAATCTGTAACAAACTTGACATGCGCGCGCTTCAAAGCATATAAAAAAAAAAAAATACACTTGACTAAGTGCTGAAAACTTATTTAATTTTTTTTCCTGGGTATATTGTGTGGTGGGGCTTTCGTGTGTGCACTCCTAGCTGAACTAACTATCTTAGCGGCGCATCTGTGGTACATGTTCATCAAAGACGTGTCTTGTGTTTTGGTATATTTTACATGACACGCGAAAAAAAAAACATATATATATGACAAAGTATTAAATATGGGTTATATAACTTTCGATTCGATTATTTGGCATGACTTAACCGCGAGCACATTTATTATTATTATTATTATTATTATTATTATTATTATTATTATTATTATTATTATTATTATTATTTTTGGCACTAATGTTTATATTATTTCGCATTTGCCAAAAATACAAAAAAGTTTAAAAAAAAATTTGCGGTTGATTTTGTTTATATTGTGCTTGATTTGATTTGAAATAAATTCCTTTATGTTAAAATATAAAATTAGTATTCAGTTTTCTTTCTTTTATTGCAGCTGTTAATGAATTGCAATTTGTTGTTTTGTTTAGAAGCATTAATTCGGTTTATTGGATTTGATTTTTCGATAGATTTAAATGTGAAATTATAGCAGAAATAATGTTGCGTTTTCAAACTTTCTCGACTTTGGCTTGTCAAAGTCTTAAGTAAAAAGGCAACAAGATACCCTACCACAGTTTTTCAGAACCAACAACCCAAAGATTCGAAGATTTCAGATTGGACATTTTTTCTTTAAAATAAAAGTCTTATAACTTAGCTACGATAGTTATAAACAAGAAGACGCTGAAGTCGAATATGCTCGACTGTAGGATTCCCTGTACCCAGTCTTTATGTGCCTTAAGTCCTATCTTAGTACCATACCTAAAATAATTTTCAAAATTATTAAAACTTAACATTTTTTAACTCTCCGTTTCCTTTCCTTTTTCCCCATCTAAAAAAATGGTTCAAATAGCTCCTATTTCCAGCTTCATATCTAGTTTCATATCAAATTTTTTGAAGAGCGATTATGCTAATAATATCAATTTAATCACACAAAGCCTATTCGCGTATAATAATGAAATAAAAATTCATTTTAAATTTTATAAAATTAAATAAAATATTACAAAAGTTAAAATTAAAAAAAAAAAAAAGTTCACATCAATATAGTGGATTGTTGTTGACTAAGAATGAACTTTCTTGATTTAGTCTACTATAATTCAAGCTTGACCTTCTGTTAAGTGGCAATCAATTTTAGCTTCATACATATATATTATATTTTTTTTTTTTTTTTGAGTAGTTAAAAGTGTTGAAATGCAACACCAGCTAAGTGGTTCCATAAGTCTAGACTAGACGCCTTCACTTCTCGTAATTTGCAACAAATTTGTTTTACGAGCTTTTCAGATTTTTCAACTTTTTTGTTTTTTTTTTTTATCAGCAATTTTTGATATGATTTTCTCTTGAGTTACCACTTTTCAGCGCATCTTACTACTTATATAGATATACTCGTACATAATACAATAAATAGGTAGATGAATAGTTAGATAGCTATAGCGGATAGTGGATAGATTGGTACGTAATGCGGTAAATCGTTTGACCTTAAGCGTTTTTGTAATTTATTTGTCGTTGGGTCGGTGTAATTTCCCAGCTAAGTCGGTCGGTCGTTCGCTCAGTCGCTCAATGAATGAATGTGCGGGAGTGTGCACCATTAGAAGTTGCTTCTGCTTTAAACTTAATGCTTCTTCGGGAATTGAGTTTTTTTTCAACTATTTTTTTTGGGTTATTGTGCTATTTGAATTGTGTAATTTTGTGTCACGTTGCGCCTGCGCTAAAGAATTGTATTGCTATTGTATTCTTTTTTTTTTTTTTAATGCTTTGTCGTTTGGTTTTTTTCGGGTCATATGACATAACCTCACAATGCTTTATTTTGTTGTTTTATATTTTTTATTTTGGGGCAAGTTATTTAGTAAAACAACAAAGCGGAAGTTAATTGATTTAAGTTATTTAGTAGTTACGTCTTGTTGTGCTGATCTTTTTTTAAAGGTTTTAAGTGTTAAAAAGATAAATTTATATCAATATTTGAAGTAATAATTTATTAAAAATATTTTTTGATTTGTAACTTAATTACTATTTCCTGTAATTTTTTTTTCTCCAAATATTTATACACATAATCAAGATATTTTTGTTAATAGCAATTATTGGAAATCTTTATTTTTTAACGTTTTAACTAAAGACGATTAGTAGCTTACATCACAAACAAATGCTGCCAAAGATCTTCATTGGAAACTGTCGTTGAAATACAAAATTTATGTTAGAACATTAATTTTGAATTTTTTCTTCTGATTTATGAAGTATAATAAAATTAGCAATGATTAAAGCATTGAAAGAACTCCAGACAAGCCCAAAATATGAAAGAATTGTTCTAAATGCTGAAAAAAATAATTTAAAATTTAAAGTTGAGTGCAACCAAAATTTTTATACACTATTAAAGTGTTACTGAATACAGTGAATACTATTATATGAAGCAATAGATACATATAAAGCAGTAGCAGGTATTTCAGCAGGTGTATGTACATATATAAAGAAATTTCTTAAGGTTCGTTCTTGAGATATCTTCAAAAAACATGCTTTGGTTATAAAAAAATATCTAGAGACTGGATAATTCGAAACAAGTGACCTGTACAACTTTGTCGAAGATTCTGGATCGCTTCCAGTGTATTTTTAACCGAAGACTCCAAACGAAAAATTTTTCTTAAGGTTCGTTCTTGAAATAGTCTCAAAAAACCTGGTTTTTTTTGGGATTTTCTTTTGGTATAATTTTTATAAAACTCGGGATGAGCGGGATCTGGATCAAATTTTTAATAAAAGACCATTTGTAGAAAAGTAATCCAGATGTATTGTGTATACCCTATCTATACTGCATATTCATGAGTCTGTTAAGAAAGTATTCTTGAGCAAACTTATTGCTAAGCAGCTAAACTATTAAAACCAAGCACCGAAAATATTTATACACTTTATGGATTATTTTCTACTGTATTACAAAGCTGCTAACAAATCAATAACACTCATTCATACAGTTTTTTTATAGCGTATTAAAAAGAAGTATTCATTTTGTTAACAACTCTTGGCACATAATTTATTTTAATTCGACAGTTCTTTAATTATTTTGTAAAAAAGAAGAAAAAAAGATACAAGCACATAAATTATATTAATGAAAGAATCTTCAAAGCTTTTTTTTTCAAAGTGAAAGAACAACTGACAGCTTTTTTAATTAATCATACATAAACGTATGTGTGTGTGTTTGTTTATCTTACAGAAAACTATCTATTTTTGCTAATTTACTAATTCTACTTTCTATTGAATTCTTTATTTAAGTTTTATTTTTTTTTCGAAACATTATGTAATCGGATGATAGCCTTTGGCTATGAGAAACAAAGTTCGTAAGATTTCAAAAGAAGTATGGCGTAATTTTAACTTTTTTTGAGTTTATAAGTCTGAGAAGAATAGTTTGAAGGTCAAAAAAAAAAATTAAAAATTGTTTTAGAGAAAAAAAGAGGAAAAATTCGGTAAAAAGTTCAAGTTTAATAGAAAGTAAAGTGAAAGTTAAATGTGCTTTGGAGAATTTACAAGAGTGAAATTTTGTAAAAAAAAAAAAAAATCAAGTGAAATTCTGGAAAGCGAAATTCTAAATTGAGATCCTCAAATTATATATACCATTAAATTAGATAATAATTTTAATTTTTTGTTGGAATTTTTATTATTATTTTGCAATTTTTTTTTTCTATAATCAGCGCAAATTTGTATGAATTTACAATAATTCTTTTATGGTTGTTTGTGATAGTTTACTTTCCACCGCCACCGCCACCACCGCCGCCTCCAAATGGGCCACCGCCACCACCACCTCCACCGCCACCACCCAGAGGCTCTGGAACAGGTTCTGGAGCAGCTTTAAAAATATGAAGATTAAAAAATATTGTTATTTAGCAAAACTTTTAAACTTTTTTTTTGCTTGAAGTCTTTAGAATCCTGCACTTTGGCATATTTTAGTATATTTTATGAATCTTCCAGTTATTTTTGAAAACTTACCCGTAGCCAAAGCTAACATTGCTAGTACAAAGCCAAGAAAGGCAAAGATCTTCATAATGCAATTAAATGTAGGTTTACTTGATTGAACGAACTAAACTGTTCTGATGCATTTAACAGCAAATCGCGCTACTATTTATATGCGAATTGAAACGTTGATGACGATTACTTCGATTTTTTAACGACACTATATGCCTGTCTAGGGGAAAAACTATATTGATCTGTTCTCAATCTAATTCTGAGAAATAATATAAACACGTAATATGACACCTACGACGCATCAGTGTTTATCGATCCGTTAATCTAATTAAGTATCAATGAACTGATTGCATTGTTTACAACTGTGCCTGTGTCGAATACTGATGACGATGATGACGTTCTATAAAAGGCTTGGCAGACTATAAAAGTCAAAGCACAAACTGGAGTAAAAAATAAAAAAAAAATTTCAAAATGAAAATATACTTTGTGAAAAGTTTGTTGTGGATTCTTTTGCTGACGTTCGGACGTGCGCAATATTATGATGGCGCAGGAGGTAGTGGTGGAGCACTATATGGAGAAGGTGGCGGAGGTGGAGGAGGTGGTGGTGGCTCTTATGGAGAACCAGGCTATCCAGTGGGTCCTAATGGAGGTAATGGCGGTGGAGCAGGGGGATTTGGATATGGATATGGAGGAGGAGGAGGATATGGTGGAAATGGTGGTAGTTTCGGAGGCGGTGGCGGAGGTGGGTGGTTCCTATGGACAGCCAGGTTATCCAGGGGGAGGTTCCAATGGAGAAAATGGTGGAAATGGAGGTGGTGCTGGATATGGAGGAGGAGGAGGAGTCCATGGTGGTAATTTTGGTGGTGGTGGCGGAGGTGGCGGAGGTGGTTTCTATGGGCAACCAGGTTATCCAGGATATTAAATTTAAAATTTTTTTTTTAAAATTATGAATAAAATAAAAATCTGAGAATGCCTAAGTGCCTATATTATTCTTTGCTTCATCTTTAGGGATTTCACAGTAAAAAACAACAACAACACACTTCATTGCGTTTGAATAAGTTTAAAATTTCTATGGAAAATCATGCATGACATTATAGATCTGTGGTTATTGGAACGGAAATTGTTATTTATTTTATCATAAAATATATTTTATTTTTAAAAATGGTAAAGCACATCCGAAAATAGAAATATTTATTATTGCAAGCAGACGCTGTATTTTATTATCAATTTCAAAGAACTTAATCATTGTAATCTAATAAAGCTATAAACTCAAAGTTGTCGCTTTAATTTTCTATCTTTTTAATTGTACATTAAGTATGGGGCCTATTTCTAAAGTTTTTGGAAATCGGTACAATTGTCAGGAATGTTCATAGTCATAGTCGACTTCTTTGGTCTTAAGCCACACTATTAATCAGATTTATGTCGCCAAAGTTATCGCTGATCGCGTTCTTGTAGCTGTTGTCCAGAAACCATATATAATATATATATTATCATTTAAGAGGTTTCAGTTCGTTTCTCCGTTGTGCTAGTATAATATAAACCATTAAAAAAAAGACTTTCAAAATATATAAAAAAAAAAAAAAAAAATTTGTCTACGCAATTGAATTTGCAAACTTTTGAACTTGGAAAAACCGAACCTTGAAAATTTTCAGATTTATTACACTATTCCAAGAATATGTATTTCTTTGTAATCTCTCGGGTTAAGCTTCTGTAAATAAATATAAATAAAATATATTATAATTCAATCAGTAAAACGTGAGTAAATTTGATAAGGGCACACAACAACAAATAAAATGAACTGAAATCAATAGGCACATTGTTTGCATTCTAATAAGGTATTCCCCCAAGGCACTAGAGACTATATATGTATACGTATAAATTGTATATAAAAGCGCAGAAATAAAAAAAATTTATGCAATCTTTCTACAAACATTGAACATGAAGTTTACACAAGATTTAATATTTTATTTGGCTTTAATAATGTTGGCCTTGTTGGGTGGTAAGTTTAGAAAATAAAAATAGATAAAATTAAATATATTTATTTTTATTTATTTTAACAGGTACTCTTGCCACACCACAATTCCATGGTGGAAATGGCGGTAATGGTGGCTTTGGTTGGGGTACAGGTACATCAGGTGCACCTGGTGCACCGGCAGGTGGTCCTGGAAATCCTGGTAATTCTGGTGGCTGGCTGCGTGTTTAAACAAGATATTACATGCTTGAATTAAAATTAAAGATTTAATTCAATAAAATGTGTTCGGAAGCCTCATTTTTTTTTTTTTTTTTGAAGATGCAATGAAGATACTTCGCCATATTTGAAAGCCAAAACTTGTAAAAACCTTGAAAAATATAAAATCTCTTAAAGCGTGGCACTTACAATAAAATGCACATTCTGCAAAGTTGACCTTTTAATTAATCATTTTAAATTTATTATTAGAGTTTTCCAGTTTAACATAATATTTTTTTTCGGTAGCAATTTAGAATATTGTTTTTTTTTCATGTTTAACGATATTTTTTGTTATTTTTTTTCATTTAAACAAATTTATAGCTAATTAATTATTTGTTTGTTAACTAAATTTTCGCACCATGGCAGGTTTTTGAACTTCTTTATTTGCATAAATTTGAAAAAAAAAAACGAAAAAAAATAATAATAACAAAAATTTATGTATGCTAAACTATAAAATTTAAATTTTGAAGGATAATTTAAATGCTGACACAGTTTTTTTTTATTTATTTGTTTAGTTTTTTTCAAACAGTTTGCTTCAGAGTTCAATAAACTTTAGCTCTCTGGTATCATGCAATCAAAAATTAGATAGATAGATACTAACTCGACACAAAAGCTGTACTAATTAAATAATAAATTGCATTTCTGTATTCATTAAATACTTGAAAAACGTGTGAACATTATGAAAATTTCAAATATGAATTTTTCTTTATGCATTGCCGAATGAAAAAGAAGTTTATCCATTCCCAAATATGCCGGAAAAGTCGCAAAGTAGAGAGCTGTCATACATTTTACTAAAACAAATATCTAAATTTACTTTATGACAGTTGCAACTAGACTAGATATTAGCAATGGAAATTATATGTGCGATTTTTTGTATGCTTAAAGAAATTTGTTTTATATTTTTTTTTTCCTTTTTAAACTAGTGCTGAGCTTAATACACACCACAACTAACTTTGAGACGTCTTTTAAATATGGGTGTCTATGAAAGATCAAATCCGTTTCCAAGGCAGAATATGTCACTTTCTGAAGACAGATCCCTCAGCGATCCGAGTTGCCAATATTCAAATTTTACAGTGAGGAAATAAAGATTTCAAGTTGGTCCGCCACATGTTCCCATATATGCCAAAGACCTATGATTATGACTGTTAGTTCTTTTGGATTCGATTTATTACCAAATAATCCCAGAACTTCTGCATTTTTGCACTATGTTAGAGCCTGATACAGCAAAATTCTTTTTAATAAAGATGACCCTAACAGCTGTCGGAATCTGTACTGGGATCAAGTTGAGGTTTATTCATTCGCTTACTAACTGCGCTTAGTAAAACAAACATACATGACATGTCATGCATGACAACCGCGTCATTTGCATAAAAATGTCTTCGACGAATTGTATGTTGCCGTCTGCGGTCATCGGAGAAAGAGACAAGTCAATGAGTTTCCCGCTTGAACTTTTAGACGAGCTCTACTTATTTTATTTTATTATGAGAAACCATAGCAACCTACATAATTATATGAAATACTGAGAACTTAATAGGCTAGTAATTTGTTAGCTTAGTTCAAGCATATAATGCTGTGTGAACACATAAAAAAAAATTAAATAAAAATAGATAATATATAAAAATAAAAAAAGTATAAAAAATACAACAAAAAAAAAAATAAACCTTAAAAAAACTCTAGCTTTGTGGTGCAAGAAAGAAGAAACAGAAGAAGTACTATACCGCTTGACTACAGATAAGGTAAAATTTTTTTAATTTTGGTAGAAGTGTAGTTGTGGATTAGGGAAGGGGTTTGTTTAGATGTTGCTTCCGGTATTATTTTTCTTAAAGTGGCCTCAGGCCTAACAAGAGAAACTTAGCGCAGTGGGTGGCCGCAGAATGTGCGGACTATTTAAAAAGTCCGAACTTTCCAGGCTTATTTTCAAATAGTGTAGATAACTTTAAATACTTCCGGAAGAGCAGAAGTACCACCTTAAATTTTTTTTTATGTATTTCAAGAACTTAAAAAAAAACGTATCAATGCAATCCGTAATGCACAGTATTGTGCCAGGTGAGCTGCCTCAGTCGCAGGCACCTTGGCAAAAATTTGATTGGAATATTGATATACAGCAGGGTATATTTAAGGATTGGGCCGTATACTATGCACGACGCCATCGACAAATTACAGCGCTGCATTACTATAATAAAGCAATTAATTTGGATCCTGGAGATTTTAAAACGTTATATCATCGTAGTCAGAGCAATCGTAAAACTGGAAAAGCTGAGACGGCATTAGAGGACAGTTGTGAAGCAGCGAGTAAGTTTTTTATAGAATATGTGTATGTGTAGTAGTGAGGTACTTATGGTGTATGTGGTATATTTCAGTACTCGCCGAATCGAAACAAGGCTATCCAAATGCTGTCATCAATCTGGAAATATGTGAGGCACTTTACGAATTGAATCGTTTCGAAGAATGTAAAATAAATCTACACGATAATTTACGGTTTTTTACGGGTAATAAGGCGAAATCATTTGAGCGACCATTGGCTGTGGTAAGTTGAGTAATGAGAAATGTTGATATCTTAAATATAATGTCGGCATGATTTTTTTTTCCTTCAAAAAGGTAACGGAAAATCTTAAAGATTGTCTTGGCGATGCATGTGCACAATTTTTCTTGGAAAATGAAAAAAATGTACGCTTTGTGCATGAAAAACTCAAAGCAGAGCGTAACATAAATCAGCGTCCTTTGTGGAAACAACTTAAGGAACAGAATTTATGCGATGTACTCAGTGTTATCGAAGAGGAAGTATGTTAACAAAAAATTTAATTGACTTTTTAAATACTTTTTTTTTTTTTTTTTGGTAATTACCGCAGGAAGTGCCTTTGTCTCCATTGGAATTAGCACGACGCAAATGTGCCTTTAAAAGATTCAATCAAAATTATTTGAATGAATCATGGAAAGATGTGCTGGTTTTTAAGCAAATACATCAAAATAAAACTGGTTCCTTGAAACAATGTCCTGAAACTTCCAAATATATGCAGAATTTAACAGAATCACAAATTGAAATTTTAAATATATTTTTGGTAAGTATACAACAAATTGGATTAAATTCTTTCGTAAAAAAAAAACAACACCGAAATCTGTAAAAAAAAACTTGGTAAAATACTATGAGACTCTACTACAAGAATTAAATTGGTATTGGAAGTGGTTTACAGAATTCCAAAGTTTAGTACGACAAAAAAAAAAAAAGGTTGTCACGTCCGAAATGCACAATAACTGAAAGCTAAGCGAAACATTGGTCAAACATAACACAACAGCAATGAAGGAACTGTCAAAGCACCGAACTTCTTCACTTTCAGTGATGGTTGGCCAATGTAGTATCGATCAACAGTTTAATGGAGACAGCGGACTCTAGAATTATTCATCCCGTGACTAAATTAATTAAAAAGCTTAAATTAACCACATTTATAATTGAAAGAGATTTTTGAAATGTGCTCAATATATATTTTTTTATTTCTGTAGAAAATGATGAACGCACGTTGTCCAGAATATTTCTTACGTGCCCAAAAATTCGGCAACAAAAAAGTGATTGAAAAACAAAGGCAAGATTATCTATTTAGAGTACAATACCAAACCAGACGTGAAATGTTTCGTATACTGAATACAATTAAAAAACTACGCGCAAATGGTGATATTAAAGTAAGTTTCTCATCGAATGAATTTTTAATTTACAAAATTCATTGTTTTTGTTTTGTTCTTTCAAAAGAAACTAGAAAGTTATGTCGAAGAGATGTTAGGCGATTATGTTATAATCAAGACACATCGCGTTATGCCTTGGAAATTTGAATTTATGAATGATGTCTATAATACACTCGCTCTTGCATATACAGATCAATTTAAACTGCCCAGTCGTCTTCGAAGCTTCAGATCATTGGATAAACATCTTTTACAGAAATTATTAAAACTGCCACTAATCACAGAGATTGAAGTGGAGAAGTTTGTTTTTGGTAAACCACCGAAAAGTAAAGGAACAGAGGCCAAGGCAGCACTGAAAGCTAAGTAAGTAGTAGATTTAGCATTATTATGAATAACATTGTGCAAATGCAAAAAAATTTCTTAAATTCATAAGACAACTCCATGCACGTCTCGATAAGCGTTTTGTGTTCGCAAAGCATTCCATTGAGAAATGTTATATTTTGCATCAAATCGGTAAGATACATTTTGAGCAGAGTCGTTTTGATGAATGTTGCTATGCAGCGCGTAAAGCAATTGAGGGTAGGTAAAATTTCAATACGAATCAGTACTAAGGGACTACTGTATGTTCTGGCTCACGATGTACAAATCAATGGAGTGTGGGATTTGTCTCAAAGATGGCGCACCAGTTTGGTCATGTGTTTGTGGTAATAGTAATGGTTGAGCCAGAACATACAGTCCTTTACTACTCGAATCGAGGTATATTAAATTAAAAAATATGCTACTACTAATTTATTGCAGAGACTAAAAACTGTAATAGCATTATTTGGCGTTTCCTAAGCTATATGCTGATGGTTAAGTCAAATGCTGCACTTCAAAGAGTTGAGAAAACCACTGAAGATCTAACATATGCCTTACATACCGCTATGGACTTGAAAAGTACCGAATTGACACTATTTGTTGAAGTTTGCTTAGTGGCAACGGAAAATGAAAGTCATAAGAAGCACAGTATTCGCTCATTGATGAGTACAAACTCAAGTCAAGCGAGTTTTTCAGTATCGAGAGCATCGACTAAAATTGAAACTTCACCTGGTAACTCAAATAGATCTTTGGAAGATGGAGATAATCAAGATAATGATGATGATGATGATGATATATGATTATGATGATGAACATTTCAAAAACACAATTTTTGAAATAGAATTAATTTCAAAATTATCAGTGTACTTTATATGCTATAGAAATATTATAAATGAATAATTAAATTAATAAATCCATTCAGCATTCAACGAGCATAATAAAATCATTTTGAAAGATAACACTTAACTCTGGTTTATAATTATTCCAATTGCATTTTACTCTTGAAATCGATCGTTTAGATCTTTCTTGAAATTCAAAAACAGCAATATTCCAAATTGTAGTTTTTAAACAGAAAGCAATTCCAAACAAATATTATGTTTAGAAATGTATTTCCAAGTGAGGTCATTTGGTCTTGCCTCTCTTTTAACGTGTCTGGATCCGAGTTCGTGTATGGCCTGTGAGTCGCCTACGACCGAGTGTTTTGGCGCGACTTAAAATTTTCCTCGATTTCACGGCAGCTCTTTTTAAAAAACATGTTCCTCTGGGTCGTACACTATATCGTGCTAAGCAGTCTGAAAGTGGGATGATCCGGTGATTCAATCAACAACTGCTGGAAAGTAATCAACTACTTGAGTCCAGGCAATCGCTTTTAAATTTTTAGAAAACTTAAATATTTGTGTTATTTTTTTTTTTTTAATAAATTTTTAATGCAATCTTCTTGTTGTACACATAAAATGTAAACTTAAATTTAAGAAATCCTTTGTTAAAAAAAAAACTACCTCAAGTCAAAAGAAAGTTATGTATGAATATGTCAAAAAGTGTACAACAATTAAAATTCTAATGATGTTTATGTCTCATTGTAGGCCTTCTGCCCGACGGAACAGCCACTTCTTCTTTCGCTGTTTCATGTTCGTCCTCATCTTCATCATCGGAAACATCAGAGGATTGCATTGCTGTGTTATGCATTGTCATGCGACTGGATGCACCGCTTAATGAGGAATGCAATGATGATAAATTTTTTTAACATTATATTCATGATCGTTAATTGCTAAACAGGCCTCGATAAAAACGGTCAGTCGCGGTGAACGCAATTGGATTGCATGTATTAAAGCGCCATGCAAAGCTCCTTCGGTTTTTTCAACTCTGCGTAGTACTGCATTCGATTTCACTTTGAACATGTGACATAGGAAAGCCCATAGTAAACTACTACAGTTTTCACATTCTAAAAAATTCCAAATTTTAAATTGAATTTTAATATTTTTTTATTCATAAACTTACCCGTAATTGCTTTACGCGCTGAAAAACAGCATTCATCAAAACGATTTTGTTCGAAATGATTTTTAGCGATTTGATGCAAAAGATAAACTTTTTCAATGGAGTACTTTGCAAAACTTAAACGTTTCTCTAGGCGTGAATGTAGATTTCTTACAAAAAAAAAAAAAAAAAAAAAAAGCAACAATTTTTTAAAAATATTACTTTCTTTTAAGTTACAGCCTTGTTCTCAATTTCACTTGCACAAAAAAAATAATGGAAAATAATCAAAATGTATCAATTAGTTAGAAATTTTTTTTTTCAAATTTGACTATCTATAGCAGCAGTACAAAAGTTACTTTTAATTTTTATTATTTTCAAATTCGATAAAATTTATCGAAATTGAAATTGAGAACACGCAGCTAGCTAATTTTAATTTTAATATAATTAGCTAAAGGCTATGTGCCGAACAATGTTAGAAATTGTTTTTATTTCATGAAAATTTATTTAATTTAAAAAGAACTTACTTAGCTTTTTGTGTTGCTCTTTCCTCAGCTGCTTTGCCTTTGTCACGACGCACACCAAACACAAATTTCTCGATTTCAATTTCAGCTAACATTGGCAACTTTAATAATTTAAACAAAATGTCCTTTTCGGTGATCTTTAAGCCTTTCGGTAATTGAAATTGATCGGAATATGCGAGCGCAAGCGTGTTATAAACTTCATTCATAAATTCAAATTTCCAGGGCATGACACGATGTGTCTTCAGTACCACATAATCACCCATTTTCTGTTCGATAAAATGTTCAAGCGCCTAAAAATGGAAATTATGATGAACTAATAACTTTTTGTATTTCAGCAAGAAACAGCAAGGATCGTTTGCTAACGAGAATACAAAAGGTTTGTCAAAGAAAGAATCTCTCAGAAACTTTTAATGCCTATGAGAAGTAAAGCTCTTTAAAAGAAGAATAAAAATAAAGCTTTTTAAAACATTGATAGTACCGGTGCTACTATATGGCGCATAGGTGTGTACCATGACAAACACAGATAAGTGAGGTGATAAGGAAGTGATCATTAGGCATGTTTGAGAGAGAGAGAGATTCTTCTATTCAAAAGTCTGCGCTGTGAAGGCCGAAACTCTGGCGATATTGGTGGAGACCCAGTCCCATTTATTGGTGACCCAGTTTTAATAGTCACCGTAATTTAACTTACCTTAATATCACCCTTAGCACGATATTCTTTAATGGTTTTCAATATGTTAAACATATCACGTCTTGTTTGATATTGTACCCTATACAAGTAGTCCTGCTTTTGTTTTTCAATCATCTCTTTGCTGCTGATCTTATTGAACTTTAGAACGTAGCCTGGAGAACGTGCATTCATCATACTCTACAGAGAGAGAGAGAGAGAGAGAGAGAGAGAGAGAGAGAAAAAAGAACTTTCTAAGAACTACTTTTCACATTTAAATATTTTATAATATTTTACCAAAAACTGCTCCAAAACGTTATTCTCGGTACGCACGAGTCCAGTCAAGTACTTTGAAAAATGTTGTGATTGTGGCAAATTTAAAACCGGACTTTCTGCTAAACGCTTCAGAAAGAGCACATCACGCCACGAATCGTTAACATAATTCTGATTGAATCTATTAAAAGCGAGTTGACGACGTTTCAGCTCGAGCGGTGATAACGGTGGTGTCTATAAAATATATCTTGTGTTTTAGTTACAATAAATTACTTGGGAGTTCATCTATTTACATTATCTTCCAGTATGCTAACGACATCACATTCATTTTTCTCTTTAAGTTCCTTCCACAAAGGTTTTGCAACATATTTGCACAACGCTTTCAATTTTGCACTCACTTCGTGCACTTTGATTTCATTTTCCATAAAGAATTGTATCAGTGCATCGCCAAGTGTATCCTCCAGATTACTGTGAACCTTTGACAAAAAAAAAAAAAAAAAAAAAAAAATTGCCTATTGTATATTTTTCTTATTTTAAAAATAACTTACCACATCCAGTGCTTCTTTAAAGGCTTTTGTTTTGTTCCCAGTGAAACTACGTAAATTGTCATGCAATTCAATTGCGCAATCTTCGAAACGATTCAATTCGTAAAGTGCATTGCATACTTCCATATTTGCTGCAGCACTCGGATAGCCGCGGCTCTGTTCCGCTAATCCTATAAATTTTTATTGGTGTTAATGAAATATTTCGTTCAGATTTTTAATTTCAACTTACTAGCTGCATCGCGACTATCCTCCAATGCCGCGTCACGTTTTCCGTTTCGACGATTCGTTTGACTGCGATGGTAAAGCGTTATAAAATCTTCCTCATTCAATTGCAGAGCTTTGTTAAAATAATGCAACGCCGTAATCTGTCGACCACGTCGTGAATAGTAAACAGCCCAATCCTTGAATATGCCTTGCTGTATATCTTGATTCCAATCGAATCTTTGCCATGGCGGCAAACTTACGGGCATTAAGCCCGGCACTAAGCTATGTATTATTGATTGCATTTTTGTCTTTCACGTATTTTTTGCTTTTTTTTTTCTGTTCGTATTTCTTATATGTGTGTCTATATTTTATAAAAAATATATTTATTATTTATTTTATTTTTAAATTTATTTTTCATTTATTTATTATAGATTTTTTTCCCCCAATTTTAATGTTAGTCTGAATACCTAACAAGATGTTACTATGACTGACTATAATGTGTAGATGATTTCTATTTAAACTTTTTTTAAAAGGCATGGTAAATCATATGAATGCGGTGCGTTTCTATGGGAATCCCATGGGTACCGGAATACTTCACTATGCGTTTTTGGCTTCATAAATATATTCTAGTTTAATAATCTAAATTAGTCGGACCCACCAAAAAGTGGTGGACCCACTAAACTTTCTCACTTTACTCTTCGAGACCGGGTTCACTGTTCAGTTATCGCTGACAGTTTTTTTCGCGAACTGCGATTTTATCACTGTTTGCAATCACTACGATTTTCAAGTCGCAGTCGTTAATCACACTGTGACTCAAAAATCACTCTTTTGCCACGCACACACAAAATGACTCCAAAATATTAAAGTCTGTTAAATAAATTCTTGTTTATAATGCAGCATGGGGTATGTTAAAAGCTGTATATCTCACAAAGGTTTTAATTCATTATTCAAATTAAATTTTTACCATACCTGTTGTCGGTGTTTGAACAAAATCACTTTATATCGCTTTTTTATATTAAAAAATATTTTTTTATTTTTCTGTTTGAGTTGTTGTGTATTGTATGTGTTTTTGTTTTTAATATTTTATATTTTGATTTTTATGATTAATATTTCTTTGATATTTATTATGAAAATTTCAAAATTTGCTCTATTTTTTACATAAGTTTTATAGTTCAGCTATCATCCTATTTAAATGTTTAAAAATATCATGTAGCAGATTTACAATCTTTAACAAAAGTTAATGTTCAATCTTAGCACATATTTGCATTGCAAAATTTTAACAATTTCCATGAATAATTTGTTGCTATTTATCAGGAAGTCAACAGCAGCAGACTCACGCGCAAGTGAAGAAAAAAAAAAAAAAAAGAAAAACTGCAGACGATGTGAAAAATGTGGCAGGTGTTTGTTTAGAAATTTCTTGTCTAATTTCTTTGTCTGCTGTCGTTTCAGTGCAAGGCAAAGCACGTATTTGTGTTTTATTTTGTACGCTACACAGAAACTTTGAAAAAGAAAAAGATAATTATTTTATAATAAAATTTGTATTTCGAATATGTACGCGAAATACATTTTAGGTCGACAATAAATGAGAGCGGTATATCGAAGACTGCACATCTCTAGCGCACTTATGATGTTTTGGTTTTTATGTTTATAGAGTACACTACTTTAAAATAGTAGAGCATTTTTTTTTTTATTTACGCTTCACTATAAATTTTGGTTTATTTTTCTACAAATCAAATATAATAAAAATCAAAACACTTTAATTTTGTCCCAAAAAAAAAAAAATAGTAATAATATGCCATATTTTTATGCTAAATTTCCTCCTTCTTTGCTAATTCCTCAACAAGTTTAGCACTTTGCGCCTTTATTTGCTTGCGATTTGGTACATTTTGGAAATACTTTGCCTCAGCCATAACATCTTCTTCGGGTACCGCTTGCGGCTGTTCTGCATCGGCAACAAATTCATCCATTTCCATGCTTGCTAAGAAATCAGCATGATACTCTTCCAAGTTACGTGCTATAGTCTGTGGCTTCAATTCATATTTATAGGCTTTCATCAGTTTATATAATTTTCGCTTAACAAGATGCATAATGTTATCAACTAAAATGAAAAAAAAATGCAGATATAGAAATAAGAAATATTTCGTATTAAACGATTTAACACAACTGTTCTCCTCATAGATCTCCGGCGCAGCAGCGCGCATATTTAACATTTCGAATTTCAGCAGCGGTAATTTCAAATAAGAATTGGGATACCTCGAACGCGGCATCTTTGGCTGACGATCAACGTGACGCAATATTTCGCATAGATTCCAGAGTGTAAAGCTGTACAAAAAAAGTTGAAATATTAAAATGAAAATTCCATAAAATTATTTTAAAACTAACCGCAACAAAACATAAGCATCTGCACGATTTCTAAGATGTGACATAGTTTCTTGCTCAAATTCTTCTTCCTTTTTGAGCAACTTTTTAAGATCTTTGATGCGTTCAATGCGACTTTGTTTGGAAATATTTAGAAGATATTTTTTTGTAAATTTATTAAATGTGATCTCACAACACTTACTTGATTTCTTCTTCCGAAAGATTATTTACCAGCACACCTTTCAATACATTTGCGCATTTCATTTTAGTTTCAAGCATCTCATGCGCCACCATATCATTTTCAATCATGCGATGCAATTTTTCATTGTTATCCACTTGAGATTTCATGCTAAAATATATTTTATTATTTTTTTTAACTGAAATTTTATATGGAATAACTTATTTAATCAGATTTACCGTGGATAAATCTCCTTGGCCTGCGAACAAAGCGTTACGAATTTTATTTCCTTTATAGTCTTCTCAATGGATTCCAATTCCAGCTTAAGTATCAGCATAGATTGTGTCTCGCGTACATAACGCTTAACATTGTCCACGGTGTGCTCTTCTTTAGTCTTTGTTACAGCATGCTGCACTATTGCTGGCTTCTTTTTGAAATTAGCCAACGCTTGCAGCTTAGCCTGTAAGTTCTTGCGTGATTTTTCTTCCATGTGCTGGTAAAAAAAAAAAAAAGAAATTAGAAATAAAATTGACATTTAACTCCAAAAATATATTTTTTTTTACAAACACACACCCTATACTCATCATTGAGTTCTTTAAATTTATTTATAGCTGGCATACCAAGATATAAAATATGTTTTATAAATGTTGCCTGATCTTCCATATCAGTGCTGAGTGAACGTAAAATTGGTTCATAGAAGATTTCATCGTGCAATAAAACTTGTATCATTTTCTTATAAGTATTATTAATGGTTTTTATAGCCTTCAAACGCACATTGGAATTCTCGATTTTCTTGAGAAAGACTCTCGATTTTAGCTCTTCTTCGAGCACAAATTCATTTTGATATTTTATACGATTCTCAAGAACTGCGCGTTTTAGCTGTTTTTTTTGAAATTGGAGTTTGTTTTAATTTAAGCAAAAAATTATTTTTTTTTTTAGAAACTTACCAAACGATCCTTGTAGGCTGCTTTTAATTGATCCAAACGAAATTGTAAACGATCACGCTCCTTGCGCATGACAAATGTACGCTGATTTATATTATCGACAACCAAATGTATGGGCATCTTTTGATAAAGCCTTTGCATATCCTTGTGATTAATTAGATAATTACGTATTTTATGCGTATTATCGCCGGCGAGTATCATTTGTAGCTTTGTACGTCCATCGCGACATTGTACTTTCAGATTGCGATTATCGGTGAAATAACGCTTACGGTTTGCCTTTGATTCGAGTCGTTTAAGAACTTGACGGCGTGCTTTTATAGGGGAAGAAATTTTTATAGAGATCCTAAGTAATAGACTTAATAAAAAAGGTGCATGCTTAGCAGAAATTTTATAGAACTCAACCAAAGCAGCCAGTTTAGAGTTTATAAGAAAGGTACCAAGTTGTAAAAGTTTTGGTATCAGCTGGCAAGAACTCAGCTTTGTAAGAATTATGCCAATTTCCCAAAAGTATTACGATTACTCAATGGATTTTTGCAACTCTTTTAATGGTTAAAAATAACTTTTACATAGTCCTAAATTTTCTGCACCCATATCTGTCTTTCAAAATTCGATTTATATACCAGTTAAATATTTTTGGCTCTTGTATTATGTTTTTTTTTTTTTTCTATTTCAGTGGTGGGCAATTTTTTAATCATTTACTTACCCAACAAATCCGCCATTCCCTTAAACTGTTCTGTCAATGAGTTCGGCGTCCAGCGTTCATCCACCATCATATGTTGCCTTACGTAGGACATACCAAAAAGTCCATGAAATCTTACTGCACGTGGATGTACCGGTTTTGGTCCTAGAATATCTTTATCGACACGTCGCCTTGGACGAGACGATACTCCCTTCTCACGCAATGAGCACGGCATTGTGAAGATTTGCTATTATTTTATTATTTTAAATACTTTCTTTATGGTTTTTATGTTTTTAAAACAACAACAAAAAAATAGAGTAAACGGCTTCAATCAAAACCACAACAAAAAAAACAAGACGTAAATTAAGAGAATTATTTTTTATTGAACTTTTCTTGTTAAGAATTCTTGCATAACTAAATTTAAAAAAAAAAAAAATTTTAATAGATTTTACATGGGTAAATTGTTTTTAAAATCATAACTTAGATGAAAGTATTAATATTTTAAACAGCCAAGCAAAGAAGAGTGATTTCTGAGACGCAGTGTGATTACCGACCGTACTCGCAGTGACTAGAAACAGTGATTAAATCGCAGTTCATGAAAAATGAAAGATCAATCCTGAACTCCATGTTTTGACGAATCAAGTGATTGGAAAATGTATCAACGAATTTGTACAGGTTCGGTGTTCAAGCGAATATGAACGATTCGCGAAAAGTTATAAAAGTTTAAAATCACTGATAACTGTACAATTTGTTTGTTCTCGAAAAGCGATACACAAAATCGCCGATAAATGAACATGTTCTCTGAGGAACACGAAAATCACCTACACTGCTATTTTTGAATCACTGTGAAAAAATCACCGAAAGTGTTTTTACTACCAACACTAGTAAAAAAATATGTTTTTTTTAATTGTTTTTATTGCTATTAAAAAAAAAAGGTATTATTGCTTTGGTATATTTTTTTTCATTTGCCATCTACACACAAGACTTGCTAGCAGAATTGAACACTTTCAAGCTTTTCTTTTAATAAAAAAATAAATTCTATTCGAAAACTTTTCAAATAAAATATGCAAATTTGATGAATTATCAATAATAAAAAAATGTAATTCGTAAAACCAATAAAACAATAAAATTTCACTAAATGTATTAGCATAGCACAGCATGAGTTTTAGTGATAATCTTAACTTTGACGCTTTTTTTTTTTTTTTTTTTTTTTTTTAATATTTGCCACAGATTGTTGCATTTAGATAACTTTGCACTTTGTCACGTCGTTGAATTGACTTTGTAGACAATTATTGTTTGTTGCTTGTCATCGGTTGTAGTTTTTGTGTTGTTATTTTTGTGTTTATAAAACAAACACAAATGACATTATTCACAGACAGACGGACAAATTCAGATAGTCAGGATTCCTTTGGAACAGCAGCAGCAGCCGAGCGATGACAACAGCTGCCGCAACACGATTTTTCATTGAACATTTCCATTGCGCAGGCGTCGCATCGCATCGCGTTGCAATGTAATAAAGAAAGTCGTTTTTTTTGGTGGCTCTGTAACTTCCGGAAATCACGTTGTTTTCATGTTATTTTGGCAAATATTTACACAACAATTTGGTTTTTCGGAGTACAAAGTTTTTCACGACTGAATCTATTTTATACTAAAATGGAATAAGAGCTCAAATGGTTTGGTAAATGAAGCGATATTTAGAACTAAGAAAAAAATCTTCTATTTAAATAACTAAAGGTTCACAAATAAATAGTAGAGAGGCAAAAAGATTTAGCTTTACTACCTGCAAATGTTTTCAATGATGATCTAACTAAAATTATGCAAGTTTATAGTATATTGAGAAATGTGAAATTAATTTAAGAAAATATATGAAATCAGATCAAAAGCATATTCCAGCCCTTTACTCCAGTTTACAGTGTAAACCGTTAGCGAATTATAAGAATTGGATTTAAACGAAAAAAAATCAGTAAATACTGTTATATGTATGTCCAGCACCGTTTGTCAATATTCATAGTCCGTGCTTTTAAAGAACTCCGTGAGCGATTAGCCGAGCATATATGTATCCCAAGGAGTGTGTTCCAACATTGGAAGATTAAGATCTTCAAAGAAAATCGAAACACTGGAATTACAAATGTGCTGTATTGAACCCTTTTCGAGCTTATTTTTGAGTTTCATTTTTTATGAAAACTGTTACGAATTCGTTTTGATATGAAATATATATCAAATATATTCAAAAATCAAAAATATTTTAGTTGCGTTTAACAAGCCACTTCTACAAACTGTGTCCTTCAACTATAAAGAAATACTTACAAATATTAGAACGTTTTAACTCGATAAAATCGATAGATATCTCTCTAAACTGCGATAAAACAAACAGGTAGAGAAATATTAAACTGTTTAAAAAATTCTTTAAGGGTCCAAACAATAAATTTTAACAAATTTTAAGAACTCTACCAAAAAAACACTAACTGATATCTACCTTCGTCAAAATTAATTGTTGCATTTTATAAGAAATTTGCTATGCAATTTATAATGTCGCTATCTGTGACGAGTCGATCTAAGAAAAGTTTTAAATGTGAACATGGAATGTTAGACATTTTTAAATGTTTATAATTTAGATCACATTCCAAGTCTATTATGTCATATCTGTTGGAGATATACACAAATGGGCAAGTATGCTGTTAAGATACATGCCTATTGCACCTACTTTAATATGAATATTGCAAAATTGTTGATTAAAATTTTAACACAAATCGTACTAAAAGACAAAAGATTTCAAACAAAAATTCTTTACTTCTTTTTATTTTTTTTTTATTCAAATATTCAAAATCCGCCGCTAAACATAAAAAGCTTACAAGAAATGATTTATAATTCATTTTATTTGCGTTGAATTTAATAATAAATTGCTTTATAAAAACCATGCGAAACTCAATAAACTAAAATACAGTGGCAAATTATTTAAAACAAAAGCGCAACAATTGAGCAACAACCTTAAAAGGTCGTTTGGAAACTATGTCACTTAAGTTCTTTTTAGACAAATCAAAGGCGCACAAGTCAGATACAAACCGTGCCCAAAAAGTGTCAACTCATGCGCCAAGCGTGAAAACGAAAAAAAAAAAAAAAAAAAAAAAACATTTTACATTTAAAAATAGCAGACAGCAGACGGCTTGCTAACCTATATTTAACCCAAAACTATCCATCAAATTATCAGAAGCTGCTGCTGCAAGCGTTGTAATTATTTTTGGTTTTATCAAGCACTTAAAATTTTATCTTACCACTCGCTTTAGATCAAGATACAAAGTTGTCCAAAAAAAAAAAATAAAAAAAATAAAAGAATTGAAAAACAATTTGAAAAGACTCCCGTAAGTTTTTAACACCCATTTACAAGCAAGGCGAAAAACTTAAATCAACCAAAAAACAAAATTCAAGATGCAATTCGATTGCCAAACCTAAAGAGCAGCGTCAGCAGCAGCAGCAGACAAAAGGCCGTCTTACAGTTACGGATACAATATATAATTCAAGCGATAATTATTGCCTACCTAGAAATGGCAAAATGCGACTGAAGAAGCAGCAGCAGCAGCAGAAGTTAACTAAAAATTTTGCATAGAAACGAAAAGACTGCACGTCTTCTTTGAAATAAAGCGACGAAGTTGTAAGTATCTCAAAAAAAAAAATGTATCTGTATCTTTTGTATCGTTTTATGTGTGTGTATGTGTGTCTATATGTGTATCGCGCTTACTGTCAACATGTTCAGCGGCATTGTAGACATGCGGATAGCTTGAATTGTTAGATAGACAGGACCACCATCGTGCCATGAGAATGCATTCTTTAACTCATGCATATCATTTTGCATTTACAACAGTTGGCGGCTTTTCAGCTACTTATAGCTGGATTAGGAATTCTTTGTTGTCAGTTTTTTTTTTTTTCTTTTACTAAAGTTTTAGTTCAATGCGGCTGCAATTTGTTGCTTTTATTGTTTAGCATCATAGATACAATTTTTTTTTATGTACTGCGAATAAAATTGTATCTGAAGTTTTTTTTTTTTTTTTTTTTTGTTATTCCTCAGCTGCTTCTTGCGCATCTTAACAAATTAAATTGCA
Organism: Leucophenga varia; assembly: GCA_018903435.1. Lineage (NCBI taxonomy): Eukaryota > Metazoa > Arthropoda > Insecta > Diptera > Drosophilidae > Leucophenga > Leucophenga varia. The sequence continues at coordinate 6,560,971 of JAEIFJ010001870.1, forward strand.
ATTTGCTTTGTCGTGCAAAATAACTGTAATTAATGTTTTGCAGTTTTTTTTTTTTTGGTTAAAACTTTGCTCTCGACTTTTTGGGTTAGAAGTTGAACGTTGAGTCGCATAGGTTAAGCGTAACGAATTATTTCTAAAAAAAAAAAAAAAAAATTGAAAAACAAATTAAAAATGTTTGAATTCATAAATATTTTTAAAGCATTTTGATTTAATTTATTAATGTATCTGAAGTAAAGATTTGTATAGAAGTCTGCTTGAAGGCTGCTACTCGTATAGAGATTCTAATTAAATTTCTTATGCGATTTGCTACCCTTTTACTTCATCAGTTATGTAATTTTTGTTCTATCAACTCGCACTGAGCTTAATTTTTAAAGAAACTGTAAAAAATATTTTAGTGGTCTGCTCTTCCGTGTTTGTTTGTTTTAAGGTTTTTATTATTTAATAAATTTTGATAAAAAAAAGGGGGTTTTTTTTAAGTTTAAAAAAAAAAAAAAATTAAGATAAATGACTCTTAAGGCGAACAGATGCTACGAATTTGTACAAACAAAATAAAAAAAAAAAAAAAGATATTGTATCTTTTAAAATAAATGTATTCTAGAATCTAATGACTCAACATAGTAAATATAAGAATGCCGTTAAAACTTAATTAAATCTTAAATAAATAACATGGAATGCTACTTTTACGTAAGTATCTGCAGCAAAATAAATGATGCTACATTTATCTGCTGCAAATAAAATTAGATTAAAATATATAACTGAATTACTTTTAAATTAGCTTAGAATTTTTTGTATCTAAAAAGCGACTTAATTAGAATTTATCGCTTTGAAGTTAGAACAATTGGAAAATTAATTGCCAAATACTAAGAAACTGTGAAGCTAATTTAATTTGCTACAAATGTGTCAAGAGTCAAGCAACTCTAAATGTTTTACATAAAAAAGTATGCGGAGCAACGAGATAGATAAGCAAAATATCTACGCCAAAAAAAAAAAGAAATAATAACAACTTTGTTTCAACAACTTAAAAAGGCATTTTTTAAAAGTAAAACAACAACAAACAACAAAACCGCAGGGCAAATGAACTTTGACAGCAGCGACTAAAAAAATTAAATAAAAAAATAATAGACAGTCTGTGTGTTTGTCTGCCATATTTTAGATTGAATCAATAAATGAACAAGCAGCAATAGATCAATACTTGCAGATACATTTTCCAATAAAAACAAAAAAAAAAAAATTGTTGTATGAATTTAAATATGATTTATGTAATACTCGTAGGCAGTCACTAGTAGTCAAGTCAATTGAACCCATCAGGAAGATAGATTTGCCGACAGAAGATACTCACAATGTTGTCATCAAACGTTTGAAACGTAGCAGTTCACTCTGAAAGTTGAGTTAATAACTTGATCATAGGAAAAAAAAATCATTTATTGTGTGACACGATCAATGGCGGCCTTAGTTGCTATGCATAAATTTTGTGAATGAATAAAATAGCTGAAAAAAGGAAGCATCTGCTTCGTGTAGCAGATGAGTTATAAAATCACACAAATCGCAGTTTACAGCAACATTTTCTTTCTTTTTTTTTATCTTTTAAACAGTTTATCGTTGATAATTTGCTGGGAATGTACTTGTACATATATATCTGAATATGAATATATTATATCTGACATAGCTCTATCTATCTGCCTGCCTATCTATCTTAGTTGACTGTTTTGCAAATTTGTTGCTTGTCACGATTAGCGTACGAGTAAAGTGAATCTTTTGCTCTTTGGGAAAAATGGCGCTTGCCTATTATCTTTTTTGAATTTTATTTTATTTTTTTTTGCACTCATTTCATTTTACGTTGAAATTTAACTTAACAGATTATATAGTTTTTATGTCAATAGTAAAAAAAAAAAAAGAAGAGTAAATACTTATTTAGAAATTAATTTTGTGTTGGCATAGTGCAAGCGTAATATAATATTGTATATATTATTCTTTTAGTTAGCTTTGTCTAAATCATAAAGTTAAGCCTATGATTCTTAAAGATTTTATGATTTTGTTAAGTATCTATACTTAAGTATAGATAAATATTTCCGGTAAAGCTTCTATGCTTACCTACTACGAAGCATAGCTCCCGTACAAAGCCCAGACACCCACTTTCCAAAGTTAATAGCTTTTGTTTCACCAAAATAAAAATTGTTCCGACAGATTATTTATACAGTTCAGCCTAGATTAGCACTTGAGTTTCGATCACCGATATATAGATAGAAAGAGACAGACAGATTGCAACTCAAACCACAAAAAGTATGTTTTTGTCTTAATCAGTCCAAATTATTAATCAATAATCTGCTTAAATAATCTGTAAAATAGTTTCATCCCAATTTAATCAAAGGAGCCTCTTTGGTATGAACATCTTTCATCTTGTTGTCATTATTTTCTTCGACTTTGTTCATATTTGCTTAATATAAAAATAAATATAAAATAGTAAAAATGTTTCTATGTCCGCTATGGACGTTGAAACCATACAACCGATTAGCCCCAAACCGTTTTCATTTGAAAGGCAACAATACAAGTATTATTATAGACTACTAATTTAATCTTTGGGCACATTCGATTCGTTCATGAAATCCATTTTCTAATTTTCCCAGAAAAATACTGTTTTTATTGCTTTTGTCAAAAAAAGGAGATGATCCTGAGTTGATAGTAGTCTCGAATTTGGCTCAAATCGAATACTGAAACTTCCGTTACAAGAGTAGGGTCGCGAAAGCCCGGAATCAATGGTGCATTTTGATGTTGCACAACTTTTTAATTTCAAAATTTAAAGCAAAAAGTTTGACATAATGCAATCATAATTTCACAAAAATAATTGACCGTGTACAAACTTAAAAAGTGTGAATGTATTATAATTTCGTCATAATTTACGCACTATTTTGCTATATTGTAAATATTGAAAACATATGCAAACTATTCATATGAAACGGTGATTTTTATCTTAAAAAAAAAAATTTGCTTTATTTTAGTGTCAAGAACTGCGTTAAATCTTATCTAATCTGAAATTGCTTATAAACTTGTCTATAAATTCAGATTCAGCATCTAAAAACTAAAGATTTTTTGTCATTCGAAGTTTAGTCAGCGCACAACGCGCAAAGTGTAATGAATAAAAATATGAATAAATAAAAAAATGTGCTTGAATTAATGCAAATCATTACAAAAATATTAAAATTCAATTAATAAATAAAAAATATTATATTATAGTATTGAATAAATATTTTAAAAATATTTGAAATATTTTATTAAATTTAAATAAAAACTAAAAAAAATGGTGAAGAGTGCATCGTATGAAATTAATCAGCAAAAATTTTCGCTGCTGAGCAAAAGATATCGCTTTCAGATACTAGCAACTATGACAGGTTTGTAGTATAAAAACCAAACAAAACCAAAAAATGCAAATATTTAAATGTTGATTAAATGTAATTCACATTTTGTAAAGCACATTTAATGACCTTCGCACATGGAACTGCGGTGGGTTGGCTTTCGCCTTCGTTGCGACGTTTACAATCTGAAGAGACACCATTGGAAGCAGCTATAAGCATAGAACAAGCATCATGGATTGGCGCAGCCATTGGTTTGGGCTCAGTGACTGGTAATATTTTATTTGGCTTGTTATTGGATCGTATTGGACGTATGTGGTGTATGAGGCTGATAGCAATACCAAATACGGTATGTATTAGAATAAAAAAAAATAATTATATGAACCCCAATAAAATTGTAAAATAGTCTAGATTAGCTCTTTACTTGAATCAAATAGCTTTCTTTGTGAATGTTATCAAATAGAGATACTGCATAACATACAAACAAAAACTTTTGTGTGGCTGCTAATAAGAGTGATCTCTTATTTATCTCTTTCCTTTATTATACGTGAGAGAATATTCATATAACGCTCTTCATAATTTTTACTTTTCAGATTTACTGGATTTTAATATTTACTGCACAAGATGTTAGTTATCTTTATGCTGGACGTTTTTTGGCGGGCGTTACCGGAGGTGGTACTTATGTTGTAAATCCAATATTTGTTAGTGAAATAGCCGATACAGCGTAAGTATCAATAAGATACATTATGCATTATCTTATCATATAAGATAATTTAATTTCGATTTAATAGAACAAACAATGACTAAGCAATTTTACTAACATTATATTTATATTTATATCTATAAGATACATACTAATCTTTAATTATGATTCACACGCTTATTTATTTATTTATTTATTTAATTTATCTTTTCTTATTTGCAGCATACGCGGCGCTCTAACATCTATGGCAATGTTTTATATTAGTGTTGGCTGTGCGGTAGGCTTAACACTAGGCGGTCTACTATCATATCATTTGATGCCATGCATTACGATAATAGTGCCTATTATATATCTATTGGCTATTTTAGGTTTACGTGAGACGCCACAATATTTACTAAAACGTGGCAGATTTACTGAGGCAGAACAATCTTATAGATTCTATAAAAGTATGTCACCGATGATTATGGAGGCAACAAGTGACAATATAGAAACAACAACAACCTTAACACTAAAACAACAGGCAGAAAAAACGGAGTTTGAAAATTTCAAAGCAGCAATAATTAAGGCGGGTAATACGGAACCAATAGAACTGGCGGATTTTTGTAAGTGTTCTGAAAAAAATAGATACTTTTTTAAAATTTTTTATTTTTTTTTATTTTTTTCAGTTACCAAACGCGCCCTAAAATCATTTGCCATTATTTTAATTATCTTCATGGTTAATCAATTCTCTGGCAGCTTTGCTATCTTCAATTATACATCACATATCTTTGTGCTTTTAGGCAGTAAAATGGATCCAAATATAAGCACAATTATTATGGGCAGTTCACAAATTTTGGGCACATTATTAGCGGTTATACTTGTAGATATGTATGGACGTCGTGTACTTTTTCTAAGCTCAGCCGGCGGCATGGGCCTTGGTCTGCTGGGTACTGGGCTGCTTAAACAATTTGCAACACCAGAATTTTTCGAACAAAATGATTGGATTGGTTTAGTGCTAATGTGTTTTGTTGCTATAATATCATCAATTGGTGTTATATCGTTGGCATTTGTGCTGACAGTAGAGTTGTTGCCACCGAAGGTAAGTGTTGTTGTATCTAAAACATACTTTTTGTATCTGAAAGATACTTTTTCGTATTTAAAAGATACTTTTTTGTATCTAAAAGCTACTTTTTTGTAACTAAAAGCTACTTTTTTGTATCCAAGAAAACTTTTTATATCTAAAAATGGTTTTTTGTATCTAAAAGATACTTTTCTGTATTTAAAAGATAATTTTTGTATCTAAAAGATACTTTTCTTTGTATATTTTTTTATAAAATGTATTTTTACTCTTTACAGATACGCTCTTTGGGTGCTTCAATATGCATGGCTATCTTTAGTGCATTTATTTTTTGTTCACTTAAAATTTATCCAACAATACTTTATTCATTAGGTTTATCTGTAACAATGTATCTATCGGCGGGCTCATGTTTTTTGGGTGTCATAGTGCTTGGTATCGTTTTACCTGAAACGAAAGGCAAATCAATGACCAGTTAGATGCTCGATATTGTTTTTTTTTTTTTAAGTTAATTAATAGACAAAAAAATTTATCATAAATGCGAATTATGCGCAGCGCTGACGTTTAGCTGCCACTGTTGGCAAGTAGGAAAATCTGTTGACAACTCAATGCTTGTAAATGCTTTGTGAAAATTTTCAAGTTTTTTTTTTCTACATAAAATAAATTTTCTTTTTTGATTTTTTATTTATATTTTTTTTATTACATAAATCAAGCGCACGATTTACTGCTGCGGCTGCTATTGCAGATGAGTCTATTGCTGCCGCCGCATTTAATGTTCGATAGCGCATCCTGACCTATTGCACTGCTCAATGCACTAAAAGAAAAAAAAAAATTGATACTAAAACAGCGGGTAAGGTTGTCTGGACTATTCAATGTGCCAACGTTTATGTTCAAAGCAAATTGTCTATGCAGCATTATTATAAAATGAGAAAAAAAATTGTCTAGCTATATTTAAATAATTATAGACAGTTCAACGGCAAAAAAAAAAAAATATCATCTCTTTTTTAACTTTCTCAAAAAAAAAAGAAAAAAAATGAAAAATTGATAATTTATTGAACTGCCTTGAGCTACTGTTACCCAAAAAAAAATTAGTTTATTTCAAAAGATATTTTAAGCTAATTTCAAAATTATTTGATATATGAAAACTTGCAGCATCGTTAAACATTATTCATGCTTAAATTTGATATTTATTAAATTAAACAATGACACCAAATAAATCGAGCTTTAATTTTAAAAGCAAACAATAGAAACTGCACTATTTTTTCTTTATTGTAGCAAAATCATTGGGTGAGGTCGACAAATAAATACTCAAGACTCAAATTAAACAATAAAATCAAAAAAAGAAAAAATTATTCACAAATTGTGAATTATGGCAGCAACATCCGTCAAAAAAAAAAATAAAAAAAAACAAACTACAAAATTTAAATTTGCAGTTCAACTTACACTCGCTGACATTTTGGGTAAGCAGATATTTAGCGAAATAAATTTTAAATAATATTCCATACGTATGTACGCATTGTGATTTTCTATTAGGCAAAACATGCAACCAAACTGGAAAACCGAGGCTAATATAATAATTCGGAGCACGAATGTCAGGAGTCTGCTTAGCAAAAATCTTTAGTATCTGGAACCGGATCCTTTTTCCAACAACAATTATTTTTAAACATGAATCTTGTCTCGCTCTATATAAATACTAAAATTATATAGCTACAATACGCCGAGCAAAACCGAGTACATATATAAAGCTAAATAGAAAATAAATGAAGCGAAATAGAAATAAAGAAAATATATAAATGTGCTTACTTACGCCTTTTCGACACTTCACTTCACTTTCTTCTTCAATGAAACTTACAACGTGCCACAATAGATCGATAACAATAACAAATAATGCCAACCGCAGATAATATATATCGCGCATAGTATAGCGTTAAGCAAGCAAAAGTTAAATGGAAAGAGAGGAGTTACACGAAAGAAGCGGGAAGACTGACTGTAACAAATGCTAAACGTAATCCGCAAAACCGCTAAACATGCACCCAAATCGAGTTGGGTCGCTTCGCCATCATCAAAAACACTTTGGGGAGTCGTCTCTAACTGTCTTCAATGTTGGCTATGTGTGTTAGCTGCTGTTTGATTTATACTTTATTTACTTTACAATGGGTTGGATGCGCTCCTACGTAGCAGCATTTGAAATCAACCAAAAAATCATAGCCAGACTAACTTTGTATGCATTTTATCTAGTAGCAGCAGCAACATCAGCAGCAGCAGTCGCACAGCGCACATAATGCACACTGCAGATCACTTCCGCTTCAATACAGCATAAATTTAGTTTTATGTGGCTATATGCATACTTAAATACGCTACGAAAAAATTAATTGTATACTAACCCAATTAAAATTTGGCAAAAAGCTTTTTATGTATAAAGCTTTTGTAAATCAAAAGCTGCGCTGCTCTAAAACCAATCAGATTGCTTTAAGAAAGCTTTTAGTCGTTTAATTAATTTTTATTAATTGACAAAACGAACACAAAAATCGTTATACTCACTTTTTCTCTTCAATAGAAATTTACAATAGATTTCGTTTTGGCGCAACATTTGCTTTTCAAATAATTCGACAATAATGATCATGAAGTACTTAGTCTTCTGTCTGCGTTATTGGTTACATTTCATTGAGTATTTTTGTGCGCCTATTTTCGTTTGAATGAAAAATCTCCCAAAAAAAATAAATACGCCTCAGGCATTGTTCGAATACAATTAAACTTCAATCATGCGAACAATCATTAAATAGGTACAATATTATTGTACTACCTAAATAAAATGTAGGTGAACATAATTGGGCGCCTATAAATTTTATGCTTGAATTTTGAAAATATCAAACACAAAGAGATATCTTAGAGATAAATCGAACTAAAATTTTTTAAATAATGCTTACTTGTACAATAGTTCGATTTCACAGATGTAATTAGTAATTAAATATTAATCGGACTTCAATGTTTAAAAAAAAAACTTCGGAAGCTCAAATATATTATTTGAAGATCGATTTGCTTACTTTGGTGACCCTTTTTATGTTCCTAGGCTTAAAGGAATAAATTTACAGACATATTATTTAAATGAGATGTATGACTTATCAAAAAAAAACTCAATTTCTTCTGTTGTATTTAAAAATAAAATAAATAAATAAATTAAAGTAATAATAATTATAACAATTATTTGACTTTGAACATTAAAAATTGAATATATCATTTAACAACTTAAGTATTATTAAACTCAATTGATGACCTTTATCGTTTAGTGAAATACTTCAAAATAACTTTAAAAAAAAACACGGAAAACAAAAAGCATCGATGCATCTATGACGACCTAAAAATTTTTTTTGTAAAACTATTTCGAACAATTAAATTGTTCATCACACTAAAACGCTACACTAAACGCTTCAATAATCGATTACGAATAAAAAAAATATTAAATATTTTAATAACTGAAATGACATAATTCACCATTTCAAAGAAAAAAAAAATAAAATTAATAAAAATAAAAACTAAAATTCACACAAATTAAATTTGAACAAAAATAACTTGAAGCGTAATGTGTGCCAAAAAATATTTTGCGTTAAATTATCACACTAATTAATTTATGTAATATGACTTAAAAAGGGTTTGCAAAAATATTTTCGTTAAAAGTAGAAGACCTAAATAAGATGCAGACTGTGAGCAGACAGACAGACAAAGCAGCTAAGTTAGAAGAGTATTTAAATATTGTAAACCTAACTAAAAACAAATTTAAGAAAATTCAAAAAAAAAAAAACATAAAATTATGTGACTCATTTGAAGCAATTAAATTTGAGAAGTTTGAGATACTTTTGAAATACTTTTTGAGATACTTTTACAGATATATCAAAATTATCTTTTTCAAACAAACAGAATAATGCAGTTGCTATAGCGTCTAAATAGTTTTCAAGAAAAAATATTTTAAAAAAATTTGAAATTAGAAATTGCACATACAAAATTTGTCAAGCTGTACGATTTTAGTGACTTGAGGCATTACTTTGGCTTCCTATTATTTTTTTATAAAAAAAAAATTTTTAAGTTTTCATATTTTTTAATTATTTTATCAGAAGCTGACAATTAAAGTTGACACTATACAAAATTTTTTCCTTTTATTTGAAATATTTTTTGCCACAGCATTCCAAAAAATGTTTATGCTTTCATTCAATGTCCGATTCCTGTTTCATTGCATAACTTATAGCTGTGATCTTTTTCTTTTCATTTTTTTATGCTTTTGCTTTGTTTTATTTGTTTATTTGCTATGATAATTTGATTTTCGATTATTATTATTTTTATATTTTGTTTAGTATCTGCAAAATTTTAAAAATGCTGCTTCTTCATGTTCATTATATCGCTTATTGTGATGATTACGCGCGCAGTCAAATCGAATGAACAGTGAAGATGCGCAAAAAATAATACAAAAAAAAAAAAAATTATAGCAAAAAAAAAAAAAAAAACGCTAAAATAAAAATAATATTCCCACGAATTAGACGGGTGCGCGCATACAATACAGCAAAAGACAATAATAAGTTTCATGTTCTTCAACATCAACTTCAATTTTAACGTAGCCGTTTGTTGTTTGTCGTGAATGGGAAGCGGAATTAGCATTAGATTCTATTAAATGCGGCGTAATCTAATGAAACTTCATCTCAGAAGCGTTGTCAGTAATCGCTGTGGAAGCGCCTCTACACGCCACTTCAACTCAATACCACAACAACAAAAGCCAATTGAAACTGATTCTTATTGAGCAGCAGCAGAAGAAAAAAAATCGAAAGACTGCAGCAACGAACTTGCTCATTTTTATTGCTTCATTGATTTTTTTTTTTTTTTTTTGATTCTATGTGAATGTTTCATTTGTTTTTTTTTCTGTGTAAAACTTTATTAAAATAAAATTTTATTTGTAGCTTCTGCTTCATGCAAAATGACATTGAATCGCATTATGCGCCACGATTTTATTAGATTTAATTTTTGATTGAACGTTTTTTTTTCCATAATTTTTCTAATAATGAATTGCTTTATTGATAGCACGAAATATTTTTTGGAAATTACTTAGTTTAGCAAGATATTTGGTTTCAAATTGGCATGCGTTAAGTGTAAATATTTCACAATTATTTAATTCAAATTGTCCGGAAGTTTTATTTTATATACCCTGTACCGAAGGGGTAAAAGGGTACATTAAGTTTGTGCAAATTTATGTAACTGGCAGAAGAAGGAATGGTAGACTCTACAAAGTATATATATACTCTTGATCAGCATTGTTAGTCTGTCCTTCCGTCATGCTGTCTGGTATGTCTAGATATGTCCGTCTGTCCGACCGTCATGCTGTCTGCCGTATGAAAACTATTTTCTCGGAGACTATAAGATATAGGCTCACTATATATGAAACTTAGACTCTCCTCAGCCGTCAAGTGGTCACTTACAATTCTATTTTTATTATTCTTATTTGATAACCAGTAACATTCTGAGCGCTGCCGTTATTCTTTACTACTTTTCAGCTTAAAAAAAACATTTTCTAGAATAAACCATTTATTTGAAATGAATAATAACTTTTTCAAAAAATATTTAAATTTATATAAATAAAAAAATAATCATTTAATATTAAATAATAATATCATCAAAACTGTGACACAAATACAAATATAAATAAATTAAATAATAATAAACTAACAGCATCATTGACTATAAACAAAAAAATGTGCTCATCTTTTTTGCAGACGAAAAATAACGCAAAAGAAAACTTGTTCTATTAATTATAATAAAATAAAAAAATAACAAAATAAATAAGCATATAAAAATATTTACATAAAACCGGCAAATGGAAATGTTATTAACAGCAAATAAATTAAATTTAACAGCGCGCTTTACAGTGCGCTTAAACTTTGTCTCAAAGCTGAGCTTTTGCTTTATTTTTGTTTTTATTTTTGCGTTCAATATTGAAAGTAAAGCATTGAACGTTCAACTATTGAAACAGCAGCAGCAGTCAATTTTTAAGTCGGCTTTTGTTGTTTTTGTTGCGTTGCTTGCTACTTTGGTCCATTACTTGTTTTACGATCGCCTTTTTATTGTTTTATCTTTGGTTGTTTTTGTTTTGTTGTTTCAACTTTTTGTAAAGCTGCAAAACAGTTTGAGAGGCAACTACTAAAGTTGGATGCCGCATTTGCCAAATGAAACATTCAAATTCGAATAACGCTCGCGTTAAGACGTCTTCGCATGGTCAAAAAAATATATTTTTGAAAAAATACCGAAACGTAAAAATGTAATAAATTTTGAAAATAAAAAGAATTTAAATAATTTATATATTACAAAAAAAAAAAAAAAAAAATATTTTGAAACTTCAATTTTGAGTGTTTTCAAAACAAAAAACAAAAAATATTTAAAAAATTTGTGCAAGTTGTTTTTTAAAGAATTCTAAAATTTAAGAATTTTGTCTATAAACGTATAAAGCATAAAATGCAATTTTTAATAAAGTGTTTTTAAAAATATATAAAGTGTTTTGAAATTCGTGAATAAATAAATTATAAAGAATTAAAAAAAAAAAAACAATTAAACTCAAAAACGTTTAATTCAAAAAATGTATAAATATAAAGTGAACAATTCAAAAAAAAAACTTTACTTAAAATTTAAAAAAAAAATATCTTTTTTTATTTAAAACTCAGCATATAGAATATATAAACTGAGTCTTAGCAATTAAAAAATACAAATCTATCAATTTTTTGGATACAAAAATATTTATAAATTTAAAAAAATTCTAATTTATTTTAAAACTTGAAAAAAATGTCAAAATTCTTTGAAATTAACTGTTGATATTTTATGGAGAATAAATATTGTTCAATATCTCCACAATTTCATCCTTATGAATATTACATTTATGCATAGGACGAACTTCTCAGCGGCACCTCGTTTCTATAAGAAAACTCCTATGAGCTTCCAATTTTTTTTTCATTTTAGGCTGTAACAATTTGTTTTAAGCTATGAAAACTGGAGTCTTGAACACTTTTGAATTTTTTACTGATTTGTAAGTTATTAACTAAAAGGAATAGCTTAGTGTAACATTTCTGAAAATCCCAGAAAATTATTCCTCCGAAAATTATTTCCTTTTTTTAATTTTTTAATTATTTTTTTACAAAAATTTCCTTTAGAAATTTTTACATTACCTGCCCAACTTCAGATGTGTATAGTTGAAAATCAGTTTATATTCATTTTTTGGCCATGGACTAATTTAAAAAATGGGTTGGTTTATAAAGTTTACATTTTTCTACCTTCAAGTTGATGCTAAAATCATTTTAGCCAGTTTCTAGATACTAACTTCCTTAAGAGCCGAAGTGCCAGACTCACACATCCCATTAGCATAGTTTTTCTTTCGTGTAGAACATTGCGGGTGATTGGTTTACAAAATAAAATAAATTAAAAAAAAAACATTTTAAACTCAAAAATTTCAAAACGGTTAATGAAAGATTTAAAGAAAATCAACAATAACAATTTAACAAGCGGAAACTCGCGACGTGCTAAGAACAACAACAACAAACACAACAAAAAAATTATAACAAATCTCAAACTATAACATCAAAACTCATATCAAAAATACTTGTAAATCAACAGCTTCAAAAAAACCAATCACAAAAAACAAATCTATAATATTTTTTTTCATGTATTACAACTCACGAATCTGAAAGTACAAAATAATATATCTATTTTTTTTACAGTTATAAAAGATTTCAGCATATCAACAGTTAATAGAAACAACTACAACAACAAAACTAAACCAAAAGACTCATATTTAAACGATATACGAGCGCAACATCCGCCAACTAAAACAGAATAAAAAAAAAAATTTAAAAAAAAATAGGATGCTGCCAATTCAAAGTGAGTACAGCGCAAATAAATGCTTAATAAAAAATTACAAAATGTATCTACACGAAAAATACTTGACCAATAAATTAATGAAAGATTGTTAAGCTTACAATGTAAATTGTAAAATGCCAAAGTGTAGTGTAGAATTTATGGCACGCACTTTACTATATTGCATAGATTTAGCATAGACACTATAAAAATAAGTGTATCTATAAGATACATTTTGTATCTATTTACAATAAAATGTTACAGCGTTGAATGAAACCTTTCACAAAAGTTTTGGTTGCTAAAAAAAATAGAAGAAGAAAAAGAAAAAATAAAGATATTATTGTTGCTGTTGTTGTTGTAGTTGCAATGAGTAACTTATTGACGGCCGTTGCAAATGTCATCTTGTCCGTCTGTGATTTTGCGTTTAACAAAAAAAATAAAAATAAATAAAAAGATAAAAAGGTTTCAAGCGATGCGCTTGATTTTTTTTTTTCTTCAATTTTTTATGCTTCTTTTAATGATTTGCTTTTATTTATATAAATAGAAAGAAATATGTACGCGGCTTTGGACAGAAATTTTTGCGCATAAGATACATTTTGAAAAAGATACTTGGAATTAATTTTTTAAAATTAATTAATTTATTCAAAATTTGGATTTAAAAAAAAAAAATATATTTTTTATGCTCTTATCATATTCCATTCTTATTCCATTTTCATGTTTAGAGCAAAAAAAAATGTTAAAAATTTAACCTGATATAAAAGCTCTTATACAATCGTACATTACCTATTTTTCTTGCTTTAAATAAAATAGACTTTTACTTTTTATTTAGCTTATTTAGCTACACAGCATGTTTTGCTTGTTTTTTTTTTTTTTTTTACTAAACTTTAATGTTGTTTTTGACATGAATGAAGTTCGTTCGTCACACTCAATGTTTGTTTTTCTTTTATTATTTATTTTATTATTTTTTCCTTTGAACTTTAGAAAAATTGACAATTGGCAGCAGCTGCCGCTGCTGATTGTCTTCAGCGAAATAAAAAGTGCAGAAGAACTTGTAAATGTTTTTGGTGTTTTTGACAGCCTTGCTCTTCACCATTTTTGGAATTTTCATGCTTGACCTTTGCTAAAATTTATTTGGTTTTGTAAGAATAAATTTGGAACGAAATTATTAAAACTTCTTTTTTTTTTTCTTATCACAAATATTGATATTAAAATTAAAATTTTTTACAATGATTAATTATTTTAAAGCATTGTGTTTGTTTATTTGTCTTATAAAGCCATGTAAAGCATGTCATAATATCTTTTTAGGCATGCATAATTTTGTTTTTTGTTGATTTTTTTTCTTGGTGAGAATTGTTTTCTTGTTATTTTACACCTCAAATACCCAAAATAAAATAAAAGATGCAATTTCATGCATGACATGGGAATATTTTTTTCCTACTTGTTAATTAATCAAATGCATAGTTGGTCAATTTGCTTGCATAAATTAATTTAATTAATTTAATTAAATAAATTAATTTAACGAAGATTTTATATATTGTTTTTTTTTTTTTGGTTATATTTTAATTTGTTATTGCAGAAATAAGTAAAGATTGATTCTAATTCATAAAAGAACAGCCTGTGATAATTCAATATAAAATAGCCTAACCAGAATTTAAAATTAGATCTAGAAAAAATAATATAGATGGCAAAACTGAGAACCTCTATTTATTCAATACTTTTGGCAACGGTGCACATAGCCGATAAGAATCGTTATAGTGAGTATCGGTATAAGTATCGATATAACTATTGATATAAGTATCGGTTTAATTATCGGTATTGGTTTTATTGGAAAATGCTAGAGAAAGCAGACTGGTGATGATTGTTGCAGAATATTTCTGTGGACTAGTTTCAGGAACGTTCCATGACCTCATTGGATGACAAGAAAATAAGGCCATAGACAGATTCTGGGAAAATGTTTTTGGGAATCCTGAAGACTTAAAAAGTATTTAAGTAGAGTGAATAGTTTTAGGTTCTGTCTAGAAGATACTAAATCACTGGAGCAACTCTTGAAAAACTATCTAGCCTTAACTTTCACGAGCCTTACGCAGCTGGGTTATAACTAACTCACAGAAGTAATTGCGCAGGCACTGAACTCAAAGAATCTGTTAGCCTTCTTTGAGGCTACGGAGCTGCGTGAGATGCTGCTAGCATCGATATTTTTTTGTAATTATTCTTAGCAGCTTTAATATTTTTTTTTGTTTTAATTATTTTAAATTAATTTATAGGACTAGACTAACAAGGCAGCTAGTAAATAAATTTTATTTCGGCAAAACCATAATTTAAAAATGCTTAATTATTTAATTTTATTTCTTTATTAAATATTTAAGTAAGCGCGTGTTCATTAAACAAAATGCAGTATTTAAAGATACATTTTATTTCTCGCTATTTTATTTAATTAAAAGCTGCTTCCTCACAGCTGCTAAACACTATGATTATCATTTACTTAAAAACACTCATAAAAGTTAAAAAGAAGAAAAATAAAATTTAAAAAAATTCCGTATTTAAATATAAAAGTAAAAAATAAATAAATATAAAATTTGCATAATTACAACTTCTTGTTTACTTTGTTTTACGTACGTATTTCTTTTGCAATTAATTTAGATTTCATTGTTAAAACTAAAAAGATAGAATAACTAGGCATGGCGTGGTTGGTTTTTATGAATTACAATATCTTTATTATTATTTTTTTTTTTATTTTATGCTTATTTTATTTATGCTTCGCTCTTTAAAAACCAAAAGCTGATTTGATGCAGCTGAATGTATCTTTTGCTTTGGCTTTAAGCAAAGTTAATGATGCCAATTTTCAAGGATGATTTACAAAGAATTTTTAAGTGCTTGTGGCTTTTTTATGAATATTTATTTTAAAAAAAGATATTTCTTCACTGTATTTTTTTGTACTTTTTTTTTATCTTAAGCGCGCCAATTTTATATAATACAAAAAAAAAAAAAAAAATGTATCTGAAAATGTACATTGTGTTTAGTTAGATAAGTGCTATGAAAATTATAGACTGTTTGATTGAACTAAAATCACAGAAAGTAGTTCAGCAGTGTAAGAAAAATTAGGAAATGTACAATAAGAAAGCTAAAAAATAAGAAAAAAGGTCAAAAGGTGTTACAGAAAAAAAGAAAAAAACATTGCAGTCGAAAATGCAGAAAAATTTTTTGTTGAAGACGCGACAAAACCGAAAGGAAAAGTTTTAACCAAAATGTATGACTTAACATTTTCTTTTGTTTTTTTTTTTTTTTTTTTTCAGACAATAAAAGAAAATCAAATGAAAAAGAAATTTAACAAAACAACAAACGAACGAACAGGCGAACGAACGAAGGTGTTTAACTGTGGCAGCAGGTTAAAGTTTACACCATGCTTTGAAATACTTTTAAGCCGCAGTTACAATTTTAGTAACTGCTTTGCATGCATTTAGTGTTGTTGTTGTTGTAGTACAATATCTGCTGCTTCTGCAGTCCCTTGGCATCCAAAATGTTTTGGTTTCAGTGTGGAATATGTAACAAAATGTTCAGTTTATAGTTAAGTCATTAAGTGTTACAAATAAGTTGAGTGGGTGTACAGTGAAACCTTGTTGGAAAATACAAAAACTATGAAGAAATAACAAATTTTCTGCTTTGCGTGGATCTGGTTCATTCATGTTCTTTTCTAAAAACAATGCATTTTTATGTGGCAAAGATGGTTTCAATTGTTTGCAGCAGCTTAGTTCAATTACAAACTTTTGTATGGTTTACACACTCCAATGTTTCACTGTACTTATCTTATTGTACTAATTTAAAACCGACGTGAACTACACAACTCAAACAACTCATTTATCTTATTGCCAGAGATCAGTCAGTCAAACGTTTGTACAACATACGCCCTCTTTCATTAACCCCTTTTTTACAATAGTTACACAGATATGTACACCAGATCTATAGTCTTGTATGGAGAGTGCGTTTCAAAAAGAAATGGCAAATAATTTTAAAAGTCATTCATGCAATACTATAGATGAACACAACAAACTGAATATGCCAAAATTGTACAAAAGTAAAAACAACAAAAACAAAGCCGCCTGATGATGCGTTAACTAGTTAACTTACTTTGACGTCGAGGATCAAGCTGTTGCGTGCGTGTATATTTTAAATAGCAATAACAATAGGCGCCAATAGGGAATATTCATGTGAGTTGTTTGTTGTTGTCGTTGTTGTTGTTAAAGTAAAAGTGTTCAATTGGTTTTTGTGTTGAAAGCTTCTTTGGGTCAGTTTTAAAGGTGGGCAGCGTGGGAGCGTGCAGTTCAAGTTTGCTTTTGTAGCTTCGCAATAAAAGTTTTAACTTGTTTTAATTTTTTTCTTTCATTATAAAATGTTGTTGTCTCGTGTATAACGTACAACCTTAAATTATGCTTTTGTTGTGCATTATTGCCTTTGTCTGTTTGGTGATTAATGAAGTGTAAATAATGAGCATAGTTGGGTTTTTTTTTTCAAGACGGCTACTTGATGCGATTTCAACACATTCTAGCTAACAATCAGATAAACATAGTAAAAGAATTTTATTCTACACCTCTGACGTGATTTTTTTGTCGCTATAAAATTGTTGTTATGGTGTTGTTTTTTTTATGTTCTAAAGTTGTCTGGCATTGTAAATTTTGCTTATTTTTTTTAGCAACACTAATCGTATTGGAAGTTGTGCTCTTAAGAAAAAAAAATATAAAGATAAAGCTTTATAATAAATATAAAAATATTAAAAATAAAATAATCGCTCAAAACAAAAGACTTTGGCAACGAACTTGCTTCAAAGTAAAATATAAATCATACACGTTACATTGAACTGAGTTCAAAAAAAACATATTTGCAAAAATAGTTTAGCTAGTTAGGTACCTTTATTTAAAGCAACTCAAAGCAGCTCACATTATTGTAATAAATCTGTGCGACACTGAATGAAATGTATTAAATATTTAAATATCGATACTAAATATTCAATATCGATATTTTTTAGTTTAATAATACGTATTTGATACTTTTTAAGCTAGTATCGATATTAAATAAATATTTAAACTATCGGTCTGCTCATATTTGTTCACTGGCATTATTGAACAAATATTTTTAACGATTAAACTTTTATGGATTATTTCATTGTATTTATTTAATTATAAATCTATTAAATCTCTTGTTAAGGCCCTTTTTAATAGTTTACAATTTAAATCCACATCTTTTAGTATATCCAATGTTCAGCCTAATGATAAAAGATATTAAGTATTATTGCCCAGCGTGCAGTGCTTTGTACAAAACAAAAACCAACTGCAGTGATTTTAATTAACCATGTACATTGAACATATATCAAAAAATCCATACATCAGCTAATAATTGTTTGCATAAACATTTATTTTTTAACAAATCAAAATCAATAATAATCATGTTATTCTTTTATACAAGCATAAGCTAATTTTTTTTTCAATTAATAAAGACAACCAATAAACAAAAGACTTAAACAACGAACTTGAACTTTCGGCAGCACCAAAAAAAAAAAAAAACAATTTTAATGCAACACATTTTGTGGTCAACATTAATAAAAAAAAAAAGAAACATTTTTTGTACAACTTCTTCAACTGCAATACAGCAGCCAATGTTTAAATGGCAACTTAATAAATAAAAAAATAAAAAAGATAACTTTACCACAGAATTATGCTAAGCAAAAAAGTTTGTCTTATAAAATTACCAAAATGCCAAGGTGCAAGACATAAAATACCCTATGATTACTCATACAAAGTTGATGTAATATTCAATTAAAAAAATTCAAAAATTAAGTTTAATTTTGGGGGCGAAAATAAACGCAACCTTCAATGTAATTTTTGGTCTAAGTTGTTTTTTTGTTTTGTTTTTTATTTGCAACGCTTTTGTGCTTTTTATGTAATAAAAATAATTCCAACCAAACTGTCTATTCCCTTTCAGTATCTATTTTTCATAACTTTGTATAATTTTCTTTTTAACTTTGTTTGTTACAACCAAGCAATTTTGAAGAATTTCGATTCAACCGAATTTTTTCTTTATATTTCAACAAAAGTTTTTGCCTTTTCCATTCGATTTCAGCTATGCCGTTCATCAATTTATTTATTTTTTTTTTTATGGATTTAAAATTTAACTTGCTTTAGTTGTACTTCAACGATTTTTTTTTTTTGGTTTTTTATGAATGTGATTGAACGATTTATCACCTTTAGACGTTTTATTTCGGCAAAAAATAACAATAACACATTAAACTATACAGACTCCCTTAGCGCTTCAGGCGGTATACCTTCATGATTTTTTTTTGGCTGCTTGAATCGTTAACTCAGAATATAACATTATTTTGGCAATAATTCCTTTTTTCATGAAAATGTTTTTTTTTTTTCGACAATTTTAACGCTTCAGTTAGTCGCTTCTTCTTTGTACTACTGTATGTATATATTTTCATGGTTGGTAATTCTTGACTAAAATAAATATAAAATCGAGTCATTGTCTTAAGACTGAAAAGATTATTGTTTTTCTTGCAATTTAATGTAAACATTTTTCATTGTCATTGTTATTGTTATTCTTTAATTTAGTTTGTTGATTTAAAGTAGCGCTACTGTTCTTGTTGTTAATTTTGTTTGGAAATGTTTTTTTTCTAATCAAAAGTAATTACTTTTTTATACGAAATGTTATATTTGTAACACCCAAGCGATGGTCTTATTGTTAATGAGCGTTTGAAAACAGAAATAGCCATTCCTGACCGTTTGTTTGTTTAAGCGCCTTCGTATTTAAATAACTCAAAATATTATAAAAGAAACGTCAAAGTAGACTCCTCACAAAAGCGAAATCCTTTAAGCAGAAGTAGTTGGTTTATAGGATATCTCGTCAACTAGCTTACTTTACTACAGCGTTCGTTATTATGTTTTTATTTTTATAGTTTTAATGCAACCAAATAAAAATTTATTAAACTGCATTAAAGCAATAAAAAGTATCTTAAAAAGTTAATAGCTATTTTAGGGTACGTGCCAAAATACATTCAAAATATATTTACGTCAAAATAAACAAATAATACATTTTTATAAACGTTTTCAAATTAAATTAACAGTTAATTTTTTTTCGAGAATCCAAACAAGTTTTAAAAAAAGCACAAAAAATAATAATTTAATATATTCCAAAGATACAAAATAACGAACTGGTTTTATTTAGTTTAGCATTTCTTTTTAATTTTTTTTCTATTATTCTATAAATCTAGAATTCCAGAAATTCTCAGGATTTATTTTGAGTTGATGATCTCAGTTCTTTAGTTCTAGTTTATTTGTTTATTTATCGTTTGCCGTCGAAAGGATTTATTCTTTTGTTTATTACTCATATTCTTAGGTTGCTGACTTCATTTCAATATATTTATTTTTGATTTTATAGTTTTGATGAGCTATAAAATTATTGTTTATTTTTTTTTTTTTTTTTTGACATCTGCTTTTAGTGGTTCCTAAAAAAAATTTGTTGTGTCTTATAGAAATTATTTATTATTAATATTCAACCTTTGATGTGCTGCTTAGCATTAATGAGCTAACCGCCCCATCTTGTCAAAAGTATCTAAACGCGCACGTCACTTGTCTGATTAACTTGGTTTTTTGTGAACTTCGTTTTTAACAGGTTTTTTTTTTCCATAAAATAAAATATTAAATAATATGTTTGCCATATACCTGTTGGCAAAAATATATTTTTTTGGTTATAAACAAAGAAATATGTAAATTATTTTTAATTATTTTATAACAAATTTAAATTGTAGTAAGATGACACAGAAAATTAGCGGCTAAATTGCTTTTGATGCATTAATTAATTTTTATTCTACTTTTGCTATTAGGCAAAAAAAAATATCTATGTAAGATAAACGTTTTTATAGCCGATAATATCTATCTCGAAAAACATTTAAAGATTTTTCATTAGTACTGAACCTAAGCGCTATAAAATTTAATTACAAGTTACGCATCGAAATAAGAAAATATAATTTATTATATTTAATTTCTTCAGCACATATGTTCACTGATTCATAACTTTTCAAACAGTCAAAAGAAGGAACTAACAAAGAACATTTCCATTAATTTAAATTTAAAACAAGTTACTTTTGAACAACAAAAAAAACAACAACAAAGTGTTAGAACTAAAGTGTTATTTTAAAAACATAAAAACTATTTCTTTATAATTTTTTCAGCTAATAACCTTTTGAGTCACTCTATAATTTCAACAACTTCAAAACAGTTCTTTGACAATTTCCAAAAAATAATTAATTAAATGCTTAGCAAAAAAAAATGTATAATAATATTTTTAATAATAGTTTTAAAAAAATGCAATAAATCATAAATCAAAACAAAAAAACATAATTCCGCGTTTAAAAAACGTTTTGGTCATTTTTTGATGTCAACGACAATTTTTGTTTATTTATTTTTTATTTTTTTCTTCTTGTTTACCGCTTATGATTTTAAACAATGACTACAAAAATATTTAGATACAAAAATAAATATTTTGAAATCTCATTACAATAAGGAAACTCGTATAAATGAAACTTACAAAGACATTAAACCTGTTGCAACAAAGTCAAGTTCGTTGCTTAAGTCTTTTGTTATAATATTTTATTTGTTTGTTTTGTTTTTTTTTTTTTTTTAATTTTAATTGTGTAAAAACTGTTTTGAGATTATTTTTAATTCTATAAAACTTAAATATAAAACGATTAAAGTTATAAAAATATTTGATGAAGTCAATAGACAGAAAGAGACACAAAACATAGATCAACTCTAAATATTTTTGCTGTATTTATATCTAAATGATTTCCTTCCCTTAACTAATAATCAATTAAAATATAAAAAAGAAAATAAACTAACAAATTCCTTTAAATAAAAAAATATTTTGCATATTACTGTAAACACAAAAATTAACACTCAAAGTTTCTTGTAAACATATCAAAGCTCAAAATGCAAACAAACTAATATGGAAATAATACAATATTTAAATTAATTTTACAGTATGTAATTTCCGCTTTAATTTGCTAAAGCGGCAATAATTTTACGTGCCAACAAGAGCGACGGCGGCAGTAGCAGTAGCATATAAACGCACATAGAAAGATACAACGACAGATAGAAAAAAAAAGATACATTTGTAGCTACAAGTGCCATGTATCACACTGACTGCAACAAGCTGCAGTTTGTTTTTTTTTTTTTAAGGCAAAACTAAAGCAACAACGACTTTCATTTTCTTGGTTATGTTTTGTGGTAGACGTTCAAAAGAAACTAAAAGATAAAAAAAAAAAAAACATTAAAAGAAATAATAAAACAATAATTATAGCCAAACAATAAGCGACTAATTCGCAGCTTCATTTTTGCCACAATGAACTGCATGCATGCAGACGACGCCAGACCAGGCGCTAGTTACCAAATGAGGTAACCCGGTATAATACAACTACATACTACGTTAATGTATCTATGACGTATGAGTAATGCAGCACGTTGCAAGTCAAAGCTAAAAGCAAAGCAGAAGATGCTGCATAAAAGAAGCAGAAAAAAAGTTATTATTATTATTATTCAAAAGTTGTTTTAAGGAGGAAAAGTTTAGATTGCGTTTGCTTGTTAATTAATTATTTGTTGAAGTTGATTATTTAACCAAAAAGTGTTATAAAAATAACATTAGTTGCAACAAGGCGCTGAAGTTATTAACGCCTGCACAATCACCACAGCCAGCGAGCTGCTTATAACCACAAAAAAATATATATCATAAAAAACGAGATAAAGCGCTACTAACAATGCTGTGACTTTCTAACTAACTAAAAAACACGGTGGCACTGTAACCCAAAAAAAATTAATTTTAAGTGTAATTATATATTTTTGTGGAAGTAACAAAAAAAAAATTAAATTATGAAAGCTAGATAATAAAAATTATATTTATTTAAAAATAATAGCCTAGTTTCAGCTGTCGTAACTGAACCAAAATAGGGCCTTTAAAGTTTTTGGTGAGATGCACTTCAGAAATAAAACCAAAAAAAAAAAATTAGGTCTAACATTAAATATGGATCTACTTTATAAAGGGGACAGGCCACAGGAAAGTTTCTAGTTTATTAATAGTTCGCTTGGGTTCAGCTTTCTACATTAATTTACTAAAAAGGCAACCCAGTAGCACTTACTCTTCGAACTAGCACATAAAAAATTTCGGCAATATAAATATTGCAAAAACTGTCTAGAAATATCTTTTTTATCTGTCTCTATCTTTATCGCTCTCACTCAATTTTATTTTCTTGCTTCGCCTTTTAAGCAAATTTCAGTTGTTACCAGAGTCAACCGCAATTAGTTATTAATTGATGCTTCACTTTTGATAGAGGCTGCTGCAATATTGAACGAGGATACATTTAAAAGTTTTTGGAACCTTTTTTTTTTAAATATTGATAACATATTTTTATAATATTTTTCAATATGGTTCCTTTTTTAAGAAAGATCGCTGAAGTCGAGTATGCACCTTAAGTTAAGTCTTATCTTAGTTCCAACTTAATTGTATTGAATTTTCATACAAAACCTCAATAAAATGGGTTAAATTTGTATGGGGGCTATACCTGGGATTATTGGGATATTTCAGTGGAACTGCCACAGGCAAAACCCAAAATTTTGGGTAGATTAGGACTAGAGAAAACTCGTTAAGTGACCACTTGACGGCTCAGGAGAGACTAAGTTTCAAATAAGGTGGCCCTATCTCTTATTGCCACGGAGATAATCTCTCACATACAGCAGACAGCAGGACAGACAGACGGACAGGTACTTAATAGGTTCTATCATGCTCCGTTGAACGTTGAATTTGATGGAAAGTTTAAGATGTTTTTACATGGTCTTTTCAAAATGGAAAAATAATTTGTGGGAATTCTTTTAATAATATTTAGTGTGCACCTCGTTTACTTAATAGATTTGACACCACCAAAAAAAAAAAAAAGTATTTTGGTTGCATTTGATTGTTATTGTTGTTGTTTTTCTTGTTGTTATTGCAACTATATATCTATTGTTGTAATTGTTGCTGCTACCTTCAAGATACAAACGATGACGATGATGTCGGCGGCCTCTTTACTTACTTATGTATTTCTTGTCTTTGTCTCGCTTTAATGGTGCAGCGACGCTTTGGCTGTCATAAATTGCTTTTGCACTATTTTGTTTGTTGTTTTTATTGTTTGTTTATTATTGTTGTTGTTGTTTGGTTGTTGATGTTGTTATCATTGCTTTTGTTGTTGTTGCTATTATTGCTGATGTTGTATTTTGCGTTGCTTCATATCAATTGAAATTGTTGCCTTTTGGTATTGCTATTTGCTTGTTTTTTTATTTTTATTTTTGTTTTTGTATTATTACGAATTTGTTTGTTGTTATCTTTTTTTCAGTTTTTTCAGATTTTTTTATCTTTTGCATTATTTAATATTTTGTTTTATTTTTTTTTTTTATTATTTTTTTTTACATAAAGATACTTTTGTATCTTTTCTTGTATTATTGTAGTTCATGTAGATAGTCTCTTTTTTATATTTTATTTGCTTTTAATTAATCATGTGCAATCATTTTTTGATTAAAAATTGATAAGGTAATGTTATATAACTAAGTTAGTGGATGATGTATTGGGAAAAGATGCTGCGAGTATGCTCTTCAACGTATTGCATTGATCTAAATTCTATAGCCAATTTTTATAACAAAAATCTAAGATTTCTGGTATTCACCTAATTTGTATATAATGTCCTTATGCTTATAAGGATATTTTATCTAGCAAATTTATACATACATATTCAAACCAAGTAATTTGTAACTTAAATATATATTTTTTTCTATTTTTAACTCAAGCATTGTTTTATGCATCCAAGCCCCAAAGCCAGACACAAAAACTGATGCGCAAGTGAAACCAAAACACTTCCTTCATGTCAGCGTACTAAAATATATAAAAAAAAAACAAAGATATAAGCTACGTAAAGGTTAAGCGGCAACTTGACAAAAAGGTTAAAACGATTTAATAGACATTTCAGGCTTAGTTTTTTTTTTTTTTTTTTTTTTTTTACTGCTCAGTTGCACGTATAGCATCTGTCTGTCTGTCTATCCGCACCTTGCTGTCTGCGAGGCGGAATCAAAAAAAAAAAAAAAAATTGTTGATTTGAAAGACCCTCAGTGAGGTTTGCTTGCTTAAACAATGTGCAACAAGTTGCAATAAGTTTAGCAGATGATGCTATATGTATCTACTAGATACTGCTTTTTTTTTCTTTTTATTTTTGTTGCATAGACACCTGCCGCTAATGTTGTTGCCGGTTGACAATTTTAGTAGCTTTTTTTTTTTTTTGGTGATGTTTTTTGGCTGCTGCCGATAATGATGCGACAGCAACAACAATAATAGTAAAACTTCCTTATTTGTCATTGTTGTTACCAAGCAGTTTTCTTTTGCCTGTTTTTGAAGTTGAAGATGCACCTTTGCTGATATTATGTATCTATATGAATATTTAGCTAGTGAGAAGGAGGCGTGAAATTTATTTTTTTTTTTTCTTTTTTTTGGTACACCTTATTTTAAACAATTTTTGTTGTTTTTTTTTTGTCGAATTTTTGTGTAAACATTTGCTTAGCAATGAGATAAACGTGTTAGATATTGTTGCATATGTATATATATATGTGCTTATGTATATAATTAATTTTGCATTTTCTGTAGCGGAAGTAGTAAGAAATTTTGAATTTTTAAGTGGCGCTTGTCTTAGAAATATATGTGATGCTGTTTGAGACAGTCAGATACATTGATACATTTCATTTTTATCTCTATGTGCAGTTTATATATTTTTGATCATCAAAGGGAACTCGAATTGATAAAGCATTATACGCACGATTGTTAGCTCATCCTTTTGTATATCATATGAACAAAATTATCTCAAACACAATTTTATTCACTAAACAAATATTACGTTATTCCACTAAGCCTGCAAACATCACGAAATGCTTGTCAACTTCTCAGAAAAAAAATGTTATCTTCAATTAATCGGATATGTAGAAGAACAAAAAAATAGTATTCAATAAAATCGAAGGCCTCTAATGAGTAAAACGATGAGTATGCAAAATATTTTTTAGATACAAATTGCAAAGCATCAAGCTTAACTGCGTACAGCTTGTATATAAAAATACAATTTAGATAAAAAGAAAAGATACATAATTCAAAAGTTGCACAATTTTTTTTTTTTTTTTTTTTTGGCAAAACTGTAAGCATTTTTCATTTAAACAAAATATTAAAAAATTTAACAAAAATGAAAAAAAAAATTTAAAATTTTTCAAAATTTTTGTATACTTTTAATTGTCACAAAAGCGCATGACCTAATTCACATGACTTGCAACGGAATGTCAAAATATTATTTTTTAAACCATTTAAAAAAGTATACAATTTATAAAAAAGATACTCTCATTTTTGGGCTTTGCCAAAATTTAAAAAAAATTACTAAGCAAAAAAAAAAAAAAGTATTTAAGATACAAACGTGCGCTTCTTCTACTTGATTTATGTGTCTGCTTTAAAAAAAAAGAAAAAAATCGTACAAAAAAAATTTCATCAATAAATTTAAATAGTGACTCCAGTCGTTTGACTTGTTGCGCTTCACGTTTTAGGCGTCACCAAAATAGCTCGTTAAGTGCACATACAAACAAACTATAAATCATTTAATGCAATCTAAAGCAAATCGTATGCTGCTTCTAAATCTCTATTCAAATTATAATTGTCTTCTTTCAAATTGTATATTTTTATGCTTTTCAAATATATTTTCACGCAATTTATCTATGTCAACAGTCAAATTAAAATGAAACTAAATATCTATAAAGATATTTCGACGAAACAAACTAACAAACTGTCAAATAGTTTAAACAAGCCCCGAGATACAGTAGCTTCAGCTCACCCACAGCGATGACTTTATTTTGGAGTGTTTCGTTTTGTTTAAAGTGTGGCAATTAATTTGTTAAAATTAGCATAAATGAATGTTTAACTTTATTTTGTTTGAACACTAAAAGTAAAAAACAAAGAAAAGTCGATTTTGCTGATTTTGCTTGATTTTGCTTGTGATTTTCTCAAAAATACTAAAGACTTAAGCGACGAACTTGCTTGAACTATTTGGGGATTTTGTTAAAGTGTGGTGAGTTAATTTTAAAATAATTAAAAAAAAAAAGGTATTGCTCTGGTATATTCTTAGACGGCAAATGGGCATTCTTGAATGAGCTTCTAGTTAAGATAAAGTTCTAATGTGAAAGTTGTGAGTAATAGAACTTTCCAGGGTACATAGATAGTTAAGTGCTTTTCACTACATCTTTATAATTAATAATCAAAGTAATGCAGATGATCTAGAAAAAAATGTTGTGAATGAACTCCAAGGTAAACGTCAGCAGCATTCACGAAGACCTTTGAAACACAATGGTCTAATCTTTTAAACAACAGCCTAGCTGTCAGAAGATGCATCGATGTCAACCTATGTAGCTCTTATTTAGCGATTAAGTTTAACCTCTCTCTTTCTTCTTTTTGCCACATTCTCCAACGCATCTATTTAACATTTTTAACCCATTTTTTTGATATAGAGCAAACGACGTATAAACAAACTTTTAGACATAATTCTTTTTTTTTTTTTTTTTTGAATTATGTGAGAATTTATTTTGACAAAATTGGTTTATTTTTTTCAAGGTCAACGTATAAATCTTTCAATAAATCTTTCAAGGTCAAGAAAAATCTATGTGTTCTAACAGAAATTTGCATACAAATCAAAAAGTATCTAAAATGTTTTAAATTTATTTGAGAAATTTTTAATTATGAAAAACCATTTTGATTTTTTAAGAATAGCTCAAATTTTTGCATAAGGCTTGCCCCCTAAAACCGACACGCTTTAAAATAACTTTAATTGTAGATACATGTAACTTCATGGAGGTGTGAGATACTTCTATATAATTAAAAAAAAATCAAATAAAACAACATTGAACGCTTTGGAAAATTAAACACGCTGAAATAGATAATTAAGTTGCCAACGTTATGAATGCGAAATATATATTATATGTGTACTTATAATATAAGTAATAATGCCAACTGTTTGTAAATATCATAACAAAAAGAGTGCAAACTACACCCAAAAAAAAAAAGAAACAAGAAACTAAAGCAAACTAATAATTAAAATTTTAAAAATACTTTAAATTATAGCTTAGATGCTCTAAATGTGTGTGTAGGGTGTATCTTTTCGACAGTTATGTATCTTTAAGATACATTACAACATTAGTTAGCAGCAGCAGCAGCGAAACAGCGGCTATTGTGGTCAACGTTGCACAGTGACCAGCGGGCATTCGGTTGCACAAAAGAAGACAACATTCGCCACACTTAACAAATTTAGTGCAGCAACGCATTTAGGCGTTAAATGATGCCAAACAAATTGTAGGTCTGCGTAATTTAGACAAATTAACCTAATTGACTTAAATACGTACATAAGTATCTTTTTGTGTGTACGCAACATGACGAAAAAAAAAAACAATTTAACAAGTCATCATGACGATGCGCATAACTTATATAAGTTAGATACATATGTATGTGAGATCTTTTGACTCAAATGTGGTTGACATGCAGCCTAGTCAAACTGTCAGCTGAAGTGTTCATAGTGACACTTCCCTGTGAAAAGCGGCTTCCTAAAAGAGCGAGCGACACAGACTAAAAAATAAAGATACAACTTAGCACATGTAAAGAAAAAGCAAAAAAAATGAAAACAAGTTAAAATTGTATCTTTGAATTTTTTTTTTTTTTTTTTTTTCGTTTTAGTTTTATAGCTTTGCAAGTACAAATTGCAAATGAAGTGCGGCTGCAAGCAACAAAAACAAAAACGCAGCTACGGAAATGCCGAAAAAAAACAAAACAAAAAAAAAAATAGTTCTTGCAAAAAACCACCAAAAAAATTCTGACCTCAAAATCTATTAGCACGTCGAACTCTGGCGGCGATTTTTTTTTTTTTTGGTGTCTTCACTACTTCACAACTACTTCAGTTCTTGGTTACCTTTTTTTTTTTTTTTTGCGGCACGTTGCTGCTCGCATAGCTGTGTGCATTACTTGCAATCATCATCATTGCTTCATGGTCGCGCCCCTTTGGCGCAGCAAGAGCAACAATTTTTTGGGCAATTTTTCGTCGATGTTGTTGTTGCTATTGTTGCTGTTGTTTCGCATAGACGCATACTTCTAGATACTTTTAGTAGATACTTCTTTATTTGCTGCGTTTTTTTTTTCTGTAGCTTTGCTGCGGCAGCAGAATTAATGTCAGAAAACTGTGAAGTTGTCTGTATTTTTTTTTTTAGAAGATACAAGATACTTTTATATCTTACATGTATCTTTAAGGCGTATACTGCAACTACAACGCTGCAAGTGCTTATTGTCTACAGTTTGTCTACTGTTATTTGGCTCGTGAGTACTTGCGTCAGCTGTCTACACAACATAGTTCAAAGTGTTGTACTATGTTTAGGTATCTAGTTATACGAAGTCGTTGTTTTGTTCTTACGTACGTTTTTTTTTTTTTTTTTTTTTTTTGAATTCTGCAATAACACTTTTGGCCTTTAAAAAATACTTCGTTACTGTATAATTTGAAGCAAAAATAAAAACTTTAAAACTATGGGTGTACGCTTTGTCCGTCTGTCTGATCTAGGCTGACTGAGTGAAAGTGAGGCGTTAATATTCCCACAAAAGCAAAAAAAATCGTGGAACCTTTTCCGTACCCATTCAAATGCTTCTTTCTAGGCACTGTTTTCTTTTTCTCCTTCTGCTGTTTTTTATGCTAAAAAATGTAACAAGAGCTTTAAATCTTAACTGCGCTTAACAATTGTAAAACATGTCGTATACGTATTGCCATTTTTGATTTATTTTATTGTCATGCATATCAAGTATTTTTTTTTTTATTTGTTACGCTATAACTTTCAGTTTATTTGTTTTACTGTCTAATTTGAACTTTTAACTTGCCACTTATTGTGACATTTGTAACAAGAAATCAAAAAAAAACAAATAAATAAATAAAATAATTTTTATTTATTTACTTAAGTAACAATTGCATATGGCAAGCAGATGAAAAAGAAGTTTCACCTTTGTAAAATCAACGGGCATGTGAAATGTTTACTATTTAATAGTTTTTGATTTCTTTTCTATTTTTTTGAGATAGTGATTTATTTATTTTATTTTTTTTTTTTTAATGTTTTGGGTTGGCTGCATTATGAAACTGCAAGGCAGCCGGCAGACAAGGCTTAACGACTTAAAAAGCTGCAAAAAAAGTCCATTTGAAGATGCGCTTTATGGGCAAACAAACTCGATTTTTTAAAACAAAACGACAAAAAAAAAAAAAAAATTACCTGCACAATGGAAAAAGTTGTCCAACCAGAGAAAGCAAGTAATAGATACAAAAGTATCTGCTATTTATTTATTTATGACTATTAGTGTGTACAAGTTAGATGTGGCTGGCATAACATTCAATTGAATTGTTTGCGTAATTTTAACGCTTAAAATCTTCTCAAAATTAAGTCTTAAAAATATAAAATAAATGTCAAAAATAATCATAAGACAAGCAACTATATTTGGCAATTTAAGAAACCTTGACAATGGCTTAAACTAATTGCTAATTGAAAATCGTGCACACTGTGAAGCTTCATAAAAAAAAAAAAATAAATAAATAAAACTAAATAGCCGCAACAAAATTTGTTTCGGTTTTCATTAACCATGCAAATTACAAATTGCAATTGTTGCGATGTTTATTAAAATAAAGAAAAAAAAATAAATAAAAATATTCAAATTTAATTTAAAATATTGCAAATGTCATGCAGCTGTATCTTGAATTAAAAAATTATGCGGGTTGTCTATCATATAAAACTATTTTTAAACAAGTGTTTTTTTTTTTTTTTTTATAGAAATTAATTTTAACATTAAAAATAAATTCTGTAATGCTTATAATAAATAATTTTGGTTATTATATGTATGCATGTGTGTAATATTTATAAAATAAAATACAATTTTAAGCAAAGTTTCAATAGTCTTCAAGGAATAGCTCTGAATTTCCTTTTTTTTGATGTCATTTTTGTACTTTTATTTTGGTGCAACCAAAATATGTTTGGGGCTAGTAAGAAAACATACTAAAAAATACCAGTTTTTTTTTGTGATTGCAGCGAGACCACAATATGTTAAGGCTACTATAAATAAGATCATATTAAAATGCAAAGCATTTTTTTATTATAAAATTGGAAAATGGACTTTATGAACGAATCGAATGTGCCTTATGCATTGTTTTAGTGGTCTATAATTATATTTGCATTGTTGCCTTTCAAATGCAACCGTTTCGGGACTCATCGGTTGTATAGTTTCAACGTCCATAGCGGACATAGAACTATTTTTAATGTTATGTAGTTTCAATTTGCAAGCCAATACTACACATTAGAATTTAAAATTAAATCTAATAAAGTGGAGTAATTCCTGCATTTCTGTTGTACAAAAAAACCCCAGGTTGCTTTCATTTAACTACAAAAAAAAATTATTCAATCCGACAGCTTAATACTGTTTTACGAAATTGTAGACCAAAGTTAGAATTTTTTCTAGAATAAATTTCGTTGCGTAAAATTCCAGCGTATAGCTGGCTTACAGGCTGCCTCAACTTCAAAATCAATTACGCTTCTTGTGAAATAATTTTATATGAATATAGTTGCGAATATCTTTTCTTTATAGCCAATTTGAATGTCAGTTTGCATAAAATTATAATTCATTTTATAGACACACACTCACACATACACGTATCCACATGTTTAAGGTGTGAGAATGCGCATTTTCACTAACATTAAATAATTATTGTAGACTTTTGAAGACAATAAAATAAATTTAAATAGAGAAAAGACTTAATTTCAAGGCTAACCACTTTAAATTTAAATACAAAAGTTGCAAATCAAAAAAAAAAAAAATCTAAGTTCTTCGTATGCGTTTGGCACATCTTCAATATATTTTTTTTTTTAGTTTTAATTCTAATAAATGAATTTAAATTGATGCTATTGTTATTTAAATGTACGCAAAAATCGAAGAAAATAAAAGACATATTGACATGCAGCAAATCATTAAATGGCAAATTATTTTGCAGAGAAAAAAAAGTATAAAAACTATAAAAAAAAAATAAAATTGTATGTCACTGGGTAACTAGTTGGATGTATTTCAAAAACACACACACACACACACACATACAATTTAACGCCAATAAACGAAAACAATTAAATGAAATTATGCAAAGACAACAACAACAACAACAACTAAAAAAGATTGCTTTGAACAGCTGCGTTGAAGTTGCTGACGGAAGCTGAAATCTAAGCAAAAAAAAAAAAAAATAGATAAAATAAAATTGCTCTGGAAGATTGGCTCTAACTAACTGACTGACCAACTGGCTGATTTTAAGCGCCACAAAACAACCACAGCTGTCACTTAAGCTACTAAAATTTAGTATACTACGAAAAATTCCTTATTACTTCCAATAAAAAAAAAAAAGAAAAATTGCCAAAAATGAAGCATAGCAAACTTTAAGGCGGTACTTAGTTTTCTATCTATTCCCAAACTAGCTTATGTATCTGCATATATGCATATGTAGCTATGTATCTATATAAGGCATCTGCCATAAATTTTAGTATTTTCCCAAAAAAAAAAAAAAACTATATATTCGCAACTTCATGATTTCTTTACATTTCTTTGTTTTTTATGTCGCTTTTCTACAATTGTGGGCGTAAAAATTGTGTAATTATTGTTTGCGCATTATTTTTCGACAGCAACCTTTACAACCTCAGCTTGATTTTTTGTGTGTGTGAACAAAAAATAAAATCTTTTATTAGTTTTTTTTTTTTTTAGTTTATTGTTTGTATTTTAATTTGAAGAAATATCTTACACAATTTTTTTTGTAATTTATTTTTACAATACACATTTTTTTTTCCTTGTTAGTCAAAATTTTATTAATCAAATTTTATGTACTTTCTTATCTCTCTTTTCAGATTTTCGAATATTTAAAATGCCAACGCGACACTTTCAGCTATTTTGCAGTGGTAAATTGAAATTTTTTAATAAGATTAAACTTTTCTTTTTATACGTACCTACAATAAGTGACTCTCTGGTGACTCTCTTTTCCCAGGCTTTTTTGGTTATGGTTATCTAAGAAGATTTAAATAGTCTCACTGATTGTTTCTTTATTTTCAAAATTTTGGATTTTAGCAAATGTTATAAGATTGAATCATTCTTAAAACCCATGTAAAACATTTTATCACTTTACAGATACTTTAAAACTTCCAACGAATACCAAACCTTGAAAGCACACTAACTGTTCACTCATAAAAATATTACTTACAGACATCAATAGGAAATAAATTTTTAGAATTTTAAAAATTATTGCCTTCAGGGACACAGAAACACAGCCCAACTAGTTTTAAATTGTAATTAGTTTACTTTTTAACAATTTATATTTAAAAAAATTAAAACAATCAAATAAAAGTAGTAGCAATAGAAGAAGATGTTTCTTAGTTAAAAATAATAATCTAAAACCCAAAACACGCCAAATTGCCACAAAAATCACCGAAGAAGACAAGGTCTCTCATTCAATGACCAATAATTGACTATAATTATAAATTGATTGTGTATCATCAGCGAAATGAATGAAATCCAAAGAATTTAAATGCAAGAATTAATGCCTAAAACAATTTGTTTATTTAGATAATTCTGGGTAATTTAAATAAAAATAAACAAAAGAAATAAAACACACCCCAAAACGAAAAAAAAAAAAAAATTGCAAAAAGTTGGTTTGATGCGCATACGCCATGTTGGCACAAGAAAACGGAACTGCGAATCAATTTCCAAATTAATTTCGCGTGATTAAGCGCGCTACATGGTGGGGCGTTTGCGATTGCCAACTTAATAAGCAACAACGGGGGGCATAATTACTTTCAACAATTCAATTTTTTTTTCTTTTTTTCCGACTATTTGTCGTAGTTAAATCAAAATAGCTGTGCAAATGTTGACGCTTCTTCTGTCAATAATTTAGGTCTCGGTCGTGTCAAAACTAATGAGTATTTAAATATATTTATTTTTTTCTCTTTGTTTGTCTATTTTTATTATTATTTTCTTAAGTATGTTGTGTGGGTGACTCAAAATAAAAAAAAAAAAATACTTAAATAAATATAAAAATAAAAAAATTTTCACAAATGCATTGCGAAAAACAAAGCACATTTAGCTATGCCCTTTTCAATACTAAAATTGTCAGTTTAATTCATCAAAATGTGTCTGCGTGATTTAGTCTAAAAAAATTTGTTTATACAAAAACTTTGTCACTCAACACAATTTGTTGACTCAAGCTTAGGTTTGGCTGTCTCGATGACAAAAACAAAAACAAAAACACATTAAGGCAATGTATTGCGGCTTATCTTTACCCAATCAGCTTTGCAGCGCACGCACGCACGCGCAGCAAGTTATAGACGCACCAGCCAACCAATTAATTCACGCAGCGCGCGTAGATACATTTGATCTGTTGCGGCTTGATTTGGTTTGATTTTTATTTTTTTTTTTTTTGGTTTTTGTGGTAAAAGTTTTGCGTACCAAAAATTATTTGCAACAAGGTCAAGGATGTAATGACGCATTGACCGAGTGCGTAAGTTAAAGAACTTGATTTGTGGTATTTTTTTTGTTTATTTGTATTATTGAATAACTAGGTCCGTCTGCCTGCTAGTTCATTTGTGTAGTACTCTTTGAAGTAGAGTTTGGGTGCAACTAAGCAGCTTGTAAATTCAGCCATCCCTGAACGTCTTTCTATAAAGCTAAATATCCCATCTTGATACCTAATAATTTAATGGCATCTTTTCAAATATGGCGATAAAACTCTAGTATCGCAGTATTTGTACTGCCAGATACCTTTAGACCTCCGAAACCGTTTGAACGATTCTTATGAAATTTCGAAGTTCACCGATTCTAGTAGGTCTGAGAATAGGATGTTAAATATTTTTTATACCCCTAAGTGAAGTGGTGTGCGACTGCAATTTCGTCGACTATTTCCAAGAACAACTCAACCGATTTCAATGAAATTTTTTAGATGTTTTTTTATCAAAACTCATACTATTTTTGCAACTAATTCAACAAGATAAATAAAATTCTAGTTGAAAAGAAAAAAATGGTGCCATTGCTATTCGAAGAACTTAGATACTTTTTCAGATTCGTTTGATGCAAAACTTTTACTAATATATTGTTTAAACCATTTTCTTACAGCATTGCTTCTACTTTTACTAATCAGCTATACAAGTGCTGAAACAAAGGTTTGTATTGACAAAAAAATTTAAAAATAAAAATTACAAATATTTTATAATAAAAAAAAAAACTATTCAACAGTATCGCACACCGGCACGCATTTTGGCTAAACAAACTGGAGCAACACAATTCGAAGAGGAACGCTATGAAACGCATACAAATTGCAATGAACACAAACATCATCTAAAGAAACGTGCTTCGGATGAAGATGTTGACTATGAAGTCTATCAGGGTGTGGTAGGGCGACCAGGCATTGATTTTCCCATATATCCACGCATACCGAAGACATCATTCAGTTGTCGTTCATATGGCAATGGTTATTTTGCGGATATGGAAACGGATTGTCAGGTAAAATATTTAAAAAAAAGAGAATTTTCGAATTAATTGAAAAAAAATCTTAAAACAGGTCTTTCACATTTGCGAAGAAGGACGCAAAATCTCATTTCTCTGTCCGAATGGCACCATCTTTCAACAAAGCGAACTTACATGCGATTGGTGGTTTAAGGTGAACTGTTTGGGTTCCTCTGGCTATTATGCCGAAAGCGCTGAAATACTCAACAAGCAACGTGTGCATCGTGTGCGTCCTTCGGTACCAGTACAAGGTTTCAATATTGTCGGCGGTGGTCTTAATTATAAACCAAAAGTAGCAGTTGCTGGACAAGCGCGCACCAAATCGGGAGGTGGCTCGGCTAAAACTGATAGACGCATTGATTCGAATGAAGAAATACCCTCTTTGGAGAGCGTTGACTTTGATGATGTTTCCGGTGAAAAACAGCGCAAAGTTATTGCAAATATTGATAATAATAGCAATGATAATGAATCACAAATAACAGCGGAAAGTGCTTCATTTGTGGCAAATAATAAGCGACGTAATAATTATGAAGATAATACGGCACCAAAAGCTTTAAGCCAAGAAAAACCAACGCGACGCAGTAATACAAAACATCAGCAACAGCAACAACAACAACAACAACACCACGGTGTATCAACCGAACGTGCACGTAATGGAAATAGAGGTCAGCAACGTTATCGTGATAATAGCAAAGACATTTCAGCATCATCATCGTATGAAACTAGCGTAGAAAACAAAAAATCCGCTGAAAAACCCGAATTCTATGAAGCACACTCATCGCAAAATGTTGAAAAACTGCCGCAAAATACTACGCCACATTTTGCTTCCGGCACATATACAACAGCGCGTCGTTTTGCTGAATCAACACGTGCTACGCCGTACTATACGCCAACAGTGCCATCGTTGAGTAAAACAAAATCGACTGAAGGAAAAACGCATTATATAAAAGGGCAACAATCCGGGTGGCGCTATACAAGCAGCGACAACACCAAATCCAAATCGTTTTAATGCTGCTGCTGGTGGTGGTGTATCTGGTGGTATTTTTCATGAATCCCTCAGCAGCACCAAGACCTACCGCAAGCGGTTTAGATGCAGCGGCTACTTTTAAGCCGATTATAATTGGTATGCGACATCATTATGAGATTGGCGTAAATTCCGGCGAATTGCCACGTTTTAGTTTAAGCGCAAATACGCCAATACATGTTGAGCAAAATACGAAATTACTTAAATCGAAGCCGCGAGATTATTTTACCCACTACAACCACAACACCCGCAAGTGCCAGCAGCAATGGTCCAACATATTTGCCCAAATCTGCAGCCTCACCGAAATCTAATAACGCCGCTGCCGCTGCTGCTGGTGCTGATGGTTTACTGTTTGCGCCGAATCCAGTTAAAGATGAATCCATAACACGCAATCTGAATGATATGCTAAAAACAATGAATCTATTAAAACATAATTTCGATGATGTTGAAATCGGTTTACCCAATGCGCCGGCTGCAACACGTGAGGGTTTGGAAATACCACCTTCTTCGGGACCAGATGCTTTAGTTTCGCTAGCGAAATATTTTGCACAAGAACACAATGATAGTAAGTCAAGTCATAATGCTTTAGACAGCGCAACAGCTAAGGTGCGTCTACCGGTCAAGACGCCAATAAAGCCGTCAGATGCTACTGCTACGATAACGACACCAAGTACACCGCTTAGTATTAGCCAAAATGCCGATGATATTAAAACGAGTCTATTGAGTCAGAAAACCGTAAATAAATATACCGATTTATTTGGTTTAAAGGTAGCCAAAACTAAAGCTTTCAATGCTTCCGAAGGTTTACTTAAAAACGTAAATGAAACTAATACAAATGCAGATGCAGCAGATACATTTGCCGAATTTCCACAAATTGGCAGCACGGGCGCAACAATACGTGAACTGGCCGAAAAGCCAGAAACACGTAAAATAGCACAAGTCTTTTCGAATGCAATTAACTCATATTTAAAAGATCCTGAAGTGCTGCGCGCGGAATTAGTAAATGCGCGTCCAACCGAGCCACCAAATTTTAAACCAATAACAACAACGGATCGTACACTCTTTAGTGATGGTACTGCGCGTACTTATCTGCCGACAAAATCCACACCGGAACATACAACTCCAATACCAAACATAGCCGCAGAAATAAATCATAAATTTGTATATACAACAACAGCAGCAGATTACGGCACAACAACAACAGAATCATATGCAGAACTGACAACCTATCGCAATTCCAAGGAACAACCAAGTTTAGAGCTATCCGCAGAACTTGCGCCACCTTCTATCGATTCCGTAGAAGATGATGAGTTATTGCATCGACTACAAACGCAATCGTTTGTTAAATCCGGCAATGAGCTGACTTCGAATAAAAATACAACGTAAACGTCCAGAGAAATTAATTGATGCACAACATAAACCAACCGAACACCCTTGGACACTTAAATCACAAACCGATTTTCTCGATCCGCTCACAATTAATGATGGACTCATGAATAAGGGTGAACAGCGTAGCACTACGGCCTCACCATTTACATATTTACCGAAGGAGAGCACTACTAGCAGAAATAATGGACGCATACATATACTAGCCTCGGATGCACAACGTGCAAGACTTAGCGAAAATACTGCAGCGGCTGCTGCTGGTGCTGGTTATGAATGGGATGATATCTTCAATAGCTATGATATACCACGTGATGCATTGCCATCGAGCAGCGGTTTACAGCGTATTGCAAATAAACTTTTCGGCGGTTTAAATGAACAAGAAGCTCTGCATTTGAAAAGTGTTATGGCGCATGCGGAACATAATCGTCAGGTTTTGAGTTTACTTTTGTTGTTGATACAAACTTGTGATGATCAAAATGGCAAAGCATTGGAACGTTCACGTAAACATTTGCTAAATGCATTAATTGATATTGATAGTAAATTGAAAGCATCAAAATTAACGCAACAAAAGGAGAATACAGCAGCGAAAATAGCGGCAACAACGACGACAACCACAACAACAGCGCGTACACCGGTGACAACATTTAGACGTGGTAATGAAGATTTTTATACGAGTACAACACCATTGCCAGCGACGACGACAACAGCAGCAAAAACCACAACAGAATTACCGCAACAGAGCACTACAACATTGACGCCGCTGGGTGGTGCTGGAAGTTATGAGGAGACAACAAAATTCGAAATACGCGTTGAAGATCCCGATGAGGATTATGGTAGCAGCACAACAATTGCACCAAATCATGCAGCAGCGCATCCAACAACAAATTCCGATCGTCGCGCATTGGAATTACTTAAGTCATTATATTCGCTGGCATCGAAGTTTAGTAGCAGGCGATGAAGTGTCAACAAAAAAACAAGAACAAACGAAAAACGCTTGACACATTTCCTAACATGAGAGAGAGAGAGCGATTGGAGAAAAAAAGCTTATAAAGAGAAAAAATAAAAGAAAAATGTAAAACAAGTGTTGCCAATTGTAAAACAAAAAACAACATACAAAAAAACAGTGCTACCGCCGAAAACGGAAGCAACGTTTTCAAGTGTTGCCAATTTTTTTAAACGGAAATGCATAAAGGAAACGGAAGAGTATAAAAACAAATCAAAATAAAAATTTATTTTAGTCAAAATGGCGGCGTATAGGAATTTAATGCCTTATGGTCAACACAAACACACACCTACACTGACACATACACTGACACATACACTTTAAGACACACACACACATACAAAAAATCGAACTTCGCATTAAACGCTAAAAATGTAAACAAAGTTTAGTTTATTTTTTTTTCTAAAAGAAAAAAACTGTCTATCAACTATTCAAATATTTCACTTAATTTTTTTATTTAATTTTTTTT
The DNA here is from genome assembly GCA_018903435.1 of Leucophenga varia. Lineage (NCBI taxonomy): Eukaryota > Metazoa > Arthropoda > Insecta > Diptera > Drosophilidae > Leucophenga > Leucophenga varia. Next base: position 6,600,509 of record JAEIFJ010001870.1, read on the forward strand.
AATTTTTTTTTATATTTAATTTTTTATATAAATTTTGTTTTAATTTTTTTATTTATATGTTTTTTTTTTTTTAATATTTTTTATTGTATTTGTTAATACTTTTTAGCCAATATAAAATACTTGCTAAGCAATTTACTGGATTTTGTATTCATTCTATTTAATTTACTTGTATATACACTTAAAAAAACAAAAAAAAAAAAAAAAAACTTATCGAAACTTATAATACTCGTATTTTTTGTTAGTAATACTAGTTACTTTCCGACATATTAATTGAACGTGCAACATTTAAGTACCATAAGCAAAACAAAAAAATATAATAATATAATAAATAAAAAAAATGTTTGTATTAGTTGTGTAAAATGCCTTTACTTAGTTTTTAGTTTATTAATTTTTTTTTAAAAAAGAAAAAAAAAAGTATTTTCAAAACGTTTTCTTTCTAGATTCTTTTTTTCCATGAAGTATCTTGCAAATCTTTTATGTAAATATTTATTCAGTAATAAAGTATAATTATAAATAAAATTTTTTTATGTGTTTTGTTTAATTAGTTGAAAATAAGCGTGTGCTAGTGTTGCCAAAAAGAGTGATTTTTGAGTTGCAGTGTGATTAGCGACTGCGACTAGAAAATCGCAGTGACTAAAAACAAACAGCGATTACTGAACAAATTCAATGTTCAATGTGACTGGCAAATGTAATAACGAATTTGTACGGCTACGGTGTTCATGCGAATATGAGCGATTCGCAAAAAATTTTAAAATCACAAATCACTGACAAATGAACAGTTTTACTGTTCGCGAAGAGCGATACACAAAATCGCCTATAACTGAATATGTTCACTACTTTCAGTCGCAGTGTAACATTACGATTTTCACTGAGACAAAATAACCGAAAGTGATTTTTTTGCCAACACTAGCGTGTGAATTTTTCGCTTTTTGTGACAGCCATTACTGATAATGGAATAAATTCATTTTGGTTCTAGCAGGCCATACGTTACCTCAAAAAAAGGTTTTTTCGTCTTGGAAAAAAAAATTTTTTAACAGAAATTTGGGATTTGTGGATTTGACTTCATTTTTATTTCTTTGAAAATATATGAAGTACATTTACGTCGATAAGCAACGTACCGTCCAGAAAAGACTGAACAACGGCTCAGAAACTTATCTTCTATCACCCAAACTGCTCATGCAAGTTTTGTGACCTAAATTAAAAATGTTTGGGAAAAACGTTCGAACGATAGTTTATATAGTAAAATAGCAACGAAACCATATAATTCTCATAAATTCTCTGGCCGCAACAGGTATTAGGATTGTCTTAAAATTTTTTTGATATGTATTTTGGAATCGCTTGCCCTATATTCTATAGTGGCCCAATATTGGCAGAACTAGCCACCAGCTTAAATTAAAAGTTCCTAGTACGAATTATCTATATTTTTGTGTAAGATTTTGATCTGGATTTCGATGAACAGAACTCATATCAAAGCCATACAAAACCAATCATATAAAAACTGATTGGCTTAGAATATTTAAAATAAGAACTTAACACATGACAAAAAGCTAAATTACTTAACTGGCTCTGCACGTAGGCAGCGTGCTACTATCGAACGAAATTCACGAATCCCATGATGCTATAATAAAAATGATCCGATGAGTTTTTCAAGGAGAACTGAGTTGAAATTAAATAAATTATGTTTAAAATCAAAATATATAAATATATCGAAAAAAATAGGAACGGAAAAACTAAGAATAACTTATTCAATTCGAAAATACTTGAATCTTATTTTTGCTGCAGCGATTTTGTACTTTAAAATGCTTTATTACATAATACTGAACAATCGGAAAAAAAACATATTTAATGTTAAACACAAATCAAATTTAAGTTTAAGCATAGAGAAACTATTTCAATAAACATTTTCAAACACATAAAATTTTATGACAAAAACTTCGAAAGCCTCGATCTGAGAACAATGGAAGATGCTGCATTAAATATCTGCACAAAAATATCAAACGAAAATATAATTCAAGGCCATCGTGCACATGGGACATTTTACAAATAACCTAAATTCTATGATAGACGACCATGTAAAATGGTGAAGATCACATTTACTTAAATTAAAATATTCAATTGCATTGCACTTGATAGTCTACAACAAAACAATTATATAAAGTATACGCCATGTGCGATCTATAAAATTGATATGCAAGAATCAAACAAACAAACAAATCCTCCACCATAAAAAAAACAAAGAACAATAGCTAATCCAGTGTCATAAATCTAAATGGCTTATGCAAAAATCTAACAAGCAAACTATTTGCTTGTTAGAACAAATAATCAAATCCCTAGTGGCTGCTACCGTTGCCGCCGCCGCCGGCGAACTGCCTAAACATCAGTCAAACATACGTCAAGCGCATGGCGCAGTTACAGATACATCGCATATCGTAAATTTACTAAAGATGCAACGACAGAGACGACATAAGACAATAAGATATTTCGTTTACAAATAAATGTAAAACAAACAATGCCAACAATTGTTGAGTCTCTTATAAATTTGTAGCAATTTGTTGCGCTGTGTGACAGTAGGCGTTTACTTTTCGAACGCGATGTATAGCATTTTTTAAGAGAGCGAACGCAAAAAGAAGAAGGATATTTGAAAAGGATATTTTGAATAATTTTTCTAAACATGAAACAAACTCGCATAGAACTATTATTTGGTAAGTAAGTAACAAGCAACAAGGTCAGACTTCAGACTTCAATGTAGTTCAAGTGTCGTAGCTTGTCTTGGCTTGATTTGATTTGATAGACGCGTCGTCTTCGTCTTCGTCGTTCAGCCAGCCAGCCAGTCAGTCAATCAGTCAGTCAGTCGGTCAGTTATATAGCTACTTAGCTACTATTTTGCTGTGTGTGATTATTGGCACTTCCTATTTGGTTTGAAACTGTGAGAAGGCAGTTTGTTTTTGTGCAACAACTTTTGACTTGCAATTGTTTATGTGGCATGCGTGAATGCGGACTGAATGCATTTGGCTGGCTTAAGCCTGAAGACTAAACGCTTGCCACATACTGAATTGATGACGGGCGTTGTTGTGAATAAATAAAAAAAAAATGTAGTAAAAAATAAAAAAAAGAATATGAGTGCATCATAGCAAGATCTTTATCGGTAAACAGACTTATGTATGTTGTAGCGCAATAGTAAGCATAGTCTTAAGCATTGTACTTGGCCTTAAAAAGTTCCTAAGTAGTTGCTGCTGCTGCTGTTGCTGCTCTGAAGTACTTCAACAAACTTGCCACATTCATTGTTTTGCTGTACTTCTGCTTGTATGCATGGCAGCGGCGGCTAATTGAAGCCAAAAAGAATATATTTAAATAAGATTTTATTGTTCGATTAGTGAAAGTGAAAGCGAAGGTGTAGGTGTGTGTGTGTGTTGTGCATAACTAATGATTTTTCAATATTTTATAGCATTGTTGCTTGTGGTGTTGCTGCAACGGACAACGGTGCGTATTAACAATTTTTTTGGTAAAAGCATAAAATGAATGCCAAATATCTTTACAGGCACAAAGTGGCTATAATTATGTACGTCCAGAATTAGCTACTGGCGTTGGTGGTGGTGGTGGTGGCGGTGGTTTAGCAGCAGCAACAGCAACTGGTAGTCCTGGCGGTGTACGTGGAGGTACACTACTACCAGTTAGTGGCTTTGGTGCAACAGGCGGTGGTGGCGGCGCAGCTGGTGGTTTTGTAGCACAACCGAATGCATTTACAGGCAATCAACAAGCAACCACAGCATTTGGTGCACCAGTTGGTCCAGCAGCAGCAGCAACAGCACAAGGAATAGGCGTTGCTACACGTCAACGTACTGCAGCACAAAATCTAGCACAACGTGGTGGCGGTGGCGTTGGAATTGCGGCATTTCCACAATATACACCGGGCGCAACTAGACTTACTGGCGGCGGTGTTACTGGTACGGGTACCGGTACTGGTGCTGGTCTTGATAATGATTATTCGGATGGTGATTTTTCTGCTATACCCGGTGTACCTGGTGTTGATTATCCCGTTTATGCGCAAGTGCCACGTACAAATTTTGATTGTGCGCAACAACCATTACCGGGTTACTATGCCGATATTGAAGCACAATGTCAAGTTTTTCATATTTGTGCGCTGAATCGCACTTATTCCTTTTTATGTCCAAATGGCACCGTATTCTCGCAGGAAACACTCGTTTGCGTCTGGTGGAATCAATATGATTGTGTTTCAGCGCCAAGTCTTTATGCGAATAATGCGTATATTTATGATTATGAGCAACGTGGCGGCGATAGAGGCGTCGCAGCAGCTACAACAGGTACTAATGCTTATGGTGCTGGTGCAGGACGTCTTGGTTCTCAATTAGCTACAAATACAGTACGCACACCAACAAATACGGGCGGAGCTGGTGCAGCGGGTATTTATGGTAGCGCCGCTGCCACTGCTGGTTTACGTGGTACATTATCGAATACAGGATTTATTGGTTCAAATGCACCGCCGCGTCCATATGCCACGCCTACACCAACAGCACAATATGGTGCTGCTGTATTGCGTTCTGGCGCTGGAAATCCCACTGCAGCTGGTAATGTTGGTTCATTGTCAAATGCTGCAGTTAATGCACAATCATTGGCGGCGTCCACCAATCGAGAGTATCTACCACCGGCAACCGCTGCTCAAGCAGGACGTCGTCAGTAGAGTTCTTTGCTAATTGAAGCTAGTTTAATTTTGCACTACTATGGCTCTCCATACGGATAGATAACAACTACAGCTACTTGGATACCTCGTCGTTTTGATTTTGGATTAATGCTTCGATTTTATGCTCCACACACCACACCACAACACAACACACCACACAAACACATCATTAGGTTAGTTCAAAAAGACACACCCCGGGAAGGCCTTCCAGGAAATATATTCATGTACCACCATATATATAATTGCATTTTTTCATAAAAATTACTATTATAAATAATCTCAATAAAGTTTTCTTACTGCAAATGCTGTAAATTTTTCTGAAGACTAGGTTATCAGCGGCTTACAGAAACAGAATTTACCGATTCAGAATTTATGGTTGTCGCCATCGAAGAAGTGTTATTGAGGCAGAACTATCTAACCTTTAGCGTATAGTAATTTAGAAATACTTACCCAGAAGATTCTCTCCGACACGTTAAACGGTTATAATTAAAAATTTGATTCGTAGCAGTAGAACACAGCAATAATATTTTTATAATAAACTCTCCGGGAGAAAATTTTGATGTGGTATCAGTTTTTATTTTTATTTAATTCTTGTAGAAAATTTAATTGAATTTTACTAGCAGCAAGCTTTGGTGTAGACTTTTCAGCAAGTATGTTGCTATAGTAGGATTTGAAATCGTTATTTAAATAACTATGTCTACCTTTACGCAATTTAGGTTCTCCTTGTTTTGGCAATGGAATTGTTGGATTGAAAACCATCTTCGTGCTGTCATATTGTTCAAAAAGATCATGTGCAGTTCTGTAAACAAACAAAAAAATAATAATAATATCAAAATATAATCAAAAAAATTTTACTTACAATTTGCCAATTTCCGTAGGCAGCGCACCATCGCCTGTTGCCGGAACACCATGCGCTATATGCATAGCCATGCGACGTACTACAGGATGATAGTGACGCGCCAGTGTTGTTAGTTCATATAGCGCTGTACTTGCTGCATTACAATATTCTGGATCATCTAATTCCGGTTCATAGCGCCCCGAACCAATTGTAGTATCCGTATCGAGAAGTGCATCCAGCACAGAAGTCAATTGAAAACTAGTTTTCACAGTGCCCAATGTTGCTAAAGTGCCATGATGCAATAAATGCAAACTACCCGTAAGTAAACGTTTTATAAAAGCCATTAAACGTTGTTGGCTCATATTACGGCGTCGCTTCACCAACACTTCATCAAGTGTGCGTAAAATTATACTAAAATCTTCATGATTTTTGCCCGCATTTACCACATGCATATTACGATAGAAATGTTGATAGAAACGTATCGGATCGATATTTAGTACTTCACCCTGTCCGGAGAGTATAACGAAAATTGTTTGTATACAATGCAATTGTTCACGATAGCCAAGATCCTGTTCCTCGAGAATGCGATTGAGTACATCAATTAAATCGGCAAAGAAATCCAAATTGATGACATGTGCGAATCTGTGACGTGTTAAATTAAATATTTGTTTAACTAGTTTATCATTTAAAAAGGTTAAAACATTTTTTTGAACTTACTCTGCCAAACCTTCAAGTATAGCACTCAATATTTTTGAATTTGGATCATTTTTGAGCACACGGAAGTAGATGGTGAAGACCATTTTAATAATTTCTGTAAGTTTATGATGTTTCGTTTGTTTATTTTCCTCGGCGCGTGTCTCATCAAGTTCTTTATTTAGTTCAGTTAATTTCTTGCGACGCTTGCGTTCCTTCTTCGAGAGACTTAGCAAACGTTGACGATGTGATTCCAACTTCTTTTGTTTCAGTTCATTCTCTTTTTCTGCATCCAGATTAACATTTTTTATCTTGAGCGCCATCAAACATGTTATACACTCCACGTTTACAAAGTTTTGCTTTGATTTAATTAAATGATTAATGCGTCGCACTACAAATAGCGTCATATCCAAACGTTTATCCTGCGCAAAGAGTGTACGAAAGCATTTATTTACATTCTCGCGCATTTGACCATAATTACAATTGAGCATATAGACTAAAAGTTGTGCTATATTCTGCACGTAATTGAAGTAAGGATGCGCTACCAATAGTTCACACATGCATTGCACTGCAACGCCAGCGAGTTTTATAGCTTGTGGTGTACGTTTACCAGCATTACGTCGATTTACCGTTGCCGTAAGTTGTTCCAATTTTTGTAAGAATTTTTTAAACTGTTGCAACAATGCATTTTCAAAGGTGACACGTTCCAATGTTGCTTTTCGCACTGTTTGCATTTTAGTATCTACCTGGCCGACACGATATTCCGGTAATATATCCTTAAAAATTTCTGTTATAGATATTATGGCCACTTTGCGCACAGTCAACAGATTAGGTGTACCACTAGCATTTGTAGCATCCATTAATTCAAAGAGTGCATTAAAATTACGCATTTTGTCTTCGGGTTTTTCCAGCAGCCCCGAACAAATGATACCAATGCGATATTTTTGACGCTCAATTTCCTGTTGTCGTGCAATAAGTAAATCTGTTGTGGATATTAATTTTTGTTTATTTTCTGGAACTGCCGTAGCAGCATCATAGACAATATCGTCATCACTATCCTCATATTCGCTGCTTTCAGTACCATCATCCTCCTTTGCCGCAGTCTCTTCTTCAGTTACTTTTGGTGCCTTTGGTTTTGGCACATAGTCTACCTCAGTAGTACGTGTTATAATTTCACCATCACGCGATTTAATAGGCAATAGATTTACTTTAATTTTTTGCGCTGCTTGCTCTTTTTTACTATCGCTAGCATATGCACGTTCCAAGCCAATCGCACGATGTTGCTCCTCGGCATCGCCATTCGTAGTTGCGGCTTTACGCTTACGCTTGTTAATACTAAGCAGCGCCAGATCGTCACCATCCAACATATCAGCAACATTGTCTAAAAGTTGTTCACCAGTTTCGTCGTCGTCATCATCATTGCCGGGCATCGGCAAAAATCCAAGCGAGGCGCGTTTGTTTTGTTTCTTACGCTGCGCTAAATTATCACGTTTGTGAGCTTTTTTGTAAGAATATATTCTGACTTTTTTCCTTAGCAGCATGTAGTGCATCTTTTCGTTGTTTAATCTTTTGTTGCTGCTGCTTGGATAGCGGAGTCTTTTTAGATTTGAGATGAGCAGCACGCTTGACGCTGCTGATTTTCACTTTTTTCTGTGAGCGTAAAATTTTATTGATATATTATTTTAATAAAAATAAATACTTATATACATACCGTCCCCATTTTTATGTAATTAAATCTTTATTTAATATATAAATTTAAAAAAATTTAAACTGAAAATAAAAAGACGGCCGCGTTTCACAGCAAATGAAACAAAAACAACAATGCAAGCACGTGCAATACTAAAAACACAGCTGTTGTTGCCGTTTCGCGCTGCATGTCATTTAATAAGAAGAAGAAGCAGCAGCATAATTTATTTACATTTTGGATCTTTTGTTTACTTAAAAAAAACGCTTAAAAATGAGTGACGATGAAGAAGATTACATGTCGGATAAGTTTTTAGCAAGGTAAATAAACTCTTCCGCTTGATTTTGTAAAAACGTCTAACTTTACACTCAGTCTTACAGAAGTAAAACCCAGCTTAGTACAAAATCGAGCCAAGAAACGCCAGCTCCAAGTGGACACGAAAAAAGCAACTGAAATAAAGCGACAACGCGACGAAAGCAGTGGCAATAAACGTAATGATCAGCTACAGGAATCACTTAAACGTCCCATTGACACAAATAACAAAGGCTATCAGATGCTAGCTAAAATGGGCTATAAACCTGGAACATCACTGGGTAGCATTAGTAATACAAACGGCATTAAAGAACCTGTGCAACTCAACTTAAAGTACGATCGCGCAGGACTTGGACGCGAGGCAGCACTACAAGAATTAAGCGAAAAACGTGCAGAGCTACAACGGCAACATTTACTGCGTCGCGCTGGTCTTGAAAATCCGGAACAACTGACGACAGAAGCATATCGTATGCGTGCGACACAAAAAGCGGAGGAACGTAAATTGCTGAATGATATAAAACGCTGTCAACAAACGTGTGAAACGTTAGACCTTGAATCGAAAATAGAGAAACCGGAACTAACATTCTTCTGGCCAATACGAGCGCCAAAGTGCAACGCGGCGGAGGAGGAGGAAGAACCGGAGCAGCTAAAAGAAGAAACAGAACAGGAGGAAGTAACAGAAAATGACTATAGCAATGCAGAGCAACTAGAGCTTTTGACATGCTATCTTCGTACTGCTTATCGTTTTTGTTACTGGTGTGGCACACGTTATGACAATTCGGATGATTTACAAACGAATTGTCCCGGTGAAACGCGCGATGAGCATTAAGTTAATAATATATCTTTTATTTTATATATATTTATATACGTATAATTGAGTTAGAAACTATTACAACTTAAGCCAAGTCAAGTCAAATAAAATCATGTATGTATAAATGTATACAACAATCTGGAATATTTTTGAGTTAGTTTGTAAATTTGGACTAAAAAAATGAAGTTACACAAAAACAGCAGTTGCCAAATAAATGCTAGACTCGCCCCTCCAATTTATGTATAAGATCGTGAGTTTTTTCAATGACGCTATAAATAAATGGTCGCTCCATAGGATCGATACGTAGCATATAATGAAAAAGCGCGTGCATATCCTTTAAATAGAAATAATTATGTATAGAATCCAAACTTGTATATAAAAAACCTACCTCCGTATAAATGCAATCCTCTGGTATATTAATATTCCCACTAAGCACTGCAAGCGCAACACTATCACCTTTTTCATAGATGGGATCGAATGGACAATGAAAATAGCACATTGCATAAAGTACACAACCCAGACTCCAGATATCCGTACGTTCATCAATGGTGCAGTATGATTTCACAGAAAACAATTCTGGAGCACGATAGACTATTGAACTACGCTCTTCTGCTTCATCCTGTAAACGTTGAGCATGCGATTGTCCTAAGATTTGTAAACGTGCTTCCGTCATTGAGCCAAGATCGACAATAATTGGCTCAAAAGAATCGGATAGACAAATATTTGCAGTTTTTAAATCACGATGCGCTAATGGCACTGGTTTGGCTTCATGTATTACTTTCAGACCTTCACAAATACCCAAGAAAATTTGTAGTATTTGCGCTTCCGGCATGTGATCCTTTTTGCGTGCCCGCAGACTAAGATGATCTGCCAGCGAACCATTTTTATAATAAGGCAATACTATATACAATGTACTCGTTGTATTTATTACAATATCCGCTTGACCTTTCAGCTCATAGTCCACCACTTTAATGACATGTTCCGAATCTAGTTTGCGGCAATTTTCAATTTCACGTAATGCAATATTTTGGTCATCAATGCTGTGACAGGTAATGCGTTTAATAGCATACGAACGCGTATTATTCTCCGCTAGATCAATAAGACTGAAACCACTGTAAAATGTTTGATAAGATATGTATTTGTTAATCTAAGGCTTTTCTTTACGCAGCGCATCACTTACCCTTGAGCCAGGCGTTCGCGAACAGTGTATTTGGAACCGTTGATATGCAACGTTTCACGGCTGCAGAAACAACCGCGTTTCATAATAAGCGCCCAGCCAATGCTGTGCATATTGACTAATAATTATTTATTAATTGATTTACTAGTTAAAATAGGCTTAAAAATAATTTTAAAAGTCATACACTAAATATCCACACAGTTTCACTTTTATGGACACAGCTGATTGCAGCTTGTATAAAGTGGCCATATACTTTTATATGCAGATAGTGAAACATTTGGAATTGAAACACTCAACCATTCACACTGAATGAACTTAACGTGCAACAGTGAAGCAAAGAAATATAATTGGCTGCGAACTTATTTAATTATAATTAAAACAATTCCGCATTTATTATGAATGACATCAAGCAGCTAAAGGAACAACAACGCGAAAAACATCCTGGTTTTGACAATTATCTCGATTGCATGACACGTGCACTTTTCACGGGCTTAGCAACATTCTGTTTAGGTGCGTATTAAAAGCAAAAAAAGAAAAATTGCATAATTCTAAATATTTAAAAATTTTTAAAGGTTTTTCTGGCACTTATTTTACACAAAAGTTAATACAAACTAGAGTACGTTATCCATTACAATATAACATACTCGTATCTGCGCTCGTAGCAACAGGTGCCTCTTATCAAGTCACATCAACGCTCACCAAATCTTGTCAAGCGCGTTGGATGGCTATGGAGAATAAACATACAATACTAAAGGAACCGGAATTTTAAAAACAAAAATCATTTATTTCTATTTATTCATTATACCTACAAACACATAAATGTCGCTTAAAGTTTTCCTGCGCAGCGTAAATATTGCACGTAGTGTGGATTTATTTGCGGCGCGCTGTCGTCCCGCTTTGTGTAGTACGCCAGTACGCAGCAAGTACAATCAACATAAAGGTGTAAAGGGCATACGTAATCGCAAGAGTTACTATGATGCTAAAGCAAGTGAAGAGGCGGACGAAGATGAAATTCCAGCAACAGCGGCGTTACCATATGATGATGCACTCTTTATCGAAGATCGGTATTTATAAATAAAAAAATGATTAGCAATTTAAAATACTAACAAAAATTTTAATACAAAGTGCATACGATGAGGTAGCCAGCGGTGCTATGCGCGTAACACGTGAAATGGCTAATGCACAAAATGTGCTCATACTACAACCATACGTAAAATGGGGTCCGCAAAAAAATAAAGAAGTGTTACCGGAAGATCAGTTAGCAGAAGCCGAAGCGCTTGTACGTTCACTGCCAAATTGGCAGGTAGCGCTTTCACTTAAAGTGCCGCTCGAAACATTAGAACGGCGTACGCTCTTTGGCAGTGGTAAAATGCAAGAACTTAAGGCTATGATCAACGAACTGCGTCAACGTAGTAGTGGCGTTAGTCAACAACCACTGACTTGTCTATTTGTCAGCAAGGGCACCTTATCATTTGCTCAGAAACGTTATTTGGAAACAGAGTTTAAGCTACCCGTTATGGATCGCTATTCCGTAGTTATTCAAATATTACGCTTACATGCAACTAGCGCTGAATCTAGGCTACAGGTAGCTATGGCTGAGTTACCGTATATTTGGGCACAAGCAAAGGATGCTAACGTATCGCAATCACGCAAGCAAGGCTATTCCCTGACGGATTTACAACGTGAGATACTAAAAACGCGGGAACGTAAACTAAAACAGGAACTGGAACGTATACGTAATCAGCGGTAAATATTTATTAACTTTATTTTCGTTCAAAAGCCCAATACTTTTTATTTACAGAAAATTACTACGAAATAAACGTAAGCAGAAAAACTATCCCATTGTGGCAGTTGTTGGCTATACTAATGCAGGCAAAACTTCGCTAATAAAGGCGCTCACTGTAGAGGACTCAATGCAACCGCGTAATCAGCTATTCGCAACACTCGATGTCACTGCACATGCGGGTATGCTGCCATGTAATCTGCAGGTTATTTATATGGATACTGTGGGTTTTATGTCTGATTTGCCAACGGGTTTGATTGAATGTTTCGTTGCTACACTGGAGGATGCTATGTTGGCGGTAAGCTGCAATGCGTTAATATATAAAAATCGAAAATGTGTACAGCTAATTAAATTTTTATTTTAAGGATGTTATTGTACATGTACAGGATCTCGCACATCCCTGCTGTGCTGCACAGCGACAACATGTCGAAACTACACTGCAATCGTTAGCGCAAAATATTAATAATGAGGAAGAGAATATCAATTTACCGCCTATAATCAATGTCTGCAATAAAGTTGATTTGGTGGAGAATATTAATGATGCATGCGTACCAAGCGATGTGCAACATTTGGTGTCAGCAAAGCAGCAGACAGGATTAACTAAATTGTTGCAAGAAATTGAAGAGCGTATTCTAAGTGCTACTGGCAGACGTAAGCTACGTATGCGCGTACCAAATGGTGGTAATGAAATGTCTTGGTTATACAAAAATGCAGCTGTAGTTGATATGGTTGCAGACGCAGAGAATGCGGAAATGTTGCTAATGCAAGTTGTCATCACGGAAAATACTTTGCAGCAATTTAAACGTTTGTTTTGTTGATATATAATTAGAATATTTATAATTGTAATTTTTATTATAAGAGAAAGTTGCAGAAAAATTTGTTATAGTTTACTTTAATAAAATATTAGATTTTTAATAACTGAAATCAACACGTTTATCTACCTCACGTGTGTTCTAGAACAGCTAGTCATTGTAGTCAACTGTAAAGCAGACGAAAGATTTCTAACGCTGACTTTTTTTGTTGGTAGAAAAATGGCTTGTAAGAGATTAGCATTCAATAAAATATTTTTCGTTTCATTTTATTTTTTTTTTATATATAAGTGCAACTAGCACCAGCAGCAACGAGCTGCATACCTAGTAATATTATTATTAAACCATAATTTATTGCATCTTTATCGTGGGTTTGTTATTCATATAATTTAAACACGTGTACCTAAATATATAAAATTCGCTACAAAAGTTTTTAAATACATATTAATATTATTAATTAAAAAAAAGGTACTATTTCAAATTGACTGTTCTATGTTTGGCAATTAGTATCTAAATTTAGTGCGCTGAACTAAAAACTAATTAAAAATATTACTTATAATACGCAATGTTAACGCGACTACCAAACCAAAGTAAAAAAAATATAGTATTAATAAATTAATAAATACAAACAAAATATACAAACACACACTATCTCCTTTTTTCTAAATAATAAATAATGTTAATTATGAACTTACTGTTAATAAAAACCATATGAAAAATTGAAATAATGGCAACAGTATAACAAAGAAAATGAGTATGACAATGATGCGAAAATTCTTGAGCCCGGTTATGGTTAAATGTTCTATGTAATGAAACAGTGAATCGGTGTAATGCAAATTTTGTTGATTATTTCTATGTCCATTCGATAGTTATAATTTGGATAAATTCCAATGTGCCTGTTGATTGGCTGCAGCGCTATATTGTTCAAATGGCATTAATTGGCAATATGCAAGTAATTGGCATTCCAATGCTTCAAGTGATTTATGATCGCTATGTCGCAGTAAACCATTATCACGTTGCTTCTTCAAATAGCCACTTTGTATAAATGAATAAATCGCTATATTCAGATTATCCAAAGCCAAACAATATGGATGCACGTGCGTTGCTTTGGACTGTTGTAATTGTTCTTCAACACGTTGTTGTGCCTTGACGAGAATATCCTTGTTACTAAAATCGGTATCTAGAGGAAACTGTGAGCAAAAAAAAACGCATTAGTTAAAAGCTTTTCTGTAAAAAAAAAAACTATATAAGCTTACCTGGCGCAACGTTACTGCCAGTTGATAATATAAACATAGGAATGGAGCTAGTGCGGAGAGTATTACACGACTGCTTTCATTGTCATGTACAATTATTTTTCCAGTGGTTGTATCCATTTCAAGTACACCTTCGGACTGCAGTAGTTCTAAGTGTTTTTTAAATTCCTATACATAATACAATAAATATTTTCATCAATATAAACAATTTAGTTGTGTTGCTGTATGACAATTGTGGGTGCTGTAAATATATCAAGGCACACAGCTACTTACTTCTGCTTCTCGATGCGATTCTATAATAAATTCATGCTGAAAAATTTCATCCAATTGTGTCACCAAAGCACGCAATCTATTTAATACTGTATCATAGTTTTCAAATTCACTATCCTCTAGCTTTTGATTTCGTTGCTGTTGTTGTTGTTGTTCTTTTTGTAAACGTAAAGTTGCAAGTAACAAATATGCTGGACGTGCTAACCAAAACATACACGGATTTATATATAATTGTAATGCCAACATCGGAACTGCAACACACATTGTATGCGGTGACAATGCATGTGCCTTCAGTCTTTTCACATCGATTTGTTGTGCCAACTGAACTGCAGATAGCTGCGTAAACTCTAAACGTGCCAAACGAAAATGTAAAATATTTGCATGTATCTCAATAGCATCAATAATATCCGGTTTAATATTTTTAGCGCTCGTTGAGACATGTGCTCCAAGTTGTTCAAAAATATTTTTCAAATGTAATATGCCATGCGACAATTCATCAATATTAACAGAACTTTGTGCGTACAATTTACTAGCGTAGTAAAGACTCAACAAGTTAAATGTATTGATAACAATACGGCGCTGTTGCTGATAGATTATCTGTAAGAAGCAAGTAAACGTCATCTAATTTTATATATTATTATTTTTTATGACTCACCTCATTGGCCAACTGCTTGACTAATTCAATTTCGTGTTTATTTAACTTTTGCAGCTGTGGTCCAAGTGCAGCACGTTGCATACGTTGATCAGTGCTATGCTTAAAGAATTCACGCACTGAAATCGGCGCACCAAAATCCATATACATTTTACCAAAACGTTCATCGATAATCTTTAAAGCTTTAAAGAAACCCTTCGTCGATTCCTTTGGCTTTGGTACACCAAGCAATTCATAGACGAATAATTGCTCTTCCAAGACACGTTCATAGGAAACACTAACCGGTACAATTGTTATATCCGATACTTCACCAGTGAAGTAAGGTAGTAGCGCCATAGATAGCAAGCCTACTTTAGGTACAAGTGCTTTAAAATTACGGCTACGTGTGCCTTCGATAAAGAACTCTACGCCAATGTGATAACTTGCAACAAGCGCATACATATATTCACGGAATATATCCCAGTAAAGTTCATCATTCGAGAATGAACGTCGCATAAAAAAAAGCGCCAGTTTTACGTAGCATCGTACCCATGCCGAACATGGAGTGGAAATCTACAAAAAATATGAAATGAAATTAATAAATCATTTTTAAATCTTACAATCAATCTAATTACCCATGCCTGCTGCTATGCCCGGTATTTCAATGTCATAATAGAAACATATGTATGACATTAGTATAAAATCCATATAACTTCGATGACTTGGCAAATATAACACTGGATTGCGTCCCAAATCTTGTTTTACGTTTGCCATGCTAGCACCATTCACATAGATACCATCGCTTATACGTTTACCGATTGCAGTAATAGCCATGCCGCACCAACGTATTATTGCCAGATTACGATCCAAACCAATCTCATCGATAATGGCACGCGCCTGCTGTTCAATTTGTTTCATAGGCTTGCCCGTCTCGCGTGCATATTCTTCGATGATAACACGTATCTTCTCACTATGCAACACATGACGTTTTAATGTTTTCGGATTCAGATAACGTTCAAATTCATAGGCCACTTGCGGTTTGTACTCTTTGGTCATAACAGGCTCCTTACCTGGCGCAATAATATTTTCAAAATTTTGCATATACATAGTGGCTGTAGTTACTGCTGCTGCTTTACTATCGTCGGTGGGTGATGTTTCACTTGCAGCAGCGCTTAACTTTGTGTAGCTTGTTTTATTATTAACGTTACTATCAGAGCCTCTTAACATTTTTTTTATTACTGGGTCATATAGTTCACAGCAAACTGCTTTAAAGTTGAATTAAAAAAAAAAATAAAAAAACGAGAAAAATAGAAAAATATTTTTAAGTCAGGTTCAGAATTCAAGAATTTTGGTCATAATTTTTTCGTGACAAATATATAAGAGTCGATCGCAATGAGATTTAAGAATACATTCGGAAGGAAAATGTTACTAATGTTTTAAAAAAAAAAATTTAAAAATTTTTGATTTTGAAATATATACCAACCGCTTATTACATAGCACATAAAATAACTGGGGGTGACCCAACTTGCATATAATGAAACTACGCCACTGAGTGTCAAAATATTTTTCATGCATACTATATGCCATATAATGTCTCTAATAAAACCGGCATTTTTTATTGCACAAAGTCGTAGTCTTCAAGACTGCAGCGCGACAAGTAAATTGACTGATTAATTTAGGCATGTATTGTTCTTTTAAACGATAACACAAACAAGTAACTTTGAACAACATCAGGTGTTGTCTTTTATCGCTACCGGGGTAGCTCATTTTATTTACTCAAGACACACACACTTGCGTATTGTACTAAACAGCTGTGCATTCTATGACAAGTGTGCGGAGAGAAAAAAAAAAGAGTGAATCAAATAATGCATGTGCGTGGGAGAGTAATTTTTAATCTACAGCTGCATTTTACTTATGGACAAATTACTTATGCAATCAACAATGCATGCAATAAATTATTTATAGGGTACAATTTAAATGAGTTCTATAAAAAAAACTATAACATCAACAACAAATACGGGTACGTAGCAGCGCTATGTTTTAATTATATTTTTTTCTTTCTTTTATTTTTGTTGTGTCATTTCATTCATTTACCCTACCGTTAAATTCAAGCAAAAACAAAATTTGCATGATAAACAATAAGAGAACGAGATAGAGTGAGTTAGAGGGGAGGCGATATTGTAATATTGACTGCACACGCATAGACTTTTTACTCATACACACATAAACACACACACACACTGTATATATTTTTTAGGTAAAAAAGCAGCAATTTATTTGCTTATCTGGCTTTAAGATTTATTTAATTTTGTATGCAAATATGTAAATGCACTTAACTGCAAACAACAACAACAAATATTAAAATCATACGTTAAAGCATACACAAGTGGAAAATTTTCGATATTTTGGTGTGTAAATCTGTTAATGAACTTTCTACATTTTACTTCTTTTTTTAAACACACCTTTCTTGTTATAAATAACTTCAGCTTATTGTTGCAACTATTAATGACACTGTGCACTTCAATTGCTAAAATATGTAATTTTTTTATTTTTTAATGGAAATGGTTTTTCCTTTTGCTTAAAAAATATTTACAAATTTTTACTAAGCGCGGTTGTTGTTACTTGGTTGACGCACGCTCAATCAATAGTTTTTTCATCGTACGTTTACGGTACGGTCGATGCGTGCGTATGTATGTGTATATGTGTGTGCTTTTTTAGTGGCAGGAGAGAGAGAGAGTGTGTGTTTGTGTGTTATTATTGTAAAAGACCGGTTATCAGTAATGCAAATTATTTGCAAAGTGAAATGTAAAAAAAGATAAATGTGATGTATATTAAAATTAATTGTTTTACTATTTTTGGATTCAATTATAAAATTTTATGTTTGCCAAATCATTTTAATAAATAAGTGCATGCCAATCGTATGTGTTTCGACTTATTCTGCTTTCTATAAGTGAGACATAGCTTTACCGTTACAACTTGTCAATCACATGTTGCCATCACATTTTGAAACGGTTTGAAATTTGACAGAAGGTTACTGTTATAAACTGAAAATTGTAATTCCCAAAGCTTTTGTCTTACGGCAGCAGCACTTTACTATTTTTGCCAATTTCGTTTTAACAGTTATTCACATGTTTCTACTTCTTTGATTTAGCTCGTTTCTAAAATATGTAGTTACTATCTATTTTTTAATTCAATTAGGCACTGTATTTCAATACATATATGTAATACAAAAAAAAAAATTAAATAAACAATTTGATTATTTCTAACTACAATTGTTGTACATTTAATTTCTCAGCTGGTTTAACGCCATATTTATAAACCTTATTTAGACTCTCTGGAAAATCGGGCAATAAATTATTAAAATTCTCAACATGATGTGTATGCTGCTCCGTCCAGATACCATCACCGGTAAAGTGAAACTCAGATTCAATGAGATAAAGTATTAAAGTAAGTAAATCATTATTACTCAGATCATGCATGCTTTTCACATTCACTTGTAACTCTTCGAGTATATCTGGTGTTTGCAGTAGCTGTAGCTTTTCCTCGATTCGTTTGCTATAAAAAAAAATGATCAAAATAATTATTGTTTTCCTTAATATAACATTTATATAACTTACATTGGATAGAGCAACAAATGTATGTTTCTAAATATATCATCAGAGGAAAATTTTTTACTTAATAAATATTCCAAACACTGTTTGACATGCAAAACAGGAATATGACACCAATTGGGATGACGTGATAGCAAATTGCGCAATTCATGCTCATCTTTTTCGAGAACATTTCCTAAATAGACAATTATATCACGACCCTTTGTGCGATCTGAACCATCGCGTGCGAATCTGAAAAGATGTAATGTTATTTTTAAAAAACCATATAAATTATTTATTATACTCACTTTGCAAATGCCTCTGAGCCACATGAAAGTATATGCAGCGAAGCACAGCGCACTTTAAGTTGATTTAGATAATCCAAACGTAATCTTGCCTTATTCTGATAGTGTACTAGCCGTAAAACGCGCGGGTTGGTGCCCAGCACTTGAAATTCTTCTATATCATGTATCTCACGTAAACGTTCAAGTACCGTATCCGGTCCAAGTGTTAAGACTTCTATACAACGTAAAACTGCATCTTCGCTAATACCAAACTCTCGAACATGTTGTAAAGTCTTCTTTAGCGCATCACAAGATGACATAAGAATTTTTGGACGTTTATAACCAATTTCACGTATATCCTGCGCATCTATTTTTGGTATCTCATTCAATATACGTTTTAAATTATCCGCTTCGCCATATGCTAGATATATATTCTTCTTTATACGTTCTTTTGAAAATTTAAACTCGTTCATGATTATTTCAATAATTTGCTGTACACTTCGAAAACTTTTATGCCGTATACGCCCATAAACTTTCCACATTTTATTCAATTCGGTTTCGTTCATATCCAAGCGTTGTCGCAGGTACTGATTTAGTATAAGTTGCCGTAGCGCTTTTAATGGCATTTCTTCAAAATTACAGTTCTTCGTCTCTTTGGGCAATAATACCTTAACATCTGTAAAACCATTCTTAAGCTTTTCAGCCACATCTGTTGTATATGGTATGAAGCCATGTGACTTTAGATATGAAATCGGTTTATTTAGCACGGTAACATATTTAGCTAGCGTTGATATAGTGATATTTTCAAAACCACATTCCATTAGCACATTATGACGATTCATTAGTGTTATTGAATTATAATAGACAATCATTGGCTTAGTAAGTATATCATCGATTTTATATTCTAATGATTTTAACGCTTCCACCGAGTTTGTTATATCTTTGCGTTTTAAAGATTTCAATTCCGGATGCTTCTCCAGCGCTGTAGCCCAAGTGCGATAATTGCTACCTAAACAAAATATTATTAAATTATTTATACAATAGCACTAACCAACTCACCAAAATTGCAGGACAGAAAGTGTGCATTCAATGTTTCTTCCGTTTGTAATTCATTATGTGTCGATTTTTTCGTATGCGCAGTTTCTGCTGCAAGATATTTATTTAATTGTGTTTTGGTTGTCTCTTTTTTGTCGCTAAACTACGTGTAACGTTTATTAAGTTACGCGCCAACTGCATATGTACATTGCGCAGCATTTTTAATTAATAATTTTAAATAATTTAGATTAAACAAAATGCATAACACAAACAATTGCGGCACAACAGCAACAACTACAACAGCTGATTCAGTAATGACAGCTGTTTTAAGCGTACTAACCACTTCCTGCGAAATCTCAAAATGCGCTGGGGAAAACAAGTTAGCAGCCCTAAAAATTTCATAGCGCCGCCGACGCTACACGTGTATTACTTGTTTTTGTATAAAAATATTTTCCTTTTGAATAAAACAACGCCGCAAACATGTCGCTAATGAGAATAAGGTTTGTTGCGCGTTTAATCGTTTAAAGTTTTAAAATAATACAATACTAATTTTACAGAAAACCAAAAACACGCAAGGGTAAAAAAGTGTTACTAGCGCGTGAGCCGCAATTAATTGAGCCACCGCGTAGCATGCTCTTTGTCGATGGCCGCAAATGTGGTGGCAATGTTAAACTTTGGATGAAAGATCTGCACACACTAAAGAAACCGCTAATAAAAGTATTAAATAGGAAAAATGATATAACACCATTCGAGGATCCATCATCATTGGAATTGTACGTGTATACAAGCGTCTCGCAAAAAAAAAAAATATATAGAAAAATAATTCACTTTTTTTTCCCACAGCTTGACAGTTAAAAATGATTGTGCACAATTTGTCTTCGGTTCGACATCCAAAAAACGACCCGACAATGTTATAATGGGCCGTATCTTTGAGAACGAAGTACTCGATATGGTTGAACTGGGCATCAAACAGTATACTCCAATTACGGAATATAAAAATGAAAAAATCGGTACCTGTGTAAAGCCGTGCTTGGTTTTCAATGGTCCTAAATGGGCGCAAACCGAAGAGCTGCGACGTTTGCGTAATTTACTCATAGATACGTTCCAACGCGATAAAATAGAAGCAATACGTTTACAAGGCATTGAACATGTCTTGAGTTTTACATGCACTGATGATATGCAAATACTTTTACGCTCCTATAAAATACAACTGAAAAAGTCGGGACAAAAAACACCACGTATCGAACTGGTGGAAATTGGTCCATCTGCTGATTTTTCAATTAGACGCACAAAAATTGCTTCAGAGGATTTGTATAAGCAGGCTAGAAAGCAACCGAAACAATTGAGAATTACCAAGAAAAAGAATATTACTACCGATGGATTGGGTAATACACATGGACGTGTACATTTGGGCAAACAAAATGTTACCAAAATACAGACTCGTGTTGTCAAGGGTCTTAAAAAGTCGGCGGATGAAAAGCGTGCCGATCGTCTAAAAAAGAAGGCTGCACTTAAGCTAGCCGCCAAAGCAGCATTGTCGAAGTCTGCATAAAAAGAAAACAAATACAATATATATTTTTTTAGATAGTTAACTACGCATACTTTTTTAAACTTTAATACTTAGCAATAAATTGGTCCATTAAAAATATCAAGCTATAAATACATAAATACTTTTAGTGTATAGCATCAACTATGTTACGTATACGCCGCGTTTTAGATTCAATAAGCGCATCCTCCAGTGTTTTGATAATATAAACTAAACTATTCAAATCGGTTTGCACTAATAAATCCTTACGATTACGTTTCTCATCTTCGTGTATTATCTGCCGCTCAGTGCTATTGTCTTTGCTAGCTGGTATACCATCCAATTCTAGTAAATCACGATTTTCATTCTTAGGCTCCGTGTGCAAGTATAACTTCATAGTAATACGTATGCTACACTGATTTAATAAACTACGTGTTGCTGTACGCACCTCCAGGCGCCATTCAAGATTAACCAGGCGATAAGCACGTATGTTGGCCGTTTTAATTGAACCTTCTACGAAATTGCGTTTGCTGGAGACAAACTGCGCGAGCACATCTAAGACATCTTCACTCAGTTCAGGGAATGTTTGGCGCAGCACTTTTGGCATGTCGACGCGATCTGCATTAGCTTTAGTTGCATCAATGAGTAGCGCTATTAAGGCTTCTACTGCATTTTGTACTGTAGTTTTATTAGCTCCGGCATATTTCTTTGCAAGTTGTTCGTAACGTGCTGCGTTTGGACCAATATTTAAATACTCGAAAGCAACGCGACATAACTCAACGACATCCGTTTCGGCGTTATGAAGTAACGCAAGATGTTTGCGTTGTGTTTCTTTTAAATAAAGTGACATCGAAGCTACTTTTTTTTATGTTGCGAATTGTTTATGCTTCACTGAAATTTTACACTTTTGTGACACAACGAACAGCTGTTGTACTTTACAGTGGTTTGAATACTACGAAAATATTATTCATTTTTAATTGAAATTGCTGTCACTTTTAATCAGTGATGCCATTTTAGTTTTTTTTCTCTTTCACACTCATGCATTCTAAATTGTACTGAAATTCAAAACAGTACAGCATGTGCGTGTGAGAAAGAGTGAAAGACAGCTAAAATGACATCACTGCTTTTGATTAAAATTTGAAACGAATTGAAAATATTTTCAATGGATTTTGATAATTGTGTTGAATAAATATAACAGTGCGTGACACAATTTCTTAAAAAGCGCTAATTATAGAACTACACATTTTTTGAAACCAAAACTACGCATTACAGCCAACTGTGCAATCGCACAGCTGATTACAAATGATAAGCGAAAGAATTGGCGCGAGTAAACAAATGCAAAAGGTTTTTTGTTTAACAAAAAAAAAGTATTAAACAAATATTAAAATAATAAACTATGGATTTCGATAGTCCAGAGGAAAAGAATTTCCCGGACTATATGCTTCCGAAACAGCAGACAATAAATCGAAAAAGAGTAAAGAGGAAAGCGATTGTAAGTTAAAAAAAAAAAAAAAAAAAAAAATGAAAATCAATAAAAAAAAAAAAAAAATTAGAAAAACATTCATAAAAAATATTAAATTGTAGATAGTGAAGGAGATCATGATAAATTAAGTAAAAAAAGATTTACTCATTGGTCGACGTAAAGACAAAAAGGATAAGGGTAAAGACCGCGGTTATGCTGCGCTAGAAGGCGAGAGCTCGCCGGAAGAAGAATTGGACGCAAAGTGTGTATATCATCATATGGTGTTCTAATTTTATTTTACAACAAACATTTTTTTATTGATTTCAATATACATATGTATACTTGCAGAAGTCCTTCCAAATCGAAAAAATCCAAAACGTTTAAATTTACTACGTCGAAAAGTAAGGAGAAGCGTGAAAAATCACGCGATAAGGAGAAAGATGCAACTTCGAAAGAAGATGATAAGGAAAAAGAACGCTTGGAAAAAGATAAAGAAAAGGAGCATAAGAAAAAAGATAAGGAGCGTAAAGAGAAAGATAAAAAGGAAAAATCGAAAACTGATAAAGATAAAAAGGATAAAAAATCCAAACATGCACACAGCAGTGGTGGTAGCGGCGGCGGAGGCGGTGGTGCCGGTGGTAATGATTCAACTACAGAAGAAGTACTTGCATTGGGCTATCCAGTGTTTGGTGTCTCTGTTAGTTTGGCCACAGAGCGTAGTCGCTGTCATGATGGAATTGAGCTACCATTGGTGGTGCGCGATTGTATTGATTATTTGCAAGAAAATGGTCTCAAGTGTGATCACATTTATAAAGTTGAACCGATCAAAACACGTTTGGTACACTTTAAGCGTTTGTACAATAATCGTGAACGTCAACCGGAAACCGATGAACTGGATGTGCCAACAGCGTGCAGTTTGCTTAAGTTGTTTTTAAAGTATGTAGTGTTAAAATAATGTAACAATTTTTAAAGATGTATATAAAATATTTCAGAGAATTACCAGAACCAGT
The DNA here is from genome assembly GCA_018903435.1 of Leucophenga varia. Lineage (NCBI taxonomy): Eukaryota > Metazoa > Arthropoda > Insecta > Diptera > Drosophilidae > Leucophenga > Leucophenga varia. Next base: position 6,624,375 of record JAEIFJ010001870.1, read on the forward strand.
TTTAACTACAGATCTGGTAGCACGCTTTGAGGAAGTCGCCTCACATCCGGAAGTCACTAAACAGCAAGAAGAGCTACAGCAATTGCTTGAACAATTACCGACATGCAATCAAACTTTGCTCGCTTGGATTCTACTACATTTTGATGCAGTTATACAGCAGGAACGACATAATCGGCATAATGCTCAATCTTTGGCTATGCTACTTAGTCCGACGCTACAGATGTCACATCGTCTAATGGTTGCGCTCTTGTGTCATTGTACGAATCTCTTTCCGGACGTCATGTTGATAAAGTAAGATAACATTTTTTGATAAAAAAAAAGGAAAAAAAATATGCGTAAGTCGACTACAAGATACCCTATGCCTAGTAGTGTCGCGTAATTTGTAGCCAAATACAGTGAGATAGCGAATTCTACTTTATAAAATCTTCGTCTCTTTATTCGCATTTTTCATGCATTAAGATAAACCTAATACACCCTTTAAATCACTGGCATAGGGTATTAAATATATATTTACTATGATAGACAGAAGCTAGCTTAGATAAACTTTAAAGATAATTTCTTAAGCAATTCTTATACGCACTAATCTAATAGAACACAAGTAGCACAATTTATTCCAATATCAAATATTTATTAATAATTTTTAATATGTCAAAAAAAATCGAAACGATTTTCAAGCATTGTTAATCTTGTCTTAAGGTATCGCAGCACTTAACATATTTTTTTTTTTTTTTTTAATTCAATTTTTTTTCTCAACAGATATGTGCCACCTATCACTTCTACCAGTCCTAAATTACCCGATAAAGTCGAAGATATACAAACTGAATTGCGGAAACAGGAAAGTCTACTGACGCAGATACACAATGAAATGAATGCTGGCTATATAAGTAAAAAACGTGAAGAACAATTATGGGAAGTACAGCGCATTATAACACAACTGAAGCGTAAATTAAAAACATTTGATAAGAAACAGGAAAAGTCCATCGATGAAATTAAGCCGCCGCCGCCAGCTGCAGCGTCACCATCGCAACAGACTGGAACAGTAACAACAGCAACAACAGATGTTATGCCAACACAAACTGTAGTAGCAACCAGTTTGGATACAACAGATTGTTCAAAATCTAAGCAAGAAAATATACAAAATGTTTCCGATGATGAAAATTCAATAAGAACAATTACCGCAGAAGTAACTGTGCTATCCAGCACTAATGTTGACGAGCTAAGTACTACGCCACCAACTCAAGAACCAACTGAGAACGCTTCACCAACACAAACTTCAATTGCTTCAAATGTTGCTAATGATGGCTACTTTGTGGATACAAAAACTGGCTTACTTATGTTACCCAGAACACATGCCGATTGGGCTAATCTATTGCGTTTACAATTTGAATTTCAAGAACTTACAGATTGGAAAACACAATTACAGACACGCATAAGCAGTGAACGTGCAGATTTATTGCATCTCAAGCAAACATATCAACAACAATTGGCCAGAAATGCTAACAATGATGCTGCCTCCGGTGCAGTGGAGAATGAGTCAATTGTTGCTGATGATGAAGATTATGAAAAAGTTATTGAGAATTATATACGTGAAAATAAATTATTAGAACATAAAAAGCAAATGTTAGCCAAGGAGTTATTCGAAGAAAAATGTGAATGTATTGCGCTACAGGTGGAACTATCATTGCAAGAATTTAAAAAGGAGTTTGATGAAAAGGAAAGTATTGATATTTAAAATTATTTAAAAATACATACATATATTATTATTACTCAATTGTCTAACAAAGTTAAAAAAAAAAAAAAAAAAAAAATTATCAATTGTCGAACAAATTTTTTAAATTTAAGGCTTGCATGCATTAAATGTATTATTCTTCTGTAATATATAATTGTTTTTTTAATATGATAAGAGAGTTTAAAAGAAGAAAAAGAAAACTAACGTCAGGTTTTAGCATTAAGCTTGCATCGAACTCCTACGTCAAGAAGACGAAGGTTCGAATTAAGATAAATCTTTGTTAGATAAAAATTTTTTGGATGTTCTTTCAATATTGATAAAAAAAAAAATTATCTTCGTGTCTTAAAGAAACTATGTGCTTCCCCATTGTCTAGGTTCATGTACTCGTGAATGTTGTCATATAAACTGCTCCCGCATATTGCTCCCAAAAAAAAAAAAAAAAAAACAAGACTAAAAAATACCATACTTTTGTTTAGACAAATATGACAGATGGCAACATTCTGCGTTTCGGCAGAATTTTTGCTTTAGTTTGCTTAATGTTTAATAATAATTAAGAGGCGTATTGTAGTTTAATTTACAATAAAGTATTAAAAAAAAAAAAAACATTTAACCAAGTGTTTTTTTTTTTTTCAATTTATATTTGTACACGATTTTTACGAATAGAAAATAAACTGGCGCATAAAATTGATTGTTGTACAAGGCAATGTTATTGCAAAATAAATTAAATATTTAAATTTTATAAATTAACGATAATATAGCACCATGCGTTTTCTACGTCGAGGCTTGCGAAGAATAGCACTTGGTTGTGCTGTACTTGGTTTATTAACTTTTGCGGTACTTTTCTTACGTGAAACGGATGAAGAAATTGACAAAAGTATTAAAATGTAAGTTTTTGTTTTGTTTTTTTGTGTTTATAAAAGGAATCAATTGTTATTTAATTATTTATGTGTTATTACGTTTATAGAAAAATCATAGAACGTTCAATACGTTCTGTTATTAATCAAGGAGAATGCCGACATCCGAATTTGCAATTGGATAATCCAGAAATAATGAAATTTTATAAGCCGGTTGATAAGATCAATTGCGGCGACGAGACTGACTGGGTCATGTGTGAGGTATGTAGCGTGGATGATTTGTTTTTTATTTTTTTTGAGTATATTTGGTTATGCACCAGTTGAATGGAAGCGCCTGGTACAATGCGATTGAAATTTGAGAAATCCACAATGTGTTGGTTCCAAATATAGGTTTAACTAAATAAATCAATCCAAAAGTGTATTTTCGTTTAGCCAATACTGAGCAAATAACCACTTATATATCACAAAGCTACCTACAATGTTACTACAAAAACCCTTAAAAGTTGGAAATATTTCCGTTTAAATTTAATTTAGGGTATCTTAAAGTCTAACACATCCGTTTGACACATTCATTTAATATTTGTATACAACATCTGGTTTCCTGCAATTTGTAGATAATTGATAAAATGCGCAAGCGATAAAATAAATTTAAAAAACGTGTTTACAGATATATTTCAACACTCAGTTCTCGGTATTTATCAAGCAACAATTCAATATTTGCGTACATAAGTACATGAACATATATTTGTTTATCAATTCCGACAATCTTTGTGTTCCAATTGAAATGCAGCATAACAAAATAAAAATAAACTCGCATTGTTGCGTACAGAGTAGAGATAAATTTTAAAACTATGAAAATCCCACAAAACGTTAAAATTTTATTCATTCACTTTAATTCTTTTAGCGTTCGATTTGCTTTGTTAAACCAGAAATAAGTTCTAGTCATGGAGAGGTGATTTGTTCCTATACAGATATAATACGAAAAACCGATCATCGTGTGCGTTATGGAAGAACTGTAAAATTGAAGGAGCCATATGTGCTACAAGCTAGTGATTTTGTACGCGTTATATGCAATGCTGAGAGTGGACATAGGTGATTTAGAAAAACATTTCCTTAGTTTTTTTAGCTCTTGAATTTTAATGACAAATTTATAAATTACATTTTTTTTTCAGCTGGTTCGGCATGGCTTTTGGTATACGTGACACAGTTGCACAAAATCCAATATCGCCAAATATTGCACCAAATCCCATGTTAGCTGTGGATATTATGACACAACAACAACAGCAGCAGCAACAACAACAGCAACAATTGGATATACCATTGTTCTTTAGCGTTTTAATGTTTGGTTTTGATTCGTTAAGTCGTAATGCATTCATACGCAAGCTACCCAAAACTTATGCATTTTTAACGAAGCAATTGGGCGCTATAACGCTAAATGGTTATAATATAGTTGGTGATGGTACACCACAGGCGCTGGTACCACTCTTAACTGGTTATACAGAACTTGAACTTCCCGAGACACGTAAACGTATGCCAAATTCTGTGCCAGTTGATGCATATCCTATGATATGGCAGGACTTTGCCAAACTAGGCTATGTAACGTCATTTAATGAAGATTTGCCGGATGTTGGTACATTCACTTATCGTATGAACGGCTTCGAGGCACAACCCGTAGATCATTATTTACGCACGTATTATTTAGAAGCCAATAATATTTTAAGTGATAGTAAAAAAAATTGTATTGGACATCAGCCGGACCATATGGTTATGTTGGATTACACGAAACATGTAAGTATTTTGATTATCTACACACAGTAAACATTTTATTTTAAAATTTTCTTTCAGTTCATGTTAAAATACAACGAAACACCACGTTTTATATTTAGTTTTCATGGCGGCCTTTCACATGATTCAATTAATTTAATTGGCGCTGCAGATGATGATGTACACGATTGGCTGGTACAGCTAAAAGATAAAGGCGTTTTTGAGAATACCATTCTGATATTTATGGCTGATCATGGAAATCGTTTTGCTGAAGTACGTGCTACACTGCAAGGCAAACAAGAGGAACGCATGCCTTTCTTTAGTTTTGCTTTTCCGACATCATTCAAGACAAGATTTCCGAGAGAATATAACAATTTTGTTAATAATACGGAACAACTAACTACACCGTTTGATATACATGCTACGCTTAAGCATTTAATCTGTAAGTTTATATATTTTTATAGAAAACAACCGAATCGTATAAATTTTGTATCAGATTTGGTTGATACGTACATGGCTCCACTATCTATTCTTTACACATCCAGTTATATTCTCAATGCAGTACTAAAAGTGTTTTTTTCTCTTGAAATTTTCAGCACTTCAAAGTACCACGTTAGTCGACGACACAAGCACCGAAGAGACAACATACGATGATAATACCAATAAAATCAATACTCAGCTGCCACAAATATCCGAACTGGCAAGTCAACGTTCAATGTCCCTCTTCGAATCAATACCAAAAAATCGTTCGTGCGCTGATGCTTATATTGAGCCACACTGGTGTGCATGCCTTAATTGGGAGCAATTAAAATTGAATGATACTAAATATATTGGTAACATATTAAAGGCTGTAGATAGTATAATACAAACGATAAATGCTGCTACCAACGAATTTCGCGAATTTTGTGCACCCATCAAATTACAACGTCTAAATTGGGCACTACGCTTGCGACCGCACAAGGAAATGCTGCAATTTAAAACCAATAAGGATCGTGACGGCTTTCTTGCTGACATGAGCGATAGTATGCATATAAATGAAGAGATCTATCAAATGCAAATAGTAACACAACCGGGAGAAGCACTATATGAAGCTAGTGTTACATTTGATTTACAAAATTTCAGTGCCAAGACAAAACTGTCGGAAATATCACGCGTTAATAAATACGGTACACAGGCTAATTGTATTTATGAACGCAATCCCGAAATACGCAAATATTGCTACTGCCGTGATTAGTAGATTTAAGCACAAAAAAATGTAAATGAATTTTTTCAATAGTTTAGTTTGTAAGTAAAAGTCACAAACACACACACACAATATCTCGAATGTAATGAATTCTCACAATTTGTCGTATAGTTTAAACTTAGTATTATTGTATGTTGCAAAACAACATCTTTTGCACCACACCAAAGATCTTAGATCTAGTCAGATTGATTTGAAGACTTAAAGAAAAAAAAAATATGATGTTTACGGTTGGTAAATCTTTTAATGTAAAAAAATGTGTTATCATTTTTCTTTCTATTTTTCGTTCTAATATTTATCATAAAAACCCAATTTATGACAGAGAATAATATTATATATATTAAATTATTTTGTAAAACATCGAATTGTAAATCCTTGTTGAAAAATTCCTTGTAGTTTTTCTTTCTTTTTTTAGTTTTTCTTTCTTTTTTTTAATGTACTATTAAAAAAAATATTTCTCTGGAGGAACGAACACGGAAAGGCAATTGATCGTCGGTTTCCTACAACTTTTCGCTAATAGTGTGTGAACGGCGTGAACGAAATAAACGAAGTAAAAAAAAAGAACGAAATGGATTTTACTGCACAGGATTGATTGTTTTACCACCAAAGATTTGACCCCAACCGATTAATCTACAAAAAAAAAATAATTAATTAAATTATTAGGAAAAAAATTAAAGATTGGTATTAATATGCATTTCCACTTACCGCCAATGATTCTCAACACGTCGACTTAAAGCAATCTTTTCACCTTTTTTCCGTGCACACGGGTGTTGTCAGTACAATCTTTGCCAAATCACCTTTCGTAGCGGAAATACGTCCACCCGTGCTCAATGAACCAATATTCACCAATAAAATTTCATTCTTTTGTAGCTTTTCGACACGTGCACCCTTTTTATCACCATCCGTGCGCACACCCAACAAACGACGCAGCAGGTAATATGAAATTTCCAATTCAATATAAATATCTGGTAAATGACCAACAGCGCCAAGCACTTGACCGACTAAACGATCAGCGCGACATAATGTAGGATCAATTTTCGTACCAACACCAATAAGACCACCAGGTACGGCATATTGCAGCTCATTCTGTTCGGTGTAAAGTGAAACGATACGCGAAAAAATGGGACGACATGTAATATTGCCATCACTATCCTTGGTGACAACACCAGGACGTACTTCGATCTCTTGACCAACTTTTAGCACACCGCAAAGTATAGAACCGCCGGCGACACCACCTTTCAGATCATTAACTTCACAACCTGGCTTATTGACATCAAATGAACGTATAACAATTAGCCTAGGTGGTGCATTAAAATCACGTGATGGTACAGGTATTTTATTGACAATATACTCGCAGAGAACCTGAAAATAAACAAAATTTTTAATTTTAAGTTTTTCGAAAAAAAAAAAGAAAGAAATTTCATTTAACTTACGTCAATGTTATACTTAAGTTGCGCAGAAATTGGAATTATAGGTGCACCCTCAGCAACTGTGCCCTGCACAAATTTCGTGATCTCTTCATATTGTTCCTTAGCCTGACTCTCCTTAACCAAATCGATTTTATTTTGTAATATTAAAATCTGTTTTAATTTCATGATCTCAATGGCAGCCAAATGTTCTGAGGTCTGTGGTTGTGGACAGGACTCATTACCTTAAAATATTAATTACAAACAAATTTAGTATTAAACATTAATTTTGTAACATAATATTAATGTAACAACTCACCAGCAATGAGCAATAGTGCGGCATCCATAACAGCGGCGCCGTTCAACATAGTTGCCATAAGAATGTCGTGACCGGGACAATCGACAAAACTTACATGACGCACCAATTGAAATCTACCAGAACATGAAGGACGTGCGCAAGGAAAACTATCATCCTTACTGGAACCATCCGAAACAAAGCTAGCGGGTCGCGGGCATTTTGGATTGTTACATTTATAAATTTTGGCATTAGCATAACCTGAAAAAAGATAAATATATATATAAAAAAATTTTAAATCATAACAAACGTTAGCTTGACGTCTGTTGTTTGGGTAGCCCCACAATCAAATCCCGATTTTTTTATAATTAAATAAAAAAAATATATATTTATATATATTTTTTAAGAAAGTGTGCATATTTTTTATTGTTTCTTAAAATTGTAAGCAATACATTTGAATATTTTTTTAATAATATAATTAATTGAACAAATCTTATAGTTTCATTAAAAAAATGCAGTAATAGTTATTTAAATGTATAAAAAAAATTTTTACAATTTTTTTTTAACTTAAACAAAATTGTAGAAAATTTCCAAATTAAAACAATTTTTGTACAATTTCAAAAAAAAAAAAGGTTTTAATATTTGTGCCTTTCAATTTTAAATATTGCGTCCCAGGAAAACTTCAAATTTGATTTTAAAAACTATTTTATGTCAAGGCTCCTTTTCTAGTCTAGATAGTAATGTTTTGATCATGATTTCTCAGCTTATACCGAACCAATTTAATTCAAAATTATTTGACAAAATTACGGATTTATTAATGGAAAAACTATTTTTCAAATAAATTATTTACTTTCCGGACCTTAAAAAGAAATAGTACACATTTTTTTTCAATTGTAAATAAAATATGTCATTTCATTAAAAACTGAGAAATAATGATCGTAGTTCCGTTTCTCAAATTGCTTCATCTCAAAAAGTAATCAGAACTTTAAAGAAACATTTTATTTTTGAATGTTTAAAGCTTCGAAACTTTTCAAAAATATAAACATCAAAAAGGTTTGCTTTTCTAGACTACAACAGGAAGCAGAAATCTGTAAAATTAATTTTTTTTTGGCCCATGGTAATCACGTCTAACCAGAATTGCAAATCCATTCGGAATTCCGATTGAGTTGTTTAGTTCAGTTAAATTATTTCAAGTAAACGTGAAATACATTATTCAAAAAGGAAACATTTTTTTTTTTTTTTTGATATTGACATTATTTTTCTCGTAATTTTAAAATAAAACTTTTCGACAATTTGCAGCGCCACAACGACACGGCACTCGCTCTGCCGTTGATAGATTCTCATATGGTGCATTATCATTATCCGCAGCGCGTATATAATCAAAATTTAACTCTTCGCCGGCTTTAATTTGGCGCACCGCAAAGAAACCCAAACGCGGCATATTAATATCCAAATTATCAATCCAAAATGGAAATACCTCCAAATTGGGATCGCAGGAATGATTAATAAAATGCGATAAATTACCATGCACAGCAGCATCAATTGTATAAATACTTTCCGCATTTGTATTATAATCTAAATCAAATAAATAAGTGCGTCCATTGTCATCATAAAATTTACCACGTTCATTGGCATCGTCTGTAGTGATCACTTCACCAACGTATTCGGCAACAAATTCACCTTTACGTATCATACTCAAAGTGCGTATACCCCAACCGCTACCATTTGGCGTCTTAAAGAGACATAGCTGGTTTTTGCGGCCACGTTGTATAACGCGATTATTGCACATTTCGTCGCAAACGCATTGTTTGTTACATTCAAAAATAGCTTCACCGGATTTTATACGCAAACGTCCCGAACGATCATATGCAAAATAATTGTCGGCCATGCGTGCACAACATTTAGACATCGGTTGACATGCACCGTTTTCACATTTACAACCAATGGGTGCTGCATCCACTTTTGGTATGTTGTCAGCAAATATATTTGTATTTATATAAGTAAAATTTGGATCAATTACATCTAAATCAAACATATTCTCTACGCGTATGGGTGCTTGGCTTTCTATACGATTAACATGCTGTTCAAACTCTTTCAATTGTTGTAATTGTTGTTTACGTTTATAGCAGAGTGGCTTCATGAGAATGCTCTGCAACACACGTTGATAAATTTTGCCTCTTTCGATTTGACTGCGCGAACCAGCGCGACGCATTTGAGCTAATAATATAAGATCAACTTTTACTTTCAGCGGTTCATGTGTGTCCAGTTCCTCAACATTTAATTTGCTCATATCAAATTCCAAAGATTCTCGAACGATTTCCTCTTCAGCGCTGCTGTTTATTTCGGTTATTTCCATTTCATAAAAATTATATTGTTGCTCAATGAATTCTTCGAGTTGCACACAATCTATAAGATTATCAAATGATTCCCAAGTATTTTGTGTTGTATCATAATTTAACCATTTAACAAAGAATACCGGTTTGCTGTTAACACTCTCTACGCATTCAATTAATTCAACAATATATTCTCCATTTATAGGCTTCGAAGGCTTCAGTTTTTTATTTCTCGTAAAATTCTGTTCGTCGCTCTCTCTGCGTCGCTTCAAGGATATCTGTTGTAATGTGGCAGCATTTGTGGTATTTTTAAGTTTTGCTTTAAAAACTGTTGGCGATAGACTGGCACGTTCACTGCCATAGCCACTGCTGCTACCGTAACCACTTGTTGGACTTATTGAGGATGCGTGACTGCTGCGTCTGCGGTTGAGGCATGTTTTCATATTGAGTAACGTATTCATTGACGAAGTCTTCATTCCAGCTTCGTCTAATACTGTTGTTGTCTTCGATTTTGTACTATTTGTAGCTTTTTTCATTTCTTCCAGTTTTTGTAAACGCCTTCTTCGTTCGTTTATCTCATATAAACTTCGTAGACGCGGTGATTTTATTAATGTTTGTAGTTTTTTGTCATTTAAACGTTCTGCAAAATTTTTGCACGGCGTAGTTTTCGCGATTTTGGTTTAGTTTGTTTGGAGCCAATCAAATGAAATATAAAAAAAAAAGAACAAAATAAAAAAAAACTTATTAAATTGCTGGACTAGTTTAGTTTTTGTTTTAGCAAACAACTAAAAGCTACTTTCAAAGCAAAAAGATTTTTATTTAAAGTTAAAAATGAAAAGCAAACTTTTAATAACGAAAATGCAACTACTAAGCGCCGACACAGCATCACAAATACAACATTTAAATACTTCAAAATTTTTTCCAGCAATTTAATTATAGTTTTAATATATATTTATTTAATTCTTTTTTTATTTTTCACTTGATTTATTTTCTACGTTTTTAGCCAAGGGAAATCAAAATTATAGGTATATAAAAAAAAAAATATGGTGCCTAAGAATCTTAACAATATTTTTGTAGGGAATTGTTGTGTTCAGTATATTCAGAACCCATTTGACAACAATACAACTTTGACATTTGCTTCCGAATTTTTAAAATTTATGTGAAAATATTTATAAAGCAGGAATTGCAGTCACAGGAGGCCATAATGTACAATTTGCCACTGACATATGACGGACTAGTCAGTAACTGAATGATCTCTGGTCATAGTCTAACTCATATGGACAATCATTGACTACCAGGTTACCTCTTCATTAGACGTACTTTAGTCAGCAAAAAAAAGCATCGGTCTGTGACAGACCTAAGCGATCAAGTCCATAGCTGTTTACAACTGATGTGGTAGTAGCAACTGTACTGGGCTATGCTGATATAAGGCCGGGCGCGTCTGATTTTATAGAATAATCTTATGAAAAATTTGTATTGTACTTTTCGACTAACTGGGTCAATGCTGACCTTGCTAGACACGTCATTTGTAGGTCTACAGTACTGGGGGCTACGTAAGATGATCTTACAAGAAAAAGACTTTCCAAGAGAAACCATTTCAGACGACTCTCAAATTTAAAATACGCGAATATAATTTAAAATTGAAAGAACTCTGCAGATTATAGTAACTATTTAAAAAAAAAAAAAAATACTGCAGGCTACAAAAGAAGCTCTTAATATTTTTTGGAACCCCATTTACTGTGCCGACAGAAAAAGAGAATACTTTAAAAAAAAATGAAAAGAATATTTTATTAAAAAATTAATAAATATTCTCAATAAATAGGACTTACCGAGTTTTATTGTAATATTGCGTTCCAGTTCATTTTTAAAACGCACAGTCTGTACACCTGAAATGGCTTTGACTACGGTTGATTTGCCGTGAGCTACATGACCGATAGTACCAATATTAATAGTAGCCTGGCGCGATATTACCTCTGGTGATAAGGGCGTCAAATTGCTTATTTCCTGTAAATGAAATTGAAATGAATAAATGACTTCCATTTAATATAAAAACAAAAATATTTTTAATTTGTAAAAAAAAAAAAAACACCCCGGACGCCTCACCCATACAAAAAATTTTTGATGACAACAAAAGCCGCAAATAATTTTTTTTTGAGGTTAGAAGGCGTGCAATTGCATCAGAAAATTAAAGCAACAGATGTAGGCCTTATGTGGGGCATTGAAATGTTATTACTATTTAAAAAATTTTAAGATAACTTAGCGTCATAGAAAAAAACATTTCCGAGAAAAAAATATTGCATACATTTTTTAATTATAGCCAAAGCAGCAAGCAACGACGCCACGTGCTGCTTTTTCGGGCGATTAAAAGTGAAGAGCGTTTTTTCTCCGGGGGAGAGAGCAAAGCAAATATTTCTCCGGTGGCGACATTAATTTAAAATGAATTTATTTATTTTTAATAGATTTACTTAATAGAAAAAGATTATGCATTGAAGATTTGCCGCTACCAGGACGCTTTAAAAACACTTTCACCAAAACGCTAACAGCCGCGTAGACGCTTTATTTAGACCAAGTCGTTTTTTTTTTCGTTCATATTTTATTTACTCACCAAATTGCTTAGATCCTGCTTTTGCAGATTTGTGTTAACTCCTATTTGGGATTCCGCTGTGGACATCTTTACGTATTTTAATCAACAAAATACACGAAAGATCTTACAATATCAAAACTAAAGAAGCAGTACGCGTATGCCTCGGCATCAAAATTTATCAGTGTAAGCCCAGCGTAAGTGTTGCAAAGTATACAAGTGCAAGCCCAGTGTATGTGTTGTAAAATGTAAAAGTTCCTCAAATACCAGAAATGAGTCACCCGTTAGTGTCAAAACAACATTCTCATTTTTAGTGTTGAAAAATACATTATTGCATTTATTTGTACAGACTGTTAATATCATTAATGTAAATCTGATGTGCAGCGAAATTTGTACAGACTTACAATTACGCAGATGTGAATGCGAAAATCTCATACACTGTCAGGGCGTCATGCGAAGTTATTTCAGGGCTACTTCTTAATCATTGCGTTTCAGTAGTAGAGAGTCATTCTATTCGGCGCGCGTCTTTTTCCTCGTTAACGTTAAAGACTGTACACGGCGTTCTTTTTTGTTAGTGTTAGTTATTTGCTGCTAATAATTATAAAGAAAAAATAATTTTCACACAATTATCTGCGCTATACAATTTAAGAACTTTCCAAATTAAAGTGTAAAAATGTCAAGTTTGCCGAAGCGACCAAAATTAGAGGGTGCTGATGGCGCCAATGCTCCAGTACTCAACGAGGAAGAATCTGAGGCGCTCGAGCAAATAGATGCGTGTCAAAATGAAATAGACGCACTCAATGAAAAGGCAAGCGAGGAGATTCTCAAGGTGGAGCAGAAATACAATAAACTGCGTAAGCCTTGCTATGACAAACGCAGCGAGTTGGTCAAGAGAATTCCCAATTTCTGGGTGACAGCGGTAAGTTTACTACATAATTATTTTTGAGGTTCTATTACGTACAACGTATCTTATATATTTGTAAAAGATTTGCGTTTTGCATTGTCTAGTATTTTAGCAAAAAAAAAAAAAAAAAAAAAAGTTCTGTATTCGACGATGTACATTTTTTTCTTTCGATTTTCTCTCTCTACGCCGCTATTTGAATTGGTAGCAAGCAGCACCGCGGCGAGTAAACTTCATTTACATACTGATGTACATATATATACGTGTGTATATTGCTTTAAGTACATAAATTTGTAATAAAAATTTTATTTAAAAGTAGCTAAAAATTAATATAAATAGCTACTGCGTATATATAACATATATGATAAGTGTACTTTTTCATAAAAGAAAAAACAACAAATTAGCAGACATTCGGCCATATTTGCCAAAAACATATCTACATACTTTTATATATGTGTGCTGTCTACGCGTTTATATTTTGTCGCCCTCTCACTTATGACTTTATGTTTTGCTAAATTAATATGTGCACACATTCACACTCTCTACCTGTATAGCCAGTCCTACACAAAGCAATGTGAGTAAAGAGCAACGGTGCGGCGGCGTGTATATGCACACATGGCCGGCATAGCGCTTCTTGCATTTTAAAATAAAAAAGCAACATTTTTACTCTCCATAAAGTAGTGTATTCTCTCTCTTTGTTTCTGAACAATATTTTTTACGCTTTGTTGTGCAGAGTTACCCGGTCTTTCCCTACTCTTGCTTGAAACTCGGGTTTTAACTGGTTCAGTTTGTCGATTTTTCTATACAAATTTGAGGAAAAAGGGTATTATCTATTTTTTTTTTTTTTTTTTTCATAAAGCGTAACAACTTAAGAGCAGCATTTTATGTGAGGGTAGAATAATGAATATACAACTTGTTTTGATTTTCTCCTTTACGACGAAAAGAAAAACTGCAAATTGATATTATTTCATTCTATTAGTATTAATTAAACTTTTCTTCCAATATTTTCTTAGTTTATCAACAATCCACAAATTTCTGGCATACTTGACGAGGAGGAAGAAGAGTGCTTGCACTCGCTAAACAAACTTGAAGTCGAAGAATTTGAGGATATCAAATCTGGATATCGCATTAATTTCCATTTCGATGAGAATCCATATTTTGAGAATAAGGTGCTGACTAAAGAGTTCTTCCTAAGTTCAACTGGTAAGTGTAAATTCTAAATCATTTTTGGAATTTTTGTTATTTAAACGAAATTTTTCAGATGCCGTAAACAGTGATTTCCCATCGTCGACCAGCACCCCAATACAATGGAAAGAGGGCAAAGAATCTTTTAAAACAATTATTGACAAAACCCTACGGTAACAAGAAGAAACGTAACTCCGAGTATAAATTTTTCTTCGATTGGTTCTCGGATAACAGCGATCCTGTCAACGATGAAATTGCAGAGTTAATCAAAGATGATCTCTGGCCGAATCCACTGCAGTATTATCTGGTACCTGATATCGAAGTGGAACCAGAGGACGGATCAGAAGAAGAAAATGAAGAGGAAATCTTTGAAGATGAGGAGGATGAAGAAGACGAAGGTATGTCTAAATAGCATAGAAAGTTCTCCTTTTGTGATCAACTTTTTCTGTTCTGTATAATTAATTTTTTTATGTTCCCTTATTTTTTACTAAACATTTTCCTTTTTTCTTTTTCAGATGCTTAAGAAATGAATAGCAACATCGCAGAAGAGACGACACTCAATTCAACTAGAATTTACTGCAACTAAATAAAAAAAGGAAAAAACAGAAAAACAAAAATAATATTAATGAAAAGAAGAGAAAACTCCACTTTTTATTAAACTCTTCACACATGGTGTGTGAATAGTTTTATAATTTTAATAACATAATTAAAAATCATATTCATCATAGAAGTCTGTCCGATTACTACACAATCTGTGTAAAATTGTAAACTCTAGTTCCTTTAGTTTTTTTTAGAAATACCAATTCAAATTTGGTAGAATGATAATTGATAATGAAAGGCAAAGTGGTTCGCATACAAAGAATATCATCTTCGGGTTGCTTTTATGTGTGAAGAGATTTTAAACTTTGGTTTTTTTTTATACATTTAACCAATGATAAAGTTTTCTCTTGTTTCGATGATGTTAGTTTCAAATTAAGCAAATTTATTTCAACTAATTTATTTAAATTTGTTAATTTGCAACGATTCCATAAGACGTGAATAAAATCTATACTTATATATAAATTAATTGTATTTTATTTACTTATTTTTTACAAAAAACTGAAAACCACAAATAATCTAATATTTGACAATGGATTAAGAGCTCAAAATAGGACAAAGCCTAACAAGATTAAAGATGAGATGGCAAATGAATAAACTCATTTCAAATAGAAATGAACCAATATAAATTTGTTGTAGGACATGAATGTGGAATGAAATAATAATGGAATGTATCCATTCGTTTACGATATTGCTTTATATTGATAGATCATTTCAAATGATAGTGCGAGTTTATTAAAAATCTGGATCGCATGTCCATCAAAGTACGATTGATTTCTGTTCCCATCTTGTATGATCTCTAGATTCAGCCAAATTTATGAATATTTTAGCGATTCCGATTCGGAAGAAGGACGACCGATCAAAGTTAAATGGCTTTTTTTTTCTTCTTTAAACTTAACCACTGAGTAATAAATGGTCTACAATATGAGTTATAGTATAGTAATTTAATTTTAATATATATAATTGTTAAGTTTAATAATTCCGAGACGTGTTATTTAAATAGTATTAATTTATAGGTCTTATTATTATTGTTTATAATTATTTATAGTGAAAGACCATTTGGTCCACGTACTTAGCGAACGTATAAATAACAATGGTCTACAACAATAACAATGGTCTACAAGTGTACGCAAGTAAGTGTAAACGCGAGGCAAGATCTATCTAACTCTTTTCCACTTACGAGCAGACCAGGCAGAACAATGGTTTACAAATGGTCTACCATTTGGGACCATTCGTAGACCACTAGTACCAGAAATGAGTCACCCGTTAGTGTCAAAACAGAAATTGGAACAGATTTAATACTATATTTAAAAAACCCCCTGTGCGAAATGAAATGGTAAGGAAACCAAACAAGATTGGTATATTGTAGTACGAAATAATGCAGTTATTTAATTCAAATTAAAATTCGGTTACACTGCACCGGCAAAGCAATTTCGAGCGCCTTTTTTATTTTAATTGAAGTTTAATAATGCGATGGCTTGCAGTGAGACCGAATCTTGACAATCTCATTCGTTGATGAAATTTTTTTTTTTCGATACTATTTTAGTACATCCTATCGGACAACCCACTCGGACTGTCTAATTTTGTTTACGTTTCTATGTTGTTCGTTAGAGGAACAGAGATAGACATAAGCATCTAGCGTCTCGTTCGCACTAAGCAACGTACACTTTAAATTGAACAGATACGCTTGAGATTCGCACTACCACTAAAAGTAAGAAGAAGATATCTCATCATCACGTTGAATTTCGTTGTTGACGCCTGGTCCTGCTATAACAAAATACGTAAAAACTGTATAAAATTATAGCTGACATACATCCTTTTAGCAGTTTGTGTACAATTTACGCAAGTGGCCAAGACACGCACATAAAAGCGGCTAAAAAGTTGTAAAAACGCTAGAATGGCTGACGATACAAATGAAGATAGTTGGCTTTACGGCACCTCAAATCCTGACGTGAATACTGAAAATGAGGCAAATGGCGAGGAAATTGAACACATAGTTGGTAAATCACCAAAAAGAGAAATCGAAGATGTTGATGATGAAACAGTAATTGAGCAAGCGGAAGACAATGATGTGGGCGATCAAAATGATGGACTCGCAGATGATATGATGGAACCCTTTGAAGATCCTGCGCAAGAGATGGAAGAAGATGAGGAGGCAGCAGCGGTAATAGCACTTAGTCGTAGTTCTATGATGGATAGAACTGATGTTGAGCATGCGGTCGATGGCGACAGTGACACTGCTGACGGCGAGAGTGGCACTAAAAAGCAACAAAGTGGTAGAGCATCATATGGTTCGGACGATGGATCAGATGATTCAGATGATGATGATATTAATGTGGTAATTGGCGATATCAAAGCAGCACCAAGTACTTATAACATTAAACAACGTCCAAATCTATTAGCCGGCTCATCAGGTACTGGTGCGGACAAATCTAAGCCAATGACACAAGGTGGAAAATTCACTTTGGAAGACTTTGAAGGTGCTGGCACAATAAATGGTGTTGTAGTGCACGAATTAAGCATAGACTCATTGGAAGAGAAGCCTTGGCGAAAGCCAGGTGCAGATATAACAGACTACTTCAATTATGGCTTCAACGAAGAGACATGGCGTGCATACTGTGAACGACAGAAACGTTTTAGAATTGCAGAAAGCGGTGTGGGCTTGACTAGTTTGACACAGAATATGAATCAAACGGTCGCGGAGCATCGTCCACATGAAATGCTAGCACCGCCCGGCGTATTGCCACCAAGTAATAATGTACCACTTGGACAGAATATGGAACCAATGCAAATACAATCTGTAGGTATGCCGCCGCCATTGATGAATCAACAACCACCAAGACCTGGCATGGGCATGACGCAGCGTCCGCCGCGTCCAATTTTGAATGCAGGCGGCAGCAAAGAGAATGCAATTCAAGTGATGACCGCCGAATGTCGTGAGTATTCGCGTTCTGGTCAAATGCCGCCGAACTTTCCACCTCCAGGTGCAGCAGAAGAGCCATTTTTCCATGAACCAGAACCTTTTGATTATGGCTATGAGCCTACGCAGGAATCGCAATGGAATAACGACAATCCTAGTTGGGTACCAACAGGCATTAAAGAGTTGACGCCTGGTCCTGCTTTGTTGCAACAACCGCCACCAAATGCAATGGGTGGTCCACTGGTTGGACCACCTGCAGTTCAGATGAATGTACCGCCACCACAAATGGGTGGACCACCGCCACAAATGCGTGGCCATCCACCGCCGGGTATGATGCCACCGCCTAATATGCGTATGCCACCAAATATGAGTAAGGCATTCTTGATATTTTTATATTTTTTAATTATATTAATTATATTCTTCTTAAGACATGGGTCCGCCACCAGGTATGGGGCCTATGATGGGTTCAGTACCGCCTCCATTGCGCATGGCAATGGGTCCCCCGCATATGATAAACAATGCTAACAATAACAGTAACAACAATAATAATATGGGTAATAACGAACGTGTCAATGAGGATGAGCGTGATCGAAGACGTCGTGATCGTGATTGGGACCGTGAACGCGATAAAGAACGTGAGAGGGAACGTGATAGACATCACAGATCCAAATCACGTGAGAGAGAACGTGACCGGCGTGATTATGATCGAAGAGAGCGTGATAGGGAAAGGGGTGAGAGAGAACGCCCCATTAAAATTGAGGTGAGCTTGATTTAAAACTGCAATACTTTTCCTAGATTAAAAAACATTTTGCTTTCCAGCCGGATACAGAGCGTCCGGAAGAAGATCGTGAAAGGCGACGAAGAGATCGTGACCGAGAGAGAGAAAAGGATAAGGAACGTGAGCATCGTGATCGTGATAGAGAGAAGGATAAGGAACGTGAACGTGAAAAGGATAAAGAACGCGAACGTGACCGGGATAAAGAGAAGGAACGGGAGCGTGATAGGGATAAAGAGCGGTAATTCTGAAAAAAAACTTTCTATTTTTTTATTTAGAAAATAATAAATTTAATATTTTGCAGTTCAAGACGTTCCGAACGCTCGCGTAGCCGTGAAAAATCCAGAAGAAAATCTAAATCTCGTGAAAAGGATCGCGACAGAAGCAGTAAGACCAGCTCTTCGTCCTCCAGTCGTAGTGAGAAAAAGAAATCACATCGCAAAGATAAGGAGGAAGAGGAATAGTTGATGTACAATAAAAAAAAAGTAGTCCAAGAGACTTTAACATGTCTGCTTAAATTGATATAATTAAACGAACTACATATTTGTATAAAAAAATTTTAAATTTAAAAGCAAAACTTCCAATTCAATTAAAAAAAAATAGGAAGCATGTTAAAAATACTTTCGCAAGAACTTATAAACTACAAAATTACTAATTACTGTTCAGCCGATGGTGGTATCTCCTTCTCCAAATCAGCTTTCTTCTTTTGTTGCATTTTTTTCCTGCAAATCTTCAATACGTTTGGTCATGGCGTCCAGTGACTTGTGCAGACCGCCTTGTATTTCGCCATAACGTTTCATAGCTAAAATAAGACTTTCCTCTATAAGCTCACATTGTTGCGCAAATTCATTATTATCCGTTGATATTTGTTTCAATTTATCCAGACTTTCAATGGGTATATTACGAAAGTATTCCGCACCCAATGTAGGCTCCAATTGCTTTATACGATCAAGCTGCTCGCATTGTGCATGCAAATCAGGTGCAATAGCATTTAAATATACCTCTTTGGATTGTAACTGCTGATGTTCATCGAGAAAGTTTGGATCTAAATATTTCTCCAGTTCCGGTGCACGAGCAACACATTTAGACACCTGTTCACGATCGGTACTGGTAGCTTCATTGAGCAGAGTGTTTGCCGAAAGTAGCGAATCGACAATATTTTCCGTTTTTGATGCATCACTGCTGCCGGAGGCAATTGCATTTTCTATGCCTTCAGGGCCACCTAACATACGTGTAAGCGAATCTATACGTTTCTCGAGAAGATCTATTGCTTCCATTTTGTATGTTTTCTTTTTTTATTTTTTGTTTAACCGATGATGTCAACAAAACAACAATTTTCGCTGTAATAAAAAAATTATGTTTGCCATTCACAGGTAATGTAACGCAGTACAGTGGCATAGATTGACACATTTCATTGATATTATACAAAAAATAAAGTAATAATGAAATACCTATTTAAAATTCATTAAAATAAGAATTATCTACAATTTGTTTGAATATTCTATCCATTCTAATTACATTAAATATTTGTTGCAGTCTAATAATAAAAAATTATGATGCAAAAATATGTTATTCCAGACCACTGTGCGCAGTTTTACAATTCACAACTGATTAAAGCTAATAAACCGTCAGAAAGCAAATAAATAAATAGCAAAATATGCCATGTCTAGCTCCACAGAATCGTAAGTATATATTCTATTTTAAATTCTATATACTTATTAATCAATTCTTCTTCAACACAGTACTATAAAAATTCCCTTCGATACACCGGAGCATGCTGAAATAGCTTGGCGCGTGCTAAGTGTCGATAAGGAGCCGCGTCGTAATTTTGTACAAAAACAATTACAACTGGAGGACAACGTGCTTATTGTACACTTTACGGCGGACCAAGTAAAGAACTTACGTACAGCTATAACATCATTTTTTGAAGCATTACTACTTTGCCAGGATACAATCAAACATTTTGCATTGACACAAAATAATGCCGGAACACACTCCGGCACCAACACCACATAGAGCTATCTATGGATTTTCGCTTTATATACTTTTCACTGCACTTTTCTTCATTTATGTACTGTGGGCTTTTCTGCCAGTAAACTTAGGATTGCATTCATATTTGCCGGATCGTTATTTTGCTGTATTTTTACCAATACTCGTATTGGTTTCAGTTTTCTTATTTTTGACCTTTATATATCCAGCCATAAATTTAGCTTTGACACCGAATATTGATGAAATATCTTCTGTTGTTGATACTAAGTTAGTATTACGGGATAAGCCATTTACTTGGGCACAATTAAAGCGTACGCGGCCACCAACAACAACGGCGTCGACAAGAAAGAAACAGTCGCATGCTGAATTTTGTAAACTTTGCAAAGAGACACATCAACCGTTAAATCAACAGCAAATAGCACCACTAACATTTATGGATTTGGATGAAATTAATAGAGATGTTTATTTATAAATAAATGTAATATATTGTACAATATAAAACTGAAAAATTAATTTACTATTTATGCTAATTTTTACGTCCACGCACTGTAGTCCAACCATCTTCTGGTTCAACAAAATCATCTTTCTTTTTACGTGCTTGTGACCGTGTTGTAACACGATTAGAAGACGTTGCTACATTATCATCTGTCTCACTATCCGTATCCATATCATCATCATTGTCATCCTCATCATCCATATCTTCATCTGATGAAGAATCACCCGCAACAGGTGTATATGTGATTTTAACATCTGGTCGCAGCCAATCTTTGCCTTGCGGTAGCTGACTCAGTTCCTGTTCGATTTGTGCATATTGATTCTGTAGACAAAGTTGCTTATAGCGTAATAAATTACGACAGATTTGCGTTATAGAATAATCCTCGCAAAGTGTATTGAATTCTTGATCCATTAGATCTTCGAGCACCTCTTGTAGCTCACCATCCGTTATGTTTTCATTGCCAATACAATATTGATAGGTATAGTCCATGATTTGTATAGCGACCTGCGGTGAGACATTAAATGTTAGTCGGCTTTTATACATGTTTTAAATTTTTATACCTCTTGCCCATTACGTCCGCCCATGCCATGTTCGACAGCAGCACGTAAATTTTGCCAATTATTGAAGATTTTCTCAACAATTAAACGAAAATTCTTGTGATATTCAGTTACTTGCGCTGCCATGCTTGTTTTTTTGTCTATGCACAATGATTAGTTTACATCTGCCACTTTTGCCATTCACAGTGAATTATTCATAACAAACACAGAACAGCTGACTTTTAGAAGAGAGCGCGAAAACAACTCGATTTTATTTATTTTTTTTTTTTCATTGTATACAAAACAAAAAGCATGTCTGAAGAAGAATTAGTAGTCAATACAATAAATGAAGATGCTGAAGATTCAGAAGAGGAGCTTATTACGGCGCAAAAGGTATGATAAATAAGTTGTTGCAACTAACGCGATATAAGCCAGCGTCGGTGGGAGTTGCTAACCACTTGATTTAATATGAACTTCAATACTGAACCTACAGGGGATGGTTTAGCACTGTTGTACCCAACTTATTTGTCCCACACAGTGACACAGTGACACAATGTAGAGCAAACGAACTTACTAAACAAAGCACTACAATAAACATATTCCTATGGAAGGAGTCATTCCGGATGTCTTTGGCAGCATACAAGTTGCTGCAAACAGCGTGTGAACTGCATATGTAGCGCTTTAAGCTAAATTTGTTGTGGTTTCAATTGCAAGAGACCATTTGTGTCTATTATCTGTAATATTGTGTTTGTACTCCTTATGATACATTAGCTTACATTGGCCTGTCACCTTGCCTCATTTAAAGTCAAATGTTATGTTTCGAACCATAAATTAAATTTATTAATGTTCTTCATTTCTAGGTGCTGGCTATATTGGAAATTGCTTGGACTAATGAACTCTGTGCACCTGAACTGTTACAGCATCAAACGGATATGTTAGAGCTAATGCTTTCACAGGTTTCACATATGGAAGAAAATATGAAAGATCTGGATAAGAACGACTTTCGCTGCATAGTACATCAAATGGAATTGGAACGTATACGCTATATTATGGCCAGTTATTTACGTTGTCGTCTGCATAAAATTGAAACCTACACAAAGTATCTACTTAACGAAGATGAAAAACGTGAGCCGGACGACAAGCGTTTATCGCAAGAAGAAACTAAATTCGCGAATGAGTATCTAGATAGTACAGAGAAATATTTTCAAAAAGTTGCGCTACAATATATGCCAAATCCACAGCGGGCAGAGAGTGAACAACAGCGCATGGTGTTACCAAATTTAATGAGTCATGTCTTTATCAAGGCAAATGTTTCAGGTAAAGAAAATAATAAACTGTACATTCCAAGAAATAATTTTTTACTTTATTACATTACAGTACCTGCTGTCGTTGTTGGCGTTGAGGAGGAAGAGGTTGACTTGGCTGCCGGTTCACAGCATATAATTCCATATCAACTTGTTGCCGATTTAATACATAAAAATCAGGCAAATCTCATATGAAACTATACAGTAGAGTAAATTAAAGTTGAATATAACAAAAAATCTTTTAGAGTTAGCATGTTGTCTGATTCTAGATTTTTAGCTTCAGCCATTTTTTCTCAACTGGCTCACTTCATGTCACATTACTCTACAATATTTAATAATAAGTTACATTAAAAATATGAATTTTTTTTTAATTAGAATCTGTATTTCGTTCAGTCATTATTAATATTTTCTAAAGTTTCGCTAGACTTAAACATAACACGCTTACGTGGCACCGGCTTATGCAGCTGCGGCGTAGAACTTAAATGCTGTTGTGTGTGTGTGCCTAATCTTGTCATGCTTTTAGGCATTTGACTTGACATGAGTAATGTTTCAAGTTTATTTTTAAACTCCGTTTTTGTATTATGCGATTCAACTTCTAACTGCTCATCCTTCTCGTCCTCCTCATCTGTGGTTGTTGTTGTGGATGTTTCTGTTTGTTTTAGTGTTTTTGGTATTGTACCTTTAGGTTTTAAAGGTTTTTTGTGCTTAAGTAGCGTCTCAGCGCTATCAGGCAATTTAGCTGTACACAATTTATCTACAAATTTTCTTATGCGTTGTCGAGTTATGTAATAATTTGGATATTTCTGTAATAAAAAAAAAGTCAAGTTTTAATTTTATGTTTCAACCAAAAATTTCATACTTACCAGCTTAAGACTATTTCTACGTTCTGCTAGTTCACTACATGCGCGTTTCAAAGTGCTGTTTGAAATTTGTTTTGATTTCATATCAAACCCGAATGCATTAAGACGTTTATTTGCTAGAATCTTTGCATCTTTGGATGTATAGTTATGTTTTGGAGTTGCTTGAGTTCTGTTAAAGAATAAAAAATAAGAAAGTAAGTTCTATATACTTACATATTTTGAAACACAACATGAAAAATGGGATGTCAATATATAGTTCCACGTACGACTTATTTTACACAGTTTGAGAGACTCACAAGAATCTTTCATTACGGGAAATTATTTCCAAATGGTTTGTGACCATCTTAACATGAATACCAATATTCTCCAATATCTAAGTAGTTTTAGGACTATAAATTTCCTTTTATTTAAATTCAATCTAATATTACAATGTCTTGAGAAATAAAACTCTCCAACTTGGGTAGTTTGTGCGCTCTAGAGACTTTTGAAGAAATTAAGGACGAATAGCGTATCATTTTTTTAATTAAGCAGAACTTACCAGACAGACGGACACTTTTTTATTACGATAATATGAGCTCTGAACCGGAAATGAAAATCTTGAAAAATTGAGTGATATGACATATCACCCCGATTTGACACCCAATCACTTTTTATGCACGTATGCTAGAGATATGTTGCTTGACTAACAACACCAGAAGAAGTGATTTTTTTTTTTGAATTTCAAATTGCTTTAAAAATGTTTTTGAATGGAAAATGGAAAACTGTTTGAATTTTTTTTTTTTAATGTTACTCAGAAATTGTTTTAGTCAAAAAACAAATTATAAACTTACTTGTTTGATTGTTTTTTAGTTTGTACTTTTGTATTAATTTTGGACGTAGATTTTCTATCCGTTTCTAAATCTGTTTGATGCTGCTGCTGTTCCACAGCAACAATGTTTTCCTTAAAGCTTTCACTGTCATCAAAGCTTTCACTGATATCGGTGCTATCGTTTAATATGACCGTTTTAACATTTTGTAACACCGGAGGAGGAGGTTCGTTTAATGAGTTCTTCAGTGTATCCTTTTTTATTTATTTTAACATTATTTTCATTTATTTCAGGACGCATATTCGTTTTTATTTGCGGTTTATCCTCTTCGATGGAATATGTATCTGCATCGTCACTATTATGCGTTTTACTTGATTGTATCTCACAATCAGTTACATGTTGAGATACATTTGTATCTATTTCTTGCTGCTGTGTAACTTTTGCAATTTCAATGCGCGCTAATTCATGTTCCAATGCATCTAATTTACTTGTATAAGCCGCTTCCAAATGCTGCACTGTTTTATCTAATTTTCGATAATTTTCTTTATTTATTTCATTGAATTTTTCGGTTAAAGTACGTTCAATATTTTTTAATTGCTCCAATGCGTTTGCTGCTGGTGACTGCTGCTCCTGCTTCTGCTCCTCCTCAATAGACTTATGTTCTTTTGTTTTATTTAATTCTAAATTCTGTTTAAAATTATTCAAGGCCAACATTATATTCTCCAATTTTCCATTAATTTCTTCATTGTTGTGTATTAAATCTTTTTGTTGATTTGCAAAATCATTGACGCGATTTTGTAATTGTTGTATTTGTTCTTTTTGCTCAAAACTTTTTGAGTTGAGATTATGACTAACTTCTTCTTCAGCGTCAGCGTCATTCTCCATATCTTCGTCATCATTTTTTTCCTTTGTCTCGCAAAGATTACTTTGTATACCAATCTCACGTTGATTTAGAGCGGCTCCGGCGACTTGGTTTGTTGTGGTACTTTGTATATTTTTCTCTGCTGCATTTAAGCGTTCTTTAAGTTGTTTAATTTCCAATTCCATTTTTATTGTATTTATTAAGGTGACATCGGTTTCCTTTGCTGTTTCTTTTAAGCCCAACTGTAACGATGCTGTTTCCGGCATTATATTATGCCGTGTCTGATGTTTACGGCCAATGTGTATGTTGAGCGCTTCATTACTTATAAAATTCTTAGTGCACATATGACACGGATAGACGACTTCACGTATTGCTTCAATTTGTGTCATTTTCTTGTGTAGCTGCACAATTTCTGCATTCGATTCATTCAAGGATTTCTTTAATTTGGCTATTTCCATTTGTGCTGCATTATTTTCATCGCGCAATTCGCACAACGTCTCATCGAGAAACTTACGGCAGAAGAGTAAATATTGTATGGAGAATTGTGACATTAGAAAATATTTTGCTATGCCAGCATCGAGTATATTTGTCTCCAGCAAAGAGCCGAGTGCTGCCTCCGATAAATGTTGCAGCGCATAATCAACCAATTCGAAATTTTGCTCGCGTAGTATGCGTTCGGTTTCGTAGGAACCTGAGAAATAAATTTAATAAAATCTAAAAAAATTATCGAAAAAAAAAATTTTTTTTTACCCATGAGTCTCCAATCTAATGGTCCATCTTTGTAAATGCGCAACTTAAATCCTGCATCGCGCACCACTTGCGGATAATTGCATGCGTAATTCATTTTTAGTTCAGTTGAAATCGAAAGTTGTTTATAATATTTTATGGGTTTAAAACTTTTTGCTTTGAAAGTTTGTGTCATATTTTTTTGGTTTTCTTTTTCGACTGTGTTGCCAGGCAACGGAAATAATAAAAACAAAAATTGAGTGTTGAAAGTAACCCTTAACGTAGTGTATAGAGGTGGTTCCCGTTTAATATGAGAAATTCCATTATTATAAATAATGAAATATTGGTCAAAAAATTAAAAGTTTATATGAGTGTAACACACACATACACGCTCAAAATGCTCTCCATTTTTAGTTATAGATCTTACGTACTAGAACCCTGCACAATTACCGGAAAACGGTTAAAAAGCATACTCAAAATAAAAACGATTCGAGTAACTCAATTAACCAGAAAATGATCAACTCGACTCAACTCGTTTAAATTCGGTATCCAAAAAAAAAAAAAAAAAAAAAAAAAAAAAAATTCAATCGGAAAACCAAAATTACGAATACTGGATCTACGTTACTGATAATCATTTAGAGTTTCGTGTGACGTGTATTTGAACTTCTGTTCTACCGAAATTAACGTTTTTCCTTGTTTCGATCTGTACCAGTCCATATCGGTTATTATATACAAGTAAATGTCACGATAATATCCTTTCATGTAGCTCAAGAAAAGCATTCAACGTGAACCAACTCTCGCACAATGATGTTCTTAGTGAGCTAGTTTTTCTTTTTACTAAAAAATAAGTTTTAAATAAAAAAAATATTTGTGCCAAAAAATTGTGAAATAAGCTTGAGTATTTCCATAGTTTTGGAAAAATGAAGACGTTTAGAATTTTAACAATTTTGATTTTAGTTTCATTAACAAATTCTTCCACGCGTAAGTGTAATAGAATTTTTCATATAAAATATTGATTTCTTTCACGCCCCAAATTTATCGCAAGAAAACTCAGTGTAAAGCCTTCGAGTGTTAGAATATTATGAAACGGTTTTGCTTACAATAAAAACAAAAAAAATTAAAAAAATTTATTTTTTCATTTAAAATTTTTTGTGTATTTTTTTAATTTTCTTTATAAGTTTTTTTTTTTTTTTTTTTTGCAAAAGTTTAACTCTATAAAAAATAGAAGAAAATATTAAAGAGAATTTGACATATCCTTTGCGCATGTCTCATTCTCTGTTTTGGGAAATATTTTTGGGAAATAATTTTTGTTTATGTTTACATTTTTTTGTTTTTATTGTTTTTGCAGCTCCAATCAGCTTTGAGGCAAATCCCGATACAAAACGTCTTTACGATGATTTGTTGAGTAACTACAATCGTTTAATACGCCCCCGTTGTCAATAATACGGAGACCTTAACCGTTTGGTTGGGTCTTAAATTGTCGCAGCTGATTGAGGTTAACTTAAAAAATCAGGTGATGACAACAAATTTATGGGTGAAGCAGGTAAGTTTTTTTTTTAAAATATAAAATCGAAAAAAAAAAATTTATTGAATTTATTTCATAGCGCTGGTTTGATTACAAATTGCGTTGGGATCCCGATGAATATGGCGGCGTTGAAAAGCTTTATGTACCATCTGAACATATTTGGATACCCGATATTGTGCTCTATAATAATTGGGATGGCAATTATGAGGTATTTTATATATATAATTTTTTTTTGTCTTCTCGAATTTATAATTTAATTTATTTAAGGTAACACTCATGACCAAAGCGACATTAAAATACACCGGTGAAGTTTTCTGGGAACCACCGGCAATTTATAAATCTTCCTGTGAAATGAATGTTGAATATTTTCCATATGATGAGCAAATTTGCTTTATGAAATTTGGCTCGTGGACATATAATGGTGCACAAGTAGATCTAAAGCACTTAGATCAGGTGGGTATGCGCTTGAAAAGGTCCATTGATATACAAATACCAGCCTAGGTTGTATTAAAATTGTTAGTTTTTATTGTTGTCTTTTCATCATCTGTAATGTTTTAGTAATAATTTTTAACCATTTTAAAATATTTTACATATTTCATACACACAGGTGCCTGGTAGCAATCTCGTTCAGGTAGGCATCGATTTAACAGAATTTTATTTATCAGTTGAGTGGGATATACTGGAAGTTCCAGCTACAAAGAATGAGGAATATTATCCTGATACTATGGAACCATTTTCGGGTATGTTCATATGGCAAAATATTTAGATATCATGTGAAAGATATACAAAAAATAGTTCAGTCAAAGAAGTTTGCATTTGCTATTTTTCAACTAAGAGTTACGCACATATTTGAAAAACAATTCATATATAAGCATAGTTTGGAATAAGTTTTTTTTTTTTTTTTTATAAAATCATATCAAATTAATTAAATATTTTTCACAGATATTACTTTTAAGCTAACAATGCGCCGGAAAACCCTATTCTATACGGTAAATTTAATCGTGCCGTGTGTTGCTTTAACATTTCTCACGGTGTTAGTATTTTATTTGCCAAGCGACTCGGGCGAAAAAGTAAGTGAACTATAAAAAATTATTAAATAAATAAATCTGTACAGATCTGTAAAAATCTTTCTTTACTCTTTTAATTTGCATGATATATGCATGATAATATTTCTATGCATGTTGTATATATAAAAACTTTTTTCTGCATTTTCACATTTATGAGCTATCAAATTTTATGAGAAATTATATAATAAAATTGAGAACTCAAATATTTGAAAATGCAGCTTAATATTTATTATTACGTTTTTTTTTTTTTTAAGAATCATCTCAACTTTTATTTATCATTTTTCATTAAATACACTACTACTATGTCTACTCAGGATAGTTTTTAATTGCTTTAAAATTTGCAAAGCACAAAAAAAAAAAAAAAATAATAAATAAATAAAAATATTTACCCATTTTTGTCAAACTTATTTTCACTTTCTTCTGTCTTTCTCCTCTTTCCGCTAAATTTTATTATTAGAGCTTCTCTCTCTCTCTTAATTACTTAAATAAAGGGTCTTTCAGTGTCAAAATTTATAAATTGGACATTTTCTGTAAATATTTCTAAATAAATACGAATTCGCCACAGCACATTAAGATATTTTTGAAGACCCTTTATAACTAAATATTTTCATAAATATTTTGTTTTTTATCTTTAACGATTTGAAATATTTTTTATTTTATTTTATGTAAAATAACTCACAATCTTTGAAAGCACCAGTTTAGAGAATACAACATATCTTATTCGTTTTCTTAAGACTTGGTTAAATAAAAAAAAAAAAGGTTATATTGAAAAACTTTTCATGGAATTTACTATTTTTTTTTAAATTTTTAAGGTTATTGCGCAGACCTCTTGATCTTAAGAACCGATTTGGCTGAACAGTTAATTAAATTAAAGTTAAATGAGCATTCTACAATTTTGTTGCACACAGTTTTAATATCTTCTCAGTAGTTCATGTATTAACGACTTAAATGTGTCGTTATCTTCTGAACTGCTGCTCTAAACTCAAAAAAATGTAACAGAAAATTGTTGCAGAATAAATTGTCTTTCATTTTATTGAATGTTGCGCCAAATCGGTTCAGTAGATTTCGAGATATACTCCAAAACATCGCAGTATTTCTGTAAAAAAAAATTAATAAAATTCGCAAAATCGCTCCATAAAAAAAAAGAAAAGAGAAAAATAATATTTTTTGTATTTTCTAAACTGGTGTAATTTTTTTTATACAAAATTTTAAATAATTTTAATACAGCACAAAGATATTTTTTGTTTTTCATCAATAATAAAAATAAATAATTTTAAAGAAAAAATATACTTTGCGCTGTTTTTAGTAATGGAAATCTCATAACGTAAATTTTCATCGAAAAAAAATTAACGAAATTTTTTTATGCATAAAATGCATTTTCCATCCCAAAAAAATTGCATTTCGTTTTTTTGAGAGCGTGCTTCATAAAAATAATATATTTACACATAGTTAAAAAAAAAAAAACACCACATTTAATAGGTACACCTTCATCAAAAAAAAAAAAAATAATAATAATTAAATATATTTTTACACTTAGTTAAAAAAATCACAAAAAATTTATTAGGTACACCTTCCTAAAAAAAAATTATATTTACACAATAAAAATTTAATAAAATTAGCAGGCACACTTTCATAAATAAACTCACTTAAAATTCAATTAACACTTAAAAAAAAATCATTGTATTACATTAATTATAATTGTAGCTGATATTTTTGTTTGCTGTTTACTATGTATGGGGAATTTATTGTTATTATTTGTTTTATTTTATTTTTTTTTTTAAGAAGAAAATTGTAACAATTTTGTTGTTCTTGAGTTAATTTTGCTGTTCGAATTGTTTTGTGAGCTTTAAGTATTTAGTTTCCTTTTTTTGTTTTCGTTAACGTCATAAAAGTGGTTTATAAATGGAGTATAAGCTGAGCTAAGGGGTACGGCTTTGTTTTATAAAAGTAATACATATCGTATACGTAATTTTCTTAAATGTTGTAAACCAGTTGTGATTTATTATGTTAAGTTTGAATGAATATATTCATTTGAAGTACTCGTATCACAAAATCACATAATGGTTGAAATTAAATTGTTGTTTCGTTCGATATTGGATATGTTCTTGTATTTTCGATTTTCTGTTACGTTTTGTATTCTTCACATTTAGTATACAAGGAGAGATTTTAAGAAATCGTTCCAGTATTAGGGTCAAGCAAACTATATAAATATGTATATGGTGAGAACATTTAAAATGTATCTATAAAATGACGTTTAATCAGCCGAGTCGATAAAGTAAATGTGAATAATTTAAAAACTTTCGATTGAATCATTTATCAAATTAGAGTGACTCGTATAAAAAATATAAAAAGAGTCGTTTCTCAGTTTGAACCCATTCATCAGTTTATTCATTTTACAAAATTTGGTGTAAATTAGAACCGTTCCCAACGTATATAATCGAGAGAGCTCCAGAGAAAACCGATTCAGATATTAAATTAACAAAAAAGGAAAACCAAAAAAAATTTAGATATTACCATGGATACGTTATTGGAATGATGGAAGTATCATTGCGCTCTTTCTGGTTTGCAAAAGCAAGACAAGTTCACAAATATGTTTAGATCGATTCCTTAGTTCGATACTTTTAAATCGATACTTTTTCATCTATACTTTTAGATCGATTCTTTTAGATCGATACTTTCAGATCGATATTTTCAAATTGATACTTTATCGATTCCTTAGATCAATACTTTTATTTTCAGACCGATACTTTCAGATCGATACCTTTAAACCGATACTTTCAGATCGATACTTTTATTTTCAGACCGATTCTTTCAGATCGATACCTTTAAACCGATACTTTTAGATCGCTACTTTCAGATCACAACTTTCCGATCGATACTTTTACTTCAATAATTGTGGATCCATACTCTTAGATCGATTCTTTTTAAGTATCGGTTAATGGTAATACGAATACTTTGTTACTAATTTTAGTCGATATTTATCTTAATATCTCTCTATTCTTAAGCAATGTAATTAAAGTCAATAAAAATAATTACACAAAATTTACATTAAATGTAAAGAATATAAAAAAACCAATTAAAAAACTAAAAAAAAAACAAAAAAAAAAAAAAATAAGTGTCAAAAACTAAGTGTTCATTACATATACATAAACAACAAAAAATAATAGAATAGAATCAAATACTACGATTAGACACCGCTTGATTTTTCGTTGACAGGTTACGTTATGTATTTCTATACTTGTCTCACTGACTGTGTTCTTCTTGCTATTGGCCGAAATTATACCGCCCACATCGTTAGCGGTACCATTATTGGGCAAATATCTTCTCTTTACAATGATACTGGTCTCGTTGTCTGTTTGGACAACTGTCTGTGTACTTAATATACACTTTAGGTAAGTACCTACTTTGTAAAAAAAAAAAAAAAAAAAAAAAGAAATCTTGAAAATATGCGACCAATAGCTAAAAAGTCTTTCGGTACCTTTTGGTCTGAGGTAAATTTTGTAAATATTATTCGAATGTATTTTTGATTTTTTTTTTTTATTGTAAATATATTAGATCACCTTCGACGCATAAAATGTCACCTTTGGTGCGTAAACTATTTCTACATTTTATGCCAAAATTAATGATGATGCGTCGCACGCAATATACACTGCCCGATTATGATGATTCATCGCCGAGTACAAATGAAATATATACAAATGAAATTGATCCGCGGTAAGTAGTTTCTATATTTAGAAAAACAAAATAATTAAAAAATGTTAAATTCCGAATCATAAAATTATTTTTGAATTTGTAATTTATATGCATATGCACATATATAATTATATAATGACTCTCTTTAGATCGTTTTGGGTATTTTACAGTAGGACCACCCATGATGCAATTATATAAGGTGACGTATTCCGCCACTGTCTCTTTCTTATTTGGTAACAAATTTTGTTGTGTATGCATATTATGGTGAATATTTAGAATTTCACCTTAGAAAAGTCAACTTTTCTGCTTCTTGATTTTGTGCAAACAGCTAATACAATTAAAAAATTTAAATTTTTATTACAACTTCGTTATAAGTTTTCGAATTGTTTATATATTTTAATTGAAAAATATACTTTTTTTTCAATTGAAGAAAAAGTACAGAAAATTTAATGTTTGCTTACTATCTCTTTCTCAAAATTTTTCGTACTCTTCTCTCCTGTCATGGTGAAATCATAAATAGTTCAACACAAACAAAATTGTCAAATTTATGTAACTAAAGATTTCAGAAGTACTTTACCTGGTATAATTGCATCATGGGACCACGCAATGCAAAATATGCGGACAGTCTGATGAAATCAGAAAAATAGCTAAGGGTTCTGTTTTTATAAAAGCTAAAATAAAACAAATTTTGGTAGAGTTTGTTGCACAGTATTCTGTCGTTCTGATCTTTACCGAACTAGGTTAGCAAACCAGTTTTAATAATTCTATATTTAAGGATTTCAATCTTACGAATAGCTTCCATGAACTGAACCACTCGTTATTATGGTATATAAATCTTTCAGTGACAGCATTAGCGATTTTCCCAGTGAGTTTAAAGACAGTCAAGACGGTGGCGCCTACGATAATGGTATACAACCATCTGTTGGTGAGTATTAATTTCTATGAATTATATTAACACATTTTTATCGTAATTGAATCTCTTATTTTTTTTGTCAGATTCGGATAACATAATACCGCGCAATCTAACACCCGAAGTTTTACAAGCGTTGCGTGCTGTCAGATTTATTGCACAACATATTAAGGATGCTGATAAGGATAATGAGGTGAATATTGTATTTCATTTAGATAAACTTAAAATCGATAATATCATAAAATTTTTACTCATTTCAGATTGTCGAAGATTGGAAATTTGTTTCCATGGTTTTGGATCGTTTCTTCTTGTATTTATTTACATTTTCCTGCGTTTTTGGTACTTTTGCAATTATTTGTCAATCGCCCTCGTTATATGATATACGACAACCGATTGATCGACAATTAAGTGAAATTCCTTTGCGAAAGAATAATTTTATGCTGCCACCGGATATTGTTCGACAAATTGTTAATTAAATCTATTATTAATTAATTAATTTGTTTTTTATTTTTATTTTATTTTTTTTAAATAAAACATTGCTCAAATTGTTACTATAACACGCCAAATAATAAAAGAAATCGCACACTTAGTTGCTTCAGATGCTCTGTATGAGATATATAGGAGCGAACGAGGCCCAAATATAAATTGGAACCGTTGCGCATTTAATAAAATTAATTTAGTGAAAGTGGTTGTGTGAATCTTTGCTACACAAACTTGAAACTTTTTACGATTTTATTAAAAAAAAAAAGTAAGATAAAACTTTTCCAAATTTTAAGCGTTCATTTCCTTATAAGGTATAAGACACAAACTTATTAAAGTTTTCATCTGAAATAAACTATACGAAAATAAATTAGCAGTCATACGACTCTTACCAAAAAACATATTAGATGAATAAAAAAAAAAAAAAAAAACTACTGTACTGAAATAATAATTGCAATCTAATAAGGTTAACAATCGAATTAATAACTTAAAAAAAAAAAATTTTAAAATAAAAAAATAGTTATTATTTAATATTTATTAGAAGAAATAAAATTAAAAAAAATTAAATTAAATCAATATTAATAAGTTTCGTGTTTTATATTTAAAATTCTTACAGCTTGGCTTCATAGAAGATTCCGATGTGCCAATCGGAAAATATTCGAAAACACCGACAAGTGACTCTCTTAGAAATGGCCTAAAATATTTGTTTACAGCCAAAAAGGTTTCTATTTACAGCCAAAAATGTTCTGGGTTTTCAGAGATCTATTACTATGTGTTTTGTGCCGTAGATTCCAAAAATGGCAACGAAGTATAGTAAGCAGAGTCAATATAAATAAGTGGGTATACCAAACTTGAATTTCGATTCTTCTGAATCTATATGGAAAACTTTTTATAAAATATTGTTTGTCCGTCTGTCCGTATATTTATGTGCCATGAATACTACGAATAATTTGAAAACATGCACTCGAGGGTCTTACTGCAATAATTTCGTTTCGTTTCATTTCATTTAATTCACTTTAAATTTTATTATTATTATTTTTGCCACAAGGCATAAAATGCATAAAAAATGCACCTTGTGTATAATAAATACTTAAATTTCCGTGAAGGATATTTTAATTAGGTCAGCTATCTTATAATTTGTTTTTTTTTACACCGCAAAACCGCATAAAGCGCTTCAATTTACTACGATCGAACCGAACCGAACGGACAGAGTTCATTATAAATTAAAGTTACCACTTAATATTGCTTATTGCATGCGAGAAACATTAACATTGAAAGCGAATGAATGAATGCCTTTTTGCTTGCAATTCATTTGTCAGAAGCCAAGCGGGGAGGGGCGATGGGAAGAATAACTGAAATATCCGCAAATCTCAAAAGCGTTGACATTAAATGAATTTCAGAAATTCAAACTCGAAGCTTTAATACGCTACACAGTAAGCAGACAGGCGGACATTGTAAGTAATTTAAGCTAAACGAGAATTTATGTAAAAAGGCTATAAGGCTCAAACATAATGCTTCTTCGTGTTACAAGCATTCCATAAAAAATAATATACTATGTACTTGCAATGTGTAGAGTATTGAAGAAATTTTTTTTTTCTGTTTTGTTTAGAAGCTTTTTGGTTAAGTTTTGGTTTGGTTGCTGCAATGTGGCAGAGCATCAATGTCCGATTTTCAAAAAAAAAAAAAAAAAAAACTAAATAAAATAGAAAAATAAATAAATTGAACAAAATTAAAATTTAATCTTTAATAGTTTATTTTTTGTATAGCTTAATTCAAAAAATCGTCTTTTGTTTAATATTTTAAATAGGATGGTTTTTTTCATTTTTAATCTCCAAGAAATTCCTTTTCATATGGCAGATAACAGAATGGACAGCAAACATGGTTAAATGGACTCGGTTTTCTATTAAAACAAAAGAAAATCAAATCATAAAACTATGTTCAAAAATGATCGTGTTTGACGTAGTTTGATTATTAATCAATTAGAACGGAGTAGAGAACACTACAACATAGGTTGAACTAGAGATGGACAAATATCGATAGTCGATGATTGTTGTTTTAAAACTATCGATAGTGTACGATAGTCACACCCATCAAGTAAATTATATATATATACTCGTATACAGTGAATGTCACTGAAAATCGCACAACTCAACAATTTTCAATGGTTGGTTAAATTTGATCAATTATAAAATTACATGCAATTTTTAAAATTTAATGTTTAATAGAATAAACACTCAAAAAAAATTTTTTTAACAATCATGATTAATCAACTAGAATCAATTTTTTTTTGTTACTATCAATTACAATCGATTATTTTAACAATCACACCAACGACAGTGCCAACGGTAATTCTCCACCACTAGGTTGAACCCCATTCGGAAATATTGAAGTATTTTTTAATACAGCACTGGGTCAATCATGTCTCATTCTGTAAATTTTAGCCAATAAATCGAAACATCTTAAATTCTGTTTTATAACTTACTCAATTTCAATTTAAAAAATTAATTTGAATAAATTAGCCCAAAATAAGTAAGCACTTAAATAAAGTCAAATACTAAAAGCTTAAAATTTAAATATTATTATTAAAAAAAAAACAACAAAAAATATGGAAAACTATTATTCAAATGAAGTGTAATTCGGGTTGACCATAACAAAAGAAAACATTTCAAAAACCTCAAAGTCATATAATAAATTGATGTGATTCCTTGTGCCTTCTTACACATACATACCTACATACAAATATATTCATTTTCGTAAGTAGGTAGTAGGTATGTATGTATGTGTACTACTTTTTATATGCATATCGAGCTGAAAATTTTCTTTCGAGCGTCAAATTTAACAATAAGAAAAGTTTTTTTTTTCTTTTTTTTTTTTTTTTTTTGATATGAAGCAAACATTTAGTTTAAAATATTTTATGAATTTCTATGCTCAAGGTGTGTGTGTGTGTGGGTGTGTGTGTGTCACAAAATTTATACAAAGTACATGGCAAATTATTAAGATGAGTAAAATAAATTATGGAAGGCAGGAAATTTTATAGTGTAACCTAAACTGAATGCAAGTCACAGATAAAGGACATGCCTGGCCTGGCCCAATCCGGCATGGCATGGCATGGCTCGTCCTGTTATGCACCAACATTCTCTCTCGCATAAAAGCCACAAGCGAAAGTCCATAGAGACATTTTTGCATGAGCGCAGTTTTAGTTTTGTTGTTGTGTTTTTTGTTGTTGTTTTTGTTGTTGTTGTTGTTAAGACAGACGACACAGACGACGACGAGGACACATTTTCTGAATTTGATAGAATGAATTTGGAATTATAAAATTCAAGCAAAATGAACCAAAACTATGTTCTACTTGAATTTATATATAGTATATGCATGTGTGTGTGTATGTATGTTTAAGTGTTTTTGTGTGCGTTAAGTTTTGTTTAGTTTTGTTGCTATTCTAATATTTACTTGATTAAATATGCTAATTGGATGAACAAATAACCGGAACTAATTTCGTCGTTGCAACCAATGTTTTATTGGCCATCAACTCATCTCATCTCATATATGCGGCGGTCGGTCGGTCGGTTTCTCCGCTCTGAGCTCAATCTTTAAAGTTAAATGAACTTTTTGTAAATGAATCAAGGGAGATGTTATCATAAGAGTGTTGACATTATTTATAAATACATATTAGCTGTATGAAATATTTTTTGGATTTAATAAAAGAAAAGAAAAACACATTTAAGAAATGATTAAAAATAATGCATATTAGATTGCTTTATTTAGACCAACATTGGGATTGGGCACCGCAATCGAAAATCGAAAGGGTCAGAACAATGTAAACAAATCTTCCAAACAAAAACAATTATATTTTTTTATACCCACCACACATAGTGTGAAGGTTATATTCAGTATGTCTGAAAGTTTGTAACGCACTAAAGGAGACATCGGAGAACTTTTTAAAGTATATATATTCTTGATCAGCACGATGACACGAGTCGATCTAGCCATGTCCGTCTGTCTGTCCATCTGTCCGCTAGTCCGTCTGTCTGTATTTATCCTATTCATTCGCTTAGTTTAAAAGATATTGACCTGAAACTTGGAACTTCAGGTTTTCTCAGTCCTAAGCAGTTCAA
Organism: Leucophenga varia; assembly: GCA_018903435.1. Classification (NCBI taxonomy): domain Eukaryota; kingdom Metazoa; phylum Arthropoda; class Insecta; order Diptera; family Drosophilidae; genus Leucophenga; species Leucophenga varia. The sequence continues at coordinate 6,662,324 of JAEIFJ010001870.1, forward strand.
GTGTTAAAATCAAAGTGCCACGCCCATTTTTAGCTATAGCCCCCATACAAACTTAATGCCCATTTTCGAATTTTTGTATAAAAATAGGTATTATCGTATTTACGAGACTTTCAATCAAATTTGGCTAAAAACACTTCTAATGACATCCAATAACAAAACTAAGGTGCCACGCCCATTTATATATAGTCCCCATACAAAGTTTGTCAGTTTTTTGAGATAAGAATAAAAACGCGTGCCAACATTTGAATTCAGATTCGAATTCAGCCACCCGCACATGACGTGATTTTTTTTTGTGGCTGTATTATTTGCGTCCAACACCTAGTTGGCTATCAATTCATTCCTTCAATTCTAGTGTATTCCAATGAAACCCAGATTTGCCCACACAATAAGTTCCCCAGATTCTCTAGGAAATGCTCATATACTTCCAATTCTTGTTGTAATTATTTTACCTCGGAAGAAGATCCATAGTAAGTTCCTAAGGCAGTATACCTTTCTATAGTTTATCAAAAACGTTTGAGTATTTTTATTTAATTTCTTTCAATTTAATTATTTTTTATTTATTTTTTTTTTTTTTCACAACGGCATTCTTACAACCTAAAAAAATTTCATTTAAACTGCACACTCAATGGTTTTTTTTTTTTGTTTGCTTTTTTTTTTTTTTTTTGAATATAATTGTTAATGTTAACTTTAATTTCTTAAATGTTTCTTTTATTTATTTTTTTTTATGAAACTGCATTTAAGACTTTTTCTCTGTTAAATTATAAAGTTGTTGGGCAATAACCGAAAGTTCCACATCAATTGGTTTGGTATCATCGTAGAGCGATGGTGCTTCGCACAAAATCATAAAAGTGCCCACCAATGAGGCAATCATAAACATCCAAAGGAACAAACGATCTAGTACCATGGCAACGAAACCCCAATCTTGATCTTCCTATAAAGCAAGAAAAAAAAAATAAACAAAAAAAATATTTAGAAGTTCTATTTTCGAAAAAAAAAAATTTTTACCGCATTAAACTCATCCTGACGCTGCATATGGTGCTGTATAAACATAACATTGTGTATAGCCTTCTCCAGCTCGAAAGGATATTTCTTGCGTATGCCAACATCACTAACCGAATCGTCTAAACCGGACAGTACGGAGGGTAAACCATTATAACCGCTAAGGGTGCTTAAGCCACCACCCAGAACACCAACTATACCACTAAATCTGTACAAAATAAAATAAAATATAAATTGGAGAATATGAGAAAGTTTCGAAAATTTAAATTAATAAAAAAAAAACGTACCTATTTGTTGCCGTTGTTGTATGCAATCCATTACAACCGCCAATGCCCACACGTCCTTGCATACGTCTAAGCGAATCTGGACTCGAGTTACCGGAATGCATTTGCATTTCATCGACTATAGCTTTTCCGAATTTGGTCTTGGTTAATTGAAGGCCGTAATTTATTTTACTTGCTGCCAAATCACGTAGCAGATCCTTGGGAACACGCATGAGCAGCAACTTGGGCAGACGTTTTATAAAGAAGGCGCGTACCCAGGGTGACATTTTGTGTGTACTCGGCTTACGATAATGTATATTTAATATTATAATCGTTATGACAACACTCAGACCCACAAGTAACATAGTAAATAGTAAATATTTGCCCAATAATGGCAGCGCCAGCGAAGTCGATGGTATAATCTCAGATATAAGCAAAAAGAACATAGTCTGCGACAGAAGAATACTAATACAGAGCGCAATCTTTTCGCCCGAATCCGCTGGTAGATAGAAAACAAGTACCGATAAATAGGAGATACCGACACATGGTATTATCAGATTGACCGTATAGAACAGTGTTTTACGGCGTAATGTAATGTTAAAGAAGATATCTAATAAAAAAAAAACAATAGTTGCGAGCATTATTTAAATTTTTGCTTTTAATAAAATTTTACCAGGATACGGTTCAGCACAACATGGATAATATTTCTCATGACGCTCAGCGGGTACACCTAAAATATCCCATTCGACACTTGGATAATACTCACGCAAATCAATGCCAACTTCAACTTTATTATCTTTATCGTTCTTTTGATTAATGTGCTTCAAATCGATCTGTTGGCAGATGAAATAAAAAGTAGTACATACATCAGTTTTGGAACCACTTTGCTAACTGAATTACCTGATCACCATCATAGGTCCACGAACCGAATTTCATAAAGCAAGTTTGCTGATCGAAAGGAAAGTAACGCACATCGATTTCGCACGAAGATTTGAAAATTGCTGGCGGTGTCCAGACCACTTTACCAGTGTAGTGTAGTATGGCTTTGGTCATGGTGGTCACAACATACTCACCGTCAGCACTGAAATTGCATTTTTTTTATGATTTTTTAAAATTTTACAAATTTTACTCAAATTTACTTATTATATAACACAATATCCGGTAGCCAAATATGCTCAGATGGCACATAGAGCTCAGTGACACCACCATACTCGGAAGGATCCCATTTGAATTTATGATCTTGCCATTCATGTTCAAGCCAAACGTTTGTAGTTAAGATTTGATCTTTTAGATTCTTTAATTGGAATAAATTGAAAAAATAAAATGAATATAATTATTAATTGTCTGTTATACAGGAGAGGAGTACAAAAATTTTGAAGATGTGTTTAATTTACACCAATGAGCTGGGCAATTCAAGCCAGCAACACGAAGTAGCTTTTGGTGTACAAATGCAGTCATTGGCGCAAGCAGATTTCTTTAGTCGAAACACACGTGATACAAAATTGAAAAAGTGCTCATCAATGACTTAGAAACATCTGTGATGCAGAAGGTTCATAAAAAAAAGGTCAGCAGTTCTATTTAAGCTGCTTTTGTACCTCGAACTTTCACTTTTGATCGGATCGGAACGGAGAGAGGAGGTCTGGTTAAGATATCTACCAAACTCAGTGATGGATTTGGACTGTCTGAAAACAGAAGCTTTTTTCTCCCCCTTTTTCAACCAAACCTAAACGTTCGAGTAAACTCTATAAATTCGTGGTTTCTTTTGCTGTTAGCAAATTGAAGCGTTGGATTAGATGGTCAGAGTCTTGTATGATTGGCGGGTTGTGACCGTGTATCACTAAGTGCCAAGGATTCCTGGTGAATTTCTGATACCACTAACGTTGTTCTATTACAAAAAAAAACTATGCCTTATCATGTAAGACTCAAGAACTCCTCTTTATGCAAGGGCGTCAAAAATGCGTAGCACCGATTCCGGATCATAAATTTCTACTCTATTTGATGTTTAATTTTGAAATTGTCAGTGAAGATATGATTTTTATGAAAATTCTGCCGTTATGAATTAAGGACGACGTATCCTTCGCACTCTATACACATAAATTTAACAACAAAGTGTCACATGTTCATCTAGAACTTTTCTTGTGAGTTAATTTAAGGCTTCGTATAGCTCCTTCCATATTCTATTTAAAGGTCAAGGGTTCAATGTTCATAGATCACCAAGGTTTAGGTAGATTTGTTACTCAGGATAACTTACCAAATCTATAAGCTGCGATAAACGTAGTCCAAGTTTAACCAGAACCGTATCCGTATTATTGCTAACCGGACGTATTAGACGATTATAATTACTCAGTAAATCATCATAAAGACGTTTGGCATCCGGATTCGCTTGAACCGTTTCAACAAACAAAAAAAAAGTGAGCAATAAACAAAGTAATTTAAAATTTTGCCAGACAGCGCTGGCAAACGATATTTTCGATAATAATTTTTGCATTTTTTTTTTTTTTTTAATTCAATCAATTTTGCAACATTTAGCGTAAAACTACAAATTACGGAAAATGTCGAAGGCGTGCTTGAAATGCTTAATAGAACGTTTTATACGAGCGAGCGCTGCGAAAATGAGATGAGTTGTTTTTAGTAACGTTTCACTTTTCTTTTATTTATTTTTTTTTGTTTGCCGGTTCTTTATTTACGAAAGATACTTTTTTCTTCTTCGTTTTCTGGTTCTGTGAGATACAAACGAGGACGTAGAAGGAACACGATTCAATGTGCGTGCGTAGCTATGACGTCTTTCGCTGTTGATGCTGTTTTCAACACAATTTAATCGATTAAAAAAAATCTAATCCAAAACTGTGTCACTTGGGAAATACTTTATATATAAATATTTTTTTTTTATTTTAATTTGATATTTTTTGTTTTTGGCAAATAATTTTTTTATTAAACTTAAATTTTTTTTCGTCTATTTGCAAAATTTACATTTTTTTTGGTTATTATTTTTTTTCTTAGAAAGTTACTGCGTCACACTGCGTTCAGACGCACTCCGCACGGTACACACACTAATTTCATCGTTGTCCTGCAACGAGCATAAAAATTCCTTGGCGAGGAATGTCCTGCGTAGAAAATTACAGAATACGTACTGAAGTTGATATTTGTTATTTTTGAGCGTTTTTTTTTTGTTTCACAAAAAATCACATACAACATTTCGCTCATTTGTCGCTTTGTCGCCAGAGCAGCATCAGCGCCAGATGCTGGGGCAGCGCATGCGCATTCGCCTAGAAGTACACCACCCTTTTTTTTTTGTATTTGTATTTGAGTATGTTTTGTTTTTACATTTCTTTTTTTTTTTTTTTTTGTTTGTTGGTGAAAAACAAAGAAATGAGATTCGAGAGGATAAATGTTAAAAATCCGTGTAACGAATGTTTGGAATGTCATTAAATACTTAGAAACAGCTTCAGTGGCTGCTGCCGTCTGCTGCTGCTACTGTTTTTGAGCGTTAAATGTTTTAAATAATTTTTTGATTATTTTGAAAAAAAAATTTTTTTCAAAATATTCCAAACTTAAAATAATTTTTTGTACTTTTATTTATGACTTCAGTAAAAGTTTTATTTTCGGTTTTTTTTTCTTGTTTTTTTTTTAAGCCCTCGATTTTGTGTACTCACTCTACTCTCAATCTTTAATCTCTTTTCTCTTTTTCTCTTATTACAGCCACAGCCCAAAAAATTTTCATTTGTTTTAATAGTTTCTACTAAGCATTATTTTTTTCATTTAATACCTTTTTTTTTTGTAAAGTAATATTTGTAATAAATATTTTTTACTGGCATACTTTAAAGTAATAAGAATATTTTTTGTAATACAAAGAAAACAAATTTGTAAATAAAACCTTACCCAATCTAAAATAATGTGGACTATCTCACTTGAGTATATAAAGAAGCGCATATAGCACATTAATGCTTTCCTTTTTTTTTATGTGTATTTGGGATACATAAATATCTAAACTAGCGTTTCCTGATTTTTATATTGGATTTAAAAAAAAAACTTGTTTCAAGCTAGAATTTCTTCGTTGTGACGTAGCTAAAGTAGTTTTGACAAAAAGACTGATTTTTGAGTCGCAATGTGATTAGCGACTGTGACTTGAAAATCACAGTGACTGGGATTAAATGTTAAAATGACAGATTCACTGTTCGCCACAAAACAAGGAACAAGAAAATTGCAAAGCACTACTTAAATCACTGTGAAAAAAATCACCCAAAGGTGTTTTTTTGCCAACACTAAGCTAAAGTCCTAAAGTTGGCTGAACCATGTTTTCATATGTCATTATATTCTTGAAAAAATAAAAAATGGAAGGCTAATTTGTATGGGGTCGATATGTTATAGTGGCCCGATCCTTGTCATATCGGTAGCATATTCATAGGATAACAGTAGAAGTGATTTTACACAGATTAGAGTGAAAATATCCATAAATAAGGACTATTTTCATACAAAATCTGAAAAATCGGCGCTAGGTTTGTATGGGGGCCATATGAAAAAATGGGCGTGGCACCTTTCTTTTGATATTGGATGGCATTAGAAGTGTTTTTACCCAATTTGTAGTCAATACATTTAAAAATAATAACTATTTTCATACAAAAAATCGAAAAAAATTATAAGTTTGAATGGGGCTATATCTAACAATGGGCGTGGCACCTTGGTTCTGACATACAAAGTAGTTGCCGAAAAAACGTTAAGTTCCAATTTTCAGCTGAATATCTTCATATCTTCACCTAAAATAAACAGACAGACAGACAGACGGACAGACGGACGTGGTTAGATCGATTCGTCTCATCGAGCTGATCAAGAATATATATATTTTATGGGGTCTACGTCGTCTTTTTCAATGCATTACGAACTTTCCGATAAACTGATAATACCCTTCACACTATGTGTGGCGGGTATAAAAAATGAATACAACAACTTTAAGCAATTCGGTCATTTAATGAAAGTTTTCCAAAGCGAATTCATTTTTTTCTCCGTTTCAGCAAAACTGTCATGCTGCAGTTCTGCTGCTTTAGAGCATTTACTAAAACTATTTTATCAAATGCTGCCTTAAAAAACTTCAAAATTCTATAAAAGAAAAAAATTCTTTACCTAAAATAAAATGTTAATCTTTTATTCAAACCAAAAAAAAAAAAAAAAAAAATGAACCACGAATGTGTGGCACCATTTTAATTTGTAGTTTCAATCTTTTGCAAAACATTTTATATCAAAATATATTCAAGAAATAAAATCAGGAAACAAAATTACCGCCTCGCAATACAAAGTATAAACAGCAAGGATACTACCGGCAAAAATATAAGCATAACCAAAGGATAGTCGTATAGTCGGATATCGTCGGATAGTTGAATGCAGCATGGCAAAATGATTATGGAAGCACAAACACAATTACTGGCGCTGTGCTGTGCTGTGTTGAGCTGAGCTGAGATACATGAGCTGAGTTGTCGCAAGTAAAAGAATGATTGTGAGGAGATTATATTTGCATTGATGCTGACAACAAAGTTAAATGAAACCAAAAGGATGCAAGGATATTTTTATTTTCTTTTTATTTTGTTATTATTTCTTGCTTTCTACTTTGACATTCAATTTTGTGACACAGAATATATTTTTTATTGAAGAAATTGGCTTGTAATATTTTTTTTTTTTCATCTTTTATTTTTTTTTGTTTGTTTTTTTTTTGTATCCTGCGGCAATATGGCTTCCAAATAGCAAATATGAATTTTATAGTTTATGACAAAATGCAAAGTTATAAGTAGATTTTCTGATGAAATTATGATGAAAAATCAGCTTTTCAGCTTTGATATGTTTGAGAGAATATTTTTTAATTAATAAAATTAAATTCAACTTTTTTTTTGTGCCATGTATTTCTGCAGAGCGTTTTATTTAAAAGTAGGTGTGCCGTTTTGGTTTGTAAGTTATTCCATATACGATAGAGAGTCCACATGGAGTTTCAAGTTGATTGCATACAAGAAAAATTAAACTGAAGGTTACGCCTTGTTGCAGAATGAACAAAAAATGAAAAAAAAAAAAAAAAGAAGAAAGAACGCTAAAGTCGAGTATGCTTGACTGCAAGATACCCTGTACCCAAGCTTTTTGAACCTTAAGTTAAGTCCTATCTTAGTGCCATATATTGGACTTTCATACAATATTTGTATGGGTACTATACCTAAAATTTGATTGATCCTTCCTATATTGGGATATTTTATTGGGACTATTACAGGTATAATTTATACTAAATTAAGACTTCATAAAATAAGAAATAATAACGATTTTATGGAAAAAAACTCACAATATTGAGGAAATTTGTATGGAGGTACCTCTTAAAATAGAGAAAAACCGTTGGGGACGGCTCAGGAGAGTGTAAGTTTAAAATATGTTAGCCCTATCTCTTATATTCTTCGAGATAATCGTTTTCATACGGCAGACAGCATGACGGACGGACATACGGACGGACAGACAGACAGACAGACAGAGATAGCTAGTTCGACTCTCCTTTCAATGCTGTTCAAGAATGTATATACTTTGTAGGGTCAATCTAGCCTCTTTCTGTGGGCTACATAAATACGCACAAACTTAATATACCCTTTTACCCTTTGGGTACAGGGTATAAAAATAAAAATTACTATTGCAGCTGCTTCTGCTTCTGCTTTAGCTAATGTTACTCTCGAAGCGTACATGTGTATGGTATTGCTATGTCCTTTAGCCATGATGTGCCATGAAGATATTATAAAACAGTTCTGAAAATTAGTCGGAAGTGAAGAAAACAACAACAGAAATAGAAACAGAAGTAAACGTAGAACTCGAACTCAAACTCAAACTAGAATTAGAAGGAAGAAGAAAAATGTTGCCCAGCTCAGCAAATGAAGTCACGTTTGTGTGATTTTTCTTCTTTCGCAGCATATATTAAAATACGTGCGAGTTTTTCGTTTATTTCTTTTAATATGTTACTTCTACTTATGTTTCGTTTGTTATTCTCCCTTTTTTTAATGGGGAAACATTTACTTTAATTTTGGGCTTGGGCGTTTGGCCTGGCCTTGGCATGTGAAAATCAAATGTTAGTATTAAACACTTTCACACATGTTTGCTTGTTTTTCAAGGATGTTTGCTTCCGTTAAATAAATGGAATGAAAATTATGTAAATCACTTAATCATTTTTTGATATGAAACAAAAGTATTTTTGGGAATGTAATATATAATATGATGGCTTAAAGCGCGATAGGATTGGAAATCAAAGAGCAAAAGAGAACATATCGTGTAGAATAGGGTTGAGTGAGCCAATTATAAAATAAACCTAAGAAGCATAGCAGAAACTTAAAATTTAGAAGATATAGTAAGTTGCACTAATGCCAAAAGGTTAGGCAACACTTTCATCGAAGCACAAACGTTTCTAGTTCTTTTATCTCCAAGTGGCTCACTTCACTCTACTTTATCGTGCAATAATCACGTGGCCTATTTGTTTTATTTAAAAAAAAAAAATTTCGCCTGAATCTTATTGGAGAAAAAATTGTTAGGTAGTCATCAAATTGTCTTGAGCGCTATATGGAACTATGTATCATAAAAATCTCTTAGGAGGGCCAGAGATATACTTATAGATATTATATTTATGCTGAAAGCAATAACAATGAGACGCTGTCCGATAAAATGAAATGTCGACCTACATATATACTCTATAAAAGCAGCAAATTTTTTTTTCGCTTAGGCGCTAATTCATCATGATACATTTTGTAGATATGAGAGATGTTAATGTCATTTATCCATCTGTTTAAGTAATATTTTTGTTTTTGTTGTTGAAATTAGAGACTTGCAATAGCAACCAACTAAATCAGCAGAATTTTGCTAATTAAGAAAATATATTTAATCACGCCTCATTTTTCTTTTTTCGAACATTTTTCATAAACTAAATATATTGTATGGTATGTTCATACACAGTGCAGTACATATAAGAATGCTAATAAATTCATAGCTGTCAACATCATTCAATTCTATTCTATTCAGTCATTATGTTCTCAAGAAACAAAGAAGAAGGAAAAAAAAGAAAAAAAAAGAAACTGTTGCATAGCTTTAGAAACTTTTATTCATCTTATTCACTCACATTCTTCCAAGCATTTCCTCTGTCCCTCTCTATCGCACACTCTACACTTACGCCACCCACAATAAGTTTTCTTAGTTTCTGAAGGCGGTGCCTCTCCGATTTCATAAATGTGACCTTTTTTATACGTTAGCAACTCACTAAGGATCTATATATTCTAAGTGTGGTTCAAATCGGATAAAGAATAAAGATTTTTATGCGACACAACCGAATTCATACAAACAAACTCGTACAAAGTTGCAAGTTACATTTCATTTTTTTTTACAAACACATAAATGTATATACGCTATATAAAAATATTTTTGTAGAGTTTATACATTTTGCCACAAATTTTGTTACCAAAAGACTACATCGGATATGTTTATATATCCGTCTATACATCTATTTGAACAAGTGATTCCAAACATTAAACTTTTTTTAATGAACATGGTTTGTATGAGTTTGTGTATTAGTTTGGATCGATTTTTTTTTATGTCGGGTCGGAATATAACTCGAGAATGGCTGGACCGATTTTAGATTTCTACTAACCATCATCATTCCTCCCAGCACCGTTTCCTGCAATTTAATGGCAATCGGTCGAGCCGTTCTCGAGTTATGTAGTGACAATCAAAATGTACACATCGGCACTTTAAACCTATCGATACTACACTGTCACTATCGATATCAAAAAACTTATCGATTAGCTATCGATGATTTTAGTAGATGATTAAATAGCCTCAGAACTATTTTAAAAATTGTAAATATTTGTTTATACTGTAATAATTTCCTTTAATATTATAATTTTTTTTTGTGAATTACTCATGTAGGATATTTAAGTTTTGTTCATATTAAAATAAAATTTTTTTCTTTATATTTTTGATTTCTGTTGTTGATGTGACATGAAATGCAGTAGTTCTCTCAACTCTTGTTCTCAAAGATTTTTTTATTTTTTATTTTTATTTTATTTTTATCTATTATTTTATATAAATACATATGTATGTATGTATGTATGTGTGCATGTGTGTGTATGTATGTCAGCATCTCTATTTGAATTTTGCTGCTTTCGCTCTTTGCCAAAATCGGCGTCATTGTCGCTATTATTTATACAATCTACACACATACATACATACATATATATATATATTTATTTATATATGTATGTAGTAAATTTACCATACACATACAAAATATCCACGCCCAGTCTAGTAGTATGGACTGTTACCTTGGTGCTTTTTTTGTTTTACAGTTACTTAATGTTCAAAAAAAAAAAATTTAAATAAAAACTTAAAATTGTTTAAAGCGAAAATTGAAAAATTGTTTTTATTCAGCATTCCATCAATTTGAAGTACCGTTAAGCGCTAACATACTAGCACATATGTATATACAAATGTGTGTATGAATGTGTGCATGTGCATAGTGTGAAGGATTTTCGTTTTATTTTTTTCTTTTTTTTTTGTAAATATTCACAAATATTTACATACATTTCTAACAAAGCAACGAAAAACACAAACAAAAAAAAAAAAAATAGTAATAATAAAAACAACAACAAAAAAGAGCGACAAACGCAAAGCGCGCAAAGAGCGCAAATCAAGAGAGCAAGTGTCGGTTAAACGCCCTTTTCATGCCTAAAATTAATCAAGCTTTTTTATTGTATTTTAATTTTTTTTTTTTGTTTTGTCAAAAATAATGCCAACACATATGTTCCTCTTAGCTAAACAAAAAAAAAAAAAGGTTAAGCCTCACTGTTTTTTTGAATTGTTTTAAAAGTATTTTGAGTCATATCATTTTTTTTCTATCTCTCTTTCACTCTTTCGCTCTTTATCTAATCAAATTCATTTCAATTTCAATTTCTGGGATTAAGCTAAAAAATTACATATTAAATGTTCAAACATTGCACACTTGGATGCCAAAACTACTTACAATACTTGATACAAAATGTAAAAGTAAATTTGAACTTAGTTAAATGTGTACGGAGGGTCTAACAAAAGTTTAGTAAAAATATACATATATGTGCCAAAGGATGTCTACGTTCCAATATTTTATCAAAAATATATATTTTTGAAAAAGTGGAATGGAACGAGAATTTTATGGTTATTTCAAACGTAAAGTTTACGATCTTTTTAAATACTGACTGACTTTCAAAAAAATCTATTTTAAAAATTCTCTTCGGAGGAATTCTTTAGCTGATTTTCAATTTTGAGAGCAAAACAAGCTTGTTTTTTTCAAATAATTCCAAGTGAATTTTTTGCTGTACCACAATTGTTGGATGACATTTGGCTTTAATAGTGTGTCACTACTGTCACTGTACATACTAAATGTCCCAACATAAAATTTTTATCCAGAAATTTTTGGTCCATTGTTGCGATGAAGTGAATCGAACGAATATATCGTGGGATTGGGTGCCCTGGTTTTTTTAAATTTTTTTTAACAGATGATTGAGTTCAGCGGCTATTCGGGCATCGATAAATTTCAAATTGTGACGTTTCATACTGACTAAAATTCTTCGTCTCGGGTACAACAGCAAAAATATGTTTTACACAGAAACTAACATATAAAATTTAAATAACATATTTTATATTAATTTCTTTTAGAAAATGGAATATTTAATTTCTAGTGCAACCTAAAGTATAAATTTTATTTTAAACTTTAATAACTTTCAAAATATTACAAACTTACCGAATATATAAAAAGCCCCCACACTCAATATAACGTATACGCCGCGTCAAAATAGAGCGCAGAACTACAAAATGCTTTACCATGCGCGCTCAAAAGTCTATTGTTTTTGTTGCAACGAACTTTGTAGCTTTGTCGCTGAGCAAATGTAACAAAGCGAAAGAGCATACGGTACAAATGAAAAACACACATAGAGAGAGAGAGAGAGAGCGCAAGCTGCGCTCGTATTAACGCGTGAACTCCTTTACAGCATCCATGCATGCATAAATCCAGTAGTAGTAGTCGCCGTCGTCGTCGTCGAATAAACTGTAAAAGGACTTTTGTGCCAATCAGTAGTAGTTGCCTCAGAGCCCGCGGGTTGAAGAAAACGAACGAACGCTTTGAAGACAAAAATATAAACGCCGTCGCAAGAAAGATATTTAAGTGTTTTTCTACAGTATATTTGATGATAATTTGCTACCAACAAAAAGTTTTTGCACATAAAACGCACTGCCTGAAAATCGGCGTAGAACGAAAGAAAGCAAGAAAAAAAAAAAAAGAGAAAAACGAGTATAAAAAGTATATAAAAAATAAAATTTATTAATATTGTTACGGCATACAAAAAAAAAAAGTTTTAATAAAAATTAAAATACAAAAGCAACAAAAAAAAAAGTGTATACAAAAAAAAAAAAAAAAACAACAAAAAACAAAAAGAAAAATACTGCCTCAGCCACGAGTTTGCTTTTTTGATTATTTTCGTTTTTTTTTTTTTTTTTTTTTGAACATAACAGGGCGTATGCTCAATCTATGCTTTAAGTAAAGTTGTGTGTGAGTTTTCAGTTTTTAAATAAAATAAAATAAAATAAGAAAGAAAAGTGTTTAAATATTTAGAAGAAGAAAAAAAAAAATTATGATTATGAAATAAACAAATCTTTTAACAATTTTAAGTGAAGTTTAAAAAAAAAAAATATATACATATATAGTAATTTACTTCGTTAAGCAGCGAGTAACTCAAATGGGCTACAACAAAAAAAAAATGGAACCCCTTGCCTCGGGTATATTGAGGCTACATACATATATGTAGAGTGATTGCAGAAAAAAAAAAACAAGTGAAGAGTGGGCTGCAAAAAACGAGGCTAATGTGTAACGAATGAAGAAAAAGCAAAAAAAAAAAAAAAAACATATACACATACACATATGTATGAAACTAATAAATGTGTGTGAATGTGTGTCTTACTTTTTTAAACAAAAACTAAAAAAAAATAAATAAATAAATAAAAATGAAGTTAAACTTAATTTTTCATACAAAAAACGTAGAATTTATTTTGTTGCCTAATCGAAATATATACAAATATGCAAAAAAAAAAATCTATGGACTAAAAAAAATCTATTAAGTAGTCTATTTGTTTGTATTTATACTCTTGCGGGAATTTACTATCTCAAGGGAGTACAATAAAATGCACTTGATTGAGTGTAATCTTAGCCTCGACTCAAACTACTCAATTTAATGAAGAAGCATAAATTTAATACATTCTAAATTGATATTATTTCGGAGCTATAATATCGTTGAAAGTTGTACTCAAAAAAAAAAAAAAAAAAAAAAAAGAAGACAAAATCTGTAGCAAAGTTTTAAAACACTTCACACATACATACAGAGACACACTCCAAATATTTTGCAACGCATTTTTTTTTTTTGTATATATTTATTATATACAAAACATTTATATATATATAAATATATTGTATCTTGTGGATGAAAATAAGTAGCATCTATGCTTGATTAAGGGGCGTTAGCTCACTTTAAAAAAAAAAAAATAAATTTTTTTTTTTTTTTTTTTTTTGTAACACAATAGAAACACTAACGGTCGTCGTCGTTGTTGTCGTTGTTGTTGTCGTCGTCGCTGCTGTGTACATAGATCCTTTAAGCCTATCGCTACTCTCATTATATCGTTAGCTATAAGTGCTCCTACTATATACATACATATATTTTTATTTATATATATATATATATATGCTATAATCATTAGATTTGACGTATATTTTATGAGAAGTAATTTAAGTAACATCTACAAAACGTAATGTACTTTTTGCATGAGTGTTAATTTGGTTAAATAATGAAACAAACAATTAATTTCAGTACTTTCAAATTTTGTAGTGTATGAAATGTTTAATGTATTAAATCATATATCTAAACCGCTTATGGAGCATTTGAGTTTTAATATTGTTTATTAAATATCAGGGAGTTTGTTGAAAAAAAAGATATTAGTTCAAACACGAAAGAACGCTGAAGTCAAGTATGCTCGACTGTAGGAAACCGTGCACCCAAACTTTTTGTACCTAAAGTTAAGTTCAATCGTATTACTATTTCTCATTGTATCTGATTTTTATACAAAAACGTAAAATTTGTTTTGGTCCGTATTGATCTATTTCATTGAAATATAATATATATAATTTATACTAAAAAATACGTTTTTATGAAAAACCATAAATTTTGGCTTAGATTTGAGGGGGTACCCCTTAAAATGGGGTAAGAGAGTTTAAGTTTCAAACATAAAAGCCTTATTCCTTATAGTCTCCGAGATAATCGTTGCCATACGGCAGACAGCATGACAGACGGTCATAGCTAGTTCGACTCCCCTTCCAACGCTGATCAAGAATATACTATATATATAGGGTATATCTAGTCTCACAACCACAAACTTAATATACCCTTTTACCGTTTGGGTACAGAGTATAAAAATTCCTTGAAGAAATCTGTTTCCTAAAGGGGGAAAAAGGTTAAAAAGCGGGTAAGATGAAATTTTGTGCTCTAAATGCTTGAAGTGGCAAGGAATATTGAAATCAATGGTCAAATATTTTTTTTTTTTTTGAAAAATTATTCGTCGTAAAAAACCATTAGCTAGTATTTGTACCGAATGTTCTTTATCTTTAAATGCTTTTAACAAATGTTTACTTTTCAAAGTGAGAAAAAAAAATTTTCATAATAATATAAAAGATATTTTCATTCCATACAAAACATACATAGGTGTGCTTCTGAACTTGATTTTTAGTGTTTTGGAATTTGTTCTGTTCTCTTATTCAAATCATCTGACATTCTAACAATTCCATTTTGCGAATTTGACAAATATCTTGGGTTAACTCTTATCAGAAGACTCACCTCACTTTGAATTCCAAATTGAGACAGATGCACTGGTTCCTTGGTGGTTAGCGTAACAAGATTTAAGGTTAGAAAGTCATTTTGAAATCGATCTGGACTTATGGTATTCTGATCTATATATATATAAGTTGTTAAGACGTTTCAAAACAAAGTCCAAAGATAGAACGCGTCTTTATTGAGAAAACAACCATTCAAGATTTGCTTGAAATTCTTTGGGTCAGACCGAAATTTTGCTATATTGAATTCACGCTGGATTCAGATATTATTTTGAGCTTCCTTAGTGCTCAAATGTTTTTTGTATTAGTCTTAAATGAAGTTTGTTTAAGTCTTTAATTTAATGTTTCGTCAACTAATTTAATGATTGTTCCCATAGTGACAGATTTTAATTAAAGTTTATATATAAAAAAAAAATATATATATATATATATAGTATTTTAATATTTAAACGAAAATAAAAACAAGTAAGCCCAAAAAATAAAGTCTCATCTAACTCTTTTTAAAGTCAGTAAATTTATATTCCAAGAATATAAGGCGTTAGCTTGAATCAGTAAGCCATTACCACCACCCACTATGCTACGATGAAGCAATTACTTGACATAATTTTTTGTTTGAGTTTTTTTTTTATTTCAACAACTTTTAATGCATTGTCATTGAAGTATGGAGCAAACTTTTTCAATTTATCAATATTACTGCTTGCAGCACAAAAAAAAAAAAAACTACGAAAGCAATTAAAGCCAAGATTTCATATTGAAAATGTAGAACCACAAATTTGGTAATAAAGTTTCATTAGGCTAACTTTTATTTTTTTTGAATATCGGGATGAGATTATACATATATAGAAATTTCTTAAATCCGTCCATTATACAAATCTGTTGTTCCATTGAGATGCTTAGTCTTTCTGCCAGAAGAATGCGTTTTGTGAAATCTCTCTCTCTCTCTGTAATCTTGCTCTTGTATAAATACTTCAAGTCCTTAGCCACAAACAAGTTTTTCTCGTCACTCCATTCATTCATTCATTCATTCATTCTTTCATTGTTTGTTTCTGTGTATTGTGTGTGCATGAACTTTGCTCATTATTAGCTATAATCACGGAAATAGATACACAAATTGCTAAATGAGATAAATCGCGTGCTTAGATGCATTAAAATTATACAAAAAATACATAAAAGAAAAAAAGGAAAATATTGTATTTAGAACAAATAAATATTTATATTGAAATATTTCGCTGCATTGTAAGTGTTTAAGTACTTTGATTGATTTATTTTAGTATGGATGCGATGCGACGAGATGCGACGAGAAGAGATGAGAAGCGTTCCATAGTATTGTATGTCAGTTTTTTTTTTTTTTTTTTTGCTCTTTGTTTGTTTTGGTTTCCATCAGTTATCTCGACATCTTCAAAAATAAACAAACAAAGCTAAAAAAAAAAAAAAAAAAAAAAAATTAAAAGGAACAATATATTGTTGTTTGGTTTGTGGTGGAGATACTACTATACTCGTATATGGTAGATGTGCCTTTTGTTTCGAACATTAGAATGTTAGAGTACGCCATTAAATGACATTGCATTGTATTTCGAGTGCTTAGTCTTTTTGAAATAATAATAATAATAAAAGGAACTGCGTACAAGATCTATTTGAAAAGTTTTTGGTTTATTTAAAATTAATGGGAAATATATTCATTGGATTTTGTGCTGGTTAGCAGAGTTTTCCTCTGTTCGATATTTTATGAAAAAAAAAAATTGTTTTACTCTTTTTTGGAACTGGACTTTAAATTCGATTATATATCGATTCAATTCAACTTGTGAGATTATGATATTCATGAAAAAAAAACCTTTTTTTCTCAGAGACCCATTTTATACTTAATTCAGAATCAAATTTATCTGTTATAAAATACTCTAAACTAGAAATGACCAATAAATAATTTTAGAAATTTATTAAATGAATATTTTGGATTCGGAATCCAGAGAGTCTATAATAGTTGACTTTTGACGTCAGCTTAAGTTTTGCATAAATTCTTTTTGAAAGTATCATTTTTCAAAATATCTATAAACGCTTTTTTTTCCGAATAACAACGACTTGTCCGTTTGTTTCCACTTTTTCTGCTGTTAAAACTAAAGTATCCAGCTTTAACGAATATCTTAATGCAATCTTGTTAAAGGTAGGACATTTTTTTATAGGCATAATTTCTATGCAAGTTGTTTTTATTGAAGTACACGTTTCTTATCGAGAACCTCACAGAATGAGTTAGATAAAGTACAAACAAGCAAAAAATAACAATTACAAAATTTTTCCTGAACAACACAAGTTCCTCTCTTTTCAAGATTTAAAGTTGATATTGTGGTAAATGTTGTTTTTGATACACTGTACCCAAGTGGTAAAATGGTATATTTAGTTTGTGCAAATGTATGTAACAGGAAGAAGGAGGCATTGTACTCCCTATTCTTGATCAGCATTGACAGGGGAGTCAATTAGCTATGTCCGTTAATCCGTCTGTCCGACTGTCCGTCTGCACGAAAATGTTTATCTCGGAGACTATAAGAGATAGGGCTCCTATATTTGAAACTTAGACTATCCTGAACAGCCAAGTGGCCCGTTACCAACGGGTGTCTCTCTAGTCCCATTTTAAGAGATAGCCTCATACAAATCTACAACATTTTGGGTTTTTGCATAAAAACGCATTTTTTTCTTATTCAAGGAAATCTTAAATTTAGTATAAATTACGCCTATGATAGTCCCAATATAGTAGACCAATATGGGTAGGACCAAAACAAATATAACCCATTTTTTTAGTTATTGTATGAAAATCGAATACAGTGAGGAGCATACCCGACTTAAGCGTTCTTTCTTGTTTTTTTTATGTAACGCTATCGGACGGAAGGTTTGAAAAGAATAACTGAAGATTAAAGTCTAGGAGAACCATTAAGTTTTTGCTCCAATTTTTGTGCAGCACATAATTTCTATTTCTCTTAGATTTCGATCAACAATTATTAAACTCAAAGCTTCCAAATGGAACGATGTTTAACTTCATTTCTCCCAAAGATTGTAACTTGAGTTATCTGAAATAATTTTATATTTAAGCCTTTAGCAAAACATAAATAGCAGCCCTCGCATTTTAAAATACTTTTTATTAAATGCACATTATGAATACAAAAACTTCAGTTTAATCAAAGTGCTGAATTTCGGACTTTTTTTATGGTTTACGATAAGCTCTACGCAATTTGACAAAGTTTTAAAAAACTTTTACAATTTTATTCAAGCGAAAACGTTACACTTTTTGCTTCAAAACAATAAAAAAGCAAACTTTTCAACTTTAATTTTATTGAAAAAAAAAAAAAACAAAAATTAATTAAAATTTCTCTCTTTTTCGCAAACTAGCGCATCTGAATTTAGATAAATCAGCGACTGATAAATAAATTTTAAGTAATCTAGGCAAAAAGATTTCTTTTAATTATTAATAATAAAAATAAAATAAAAAACTTTAAATAATCATAACACTCAATCCTTTGCGTTATACAATGAAGACTGCAATGGAATTGTTTCAAATATTTAGATAATATCTGCCCAAAAAAATTAATAATAATAATAATAATAAATTTAAGTGAAAGTGTTAAAGTTCAGCAATTCAAATAAAAATTTAATATAAAAATTTTAATAAATTATTTTATGCTCAGCGATAAATTTAAATTAAAATAAAAAAAATTAATAATAATGACGTTCAAATATTAAAAAAAAAAAAAAAAAAACAAAAACAAAAAAGAAGTAATTTAATAAAAATAAAAAACTTAAATTTAATAAATAAAAAAATTTAAAAACCAAAAAAAAAAAAAAAAACAAAAACTAAAAACATAAAAAAAGTAACCGAACGAAACCGAAACGGAAATTATAGACGAAAGTGAAAAATCAACAATAAAAAAATATTCTTATGCAAGTATAAAGTGGTAATTGCTTCGATATCCAAACACTCGCTTTACTCTGGGTCCGTGCGTGCTGTTGCCAAGCAGCACGGAATATTCCGTTAAAATAGACGCTGCAGTGAAAAAACAAAGCTGCCGACGTCATAATCAAAGACATCATCATCAATATCATCCACATCATCGACATCGTAGACGAAAAGAATTCTATAATAATAAACATACAAAAGAGGCAATTACTCCTCCGACGACTCCTACGATTGCAACTAGCAACGCTGCTGCATTATCACCGTCGCCGGAACATCAGATAGTATTGGCCGGAAGAGAAACTCAATCATCGCCGGAAGCAACAGCTGTTCAACTATATCAAAACGCAACAAAAATACATTTAGCGGTACGTTTGGCCGCGCCTTCTTCTTCACAACAATGCAGAAGAGGAGGTAGCCGGCGTATTTTCGATAAACGATTTGGGCCAAGGCTGTCATTTGTGGGCAATGCAACGATTTGTCGAGCAACTGTAAGTATCTATTTAATGTATTCACTTTTTTATTTATTTTTAATACATAGTTTTTTTTTTTTTAATATACGAAAGATGAGCATGGAAGCTTCGAATTTTAGGTATTTGTCATCCACGGCTAGAGACTATAAAAACTGAATTTGTTTTAAAGGCTTTAGGGGTCGCAGATTAGAAATCTGAAGTTAGATTTTCCATATTCTAAACTAATATGGCGGATCCTAGACCTTTGACCCCTACAAAAAAAACACACCCTCCGCTCGAAGGGTGCATGTGACCAAGTTGGTTAGGTTGCATTTAAAATACAAAAAAAAGCCCCTCGAAAACACCAGGGTTTTCCTTTTCACATGAAAAACTTTTGAACCTTTCACAAATTAATGTTAGAAAACTTTCAAAGTTTTCGCTTCAGTTATTTAATATTTGCTAGAATAAGATTGCAAGCCTTTTGGGCTCGGTACTTAGCTACTAAATCCAAAATTTTTTAAGACATCATTTTTGAGTAAATTACTTTCAATACTGGAAGCGGCTAGATGAAGCTGCCAACTACTTTTTGCTAAGAATCCACCGTTCCGATATTTCTTTCTTACATTTCTTTCCCCAAACATGTGGCAATTCCATTGTTCAATTTTATTAAATATTAATCTTGGATATTCCATATATTATACATACAAATTTATCATAATATCGCCAGAATGTCTGTCAAAGACCGAACCGTTTATTTTTTTGTTCCGACTAATTTCTTTACATTTCTCTCAGAATATTTTCAGTAATTTTTATTAATTGCATTATTTTTATTAATTTTTAATTTTATTTTTATGCTTTTAGGGGTGGACCTGGCCTAAGATGGGGAGCGTGCTATTCACAACTATATTCATAGCGTTACATTTTGCCACCAGTGGCTTGGCCAACCCAGATGCAAAACGGCTTTACGACGATTTACTCAGCAATTATAATCGTTTGATACGCCCAGTTGGTAATAATTCGGATCGTTTAACTGTTAAAATGGGCTTGAAGCTCTCACAATTAATTGATGTGGTAAGTAAAACTTATTTTATAATCTATTTTTTTTTTTTTTTTTATTAAAATATTTTCTTCTAATTTTTTTTGTTTTATTATATTTTTCAGAATCTTAAAAATCAAATTATGACCACAAATGTGTGGGTGGAACAGGTGCGTTAATATATTTTGTATTTAGGATTAACAAAAAAAAAAAATAGGCAATATTTTCTCGGAACATGATTCTTTAAAAGAAAACTTTCAGAGACGTTTTAATATAAAAATTTGTAATTTTATTTAAGGAATGGAATGACTACAAACTAAAATGGAATCCAGATGACTATGGTGGCGTTGATACGCTACATGTACCCTCTGAACATATTTGGCTACCGGATATCGTGTTATATAATAAGTAAGTGGCTTATTATTTGAATTAAATAATTAAATTTTTAATGAATCATATCCATTTTACAGCGCTGATGGCAACTACGAAGTGACAATAATGACAAAAGCCATACTGCATCATACGGGTAAGGTGGTATGGAAGCCACCTGCTATTTATAAATCCTTTTGTGAAATCGATGTGGAATATTTTCCATTTGATGAGCAAACATGTTTTATGAAATTCGGCTCATGGACTTATGATGGTTATATGGTAAGATAATAAATATGTCGAAAATATGTCTTTCATTTACAAACATTTAAAATTTTTTTTTTTTTTTTTTAGGTTGATTTACGTCATCTAAAACAAACTGCCGATTCGGATAATATTGAAGTGGGCATTGATTTGCAGGACTATTACATATCCGTCGAATGGGACATAATGCGTGTACCAGCTGTCCGTAATGAAAAATTTTATAGCTGCTGCGAAGAACCATATCTGGATATTGTATTTAATTTAACATTACGTCGTAAAACTCTATTCTATACGGTTAATTTGATTATACCTTGCGTTGGAATTTCGTTCCTTTCGGTGCTTGTTTTCTATTTGCCAAGTGATTCTGGTGAAAAGATTTCACTTTGTATCAGTATTTTACTCTCATTGACTGTGTTCTTCTTACTGCTTGCGGAAATTATTCCGCCAACATCATTAACTGTACCGTTACTGGGCAAATATTTACTTTTCACAATGATGCTGGTAACACTTTCGGTTGTTGTGACAATTGCAGTGCTTAATGTTAATTTTAGGTAAATCAAATTTAAAAAAAAAAAAAAAAAATTTTATAAAAACTTTTATTCTTCAGATCACCGGTAACACATAGAATGGCACCATGGGTGCAACGCGTCTTTATAAAAATTTTACCAAAACTTCTATGCATACAACGTCCGAAAAAGGAGGAACCCAACGAAGACGATCAGGTACCAGAAGTGCTAACGGATGTCTTCCATTTACCACCCGATGTTGATAAGTTTGTCAACTATGATACGAAGCGTTTTAGTGGCGATTATGGTATACCAGGTAATATACTCGAATGTGAAAGTGATTCAAAGTGTGAAAAGCATTGATAATGTTTTTTTGTTTTTTTTTTTTTTTTTTTTGTTTTCAGCACTTCCAGCTGCACATCGTTTTGATTTAGCTGCTGCGGGTGGCATATCTGCTCATTGTTTCGGTGAACCGCCGATGCCCTCTACACTACCACTGCCTGATGATGATTTATTTAGCCCGTCAGGTGTTAATGGCGATTTAAGTCCAGGTGTTTGTATGGGCCCTGAAATAGGTCCCACATTTGATAAGCCATATGCTCGCGAAATGGAGCAAACCATCGAAGGATCACGTTTTATTGCACAGCATGTGAAAAACAAAGACAAATTTGAGAGTGTAAGTCATGCTTTGCGAAAGATATTTGAAAATTATGAATGAAAACTTAAAATTTTACTGAAGAGATTCCTATACTCAGCCAATATGGTACTGTGTCAATTTTCTGTTATCATATTCAGGCTAAAGGGTGCATCATTTCCCTTGAAGAGTTTCCAAAATAACCTAATATAATAATATATTTATTTTTTTTTAATATTTCTTAGGTTGAGGAAGACTGGAAATATGTTGCCATGGTGCTCGATCGTTTGTTTCTTTGGATTTTCGCAATCGCTTGCGTTGTCGGTACAGCACTGATTATCTTACAAGCGCCCAGTCTGTACGATCAATCGCAGCCGATTGATATACTATATTCGAAAATCGCTAAAAAGAAATTTGAACTTTTAAAAATGGGTAGCGAGAATACCTTATAGCGACCACTTGGGTTCGCGGCGGGCTGGTGGAATTTAATCACCAGTTCGTTGCGAACCCTGCTTGTTGCACGTGATGATGATCGTGGATAATACGCGCCCATTATATATATAATGTCAACGATCTACGACAACAACAATAACAGCAACAGCAATCACAGCACAAGCAACTCTAACTTCTACGACAACTACAACAACTATGACAACAACAACAACAACAACTTCACAAATAATACAAACATTTAATGGTCACTCTTACATTTTCAATGGAACATAAATTTACAAAAATATTTAAGTATTCGAGTTGAACGATTTGATTCCAGTGAGTGAGAAATCATAAAAAAAAAAACAACAAACTTTGAAATTGTATTTAGTAACACACACAAAGATACACACACACACAACTATTCAGTAAAAAAGGAGCAGTTGATCAAAAAAAAAAAAAATAATAATAAAAAAACAACAAATTATAAAACACAAAACTTTTATGAAATTAGTAGAAAAAAATTTAAATGCAAAAATTAAAAGAAAACAATTTTAAATGCAAATGAAGATTTCTTTGAATTGCTAGCTTTTCTATGTGTGAAACAAAAATAAAATAAAAAAAATGCGCCAAGAAATCAAATAAATAGCAATATTTATTATTAAAATAAAATAAAGAAAAAAAAACAATAAATAAAAAAAATGAACACTTCGATTAATCGGAATTTAAGCTTAGTTGAAAGCGTTTAAAGAAAAAGGAAGTGAAACGTAAATATAAAAAAAATAAATGATTTTAACAAATAAAAAATAAAACAATATCGGCAGCAAAAAAGTTCCTCAATTTCGGTTGAATTCATTTTCATTTTTTAACAAAATAAATTCGTCATAATTCATAAATTTAAATAATAATTAAGTTCCGATTACTAATACACTTAAAAAAAAAAAAACAAACAAAAAAATTAAAAAAAAAAAAAATATCTAATTTTTTAAAAAAACAAAAAAGGAACTTTTAAATTTTAAGAATACACGTGTTCAACTCTATGTGTTTATATAAGGATAACTACAAATAACAAAACAAAAACAAAAAAAAAAAAAAAACAAAAGATATGTAGTTTATAAACAAACAAAAACGTTGTTGTTGTTTTATTTTTTATTCAAAAAAAAAAAAAAAAAAAAAATAGTTGCTATTTTTTTTTAAATGTTTTATTTAATTAATTTGCAGACTTAAGTTGTGTTATTACATTCGCGCAAACTAGGCGATTTGAAAACGTAAATTTTTAAAACGAATTCCACATTAAAAAGTCTGCATACATAACATATTTCTGTACATAGCTACTTTGTTGAATTTATTTATAATTAAATTATTTAGATAAAAAAAGCAAAAAAATTAACAAATTTCATAAAAATAGAAACGCAGTAAGTTTTACAGCAAGTTTTAAAATAACAAAAAGCGCGAAATTCTGAAATAAATTTATTTAAAAAATAGAATTTAAAAAATTCAATAACACACACGAAACAAAAAAAAAAAAAAACGAAGAAATGTTTTAAAATTCAAAACACAAAAAATATAAAATAAAATCACAATTAACAACTGCTAAAAAAAAATTTAATGAGAATTTAGTAAAATTTATAATAGTACAATATAAAAAAAAAAAAAAAAAAGAAAACCAATAAAAGTGCTAATATTGACCATTTATTATTAGAAAATGCACCAAATGCAATGACAAACATGAATAAAAACACGCTAAATCGAAAGAGAAGAACCTGTAAAACTTGTATAATGA
Organism: Leucophenga varia; assembly: GCA_018903435.1. Taxonomy (NCBI): domain Eukaryota; kingdom Metazoa; phylum Arthropoda; class Insecta; order Diptera; family Drosophilidae; genus Leucophenga; species Leucophenga varia. Next base: position 6,686,896 of record JAEIFJ010001870.1, read on the forward strand.
CAATTACATACATACTAACCATACTAAAAATAGTTATCTGCAAAATTTTGTGTAATTTGTGCTTAGATTTTTATTGAAAATTTAATATTTCTATATATATTTTTTTTTGTTTCAGTTTTTTTATATTTTTACTTAATTTAATTATAATTTTAAGTAACAATTTTTACATATGACAATGCTGTAAGAGATTTCATCAGCATTTTTTTTTTTTTTATAAAATTCGGTCACACTGTTTTTTTAAAATTTGTGTGCATGCCTTTGGTGCTGTTCCAGAGCTGTCGAATACTGGCAAATGCTGCTGGGCCAATCTGACTTGGGTTTCCGAACACGATCTCCCAAAGCAATTTAACTGCAATTTAAATCTAATATTCGTGTTTAGTTACACAACGTCAAATTTCGAAATGGTCCGACTCTTCGAAATGGTCGGACTCTTCCAATTGTTGTCATCTGTTAAAATGTGATGATCTAATATGCGACAGTATTGTAAAAAAATGTTTTTAAAGTATCTTTTTATTATATTTATTTATTTTCTATTTTTTGTTTATTAATAATTTTTTTTAACTATAATTTAAATGAAAAAAATTATATTAAATTAATAATTTTTTGAGATACTAAATACATACATATGTGTGTCTATATGCGGGTATATTAAAAACAAAAAAAAATAAAATAAAATAAAAGTGCAAAATGTTAACTGAATAAAAGCACTTGGCAATTGCCAGTTTTCATTATAAAAAAATCACGAAATAAATAAAAAAAAATAATTAAATAATTTAATTAAAGAATTGCTAGCAAGTAAAGAACAAACATTTAAATTAGCATAAATAAAAAAAAAAAAAAAAAAAAAAAAAAAAAAAAAAAAAAAAAAACGAAATTGGTATTTAAATATAAATACATAAACCAACAGTTAACATTTTTTAATATTTAGATATAAAATAAATTTAATAAATAAATTAAAATAAAAAATTAAATATGTAATATGTAAACGAGTTAAAAATATAAAGATAAAATGAATATCATTCCAAGTATACAATGAACAAACACCACACGTAATGCTGCTAATATACACAATCATAATTAAATTTAAATAAATACAACTACAGACATAAATACACAAACACACATACAAAATCAAAATATTCATTTAAACATTAAATTAAAAAAACAAAAACAAAAATTGATGTTAAAGCGATAAAAAAAAAACATATAACTAAAATAGTTAACTGAGCTTAAGTAAATATTTAAAAAAAAAAATAATAATAAAAGTAAAAATAAAACAGCATATAGACATATGTATTTTAATATTTAAGTGATTCTAATTCAAGTAAATAAAAAAGAAAAATAGTTACACAAAGTTTGGCAACCGTTTTGACTTCCGATACAAAAAGTCTGACAAATAAAAAAAAATAAATTAAAAAAAGGAGTCACAAACTCACACTGAAAAAAAAAAACAAAATATTTAACAAAACAAACATAATGCACTAAAACAAATACACAGCTATAAATTGAATATTTATATATATATAAAAAATATATAATTATCACATTAAAAAAAATTGTGTAACATTGAAAAAAAAAAAACTACAACACAATAGTCGGCTGTGTACGACTTTTTAAGTACGCTGCATAAAAAAATTACTATTTAAAAAAAAATATTTTTGCAGCGTATAATTTTTTTTTTTTTTTCAAATTAAAATTGTTATACGTATTTATTATTAAATTTTTTAAATAAAAACAATTGTAAATGTATTTTAACATTTTTTTAAATAATTTATTTATAATAAAAAAACTATTTTTGTTAAATATAACTCACTGTTTTTCGCATTAAAATATTGGTTTTCGTTTTAACTTAATTAAAAATAAATAAAAAATAATAATAATTTTATGTTATTGTTTTAGACAATCAAAATAAAATAAAAAAATAATAATAAAATAATGAAAAAATAAATCCAAAATGACAAGTAAATGGCGCAACTTTTCTGTGAATAAAAAAAAAACTAATATTGAAAAAAAAAATTAAATAATTAAAAATAAATTATTGCAAAATAAATAAATAAATTATAAAAAAATATACATAGATATACATACAAATTTATGTATTCATTGACTTCAAAAAAAAAAAATATACATTTGTGAAATTAGCATAACCGCATTTTGTAGATAAAAAAAAATAATTTTTTAATTTATAATTTTTTAATTAATTATTTAAAAAAGAGTAACATTTAAAAAATATTTAATAACAAAAAAAAATGTATGTAGTATGCTCTCGTTGGTTGTGTTTTAGGTTATAAACTTATTATATGTCACAAAAAAAAAAAAATATTAAAAATATGAAAATATTAATATTAATTTTTCTTAAAACACTCAAACTCACACAGTAATCTTTATTTAAAAATTGTTGTACAGTTCATTTCTTGCATCGTTTATATAGTCAATTTGTTGTATTTAGTAATGACGAAAAAATTTAAATTATGCAAACTATTTAACATTAAAAATGAGCTTTAAATAATTTATAAATAATATATCTTTCTAATCGTATTTAGTACGAAAAAAAAAATAGCGTATCAAAATATAAAAATTTTAATATCGAATGCTGCATATATCAACTATTGATACTCGATACCGACTATCAACTATCGATTCTGAATACTCGATACCAATCTATCACCTAACGATATTGAAAACCGATATACCAACTATCGATGCTAAATACATGATACCGATATATCAACCATCGATATCATAAGACTGTTTTTAATTAAGTTCAAAATTCATTCCTATAGTATTCTACTACGACAAATTGAAACAATGAGTTTTGGTGAGCTTCAAATTAAGCGTCGAATTTTTTTCAAAAATTGGAACAAAAACATAGAAAAGCTTCAAAAACAAATGTGCTATGAATAATGACTTCAAATTGTTGCTTGATTCTTTCATTCGGTACTAATTTTTGTACTACCCAACACCCTACAATTAAGCCATGTTCGTCTGTCTGGCTTTATAATTAATTAATCTAAGATTTCCACTCCATTTCCATCTAATTTCAATCAAATGCCGTGTATCGTTACACCAAAGTATCACGCATTTTGAAGTGTATTTCTCATTTCAACCCACCGTCCATATTTTAAGTTAAACTTCAAGTGAGATCTTCTATTTTTCTTCTTTTTAATATTAAATAGTTTCAATAATATAAAACAGCTTGAGTACAACAATTACAAAAAAAAAAAAAAAAACATACATGTAAAAATACTATTTTACAGATTCCGCCCAATCTTTGCATTGTATTGTAAAATATTTATAAAAATAGAAGACGAAAAAAAATCTTTTCACACTTTTCACAATTCTGTCCTAGAAACCCCTTACAAAAAAAATGACATTTGCAATATTTTAATTAATAAAATGTACATATGTATACATAACTACATATTAAATATTAAAACTATGTTTATATGCCACATACGATACACATACGATACACATGATCCACATATAATGTAACGGATTATTTATTTATCTTATTTATATACAAAATAAATATTATTTTTTTTTTACATCACGCTTTGCTAGAACCTAAGCTATTTCTTTTTGCTATAACATTTTTTTTTAAATATCTACATACGGCCTTGGTTATAAACAAAAAAAATTTAAGTCTATTGAAAAACTTTTTAAGCTAATAAATACTTTCATTTAGATCAGTGACAGGCACACATGAGTTTTGTTTGTATTGGAAGCAGAAGAATAAAAAAAGGCAGCTAGTAATTTACATGTGACTACGTTTTCACATGTAGAGTTTTTTAGCCTCAACACGTGTGTTAAACAATTCATTTATCATTTGCACTTCACTGTTCTAGACTTAAAAGTACAGTTATAATTATTATAATTCAAATTATAATTCTCAAGCAGTTTATACTAGCTTTGCATTTAAATTTTCAATTTAATTCGTTATATATGTAAGGCTGTATACACACATTCCTGGTTTTATTTAATACATAAACATTTTGTAATCATGCTAGTAACATTTTCTCCTTATCCATTTATAAATATATAAATAAATGAATACATATAATAAATATATAACTACAAGTATGTATGTTTGTATGTAAAACCAACAATTTTATTTTTTAATATAAAACTTTACAAAAAAAAAAAAAAAAAAAAAAGGTTAATGAAATAGTACTGCCACAAATTTTAATAAATAAAAAGAAAATAAATAATAATATATAGTTTGGTTTTTTTTTTTCGTTTTTAATTTAATTTTTATTAGCTAGCATAAGTCTGCTTATAGTAAAATAGTTTTAAAATAAAAGAGATAAATAACACGCTGATAACAATTCATTAAAAATATGAAAAAAAAAAATATATATATATATAATATTGTATTTATGCAAAAATAAAAATAAATAAATCTTAAGTAAGTTGTAAAAACTCAAAACGGGGCTCGAAGTTAACATTGTGGGTAAGTTGTATTACATATTAAAAATATATATTAAAAATAAAATTTATAAAAAAAAATAAATAAATAATTTAAAAAAACTAAGAAAAAATTGTAAATAAAACAAAAAATAAATGAAGATCATATTAAAAAAAATGTCTTGTTCAAAAAAAAAAAAAAAAAAATAAAATAATAATAAAAAAAATAGTATTAAATACTTAAATAAAAAAATATAAATAAATAAAAACACTCACACACACACACACTCAAACATTACTCGGAAAATCATAAAATATGAATTTTTATTTTGAGTATTGAATTTGCATTATTTGTAAATAAAAATATAAATCTAAAAGAGATAAAATTAAACTCAAATAAAATATTATCTTTATAATAAATATGAATAGTTCAATATAAAAATATACATATACATAAATACTAGGTTGCCTACAAATAGTTTACTACTACTACTAGTTTAGAGTTATTGTGCACACCATAATTCATGTATTTTTTTTAAAGTTTTATGGAAATGTTTTTTGCTATATATTTTTTTTTTTTTTGGTATATCTCGTGTTACTACAGACCGATTTAGTCAGTCAGTGTTGCAAATTAAAGATAAATGAGCCAGCTATATACTTCTACTACATAGTTTCGAAATATGTATGTTCTGCAAATTTAATTAACAAAAAAGTTTCATATTAAAAAAAATGTAAAATTTCGTATGGAAAATGATTCGATGTCTTATGTCTTTAAGGCTCTAACAAATCGGTTTGTTGAAACTTGGGATGTACCAAAAAGCGTTGCAATATCTCAGTATATTATATAAAAAAATTAAAATAAAAAGAAAAACTATTCCATGAAACATGCATACAAAAAAATTTGTTAGATATGGTGGCAAGAATTTCTAAACTGGTGTAATGAATATTTTTTTTTATTTTTATATTTATTATTTTATTTATTTATTTTATTTAATTTTTTTTTTTTTGCATTTGTGTATATTTATTTTATTTATTTTTTTATTTGTATAAACAAAATAAACATAAAATCGAAAATAAAAAAGAAAAATTGTAACAGGGGTTTCAAAAAAAAAAAAAGTTTAGCTGAACTGAACAATTGCAGTAAGACTATGCAAACTAGACGACAAAAATAAAAAAACAAAGAAAAAAAACACAAACAAACACATTGAATAACAATAAGATACAATATCTTATTTAGACAAAACGATGAAAAAGTATCTTTTGTTATTCAAGTATTTTAGTATTAAAAAAAAAAAAAAAGAAAATGCTCCCTCTCAGTGTTTGTTTTTTTATGTGCAATATATGCAGAAGTTTGCTGCTACGTCGTAAGGATGGAAATTGAAGTAATATAATTGAATTTATTTTTTTATGTACAATTTGTTTCCACATTACAAAAACAACGAATTCAGAAGTGAAATATAAATAATAGTTAAACAAAAAAAAATACGATATATAAAAAAATAATAATTAAAACATTCTTTGAACAATTGTGTTCAAAAAAAAAAAAAAAACAAATTAATTGTATTTCAAAGTAGTTTAAATAAAAGACAAAAAAAAAATAAAACAATTGAAAATATTAATTAATTAAAAACAAAAACAATGTTTAAATTAAAAAAAAACAAAAAAAATAAGACACACTACAAAAAAAAAAAAAAAAAAAAAAAACGGCATAAACCCTGATTCAAAACGAAAATAAAATCGAACGTCTTCCAATCAATGGTCGTCTTTTCGTAGCAAGCAAAAAAATCTGCTTATTGCTTACATAAGTAATTACAACCTTTGGAAGCACTTGAAGCGCATAAGACAAAAAATATATAAATGCACTTAAGAAAACAAAAAAAAAAATTAGAAAAAAAAAACAAAAACCAAATCGAACACTTGTAAATCTAGAACAACTAGCGACAAATAACAGCGTACAGCAGCAGAACTGTTTAATTTTAAATTTTTTTCTTTTATTGCAATTTTAGTGTAATATTTTTTTAAGTGTATAGAAGGGTGTAGCGTGTTTTGAAGTTCCAGTGTTACCAACACAGTGCATTTTATCATCTTAAAAGCATAAAATTGAAAGGCAGCAAAGTAACAAGGCATATGTTGACATATTCTACTTCTTCTTATCCATTTTATTTATTTTTTTTTTTTTTTTTGATAATGAAAAATGTATTCCAAACCGGCATAAGAGTTTTGGTCGTTGATCGTTCTGTGATCAGCTCTAGCGCACACAGATAGTAAAGTATGTAGTACAGCGCAATTAAATTGGGAGAACTTTGGCAGTCAGAACTATTTTGGTACCGAAAAGAAATAAATTTAAACTAAAGTTAAGTTAACAAAGCATATGAACCACATACATCTCTAAGACTAATCTTATAATTTATGTACTATTTTTTACCAGCCTAACTGTTATTTTGTTTTTAGGGTTTCATTTATTCTGGAATAAAATAGTTTTTGGAACTGTTATTGAATCATATATATTTTTTCAATGATTTTTTTTTTAAACTTCAAATCTCAACTTTAAAAAAATTTTAACAATCGAATATTTTAAACTTGAATTCTGCATAAAATTTCGGTAGAATACACCCAGGCACACTGTTTTTTAAAAAAATAAATAATATGTAACTATTAAAAAATTACACAAAGTCTTTACGGCAACCAAAAAAAAAAAATATATATATATATAAATAAATAACATAAAAAAATATTATAAAAAAAAAGTAAAAATATTTTTTTAAATAAATTTTTTAAGTGCAGCTTATTTTCAAAAATTGCTTCAAAATTTGTTTCTCTTGTAAATTTTAGAAATCGGTGTTTTCATAAAAAAATAAATTATGTAAACACAAATAAAAATTTATTTAATAAAAAAAAATTAAAAAATTGTTCAAATTTAAAGAACAAATTAAAAAAAAAACTTTTAACAATCACTGGGGAAAAAAACACCACACAAAAAAAAAGAATAGGCAAAAAGTTTTAAATAAAGAAAGCCCCAAAAATTTAAAAAAAAATATTTGTATATTTATTAGTTTCAGGGTTTGCACACAATTAAAAAAAAAAAATAAATAAAAAAATATAAAAACTAAAATGCAATAAATCAGTTAAGCTAAAATAAAAAAATAATAATAATAATGTAAAAGTCAGAGCCTTTTTTATTTCTATGTAGTTTATGTAAGATAAAAAAAGTATAACACTCTTAACTACTATTACACAAAAAAAAAAAAAAAATTACAAAAAAAAAAAACTAATTAAATAAATGCATTTAAAACTTCACATTTACAAGAACAACACAAAAAAAATTTAAGTCAATGTTAAATGCAATAAATTCCACAAAAAAGAAACACTGAAATGAAAAAATTTGAATTTCAAATATAACAAAAAATCACAAAAAAAAAAAAAAAAAAAAAAACATTACATCTAATTATATGATGTTGTATACACAAAATAAATACAAAACAAATCAACTCTAATTTAAGAAAAAAAAAAAATAAATAAATAATTACACAATATGCAAATGTGAATGATGACATAAAATAAAAAAAATAATAATAATAATAAAAAATACAAAAAAAACTTGCAGCAAAACTAAAAACAAAATCGAAAAAAATGACATTATATAAATAAATGTTAAACGTTATTAAAAGAAAAAAAAAAAAATAATTTGTTTTTAAAATTCTTGAGTTTTATTTTATGCATAAAAAATGTGAATTTAACTATTAAAATTTTATAATACAAATTGAATGGCAACTCTAAAAATAGAAGAAAACCCTGGTAAAAAAGAGTACATTTTTTAAATTGTAATTTTTTGACTTTGAGAAGTCAATCAGGGAACTCATTTCTTCTTCTTCTCCGCTAGCAGCATTCCAATACTCGCCAAAAAGAGTGATTTTTGAGTCGATGTGTCAGAAGCGACTGCAAAAATCACAGTGACTGCAAACAGTGATAAAATCGCAGTTCGCGAAAACTAAACTGGTTCACTGTTCACGAAGAGTGACGCACAAAATCGCCAATAGCTAAACATGTTCTGCGAGGAACAAGAAAATCGCAAATCACTACTTTGCGTTTTTTTCACAGTGAAAAAATCACCGAAAATGATTTTTTGTCAACACAGACACTCCAGGCTTTTAAACATCGAACAAACGCTACGACTTTTAGTTCCTTCTTTTTGTTTAGTAATAGTTTCAAAAAACATTAGAAAAGTTTTTTTTTTTTTTTTTTAATTTATTTTATAATTAATTTTATCACATAAACAATAAATTATTATTTCCTGTTGGTGCTTGTGCATATTTGCCCAATGCTAATTCTAATAATGAAAAATGACAACCAGGATAGGCATCACTACAATCATCGACTTCTTTTTGGTAAAAATCATCATAATCACTTTCAAAAGACGCAGTTTCAGCTCTAGGAAAACTAAAAAAATAAATAATAAAAAAAAGAACAATAAAAAATTTGAATAGTTATATTTTTACCTAAAAATAGTTTTAACAATTTCCTCAATCATATTGCCACGCTTCGCTCTTCTTCCAGAAGTTGTCTGCAAATATTTCGAGCTTTCACAAAGCGCACGCGCTACGCATGCGCTGCCATTAAAACCCATGCTAAAAAAAAATTTAATAAATATACAAAAATATTTATGAAATTTATATGAAATGAATTACTTTTCCACTGCTAATTGCACTTGATCGAAAAAGCTACGTCTTGAGCGTCGTTGTGTTTCAGTTTTAGTTCGATTTGCAAATCCATTAACATGCATTTTAACCCAATTATAATCGGGCAAATTATAGGATACACCCCAATTAACAGCCCAACTTAACCAATCGACATGTGGATTGCCAAGTACACCTACAGTCATGCAAATAGCTGCCTACGATATAAAGTTTATTTTATTCTTTTTTTTGTTTCGAGATACTTTAATATTTGCAGCAATATTTCCTACCGAAACCGATGAACCCTCTGGAAATGCTAAATAACGTTTACGACGCACCAAATGGCGTTCTACTGTTGCATTTCTATAGTCTTCCGTTGCACTAAGCGTTTGCTGTTCATGATTGTGTACACCGCATATAATGACAAACGATAAAACACAAGTTAACCAATAATGCGCACACTCAATGCTCGCAGACTTCATTCTTAGCTGTTCTTATTAAGACTAAATAGAACTCAACAAGCCAATGCAAAAAAAAAGAAGAAAAAAATGATAAAAACTTCAACTATCTCAATTCTGAATTGTTTAATTTTGTAATTAGAGTGCAGCAGAGTATTTACTAGGTATTTGTAAACATGAGTAAAGTATCTACAAGCATTGAATCTACAAGCAAAGTATCTACAAGTAAAGTAACTACAACCAAAGTATCTACAAGTAAAGCATCTATCAGAAAAGTATCTATCAGAAATAGTTTATACCAGAAGAAGTATCTACAATTAAAAGAAACTACAAGCGAGTATCTATCAGAACGAAGTATCTGCAAGTAAAAGTATCTATCAGAAAAGTATCTACAAGTAAAGAATCTACAAGCAAAGTATCTACAAGAAAAGTATCTACATGAAAAGTATTTACAAGAAAAGTATCTACGAGAAAAGTATCTACGAGAAAATTATATACAAAAAGTATCTACGAGATGCAATTAATTTTTTTATTAACAGCTAAAAATTTTAACAGAAAAAAGAATAAATTGTTTCAATAAATGAGCAAAGTATTACATAATCTTGAAGCCTAAGGCTTGCTCGAATTTTTCTATCTAATCGGAAGACATCATCATAATCATATTACAAACTAAACATTTATATAATAGATGACTCAAAATAAACTCTTAAAACTCTTAAAACTTTTAAAAGTAACTATAGGCCAACGAACTTATTATTATTATTTTGAATAAAGGTGTTTATAGCTGTTATTAACACATTTATGATAAATGTTTTTTAATGTGTATCAAAAACGTCATCAATAGAATTGAAATGCCGCTATACTCGTATAAATAGTTACCAAATTTTAATTTTAAGATGCGAAGAGCATTTTAGAATTCTTACAAATATTGTAACACTTCGAGAAAGACACGAATTCCGACAAACACAATATTTATAGAAACATGCCAAAATCCGTTAGGTGCACTTTTTCAGGCACTTTTTCTGCAAACATCTAATCGGTGTAATTATAAATTTTTTGGATGCAGCATATCTCATTGTCGTACTTACTCGACGGCAACGTTATTTTCTGATATTTTTTTTACTTCTCAGTTGAACTAAATCTATTGCTAATTAAAAAACATCGAATTATGTGTGAAAATCAAACATTAACAAAATAGGTCAAAACATGCGACTAGAGTTAATGCCTTATGCAGACCAATGCAGTTGATCATTTTCGCTTTATTGCTACGCAGTGCATCAAGATGCAAAATTTGCATTTAATTTTGCTATTCCTCCTTTGCCTTTGCTGTTTTGCAACAGAAATTCTTTCGCATGACTCAAAAGCTAATCGTACCAAACGTTTCATTATATTCGATGGAATGGGTGTTGTGAAGGTTAAAAATTAAATTTTAAATCGAAAGCATTCAAACTATTAAAGTTTCTGTTGCAAGTTTAAATTTAGAAAAATAAGTAATTGGAATGGAAAAAGAAAAAATTTTATAATTCCATTCGATATTAGTTATGAAAATTTAAATACATATATTCCAGCTTGTCGCCGGCGTATCGTATAATATTATCGTAAACGCACGTTTACAAAAGCGTGGCCTATATTCCTTGTCGTATTTTTATAATTTTCAAGCACAATATGTGCCACCGCCAAAACCGATTTACTGGTGGAGTTACTTTAACTCAAGCACCTTTGCAGCGCGGCAGCATCACAATGAGCTGCTGCTGCTGCCTGCAGCCATTAGAAGAAGAGATGTAAGTCGTAGCTTACTCTATAGCGCCATTGAACTGGCTTTGGAGCGGTAAGTGATGCATGAAATATTCATAAAATTTATACCAAAAAATTTTATAAACGACAGCGCTGGATACTACGATTCACATTGCTTGGAGCGCGCAATTTGCGAAGTAGCGCAGCTGCCTTTCGCTGCAGGTTCACTCTACAATGAGCTACTGAATGTGGCACTGATGTAAGTAATCCAAAAAAAAAAAAAAATATTTAAATATTTAAACTGAAAAAAAATATTTAAAGCCCGGGCGAGGCCAAAGTAAATACAAATTACGTCAATGCTAAAAACGCAGGAATTGAAAATCAAAATTGTGCTACAATTTATTCGAAATGCAACAACAATAAAGCCTGGCGCTGGTTTGAGCGCGTAACGCAAATAGTTCCGGAATAACTTAGATTTTTTTTTTAGTTCGACGAATATTTTTTAAATTTATTTTCGATAACTTTACTGCATTTAATTGTGTTGTTTTTGTTATTGTTTATCAATAAATCTCAAGAAAAAAAAACAAAAAAAAAAAAAATGTTGTCCCTGAATTTATAAAACAATTTTAGTTCATCAAAAACTCTTGCTGGAGGGCTGTTGGCTATTTAGTTTTTTTTTTTTTTGCTTTTCTATTTACGTGATTTCAACATTTGACGCTTACGAAATTCTATCCAAACTTCGCACATTGCCGGCTTTTGCCAACACAGGCATTCGCTCAATGGCAACTCTCCGGGTCGTAGTCGCAGGCATTCAGAGAATGCCGGATACGGCGCTAATGGCTTTTTACACATCGCTGGTGTTTTTACTCTTTTACACGACGCCGGTCTACGTCCCATTTTCGGACATTCACGCTGTAAACATGGACATCCTTCGTTTGAGCTTCTGCCACATTCATCCTCATCGCGTACTTTTATTTTTGGTGGTGCACGACGCTGTACGGGCGGATATTCGGTTTCTTCGTAGCAGCATATTTTTTTTCGGTTTTATTTGCAATTTTGGACAATCGACCCAGGTCTGCCAGTAACGTCGTGTAGCCTTATCCGATTCGACGTAATATAAATCATCAAAACGTGGATTAACTGGACATGGCTCTACTGCTTCGTCACAGAATGGATTTTCCCACATGGAGACAACGCGTGGCCTTGGCTTACGTGGCTTATCCAGTACTAATTGTGCTTCCGGTTTGCCGCACGGCGATTTTCCGCCAATTTTAGCACATTTTGCGCCATCTTCCTGACAGCCGGCCATGGTACGTTTGGCAAATATGAGCGGCATGCGTCGCATGTGTGGAATAAACCGTTTATTTACACAGAAAGTTGCCATTTCGTATTTTTTTACGTATCTTTTTTAATTTTTTTTTAATTTTTTAATTTAGTCTTTTTTTTATAAAAAGAAAATTTTGAACCGAAACTGACACCGAAAAATGTTGGAAAATGACAAACATAAAATTTAAAATTCTTTTTAAAACAATTTTTTTTTCATAATAGAATTAATATTTTATTTTTGCTTTTGAGTTCATAGTTCATGGCGTACTATTTTTTTTTTTTTTCTAAAGTTTAAAATCTGTCACACTTTGAGTTAAGAAATCAAGCACTTTATATGGACATGAAACCATATAAATTCTAGCACAATTCCTTGCAGTGCTGCTCTTACCATGATTTGGCGCATAGCGTTCGTCGTCAATGTCATCGGGTATGCTGGAAAATAAATTTTGTTACATTTTGTCAGTGGTAAAAAAAAGGAAAACTTACGTTAATATTAAACGCATCAGATCTTCCATCAGTAACATTTCTCCATTTTTACGTAAATTTAGAAGCGCTGAAAACTCACACATGGCGCGTTTAATACAGGCATTCATATCAAATTTAAACCTAAAATCAATAAAAAAAAAAAAACATTATTTTAATTTAATTCATAAACAATTCTGACATAAATTTCATTCTTACATTTTTCCAATTAAATCAAATTGATCATATAAAGCTCTCCGTTCACGATATGCCCGATTAAGTTTCCATTTGGGTACATCATCCCATGTTGCATAAACCTCCTCATTTTCCGGAACAGCATAATAGTCTTTCGTATGCTGCACATTATTCCAACGATGTGGTACATTATAAAAAGCATTGCTTGTATTCCGAGTTGCATAGTTTAAAGGACGTCGAGATCTAGAGAAACTATAAAATAAAAAAATATAATTTTAATATAAAACAAATTTTAAATTTAAAATTAAAATTACAAATCTCTTTGAAATTCCGTATCATCCTCGCGTATAAAATGTTCTTCTGGCATACTTTGTCTCTCAGCTGCATATGTATGCCAATCCGTTGGAAAATAATACGAATCAACACGTCTAATATCATCTAAGTCTAATGGCATTGCAGGATCGACAGCTGGTGCTGGTGCTGTTGTGGTTGTTGTTTTTACTGTTGTTTTTGTTGTTGTGGTTGTCTTTTTAGTTGGTGCCGCTGGAGCTGCATTAGTGTTATCAAGTAAAATTTTTGGACGCCATGCCTCTATACTATCCGGCAACGGATGATACATATCAAATTCAATGCTATATTGTAAGCCACTTGGTCTACCGCCAAGTATTAATTTTGTAAAAGCTGGCGTTAATAGAAGATTGCCAGCTTTTGGAAAAATGACAGCTCTGGTGCGTCTTGTGAGCAATAATCCCTTATATTCTGCTGCATTTCGTACTCTATTCTCTGTGACGATTTTGCTGTTGGCAAAGCAAATCCAAGAGTTCAGCGCAATTAAAAGTAGCAGCAACTTCATTCTGTTAACGTTGCGCATTAAATTGAGACTGAAGACATAGACGCGTATAAAAATCTTGAAATGTTGTTAATTAAAATTTCGAGTAGAACAGTTTTAAAATTAATACAAAACATAATTAATTAGTTGCGCCTAACCAAAGCTGCAATACTCTTTTCCATACAATTTAGGAATACAAAAAATCCGGTTTTTACATGCATAAATAAAATTAAAAAATATTAAATATTTATTTTCATTGTCATAAGGTCTATCTAAACTTTATTTGCATTTATTTCCCAATACAAAAGTCTTTAAAGATTATATCAAGCATTTCCTCATTGCTAACATGACCCGTAATACGTTCAATGCTACGTACCGCGTTTCTTAGTTTTTGTGCGGATATAGCCATATCAGGATAAATATTTGGTGTATATTTGTCTAAAAATATATTTATATGTTCAATGCAACGTTCCAGCTGTTGACGATGTCGTGCGCGTGTTATACGCGGCTGATCAACGTTGCCGCATAAATCCTTTAAAAGTTGTTCCAAACCATTGAATAAAATTGGAAAATTTCGTTCCGTATGGCAAGATATAAAAAGCGCATTCGTTATATTCATAAAACGTGCGTACTCATCATCGTTTAACAAATCAATTTTATTAACTACCAATTTTACGCATTTTTCTTGTAAAATACTTTCAGGTACAGCCAATTCTTGTAGGTATGCATTTGTGTATTCAGTTATTGCTTCGTTATTGAATACGTTTCTATTGAGTAATTCCTTTGCTTCTGTTAATAATAATATTAAATTTGCGCCCTGTACATATTCTTTAGCCAGCGACATGCCTTCTGCTTCAATAGGATCCGTAGTATGTGTACGTAGTCCTGCAGTATCTGCAAACACAACCGGATAACCACCGAAATTATGCATAGATTCAATAATATCACGCGTTGTACCAGCCTTAGCAGTGACAATGGATACTTTACGTCGTACTAGCGCATTGACAAAACTACTTTTTCCAACATTTGGTGCACCGATTATGGCAGTACGTACACCATCACGTAATAGTTCACCGCGACGTTGATCAGTTAAATGTGTCGTTATCTCGGCACGAACACGTTCAAGATTTTTAACTAATTGTATAATAACATCATCCTCGATATTTTCATCTTCGGCAAAATCAATGTACGCTTCCAGATGTGCTGCACAGTGTATAAGACGTTTACGCCAGTTTTCGTATAGACGTGATAGTGTGCCCGTACTCTGTAGTACTGCCTGTTTACGCTGTGCTTCAGTTTCTGCATGTATTAAATCCGCAAGACCTTCGACCTCAGTCAGATCTAATTTGCCACCATAAAATGCACGTTTTGTAAACTCTCCCGGTTGTGCAAGACGTAGATCGGGCACCTTATCGAGTGCATCAATCATTGCATCTATAACGGCCAAAGAGCCGTGTACCTGTAAATTGTGAGAAACTGTTTAATGGAGCATTGCCATTTGACAACAAAACTTACCTGAAATTCACATGAATCCTCGCCAGTAAATGAAGCTGGACCCGGAAACCATAATACCAAACCACGATCTATCATATCTTTCGTTTCAGGATGATAGAACGATCTTAATAGTGCATAACGTTCCTTTGGCACATAATCTGGTTTACCTATTAGCGTACGTAATGCTTGCTTGGCACTTGGCCCGGATACACGTAAAACTGCAACACCGCATTTGATATTGCCTTCAAGTAAACTTATTTTATTGATTTAATTAACAATTTAATTGAAGTGTACACTTACCCGAGCTAAGACTGTAAATGGTGCTAGCGCTGTTACTGAGCGGCTGTTTGGCATTGTTTTTACTGTGGCAAAGTCTTGTTTGTTGTTGTTGTTGTTGCAAATTAGTATTTAAATTGGTGACGCGAAACGTACTTTTAATCTCAGCACGGCATGTTGTAAGCAACCGGCTCAAATTAAACAGTCTTTTATTTATAGTGCAGCGAAAAATCGCCATTTAAAACAAGAACAAAGACATTTATCAATTATCAAACAATATTTATGTATGTTGCTGCTTGTTGTTGTTGTAAAAAAAGATCAGCTGTTTTGCAGTTGCAGTGGCGTGTGTGCAGTGCATTGTTAAATACATTAAATTGATACTATTCTAGTATAAAGCAAATATATAATTATTTTGCAATGCATTTTAGTTAATAGTTTTACATTTTTATGTAATTTCTTTCAAATATTTGGTAATTTACAAAAAATGTATACTATTTTATGTTTTTCTACCACTGTGCGTATGGCCCCCAAAGTTTGGTATTTTTTAAGTCATTACTTATTCTTGCAGGATGGATCGCAGCAATTAGAGAAAAATATAAATAAAAAGTATAAAGTGTAGCGTAGTTAGCTTTGCTGTGCTCTGCTAGCGTGTTGGGTAAGATTGTACAAAATGCCAGGCAAGATTGGTGTCAAAATAAAGGCTGGCAGAAATCTGCCTGTTATGGATAGAGGCAGTTTTACAACGGATGCTTTTGTGGAGCTGCGTTTGGGCAATGTGACACACAAAACTGATGTTTGCCGTAAGAGTCTTAACCCAACGTGGAATACTGATTGGTAAGCAATATAATACATTTAAGTGATGTAAGTTTCATTATACATATACGTACATATGTATGTACTTTTATTATTTTTTTAGGTACCGTTTCGAAGTGGATGATGCTGAATTACAGGATGAACCGCTTCAAATACGTTTAATGGATTACGATACTTATTCAGCAAATGATGCAATTGGTAAAGTCAATATTAGTTTGAATCCTTTATGCCTGGATAACAGTGGTATGGCGGCACATGGTAAAGGTACTGTGCTCTCCGGTTGGATACCAGTTTTTGATACAATGCATGGCATACGCGGCGAAATCAATATAATTGTAAAAGTTGATTTATTTTCGGATGCAAATAAATTTCGTCAAAGCTCATGCGGCATACCATTCTTCCATTGTAAGTTTATCTAAGTTATCTTAGAAATTTTTTTTATTTTAACTTCTTTTATGTATATTTTAGCACCATGTGTTCCCTACGGTTATCGTGCGCAAGTTATACATGGTTTTGTGGAAGAGCTTGTCGTAAATGATGATCCTGAATATCAATGGATTGACAAAATTCGAACACCACGTGCAACTAATGAAGCACGTCAGGTTGTATTTCTGAAATTATCGGGTCAAGTGCAAAGAAAAATGGGTCTGAAAGCAATAAATTTGGGTGCTAATGCTGTTATCGGTTATACACAATGTTTTGACCTTGAGGGGGATGTTGGCGTAGTGGCACGTGGTGTTGGTACTGCAGTTACGCTTATCAAGGACACTAGTCAACCGCCATCTGCTTCGGATGCAGCATTTATTGAAGAGTGAGTATATATTTTTTAATGTGATGTTATGTACTTTAAGCATTTTTAAAATATCTACACTTAAGTTACTTTTAAACAAAAAATTTTGAATAATTCGCTACGTTTAACTCTACTAAAGTCTTATTTTTCTACTCTACTCCTTCCGTGCGTTGTCGCCCGCCACATTATGCTTATGCGTACACATTTTACATGTTTGTCGCGAAATAAAAATTATTTTCTTTTTGTTTTTCATTGCACAAAAATAAAAAAATAAAAAAAAAATCTTTCACTAAAATGTGGCACTATTCCCAATCCTCTTCCTACGTACATTCGTGTGCATAAACTTCAATTAATAAATGCTAACTATTTTTAGTGTTACACTAAAATACTTAGAATTTTTAACCTGTGCTGGTGGTGTCTCACCCATACGTACTAGTCCACAATATATACCAAATCTTAGCGATGCACCCAACTTTGCAATATTTTCACTTGAAAAAGATTTATTTGGTGAAGTTGCAATAATGCATAATCTGATACGACAAGAAGATGAACGTGGTGAAAAATCTAGAAAAAAACTACGACATCGTATGCTACGTTTAGCGCATTCTTCGCGTAGCATATTCAATGAAAAATACACAACACTACTGAGACGCATTGAACCTAAGATACCAGAACATGCCACAACACACTCCCTGAGTAGCATTGAAACTAGAAATTATAGTAATAGAGAATCCTTACGGTCATTACATGAAATGCGCGTACAAACCAGGCGACGTACTTCCAGTTTTAGACAAGCACAAAATCATGCAATTTTACGTTCAACTTCCGAAAATTCGACTGTACGTAATGTAATTGCAACAAGTGACGTCCTAACGAAACGTGATAGTATTAATGCAATCGTTTGTGAATTTCAAGATAAAACACGTTCTGTACCAAATATAATCTCCATAGAAGATGATGATGATGATAATTTTGCGAATAATGATTTTTTAGCATATTTTCATAGGGATACAGCATCTAAGAATAGTAATGAAGCTGATGTTGATGTTGATAATTGTCAAGAAGAACAATGGATAAAACCAGGCGAAACATTAAGCCATGAAAAAAGTTTACACAACTTAAAGCCAAAACGTAATACTTTATTTCAAGAATTAAAACATTTTTCGAAGCGTCTACAACAATTAATACAATCACCGAAAAAAGATCTTAAAATTGAAGATAGCAAACGTGCTGCAGATATATTAATTAGTTTACAAGCAATTGAACGTAAACCGTATTATTCATCACAGCCGGAATTTCTAAATGAATATGATTTTCTAAGAGATGCAAAACCTGCTGCCGCTAATCGCATACGACAGCGTGCAGTTTCTTTTAATAATCTTCCATATACAGATGATGACAATGAGCTGCCTGTAGTGCCAGCAATTATAAAGCCCTTGCTAACCATATGTCCTTCGACACCAACACCAACTGAAGCAAATTTTAGCTTAAATAAAAAATTTGAAGAAGTAGAAATTGTGGGGCGGGATGAGCATATTAGAACACCAGCAACAACAAATTCCCAACTTTCGTTACATAAATATCCTACGACCTTTGATTTTAGTATTCATAATGTAAATAAAATAAATTCTTTAACAAAAAGTAGTAACAAAAATAATCAACAAAAGTCATTGCTTGATCCTTGCTTTTCCGTTACGTCATCATCTATCGACAACACAACACAACAACAACAACGTTCATATAGAACTATCGATAATCAAGTCATGACAGGAACAACATCAGCAGCAACAACAACAACAAATATTAGCAGCAATTTATTCGGTACAACTGAAAATATTGGCATGAAACGTACTATTGCTGCATCACCATCAAATAATAGCAATTATCTAAAATTATCACCAAGTCCTTCAAAAAGTGGCATTTCAAATGGTACTGTAGCTGCATCGGATAGCACTTCCACGTCGACCGCATCAACGGCAACAACAATGATACCCAAAGAAGTTGGTGAAATTTGTCGTCGCTCATCGGATTCAGATTTGAGTGTTACGCCAAAAGGTAAGTATTATTTTATCCTAAAAGCTACAAAGCGATATTTTTCTCTTGTGTTAAAATATTTTAGGTAGCGCACAAAATTGTTAGACTTGTTTCGTTAAAAGTCAGCAAAATATGAAATGTATTTGGTACTTTGTTTTTATTAAATTCCTGGCCAGTAACTATTTTTCCTGTTTTCTATTTACATTGGTTTTACTTTTCTAAAAAAAAATGAAAAAATCAAAAACAAAAAAAGCAGGGCTCCACCGCAAGCGTAAGTACAAGCTGGCTGTCGTCTAATACCAAAAAAATCTTCGTTTGTGGCTTTACTGTATAAATTTCATTCAATATTTGAAATGCTCTAAACTTACATCTAATTTTTTTTGTTAAATGTTGTGTACTATTGTATCTGTGTTCCATTGAATAACTCTACAACTCTACATTTAGGTACACTTTTTAAGTTTAAACAAAATCCGATAAATTGTGAAACCGAGTTGGAAATATTCTCCAATAGATATAGTCTAAAGGTTGCACGTATGTCCATCCGTCTATTAAAGTAAACATTTCTAACGTTTGGATGTACCCGTTAAGAAAACCTAAGCGTGATAGGAATTCTCAATGTAAATATAGTAATTTGATTCGAATGAAATACGAATAAAATAGTTTTTTTATACTCGTCGTTTTCCCCATAAAGTAAAAATATTCTTGATAAACTCGACGTGAGAAGTCGATGTAGCCATGCCTGTCTGTCTATGTGTATACATTTCATTCGCTCAGTTTTAAAGATACCTGATCCCAAAAATAGTCTGTAAACACTTTGTTGATTCGAATCTTTGACACCGATGATATTTCATATGAGGGGTATTTAAGTTTCGTTTCCACCAAAGATACAGTTTTGCATTGTTTCCTAAATGCTATGCTCCTTTTTAAAGTTTAACGTTATCATTTACATTTATCGGTTGTTGTTCTATCTAAACAGAACTATCTATTTAACTATCTTTTATCTTTGGGAATTTCGGGAGCATGATAATATGTGAAAGCCCTTTTAAGATCTTTATTGATAATTACACTACATCGCTGTAATTGTGTATTGTCGTCTGAAATTATAAAATAATATTAAAGCGTTTCGATTGCTTTTTCAGGCAATTCCATTTGCGTCGCTAGCGAAAGACTAGTGGCTGCAACAGCAATGATGCGTCTGACACAACAAACAGTCAGCAGCAAAACTACCGGCACAGATAATTTCGATATGTTAGAATATCCATTTCTAACAATGACCAAATATCCAGTTGGTTTTATATTACATCTTGGTGCAACTGTAGCAGCACGTTCTGTTAAGTTACTAGAACGTGTACCAAATCCAGATGAACCAGAAGTTCGAGATTCTTGGTGGACTGAGCTACGCATGGAAATACGTTCACATGCACGCTCTTTGGGCTGTAACGTTGTTCTTGGGTATGCTGAGACCACAACCATATCGTAAGTATTTTGAATTTTCAAGTTTTCAATAATTTGATAATTTTTAAATTTTTGTTTTAGTGATGATGTCTGCGTACTCTCTGCCACAGGCACTGCAGCCGTAATTAATATGGTATATAATCGTTCCGTTTCACAAACTGATATTTTTAAGGCGTCAGCAACGACTGGTGTGCCAACAACCATGGAAGAGCGTGATAGCATCAGCAATGCTGCTGGTGATTTGAGTAAAGAGTCCAATTCGGGCACAACGTCTAATAATCAAGCTGGCAAAAAATATGGTTTTCCAATGTTAAATGTGCCGCGTAATTCATGCTCAATGTGTCATATACCGTATTCGCTTAGTTCGATACCATTCAATGTAAAACTAAAGAAATGCGCCATCTGTCATAAAGGACGTGTACCCGATGTACTATTGTCAACATTAGAATTACCTGAATATGTACAGGTAACTGGACGCGGTTGTTTTATGCAAGCGCAGGTAGTGCGCGCTAAAAAAGATTTACGTTCAGAACTGAATGCTAAAGAGATTTCCGATGGTTTACCCTTTTTGGAATATGAATTACATCGCGTTCTTATTAATAAGCTAAAAGCAAAAGGTATGAATGCAATATTTGGCTTAAAAACACAGGTAGCCATTGGAGAACGTATGATTGCATTGATTGCTACTGGCACAGCGCTCTTTTTACGTGCTTTACCAGTGCCGCAAGTACCGAAAATTGTTGCTGGAACTTCATGGACCGACAAACAAAAATTAAATGAATTACAAAAGAAATTACAGGAAACTTTCGAACGTAATCAGGAAATTTATCAATTAAAATGTATGGACCCTGATTTAGCGCAGACAACCAATCCGACGGCAGATAAACAATCCGAATCAGATGACACCGATGATGATGATGAAATGAATGAAATTGATTTAAATTGTGGCAATAAGCAACTGTGTGTGCTGGAAGTTGATGATATTGAAGATTTAGAAATTATTTCGCTGCTTATGGAACCATATCCGCCAGAGGGATTTCATGTGGTCAATACACAGCAAGTGCCCGGTAATGGCAATGAACTGGAGGCAGTCAAGAATATGCAAATGTTTGCACAAGTTTGGCGTGCACGTCTCGATGTGGGCTCAAATTCAAATACTTTTCCGAAACATTTTCAGCGGTAAGTCGATGAGAACTTTCTATCAGACAAAAAAAAATTTATTTAATTCAAATCTTTTACAGATTACTACAGACTATATACTTTAAACTACGCAATATGATACCATGTGCCATATGTGATTTACGTTTTCGTCTAGATTTACCTGAAACGGTTTGTAGCAAAAAAAGATTCTAAATTTGTTTTTTAACAATTAAAAAAAATGCTCTTTCAACTTTCAGGATCAAATACAACTTTTGGTAACCGGCATTGCCTTAGGTTTAAATGATAATAACAAAATTAAATATCGACGTAAGGCAGCAGCGCCGAATTTTAATGAGCCAAATGATTTTCACTTACAACAACAAACTTCAAATCAAACACAAACATCAAATAATAAACGTACACTACAGGAAGAGGATTATATATTTCCATTGGATGAAGATCAAATGATTGATACACCAACACCAACAAGCAATACAATTCCGCCATTTGGCATGAGTTCTTTTAAAATGCGTAAAACATCACCGAATCGTTTAGGCGTGCCCAAGAGTGCAACGCTACCAGCAAATAATCGTAGTGTATGTCATCTTTGGCATAGATTTATATTTTTTTTTTTTTTATATTTGTTTATTTTATTTTAGCTTTCATTGCGCGATCGTTACGGTGTCGATATATCACCTTTAAGCTATATACCTGGTGGACGCATTGAAAAGTATTTGGGTAATTTGAATTTTTTCTTTATACGCGAAAGTACATCTGTTCGAGAAAATGGTGGTATATCTGGTTTTGTACATGGATTCATCACTGAATTACTTGCGGTTGTGCGTGCACATATTGCAGCGTTGGGGGGCAATGCAATGGTATCATTTTATATGACAGAATTAATATTATTCGATAATCAGCATAAAAATCAGGTAAGCAAGCTCTATGATTTTATTTAAAAAAAAATTGATATTTTAAATCAAATTTTTTTATATATAAAAATTTCAGGGTCAATGTCTTATTAGTATTGGCGGTGATGCTGTTTATGTTTCTTATTATTCAGATGACTGATATAAACGTCTACGGGGCATATAGCGCTTATTTTTTACAAATCGCCCCAAGAGCTTATATTATTAACTATACACATGCTTTAAGAAATAAAAAAGTATACGTCAATTTAGCTCTCTTGTAAATCAATGAATAATTCAAGCTACAATTATTAATATTATGATTGGCTTGTATGCAATATGTACTTATTTATGACAACTGTTTGTTAAACTTAGAAAAACTTTATTGGAATTTACATATAATTGACGAAAAAGCATTTTATGTGTGGCATAGCCTAAAAAAAAAAAAAACTTTGCTTTCAAGTCAAATGTGTATAGATTTTAAAAGACAGCTGAAAAAAGAGATAAAAAAATGTAATTTTAGAAAACTATAATTGTTTGTTATTAGTTTTGTTTTATTCTATGTCGTGCAACTTAAACTAAATTTACATATATATGCGCTCTCTACGATATCTTTTAAAAATGTATATACAAAAGAAAATCTTAAAAAAATAAAATTAAATATTGCTCAATAAAAGAAATTATTAATTATTCGGTGTCGTCGATAATAAGACAAACATAACCCAGAGATGTAATAATGCAACGTAGACCAATAAACCGAAACGCATTAATGGATAACGTCGCAGAAATGCACCAATACGTATACCCGCTGAATCTAATGTAGAATAGGCATGCTTAACACGACGTGCAACACGATTGTCAAAAGGATTTGGATGCATAACTTGTGGAAATTGCGCTTTAGCTGAAATGGAAAGCAAAGAAAAAAAAAAATTGAACTGCCTGCAGTGATTTCTATTGTGTGTAAAATATTACTAATACGCACCATCATCTGTACTATTGGATAGCAAAACATTGCGCACATTATGCTGTGATGATGACGAACTCTGAGTTGAAATTTCTTGCATTTGTAGCATTACTTTTTTCCAGCTGTAAACGTAATGCATTACGTTCTGCTGTTATTTGCTCCAAAGTGCTTTGTCTTTCGCATAATGTTTGTGTTAGCTGCTTGAGGCGTTCTTCATTAACGTTGTCATTAACTTTAATGATTGTATTATTGCTTCTTATAGCACCTTGCGGCTCTTTACGCTGCTGCTGCAGTTGATGTTGCAAAGCATTTGCCGCTGTCAATTGTTCATTTAATTGTTGACGCAATATATCCATTTCTTGCTTTAAAACGTTGTGTTCTGACACATTGGTTACATTTTGCTGTCGCGCTTGTAGTAATTCTTTATTCAATTGTTGCTCCGTGCGACGTGCTTCGCATAACTCATCAATGTGCTGTCGTTCCAGTGCTATATAATCATCCAATTGTTGTCTTAAAGTCATTTCCTGTGCAGCTGTCTGCTGCAGCTCCTGTTTAATTGCATCCAATTCTATTTGTAATAGTGCTGAAGTCTGCTGTGTGCTTTGCTGCACAACTGTATCTTCCGTTGTTGCTATATTTTTATTTGATTTTAATTCCGCCAATTGCGCATCCTTTAGCTGTAGCGCACGTTGCGCTTTGGCACGATAATCCTGTAGTTCATGACGTTGTTTATCTGTTTCCTTAATTTGCATTTGCAGCTTTTGTGTTGCAATGGAACATTCTTGTTGTAAATTTGCTATATTCGTTTCCAATTCAGAGACTTGTGCTTTATAATTACTATTTTCGATTTGTGCTTCATTTAAAGTTAACATGACTTGGTTGCGTTCATTTGTTTGCAAACTTAATTCCTGTTCGAGTTCATGTTGTCGCTTTGTGAGTATATCAACGACTTTGCTTAGTTTGTATATTGTATCATCTAGTTTATTATAATCCTCCGTGTTCTTTGTAACGGTTGCTAAATTAATATATAAATCCTCTGTATCCTTTGAGCCGGCTGCAACAGTTTCATCGTTTTCTACTTGTAAACTAATCGCATTAGCAGGTTTAGGTTGACGTGTCGGCGTATTTGTTTGGTTTTGTAAAAGCGCAGCGGCGGTATTTTTATCAATTTTATTGAGTATACTTTCAGCCTTGTCGGCAAAGCCCGTTATCCAAGTGGACATGTTGACATGTATTTTTTGGTCGAAACTAAAAGAATAGCGTAATAGTTAATTACAGTGCTTTAATTTGTAGCTTTATTACGATTTAAATATAGTGTGTACAGCAAAGGCAGCAATAAAGAGAGGCACAGAGCGTAGTCTTTGTCCGAAGTCTGTCGCGCGATCTTTAATTTGAGCTGCAGCTACACTGGTTCTAATTACTGGGCACGGTACGAAACTCCGAATAAAGCCCCATGAATCGTAATCTTAAAATATTGCAGATCTTACTCAGCTCAGCTGCTTGCGTGTAATGTTTGTTTTCTTTACAAAATTCAAGTGACACGATTAATAGTTTAAATTTGCAATATAATATATAATTTTGAAAGTAAACAACATAATAAATCGATTTTTTTTTTTACCTTTCAAAAATTGTTTACTTTTGTAATTAAATTAAAAGTTATGAATAAATAATTTAACAAAATAATTATCAACAAATTTGAATGAATCACCCTATACCAGTCTAACTTCGTTCTACCGGCTGTCATCGCTTCATTTACAATGCAACACTGTGCCTTTGCGCGCTTAATAACGTACAGCATAAGCTGAGCAGATACGCTGGAGTTAAGTGCGAGTAGTGCTACAATTACACTTATCTCATTTGCTCTAAGTTGGAGCACCGCAGTGCAGAAAATCAATATAGACGCCATATTTTTTTCATTCATTCATTGACGCTGCGCTGTGTGTGTGAAAAATTTAGAGTTAGTGATATAAAATTAATTAATAAAGTGACAATGAGCCAAATATAATTAAAGCATGTGTTTATAATTATAAAGTGAGTAAAATTGTGCATTATAAATTGTAAGAATAAAGTGAAAAATTACATTAAGTAAGAGAAAAACGTAAGAGTCGCCTTCGTCGTCTCACTAGTTACACACAATTTTGAGACCGCAGCAAACGGAAGAAAAAAAAATATATACATAATGGAAGGAGTGGTAGCATCTTCTGCAGCACCACCACGCGGTGGCGGTTTTCGTGGACGTGGCGGGGCACCTATGCGCGGTGGTTTTGAACGTGGTCGTGGACGTGGTATGGGCGGTAGGGGACATTTTATGAATAGAGGCTTTGGCGGACCATCACCACCGCACGGCCCACATATGCCAGGTGGTCCACGTAGCATGCGCCCAAGAGGTGGTCCAGGTGGTTTTCAATCACGTGGAGGCTTTCATCCGCGTGGGGCACCAATGGGTATGCGCGGTGGCAGACCACCAATGTATCAACAACGTAAGTTAAAAAAATGTTTAAAAAAAACAAATTAAATAAAAATAAAAATCATTTAGCACCTAAACAACATACAGGCAGCGATAACAATAAAACAGTTTCTCCAGTGCCTGCAGCAGTACCAAATGAACAACAAACCACTACTGAAGCTGTAGTAGATGAAACAAATGTACCCGCTGCAGCAACACAAGCAGCAACAGCCACTACTGGCAATGTTCCATCTGTAACAACAACAAATGCGCAAGCGGTAAGCAATCAGCAAACAGTTGCAAATACTGGACCACCGCAGCAATATAATCGTCCGTTACGTGGTCGTGGTGGTTACAATTCTCGTGGACGCGGTGGTTACAATCCACATTTAAATGGTGGTAATAGTGGTATGTACAGTGGGCCACATCATGGCTCATCTGGCGGTTCTAGCATAGAGCATGGACAAATGCCAAGACGTGGTGCAATGCGTGGTCGTGGTGGTTATGGTTTGGGCATGTCAAGACCACCAATGCATCAACAACATAATGCAAATGCACAAATAGCACCAGTGCAGGCAATAAAACGTGGCGCACCCGGTGGTCCTGGACCAAAACGTGGACGTTACGAGGGTGGTCCGTATTCACAGCGACCGATTGTACCAAAGTATCATGCACCACCACATATGAATGCCGTTCCAACGCAGCCAAATTACGGTGCAGCTGCAAATCATCATGCGCCGCCTCAAAGGTAATTTGATTGATAAAATGTTATTAATTGTAGAATTGTATATGTAATTTCGTGCTTCATTATTACTTGCAGCCACCACAGCTATGCAACGCACGAGCAATCACAGCAAGTTGATCCCTACGCACAAACGGGATATAATGCACAAACAACTCAAGCCAGTTATAATGG
Source organism: Leucophenga varia (assembly GCA_018903435.1). Taxonomy (NCBI): domain Eukaryota; kingdom Metazoa; phylum Arthropoda; class Insecta; order Diptera; family Drosophilidae; genus Leucophenga; species Leucophenga varia. The sequence continues at coordinate 6,714,216 of JAEIFJ010001870.1, forward strand.
TTACGGCCAGAGCGGCGGTTATGCTGCGCACACAGCACAGCAGAGTGCTGCTGTAAGTAGCGGCTATGGTACACATCATAATGCAGAGTATGATCAGAGTCAATATCAAAATTACAAGTGAGTAACTATTTTTCAATCAATGTACTCATCTAATATCAATATTTAATATATTGGGCTAACTATTTTTCTTTTTTATATACATTTTAGTTCTGCTGGTTACGGCACTCAACAGGATACGCGTTACCAGTCCTATGGGCATGATTACACACAGCAATATGGTGCAGCAGCCTTAGATTACAATACATCTACAACAGATTATACACAGCATGGACAACAAAGCGTTGCATACGATGAACGCACATACCCCGGCTATGGTAAGTGATTGTCATTTATTAATTTTTGTATTATTTTTTGAATATTTATTGCATTATTGAGTGAATATAACCTTTGTTCTCCTATGCGAATATAATTATTAGCGTTAATGCTTTAATTTACAAATAATTATTAACATTTTTGAATAGATTATATTGAATTGACTTAAAAAATTTTTAATATTGACCTTAGAAAAAATGTTTATAGTCCAAACGAGATTAATTTTTTAACTGCACAAGTTAGTTTTAAATCTTCATAACCAAATTAGGCAGGTATTGGTTTCGTCACTTTGTGCTCTACACTCTATAGAAGAACTATAATGTAAACCAAGTGTTCCAGTTCTATTTAGTGTCTCAATTTTTAGAACGAACACAATTATTTGCTTCGATGTTTTTTTTTTTTTTAATGATTAAGGTTCATTTCTTTTTGACTGGACAAACCGAGCCTAATAAACATTTTTTTTAAGTCAATACAATCAATGATCAAATGAAAAATTTGTAAAAAGTAGCAACAACAATATTCTAAAAAAAAAATGTTTTTTCTTCAAAAATTATTCACTTCAAATAGATACTCAAAACTACCAACAAAATTACTCCAATGCGGCTGGCTATTATTAAAAACTGAGGCTTAAAAAGTTAAAAAAAAAAAAAAAAATTCTCTATTTAAAAAATATATATGAAAAAATAAAACGCTGCGCGTAATCTAATGGACGAAAATGCTTCAATAATGCCAAAAAAGAAAGATAAAAGTACTGGCGCGAAGATAAAGATGTTTAGATGTTTCTCTTCATAAAAAAAATATATATATATATATATATAGTCAGTCACGGAAAGTATATTAACAAAAATCTATATATATAAATTTAACCAACATTTAAACAATATAAAACACACGCAGTTTAGATTTAAGCATAAAATTCTCTTTAGAATAAGTTTAAAATGTTTTCAGCGTCTTACAAAAAAAAAAAAAAATAATTATTTAAATGCGTTTTTGTTTTGTTTTAATTTTTTTTATACACTTTACAAAAAAAAAGCTTAAAAAGTTTATTTGGCAAAAAGAAAATTCTAAATGACTGTCCTGTAATCGTTGTCATTTTTGGGGACGATAAGCAAAGGGTTCTTAAGTTAATGTAAAGAAATTGCGAAACATTATAATCAAAAAATTTATTAAATAGTTTCGACAAAATGAAATAAACAAACATTGCCAAATTTGTCAAAAAACAAAAAAAATTTTTTTTTTTCTTTTTTCAAGTTCTACAAAATTTCAATCAACAAAATTTTTTTAGCTTATTTTTAAAAGTGTATAAAATATTCAGTTTTACTGAATTAAGTTTTTTCTTTTTGTTTTACTTTCCTATTTTCGTGTTTGGACAAATGGAGTTTACCAAAAAAAAAAAAAACAAAATTATTTAATAACAATTATACAAAAAGGTTACTCCAGCAGAAAATTTTGTTTAAGTTATTTTATATTTTTATTATGCCTTGACAAGAAAAAAAGGAATGATTTAATTTTTATTTTTTTGTACTTTTTACAAATTGTTCAGCATAAAATTAATGTAATAAATTATATATATAAAAAATAATAATAATAATGTATAAAAAAAATATATTAGAAATATTATGCATCTCTAGCTAAAAACTTTTTATTTTTCTCTACAATTTTTATTGTAATAATGAACATTTTACAATTTTTATTTTTGATTTTGTTAATTAAAATATATTAAAAAAAAAAAAAACAAAAAAGGTGTTTATACATAAGCATAAATTTATCAAATATAATACACAATTTACAATTTATAAAAAATACATAAACAACACCTATCTAAAGTCAATAAAATTATGTTCAAAAATGTGTGGGAATAAAGAATTTTATTTATGTAATGCAACAAAACAGAAAAATACTTAAAACGTTAAAGAAAATATTAAAATTAAAAATAATAAATATAAAAAAAAAATACTGAAACAAAAAAGTATATATTACAAATATTACTTATAAAAAGTACAACAAAAAAAATTATGATGAAACGTTTTAATTAAGACTGAAATTATTACAAAAGACTGTTGAAAAAAGACTAAGTACCTGCGATATTATAGATATATCTCTGACTAATGAAGTCGACGTATGGAAGCGTTAAATTATAAAAATTTCGTTGAAAACAAAAAAAAGAAACTAAAGAAAAAAATTTAATTTTAAATCTACAGAAATCGTCACGTACAAATTAACTACAGTCTTAAGATAAAAAAAAAACTAGAAGAAAAAAAATATTTACGAAATGATCTTAAGGCGTGAATTTTAAATTTTATATTTTTTTTTAGAAAAAAAAAAAAAAAACATTCCAATTCTAATCAACAGCAACAAAAACTGTAAGCAAAAACTTTAATGTGTAGCAAAAAAAGAAATCGTATTTATTCGAAATATTTTAGAATACTCTTCACATTTTTATATTTAAAAGAAAAAAATTTAAAAGTATTGAAAATTGTACAGTAAATTACAACTATTTTTTAGATGTTAAATCCCAATTTTGATGATTGTTATATATTTTTTTATAGACTCCTATACCTTAATGTTTACCTTGAGACTTGAGTTCGTATAAGATCTTAATTTAAACGAAACGAAGAATACTGAACTTAATATATATTTTTTTATATTTATCTACTTGAACAAGTTCAATCTATATTATCTATAGTGTTTATTCGAGGCACACTCTATAAAAAAGTTTATTTTGGTATTCTGTGGAATAACTTCATCCAAAGTGATGATGGTCTTGCAACTCGAAAACTCTAGTCTACTCTGAAACTGTCTACATCTAATGAAACCTCAGTACAGTAATATATCATTGACAATTTTTAAGTGTATCAGTGTATGACAGTAGCATTTCTAAAAGCAGTATAGCATGCAAGTTATAGCTTTGCATTCTGACATTTACCCTTAAAAGTCTTTAATTCATTTTAAAATCAACATCAATCATACCAAATTGTTACTTTCAAAGAGACAGACCAGCAGAAATTGTTACCAGGTTAAGTCACCTTTAGACTTGGTTGTTTCGGTTTGGGTTCTTGTTTTCGAAAAAGAATTTTCAATACTTTTGATAAAGATTGTATTTTATTTTAGATCTTTTGTCTGTCTGTTACTTCGTGGATTTCTTCATTTTGACTTTTTTTTTAAATAAATTTATTTACAAAGAAAAAATTAAATATAAAAAAACGAATAGAATTGAAAAAAAAAAAAAACAGATATAAATAAATAATTTAAAAATCAGACGAAGTGTTCAAGTAAAAAAAAACATAATGTGAAGAATATTCATTTTTCGGTTACATCGAAAAAAAAACTACTTTTTTTATATATATATACAAAAGTTTTCAAATCGGTAAGTTCAAGTTCAAAACGTATTGAACGAGCACAACAACAATTACAAAAAAAAAAAAAATTAATCTTTTATCGAAAAGAAATGTGTTGATAAAATTCGGGGATTTCGTATAATAATTTTAATATTTTATAGATTTTAGTTGATTTTTTTCAGGCTCAATTTGCAAAGAAAGAACTTGGCAGAAAAACCTAAAGCACCATAATGGATTATAAAAAATAATAACTTCTAAAAAAAAAACCCCATCAACACAAGAGTAACAAAATATAAAAAAAAAAATAATAATAATAAAAAACATATATATTTATTATATTTAAAAATATTTTAAACAATTTATGTTCAATTATTTTGTGTTATTAATTTTATTTTGTATTATTTTCAATTATTTATTTTGTTAATTTACACATGTATTTTTTTTTATTTATGTGAAATTTGTATCGAAAAACTAAACAAATTTATGTAAAAAACAATATTTTTTTTAAACACAATTATCAAAAAAGATAAAAACGTAAAAATATTTTATACAGTGAAATATTTTAATACTTAAAAAAAGAAACGCTGAAAACAAAGAAAAAAAAAAATTTGACTGTGATATTTCAATACCTGAGATCGTATTAAAAAAATTACATTTAAGTGACATTTTGAAAAAATGTCCAAACAATATTTTTATTTCAAACTAAAAGCAAAAATCAAGTTTTGCCAAAGTCGTAAATGCAAAACGGATATCCCAAAAAAATATTCTAAGGGTCAAAAAATTTTAAATGAATTACAAAAATATGATTTGCTGCTTTAAATACTGCAAACCGTGAATCAAAAATAATTTTAAAAAATAATAGTTAATTAAAATGCAGCTAAGTAATCGGGAATTCAAAGTAATAAAAAGCAAAAAGAAAAATAAATCAAGAATATCAAAATAAAACTTTTTTTTTTTAATTTATAACGTACCAAAAAATATGTTTATTTTTGAAATATATGATTTTAATTTTGCATTACATAAACTTTATTATTTAAATTGTTGTTTATTATATGGTTAAATTGTTAAGTTTCTAATTTTTATTAAATAATTCAATTTATTTTCGTTGACTAATAATATTTTTATTAAACAAAAATAAAAAACAATGAAACAAAAAATAAATAATATCAAAAAAGAAAAATATATATATATGGACTAATATTAAAACAGAAACGAGAAGTAAACTCGAGTAATACTATTACCCAAACATTCTGCTACAATACATTCGAACTACAGTTGAATGAATCAAGGTAACAATTACAAATATATAAATTACATTTTATTCCCTATGAACGAAGATCGTAATAAAACAATTTTTTGATATTGGACTGAATTTATGCGGTTTGGATTTTTTAAAATTTTAATTTCATATATGGGAGCTTTCTCGAATTTGGATAGTAAAATAAAAGAATAATGATTTCTCAAATATTTATAGGCAATGATGAGATCTCAGTAATTTAAGACATTAAAAATCGATTTCATACTAACAAATTAATATTTTTAAGATTCTCTTCACGTAGTGTGTGTCTGCTGAAACTAACAATTAATTTTTTTATAATACTTAAATTTATTAATTTCTAGTAAAATTATATGAAGGTTATATTTTTATTAGAAAGTTTTATTGCATTTAACAAGAAGAAAAAATTGGACGTGGTGTGCTATATTTTAATACCCGGGACTTAATAGTGGTCAGTACCATCTCGACACTTGCCTCTGAGTTTTTTATTAATTTAATATAAATATCGTATGTATCTATAAGTGGTCTACTAGTTCTGGAAATAAGCCATCTACTACACGTAATATTCTGAGATTATCGAAGCGCAATATTTGGCTGGATTTCTTTTGCAACTGTTTCCGCAACTTAGTTGTTGTTGCTACTGGAGCGGTTTAGACTTCGTCGTGACTACCGCCAATGTTTTGCTGATTTGGTAATGTACGGAACTCAACAATGTTGAAGTCGAGCATCCCATAGATTGCTGCGCATGTTTCGAGGATAATTTACCTCCATACCTGGTTTCAGATAGGCTCCACGCTAATGTATCTCTAGGAGTTACTTGCACTGATACCTGATCTTTGCCTTTAACGTTGATGAACTGATGTCTTCTTGTTTCTTAGGAACACATTACCATTTCAAGTGTTGTAAACAAATCAGTTAATCAAGTTTAACGTTAAACGACCTCTTTAAAAATGCATAGTGACTTCAAAGAAGAAAAAAATATCCATTGAGAGGAACAATTAGAATTTTATTATCATTTTGGAATTAACAATATTTTTTATTGACATAATTTGTTGTGTTTTGTTGTTGCTTAATAAAAATTAATAAATTGTCGTAGTAGTGTAGTAAGTTGTTATCAATTAAATGTGCTTCATGTATTAGAAAGTTGCTTTAATTTTTTTTTTACATTTTTTTGGCTGACATTTTTTATTATTGTTAATATGCAGTGCTGTATATAAATATTATTAACTACATACACACATAAGTAAGTTTTAATGCAAAACTTTACAAAAACTTTTAACAAACAACAAAAAAGATTCTTGACCATAAGAACTAGAGAGCCTTCATTCATTTGTTGTTTTTTTTTTTTTTTAAATACATTTATGAATATTATTTTACAAAAAGAGTTTTAATTAAAAATTCGAAGACGCCATCTTTGGATGAAAGATTTTGTTTTTTTTATATATAAAAAAGTTTAGTACGGAACTAACGTCATGCTGTGGGTCGTTTATATTTAGTGAATTGTTAAAAATTTTGTAATATTTTTTTATTAACTAATTTAACGCCTTTTGCCAAAACGTAGAAAAACATGATCGACGTCCGTACGCTTGCCAAAGTTGTTTAATAGATCATCGGATTTGGAGACGAGTGCTAAAAAAAAAAAAAAAATAAATATGTTGTGGTAAGTATAGATTTATATGTATAGAGTCAGTGATGGGCACTTGTCCAATTTACAAAGACGCATGTAGAATACTGCTTGCGCTTTGTTGCTATATGCAAACTATTTATTTTTTACCAATTTCGAACTTCAAGTATGCTCACCACTGGCAAAATTATGTACTTACTAGCAGCTTCATTATTTATATACGATTTCAATGCAGTTGTCAACTGATCCGAGTTTTCCAAAGCCATACACACTTTCTTTATATGCGCTGGCATTTCTTCGAGTATACCAGGTTGACAGAGTGGTGCCATAGTAGCCGACTGTACACCATGCAACTGTACAATGAGCATCAATATAACAGCGGCAAAGGCAAAGATACCAAGTGTTTGCGAAGACATGTTGTTCTACAAAAAAAAGAAAAAAGATAAATGTAAATCCTTTAGAGCAACTTTATAATATGAAAAATGATTACAAGCATATTAAATTAATAATGCTGCAGTTGCAGCAGCGTAGTGATATCCTTGAGCTGCTAACATAAACACCTTATTGCGCGCACTTATTTATTTACATTTGTCTTTTTTTTTTTTTTTGTCCTTTGGGCAAATAACTTTAAGTGTAAGACTCTTATCGCCTCTTCTGCTTGGCTGCCTTCCCTTTTATAATGATTTACATTGTCATGACATTGATGCACTATAAGCATCCTTAGGCTTTAGGCTTTGTCTTAGCGCATATTTAAATAAAATTCAATTTATTGCATGACGCCTTCGCTCGCGCCTATTAAGCGTTCGCTCAGGTATTAAGCTTAGCCGTGCTTCCGTGCGTGCTATCAATTTATTTTCATTTACGTTAAAACCGTCCATATTGTTGCATTATTTTAATACTTTAGCGTGTAATGTGTAAAACATTTGCACCTTATATTTCTGAATTTAAATGTGTAAATGTGTTTAGTTTTTTTCTGTTCCGTTGCGGTACAATTCACACGTTCCAATTGTTTGTTTCATATGATTTACGTACGTGTTGCATGTGCAACTGAAAGGCTTACCAATGGACTGTTCTATATCTCGTTGACAAGGAAAAGAATACGCTTATTGACAATTTGCATAAAAGAAACGAATGTCCGGCTAGTTAGAAATTTAGTAAATAAAGCCAATATCGGTTGTGGGGTTGAGAAGCATCAAAACTTGGCAGAATCGAAAAAAAACAATGGAGAATGGAATTTCTCAAGACTAAAACGTAAATCGTAATTTTACTATATTTTTTTGGGAAGTTGATAAAATCAAAGATTTGCATAAAAAAAACTGCATTTTCTGCCAAAAAAAAAATAGTCCGATAATCCGTGAACTACCACCGAAAGACCGCTCTGCTATCGGAACACTTGAGAGTTTTGAGGAGAGTAAATATAGATCATAACTTTAAAGAGATAAAAAGTTCTGTTCTTCACACAAAAAGAAAATTTCTTTTGAAGAGCACAATTTCCCATTTCTTCAGGATTTTGAATTATAGATCATGATTCTCAAACATTCCAGTGCTCCGATAAGCCAGCACTACCACAACAAGAACTTTAAATCTAGAAAGTATAGAAATATTTTAAATATATTAGGGTTCGAGCAGAATGGCTGTAGTTCAAATTTACTTTCGTCTCAAGAACTTTTATCTACAGAACAAAAAAAAAAACCAGACAAATGTCAGAAATTTATTTACTTTAATAACATTTATCACACTTTTTTGTAACTAATACGTTACAAATGCGGAAAACTTGATATTAGCTTGACGTAATGAAGCGAATTGATCATGATTTTTTAGTGTTCAAATAAACACTCTTATTTATGTTGTAGTATGCCAAATCCAATTTTAAAAATCATGGTCAAAAATAAAGGAATTTTAACGCAATGTAACCCACTCTCATGCAAAAAAAAAATAGAATTGTTAAAATGTTTTACCTTATTTAAGTTTTTCCTTGTTCCGGTGTAGAGAAGAATATTCAAAAATGATGTTTCTGCAAAGAAATTAAACAAAAATTTTATATATAAATATAAATTTAAAAAAAAATTAGTTGTTTTTATAAAATTTCACTTTTTTACTGAAAATTATTACAAGTTTATTTTCTAAGCTTTTTGCACTTAAGTTATAATTTTAAAAATATCTTTGCGCTGATATTAACTGCAATAATTTTTTTCTTTCGAATAAAATTTTTTTGCTAAATAATTTCTTGTAAATTTGCAAAAATTACAATTTTCACAACCTTTCGTATAAAATGTTGCTGAAACTGTTCTGTCAAGATTCACACTTGTTGAATGTCAAAACACGAATGATTTCTGTACTAAAACAGCATCCGCTTTTATTCATTACGGAATTCCTTGACGAAGGAATAAAAAAAAAAAAACAAAATAGAAGCAGCATTTCATTGGTTGAGGCACTTACAATGCGCAGTTCTAAAACATTTTTTTTTTTTCACTCTCAGCCTAAGCCTATTGGTTGCTGTGTATGGATGATAGAGTGGGTGGTGGGTGTATGCTAGGACACCCACCTATAATACCATTTAATGTACACGTCTTACGGTACATCTGTATGGATTTGTGTACATCATTTATACGGTTTGTAACTATTAAACAAAAGATTATAAAATACTTAACATGAGTACCTGCTAATTCGGCTTTTTTTTTTATAATATTTTTTATTTTTATTGTTTATCTATTAACTTTTCTTTTTTTATTGAATTTTTATATTGTCTTTGCTATAAAAAGAAAAGAAAACATAATTTTATTATGTATCTAATTGCTTACAAAAGTTTCTGTTGATCAGTTTATGAGTAATAAATTAGTAAAGTTTTATATCAGAACCACATAATAACGTGACTAATTAAATTTTTATTTAACAACACATATCGATATGAAAGGACACAACTAAAAATATTTAATTAAAAAAATATTTAATAAAATCGAACCCGTAACGTAAGAAAGTATCTTCTTTAGTTTTTGAATAGTTCAAAAATCGTTCAAATTTTCATATAGAACTCAAAACATACTTTATATAAAATATAAATTGAAAACTTAAAAAAATTGGCTTTAAAAGGGACTTGGAATTTTACGCTTTTTAAGGGCATGCCAACTTTCGAAAGAGCTCTTTACTTTTTCACCTTTTCCTTCTTTACGTGCCACTTTTTTCATTAACCATAAGCCTAAACATGCTATTTTTATACCCTGTACCCAAAGGGTTAAAGGGTATAAAAAGTTTGTGCGAATATATGTAACGGGCAGAAAGTGGCTAAATAGACCCTATACATTATATTTATATACATATATATTTTTCATCAGCATTGGAAGGGGAGTCAAGCTAGCTATGTCTGTCTGTCTGTCCGTCCGTCATGCTGTCTGCCACATGAAAACGATTATCTCGAAGACTATAAGAGATAAAGCCACCATATTTGAAACTTAGACTTTCCAAAGTAGTGAAGTCATCAGTTACAAACGGTTTCTCGCTAACCCCATTTTAAGGGGTGCCCCCCCACAAATCTACCCCAACGTTTTGAGTGTTGCATAAAATCTTCATTGTTTCTTATTCTAGGAAGTCTTAAGTTGATATAAATAACATCTATGATAGTTCCAATGAAATATCCCAATATGGGTAGGGTCAAAAAAATTGTAGGTATAGTCCGCAAACAAATATACTCTATTTTAAGTTTTTATATGAAAATCCATTACAATGAGGTATGGTACTAACAATAAGATAGGACTTTACTTTAAGATAAATAAAGTTTGGGTACAGGGCATCTTGAAGTCAAGCATACACCCCCACACCCCCTAAAGTAAAATATTTGTTCTAACGCGAATAATCGAATTGCACAAATTATTCACATTTTATGATTCTGGGAATTCACAGAAGTAGAACAAACAGCACAGAACAATGGAAGAATGCAATTACATTGAAATGGAGCATGCCGCGAATGCAGATAAATGAAATGAAGAAAAGTATCAAATTTAATAGAAGTAAATGCTTTAATAAAGTTAGAAGTTATACAAATCAAATTTATGGAAACAAAAACTAAAAGAAATTAGCGTTGTCATAACTCAATGTACATATCTGATTCTGACAAATTGCATTAGATACATTAGTTTAGTCTTTGATGTTGACCACCACCACCGCCGCAGCCGCAGCCATCACACATTTTAGTCAGTGAGAAAATGAATTTATGAACGAATGACGCAAAGCGCAGAACATTTCATTTCATTTATGTTCATTCATTCAAAATTGTATTTCTGTAAGCGAATCTAGGAAAGCCGGATCGTATCGAAGTGGAGCGGAGAGGAGTACTCTGTTTTGTACAACTAATTTTGTATGCGAAAAAATGACAAAAAAAATTTGCACAAATTTGAATACAAAAATTGACTTTTAGTTTTTGCGTACATACATACATATGCGCTTAACACAACTACATACATACATATATGAAACATATTATTAAATCGTTTTAATGGCCAAAAGTGGGTGTAATCTGTTTTCATAGATTCATTTAAAATTTACGCATTTCCGATGAACGATTTGCATTTAGATGGAAGTGTAAATATTTCTACATGCAGCAGCGCAGTTTATGGAAATTGTAAAATATTTAATCTAAGTTAAAGCTTTACTCCGTTCTGGTTTGTCTTTAAACTGTTTTAAAACTATTTTTGATATATTGTTTTATTATATATTGTATCCTTAGCCAGCCCTATAACTCTCAACAAGAAGGCTCCCAGATTGCTTGTCTGGACAGCAATTCACTCTAAAAGATGTGATTCAACAGCCTCGAGACAGAACCTAAAGATGCTTCCACATTTTATGCTCATTTCCCATAAGCATTGAAACCATTCTCAGCGCTTCCTCCGTTAAACTCGATGTACTAGAGTATTCTCCTGACGCACTCGCAGTCGTTGCCAAGCATGCGTAACCAGTGCTCTGATCGTCGTACCCTTCTCAGCGAGTTGGAAGTTTTTTGCAGCTCATCTCTACAACATTGGAGACTCCACTTTTCATAGTTCACAGTTACTCAACGAAACGTTTCCTTAGTCATCATGTCATAGCCTCCGGTAGCACTATTGTCCGAGGTCCGGCCAGGTTTCGTCAGGGGCTCTGTGCAATATTACCATTTCAACAATTAGTAATCTATGTAGTGTCCATTATCAATTGTTTAGCTGAGTGTTTGCCGATATATCGCAGACTGTATTACCCAAAAAAAAAAAAAAAAATTATAAAAAAATATTTTTGTACAAATTAAAAATTTTATTATTTTTCTAATAAAACGGTTTCATTTTTTTAAACTAATACATACAAATTTATAATAAACTATTGACACCATCATTATTTTTTTTTTAAATAAAACTTATTTAAGCAAAAAAGTTTATTATATATATATATATATATATATATTTATATAATTAATCCAGTAGTTTAGCAACCACGGGATCAGGTGCACTCATAGCGTAACCCAATTTCTGTAGTGCATGTCGTATCTCTGTAAAAACGCTAGCATCGTCCACTGTTGCCGGTAGCACAACACGTTCGTTACGTGCAAAATCCGCTAAAGCTTTACGCATAGTCTTGCCGGAACGTGTACGTGGCAAGGCGCTGACCGGCGCAACTAAACGAAAGGCAGCAATTGGGCCAACAACATCACGTATTAAGTTAACCACTTCGGCGGATAATTTTGCTTCAGTTTTTTTATTATCCTCAATTGGTATATAGAGACATAAAGGAACTTGTCCTTTGGTGGACTCGGGCACACCGAAAACTGCAACATCAACTATCGCCGGATGACGTAAAACGGCATCTTCAAGGCAGGAAGTTGAAATGCGATGACCAGCAACATTGATAATATCATCATCACGTGCTGTAACAAAGATATAACCTTTTTCATCCTTATAGCCAGCATCCATGGTATCGTAGTAGCCCTATGGAGAATAAAGTTGTATAGTAGGTAATGCAATTATTGGGAGTATTATAGAATGTCTACCGGAAATTTTTGAAAATAGAGTTTCTTAAAGAGTTCATCGTTTTTGTAAAGTGTCGCCATATTGCCTGGCGGCAGTGGTAGCTTTAAAACTATGCGTCCCAATTGTCCGAGCTCACATTCAGTGCCATCCGCATTAAAAACTTTGACTAAAAACATGAAAAAAAAGTGGAGTAAGTCAAGTGAAGCAGCATATTTTTTTGAAATTGCGACTCACTATTATAACCAACCAACGGCAAACCAGTGGAATACATTGGCGGCTGTAGACTATGTCGGAAACCCAAACAGGTTGCCGTTACTGCAGAGCCAGTTTCCGTTTGCCACCAATGATTCAGCGCAGGCACTTTGAATGTCTTCTCAATCCAATTCTTTGTCTCGATATCGCAATGTTCGCCGGCAACGAAAATAGCCCGCAACGATTTCATGCAATATTTACGTCCGTATTTAATATCCGGATCAGCGCGTCTTATAACACGAAACGAAGTGGGCACCGAAAATATGGAGCACACTTTGTGTTGATCAATAATGCTAAAAAGTTTATTTAAAACCAAATTAAATATGATAGAAAGAAAAAAATACAACAAAAAAAAATTTACCGAAAATATTGTCCAGGATCTGGTGTACGATCTGGTTTTCCTTCATACATAACACTTGTTGCACCCAAACAAAGTGGTCCATAGCAAATGTATGAGTGTCCAACAACCCAACCCATATCGGATGCTGCCCACCAAACGTCACCGGTATCAATACCGTAGATAGCCTTCAGCGTATACATAAGCACAACCAAATGGCCACCAACCGTACGCTGTACACCTTTCGGTTTGTCCGTGGTTCCAGATGTATACAGAATATATAGCGTATCATTCGCCTCCACAGGTACACATGGAACTGGTTGTGCAATCGCTAAAACTGTTGACCACAGCATATCGGTTTTCGGATCCAAATTGCCGCATTGAATTTTGTCACGTGTAAATATAATATTTGCTTCCGGTTTCCAACGTGACATTGCCACTGCAGAATGTAAAATATCCAAATAGGGTACAATTTTTCCTGGTTCAACACCAGCGTTGGCTGCAATCACCAATTTCGGTTCAGCATGTTCAATGCGAGAGCATAGCTCACTGGCGGCAAATCCGCCAAAGACAACCGAATGTATAGCACCAATACGCACTACAGCCAGCATTGCAATTATGGTTTCCGGTATTAGTGGCATATAGATCACAACGCGATCACCTTTCTTTACGCCTAATTTAACAAGGCCGCCAGCGAGTAACACAATTTGATCGTAAAGCTCCTGGTATGTGACATGACGTACTGTTTTCGTGAGTGGTGAATCGTGTATGAGGGCCACTTTGCTGCCTTTGCCATTGATGATGTGACGATCAACTGCATTGTAGCAGGCATTTAGATAACCACCGACGTACCACTTTGTAAATGGTGGATTACTGTTGTCCATCACCTGTTGCCATGGACGATCCCAATCGAGTAGATGTCCCAAATCGGCCCAAAATTCCGTTGGACTATGTATCGAGCGTTGGTAGGCATCTAAATAGCTGGAATCGTGAAAATCTTCAGGTAAATCAGCTGTGGAATATAATAAAAAAAATCAAACGAGTAAAAAATTAAGATAAACTACATAATTTTTAACATTCATGAGATAAAAATAATATGTCATATGAACAAAAATCATTAACTTGTTTTGGCGTAATAAAATCTTGGTTTCGTGTTGAACCTCTCTGGCTACCTTAAATGCTTAGTGCCATGTTGCAATTATAGCAGATGTAGTATTCCGCCTCTCTTTGCCTACATAATTTCTAAATTGCTAGAGTGAGATGTACTCCTGTACTCTTTTCACCACAGTTTGCATTCACTTTTAAACAAAACTCACCAAAATATGCAAGCCAAATAGAAAGATACCGTGGTGAAATACTATTCATTCTATAATTGCACCATGGGCTTAGAGGTCTAGAAAGCAAATGAGAGAGTGTGTGCAATAAAGCAATTTTAAAACCGATTCTCGTAAGGAGTAAATCGTTGGAATTTCAACGAAACATAAAAATTATTGTTTAATTTTGGAATTTTTTTTTTTTTAATATCTAAAAAAAAGGATTAAAATTTTTTAAATTATAAAATATAAAGGATATTGAATTTCATGCAGAATTACGATCAATTCGAGCTATTTTATGAGTAGATTTTTTAAGTTTGTCAGGTTTTACATCTAATCTTACGAAATTTACAAAATCTTAAATATTGTATTGTCTTAAAGGAAAAATTTCCAAACAACCTACGGAATGAATGAGATGGAGAAAATATTATGAAATTTGAAAATTTCATTATTTTTGAAATTCGAAAAAAATATTTTAGAGGATCCACGATCATTATTCATGCTTTTGCACATTACTGTACTTAGTATACACCTGTCTTCTTGACTATTGTCAAAATATTTTTTTTCCAGTTCAATGACCGCCAATAAAACAACAACAAAAAAAGAAAAATCGAAAAACGCGCCACCAATTAACCAAAGCACAGTTCAATTGCTGAACTTGTATAATTAATATTCTCGTATTAACGACGCAATCGTTTAAATTCAAAATTTGCATAAATTACATAGCGTAATGTACTTTTCTTTCAAAACAAAAAAATATTAATTGTATATATATATAACATATATGTAAGTACATATGTATACACATATATATATTTATATATCACAATCAAAAATTTACATTTTCCAATAATTAAAGTTTAATTCGTGTAAGACAGACGGACTTTCTGAACTACACTTTGCTACACTTGAACTTTCAGTTGGAATAAATTGTCTCTTTTTTAAAAAACGAAACCAATGAACTACTTTACTATTTCGTCGTGTCGATTTCGATAGTTTTTGTTAAATTTTCGTAATAAACTCGTGGCGATGTTATCAAATTAGTTTATGATTTCTTAATAATTCATTTCGAAGAATATTATGATATCTAAACTTATCTAGCACTGCCAGTTTCGTAGAATATAATAAAAAATAAAATTAAATAAAATAGGACATTTACAAATTTTGTAATTATATTCTAAACGTTTTTAAAGTATATAGTAAAGGATGCTTCTGAAAACCCATAGCTATAAAAATTTTATAAAACCTAATTTTTTGAAATTGTATGCCCAAATTCTATGGACAGAATATTAAGAAGAGTATATCCTCAAAAAATGTTGTTCATATCCCTTTCTCGATGTGACTGAAGTTAACAGTGCCCATAAAAGCTGGAGACATTAAAAGTTCGCTTTCTGCATTCACACTTGAAGATTTCACATGTTTAATCAAGAAGTCCGTGTTCAGTATTACATGTGGAAAATCAAATACAACGTGCCTTGTTCACTAAGAAGCACTATGATTTAAATATTTTTTTGAAAATTAATTTTAACAATTATATTAGTTTTTTAATCCTTTTTATCTTGGACGTAATATTTTTTATAAACACTTACTGCCATCATCACTTAAATTAAATGGTGCTTTTGCTTCCATTTTTTTTCTTATTACAATTAGATTTATTTTTCGTGAAAAGATTTAATATTTTTTTTTTCTAATTGTAAAAATAATTGATTGTATCCTTGATAATATTTAATTCGAGACACATTAACAAACACAACCGTCGCGTTCAAGAGAAGTCTCGTTATTGATTGCAAAAGGTTCTATAAAATTATTTACTTGAAACATATTGCTATATAGTACATAGACATAAAGCTCAGTTCGAAGGTTTCATTTCGAAAATAATGTGACAAAATCAGACTAGATTATTTACATGCAGCTATATATTCTATATGCATATATACAAATGTGGTTCGACGCACAAGTTTTGAGAACAATTAAAAAAAAAAATAAATAACAAGAGCACATTTCGAATTAAAAATTGAATTCAATTATTCGACTTTTATGGGGTAGCACTAAAAGATCTAAAGCATTCCATAAATAGCGGTTTAACTTTTATTCCCTGTTAGAGACAATTACTTCTGAAGTATAGTATTCAGATTATCAATAGATTGTCCATTTATCTGTTCTCGACAGTGCTCTTCTAATTTCCACTGGTTCAACAATATCATTTTTTTTTTTTTTTTGTAGGATTTATATGTTTTGAAAATATTTTATTTATTTTTTATTCTTCATTTTTTTATTCTTTTTTGTTGGTGGCGGCTGTGCTTCATCAGTTTCCATCTTCGTTGTTGTGATTGACTCCTGATTATCTTCTACACTAAAGCCCTTAATAAATGGCTTTACCAATTTAAATACAAGCTTTTCATGTTGCACATTGCTTGAATCGAGACTGAGACGCACAGTTACCGGATCGAATGAATGAAAGATAACATTGCCGCAACGTTGTGTATAGTCCTGTAAATTTATAAATTTTAGTACACATAAACAAGTTAATTTCAAAATTAACTAATTAACAAAAATACCTCCTCATTAAAGCTGAATATAACATTATTTTGCTTGTCGCTATCCAAATAGATGGTACCCTCTAAGCCGAATTTTGGTATGAGCACTTGAAGCGCATTCTTGCGTACAAATAACACGTACCTGTAATATTTTATATTATAAAATTATTCAAGTTTTTGTTAAAAACCAAAATAAATTTAAGCTTACCCCTCTTCAGTTTGTTGTTTGCCACGGAAGAATAAATGCGTATTAAGTGCCACTGAAGCGCGTCCGGCGTATTGTGCCATTTTATGTCTATAATTTAGATTAACACAAATATCCTCATTATATTTGCGTTCCAGCAATTCAGCATAGGTGCTATCAGCCCCAATGCATGCAGCCAATAAACGATGCACCATAATATCTGAATAACGACGTATAGGCGAAGTGAAATGTGTATAAATTGGCGCTGCCAAACCATAATGGAAAAATTCTTCTTTCTGTACGCTGCCACTGATAAAATACAAAGCTTGCATCATGCAGCGTGTCGTCAGAATGCGTATCATTGTATTGAAATAGGGATTATCAGATTTAACACATTTATCCAAAGAATTTGCCAATTCTAGACCGCTTTCGATTAATACCTCAAAACCTTGGTATTGTGCAGCTTTAACGAGTGGATCAAAATTACTGGGTGGTGGTTTTGGATGTCTACGTAACATAGCACATTCAGGAAACTCATGCGCAATATGTTCGGCAACAGTTATATTAGCTAACAACATGAATTCTTCAACCATAGAATTTGTTTCACGCATTTGTTTAGCTTCAACGTCCAAAGGTTCGTGAGTTTCGCTATCCACTTGAAAGCGTATTTCGGGGGAGGCCAGCACGAGCGCACCATTATCCATACGACGTTTTTTCAAAATCTTCGCTAACTTATTAAGATTTCTTAAAGATTGTGCAATTTCATTTTGTTGCGTCGCATCATCGATTATAATCTGTGCCTCTTCATAAGTCATTGCTTTCTTAGATTTGATGACACTCTTATGGAAACGTTTCTCCAGTATATTAGCTTCTTTATCCAATTCCCAGACACATGAAAAAGCAAAACGTTCTTCGCCACCAACCAACGAACATAAATTGGAACTGAGTAGCTCCGGCACCATATCAATACGCTTACCAACCAAATAAACAGTAGTACCGCGTGCTGCAGCCTCTTTGTCTAATGCATTTCCAGGTCGTATAAAATGACTTACATCCGCAATATGTACGCCGACTTCTAAACGACCATTTGGTAGTTCACGACAATGTAAAGCGTCATCAATGTCTGTACAACCGGGAGGATCTACGGAACAGATAAATAAATTACGCAAATCAACACGTTTAGCATAATCCTCTGGCGTTATAATCCAAGGCATTTTCGGTAGAAAACTAAGTACTTCTTCAGAGAATTTACTATGTGGCACATCGTGCTCCAATAAAATAACTTCATTTTCAGTATTTACATCACCCAAAGGTCCAAGCGCACGTACAAAGTGGCCTAAAGGATAACGTGAATTGCGTGGCCATGAATCGATGGCTACAATAATTCGTTGATTTTGTAGCTTATCCGCCTGACGTGTTTCAATACGCACGCGTGGAATTTTACGTTCTGCAGGAACAAATATATGACGCGTAGTGTTTTCCACTATACTGGGAAGCAGTATGCCACAGTATTGTCGCCATTTACGGCGTATAATTCCCACAACGCGACCAGTGCGCATACGTTGCGCTTTTGTTGCTGAGCGAGCTTGTTTAAATAATTCACGTTCTGCGGCAGTTCTCTCTTCAACTGGAACGTCGTCATCATCGGCGTTAGTCTCTTCGAGCACAATTTCACTTGGAGCTGACCATTCATTTTCCGGTAGTAGCTCAACAGCTACAATGTCGCCGTCTACAGCTCGATTAATTGATTCACGACCTTGTAAAAGTATCTAAAACAAATAAAATAAATAAATTTTTATCATAAAACACGAAGCAGGCCTTAAGCAGTAGTCAGTGTTAAGAAAATGCTGTTGTTAGTTTTCATATACATACCGCATTTTCATAACTTTCCACAACGACGTTGCCTTCCAAATAATTCTCGCGTGAAGCCTGATATGTTCCTTGGAAAATAGTTTTCTGCCGCAATCCTTCCGTTATTTCCTTAACACTTAAATGTGGCGCAAATTGCGGTAAACTTTGCTTTTCGTTTTCTAAATTTCTGCGTGCCAATTTATCAACTAGAAACGGATAATCTGTCAGAGCTTTAACATAATCCTCAGCGTTACTAGCTAGAATACCAGCCTCGACGGCTTTAGCACGATTAGCCGCATCATCTGTAAGCAATACGACACGCGTCAGTGGACGCCCAGAGTTACGGAACGTTTTGTTGTTCTGCGCATTCTTTAAATGGTCATCATACCAACTTGTTGCAACGCGTATAGCACGATCATTTCGATCGTTGGCGCTCTCACCAGGTTCGCGTTCAGCGTATGTATCTCTATTATAAAAAAAAAGCATAATTACTGTTTGTTTATCGAATTAATTTTTAACTATTAACTTACTTATGATGCTCATTCACAAAAACATAAATACCGCGCGACTTATCGTGCACAATTTCCATTAAACGTTTATAAATCACCGAACTCTTATGACGCACTTCATTGAGCACAGTGGATAATACAATTATATTGCATAGACCATCTTGTTCCAGTACATCAATTTGATCTAAGGCAACATTTGTATCGAGCACCACATAATGTGGAAAATTATAAAGTGAACTGTTTACTTTATGTTTAGAGGAGAGCGGCAGCAATTCATCTTGTACGCAAGTTTGGCATAAATCAGAGCCACAACCAATATCATCACGTAAATAGTGTTCACGTACTATTTTTAAGATATTTCCGCGTTTTGTTTTACGCGTAAATTCACGAAATGTTTGCATTTTTTTTATTTATGAGCAAATAATAAGCAAAACAAAACAATACACCGGCAGGCACACGTGTTAGTGAAAATAGTTGAATCTTTTTTTTTTTTTTTGTTTCACTTGCACTTATATTTTGCATAGCACAAATTTTTAAATACAGCGCTTTAACAGCAAGTGCAAGTAGTGCAACAATACTAGTTATATGCAACACTGCTGCCAACCACAAGTATGTGCGCGGCAAAGATAATTTAAATTCTTATCAACTTTGGTCTCAGCCGGTATTTAGCATTTGCCTAAGCAAAATATTATCATTACTACGCATGACACTTGTAAATAAATATTGTAAATAGCGTTTTGTCTCCGAACCTCGCCGATTCCACGCACCTACAATAAGTGCCGATATCGGTGCCACTGTGTGATTTGGTAACTGTGGCAGCAGTTCTATTTTCATATTGGCAACGTTGAACGCACGCAACCAAGAGCAAAAGTAAGTGAAAAAAGATGTTTTCTTATTTGTTTTATTTAATTGAAACATAAAAAGTGATTGTGTTTACGGAAATACTGCAAACTATTAGCTACATGCAGCTGGTGCAACTTATAAAAAAAGAAAGTATTCTGTGAATGCAACAGTATTTTTCGCGAAGTGATTAAATAAGTCGCTGCCTTCTTGTCGAATAAGCTGCAACCGAAAAAAGAAATATTTTAATGTAGCATCTTCAAAAGAAAACATCTAATTGATCAAACTATTAAAGCAAATCTTAATTAGCAAAAGATGCAGCATACGCTCCGCGTGCTGATGTAGCTGTTATGCCACATATACGCTAATGTCAATGCGGCCGGAGAATCAAGCAAATAGAAGCATATGAAAAGAATATGAATTTTTTAAATCAAAATATTTGTAAAGGTACATACATATATTCTTAGCAGCGGTTTTGTTAATCAGTGAAGTTTTTGATTTGACGTTTTTTTTTTTTTTTTGTAAGCAGTTATTTGTTTTATTGACCGTGCTTCTTAGGGCATCTAAATTGTTTATGCTCTGTAGGTCGGCGCTAAATCGACGCGCTTGTTCTCTATAGTCTCAAGCTTTAATTTATTTTTGACTAAACGATTTCTTTTACAGCCAAATGGATGACAAAGCCAATACAATGCTGCGTCTCCCGAACGGGGACACGAAAGATGAAGTGAAAACGCCTTTTCTTATTGGCGTTGCAGGTGGTACAGCAAGGTAAGCCAAATAAATAACTACTTTCCATCCCATAGATTACTACATATTAATTTTATCAAAAAAAAAAAAAAAACAGCGGCAAATCAACTGTTTGCAAAAAAATAATGCAACAACTTGGTCAAGCCGATATGGATCATACGCAACGTCAGGTGGTAACAATCAGTCAGGATAGTTTTTATCGTGAACTGACAGCGGTCGAAAAAACCAAAGCACAAAAAGGACTCTTTAATTTTGATCATCCGGATGCCTTCAATGAGGACATGATGTTTGAAACATTGCAATGCATACTAAAAGGAAACAAAGTTAAAATTCCAAGCTATGACTATCGCACAAATTCGCTGTAAGTTAAAAACAAAAAACAAAAGCTTTGTAGTTTACATACTACTATATATTCATTATTTGAACACTTTCAGTGACTTTGAAAATATGCTTGTTATTTACCCTGCTGATGTGGTGCTCTTCGAGGGCATACTCGTTTTTTACTTCCCAAAAATACGTGATTTATTTCATATGAAACTTTTTGTAGACACCGATTCCGATACGAGATTAGCACGTCGAGGTAATAGTACATTTGTAATTTGTTGATTACAGTTTTTTTATTGATTTAATTTTTTTACCCTTACATTTGCAGTACCGCGTGATATAAATGAACGCGGCAGAGATTTGGAATCTGTATTAACAGCTTATATGACATTTGTGAAGCCAGCTTTTGAAGAGTTTTGCTCGCCGGTAAGTTTATAATATTCACGTCAAATTATGCAGTTAATTACAATATAATTTATATCTTATGATAAACAGACTAAGAAGTTTGCAGACGTTATTATACCACGTGGTGCTGACAATACAGGTGAGTCAAATACTAGTTTTTTCTTAACATTTTTAAGCTTTTGAGTTACTATCGTTCCTGTTTTTTTTTTTTTAATTTGAGCTCTATAAATAACAACAATTTGTATAATCTATAAAAATTAGCTAACAATTAAAAATTGTTTGGGTTTTTAGTTTTTTTTGTAGTATAAACAACATTATCGTTGTTCACTTTAATTTTTTTTTTTATCTTATATTAAATAAATCTATTTAAATGAGTAGTTTAACATTTATCTCGTTGGGTTCTTTAATTACTGTAGTTACTTCATATTACGTATATAAAATACAAATTTTTAGTGCTTGATTTTCCATATTGTTTTTTTTTTTTTTGTTTTTTTTTTTTTTTTTTGTTGTCTATTGTATTTCTTGCAGTTGCGATTGATCTCATTGTACACCATATCGGAGAAATACTTAGACCTGGCGGCAGCACTAATAATCTTAACGCTGCAAATTCCTCCTCACAACAAAATATCAATAAAGCGGCAGCTGGCATGAAACGCGAACACTAATTAATAATATTAATAATAATTAAGAAATGCGCTTCGCACAGAACAATAAAAAAAAAACATTTAATTAAAGAAAATATTTACAATAACAATCATATTAATGGTTCATAGACACCATTTTGTAAAATAAGTAACCAAAAATAATATACATATAAATATTTTATTCTAAATGTATTTACCATGGGTAAATTGAGTTTTGATACATCGGTAAAACCGACGTTTTGATATTCTTCACATTCGGACTTATAAGTTTTAATGTTTAAATGAAATCTAAGTTGATTCGATTCAAATATGTAAAAATAATAAAAGAGAAAAATAAAACAGTCAAAAGAACTAGAATTTAACTTAGGGATAAAGTTATTTGGAACATCCGAAGTATCTATGTTTTATATTGTTATTTGAAAGACTGGAAAATGAAATTTCGGTAAAACTTTATTGAAACAGCATATCGCTATGATACAATTATCCAATGACCCCAAAGCTTATAGCACCCAATTTGAATGATTTAAATAAAATTTCTTTTTTATTTTGATACATAAATGTATTTGGGACATTAAAGTCTGTGAACAAAGGTCAAGCAAATAAGTTCCTCGCAATGAATACAATCTTACCAGCCGACAAACCAATTTAAATACAAAACATTATTCACAAAGTCGCACAGTATCACTGCTTTTCCTTATATCACGCCATGGCACTGTGCAGGGTATCCTTGTTTATGACTAACAAACAATTCTATGTCAGTTTTTAAAGAGTTATTGCATGTAAAAATATTTATAGACGGCTTGAAAAAGCAAATTCTCAAGTACATACACATATTTTGAGGTATATTTATTTTCTGATACAAGGAACAAGTAAAATGAGCTCCAGAAATATAGACTCACGTGAAAAATAAGCTTAAAATTCACACGTGTGGGAGAAAATGGTGACCAATTAAATATTTTTTTTATTTTAATGTCTTTTTCGCTTTATCAATTCCTTCTGATGATAAGCATCATACTTGTTCTGTTGGAAATAGATGTCTTCAGAAATAAGAGCGAAAATGCACACTATTTGCGGCAACGGTTCTTTTTTCTAAATTTTTGAAGAAAAAATGATCCAATAATACCGCCGTAACAAATTTCACCAAAGATACTGTTTTCGCGAAATTCACCATATAGAAACTCACCATACATGAGAAGCTAATTATGCATAAGTAAATATACAAATACACACATCATACTTTAAAAAAAGAATGTAGTATAAAAGAATTTGTACACAAAATTTTTGGTAGTGCAGAAAAAAAAATTTAATTTATAATTTGGCATATACAAAAAAAAAGTCAACAGAAAGAAAATATCCACGTTTCACAGCAAAAGAACATGTAAGTAGTTAATATAAACTTAATAAATTGCTTTTTTGTTTTTATCATAATTTAAAATTTAATAAAACTTTTGAATATTTTATATGCGAAGTCATAAAAATTTATTTATTTTCAAATATAAAGAAAATATTTATATTTTTTCTGATTCTTATTTTTATAGTTGCTATTGAGTTGATTGTACAACATATACGTGATTTTGTTTACAATCGTTCACGACACAACACCGCCGGAGTAGCTGCTTCCCTGTCCATCAATTTGAATGCTGTCGACTTGGGTACCGAAGGTGAGAATGCCGCAAGCATTTCGTTAACTAAAATCGCACGTCCACACTAATACAAAAAAAATACAAAATATAAAATAATTTATTTCTTAATAAAACTAACATTTTGTTAAATTTGAGTAGAAGGAAAATTTCTTTGTATTTGTTGACTTCTATTTTTTTTCCTAATTGAGTAACGTTTGTCTGATCTGATATATTTGATATTTCTTTTTTTTTATTTTATTCTTCTAATCACCATCTGAAAACAAATTGCTTAATTTGGGGAATGAAAACAATTTTTTTGTCGTCAGAGGGTTCCACAGAATAGAAGTTTTAACTTTGGCATCCCTTATAGTCTCCGAGATAAACGGGTTGAAGCGACAGACAGACAGATGCACTGTGCGGAATCGGAGTCTTTTAGCGATTTTTTAAAAGATTTTCAGTTTACAGAATGCATCGACTTATATCTATGTTCTTCGTGAATGTTACATTGGTAGCCCACTGGAAACCCTCTTCTAATATCCGATAAAGACTTTCTCAAATAGAAGATTTAATGCTCTGTTTCAAGGCTGGATCTTTTGGGTGATTTTATTCATCATATTTAATTTTTTATTATTTAATATCTTTATCCCTTGTTACTCCTTCTTCATGATAATGGATGATGTTTTCCCTTGAACCCACGACTTTAATTTTTTTTTTTTTTTTGCTCATGAATATTTTTAAAATCTTTTTATTTTAATTTAAAAGATTCCAGCAACTATTCGGCCATACGACGCTTCTCGATACTCTGCAAGCAGCTAACAATGGAGGATAATGTGTTTTTTGATCGTAATAAAAATCTACCATATCACTAAAAGGACAAAGAATCAAAAGTGCAAGCAACGTATTAAACAAATTTTGTTTAAATAAAAAAGTTTATATATATTTTAATTCATAATAAATAAAAAGGAAATAAATGCTCATTTACATTTATACATTAAATTAATCTTACGAATATCGCCTTTCGATAAACCATGACGTTGTCCCATTAAACTGGACTCAGCTGTAGACTTCAGTGCCTTCAGTGTCGGTTGGCCATTTTTGGAGAAACTTTTTGTTGAATAATGCATTACGCTACCATAATCATAGTCCACGCCAAAGCCCGAAGTAGTTTTAGAATTTGATTTCTCGAAATTTATCAACATATTTTTCTTAATATTCTGATTTAAAACTTGTACATAAGAATCTCGTTCGTAACGATTTTGTTCATGCAAAAATCCCAAAGCGTGCATTAATTCATGCATTGCGGTGCCATATTTCCGTAGACAATTTGGTGTTTGCAGATTAATCTCTTGGCGTCCACCCATGCGACCAATATTCGACGAACAACCGGAATTCTTATTAACAATTGAAACGTAATCATCTTCTGTGGTGCGTCGCTTGAAACGTATGCATGTATTTTTGTGATACGTGCTGAAGGCATTCTCGATGACATGCAAATCCTGTGTGGAAAATGTGCCTTCTATTGTGTATGGTACAATACCATTTGGCCAACGTGAAGACTTTGCTAAAATGCCATTACGATATTGAGTGTTCATCGGTAACACTATATCACCCTCTAAATATGTGCCAAGCTCTTCAGGATTCGGTTGCGATTCGACGTTATACTCCGAAACTAAAGTACCTATTGTCCCATTGTCTGGATGGTTCCTATAGTTGACTTCACCATAAGCAGTTAAATCAATGAACTCATCCGCCATCGTCGTAACCAGTGCTTTGCTATAAACATTCTTATTTGCGTATAATAAGAAAATTAACTGAGTAAGTAATACTTTGCCTAATGATATTTCCATGTTTGTGAATTTCCATGCTTTGTGAATTTCCATGCTTTGTAAATGAATTTCTTTATATACAAACTGAAATGCGTATAAGTTCAATTACATTCAAGCTTCGTAAGCGTCATTAATTTTTTGATAAAAATTAATTAAGTTGACTCATATCTAAATTTACGAATTAATTTATTAACATAACAAAGACCGTAATTATCGATGGCTTAGTTACATACGTTTTGTGTTTTAAGCGAGGCTAGAAACATCGTAAATCTCAGCAATCGTCTACGAGTTTGACAGGCATTATTGCGTCAAAGACATTTGAAAAGTTTTGATAAAAATAAAAGGCCACGCCTCCTTCCTAAAAAAAGAAAATGAAAACCTTACCATTAGTATACCCAACTACAAGTTAAAAAGGAGAAATGACGTATGCTGGAGATATGACGTATGGTGCAATAACTAACAAGTTGTGCTATTTTCCTTGACGGCTCTTGTCTTCGGGGTAGTATTTAGTTGAGCATAAAAACGAACTGTGGCGTGAAGAATCCAGAAAATATATACGTCCCTCTATCGTGTTTTACTATCTTGCCATTTAATACATCAAAAACGGCGTAATAACACACATAATTAGTTATTTCACCATTATGGTCTACAAAACACGCTCAGATTTAGTTCGAATTTACATATCCAGCCATCCTCCTTATACTTTTTTGAAACAATAAAATATAAAAGGGAATCAAAGCCTCCAACCATGCACTTTTATATTAATTATAGAATATAACCTCTTAATTGTATTAGTGTTAACGATTACAGATATCTATAAACGTAGTTTTTTTTTAAGCTAACATAACGAACTATTCTCAACCGACGCTAAGAGCTTTTAAATAAACTTTTTAACTTTCGATCTTAACGTTTTTCAATTTTTATTCAAAATTGATCGACTGCGCACGTTTCAACCCTGAACTATCAATTTACTAACAAATAAGTTGGCAACTCAACTAACTACCTGTTATAATACTCCCACACTCACCGACACACACATACATGCACATTTAAAAAACGCACCTGAGCAATGGTCAACACGGCTAGTGTAGCAGCAGCTAACTCATTCTCACTAACAATAGTTAGCTGTAAATTTAAACTATAACGTGAATACGTTATCTCACTTACACACACACATACAAATGCATACTCACAAGTTCTGCTTTAGTCTAGGGCTTGCATTGCGCTAAGTTTCAGTCTGTTGAGTCAGTTTGTATTGTTGGCCGCGTTTGATTTGATGTCTCTGTTCTTGTTCGTGCTTACGGGTTATTTTTTTTATTGTATTTTTTGCGTTCGTTTAAACTGCTCCGACGTATTTAGATTAAGAGAAAAAATTATTTAAGTTGCTGTTTCTGCATGCGTGCTAATATTTAAGCTACAGTTTAATGCGTGCAAAAAGTGATATTTATATATATTTATTTAATTATTAAAGCCAACAACACAAATGGAAAAAATTGTGTAAAAATGTAGCTCAAGTGAATGAAAAGCGAAAGAAAAATAACAACAAAAAAAAAAAGGTGGCAACAGCAATAGTGAAAAAAAACCCGTTCTAGTACAAGTGTAAGCAGCAAACGCATACATGTAAACATATGCATATATACATATGTATGCATATATATATATGTACCTACAAATAAACATACAACGAAATTTCGCTGAGGTTCTTAGTTTATGCACATACATATATGTACTACATAAATTTTTTATTTATGTTTATTCAACGCTCATCACTTTGGTAATTAATAATTAAATATAATACAGCGGCGCGCGCATTGTGAAAATTATTAGGATCCTTAATCAAACGTCTTATGTATCTCGAACGCAGGCGCATGGTTTCTTTAGTGATTATTTATAAATAAAAATACTATATTATTATTTATTAAATTAAATTATTAAGCAAAATAACAAAAAAAAAATAAAATAAAATAAAAGCCATGTTTGCGAAAATACAACTCAACAATGCAAAACGAACAAATTCAACAAAAAGTCGAAAGAAACTTATAACAACAGAATGGATATTCCTAATTGTGTTAATTAATTTAGCAACAGGTAAGAAGATACGCATACATATATGTATACACACATAATTATACACACATACATACATATGTGCATAGCACACATTCATAAATATGAATGAGTAATAAAATTGAAATAAAAAGCGTTCTAAATGCTTCAATGGTTAACAACTATTCCAAAAACAAAAACAAAATTAAATGAGAACGAGATAAAAAGCGAGATTCAACGAAGCTAAAATTTTCAATACGCTTTACACGCAACTTAATCAGTTTTGAGTTGTGCGGCTATTTGTAATTTAATCGAATATCTTTGATTGTTTATAATACCCTCCACACATAGTGTGGAAAAAGGAATAAGTTTAATATTAGTAAAGACTTCGCCTTTTATACCAGCCACACGAAAAATCAAAATGTTTAAATTGCACAATATATTTCATATCGAAAAGCTTTGTGGGCCTCGAACTTACTCCAATTTAATCTGTTATAGAGAAAAATGTTTTATTTTTTATTAAAAATTCGCTTTTCTATGGAAGGTGTTCCAAACAATTGCTTATAAAAAATCATGTGGATAATTTATAGTTACCTAACCCCTCAGACCATATTGTTGAACCATAAATCACCATAGCAAATCAATCAAAAAATGGAGACCGGAGTAAGAACTCGTTGTAGAGCATTACAATATATGGATAACAGTTGTAATTTTAAGATATAATGAGGGTCACAGGAACAGGAAAAACTCAAATCTTTATTGGTCTCTCTGTGCATAGTTTTCGTCGCGGAGTAGCTTTCGTAAGAGTTGAAATTCAACCGATGTCGCAGTTACTAGTGGACTACACACCTGTTCTTTTAAATATTCACACAGAAACAGTTATGCTAGATAAACCAAAATTAATATATGAAACCTGATAAAAAATTTTCATTGAATGCACATTAAATCAATTTCGGTACGAAGGTTTTTTTTTTTGTTTTATTAAAAATATAAGCATTAAATTGGTTATTATAGATGAAAAAATTTTAGTTTATATTACATGTCATATTGACAGATTGGATACTTAATATCTAGTTATCGGGCTTACTCGACTGAAACGTTAATACTTTTTTTAGTATTTTTTTTTTTTTTACTTTTAAGTGGTTCTATTTGGGTTATTCCATATGGATTCCAAGAAAAACAAAAGGCTCTATTGTCGATGAAAACCCCTTTGTTTTCTTTAAAGTTTAATTTAAAACGATCGCATCTTTATTTTTTATATTTGCTATACTACCGAACTGATCAGAAAAATATTGTTCATTTATTGTTTACCTATTTCACTTCGTGCGATAAATCATCAAAGTTTTGAGTCGTTCAAAATTTTGAGTGTCTGCTAATCTCATGATTCATTCTCTTCTGAAGTATAATCTTTGTCATTATAATTTCTCGAGCTAAACCATATGTTGCCTGACTAGATAGCTTATTTCGTTACTGAGACAAATTTACACCGGAAATGAGACTAAACTTAACCAGCTTCTTTTATATGATTCAGTACTTTTGTTTATTTTATATGATTGACGTTTTATATCTAAAGCAAAAGCATGGAGATAATAGGTTATTTACCTTACAAACAAATTAAGAGGCTTCGCTCATCTATTTTACAGTTCAAATAACAAAACATTTTTAATTTGAAGCCATTCAAAAGAATAAATCTCTCCATGATGATTACTCAAAAATCCATTAACTTTGCTTTGCGTTCATGACTTCAAATAACAAATTTGAAATTTTCTGTAATCATAAAACC
Source organism: Leucophenga varia (assembly GCA_018903435.1). Lineage (NCBI taxonomy): Eukaryota > Metazoa > Arthropoda > Insecta > Diptera > Drosophilidae > Leucophenga > Leucophenga varia. The sequence continues at coordinate 6,744,033 of JAEIFJ010001870.1, forward strand.
GAGTTTATGATCAAATTCTATGAAAAGCATTTTAGAAATAATTTTTGTTACAAACAAATTACCTGCTGCTGCTGTTGCGGCTGAGGCTATTGCATGGCATGGTGCAGCAGCAAAGGTGTGCCGTGAAAATGGAGGGAGTGTACGCGACAGCGAAGTGCATTACAACGGCCAAGCGGAAACAAGAATACCTACAAACACGTGACCTGTATATGACCCTGCAATAAACTATTTCAATGCTGTTTCTTGTGTATTTTTTTTTTTTTTTATACTAATCAATATTTGGAGATATATGGTACCTATTTACATATATGTGCATGTTTATTTTTACCTAAATTGTTATGTCACTTTGAACCTTTTTTATTAGATAAATTTAGCAACTTGCACGGCATAATATTCAATACTAATTTTAACAAATAAAACAAACCTCGAAGATATTATATATAACGCCCATTAATTTACAAATTTTATATTTTATAAATTTTAAATTATATTTGAGCGGTAATATATTGGCTTTTTTTTTTTTTTTGATTAATTTCATTCGAGCGTGTAAAAACTTGATTTAATTTAGTCGTACAAAAGATAATCGCACTAGTAAAATATTTTCTATATCTTAATCAATCAAAAAATGCTATCTTCATTAATCTTATGTACATAGCGTTGCATTAGTGAACGTTTGTACATATAAATATATATTGACAAACAGACACATATTGCATAGCTAGGCAGATCGAAAGATACATATACATGTGTAGTGTATAGCTGGCCAGACGGACATATACATTAACATATATTTTATCTCTTTTATGAAAGACCGACTTCTGTTCTATTTTTACAGTTGGATGCTAATTTTTTAGGTTTATACACCTTACAGATTTTAATAGTGTGAATAGCTAATATGTTTTTTTTTTAGTTTTTGTGACAAAGAGAACCTTTAGAGTTATGCTAACAAGTTTAGATTTGATTATATATACTTAACAAATAATAAAAGTCTTGTTATGACATGTTTAGGAAAGCTAAATCAAGCTATGAGATAATTTTAAGCTGTGGCAAAAAAAATGCTAAGTTGGTATGAGGGCTCCGTAAGACAATAGGATTAACGAAGTACTGGTTCGTTTTCAATTTCCTTAATTTCCCGGCGAATATTTAATATATAAATGTAAACTCCTTGTTTATTAAATATGAACGGGATAGAGCATAGACACTCGAATTCGAATTTGATTTCGTAAATTATTTACAAACCAGACTGAGCATTTCGAAAACGAATATAATTAAGCATTTCGTAAACTATTTAAAAATGAGAATCTCTCGGGATAGAAATTAATTATTTCGTATATTTTTTTGAGAAAATTTCGAAGCAAAAACGCTGTATTTAAAGTTTTTTAATTGTTATGAGGCGTATTACATAGTATTGTATATATCTAATGCCTTTTAAAATCTTCTTAGTTTAAAGCTTTGTCTATCTGTAGCGTATTTCAATTTCGTTTTAGTCATAGTTTAACTTTTTTCTTGTTTACTATTCCCACAACTTATGTATTAAGAACAGCTTTAGTAAATGGTAGAATATACTAGCTTGCAACCCCAGAATGAAACTAATGACTGACTTTGGTAGTACTGAAGCTTAGGTACGTACCTATAGGCATATCATGTGTATGTAAATGGCTATTCTTCACACGCATTAAACGAAGAAAATAGAAAAAAGAATAGTTTGCCGTGCTTTTTGTCACCAATAAATGGGAACTGTAAATTAACTGAGAGTTCTTCGTTATTTTATGCTTGAGTTAAAATGAAAAAAATTAAAATAAAAACCTCTTAAATGGACTAACTAAATAGCTATGTATATAAAAGAGACAATAAACAATGTATCTTTAGTGCTTGCTTCTTATTTTTATGTATTACGTAGCCTCGTTTTATAAAAAGGCTGTGGTTTACAATTATAAATAAATATTATGAAAACTTTAAGCGATTGTTTAAAATGGCTAAATTTACTTAAACGTGAAAAAACGAAAAATATGCTGTTTTCTGATGTCTTTCCATTGGATTTATTTGAAAGATCTCCTGGAAAACTAATTTATAATTATGTATTTTCAAATGCTACTAGAGCAGAAATAATAAATATAAAATGTGATTCCTCAATACTAGAATTAAATTTACTGATCTGGTTTTTGTAAGCAAACTAAACCCAGCAAACACCAAGGCTTCAAAGTGACAAAACGATTTTATACAAGATCGTCATACAACTTTTTTTTCTGTTCTCTCATAACATTCATTAAAAATTAATATAATTAACAATTAGTTTAAACAGTATTTAAACAAGACAGACAACAGAAGTCGAGTCAAAGTTTTTTTCGAATATGGTAACCCTATCTAGCTAGCGACTCGCCTTTCAATGCTGATCAAGAATATATATTCTTAATAGGGTCTATCAAGCCTCGTTCTGTCTGGTACATATATTTCACAAACTTAATACATAATATCAATTTTCCTTCGGGTACAAAGTATAAAAACGATTAAATTATACACAGTATTGTTTTAATAACAATGCTCCTGAGATTTTTAAGAAGACTTATTTAGAATCAATAATTAATCGATTAATTTCATGATAAATCAAAATATTAATCGATTTATTTAACACAAGTTTTCTTGTATCATCGATGTCTGAAATTGCCTTAAATAAATGTACCCAATTTATTAATCTATAGTGGCTCCCTGAGGTAAATCATTCTGATATATTTAAAAATTTAGTTATTTATCTAATCGGAGCGTATATTTGCTAGATTGTCTGATAGAATTATGCACTTATAAGGAAAAGCTAAAACTGAGGAAGAGATTTTTGTGTAAAGAAAGTTATATACCAAGCCAAGATATTTAAGGATTATTACTATCACTAAAATAAGATATATCACAGGGAGCATGCGCTGTCTAGAACCGCTTATTTGCCGACCTATTGCTTATTTAGAGCTTTCTTACTATTCCTAACCTAGTAACTCATTCAACTATAGGGTACTCCATAGCCGAGTTTACACAATTTTAGAATATTTTATTTATTTTTTTTTTTTTTGAATTTTAAACTTTTTTTTTACAATAAATGAACGCCCCTAATAATGCCCTATTACGCTGTTTTACAAATACAAAACGACAAATAAGTAAACTGCTGAGCATTTTGAACTCATGAACATTACTAACAATAAGTAATGAGGGAGGAAAACTCTCAGCTAAGTTGAGTGTTTGAATATAACTAAATTTTTTGTGTCCATTTAGCATTTAAATGCGATTAGTAGTTCCGCGTGACTTACATTATATCTTTACCTCTTATGGCCTTGTCAACCTTTTGGGTTCAATAGGTCAGAGTATGTATTTTTATGTATTTTGTTTTTTATTTTTTTATTTTACACACTTTATAGTAAATCACTTTGACTTGTCTTCTTTCAGATGTCTTTCCACATGAAGTATCGACAAATGAAGCATACTTCAATGGCTCCGCCTATTTACGCTTATTGACGCCAATGCCCATTTGGGATCATTCAGCGATCAGTTTTCGTTCGTGTCGCGGTGGTGAAATACTCGCTCAGCAATACAATAAAAACTCAATTGTTATCTCTGTGCTCAACGAATTTCTACAGGTGTCATTGGCCGGTATGGCTGTTATAGGTCCAAACAATCGTTTAGATGTAAAATTACCATTTCAACTGTTGGACAATAATTGGCACACGGTTCAATTTAAATATGAATATGGAAATCTGAATCTACATGTTGATCGTTACTCAACAATATTTGGTAAGTTTTTTTTTTTTTAAATATTTAAAGTTAAAGTTAAATGATTTTTTCTTTTTTAGCAAACTCCACCTACAATAGCCAATTTCTAACAAATAAGGACATTGGCAATGAAGCTGCCATTTTAATATTGGGTAACTCATTCTCCGGCTGTTTACTGGATGGACCAGGTTTACAGTTTATAAATGGTTCGATGACAGCACAAAATGTTATCTTCGGACGTTGTCCGCTGGCGCATGGTGCTTGCAGTGAAAATGAAATGCAGGAAATACAAAAACTTGATAATAATTATTGTCTAAATGATCCATGTATGGGACATGGCACCTGTAATTCCGATGGCAATGGTTATGAGTGTCAATGTACCGCACGTTATTCGGGCAAGAATTGTCAAAAAGATAATGGTCCACCATGCGCTAGAAATCCATGTAAAAATAATGGAGAGTGTAGAGAAAATCCACGTGGAGAGTATCAGTGTATTTGTGGTCCCAACAATAGTGGACAACACTGTGAAACTGAAGTTAATAAGCATCCTCTGTGCCAGTCTACACCATGTCTTAATAATGGTGCTTGTATAGTACTTGCGGGCAGCAACAGCGTTGAATGTGAATGCCCAAAAGGTTACACTGGCGCACGTTGTGAAATTGATATTGATGAATGCGCTTCACAACCATGTCAGAATAATGGAATTTGCAATGATCGTCTAAATGGTTTTACATGCAATTGCACCGGTACCGGGTACACAGGTGCATTTTGCCAAACAAACATCGATGAGTGTGAGACTAATCCTTGCTTGAATGGTGGTCGCTGTTTCGATACATATGGCTGGTATACATGTCAGTGTTTGGATGGCTGGGGTGGTGAAATATGCGACAAACCTATTAGTTGTCAAACGCAACAGTGTCTTAATGGTGGCACTTGTGTTGATAAGACTATTGGTTTTCAATGTATTTGCCCGCCGGAGTTTAGCGGTGAACTATGTCAACAGGGTGGTCCAGCATGTCCACAATGTCCTATAGACTCGGAATGTATAGCTGGAAAGTGCATTTGTAAGCCAGGAACTTCAGGTGAGTAATAAATTTTTAATTTTTCTACATAGTATATGCATGGAAGAAAAAATACATGAAAAGTGGTTTTTCATATTTTTGCAGTAGCTTGTTTGGGTTATGGTTTTCTAAATATAAACGTTTTAAAAATAGTTTATTTTTTTTTAAATTTGGCTTTTATTATTGCAACAAAAGCTTACGAATCTTATGATTATGCGGCAACAATTGATGGTGAGTCGGAATCATTGGATAAGCTTTGTGCTGGTGAAAAGAAGAAACGTTATATCTCACCCGAATGGTTAAAAAGAAAACGTTGTGAATTAAAATTGAGTATGTGGCGCAATGAAATTATTAATACCTCTTTTTTTTTTTTTTTGTTTTTAATATGTTTTTAAAAATTTTATGGTGCTTGAATTTCAAATATAATAATAAAACTAAATAACTATCGAAATAACTACCAAACTTAGTTTCACACTCTTCACAAATTCAATAAAAGTTCTATATAAACGTAGACAAAGGATCTAAAAATCCACCAACTGAACCCAAAATAAATATACTAGATAGTCTTATACTCAAACCCAATCTTGAAAGTAAATTTGATTTTTTTTATTTTTTAAGCGCTAACTTCCAAACCAAGCTACTTTCATAGAGCAAAAATATAAAATAGATAAACACATACGCTTCTACACAGACATCTCATTCTCACAATAAAACTATCCCTTTTTTTTATTTTTCATTTCTGTATATAAAACTAAACGCTATAAATATTTTTTTTGGTTTTTACACATTTTTGATTGGCTATAATTTAGGCCCTATTGGCCACTGTGTACCTACACCAACACCAGAACCAGTAGCATCTTCCTCTACAACAACAACAACTACAACCACAACCATAATACCAAAAACAACAAATAATTCTTTAAACAAACAACAGCAACAATATCATCAAGAACTACAAATACTACAACAACAACAACAATCTCGTTCAGCTCAATTGATTGCATGTCCTTATGAAAAATGCTTGAATGGTGGTACTTGTAGTGGATCAGCTACAAATTATACTTGTATATGTGCTATTGGATATACAGGTTTGGCAAAATAATATTTAGTATTGTATTTGTATTAGACGTATAAACGTAGTATTTACTTTGTAGTGTTTATTGTATGCATAAACGTAGTATTTTGTAGATTTGCTAATATTTAGAGTGAATTCTTTATAAGAAAACTAAAACTGTATTAACAAAACTCTTCTTCACTACAACAGGTTATAACTGTGAGCAACCAACGGGAGATGCTACCAGCGGCCAGACAAGCTTACCGATAACATCCATTAATTGCAATAGTTCAAATGGCAAGTGCCTTAACGGTGGCACTTGTTCTATGAATGGCACGCATTGCTATTGTCCGGTTTCATATTCTGGTGATCACTGTGAAAAGGTGGAACCTTGCTCATCGTTAAATTGTGCTGAGCCAATGATTTGTTCACAAAATAAATGCATTTGTCCGGAAAATAAAGTTTGTAATGCATGCGCTTTGCAACCATGTCGCAACAGTGGCGTTTGTTCGGATGTGCCAAACGGCGATTATACTTGTCAATGTCCATTGGGCTGGACCGGACGTAACTGTGAAAAGGATGTAGACGAATGTTTGCTATCACCGAAAATCTGTGGAAATGGCATATGTAAAAATGAAGAGGGATCCTATAAATGCTATTGCACACCTGGATTTACGGGCATACACTGCGATTCGGATGTAGATGAATGTCTTAGTCATCCATGTCAGAATGGTGCAAGCTGTAATAACAAGGTAAGTTATTAAAGCGCGAGCAAATAAAGAAATATATTGTTGAGCTATCGTAGTTTCGTATTTTTATTACTCATTAAAGTATAATTAGTTATTTTTCTTTAAATACGGAAAGCATCGGATATTAAGACATGTAAGTTTTTCATTAAGTCCTAAGATCCTAAAGATGTTTTAATGTAAAAAATTTTTCATTTTTATGTGTTTAATAGATAGAAAAAAAGATTTAAATTGAAAAGTTATCATTTTGTCTTTTGCGAAAATACGGAAAATTATTTTGTTTCCAAAGAAAAAAAAAATTGTTTCTCGAAACCAGAAAAAAAAAATTAATTAATAATGGGGCCATATTTATATTACAAAAATTTATTGATCTGAAATGTATCCAAGGTTTACCACCTTCATTTGTTTGTTTGTGTTAAAGCTAATCTCCAAGTGTTTTTTTGATTGAAGATTATCGTCAATATCGTCTAAAACTTAAACTTCCAAACAGTCTAAAAAAAAATACCTCTCAGTAAAAATAAACAACTTACGTAACTCAATTTCTTCAACAGATCAATGCCTATGAATGTGTTTGTCAACCAGGCTACAAAGGCATCAATTGTGAGATTGATATTGATGAATGCGTTAGCAATCCATGTTCGAAGGGCTCAACTTGTATCGATATGGTTAATAATTTTACCTGTTCCTGTATAGTGGGCATGACTGGACGATACTGTGAAATAGATATTGACGATTGTATCTCAGCACCTTGTCTACATAAAGGACGTTGCATTGATGAACTGGGCGGTTTCCATTGCGATTGTCAGGGCACCGGGTATCAAGGCAAAATATGTGAAGTCAATATCGATGAATGTGCTTCGTTGCCGTGTAAAAATGGCGCTGAATGTATTGATGGTGTTAATGATTACTTCTGTAAATGCTATCAAGGATTTCAGGGTAAAGATTGTGAAGTCGATGTTAACGAATGTGAAAGTAATCCCTGTCAATTTAATGGCGAATGTCTGGAGCGTTCTAATAAAACACTTTACGAGTTGAGTAAAAGCATCCCTTTGCCGAGCACATTCAATCAACCTTTCAATTATGCGAATGCTAATGGGTAAGTAGTGCAATATGTATAAATTAAAATAAATAAAAAATAAAAATTTGTTTTTTTTTCTAGCTACGAATGCGTCTGTGTTCCTGGCATTGTGGGCAAGAACTGTGAAACGAACATAAACGAATGTGAAAGTAATCCTTGCAGCAAGCATGGCACATGTAATGATGGTGTAAGTTATTTTTTTGGTTAAATAAATTTAATAGTTCAATAAATTTCTAATATTCTTTCTATTCAAGATTGGTACATATACCTGCGAATGTGATCCCGGTTTCGAGGGGAAACACTGCGAAATCAATATCGATGAATGTGATCGTTTGAATCCCTGTCAACATGGCACATGTATTGATCAAATAAATGATTACGATTGTGATTGTGATGCTAATTACGGCGGCAAAAATTGTTCTGTCGAGTTGACCGGTTGTAGTAATTCACCATGTCTGAATGGCGGCAATTGTAAACCGTTTTTGGTTAATGAAACTGTACACTTATTCAACTGCTCCTGTGCACATGGTTTCCAGGGTGAAACGTGTGAGAAAACTACAACACTCTCAATGGTTGTAAGCAGTTTGATTACGGTTAAGACAAAACGTGAAGAAGGTTACGATATTAATTTACAATTTAAAACTACGCTACCCAATGGTGTGCTAGCATTTGGTACCTCTGGCGGTCAAAATGAACCGGTTAGCTATATATTGGAGCTCATAAACGGACGCCTCAACTTACATTCATCGCTGCTTAATAAATGGGAAGGTGTTTTTATTGGCTCAAAACTTAATGACAGTAATTGGCATAAAGTATTTGTTGCGATAAACACTTCACATTTAGTGCTTTCGGCTAATGATGAACAGGCTATATTTCCGGTTGGTTCTTATGAGACTGCAAATAATAGTCAACCTTCATTTCCGCTTACCTATCTCGGTGGCACTATACCAAATTTAAAATCATATTTGCGTCACTTGACGCATCAACCTTCAAGTTTTGTTGGTTGCATGCAGGATGTTGTTGTCAATGGCAAATGGATATTTCCGGATGAACGTTCGAAAAATATAAGCGGCGATGATGCAGATACAAAACTATTGAATGTACAAAGTGGTTGTCCACGTACAGAACAATGTAAACCAAATCCTTGCCATTCGATGGGCGAGTGTACAGATCTTTGGCATACTTTTGCATGTCACTGTCCGCGTCCATTCTTTGGCAGCACTTGTCAGTACAGTAAGTTAGATTTGGTGTTAAGAAAGTATTTTTTTCCTTTTTCATGTAATAATTTTATTTTAGATATGACTGCCGCTACCTTTGGCCATGAGAACACAACACATTCAGCGGTTATAGTCGAGACAACAGAAGTAGCGCGTCGTGCTATACGCTCCATTTTAGATATATCAATGTTCATAAGAACACGTGAACCAACGGGACAGGTGTTTTACTTGGGTAGTGATCCACGTAAAATACCTACGAAAAGTAAGAATTGTGTAAATGAATTTCTTATACAAATAATATAAATGAACTCATTTTTCTTAAAGATATTGGCGATTCCTATGTCGCGGCACAATTGCACGGTGGTGAACTGCTTGTTAAGATGCAATTTAATGGTACGCCGGAAGCATACACGGTTGGTGGTCAGAAATTGGACAACGGCTATAATCATCTCATTGAAGTTGTGCGCAATCAGACTCTAGTGCAAGTTAAATTAAATGGCACCGAATATTTCCGTAAAACATTATCGACAACAGGATTACTTGACGCACAAGTGCTTTACTTGGGCGGTCCGGCGCCAACACGCGAATCATTAATTGCCACCGGCACAGAATCAACAACATACGAGGAGAGCGCCACAATGAACAAAGAAAACGAAAGTAAAGATTATTTTAAAGGCATTATACAAGACGTTAAAGTTAGCAATGGTTCGTTGAATATGATTGTCGAAATGTATCCTTTGAACGTCACAGATGAGACTGCTAATGCAAAACCATTCGGTGAGGTATCTATTGATCGCGGATCAGTGCTACCCGGTGAGGTTTCTGATGATCTTTGCCGCAAAAATCCATGCAAACATTATGCAGAATGTCGCAATACTTGGAATGATTACACTTGTAAATGTCCGATTGGGTATAAGGGTAAAGATTGTCAGGAAATTGAATTCTGTCAATTAGCTAAATGTCCCGGCGCTAGCGTATGTCAAAATCTTGATGATGGCTATGAATGTCTAACAAATATAACATTCACCGGCAAGGAACGTGCACCATTAGCATTTACATATTATAAAGAACAACCCGTGAGCGAGGAACCAGCTAAGCTGCAATTGAAACCAATTATTGAAATTGCATATCGCACTCGCGCTGGTGGCACTTTGCTATTTATTGACAATAAGGATAGTTTCTTTGAAATTGGAGTAAATGAGGGACGCGTTACTGTTTCGTGGAGCATAAAACAACTAAATTTCGGAGAATCGTACCACTTTGAAAAGGAAAAACCAGATGGTGAATGGAGTCGTATTTATATTCGAGCACATAATGGAAAATTAGAAGGTGGCTGGAAGGGTTGGGAGAGTGTGGTCGATCCAACACCAGGATTTTCTGTTGATATTGATCAAACCGTATTTCAAGATTTATTATTTAGTAGCGCACACGTTTATCTAGGTGGCATGCCGGAAAGTCGTCAAGTGCGTGGTACTACAAGCTCAGCACAACAAGGTTCACAATTTAAAGGTTGCCTGGGTGAAGCACGTGTCGGTGATTTATTGCTGCCGTATTTCTTAAACGCTGAACTGTATCCATACAATGAAAATGTCTCCGTCTCTGTGCAAATGTTAACACAATTCCGTTTGAATTCAACACGTCCAGAGGAAGGTTGTACGCTGTGTTTTAATACGGATTGTAAAAATGATGGTTTCTGTAGTGCACCATCAGAGCAGTATAAATGTACATGTCAACCTGGTTATGAGGGTGATGATTGTGGCATTGATATTGATGAATGTCTGAATACTACATGCGAAAATAATGGTACATGCCTCAATCAAATTGCTGACTTTTTCTGTCAATGTGCCCCCGGATTTGAAGGACGTTATTGTCAAGTAAACATTGATGAATGTGCTTCACAGCCATGTTTAAATGGTGCCACATGTACAGATCTTGTGGCGGCATACTATTGTACATGTCCCGATGATTATATGGGACCACAATGCGATGTATTGAAGCAAATGACATGTGAAAATTTACCATGTCGCAATGGTTCGACTTGTGAGAACATACCAAGTGAGTACAAAAAATAAAAATAATTTAATACAAATTTATTTATTGACTTAACTATTTTTTTCTAGACGCATCCACGGGCAACAATTTTACATGCAGCTGCATGAATGGTTTTGAAGGTGCACTTTGTGAGAAGCTCTTCTGTGAGGAGACGCCATGCGAAAATGGTGGCTTGTGTATAACAACGGATTCATTGGTAGATAAATATGATTTTTTTATGAAACAAATCTTGAAATTCTTTTAAGCACAATGATGTGCACAGTGTATACAACTGAATATTCGCTGTAGACTATATTTGCTCAGTTTAATTCACGCATAATCACATAATCTTCTTTCTTTCAGCTACCTGAATGTAAATGCAGTCTTGGCTATACAGGACGCCTTTGCGAAACCGAAATCGATGAATGCAGCTCAAATCCATGCAAAAATAATGGTAAATGCACTGATCTCAAAGGCGGCTATAAATGTGATTGTGGTGGAACCGGTTACGATGGCATTAACTGTGAAAATGATATTGATGAATGCGCGCGTGAGGATATAAAGTATTGCGGTGAATTGGGTCACTGTATTAATCAGCCGGGCAGCTTTAAATGCATTTGTAGTGGCGCATATTGCGGTGCTTATTGTAATTTCACAGATCCATGTAAACAGCATATAGGCATATGCGCAAATAATGGCGTTTGCATAGAAAACTGTCGCGAAGAAGCCGACTATTTTTGTAATTGTACAGAAGGTTTTGGTGGCAAGAACTGTACAGCGCCGGTGAGTGAATACTCAAAACCGTAAAACGAAATAGAAAAAAAGCTAACTCCAATTTTATTTTACAGATCCTAGCCAAGGAGGATGGTCCCTCAACAGCAGATATAGCCATTATTGTCATACCCGTTGTGGTTGTACTTTTACTTATCGGTGCCGCTTTGTTAGGCACATTTTTAGTTATGGCTCGCAATAAACGTGCAACGCGTGGCACTTATAGTCCTAGCGCCCAAGAATATTGTAATCCACGTCTCGAAATGGATAATGTGCTTAAACCGCCACCTGAGGAAAGGCTCATTTAATTAGACTTTAAAAGTAAACTCCCTTAAAGATATTCAAACATTCCGCCCAATTTAATTTAGTTTAACTTCATTTGAATGGTAATATTTAGTTTAACTTCATTTGAATGGTTTTTTTTTTTTTTTAGAAAGGTGCTCAAAAAAAAATTTTTTTTTTTTAAATTATAAATGCTTCCAAAATACTTAAACGCTTATTTTAAAAGGGCTTAAAGTCAGCATATAGAAGAGCGCAATAATTCGAATTTTAACCTAAAAGAAAAATAACAAACTATATAAAAGAAAATTATTATATTACCTCGTTTTTTTGAGAACAGTTGTACTTAACAGAAAAAAAAGAAGAAAAGTCCTACTCCATATTTATTGTTAAAGCTGCTTATATAAATATAATCGAAAACCGCAATTGGCATTTTTCCAGTTGTTAACTACGTTAATAGTATTAGTTATCGAACGATATTGTAAGACAATTTTATCGACTTTCGAACAAAATCTATTATTAACTACAATAAGCAATATTTACTTACTACTCTCTTTGACGAATTACTTCTAAGAAAACGTAATATTTACTAAAATTATACATACTATATATCTATTTATAAAACACTACTATGTCACAATTATAATTAATATTTTGTATTTTAATTTTGTATTTTTAAGTAGCTTTTCTGCTAAGCTTTAAAAATTGCTTTTATGTTATTTATTTAAGATTCTGTAAACGACATTATATAGCATTTAATTTATAACAAAATTATTTTAGCAAAATGTGGCTAACAAAATTTGTATAAAACATAAATGTATTGGCAATAAATTACATTTAAAGTTTTAATTAGTTTATTACACAAATTCGGAAATTCATTCATTTTAATTTAATTTAGGTATACTAGAAGAAACTTAATTTAAAAAAAACCCAACAGTTTTGAATCGTATTTCAACAAAATATGTACATTTTTGTCAAACTTCATTTAAACTAACTAATCAGCTATAACCATTTGTCTTAACTCTCAGTCTGTTTGTTGGTACACGATACTTTTCATTGATTTTGAAGATATTGATCTGAAATTTCAAAATGATGATCATACAAATGCTATTTTTAGTAACGTTTGACGGTTATTTAAAAATCGGTTCTACCGTATTAAAGTTTTTCGTTTTTTCGTAACATTTTTTGTTACTTATCTGAAAACAACAAATTCAAATTCAATATGATTTAGATCGGACGATCACTTTAATATTTTTATATGGATAGTTTACATGTTAGGCCAATTTGTTTCTGTTCAAAAGCTACTTTTATATTGCTTGATTATCCATGATTTATTGTTTTGCGTATGTATCTAGCATTATTCTCTGTTTTAAGTTGTCGGATTGTATAGCACCGTGAGCATTTTCACACATATAAATCAATTTTGCTTTCGATTGAACATAAATGGTATCTTTAATAAAAATTTTGAAAATTTTGCATTTTAATTTTTTTGTTATAAAAAACTGACAATTTTTTGTGTTCATATAGCCTGGGATGCAGGTTATCTCTTAGTCGTGCAATCTTCCCAATTTTAGCACTTAAATTAGTCAAACAAAATTGCTTAAAATAAAATTTTCCCATAATTTTTTCTTTCGATTAAACTATTAAAAATAATAAAAAATATTTTAAAGTTTTTTTTTCTAATTAACAACTTTTGTGACATAGTGTAGTGTATTTATGTAGTTGTACATAGTTGTATGGCAAAAATTTTCAAGTTAAAGAACTGGATTAAATATGTTATGTAATAAAGCATATAACTGATTTTTTTAAGTGTAAATTTTAAGAGACTGTAAAATTAATATATATATATTTATGTATAAATAAAAAAATATAATATAATTTTGTTTTAATTTTACAAACAATGAAAATGGATTATTTCGAAAGATATAAAATTTTCAGACGTAGGCAGATTGAAGAATCAGAATTCAAAATACATCTGAACCCTGCATTAAAAATATTTAAAATATATTTTTTGATCTTTGTATTATATGTTTAATAATCGCATAAATATTTTATATATATAAATCTAAATTCTATACTAAACTGTGCTATTAAATAATACTAGCTAAAAATTTTGGTGTTTTGGAGCCTTCAAATAATTTTGTATAGTTTGTATTTATTGGAGTTCTTTTTAATTTTGTAAAACTTTCTTTTTAATTATTTAAATTTATTATTTATTTTTTTAAGAATAATTTTGCGTATTCACGTAGCAATTCAATTTTAGATACGAGATCTTGGAGTAAGGGAAAACACTTTACTTTTCTTCTATAAGCTAAACAAAATTCATGTAAATAATTTAGTTTTTAATTTCGTTACTATAAAAAGCTACGCTTGTATCGAAATCCACAATATTCTCTTTTTTAATTTAACTTTTGTTAATATTGTATTTTTTTTTTTTTTTTGTTAAATAATTATATATTATTTTATAAATATTTTTGCGTTATCAAACGCATTTAAATGTACTCTAAATGGTTGCAACCCATTTAAACTTATTGCTACTTTGCATCTCGGGATGATAGTAAACACATTCCAGTTTATTAATACAATTCTTGCCATAACGACATGGTTTGGGATGATAAAATGTGCAACCAGCTTTTTGCACAATGTGGAAAAAATTTACACATTGTAGCAAGTTGACCCGTAGCACTTGCCGTTATAGATTTGTAATTTTGTACAGGTATAACATGAGAAGCTGCAAAAGATAGATTAATTAATACGATTTGAAAATATTTAAATATTTTGTTTATGACTTACACAAAGGCGGCGCTGTTAACTGAGCATGCGTCAAATCCCTTGGACCACTATGCGCAAAGTTACAATCGATGCTCATGCAAGCCAGATCAAATTTGCATTTTGGATGTGAATATAAACATTTATCAGCAAATTTACAATTAGGAAAGGATTTGCATGGTGCTGTTGGATGATAATAATCGCAAAATTGTTTGGTACAATTCGGATGATATTTGCAGCGTTCCTTTGGTTTAGCTGTTTTCAAAACAGAATCGACAGCGACAGAGCTTACTGGAAATCAATACAAAAAGAGAAATAAATTTAATATTTCTAAATTTAATAATTCTAATGTATGTAACAGAAAGAAGGAATAAACAATATAAACAATAAAGATAATGTGGTATGAAGTGGGCCATTAAGGAGAATGGGTGTATCTCAACATTTGGAACATGTAGAAAGATTTGTTCTTTGAAAACAATTTTTGGCACATCTTCTTGTGAGGGGCATCACACCAACCCAATGTAGTCAACTCGAATTCATGTACGTCTCGCTGCTTAAACATAAATTTATAAAATGATAAAAAAAAGTATACTTACACGAAGGAATATTTTCATATTTCTTATCCTCCGCAGTGCGTATTGAAATTCGACGACGTTCAGTTGATGAAGCACGGTTACGTTGTTTGTCGCTATCTCTGCTACGCGAACGTTCTCTAATTGGTGATTTAGAACGATTTGTGTCTTCACTTTTTATTGTATATTTTATTGGTATATGCTTGCTTTTTTCTGATTTATTATGCTTTTCAACCACAGCAACAGAAACTGTGCTATCCAAATTCTTTTCCGAAATATCTAAAGAGAGTCGCGCTTGCTTTACTGGAGGCATTGGTGGCGTTGTAGATCGTTCATTTGTTTCATTACTACTTTCACGTTTCTTTGATTTTGAAGTTTGTCTATCGGTTTCCGTATTCTTCTTATAACCATTTGCAGTATCACCGAGTTGACGCTTTGTTGCCTGCTGCAGACGTTTATTTGGCGAACGTGTTTGTTTTTTTATATTTATATCCTCATCCTCATCTGATTCATTATGCTGGATTATAATTTTTTTAATTTCATTTGAACGATTTAATACATCACTACGTCTTACATTGCGTGTAGTAGCATTTTGTGTTGCTGGTGGTGGTGTATTACTTGATGTAGGTGAATTTGATCTTGAACGTTCTTTTCTTGTTGTTGAATGTTTTGTTGTTGAAATTCGTGATTTTACTGCTGATAAACGGTGTCTACTACCCCGTTCTCCTGTTGTAGAGGACGGTTCAATGCTAATATTTCCTGCTACGGCTATTGAAGCAGATGAAGAAGATACTTGTGGCAATGGTGAAAGTGAATTACGTTTGTGGGAAGTTAGTGGGTTGCGTTTTCTATACTTTTCCAATGCATTATCACCTGAAAAAAAAATAAAATATTAAAAATATAAACAAAAACTAAATATACTAAACATGTTTACCATGTAAAGTAACAACAAATTTTGTGCTTTGCCGTTTTTGTTCCTTAATATCAATTGCATCATCGCTTACAATATCTTCGTCTTCCATATCTAAAGAATCAATTTGACGTTCTATAGCCAACGGCACATAAATATTATATTCATTTTGCAGCGTATCGGCATCATCTATAATCATTTTAGGCACATATTCTTCATTATCATTGGAAGCTAAATCGCTTCTTAATGATTCTTTGCTATTTTTTAATTCTACACGTAAATTACGTGTAGTGCGTCGAAATAGCTCAGCACTTGGTTCTATTCGTTTTGACCGATTAGCTTCACGAAAAGCTTTGGTATATAAAGCTTTGCTTCGTTCATTTGTTGCCGACGTTGTATCTGGATCGATAGACTTTTGCTTATGTTCAGTTTTAGACAATATTGTAGAGCGCTGCGCATCTGCCATTGCGCGTAGTAGTAAATTCTTACATGCTTGTCTGCTGGGTGAGACGGGGGGACGAGGTTTAACTTTTATAATAGAATTAACTGGTTTATCATTAATATCTTCATTGTCAGAAGACTCTACCATTTTACTGGGAGCTACAATAACATGTGAAACAATACGTTGTTTTGGTCGGCTTTCATCTAATGCCGTTACTGAATTATTCTGTCTTTGACGCCCACGTTCCGTTGTGGTTTGTGTGGGTGATGACCGACGTTTTCTTGATGTTGACTCCTGTCTTGTGTTGTCGGTACGTTGATTTCGTTCACGACTTGGTGTACGCCGTCTACTACGGTCATTTGATTCTTTTTGACGTGCTCTATCAGTATCACGCGTATGTCTGTCATTATCATTGTTATGCTCCTTACGCAAATGCGCAGGTATATAAAGTTCTTTTTGCTGTCGCGAGCGGCGCTCTGTGTTTTGTGTTGCTGTAGTCTTAATGCCTAGACGTTCATGCACAGAACGTCGCTCCCTACGTTCTACACTTTTATCTTTTCTTTCGCTATCATGCTGCTCCTGTGTTGCGGCATCGTGGGCGAGGGTGGAAGTATTAGCAACATGTTCCGTGTTATGCTTTTTAGAAATTTCTGTATGTCTTGCATAAATAATTGGACTCTTTGCTTTCTTATTTAAACTCATTTCTACAGTATTTGGATCTACTGTACTCTCTGCTAGATCATAATCACCAACGCTTTGTTGTTCATCATCTTTTAAATTAAGAAAGTCCTCATCATCATCATCATCAGTTTCTTTATCGACAATTTCACCAATTTTACGCAAATGTTTTTTAGCAGCATAAATTTTTTTTTGTATTTCGGCTAGTTCAGCTAAATCTTTTTCACGATTTCCAGTTGTAACTTGAGCTACAGAGGCAGCAGTAGCACTTGAGGTATCTTTAGCAGTAGACGCTGCCTCTGTTGTAGATGTTATTTCGCTAATTGTGGGTATATCGAAATCATGTCGCTCCTTATTATTTTGCGTTGATGTTGTTGTTGACGTATCTATATCGATTTGTTGTTCTATACTATTTTTACGTTTTTTCTTTTTGATATCCTCTTTCATGCTTGTGGTCACATCCATAGTTTTCTTTGCTTTTTCTAATAATTCTTCAGCAATTATTGTATTTATAGGTGCTCCAAGGCCAGCATCTGTTGTCGTTGTTGGCTTTTCGGCAACATCTGTAGCATCGTTTTCATCTTCGGAACGTTTTCGACTCTTTTTATCCTTCTTGACATTTTTCTTATCCTTTTGTTTGCTAGATGTTGTAGTTGTTTCCGTGGTGCTTGTATGTGACTTTCGCTGTTTTTTTGTTGATACTAAAAAATTTATATACATAATTAAAAACAAAAAAATAAATAAATAAATAATTAATTATAATTAAATATACGCACCACTTGATGAAGGCAATGTTACTTCCTGTAGCTTTTGTAACACTTCATGTAACCAGGTTACAAATAGTTCAGTTTGCTTGCCCAGAAACAAATTTAAATCGGATGCCATTTGCTGTTTGGATCTTTTATTTGCTACCATAATCATCACGTAATCGGGAAGCTCATCATCTATGTAAGCCGTTGAACCACCAGTGCCTAATTCTAGTAATTTAGCTTTGACAGCACTCTGCCGTTGCCAAATATTTTATAATTATGAACATTTGAAAAAAAAGAACAAAATTAATTTTATTCCGTCGCCCATTGATTTTCCCCCCTGCATACTTACACGCATTTTTTGGCCAATTTCATTGCTATAGTTTTCCATGTTGTATATATTTAGAAATAAATTACAGTTGGAAGCGAATTAATTTTTTTTTTTTTTATATACTAGCTACTATTTATTGTAGCCTCTTAGTTTTTATTTCACTTTTATTATTTCACTTATTACACTACGACCGCAAGAGACATACGATTCGTTTACATGTACTCCCAATTACTGTGAGGTGCAGTAACTAAAAGAGATAATAAACATGACATATTGGGAAGCACTGACTCGTTATTTGTGTGTTTACAGTAGTATGACTTGTGGTTTAACATAGGCAATTTTGACCTCATTAAAGGTAGAGCTAATAAATGAAAGTATCATCAGAATTTTGGCGTTTATAATAGCATCGATACTATTGCTATTTAAAGCAATAGATTATTTATGTTTTAATATGAGAAATTGAAATCTTTTATAGTCTATTTCCACTTCAGTTGAATTTGTTTAAAAATGCATTTGCAATTAATTAAATAATCGAATCGATAGAAGAAATCGAGACATCGAAGAACAACATTTACTAAGAAAATATATATGCCTGGCTTATTTCGTTTTTTTTTTACTTTCCAAACTTGTATGAATCAATTCAATTGAAAGCGCTTCAATTAATTTTAGAACAGAATGTCCCTTATAGACAACATCTATCGTGTTGTAGTCCAAAACGTTAGTTAACAACGGACTCTTAAAAAAATTATAGTAGACAAATATACACATATGTATGTATGTACATAGATTGTTAGACAAGGCCGTTTCTATGTCTAATCTAGTTTGCATATAGTTAACGGTACATTATTGGGCAAACCTAACAGAGGCATTACCTATAATAAACTGTATTTAGATTTTGTATCCAGCAGGTGCATATAATAATATTTACGCATGCACCAACAACAACAATAAAGTGGACCGGCATAATTACATATATGTATGTATGTATGCATATTCATCCAAAACGTAAATCTATAAATAGTCCGCCAAATTGCAACAACAAAACCTGTGCAAGCAGCCAAACAAAATATCTCTGGTATTTTTCAATACATTATGTTCGCGTGCCTGGTATTTAGAACATTGCAAAATAGTTTACACTGTGTCGAAAAGAAAGAAATTTTGTGGTTTAATTTATACATACTTGTACTTTATACACAAATATTATGGAAGTTCGGCATCACAGCCATCAAGATGCTTTAATTCCAGGTTAGTAGCCAAACGAATTTATAAAGTATAATTGTTTATATATGTGTGCGCGTCTTTTATACTACCTAGTGCTATGAACAAAAAGTGCAGCTTCCTTTTGCTTATGGAACAAAAAATTTCAAAGTTTACGCAAAAAACACAATTAATGTTTTAAATATTAGTTAAATTTATTAACCTAATGTATTATTATAACTACCTTTATACTCTTTACAGAGTTATACTTCCTGATATCGAAATTTCTAACTGCTGGTCCACTACATGAGACTGCAAAGGTCAGTGATTGCTCCTGGTAAAAATCTCCAAATCGGAGTGCAATATTTTTTGATTTTTAAAATTTTCGTTTGTTTACAAACATTTACTAAACGATTTCGCGTTGTTTGCTTGTTTTGCTTACAGGTGTTGGTGCGGGAACTCGAGGAGAAGAAGGTAAGTACTATAACACTATTAAGCTTAGAATTGAGGCGCTTGAAAGGAAGCCACTTTTGGGGGAAAACAAAGTTTAAAATTTGGATGCTCCACTTTTTAACTTTTTTTTTGTTTTGTTTTGATTTGGTGCTGATTGTTGTTGTTGTTTTTGGCTTTATATCGCAGCCGGCAGCAGCAGAGTCACTATAGACGTTCAACGTCGTCTGTTTATTTCAGAGCTCGACGCTATACTGATTGTGAATAGTCGAACTCATAGATTCTTATTGTAAAAAAGTTTAAAATAGCGTTTTGACTGCATTTTGTACAAATCGGTTTAAAAGGAGTGCTGTGAGGATTTATTGAAAGACCCCCGCTGCTACACGTCTCTTATCTAACTCTAACGTTGATTTTTTTTTTCTTTTTACAGGTATTACCCAGACGCACAGATTGGCTGGGCAATGAACATGAGCAGTCATTTGAGGAGCTGGTAAGTAATTTTATTCAATATTAAAATTATAAAACAGCTGCGTTGGTGTATAATTATTTTTTTCACGCGTAGAAGTAACCTTACACTTTCTTAATGTGTGTGTGTGATTGTGTGAATGGATTAGTGTGTGTATGTGCGCGTCTATGTTTTTTTTGTTACTCAATCGAAGGGTTTTTTGCTATATACTTAATTTTTTTTTTTTTTAATTTTGAAAATTTCAATTATTTTTGTTAATAATTTATTAAATTATTAAATAATATTAAATTTTTAATTAAAAATTTGTAAAAAAAAAAATTAAAAATATTGAAATAATTTGTTTTTTAAAATTTATAAATTAAATATTAATGAAATTGTTTAAATTAATAATTAATTAATAATGCATAATATTTTTTAAAAAATTGTTTCCTTCATTGCGCATATAGATAAAATTATTTCTTTTTTTTTTTTTTTATATGAATGACTTTCATTTGTGTGCCTTATAAGCTATGTGCGTGCGTTAGAAAGAGCACACTATAGTGATTTTTATATTCTAGTGGTTGGCATTTTTCTTAAATGAATGTACATATACATAAGTTGTTAGAGGGTGCCTCAACATATAATTCCTTTGTAAAAATATATTACAGTAGGAATTCACAACATTTACATTATATATATGTTTTAAATTAAAAAAAAAAACTTTAATCCTAAATTCTCTAAAAACTTTATGTAAACCTTATAAATTACCTAAAAGTTTTGAACATACATAATTTTAAATTATACATTTATTAAATTATTTTCTAGGAACAAAAATACGCTCATATCACATCCAATCATTTATTGGAAATATGTGGACGAATTGGACCAATAATTGACAAAGAACTACCACCAAGTGTTTCTGGTATCATTTCACTACTTGGTTCTGGACGTCAAAGTTTACTACGTACTAAAGACACTGTTTACAAACCACGTTCCCTGTTGGACTATTGTACACGTCTACACGGAGTTTCACTGCCAGACTCGGCTTTAACAAAGCCAGTACATAATTTACGTATGTTAATCGCAATATAACTTTTATTTATTTTTTTTCATCCAATCTTATAAATTTTATATTTTAGAACGCGTGCTCTTTGGTCGCGAATATGGTGGCCCAATACGTCGAAAATTACTGGTGCCAACCAGTTTGTATAACAAATGCACACTTTTGCGCCGCACAGTGGGTCATCTTTCATCGGTCTACTGTGTATTGTTCGACCGTACAGGACGTTATATTATAACCGGCGCTGATGATTTACTCATAAAAATATGGTCTGCAACAGACGGACGTCTTTTGGCTACACTGCGCGGTGCTTCCGCAGAAATAACAGATATTGCCATAAATTTAGATAATACAATGTTGGCAGCAGGTTCTCTAGATCG
The DNA here is from genome assembly GCA_018903435.1 of Leucophenga varia. Classification (NCBI taxonomy): domain Eukaryota; kingdom Metazoa; phylum Arthropoda; class Insecta; order Diptera; family Drosophilidae; genus Leucophenga; species Leucophenga varia. The sequence continues at coordinate 6,766,006 of JAEIFJ010001870.1, forward strand.
TATTTTGCGTGTTTGGGATATGCAAACTACATCGCCAATTGCAGTCTTAAATGGACACACTGGTATGATAACATCAGTCAATTTTTGTCCTTCGCCACGTAGTGATTTAAAGTATTTGGTAACAACCAGTACGGATGGTTCAATTGCTTTTTGGCAATATTCGACGCCGCGTGGTCAAAAAATAACTTTTGCGCCGAAGCCCACACAGTTTCATGAAAAATTACGCCCCGGGCAGGCACAAATGATGTGTACAACATTTTCGCCGGGAGGTATGTTCTTGGCGGCCGGTTCTGCAGATCATCATGTACGTGTTTATTTAATGGGCGAAGATGGTCCAAAGCGGATACTTGAAACCGAAGCTTACACAGATGCTGTGGATTCAGTGCAATGGTCACATCGTGGCTTGCGTTTTATTTCGGGCAGTAAAGATGGTACTGCACATATATGGACATTCGAATCACAGCAGTGGAAGAGTGTTAAATTGTGTATGACGGAACGGTTGCAGAGGTTAGTAGCTTTTTTATTATAATATTTTGTATATTTGTTTGGTATGACTAATATTATATATTTTTAGCTGTCCCGAGCATGAAGAGGGTAAAAAGTTAAAGGTAACAATGATTGCTTGGGATGCCTCTGATAAATATGTTATAACGGCGGTCAATGATTTTACGGTAAGTTTGTTTTTAAATGCCGAAATATGCCTAATTTTATTTATTTATTTTTTTTTTTTTTTTTTTTTAGATTAAAATATGGAACTCAAAAACTGCAAAACTACATCGTGTTTTACGTGGGCATAAGGACGAATTATATGTGCTAGAGTCAAATCCAAAAGATGAACATGTATTACTCTCTGCAGGACACGATGGACAAATATTCTTATGGGACATAGAACAGGGTGTTAGTGTAGCAAATTTTTTAAATGACATTGATGGTCAAGGACATGGTAGTGTTTTTGATGCAAAATGGTGTCCAGATGGTACAATGATAGCTGCAACAGATTCACATGGGCACATATTAATATTTGGCTTGGGTATTGGTGCTGAAAAATATAAAATTGTAAGTTGATAATATTTTTATTTTGGTAAATTCATTAAAATGATTTTTTTTTTTTTTTAAGTTACCAACAGAGCTATTTTTCCATACGGATTTTCGTCCATTAATACGCGATGCACAACATCATGTCGTGGATGAACAAACACAAGTAATGCCGCACTTAATGCCGCCACCATTTCTTGTCGATGCTGAAGGTAATCCACATCCGTCAAAGTATCAACGTTTTGTACCAGGACGTGAAAATTGTAGCTCACTTCAGTTAATACCAAATTTAACTGTTGGCGCAGATGGTGTTGTAGTTGAAGACAATGTTGTTCAGAATTTAGCAAATGTTCCACACGCCAACCATTACTCACACATAGATCGCATGATTGCAGCGTTGGCGAATCGTCAAGGAAGTTCGAACGATTCTGTAAATAATGGAAATCCAAATCATTCACAGTTGGATCGTATGATTGAGGCATTGGCTAATCGTCAAGATCATGCACCAGATTCAAATAACCGTGGATCAAGAAATAGTACTAGTGTTGGTGGCAATGTTTTGGGTGGACCAGAGCGTGCTAATGATATCAATATATCATGGCGTAATGATGCAGATGGCAATACTCCACGTCAAGGTATAACATGGGGCCGTTTGCCAAGTCAACAACAGGAACAATCTCAACAGCAAGAAGCTGCACCAACATCATCACCATTAAAATATGTGCGACGCATTTATGTACGCCCCATGAAATATACACAATTACAAAATCTTAAGCAGTCCACTTTTCATGCTGGGCAATTTGAATTACAAGAATATAAACGTGAAATGCGTCGTCGCCCGATTATGATAAATACAGCGAGCGCATTAGCCTCAGCACAAGTTGGTGGTAGTGTGGGGCGACCACGCAATGGACGTTCAAATGGCAATGCTGCACGTCAAGGTCGAAGACGCGGTGGCGTACAACAAAATCCACAGCAGCCTGCATACCGCACACGAGCGGTACGTGGCCAAGAAGTTATTGTGGCTGAAGAACCAGAACAAGCTCCAGAAGAAGATGATGATGATGAAGTTAGTAGCAATTCATCCGGAGATTCTAATTATTCAAACGTTGATGCAAATCTTGAGGATTCGTCGGATGATTCGGATACAGAAAGTTCTGATTATTCAGATTGGGTTGCTGATACTCCAGGTCCAAATTTAGAACCACCAAAACGTTCAAAGCGCAAACCATTATCACACCGTCGTGCATTCAGCGATGACAGTAGTGATGACGATGCCACAACTGAACAGCAGTCTGCGTCTGGTAATCAAGATAGTAAAAGAACACGTCGCAATAAACGAGCGCATATACCACCACAAGCACCCAATGGGGAGATACCAGAAGTTTATAGACCAGCTGAATGGCTTTCTGAAGTGATACCACGTAAAGCGCCCTACTATCCACAAATGGGTGACGAAGTAGTTTACTTTAGGCAGGGACATCAAAGCTATTTGGAAGCTGTGCGTCTGAAAAATGTCTATAAGCTAACAAATAGTGCAGAACCTTGGAAAACACATAACTTACGTGATCATGAACTGGTGCGGGTGATTGGTATAAAATATGAAATACGCCCACCTCGACTATGTTGCTTGAAATTAGCTATGATTGATGAAGATGGCAGCATGCCGGGAACTTCATTTAAAATAAAATATCATGATATGCCCGATGTTTTGGATTTTTTGGTACTGCGCCAAACTTATGATTTGGCAGTGCAACGTAATTGGAGCATTGGCGATCGTTTTCGTTGCATGATTGGTGACGGCTGGTGGATGGGTCAAATTGAGTCAAGGCGTGCTTTATCATCAGATTTTCCTGATTCGTCATTTATGTGTTTTCGTGTACGTTGGGATAATGGGGAATATGAGTATATGAGTCCATGGGATATGGAACCAATTGATGAAGAACGACTGCCAGACGAAATTGGTGGTGCCGTATCCGTACTGCCAGAAGAAATACGCGCAACACTGTATCAACCAAAATCCGAAGAATGGCATAGAGGTGATCGTGATGGCTCTTGTCGGCGTATCATTGCTGGTTTAGAGCAGGTTATGCGCATTTCTATTGCGGAACACTTTCTTGCTCCAGTTGATTTAAATATATATCCTGATTACGCATATCTGATTGAGTATCCTATTGATTTGACTACCGTAAAATCGCGCTTTGAAAATCATTTCTATCGGCGCATTACATCGGCACAATTTGATGTACGCTATTTGGCTACAAATGCGGAGAAATACAATCGCAGACATACAAATATTGTAAAGCATGCGAGGATTATAACTGACCTTTGTTTGCGGATTATCAGAGAGCCAAACGATCTTGATATTGCGGCAGTTTATCATCAACTAATGGATGTCTACCACTCATCCGAATCGGAAAATGATAATGAATCAGATGTAGGACCATCGACAAGCACAGGACCAACTACGTCAGCTGCGGCAGCTAGAAAGCGTGTCTCATCAAATAGACGGTAGTAGCTAGATTTTATTTACCTAAACTATTTTTCTTATATGTTTTTTACTTCATAATTAAGCTCTACTCGAATACGTTCTGTTGGTGATTGGCGTTCAGATTGTAAACAATTATTGGATTTAATGTTGCAACGTCCGGATTCTTTACCATTTCGTGAACCAGTTGATACTATTGAGTATCCTGATTATTTAGAAATCATAGCTACGCCCATGGATTTACGTACAGTTCGAGAGGATCTATTGGGTGGCAACTATCAAGATCCACATGAATTTGCCAAGGATGTGCGTCTAATATTTCAAAATTCGAAGAACTACAACACAAATAAACGTTCAAGGGTGAGTTATATTAATAACCTGTAAAGATTCTAAGCGTCATCTTTGCACAAAAGCCAAGAAGATCGTCATTTATTTATTGAACAAAGTGCATATTTTTTATATGATTGTGTTCCAATCGGTTGCAATTATAAATAATTCCTGTCTGCACTAAACTCATTAAGGTCACAGCTCATTTATTCTTTTTCTTTTGCCTTAACATGCCTTCTCAAATAACCATTCATTTCTATCATAACAAAACATTGATCTTTTGTAACAATCCAATGAATGACGATCACCCTCAACAAACATACCATATCGTATAGGAACAGTTGGCGGTAAGGTCTTCTTTTGGGTCATACGCTTTTTTGACCTTATGTGAACAACTTTTCGTGCAAGTAAAACTTTTCTTTATATTTTTCATTTCAGATTTACTCAATGACGTTGCGTATGGGTGCACTTTTTGAGTCTCAAATTAAGACGGTAGTAAAAAACTGGAGTGCAGAAGTTCGGCGTGCAAACAAATCCAAAAATAATAGTGGCAGTGGTCGTGGTTCGAGTAGTCCTGCAAAACGTACGCCACCAGAACGTAATCGTGGTGGTGGTGGTCCCTCAACACGACGAAAACCAAAAGCTACAAATCGCCGCATACATAGTTCTGATGAAGATGATGATGACGATGATGCTACAAATGATGATCGACCTGGTTGTTCTAATCAGCGTATGCGTCGCCGCAATGGCATACTTGCAACTACTTCTTCGAGCTTAAACCGCGTTACATCATCTTCTTCAGCTCCCAATGTATCACATCGACGTAATGGCACAAATCATACAACAGCAGACAGTCATAAAGAAAACTCAAGCGATTCAGGGTCAACAAGCACAGAATCTGATGAAGATTCCAGTGAAGCATCTGAAGCAACTAGTGCCGAAGAGTCTACACCGGAACAGCCTAAAACACATCGGTCTGGACGTAAGAGAAAAAACGTCTCCGATGAAGAATCTCAAGATTCTGAAGAAAGTTATAATCCTGCTAATGAAACACGACGCAGCGGTCGTGGTCGTGGTAAAAGAAAAAAGTTAATGAATCGTAGAAGAGGTGTAAAAAATAAGCGAAAACGGGAGGAAGATGAAGAAGAAGAAGAGCATATGGAAGACGCTGGTAACAGTGACGATGAGCGGGGTAGACGTAACAATCGATCGACACAAAATACAAATGGTACAAGAGCGCGTAGAAATAGACGAATAATGCATAGCTCTGATGATGAACAACATACAACTGCCATGACTACCTCAAATCATGAAGAGAGTACCCAAGATACTGTCAGCCATATACCAAGAAGAAAAGGTCGTCCTCCAAAAGTAGCCACAAATAGCGCTAGCACTAACGAATTGGTTGCAGCAAATAACCCCACATTTCAGAGTCCGTCCCGTAATACCCGCCATCAATTAGCTAACAGTAGTAATAGTGGTCGTAGACCGCAACATGCTTCAGAAAATGATCACAGTTATCATTTACCGGTGCGTAATGGGCGTATCATGGAATCAGATACAGATTCGCCTGGTGTATCTGGGCGTCCAACAAGACAGAGCGTTAAGCGCGCAATACTACAATGGGCTCGAGGCAGTGATGTGGAAGAAGAGGAACAAGAAGAAAGCGAAGAAGCTGAAGAGGTAATAGGAAAAGAAACAACTTGTTTTTATAATAAATATAATTTTTTTTTTTTTTAGATTCTACCAACACCAACAAAGGATGATTTGCCATCAACAAGTCGTGCTGCTTTGGCTGCTCGAGGTGCCGTTGTAAGACAATTACGTACTAACCGCAATACAGTTGTTGAACCTAATGATACCGATGAAGATGATGATAGCGATAATGAACCATTAGCAGCCAATCAACAAAGTATGTTTTAAATATTGTAAAATTATTGAAGTTTTGAACTCTATAAAATTTTCTATTACAGAAGGTCCCCCAAAGACAAGTACACCACATCCAATGGTGTTGCAACGTCGTTTGCCAAGCCCAGTAAGACCCATGCACATGACCCGATCTCATGCAACATCGACCACATCGAATGTAGCTACTTCCACAAGCGCACGTATTGAATCTGTAACACCAGATGCCACACACGATCATAATTATTTAGGCAATGTTGCAACAACTAGTACAGCTGCAACACGCGCACCACGTCGTATATTATCGCGACATCAACGCAATGCCGATGAACTTGATATCAATTTGGATACAATTGAAAATTCGCGTTTACTTGCTGCTGTAACGAATCACCGAAGACCAACATCGACAACAACGAATACAGCGCCAATATACACAAATGAACGTCCCCGGCGAACAGCACGAAATTCTGCACCACATGCTGAGGATGAGGAGGATGAAGAAGAGGAAGACAATGAAGAAGCGGCTGCATCTGATGAAGGTACAGATGGTGGCTCAAGTACGCAAGAACAAGATAGCGTTGAGGAGGAGGAGGTAGAAACTACAGATTCAGAAGACAATCAACCATTAACATCATATGTTCCACCTAAGAGTAGCAGGCGTACAACAAAATCTGGTACAAAAACAAAATCACCTGGACGCCCGGCACGTCGTCGTCGTGGCCGTTCGGAAACCTCTGTTTGCGACGATGATGATGAAGATTATGAAATACAACGTACATCTCGTCGTCAACAACAAAATTCAAAGAGTAATCGACGTAATCAACGTGGTGGCGCCCGTAATCAAAAACGTCCGCATTACAATGAGGATACTGAAGATGAAGAAAACAATACTAACAAGCGTATGCGCAATAATGATGTCGCCTATCCAAGTGCATCAAATACAGCACAAGATCCACGACCTAGAATCAATGATCACCACCATAATAATGATGATGAGAACAGTTCTATAGATAGCGATGAGCAGCTAGTTAGCGTAAGCAGTAGAGGTAGAGTGCGTAAAATCGCTGCTAAAGCGAGAGGAATATTTAAAGAATGAAATTCGTGGAGTAGCGGCGCACAATTGCTTCTTTTTTTCTACATAAATTTAAGCTACACACACATCATCATCACTTAAAAACAAAGATAAACATTTATACGATTTTACACCACGTGTGAAGGGTATAAAAACAAAAAAAAAAAAACAAAAATTGCAAAACGTTATTACATTAATATTCTTAAATAAGTTAAGCATACATATAATACACACAAACATCCTTCGATTTAAAACAAACTATTTCGTACATAAAAAATAAGCTGAAGGTAATATACATTTTCCAATGAATTTAAACAATTTCTTCAATTTTTTTTTTATGATTTTCTTTTATTTCTTGGTTGGCAATTTTCGTATTTCATAATTTTTAAGTTACAGAAACTACATAAAACAGAATAAAAAAAAAATACAAATTCTTATTTACATTTGTGTCGTATATTAATTTTTTGTATCTTAACATATACTATATATCATTTTTTTTACAACGTAGTGCTCTTCTTTACAAAATCTGTAGCCAGTAATTTTACTTTCTGTACTGATTCTTCATCGCCAAAACGTTCTTCGAATTCCAAATATTTTTTGAATATAGTACGCATCTTTTTGAGAGGAATTTTTTGCATTACAGCACGTTCCAAAACAGCTCTGTAAGTAATTAAAAAGTTGATAAAAATTACACTTTCTTAAATTACATGTCAAACTTACCTAGCGGAATCTATCAGTTGAGATTTAACAAGCATATCGATATACTGCGTCCAGACATCAACACGTTTGGGATAAGAAGTAACTATCTGATCCAGTAATGTTTGTGCCATTTCATTTTTATCGTATTTCTGATTTAAGTTTGCAAAACTGACAATCGTATTGACATCTGTAAATAACGTATTTTGTAAAAAGTCTAATAAACATTTTTATTGAATATACATACGTAATCTTTCCGGTAGTGCCGCCAGTGCACGATGCAGCAATTGTTGCGCACGTTCAGTTAGGCCAACAGCAAATAGAGCATTAGCTGCAACACGCCAAACTTCTTCTTCAGTTCTAAATTTTTTAATTAGAATATCAACGATATGATTTAGCTCATCGATTTTCTTAGCATTGCTTAGTATATCCACAGTTCTGAGATACACTTGCAGCGGTTCATTACGATTTAGCGCATCTTTAAGAATAGCATCAAAGCTTTCTTTAGTGCCATAACGTAGCTCCAGATTTAATAATGCTATCCAAATATTAAGTAATTCATTACTATCTCTAAAGGAAATAGTTTTTAAGGCACGTTGCGCTACCTCACGCGCTCTATCAATTTCAGCACTTTGAAGATGGAAAACCATGTAATTAATCCAGTGTTTACTATTATTCGGTGCACCCAATATAAGTCTGTCAAATTGATCCACTGTTTCCGGCACATAGTGTACATCTGCCATTTTTTCTTCCAAATCACGTAAGCGGCGCTCCTCCTCACGTTGTTGTTTAAATTTCTCCGTTGCAGTTAAACGTTTTTTCTTTGTTGGTGCTTCTTCTTCTTGATCATCTTCATCGCTTGATTCAACATTTCCCTTATTGGAATCTAATTGATTCAAATCAGTATTCCAGAAGTTTTCAACGCCGGGCAAATATTTTGGTTCATCTTCTTGTTCTTTTGAGCTGAGCGTTTTATTGGGCGTTTTATCTTCGAAAAATAATAAATCTTCTCCTTGTGGTTCAATTTTAACAGATTTTTTTACATTTAATTCAGTTTTAATTTGTTTGGTTGTTTTAGTTTCATTTTTATTTGCTGCTTTTGCCACAGCTACATCACTTTTATCCTTTTTCGTTAATTTAATTTCCCTTTTCTCTGCGGCATCGGCTAAACGTGCTTTTTTCGGTTTACTAGCTTCTTCAATTTCACGTTCAGTATTTTGTGCTTTACGTTTCGTTGTATCTTTCCATAGTTTCCAAATGCTTTCGGGTATTGCAATTGGTAACGTATTGTGTATGAAAGCCAATTTACAAAAACTGCCTTCTTTCAAAGGATTACCACATGAGTTTTCAAAATCATTAAAATGTAGACGTGTTGGAACATAAACCAAAGGATTATCGTGATTTTTCAATGAACAAATTATTATGTTATTTAATTTAAGTAAAACCTTTGCATTAAGTCCAGATTTACCAACAAGATTTGTAGGTAAATTTTTACCATTTGATATATGCGAAATGTCAACCGTTTTATTGCTAACCAAAAGTAGCTCATTAGAGTAATCAATCCATATGACAACACCATCTTGTAAGTCTCCCACCTTGGGTATTTTTGCGCCTGGAGTTAAATGTGGTTTTACAACTGCTAAAACTCCAGTCTTCTCAACTTCGAACAACCAATCATTTGTTTCCACATTTACACCATTAAATATGATCTTCAGTTTATCTCCAAGTGCATATTTCGCTATTGGTGCTTTTTGTTTCTTTAGTGATTTTTTAATAGAAGCAACTTCATCAAGGTAACTGGAAGAAGTAAAAAAATTATTAGATACAAATTATTTTAGCAAATTGGTTTTTTTTACGAGTAAAGCCTTCATTTTTTAGAAGGTTTTTTTGTAATTATTTTAACACTCAAATTATAAATAATTATGGTTTCTATAAATCTATTTTATATATTTTTGAGATCGGCTCAGTAGTTTAGTTTCTAACTGCTTAAATCTTTATGAATTTTAATGAAGTTTTAAATTATTTAATTACCTTTCCAAAAATTGCGCTGTACTACTCAATTGTCCATCCCAAACATCTGTCAATTTCGCTGAGACCGTTAGAGTTTTTGTTGCCGTTTCTTTGCTCAGTACTCTAACATATGCAATCTGCTCCGGCGCCAGTTCAACATTTGACTTTCCAATAAAATTCATAAGCAACATCTTTAAATGTACTTTAACTAATTTATTATAGTTACGTATGGGCACAAGCAATTCAACAACATCACCCGTAACATTCTTGATAAATGCGCGCAACACATCATTAATTTGTACATTTTGCCAAAGTTTCGTCAAATTCTTACGAAAATATTCAACATCACGTACGCTGAAAATATTCTTAACAATACAAACAGCCTCAGCATCTGTTTGTGTTAATAAAATTTTCTTCTTTGCAGCTAACAAATCAATATAATCGGATAGTAAACGTAATGGTACTAATCCTTTAAATTCTTCGTTTTCGATTTCATTCTCATCATCATTACCCTCTGCGATAGGTTCATTTTCCGGAAATGATATATTAATTTCCAAACCAGCATCAAGTGAATTTACCACCTTTATTGGACAGATTTCACCAAGCGAGAAAGTTTCTTCGGGTAAACTCAAACCAATTTGTTCATCGTTAACATTTGCAATACGGAATTTCATTGTTTGTCCATTGAAGAATGTTTCCGTTTCGGTAGCCATAAAGCCACTTAGCTGCTGTTTGTGTAGCACACCTTTAAGATTATCAAAAAACTTAACAAGCACAAAATTATCATCACACTTAACAACGGTGCCAATGAAGTTTGCATTAACTTTAGCATTCTTTAGTGAGGTCAGTACTTTACTATTTTTTGACATATATTCCGGCCTATTTGTTAGATAAACAATGTTCCGTTGTTTATTCACGGCTAATACGCGGCAGCGTATTTTAGCATTCACTTCGAGTTGTTTAATATTTGTTGCCAGAAATAGCTTCTCAATAATGCCACGAATTTTGCCAATTTGTAGCCAATAGCCATCTATGAGTGCGTCACGTTTCTTTACCACTGCTTGCACAAATTCACCAGGTTTTAGATCGTCCAGCGCAAATATTTTTTTCATTTACAATATTTGTATCATCCGTACAAATATATAACGAATCCATGACATCATAATCTATAATACGCACTTTATGTTTGGTTTTCTTTGCGTATTTAACCAGCAGCGCATCCTCATCGTAATTGCCTTTATAGTTGGCTTTAATCGATCTAAATGATATGACGCCTTTCAAAGAATTATTTAAAATTAATATAACGCCACCAGTGCCCAAATGATGCGCTTTAGCATTTTCAATGATATCGCCGGGTTTAAGTGTTGCCGCCTTGGGCGCTGTTTCATCTTCTTCTTCATCATCATTATTCTGCTGTTGCTGTTGATGATTTAATGTGAGATAAACTAATTTAGTTAAAGGCATAACATACAATATGCGCGCCGTTAGCTGTTTTTCAGTTTCAAAATCTTCCGGCAGCGCAAGTGTTTCACCCAGATGATGCTCATTGATATAAGCTGTAAATGCTTTATTCATTATAGTGCCCTGTAGTCCATCTTTAAGCACTTTAACCACATCAAACTGTATAAGATTTGTTGGTAATATATAGTCGATATTTGGATCATTTTGATTTTTTACTTTTAGTTGCGTTGCATTAACTTCTTTGCAAATACATGTGCTTGCCGTAGTATCGTGTGTTATTTTATCCACCTTTAAATATATCAATTCACCAACTACATGTGCTGCATTCTGCTGTGCCTTTTCAATTGGTAAAAAAGTACGTAAATTATTTATGCCGCTCTCAATTATGTAGCCATGCTCCTGTACTTCTTCAATGGCACCATTAAAAATAAAGCCCTTCTTTATATTCAAATGCTGCAAATCGGCGTGCACTTCCGTTGGCTTCAATGACATATTTATATATCGTTTACCCTTAGCGCTTTCCTTGATTTCTTGCACTTTTGCGTAGACAATTTGTCCCACCGTGTATAAATCTTTTAATGGTTTATATTGCGTTATGTTAGCTTCTGCATTTTGTAGAAATTCCTTTGTTATTTTTGTATATGCATTTGAAATTTCCAGCGCTGTTACACGCGCTCTCATGCGTCCCGGCAGTGATATGCTTAAATAAAGTTCTTCTACCGAGCGTATTACACCCATTATAATCATGCCATCTTGTATTGTGTCGTAGTTTAATAACTCAGCCGAAAATGATTTTAATGGTTCATCAGCTTCAAATGTATCGTTTGTTATTTGTTCCTTAACTTTTGGTTTTGCTTTTTTTAGCTTTTGCTGTTTTGCACCAAAAATCTAAAAAAAAAAAAAAAAAAAAAGAAACATGTTTCATACATATAAAGCGTGAAACTTTTAGCGCATTATGATTACTTACAATATTTGTTTTGGCTTCTTCTGTACGTGTTTCATTTGGTGTTGTGCCACCGCGCGGAAAACTTTTCTCGACGATAACCATTTTTATTTTATTTAATTATTTTAATAAATAAATAAATAAAACGTATCAATTAAATAGTTGAATTATACTATATTATTGAATGAATGCCTTGAAACCACGTGCAGCGTTGCCACTTGTAAAATGTAAAATGTACCAATAAATACCATAAATGTATTAAGCAGCGGTATGCGTATGACACTTGTTGCAACCGAATAGTCAGTTTTTCGTGGTACATTGCAGGATACAGTCCGCAAACTTAATCTAGCTTTTTTTGGGTGCAGGAATATTCATAAATATAATATAAATATTTTAATTTATTTGATTTATTATATTTTAATGAAATTCATTTAATTTGAATTCAATGCAAAAATTAAGCAATTTTGCCGACCGCAGCATGTATTATTTTATTATTATTTATTATTGTTTTTTTTTAATTATATAAATATGCTACATGTCGATCGGAGAGTCTTGAAATACTCTAATAGCCCTCTCTACGCCCAACTAAGAACCTTTGTACATTCCTCTTTGTAGAATTTGAATCTTTAAATCTTCCATCAAACTCTTTAGAGCCTTATTACATTATTATAAAAAAAAAAAAAAAAAAAAAAAAAAAAAAAACATTTAAATAATAACATTTTTATTTGAATTTTCAAAAAAACTTAACATACACAAAAATTTACATACATATACATTTGGATATTAGCTTTCTTCATTCTTTAAAAAAATCGTATCAAATGGAATCTGTTCAAATAATTTATTTGAAAGTTCACGGAATATCAAACCAAAACTTTTCGCATAACCCACTTTAAGTTCATTGAATACAGTTTCCCAATTATCATTCAGAAAACGATTCATTGTCTGTGACAAAAGTTTATCATTGAATAAATTCTCAAAATGCATATAGACACGTTTGGGTGTAAGCGATACTTGATAATCCTTAAGACGCATATATTTAACACCATCCTTTTCGAATTGTTCACCAATTAATCGATGTTCTATACTTGTGTGCATTAATGTCATATTGGCTTTACCACTTCCCGTAATCGGTAATAAAAGTATACGTCCGGACATTTCATAATCGCCCACCATTTCAATGCGATCAGTTATGCTATCACAGATTATTAAATATTTTTCCAAATCGGTTCTAAAAAAAAAAGAACAAAAAAAAAATTTTAGTTTTTTAAAAATTAATTTAATTAAAAGTAAGTTTAGACCTACCTATATTTTAAGATTTTACTAGTCGATATCATATCGTGGACCTTAACATTTTTTAGCGTTTGCCTCAGTGTAAATGGCGCATTTCCAGCATCGATTACTAATTTCTTTACGGCAAGTGGTTCCAATGGTGGAATTTCAAATTGTTTATTACCTGAAAATTTTATATTTCTTCAGGTTTATATATTTTTTATTTTATTTTATTAATATTATTTTTTGCTTTGTCTCTTACCAGTTTTTAGTACCTGTATCGCCACATTTACAGCATCCACTAAACACTTATCAAAATTTGCATCACGTTTACATTTCGGAAAGCTGTCAGCTGTATCACATGTAAATAAAAAATGTTTTTTTTTTTTTTTTTTAAATTAGCTTACACGTAATTGATTGCTTCCTGCATTCTTTTGCATATTGCTTCTTTGTATGCTTTTATTTAATTTTTTTTTTTTGCCAAAAAAAAAATCTTTTTTTTATTTTTTATTTAGGCTATTAATGTAAAAAAAAAAAACCTGTTTAAATTTAAATTTTTGTTTCAATGTCAAGTTTAAACCTTCTGTCAAGACGCATTCGACACATATTTGTGTGTATCAATTAATACAAAAAAAAATATATATATATGTTTAAGATGAATGAAACATTCCGAAAAGCCTTCGATTTAAGTTGTATGACCTGAAGTAGTACTACATTTTATATGTACATATGTACACTACGCAAATAGTTTGAAATAGCATTTTAAATTGCCAAATTCGTTATACTAGAAAATTTTGAGTAACTGTTTAATTTATTAAATTTTTATAAAAGATTTGTGTCATCGGGGTTTTTATCTAAAGTTTATCTAAAAACAAAAATAAACGCTTAAGTCGAGTATGCTCTAAATATATATTTTCTTCAGTTTACAACATTTTTTTTTTTTGATTTATTTTAATATTTCAACATCATTTAGAACAACGGTGCAGCTTCTCCGTGATTTAATCGGTATACAAGGAGTTACATTCAATAATTTTTTTAAAAAAAAAAAAAACTATGTATTTTTAAAAACCTTTAACCGTTTAAGGGCAAAGAGAATTTCAACATAAACCATCGCTTCCTTTCCTACAGTATAATATATAAGAGACTTTTGAGATTTATTTATTTTCTAGATTGATTTAACGAATTAGTTTACATCAGTCTGGTAAGTTTTCAAAGGAGCAAGCGAATTTTAACTTTAAATTGAAAATAAGTGTGCGCCACCAAGCCACATATATCGAAATCGTAAAAAACAAATTCTTCCCCTAACAGGACAGCTCTTATTCAAGATCTATAATCCTCTTTCTTTATGAAGTAATTATTTTGCAATATTTTATAAATTTTCTTTATATCATCTCAATTCGTGGTTTCTGCTTAGATAAAATTTAAAAAAAAAAAAATATGGGGGTGTGTTGAAATGTTTACATTTGTGTTGGTTTATTAACATAAATTTTTATTGACTGAAGAGTGTTCACACATGAGTTTAGACCACCTCTTTTCGGCTATATTATCTCTGAATGCAGTGTATGAAACGTTACACTAACACAGTTTTTATTTCATTCAATTTAAAATGCGGAAGCCCAGTTTTACGCACACAATTTGTTAACAACATTTAAAGTAGATACAACAATTTGTACAAGGGAAGCCTGCCGCCTGATGCCCGACGCACGTATTTAGTTTTCAAAGCATAAAAAAAGTTAAGTAACAAACTTGTTTCAAATTATCACAGACATGACATGAAACAGTTTCTTCAATTTTTTTTTTTGTTTTAATTTAAAAAAAAATAATAATAATATTTGACTAAAATTTTTATAGATTTTTAAATTTTAAATTTGAATGGTTCATTGCCGATTTTTATTATTATTTTTTTTTTTTATTAAATGACCTACTGGTCTCTCTTGCTCTCACTTGCATATTAAAGAAGTACTTACGCAAATTTTTAGCCGCAAATGCAATTTGAATTATTGCGGCAAAGAAAAAAAAATGTATTTGAAAATAAACGCGCATACTTGAGTTGTCTGCCAAATTACTTAAATTATTTCATATGCTATTTTATTTTTATTCTTTTTTATTATTTATTAAATTTTTAAAGTAACAGATAACCGATCAAACCGATCAACTAGTTCGCGCGTTGAACTATTATCAAAATGTAAGAAAAATACTCTTAAAGCTAAACATTTTATAGAGAGCTTTTTGGAATGCAAAACTTGAAAAGCTCTATTACAAATACATGCATTAATTTTTTTACTTCGTTGTGGTTTTATATTTATGATCCATCTATTACGGGTAAGCTCGGTTTTGAAATAATTTAAAATTGCTCTTTTTTTTGTTTTTGATTTTATGAATTTGTTTTATGGCTTTACCTTTTGAGATGTCTCCAAATGAAGCAAAGAGTAGCGTATTTTAATTGAATTTGATTTTGGGCCCCACTAAAATTTGAACCAAACCGCTAATTAGGTTTGTTAGAATATGTGAGGTGGGGAAACGAAAAAATGTTAAACTCTGAATTTTTATTTATTTGAAAATTGTAAAACTTTGCACATATAAAAATATATTTTTTTTTTATCATGAAACCCTAACTAAAATTTATATTTTGATGCAAATTTAATTGAATCTTAATGCACAACTCTCATTTAGTTCTTGTGATAAATCCTTTGAATTTTTTTCTCTATACTCTTCTTTTAAACGTAATTTTAAGATTTTTTGTCGCAGCGCATATGGAGTCAATGTTTCCTTACGTTGTGTCTTATGATTTTCATTTTGACAATTTCCTTGTAAATTTTGTTCATAATTCATACACATTTTTTTACAATGCTCTTGCATATGTAGATTATTTTGATGTTCCAAACTAAAGCAATCGCTGGGATTACGTAAACGAAATTCTTGTAGTTCGAAAACTTTTTCCAATGTAAAACTACAAAATGGGCGCTCAAAATTATTTATATCAAAGGTTTTAGTTGCTTTACTTAAATCTAGATTTGAGTTAATTTGCTGTAAATAAAACAAAAAATAATTTGTATTTGTTTTTATTTTATTAAACTTTAAATAATTTACCTGAATTTTTTGTTTTTTTCTGTAAATTGTTTGTACATCTTCCTTATTTGTTCTACTTTCTTTGCTCTTTGTTGTTGACAAACAATTCGAAAATCGACTAATTGTCGTGGATGTTGAATTTCTGCGACTAAAATTATTATTGCAAACTTGAAAGGAGTGTCCTGAACCCATTGTTGGTTTATCGCAGTTATTTTTACGACATTTTATAAAATTATTATGAGAAAACATTATCGAAGTGATTAGAAAATTAAACAAATTTATTATGAATCAATAAAGTTGTTGTTCGCTTTTGTTATAATTTTGTAGCGCTACGATAGTTTCCATAGTTACATACATGCAAATGCAATGAATGCAAAATAATAAAAAAAAAAAGGTTACGCAGTAAAACTCACTTCATGCACCCTGATCATCAAAGCTTGTAATATTAGCTTACATTTTTACTTTTCATTTTCCACTTAATTAAATTTTCAAATTGATGTTTTTAGTCTTAATAGTTAGGTTAGGTTTTTTTTTTGTGTCAAAAAGCATGACATACATTTTATCAGACATAATAGAGTGAAAATATTTAAACTTCCCCATAAAAAACTACCAATATCTTCTGAATTGATTGCTTCATTGTTTCTGTTCTAATCCTAAAAAAATACAAACCAGTAATGCCGCTGATTTAAAATTAGCGCCAGTCATTTGTGGATTTTCGGAGCTATGTAGTACATTTTTGATATTCCGCAATTTTTCTGCATACATAGTTCCAAAACATTTTGGTTCGTTCGATTGTCGCATGTTTCATTCAGTAAAATTCTCCTATGAATTCCAAATTAATTTAAGCACTTTCATGAAAAAAATTAGTC
This sequence comes from Leucophenga varia, assembly GCA_018903435.1. NCBI lineage: Eukaryota > Metazoa > Arthropoda > Insecta > Diptera > Drosophilidae > Leucophenga > Leucophenga varia. The sequence continues at coordinate 6,783,150 of JAEIFJ010001870.1, forward strand.
TTCGATTTTAATCATTTAGCTTAAAAGCTTATGGTTTTAGGGATAAGGGTTTTAGAGCTATGAATTTAAGGAAAATTTGGATTCATGATTTTATGATCTTAGAAAAAGAATGTTATGGTTGCTAGTAAAAGCTAGAAATATACGATTATAATCTAATCTTAGTATAAGACAAAATGAATTTTGTAATTTTTCTTTTATTATCGGATTGTGAAAACTTTTTTTTTTACTATTTTTTTTTTTTTTTTTTGTTTTCGTCAAATATGCAATAAAATTCTTAGTTATCTGACATTTAACACAGAAGAAAATGCACATTTAAAATTAAAATTATTTGTTATTTTTGGTGTATTCTTTTTTTTTTGTTTTGTTTTTTTCGTTTTTCCATTTTGAATTTAATCGATAAAAGCATAAAAACTAAAACCTTTACATTTGCACAATAAAATTAAAATAAAAGTGTAAAAGTGTTACAGCAAAAGTAACAAAAATGTGTATTCTGTTTTGTGTGCAACCAATTAACTTTGTTTTTTTATTTTGTTTTTTGTATTTGTCTTTGTTTTACTTCATTTAAACAATATTACAGTACAGCTGAATAAATTTTTGTGTTTTGTTTTTAAGTTAACAGTGTTCGCTAACGCTTATGCCATTTTATACTAAATTGATTACATACTTATTCGCTTGACACCCTGCTGTATTTGATTTTTTTTCTTTCGTTCAAATTGTTTATAAATTGTATTTATTTTTTCTTATTTTTATTGTTAGCACCGCGAGGTGGAGTCAAAGGACGCCCTGAATTTCCAAAATTGGGATATACAAAACGCCTTTTGTCAGCTGGTTTTAATATTTGGAAAGAGCACATTAATGTATCATCCACTGACATCATGGCACCTTAAAAGAGACAAGAATAAATAAATTAAGTGAGTTTTTATTGAAATTATAAAAATGATTTGCGTTTGAACAAAAGACTTGTATATAATTCCCAAATCGTTTTTGCATATTTAAATTTTAGTATTAAAGAATTTTTGTGCGTAATTCGTATCTGATTAGTTATTTTATTTTGTTGTGATTTTTTTAAATTATTATTTTTTTCTAACTGGAGTCCGGCCCCTTGCAATGTACGATTACCAGTATTACATGTATTAGTCAAACAGCGCTAAGAGGGTTTAGTTATGGCTCTATGTTTTCCAAGCCCTACGTCTATTTTGTATGAAAACTAAAACTGTTTGATTTTTGTATAGTTCTGAAAGACAGTTTTTTTTTTTTGAATTTCAAATCTCAACTAAGGCGATTTTCGCAGAATAAAAAAAGTTGATTCTTAAAAGAAAACGGAAAATGTCAAAGTATTTTAGGACTCGAAATTAATTAGAAAATATAATGATAATTCCACTATCTGTGTGCCCTCCTAAAACAAGAAAGCTGTCAATAATAAGAGTGAAATACTGCTAAAAATAGTTTTAAAAGTACTTAAAAGTTCATTTTATGATATCTGAATAATTTAATAAAGTGTTTAAACTATTCCTTCTAGTCTTTGAGGTCTTGTTGTATGTGTGACATATTGTGAAACTAAATAACTATCTTATTTACCTGCATTATCGAATTCTCCACAATAGTTAGGTGCTGAGAATAGTGTAACAAGTTGACGTTTAGCAAAGAATTCATAACCATCTTCAACAACTTGATGAGCTCGACAAATTAAATCAAAATCATGCTTTTGCAAGAATTTTCCAACAACCTGTAACGATTTTAAATAAAAATTAAAATTTTTTTAAAAACAATAATAAAATTAATTAATTTACCTCTGCGCCAAATGTAAAACTAACGCCACGATCATTTTCACCCCAACCCATTGTATCTTTATCCGGATCTGACCATAACAGATCACATAATAAACCTTGATCGGGTACATCTGTTGGACGCATTATGCGTCGTATTTGTTCCATTGAAGATAGATCAGGACTTAAACCGCCATGACAACAGAATATTTTTTCATCAACTAAAATTGAAAAATGTTAAGAAAATTAAAACAATAAAGAACTTTTTATGAGAGCTATAAATTTTGGTGTGAATCAAAATAGATGTTAAATAGGGTTTAATGCGATTCACACCACACCAAATTGTGTCGTTGTACAGAAATTCTATCATTTAGTATACGTTTGTATGGTGACCATATATAATAGTTGATCGATCTGAGCCAATAATAGTCCATTTTTATATACATGATGGATATATTCCATGACAAGTTTGGTATTTTTATATTAAGTAACGTAAAAAGTTTTCATACAAAAATGCAAAGAATTATTGCTGGTCCTAATATGGTTTCAAAGATATAATGTAAAATCGGTTATTTTACAATTTTTTTTTTTTAAGAATCTGAGTTCCAAGTTTGATGACTCAATTTATTTTATAGACGGCAGGTTGGAGAACGGACAGACGGACATGCTTATTTCAAAAATTTGTATAAAAATTAAAAACAAAAAATATTATTTAATTAATATTGTAATTTACCAATAGCAGCAACTGGCAAACAATTAAAACAGTCTGTGAATGTTTTCCACAATTTTATTGTGTATCTCCGTTTGCATTCGTCGTAAAAGCTGGAAAAGAAAAACGTAAAAAAAATTATTATTAATACAAATAATATTTCTATACGTTTTCATTACAAAACATATTTGACCTTGTAATTATATTTGTAATCGCATTCATTCGCTTACCCATAGATTCTGTTAATGCTAGCGCATTCATGATTACCACGTAATAAAAAAAAGTTTTCCGAATATTTTATTTTGTACGCAAGCAGCAGGCATATAGTTTCCAGAGATTGTTTACCACGATCAACATAATCTCCTAGGAATAAATAATTTGATTCCGGTGGAAAACCACCATATTCGAAAAGACGTAAGAGGTCGTAATATTGTCCGTGTATATCGCCGCAAATTTTTAATGGGGCCTCAAGTTCCAAGAGTATCGGCTGTGATAGAAATATTTCTCTTGACTTTAAGCATAAATTGCGTATTTCACTTTCCGATAATTGTACATTTTTTCCAGGACGTGCTCCTCGCACTAAGTGGGAAGGATAATAGAAAACATGTCAATAAGTATTTTTTTTTCAATAGACACACACACAGACATGCACATGCACCTGTCGTATATGTATATTTTTGTGTATGTAGTGTGTTTCTATTTGATGTCTTTAAGTTTTTTATTTTGTTTGTAAATTGTGGTTCCACCTACCTTCAAGCAATCTGGAAATAATACTATCAATATTCATAACGTCTGACATCTCCACAAAAATATTAAGATACAGTCACGTTACGGCGCGCAGCTTCCAAATGATGTGGAAGTCTTTTCAAAAAACCTCACTTTTTTCCCCTTGCAATATTTTTTTCGGTATACTACGTTATTTTTCTTCGTCTTCACATGCAAAAGTGTAGAAGAGGAGACGACCGACGGAGACGACGACGAGTTTGGGGAAAAATTGTTATTGGCTGAATTTTTTTATATATATGTTGTGCGTTGTTGCTTATATGTACATATGTATGTATGTATACTATATTTCGAGTAAAATGCAATTTGTATTAATTATTAATTTGATGCGTTCAAACGTTTCTATTATATTTTATCATTATGTGTATATATTGTATTTAATTTTTATTGTAAATGAGCACTTGCTTCGTTGCTCAAAAATTTACCAAAGTACTAATTTATGCCAAAAACGCAAGTGTAAATACGCGATAGCGGGTGTGTTCTGTTATTCAATTTCACTTGATTTGCTGCGTGTAATTGAAACATTTCAATCTTCAAGATTGTTTTTATTTTTTATACTAGCTGAATATTATTTTTATATATAATTTTTTTATGTAATATTAGATTCAGTTTACCAGTGCAATATTGACATAATGTTAAGTTAAGCGTTTAGCATTCGCTGTGCATATTTTTGTTATAATACACAATAAGTTAATACACTCATCTAAAATTAAGAGTATAGCTTCGTCACTGTGTAGTATTGGCTTTGAAATAGTACAAAACAAAATCCGAAGTACAAATCATTACAAAATAAATTCATAAAATACAAAAATAAAAAAATATTTTCAATGCAATATATATCTAAAGCAAAAACTTTAATGCTTAGTTTTACAGAAAAACCAGTTGCGCAACGACCCCGTAGTCTGCCAGTTCTTCTGTCCACCGTATAAGGCTACCGATTTCGAAGAATATAGAAGATAAAGCCACCAAAGTTAAAACTTATTGATGGACAGCCTCCAAATTTCTGAATTTCTTTATAAAAACCTTTTGTTACTTAATACATATAGGGACTATAAGATATTCACAAAAAAAAAAAAAAAAAAAAGAAAGAAGTCCTAATAGCTCTATATATCTCTCCCTTATGTGTGTATGAAAACTAAGCAGCTGTAATGGGTTAAAATTTGCTTAACTTGAGAGATAAGTTCTTTTTAAAGCATTTAAATAAACTGTAAAGTTTGATAGCTTAGTCTAGACCAAATAGAGATAAGATATATTAATCGCAAACAACCATGAACTGGCATGTTACATGCAGCGGTGGCTATCTGTGCACATCATAGCGATACAAACCAGTTTAGTAAAAACTTATTATTTGAAAATGTGAAATGCAGAACAGTTTTTTTTAAAAATAAATTAACTTGTTAGTCCCGATCTAATTTTTTTAAACATGTACGGCGTACGGTTTACAAACATTGTACATATCGAAATAGTACTAGATTAACAAATAAAAAAGTATGTTTTATACGAAACTTCAATGTAAATTTAAAAATTTATTTACGATTGTTTTTCAAGAACTTTATACACGTATTGTATGCCATTCTCCTCCTGCACACCGGTGGGTGTCTCCGGATCATGCACCTCTTTAAAACTTTCCGGTATAGTTGGGAAAAATGTATCACATTCAAAGTTCGCTTGTATTTTAGTTAAATACAAACGATGACAACGCGGTGATTCCATTGCTTCTTTGTATACGCCGCTGCCGCCCACAATCCAAACATTTTCAATTTCAGCACTATATTCAGGTTCTTCCAGGCGTTTCAACGCTGCCTCTAGATTGGGACATAGCAAAACATTTTCTGGCAATTCGCTGGGTTTTAGCGTTGTGCTGAGTACAATATTCAAGCGTTCCGGCAGCGGACGTTTTGTTTCAGGTACACCGAAATATGTTTTTCTACCCATAATCACAACATTTTGTTTGTTTATATCACGTCGGCGTTTTGTTGTGGCGCTAAAGTATTTTAACTCGGATCTAAATAAATAACAAAAAAAATTTAGCAATTGTTCTTTTTAATGTTTCACATTTAAACTTACTTTAGGCGCCATGGCAAATCACCCTTTAAACCAATGCCAAAATTCTCACAAACAGCAACAATTAAATTGAATTTGAGCATAATCTTGTGAGTTAAGTTATTAAATAACTTGTTTTTTTTTTTTGTTATCTCAAAAACCGGACCTTTTGATTGAACTTTTCTGAATGAGATCGAATCGAAACAGCTTCAACTCATGCCATGCCAGATGCGAGCTTTTAAAATATACTAAAAAATACCAGGGGTCGAATGTGAAGATATTCCGAATCTAATCCGAAAAACGATGTGATGCTACATAAACATTTTTATACCCTATATTCTTTGCAAAGAATGATTTAAAAATAATACTTTAACCATGTTAGAACCCATGGGTTACTGCGGGTCTAAAAACTACATTCCATTTCTCTTTGGTGAACGAAAAGAGCTTTGATCTTCAAGTTTTACAAGAGTACATACAGAGAGAGTTTTTAAAAGATTATAGATTCCCTACGACTTTTTGGAATTCCGTATGACTGTTATGTATGCAACTTTTCCAACAAAATTTAAAGCATTCCTTAGTTAAATTAAATTTACAGATTAAAATGTTTTTCTCTTTATTACAGTTTCGGAAATTTTAATACATTCATGAGACATAAACAACGACGACGTGCAATCACAACAAGTCAACAAACAACCAGTGCACAAATAACACAACTATTCATTAGGTCCATCCAGAAGCCAGTATGTTTCCATTTCACCCTTGCCCTTCACCTTAACATAACCGCGCGATTCCACTATGTAGCCTTTCTCCTTAACTTTCGTTGCAGTAAAATGTGACAATTGAATTTTCCAGCTTTCACAGCTACTCTCCATGCGCGATGCAGTATTAACCGTATCACCAAAAAGACAATAACGCGGCACCTTCAAACCAACTACACCAGCAACCACAGGCCCCGAATGTATGCCAACGCGTATTGCCACATCCGGCAGCTTATGATCCTTAACTTTGCGCACTACACGTAAAGCTAAGTCGCAAGCATGTTCAGCATGTAACGGATTTATATCGGGTGCACCTGAAACTGCCATATAAACCATGCCAACTGTTTCAACTTTATAAACAAACGGCGAGATAATTTCCTCATCCAATGCAGAGAATACTTTATTCAGTGTGGTTACAGCGCTCATAGCATCCTGTATGTTACTTGCATCACCAGCATAAATATTTAAAACTTCAATGAAGATAACCGAAACCTCTTCAAATGTCTGACAAACATGTTCCTGGCCATTGCGCATACGTTCAGCAATGGGGCGAGGTATCATTGAATAGAGCAACTCATCACCCTGACGTTTCCATGAATCAGCTAATTCGAGTGATTTTTCCAGTTCATCTGAACGTTGTTCCTCTTTTTCAAACATAATTTCCAACTTGGAACAATGTTGCCATCCAGCCATTACTAATTCACGACTCAGACCATGCGGATTTAAATCATTCAAATATAAACCAATGCCATGAAGCTCATCCAAATTTTCAATAAGTGGACTACAAAGAAATATTATTGCATCAACATCTTTAATATAGAACATTTGTCCTTTCAGTAAAATGGAGCGTAGACTTTGTGATGTGCCAGCATCATCGGTAATTGATGTGCCCGCGGCAACATCATTTTCACTACAAAGCGCCGCCTCAAATGCTCCATCCTTCGAATTAAAATCAATTTCATCATAATTTTCAAAATCCATAAAACTTTTTGCAGCGTATTCATATGCAGCTCGATTATGTCCGGTGCGTATTAATTCAAATTCAAAGAGTACAGTGCGCATTTGCAGTATAGATTCCCATTCAATTTTTGTATCTTTTGGGCGTCGCAATTTAAATAAATCCATAACATGTGAGCCAATAAAACATTTCGGATTTGCTCCAGGATTATGTAAAATCCAGGTTTCGATAATTTTTTCACCGGCCTGCGTAATGCACATATCATGATCGAGAACGAAAGTAAACGGAAATAATTCTAAAAATACATTTAAATTGACTGTGGGTAATTTCAGTTGCGATGGATGTGCCACGACATTAACACGCTTCGCCATATATTCACGATTATCGAAATCAAGACGATAACGTACTATTACGGTTAAAGGACCATCGGTTAATTTAATCGGTCCCGTAGTACCACCAGCAATATCATTTTGACTTTCAATAACGTAAGCTTTTATGTCTAAACCATAAAATTCTTTAGCTACTTCGGTCATTTGTCCAATTAGATACTTTGACATACCAGTGCGTCCACTACGATATAATATAACAGCACCATCATCATCCATTGTTGTAAGTTGCATACTGGGCGATTTCATTTTCGGATAGGTGAAACGCATTTGTAAATGTATATTATCAATTGATTGTAAAAAATCACAAAAATAACGTCCTGTGGAACGTATCATTTTATCATAGCCGAAATTACTGAAAAATCTTACAAAACAACGTCCAAAAAAATTCATACATTGATCAAACGATTCCCCGGTGCATGCAGATAGGGCTGCAGCAAAATCAGGCATTAATTTATCTGGATAAATTTGATGCGTTTTAAACGAATTATGCTTACAATCAACAATCTGACAGACTTGTTTCCATATCTTGTCACCATATTCCTTGACAACATAATGTTGAACACTCTCATAAAGCATGCCGTACATTTTATAGTATTTCAAATTTAAATTTTATGATGAAAGATGTAATTTGTCTTATGAGATACAATTCAAAGCTAAAAGATACAATTTGATTTAGTATGCGATTGACAAGGCGAAAAATATTTTTCAAATTATTTAAAAATTTAAATTTGTTGCAACAGAAACAATTTGTCGTAAAAGATAGAATCTGATTAAGTATGCGGTAGACAAGCGACAGTAACAAGCTTTTCCTTTTTTATTTTGTAGATAAATTGGCGCTCCCAGCTGCTTTTATGACTTTGTTATCTTCTAATATTTCTTTTATTATGATTTATTGTGTGGCAGTTTAACTTGGTTTCATGCTACATTGCATTTGTGTAGATACATTTTTGTTTAGCGTTTTGATTTATTTTTATTTTTTTTTTGCTTAGTTTAATTTGCTTTTGACTTGAGCTAAATATGTTTTTTGATCTATTATAAAGTTGCTTTTTTATTATGTTTTTTTTTTTTAGTTAAGATATTTGTACTTTAAGATACTTTTTTGTACTATGGAAAAGTAAAATGTTTTTTTTTTTAATTTAAAACTTTAAATTTTAGTACATTATCTTACACACGCACATTTCTTTTCACTTAAAGCATTTCGTTCATTTTCTATATATAAATTTAAATTTTCATCTATTTTTAAGATACATCTCGTTTAATACTTTACGCACAGGCAGCTGTTTTTATACTAATTTGTTTGTTTGCTTTGCGCTGTATTTGTACTTGGTCCTGTTAACTGCAAACGAATGAAGTGCGTACGAATTGTGTTTGGTCTTTTATATACTCCATGACTAACTGCCTGGCTGCTTTCCTTCTTCGTACGTTTGTAACAACCCCACAAATCAAGCCCACTCCACTTTGTTGCGTATAGATACATAGCTACATAAATACATACATTTATAGTACTTGTATCCTTTTGCGTGCTTTAGCTACTATTCGATGCTGTGTATATTGACTTGAGTTTCCTGTTTGCTATCAATTAACTTTCGCCTTTTGCAAAACACGTAAAAAAGTACTTTTGTTTTTAGATGCATGTGTATTGGCATTTTTTATGGGTTTTATATCCTTTGGGTTTTTATTTTTTTTTTGTTTTATGGATATATAGAAATATAAGTTATTGTATATTTAAGTTGAATGAACTTTAAAGTAAACAATATTTATTGATAATGTTTTTACAATATTCAATGTATTTTTACTCAAAATACTAGACTCATAAATAATTGCTAGTATACCACTGCGACTTTTTAGATCTAAGATAAAATAGTTACAAAGTAGTGCGCAACAGGTTTTGAATCTGAGATAAAAAAATAGGAAGTTTTTTCTTAGACTACTTATAACCAAATAACTTCCAATGTTAACTACGCAGGGCTTCCTAATCAATTGTGATAAAAAAATTATGAGGTACATAATTTTTTATTTATTTAAACGGTGTGAAACTAGGTTTGTGTAGTTTAATATATGTAGTATCTTTACAAATAAAGTTGAATTCTGAACGGTTGTATGGCCTTTTCAAAAAAAGTTAGACAGTGCTTTGTTTCGGCTTGCAAACTATAGAAAGAAAACAACCTTTAAACTGCTGAATCCCATGACTGACAATTGCCGAATATTTACAAAGTAGAAGTAGACTAGTGTCATCGTCTTTCAGGCAGAGTCGATATATCAGAAAAAGAATTAAATTTTGCCGTGATAAAAAACTAGTTTCGTTGACTTTTATGTGCATTTAAAAGATATAATCTATGTCTGTTCTTATTGTGGTAAATATTAAATTAAAGTCATTTAGTAAAAGTTCTATGTAAGGACTTTCCATCAATTTTAGTAAGAAAATTATAAAGACGTAGATAAATACGTAACTATGAATAGGGAATCAATATAATAGCAAAACTTCAGTAAACAAATACAAAAAAAAACACAGTTTGTCTATTTGCACAAATGTAATAGAAACAAAAAAGATAGTAAATTATTTGGAAATTTTACGACTTAATTAGTATTTGATACCCTTATTGATATAAAAGAATGTTAAATGTCGCGTGTGAAAAAGAACAATTAATGCGTGTTGCTGCACTTACAACTCGCTAGCTTTCCTTTAAAAAACTTGACACGCAATTTTCTTATCATTTTCTTTCATTCCTTTTTGACAAAAAAAAAAAATAGCAAAAAAAAAACAAATATTACTAGAATTTATTTTATTCTGTAGCTTTACGTTTGACAAAGAAAGTAGAAATTAGTATAAATTTCAAATACCTTTCTGCTGCTGCGATCAACATTCAACTAATCTTTGAGACCAACTTTATTAAAGAGTTTATCCTTAGCAATTTGTGCCATTAAACCGTGTATAAGTTCAATAGTCGAACGGCTGCAGTCACGTGTAGCTTTTGAAAGTTTATCCTCGGTGCGTTTTTCATTTGCATCGCCACCTAAATCATTATTTAAAAAAAAATTTTTTTAATAAAATATATTAATTTTTTCATATAGAAATAAGTTTATACCAATCATAAAAGTGCTGCGTCCCAAACTATTTTCACTTTGTTCAAGTTTTTCGGATAAATCTAGTATCTGTCCGGTGGTGTAATCCGTATTGGTTAACAAACCGCAACTGCCCAAAGTATTGACCCAATATTTGTTCCACAAAGAATCCAATAATTTACGATCCAATGATGACTTGAAATAGGTTACTTCAAGCGGATAGTATTGCTTGCAATGTACACCAAAATCTTCAATTTTATTCAATGGTATTGTTTGATATTCAGATGGCTCCTCATTTGGTGGTTTATAACCCTTTGGATAGGTACGGAATGCACCCAAACATACTTTACCCGCCGAAACAGTGCGTACTGGATCAACAACAATGGCCACAAATGGTTCTTGATAGTTTTGATTAAGCATTTGTGTAGAGACATCAATGCCAGATAGCCAACAGCCATAACCAGGGTGACTATGATACCAACCAACTGCATTTTCCAAACGACCCACCTCCTTGGCCGAATCAATGTAGGCAGACATATATTCATATGCCTGCGATTGCGCATTTACGCGAGTCTCTGTGCCTTCGACTGGTAGAGCAAAGGCATCCATTACAATCTATTAAGAAGAAATAATGTGCTGCTTTAAGTTTTGCTGCGCACATTTGATGACTTCTAACTTACCATTGTATTATCCTCAATTTTTCCCAACATTAGACCCATTACCTCCAATGTACCACCCGAACGTGCATGCATGACCATTTTGAGCAGCGCAAGAGCAGAGATCTTAATATCCTTAAAAAAGTGCGGATCCTTCTCCCATGGTTTAGCATCTAAAATTTGTCTTTGCTGTTCTGCATCATAACGAAAAATCTCATCGCAGCTGGGCAATGTTTGTATATTATTCTCCAGCTCCCACGACTTGCGTGCACTTTCGGCATCCATAGTTTTAATAAGCTTTTTTTTAAATTAACTTTTTTACAAATTATTTTATTTATTATTTATTTAACAAATTAATTTATTTTCTTTGTGTCGCCGGTTCACAGTTGTTTTCGTGGCAGTGTTGCCAATGTTTGAATTTAAAAAAATATATTGCATACAGTGTTTCCGATTTCGGATTTTCGCCCGCTTGCCTTAGCAATTCAATTTAACTGTCGCATTTGCATTCGCTTCGTACTTTGAGCCTGTCCAGCCACATAGGTGCGAGCAAGAAAGCAAGAAAGCAAAAGGCGTCCTCTTGATATTGGTAACGCGCAGCGTCTGTTTCGCTATCACAAAAAAAAAAAAAAGAAGGAAGAAGTATTTGTCAATAGAAATATTTTAGATGTTGATTAAAAATGTCTTTAAATGGTGCCAAAATAATTGTTATCGACGATGGAGTACAAAGTAAAGTATACGAACCAAAGGGAAGAAAATTTTCCTTTGGCTTCTATCATTCCTGTGACTTCATTTTGTCGGACGAGCGCGCGGAGAATGTGCATTGTGAAATAAATTGTGATGCATTTGGCAAGGTAAGTTTGCGGCTTGCGCCAACACAAATGAGAGTTATTTTTATATCGAAATTATAATTGCAGGTGACCATACACAATTTGTCCGAAAAGCATCCTGTTTTAATCAATGAGCGCATACTGAACAATAAGATTGCGTTACATACCGGAACTCGTATTAAAATTTTAGAACATGAATATCTATGGGAATTTACTAGAAAGGAGGACATACAAACAGATGATGCATTGGAGTCGTTAGCGGAAAATGAAGCGGGTACACAACTGAAATCATCAAATTCGTGTCCAGATCTTGCGGTAATATATTTTGTAGATTATTTGAAAAAGTACAGTACTGATAGTATTTTTTTTATTTTTTTTTATTCGTTGCAGTCTAAATGGAAACTAAACGATAGACTAACAATACATAAGTAAGAAAAATGTCCTTTTTTTTTGTTGCATATTTATGTTAAATATTTAACGTTTTACAGCTTTCAATATAACATACATTCCGCTGATGAAAGTAATGTTTCTATTGATGAGATTCAAACGCCAACGGAGGAGGAAAAAATTGAGCAAAGTCTTATAACTAAATTAGAGACAAGCGTTAATAATAAGAACTTAAGTATAGCAACTACATCGACAGACGCTCAAACATCACAGTTGGAGAGCAATGCTACAAGCGCAACAACAACAGCTGAAGCAGACGCGGATAAATGCAACGATTCACGCCGCAGTAAAACGCCAGAACCCAATACAACATCGCTACCTGCTGCCGCATTTGATACGCCGAAAATAAATATTGTCGACGCAACGAAAAATAAGGAAAATACAAGCACACAGAAAAAACGACAACTTTTATCGCGTTGTCAACAATCAGATGTTGTTATCACTTCATATTCACCGCGTACAACAGGCGTTTCCATTGAAAAATCATTTACCAAATTACTTAAACCAAGTGTACAGTCTACAGCCACAACACCTAAAAGTGTTTATAGTACACCAAAAGGTGTTCTATCTGAACAGAATGATAGTCTTGATTTTGTTGTTATCTCAACACCAACAACATCAAAGAGTGCTAAGAAATCAATGCATTTAGTAGATTTAACAACACCAACACGTTTACGTCCTCTGCTTAAAGGCGAGAACTCTGAAAAAGAACGCAAAGCTCTATAAATACGCCATCATCTGCAGAGTCAGTTATTACAATAGATTCATCGCCTTCTTCACTTGGTGGTAGTTCTAAGTTGCAAAGCAACACATTAAATACTCCAATAAAGTTATCCACAAAAACTGCAGCAACACCAAAGCGTACACCGCAATCGCTAATCAAACGTGTCTTATTGACCAGCGCAAAAAAATCTGCCAGAGCACAACTGTTAGAAGGATCACCACTAACACCAAAGGATAATGCAGCGCGCCATGTCTTATTTCAAAATAAGCGTTTAAGCTTGACTACACCTAGACGTAAATTATTAGATAGTATACAGCAAAGTACCAATAGTATTGGACAAAAACAATTACCACCCACTTCAACACCAATTAATGCTGGTGGTGCTGCTGCCGCGCGTAAATCATTAACTATGCGCAGCATAGAAATGTCTAAGCCAACAGTTGCCAGGAAATCTTTAGCGGTGGTCGAAAAACGTTTATCACCGACGGCGCTTAAAAAATAAGCTTGTGGCAAAGGCTCGTAAATCTTTATGCTCAAAGCAAAAAACACCACCTAGCGCACGTGCTCGTGCTTTAAATTATAAAGTCAATACACCATTAAGTATTCTTAAACGACGCAGTAAAATTGAAAAACCTATTTCAGAAGCTAAGGTGGTACTTTTTGCTGCTGACACATCAACGAAAAAGTTGGTGGAAGTAACCAAACAAGACACAAAAAGCATAGAAAAGTTAGCGACGAGAGAAACAACAGACAATATTTTAGAAGACGACACAAGCGCAAAAAAATTAATGGAGGTTTCGATAGATGCCATTTTAGTCGATACAACTGCAGAAAATTTCGGATGTGTTGGAGGAAGACTCAGCCGATGAGCTTAGTCGCACTTATATTATTGAAGATTCTATTGATGAAAATAACGGCAATGCAGACAAACCACAAAATTTATTAGAAACTAAAACATCACCAGAAAATGATGCAAAGAATGAGACAGATTCGGACGAACAGACGTATAATCTTTTGGAGAAGCTTGATGAATGCATTCTAAATAAATCCGATGAAGCTGAAAAAATCGATAAAGAAAATAATTCGAAGCCTTGTGCAACGCTTGATGATATCAATTTTATTAAAGAAACGGTTGAACCACTTTTGGAGCCTATTATGAAAATAAATACGTCGGAGAGTGATACGACAAGAAGTAACCAGAAAACAGATAAGGAACAGTTGCAAAATGATGCAGAAAATGTGCAGCATGAATCAAATGTTGAAATTGCAATGCTACAAATTGATGAAAACGAAAGGTCTGTGGCAGATATATTTGCTGAAGTTGAAGAGCAGAAAATTTTATCCCATCAAGGAGTAGATTCTTCGTTAATTTTAAAAGATTCATTTGAAGAAAGTCCTGGTCACATTGAAACTGAGCTTAAAGAAGAACTTATTGATAAAATAGTTGGAGATCAATCACTCGTTGATGCGGGCATTGATAATAGTGTTGCATCAATGGAGCATGAAGTTCAAAAGGAAATAGCAACTGAAGCGACAAACATTTCTCACAAAGTAGATGAACCTGAAGAAACTACTGAAAACATTGTAGACACAACCACAGACTTGGCAGCAGAAGCAACAAACATTTCTCTTAAAGTAGATGAACCTGAGGAAACTACTGGAGAAGTTGAAAACACAACCACGGACTTGGCTACTGAAGCGACAAACATTTCTCTCAAAGTAGATGAACCTGAGGAAACTACTGAAAAAGTTTCAGATAATAACACAAACTTAGCAACTGAAGTGGCAAACATTTCTTTCAAAGAAGATGAACGTGAAGAAATGACTAGAGAAGTTGTAAATACTACCAAGGACTTGGCAGCAGAAGCGAAAAACATTTCGCTTATTGTAGATGAACCTAAGGAAACTACTAATAAATTTGTAGATACTTGTACGGACTTGGCAGCAGGATCGACAAGCATTTCTCTCAAAGTAGATGGACCTGAGGAAACTACTGAAAAAGTTGTAGATAATAACCCGGACTTAGCAACTGAAGTGGCAAACATTTCTCTCAAAGGAAATGAACCTGAGGAAACTACTAGAGAAGTTGTAGATACCACCACGGACTTGGCACCAGAAACGACAAAAATTTCTCTAAAAATAGATGAACCTGAAAAAACTCCTGAAAAAGTTGTAGATAACAACACGGACTTAGCAACTGAAATGGCAAACATTTCTGTCAAAGTAGATGATCCTGAAAAATCTGACATAATAAAAGAAAATGAACTAGTAGAAGCTACCAAAGAGTTGAATTCCCAAGAGACAAACAATTCTCTTAAAGAAGAAGAACTAGAGAGAACTATAGAAGAAGTCGTGGAGACGAACAAGGACTTAGCAACGGAGACAACAAACATTTCGCTTATTGTAGATAAACCGGAGGAGACAACTGAAAAATTTGTAGAAACTACCTCGGACTTGGCAGCTGAAGCGACATGCGTTTCTACTAAATTAGCTGAACATGAGGAATCTGACATAGCAAATAAAGATGAACTAGTAGATACTACCAAGAAGTTGGAATATCAAGCGACAACAATTTCTATTAAAGAAGATGAACCAAGGGAAAATATCATTACAAGTAAAGATGATGTTATAGCTGCTTCCGCGGTCTTGGTAACTGAATCGAAAATCGATGAAACTATTGGGAAAACTTTTGACACTACAGCAGCAAACTTGAACATATCAGAAACTTCCACCAATAACACAACACAAACTCCACCATTAAATGAAGCAATATCATCTAAAATCAAATTAAAAGATACTCTTGAAAATGAGAGTGAATCACAAGTTCATAAGCCGATAAAACTTCGGGATTCTCATTTTGCATCTGAAGCAGACAACAGCAATGTATTGACTCCGAGACGTAGTAAACGTAGAGCATCCTTGTCTGCGGTAACAAAACCAACACAAACCATTGAAAGTTCAAAAGAATCAGACAGAAATCTCAACGACTACCATCTTAGTTAATAATATAACTACAACACCACGTCGTACAACTAGGCGTAGCTCATTAGGTAGCGATACATTATCTTTACCAGTAAATACGCCAAAGAAAACTACATTAGTGGATGAAACTTTGGGTGATTTGGACATTATTGCGGAGGAGGATTCTAATGAAATAGAATTGTTTAAGGAAACGAATTACACAATAGAAGCTACCAACAGTAACACAAAACAAACCAACTTAGCTGAGAAGAATATTCCAGTGGTTTCGGAACTAACTGAAACTCTGGAGGATGTGATTGATGCTAGTGAACTCCAAGTTGAAAGTGAGCAGCAAGTTCAAAAACAAAAACGTCGTGCTTCACACTCTGCAGCTATGAATGTTTTAACTGAAGCACTTACTCCGCGACGTAGTAAACGCCGAGCTTCCTTAACAGTAACTACAAAACCGCTTGAAGTTATTGAAAGTACAACAAGTCAGCAAAAACTCTTAACGACTACAACTTTAGTGGACAATGTAGCTACTACACCGCGCCGTACTACTAGGCGTCGTTCGTTGCTTGCTGATGGTACGCCGAAGAAACCATTATTGGTCGATGAAACTTTGGGTGATATGAACATTATTGTGGAGGAAGAGAGTAATGAGCAACGTGAGTTTTTTTTTTATTTTATTTTATTATTTTTTTTTTGTGGATATTAGTTTTGTAATTATTTAAATTATCTATTACAGCTATTACGGAGTCGGAGCATAAAACTGCTAAACAATGTGACAGCGATACGTTGGTAACCGAACCGTTGGAAGAAATTTTCAACGTTAACGAAATTCCTCAAGAAGATTCCAGTATTGCAAAACACGACATATCGGATACTACATGCAGCAGCAACACAAAAGAAACATCCTTCCACGAAGCATTGCCAGCTGTAATAAAATTAGATGAACCACTTGAAGAAGTAGTTGATGCTGCTGAACTACACGTTGAGAGTGAATCAAGGTCGGAAGAGCATATTCTTAATCAATCTGCTGTTAACAATTCTGTTTCCGTTGAAGTTAAAAATGTAACCAAGACACTGATATGCGACAAACAAAAATCTTCTTTGTCCCCTGTTAATCAAACAGCAATGGATGATATAGAAGTTATTAAAAGCAGTGTACAGCGTGAGTAGAAAGAATAGACTAAGAAGACATGGTAGCTATATTAGTATCACTTCTTTTTTTTTTTAAGCAGATACAACAGCTTCGGAGTTGCTAAAAGAATCGCATGATTCTATCAAAAAGATCTTCTAGGTATGGAAAAATGCTTAAAGATTTCTTTGTCAAATTCTAACTTATATTATTTAGGTGCTACACCATCGGAGAGTTCACTTATTTACAAAGAAAATGTGAATTTTGTGAAACATACTGAAACTGAAGCTATAAAAGGTAAATTATCTAAAAAAACGTGTATGCTATGTTTCCATTAAAGAAGCGTTCGTCTTAGTGATTTACGATGAATAATAGAACCAGTTAGAGTTATCGAGTTTTATAAAATGAAACGCCTACTATAGACGCGTCTTCTTATATACAAAATTTCTTGGATAGTTAAAAAGTATAATGATTTCTGTTATTAGTTCAATTATTTTAGTAATCGTAGATTGTTTTTTTTTAACGCTAATGTAAGTTATTCCATCAATAGAAACATAGCATTATATAAACGGCTCTTAAGCATTTATATTTATCAATATAATTTATTTTTTGTAGAAGTTGAGCCCATACAAGATGACAATTCACCAGATCCTAATGCATCAAATAGAATAAAGTGTGTCAACGAAAACTTTGGTAACGAAGTTATCTCACCGGAAAAGAAGAACAGGAATATGGATAACGACGAGCCCGATAAAATAAATTTCGACGGTGTACGAGATTTACTAAAAACGCCAAAATCTTGCAGTACACCGCGTACATACGGCATACGTGATATGATGAAAACTCCAAAGGTATGTTCCACACCAATTTTGGGTGGCTTAAAAGAACTCGTTAGTACACCAAATATTACTGCAGCAAACGTTATTGTACATGAAAAACGTAGTTTACATCAAACGGTTGATGAAGAACTCGATCAATTCTTTAAGACTCCACGTGCTAAAAATATTATGATACCAAATGATCCTGCCAGCGCTGTACTGAAAGCTGACGATGGTGTTCAGACAGTAAAATACGATTGCAATACTAGCAGTGTATCAACAAAATTAGGATCGCTTTTTGAAACGCCATGTGCTTTATCCAGTTTTGCTAAACGCTTAAGTCATGATGAAGATGATTCCGATGATGATAAAGCTAATAATGAAGAAAAAAAATTTGAAAAAAATGCAGAACTCAAAGCAAATACATCTTTAAAAATTGCAGTGAGTGATACATTAAAAAGTAGTTTAAGTGCAGAGGAAGCTTTCGATCAACTTGTTGGTTCACCTTCAAATTTACAAACGCCTGTGAAAAAAGTATATCAACGTACACCGAAGGATGCAAGGCCATCGCCTTTCTCTGAAAATGATGTAATATGTGATTTGGCCAAGACCGATGTACAGGAATGGGTAGACAGTTTGGAAAATGTTAATGTTAATGACACGAACACCGGACTTGTAACAGAAAGTTTGCTGCATGGTGACGATCCATTAATGATGTCAAAGTCGACCAATCAATTTAATCAAACAGAAAATTCTATAAAATGTAATGAAACTGTAAATGAAGTAAATGCAGAAGAACTTATCGATATCAGCGCAGCTTCATCATTGCGTGATCCACTCACAAGTACAACAATTAAGCCCAAATGCACAGCTGTTGTAACAAGAGAAAAGAACTTTAAGTGAGGATGTTTCAGAGGAAGCGACTAGCAATCAATCTAGGCCAATAACTCCGGTTGAATCAGAAATGAGTGGTTTGCAGCTATTAGATCAGACTACAGAATCCCTTATGGAACCTTTAATGGTAAGCTCTACTGATTCAATGAATACTACGCTCGAAGATAATGTTGGAGAAATTCTCAATCAAACTTCTGAGCTTGATCAAACTCTTCAACAAAGTGACATTGCTTCGGATAGTAGCAATGCTGTTGAATCGTCAATAATACACAATGAGCAGAGTAAAATGGACCAAATGAAATGTGAAAGGAGTATATCTACTGAAGTAGACAACGAGGCTAATGAACAGTCGAAGATTGAGCAAAATGAAGTTACAAAACCTACAAATGATGTCACTTTTGATAGTAAATTCGACCACACATCCGAATTATATGAACCAAATGAAAGTATTGATGAAAAAGATACTATTGCTTTTGAAAAGCAGAGAGTAGAAATCATATCTACTGAACCTACTAAACCTGTTGAAACTTTAGAAAGCAATATCAGTAAATCTGACGATCCAAATCAGCCAAATCAGACTAATACAGAAGCAAATGCAATGTCTACAGTTCCAGTAGATAGCGATAGAAATGAATCATTTATTAATACGCAGAGCAAAGATACAAAGTCTGATAAGGATTTTAGAGCAGAAATAACTCTTAATAAAACGGCGGAGCTAGAACTACCAAATCAGACTACTAAACAAAATGAAACTTCGACCATTTTAATTGATAGTGATGAAGAAACTGATGTCATTGAAAACAAAAATGATCAGTCAACTCGAAGGATTGCAGAAATAGAGTCGTCGATAGTATTAATTGACAGTGATGATGATGAGTCAAATGATGGCAATGGTACGTCCTCAGAGAGAACAATCAATAAATCTTCCGAGAAAGATGAGTCTTCGATAGTTTTGATTGACAGTGTTGAAGTTAAAACATCAATTGACCTCAGTGAAGGGAAACATTTAGAGAATGATGTGATCTTGAATAACATGATTAATGAGGATACAGAAACTAATGAAAATATCACACTTTCTAAATTCTCTCAGTTAGTTCAACAAAGCGGTGAAGTCGAACCACCAACTGTCGTCAGTGAAGAAAAAAATTTGAGAACGATAAGGCCTCCATAAACGTTATTGCTACAAAAATAAAAGCTGACAAAGATGTAGCTTTAGAAAGTGATGAAGTTGAATCACCAACTTTCAAGCATTCAGAAGACATAGGTGCTGAACATGTTGCTTTGAAAGAACCGGCCAGACAAGCAATTCTGATTAAAAGTGATGAAGTTGAGAATGACACTCAAGAAAGATCTATTAATGTAACTTCAGAGCGCGATCAACCAGTTCTGATTGAAAGTAATAATGAGCCACAAATTATCTTTAGTGAGGATGCCTCTAACACAAAAGATGAAGAAGTCAATCTTGAAGAACCTGTCAGTAAAACTCATGAACTAGATCAACCAGTTTTGATCGAAAGTGATGAAGTTAAACCATCAACTGCCATCAGTGAGGAGAAAACATCGGAGTCTGATGATGTCACTGATAACATACCTGCTGAAGACGCAAGAGTTGAAAAAGAAGTAAGTCTTGATGAACCTGTCAAAAAATCTCTTGATCTAGATCAACCAGTTCTGATCAAAAGTGATGGCATTAAACCATCAATTGCCATCAGTGTGGAGGAAACATCGGAGACCGAAGATGTCACTGAAAACAAGCCTGCTGAATATGCAAGAGTTGAAGAAGTAAGTCTTGATGAACCTGTCAGAAAATCTCATGATCAAGATCAACCAGTTCTGATCGAAAGTGTTGAGCCTAGATCAACAATATCCATCATTGAAGAGAAAACATCGGAAAGTAATGATATAACTAACAACATGCCTGTTGAAGAAGAAGTAACTATTAAAGAACCTGTCAGTAAAACTCATGAACTAGATCAACCACTTCTGACAGAAAGTCATGAGCCTAGATCAACAACATCCATCATTGAAGAGAAACCATCGGAAAGTATTGATATAACTAACAACATGCCTGCTCAAGACGAAAGAGTTGAAGAAGAAGTAACTATTGAAGAACATGTCAGTAAAACTCATGAACTAGATCTGATCAAAAATGATGACGTTAAACCATCAACTGCCATCAGTGAAGAGAAAACATCGGAGACTGATGATGTCACTGACAACATACCTGCTGAAGACCCAAGAGTTGTAGACGAAGAAGTAACTCTTATAGATCAACAAGTTCTGATCGAAAGTGATGAAGTTAAACCATCAACTGCCATCATTGAGGAGAAAACATCGAAGAGTGATGATGACACTGACAACATACCTGCTGAAGACGCAAGAGTTGAAGAAGAAGAAGTAACTCTTACAGATCAACCAGTTTTGATCGAAAATAATGAAGTTAAACCATTAACTGCCCCCATTGAGGAGAAGACATCGGATAGTGATAATGTCACAGAAAACATACTTGCTGAAGAAGAAGTATCTCTTAGAGAACCTGTCAGAAAATCTTATGGTCTAGATCAACCATATCTGATCGAAAGTGAAGAAGTTAAATTATCGATCGCTATCATTGAGGAGAAAACACCTGAGAGTAACGATGCAACTAACAACATTTCTGCTGAAGACGCAAGAGTTGAGAAAGTATCTCTTGAAGAACCTGTCAGAAAATCTTATGGTCTAGATCAATCAGATCTGATCGAAAGTAATGAAGTTAAACCATCAACTGCCACCAAAGAGGAGAAAATATCGGAGAGTGATGATGCCATTAACAATATTCCTGTTGAAGACGCAAGATTTGAAGAAGAAGAAAAAGTTTCTTTTAAAGAACCTGTCAGAAAATCTCATGGTCTAGATAAACCAGTTCTGATCGAAAGTGATGAAGTTAAACCATCAACTGCCGTCATTGAGGAGAAAACATCGGAGAGTGACGATGTCACTGACAACATACCTGCTGAAGACACAAGAGTTGAAGAAGAATTATCTCTAAAAGAACCTATCAGAAAATCTCATGGTCTAGATCAACCAGATCTGATCGAAAGTGATGAAGTTAAACCATCAACTGCAATCATTGAGGAAAAAACATCGGAGAGAGACGATGTCACTAATGAAGACACAAAAGTTGAAGAAGTCACTTTTGAAGAACCTCTCAATAAAACTCCTGGCTTAGATCAACCAGTTTTGATCGAAAGTAATGAAATAAAATCACCAACTGACGTCAGTGAGAAGAGCACATCAGAAGGTAACAACATGCCTGCTGAATGCGCAAAAGTTAATGAAGTTACTCTTAAAGAACATGTTAATAAAACTCCTGATTTAGATCAATCAGTTGTTATTAAAAATAATGAAGTCGAATTGTTACCGGCAATAAGTAAGGAAAAAACATCCGACACTGATAAAGTCACTGACAACATAGCTGATACAAAAATTGAAAAAGATATCGCAGCAGAGAGAACTATAAGTGATATTTCTAATCTGGAACAGCAAAGCCAGACGATTGCTAAGAATCAATCGTCGACATCGACATGCGATCGAAGTGAGGTTATAGAAGTTGACATCACTCCTAAAAAGACAAATCATGACATGGATGTCATACCGGAGGCTACTATAATTGAAAGCTCGAAACTAGATCAACCACATAAAACGATTAATGAAACATCGATAGTTTTGATTGACAGTGATGAAGATGAAACATCAATTATTGGCAAACAGCTAAAAAAGAAAGACTCTTCGGAAATTTTGATAAATGAAGGTTCTATTTTCGTAAGTGAGCAACGAAATGTGCAGAAGGCTGAGGTCGAAAACATTTTTATTAAAGACGTTACACAAAATTCGTCATCTATTAAAAACAAAGATCAATCAACAATACGTGCCATTAATACTTCCAATGCTTCAAATAAACTTTCTGTTAAACCAAATAAGAGTAACTGTATAGATTTGGAAGAAACTGAAATAATTTTGGAAACCCCTGCAAAAATTTTAGATAAACCATTCCGCCAAAGACGTAAACCCCACGTAAGTGAACAAACAGTATTAGATATAACAGAGCCAGCATCATCAGACTTAGATACAAAATTAAATCAGGAGTGTACAACCTCAGCTGAATCCACAATCCAAATTTATGAACAACCAACAGCAAATAAGGAATCGGAAAACGCTGCCGATTCAATTGTACAGCAAACGTCAAAAGCTTTAACGGAAACGGTTAATATGGTAAACAAAAAGCGAGATACAAATGGTACTAAACCAGTAACAAACAATCAATTTTCTGAAAAAACTGATAACAATGTGCAGGAAGAAACGATTAAAATGGCGGACGTAGAGTCAAACGCAGACGGTGCTACTACATCTGTTGTTTCACTACCTTCTGAAATAGCTGTCAGTGAAGACAAATCAGAATCAACATCACTAGGTAGAAAACGCCTACGCAAAGCTCGTGCTCCATCGGATTCAACAGAAATAATCAAAGAGGCAAGCCGAGAGGATTCTTCACATTCATCTGAGATTGCAACAAATCTTCTAAAGAAAACACGAAGAGCTCGTGCTCCTTCGACTACAACGGAAACGATCAAAGAAGCAAATGAAGAATCAAATGCAGATGGTACTACTTCATCTGGTACAAAGCAATCCACTGAAACAACAAGCGAGGAAACAGATGTTGTATTACCAGTTGCTAAAAAAACCATTACGAAGGGGACGCGTTCCATCGACTACAACGGAAACCATCAAAGAAGCAAATGAAGAATCAAATGCAGATGGTACTACTTCATCTGGTACAAAGCAATCCACTGAAACAACAAACGAGGAAACAGATGTTGCATTACCAGTTGCTAAAAAACCTTCACGAAGGGGACGCGTTCCATTGGCTACAACGGAAACCATCAATGAAGCAAATGAAGAATCAAATGCAGATGGTACTACTTCATCTGGTACTAAGCGATCCTCTGAAACAACAACAATCGAGGAAACAGATGTTTCATTACCAGTTGTAAAAAAAGCGTTACGGAGGGGTCACGTTCCATCGGCTACATCAGAAACGGTCAAAGATGCAAACAAAGAGTCAGATGCATATGGCACTACTTCATCTGGTGCTAACCAATCTTCTGAAACAATAACAAACGAGAAAGGAGATGTTGCCCCACCAGTTGTGAAAAAAGGGTTACGAAGGGGTCGCTTGCCATCGGCTACAACGGAAACTATCAAAGAATCAAATGCAGATGACGCTACTGCATCTGGTACTAAGCAATCTTCTGAAACAACAACAAACGAGGAAACATATGTTGCATTACCAGTTGTCAGAAAAGGGTTACGAAAGGGTCGCATTCCATCGACTACATCGGAAACGATCAAAGAATCAAATGCAGAAGATACTACTTCATCTGGTATTGAGCAATCTTCTGAAACAACAACAAAAGAAGAAAAAGACGATGCACTTCCAGTTGTAAAAAAAGGGTTACGAAGGGGACGTATTCCATCGGCTACGACGGAAACAATCAAAGAAACGAACAATGACGATGCTTTACAGTCTTCTGAGTTAGTATCAAATGTTCCAAGGAAAACACGTCGAGTTCGTACTCCATCGGCTACAACGGAAACGATAAAAGAGACGAACGAAGAGTCAAATCAAAAGGATACTTTGCAATCTTCTGAAATATCTACTAATGTTTCGAACAAAATATCAACTACAACGGAAACTATCAATGAATCAAACGAAGAGTTAAAGGAAAAGGTTATTGCAAGATCTTCTGAAAAAACTGTCGAAAAAGAAGAAACAGATGCGGCTACATCAGAAATGATAGAAGTAAAGAGTACTCCTCCATCTGTGACTGCCAACGAAGATCCAAAACTGAAAGCACCTGTTCCTAAAAAAACAGTGAGAGGTCGAAAAGCTCCAACAAGTGCTGAGATCTCTTCGGGTGCCCAGAAAAAGTTGGAAGACATCAGTCTACAAGAAGTTGAAAAGAAACCTACAAGAAGGGGTCGCATGGCTTCAACAACTGAAGATAATGCAGGAGATAAAAAGTCAGTTCGACGTGGTCGCAAAGCAGCTGAAAATAAGTTACCTGAAATGCTTTTAGAAACTCAAGACGAAAAACCTGTAGAAGAACCAATTAAGACGGATGTACTCGAATCAGTAATGAGTAATACTGACGATGAGGGAGTTGATTCGAAGCCTGATCGGCCCGGACGCAAAGAAGTTGTTAGTAGAACTTTTGAAATAGCTCACGAGACAGTAGAGGACAAAATGGAACTGGAACCACTAAAAACGGAAGAACTGAATTCCGCAATAGCTGTTTCCGATACTCAAGTATTTCAAACAGAGAATAAAAACAATGAAGATATCACTAAAAAGCCCAGTCGACGCGGTCGTAAAGCAGTTGACAAGCAGAAAGACAAAGTTGAACTGGAAACGGAGATCCCTGACACGTCCAAAGCTACAAGCAAACCACTTAAACGAAGACTCAAGGTGATAGAGCCAACTAAAAAAGACGAGATTGTCGTTGAGTCCGTTTCAGTAAGCAATAATGAGGTGGCTGAAACAACTGAGCCGCCTATTAAACGGGAACGACGCAAATCTACTACT
Source organism: Leucophenga varia (assembly GCA_018903435.1). Lineage (NCBI taxonomy): Eukaryota > Metazoa > Arthropoda > Insecta > Diptera > Drosophilidae > Leucophenga > Leucophenga varia. The sequence continues at coordinate 6,808,709 of JAEIFJ010001870.1, forward strand.
CCGGCGCCTGAAACTATGACTAATACATCTGAAGAACAAGAGTCTCCGAAACGGGGAACTCGTAAAGTACCACGACATAACTACGATGAGACCTCCGATGATGATACACCCTCAAAAGTTACAAAGGTTAAACGTGCACGTCTAAAGCAAACAGCACTGCCTAAGCAATTAAATCCAACAACGTCTGAACCTGAGATACCAGTTGTTCAAGTTACTGAAACAATTGTCCCAGTGCAGACACCTGAACCGGTTGCTGTAGTAACAGAGACTCCAGCATCTGAGGTGGTTTCTGCTAAACGTGGACGCAATATACCCAGACGTAATTACGATGAAACTTCAGATGAAGAAAAAGCACGTGGAACGAGCGCAAATCGTACTAAACGCGCACGAAAGCCAACAACCAAAGCGCTGCAATTGGAAATTGAAAGAGCAGCAACACCGAAGCGACAACGTGCATTATTAGGTGCTGCAACTGCAGCACCTACACCACAAACGCCAAGCACTGGTGCTGGCCGACGCAGAGGTAAGACGGCGACCCAAGTGGATGCCAGTGAAGAGCCACTGGAAAAGAAAATAAATCTTGTTGAAAGTGAAACATCCGAAGTAGCGCAAATAAGCGATAGCACAGAATCTAATCCAGTTAAATCTGGTGGTGTTCGATCAAGAGCTGGACGTCATAAAGTTGCAACGTTACAACAGGAAGAGCATGTCCCTGAACATGACGAGAATGCTGCGCTTGAAACGAAAAAGCGTGCTGGTGGCTTACGTGTTGCACGTGATAAATCAGCAACAATCGATGCAGTGCAATCTACACACGAAGATGAAACGGATGAGATGCCTTCGGTGAGCAATAAAAAAGCAACAACTGCAACTAGAAGAGCACGCGCACCAAGTAAAGCCAAACCGTTGATTGATGATGAGGTTAATAGTGGTGAACCACCGAATAAAAAGACAACTGCTACAAGAAAAACAACAAAAGTAACCACAACAAGTGAAGAGCCCCAAAGCGATGAAGTAATTGAAGAGAAAACTGTAGAAAAAGCGAAAACAACCAAGACGACACGTGGACGAAAGGCAAGTGTGGATGATGCAGCTGTAGATCAGCCACTAACCACAACGACGAAGACGACGACACGTAAGCCGCGTGCCAAGGCAAAAACTGCACTTACAGCTCAAGAAGAAGAAGAAGAAACTGGCGCTGCAGAGCATAAAGTAGATGTTAAAGTTGCAAAAAAGCGTGGACGCGGCAAAGCGGCTGCTGCAGCTACAATAGAAGAAACTGAACATCATGAAGAACAGCAAACAGTAGTAGCAGAAAAAACTGTAGTGCCGTCGCCGGCGCAACCTACTGCTACAAGTTCGCGAACAGTACGCGGTCGCAAAGTACACTTCCAGCCAAGTGAAGAGCCAAATATCGTTGATACAGAAGAGCCGCCAACTACCACAAAACGTGCTACACGTACCAGGCGTAAATAAAAACGATTAAAATCATTCGTCGCTTAACTATAAAATATTTTAATTTTTCTTACAATATAATGAAAATTTTTAATTGTTATCATATTATCATAATTTGAATCAAATCATAATTCAAAAATATCTATTTATCCTCTTAGCGTCCGTTTTACAGTTATGGGTTGGTTAACTTCAGTTTAAGCTAATTTTCAGAGTTAAATATTAATTTTTATTTATTTTTGTTTATTTTTATTGCTTTGAATGTAGCACACTTTAGTTAACTTAAATCAAAGTTAATCCAACGCTTATCGCTGACCCTAGAGGCATTTGTTATTTTTCATAAACTTTTAAACTTAAGGAATCACATAAAATAAAGACTTAGTTTATTAGATTTGGTTTTTTCCAACTTACTTTATATATAAACATTTATTTTAAGAAATAGATTTATGTAATATTCTTCACATTTTTATATAACAACTTAAAACGTTTATAATATAAGCTATTAAAAAGAAAACTAAATAAGAATATTGTATAACTACTAAAACTAAATACATATATGTAAAACTAAAAACTTATTGAAAACTGAATAAATGGTTATAAAGTAGATATACAAAGTTTTGAAATATGCATTTTTTTAATTTTAACATTTATTGTTCTATATAAAAGTAACTTACCAGGGAGCTGACAGACGGACTGTGAACCAGTTGAATTATAATGCAGTGTTCATTTCCATTGTATAGATGATTTTATTAAAAAACGTTCCAAATAGAAGGAGAATGATTTTCTTTCTTTTTTCCAGAATCCATCATAAAAACTTCATATAAATTAAAACTTAATTTTCTTAATTTTCAATTTAAATATTTATTTGGTTTGTTCGTATAAGTTTTATTCTTATTATACCTAATTCGTTAGACATATAAATCTTCAAATTTTTGTACATGCAACACATACAGAGTATAAAAGCGGCTTTTAAATATACACTACAGTATATATTAAAAAGTACGAGTCTATTAGTTCGTCTTTAGATTATAAAAAATATATATAATTTGTGTGGTAGTTCTATACGGTAATTGTGTGTGTGTGTGTTCTATAAGGCATCAATATAAATCAAATATAAATAATAAAATACAAATAAAGAATCACAAATAACAAGTTTTTTTTTTAGAAAACTACATAAATAATTGTACTTATTAAATAGAAAAATTAAAGAAAATACTTGTAAGATAAAGCAAAATAAGTATAGAATACATTTTTTGTACCTTTATATAGTCTAAAAATAAAGCTGCTGTAAATCAAAATAAATATCATAAAACACCATTTCAAAACAATGAACACATGGACGTATTTTAAAAATTATATCATAGCAAAACAAAAAAACAAATTGTTTAACTCGAAAAATATTTGAATAAATGTTTTTTTTATGAACTTATTTTTTACTCTTTGAAAGTATCGTATTTTCGCAAAAGTGGTTCAAGTCAATTTTATTTAAGAAATTGCAAGAACGTTTTTGCGACAAAAGTTGTAATACTTCAAAAAGTACAAAATTATTTCAATTAATAACATTTTTCGGAAAATGTTCTGAAGACAAACACTAAATACATATACAACATTTGTAACTAAAAATATACATTTATACCAACTAAATTCTAATTAATTCAAAATTTGTATGCGTGTCTATGTGCTTTGTATGGGATCAATAGGCCTTAAAGCGTGCGTAGATAAATATGTATTTATTTAGTTAAGTCGGTTGGAGTGAGACACTTAAAGTGTCGTGGAGAATGGCTTTAAATCAAACAAAAAATATATCTTTAGGTAAGCTACTCAGTAACTTTTCTAGATTTCGAACTATAGTCATACTCAATGAAACTTTTGGTGGCTTACTTCAACCAAACTAAGCCTACAATGTATTTGTATTATCATGTTTCTTAACTGTTTTTGAACTTAATTCGTCTTAAAGAGAATGTGTTCAAAAACAGTTTAAATCTTGGATAATACATAGAGCTATGAAATTTTTATTTTGGAATTTGATAATTTTAATGGTTTCACGCTAGTTTACAAAGCTGCTGTATGATTTTTTGAGCGATAACCAGCATTGCCAAACTCCAAAATAAAAATAATTTCTCTAGTACATTTTTATCTACGCTTCAGAGCGGCCTCTTTTGTGAAATCTATTTTTTTTTTTTTTTGTATTATTTTATTTAGAAGTGTATTTGAAACTTCTTAATAGTCAATCTTTTTGTTGCTTATGCCTTCATTAATAGATGCGGTTCGGAGCGAAATGAATCAGTTAAATATTGCGTTTTCATTGTTTTTTGAAAATATCGTTTCTCGTTAGGTGAATTGACATTATAGACTATAGGTCGTACGCCTACATTACGCCACAGTTCGGCTATATGCCTAAAATAAAAACAAAAAAAAAATGTTAATGAAACAATTCAATTTAAAAAGTTATTTTGCATCTTACAGATTAAATTCCTCTTTGCTTAGAAAGACAACACTAATACCAATTACTGGTGCTATTATATTACGCAAAATTGCGCCGTAAACTGATGTGAAAAGTGTTGAAGCCTTAAGTATCGCCAGCGATATAGTCTTCTCATGCCAAAGACCACAAATTAGTTCTGGTTGTAGCTTTCGTAGCTGATATAACGCTAACGGTGATTTGCTAACAATAATTATTGATTGCCGGAAATCCTGATGCAATGTCATAAAACGTATAAGTTTTTCAATCATGTGTCCACTATTATCGTTTATGTGTAAAAATATGGTAAGACGTAATTGTTCCGTCTCAAGGAATTGTGCCAGTTCATTAAGCGTACAGATGTGTTCCGTATCGAAGTGAGAGCTACTGAAAGAAAATATTGTTAATAAATTTTCTTTAAAATAATAATAATTTAATTCACAGCAACGTAGGTGTTTTAAAATGAATGTATGAAGTCTGGGAAATAAAAACATACCCCATAGGATGCAACTCAGTAAAATTAATTTTTCGTAATTCAGCTAAAGTATGTTGTGCAACGCTGCCGGACAATCCCGCACGTTCCAATTGCATACGACTCGTTAAAACAATTTCACCGCAAGCAGTTATGCCGGCATCAAGCATTATATTCCGATAACCACGTTGTGCGCACTGTAAGTAATAATGATACAATATATAGTATATATTGATTTTCTCTTAGTCACAGCTGATATAGAAAACTACCACCACCACCACCGCTTTTTATTTTTCTTATTTACTCACTTTTTTTATTGCCGCTTTAGAATTTTCCGGCGCATCATAGCCGGCTGCACGGCGTCCAATGGGCCAATTGGCAATATCTTCTGAAACAGCACCGGTCGCTGGACCAAGTAAGTTAACTAAATGCTTTTCATTTGGACTGCGTAGCTTTATGAACTTAGAAGCTATACACACGGTGAGTAATGTTAACGTAATCCAAGGTATCGATGCCGATGCCAAATTACAGAAAAACCAAAATATATTAAAAAGCACAGAAATTAAACTAATGGAGCAACATAAAAATTTATAAAGCATTTTAATAAGTGACCAGCACCAGCGCAGCCAAGTCATTCGCCGTAGATGCAAACTGTGAAGAGAATAATGAAATGAAATAATTTACTTTTTAAGGTAAATATTTATTTTAATTTTACGTTGTTTATTTTATCTTTTAAATTTGTACTCGTACCAACAATTCTAATTCTACTAAGCACCTGCTGCAATCACGCCGTTTTAACTTTTTTTTTAGTTTTTCTTTCTGTGCCGTGTCAACTTTATTTTAGTATATTAGAATTTAGAATAAAACCACTGCACTGCGCCTTAACAAAAACCCCGCCAGTTACTCCACCCACATAAAGTGTGCCATATAAATCACCCCCGTCGTTGTTGTAAGTTAACGTACTAAAAAATACCAACAAAAGCGTTAAAGCTTAAACGAGAAGAGTTTCTAAAGTTGTTGGTAAACATGACCTTATTTCATTTATAAAACTTTCTACAAAGCTCAAAACAAAATGATTAAACTATACAGATTAATTGAGCTACTATCTTTAATAAAGTTAAATAAAAAATTAAATTTTATCAATATTTTAAATAATTTAGGTTTTTGGTCAAATCATTTTAAATATAATAGGTAAATATTTAACTGGCGCTGCTCGGTTGAAGCAACAAATTCCTCTTGATACACCAATCAATACTATTCCAATTTTTCCCATAACACCAATTTCTAAGGTCCCGTAATTTTTTTAAGAGAACTACAAATAAGATTGTTGAGCGCTAGGCTGCCTGAGACTCAGATCGGAAGACGGTTATCAGATTATACGTCTGCGTCATTAAAAGTCAATAAAATCGTTTATTAAGTAAAATCGGTTAGATAGTTTTAAAGTATTTAAAAAAATTTATTCAAAAAAGTTTAAAGTAAACAAAATATTTTTTATTTATTTTTATTTTTTCTTTTTTTTTTTTTTTTTTTTTTTTTTTTTTTTTCTTTTTTGATTACTAAATCTTACTAAGCAATCGTATCCAGCCACGTATTGGTGGATATGAGAGTCGTGTATAGACGCCAGGATAATGCGGATCAGCACAACCAACGCCCCATGAGACAACACCGATAAGAGTATTATTTGCCACTATAGGACCACCGCTGTCACCTAAAAATGTTTGAATTGTAAAATAATATACAAACTTCATGAAGCAAATTAAATTATTACCTTGACATGCATCAGTATTATAGGCGGCGGCACAGAACATGCTACAATTAAAAACAATATATATATATATATATATATATATAATATAAAAATAATATATATATATATATATTATATATATATATATTAAGCAATATTACTATTAAAATTACTTAACCACTTACGCTTCTGTGACACCTCCCTGAAACTTTAAAAAATCATTGCATTCCGCTTGCTCAACTGTCGAAACAACTGTATATTTTAGCGTGCTGGAAAGTACATGCTCCGATGAACTCATATGTCCCCAACCGGAAACAGTTGCTTCTAGCTTTTCTGGAATAGATTCACCCATTCGTATTAGCTGTATGGGCGCAACATTATTGTCATAGCTTAAACGATTTGGAAGCGTACGCACAAGAGCTACATCAAAATTCATAGTATCTGAATTATATGAGGGATGTATATAAATGGTTGAAACTCCTACAACTTGGCCGCCCGTCAAACGTTGCGTGCTGCGGTAAAATAAAAAAAATTATATTTAATGTATTTAAGATTTCAAAGAAAAATATTACCTGCCCATGCGTATGGAGAATATATGCGGCATATTTTCAAAACCATCAATGCAGTGTGCCGCAGTTACGGCCCAACTACCATCGAGCACTGAGGCACCACAAATATGCGCAGTGCTTCTACGAAGCGAAACCTGCGTTTAGATTTTTTTAGAGCAAAAACTTAAAATATATAAAATATTTTTGTTTCTTGTAAATTAAACCCACCTGATATGGAAACTGTCCGACATTAGCATCTCGGCCGTTTACAATACGATTTTGTGGTATAAATCTTTTGCGAATCAATCCATTCGAAATATAAAAATTTGCTAAAAACAATATTAAAATGATAAACTTCATTTTACCAAAGACTCTATTATACTAAGATAAATTTGTTAGTCATTTGCACATTGACGAATTGGTTTTATTTTTATCTTTGGAGGAAAGAAATACATACATAAACACACACACAAAACCAAATTCACTGAAAATCGAAGAGGCAATCGTGGCTTTCATTAGTGGCGACATGTTTTGAGTTATCAAAGCAATTGATAAAGCTTTGAATTTTGGCGTGCCTTTATCAAAAGATGTTGACTTCTGAAAAGACACAAAGCTATATCCGAATGGCAGACTATTTAATTAGCTTTTAATTTAACCATGAACTTTAAGTTTTATAAATAAATGTTATTTTAAAAAATTTTGAGATTTCTTGTTCCTACTTGTTTATTGAACAACAGCTTAACGCTGACATTTCATTCCAGTGCTGCCTATCTCATTACACAAAAAAAAACCTCAATATTTTCTTTTTTTTTGAATTGTCCCAGGAATCCTATGACGTTATTTTCCCAATATATACGTATATTACATACATACTTTTATACCTGTGCTTGAAGTATTAATGGGGATGATAACAGTCCGCATAAGGTACAGATATTCTTGATCAGCATATCCATGTCTCCGGTTACCATATGGAACCGATTATACGGGATACTATAAGGCATAAAATCATCAAACTTAAACCCTTCTGAGGTCACAAATATGACAAATTTTGTTATACCTATTGAGCCAACCATAAATTTTGGGTTTTCATAATAATAAAAATATAATTTAAAAATAACATACCAATCTTTTGGTACATCTTAGAAAATTTCCAAATATATACACAACAATTTAAAAATTCAAATTTTATTTTGTTTTTACATTTCAAACCGCCAAACTGTTACATTTTGCATTTGAAAAAAAAAAAACACATGGTGTAACCTGAGCACATTAAACACTGTTCTACGAACTACCATCTTTCTTTGATGATACATAGACTCCTTCTCAGGTCATATTGCCTGGCAAGTACATCTGCTTCACAACTACCCTGGGTGCTAGACGTAATGGGAGCTGGAGTGTTTATTCATCCCATTAAGATCTGCGGCATTCAGCAATAGTTTTCGACTTACTCAGACAGAAATTGAGTGCCTTAAGGGTAAAATGCTGTCTAATTAGATATAAAGCTTCTATCAATAACACAAGAGGCTCTTGTATAGTCATTACTTCCACTTGGTATATGCCTTATTTTACTGGATTTATAAAGACGTCTCGACTCCTTAGTTTTGATTAATCTATGTACTCTGTACTTTCCGAGTGTACCGAGAGGACTCGAGTGTATAAATACGAAAAAATTATTGTTAAAATCTTAGAAGGAACACTAAAGTCTGTGTTAGGGGAAGACCGCTTAAACACTCGAATATTCTAGCGTGGCATTTGTATTGTTCCTTCATGTGTATTACACCTAAATAATAAGTTTAGCGCTTTGTTGGGAAACGCATAGTTACCATATCATTTAATTTGTTAACTTCACAGCAATCCAATTATTTTGTTTGCCGCTGCAATGAAATTTAAATGAGAGAAAAAGTCAAATTAAAGTCAAAACTTACATTAATTCTTTGACATGTACACGCGCACGCAACAACGGTGGCTCAACAATTTGAAGTAAACCTGCGCTAAGTTGTAACTTTGAAACACTCTGTTCCTGGCTAGACATATGTATACCCACCTACGGCAGCAGCAGCGGGAGCGGTGACAGTAACCCGAATAACTTGTTGCGTCTTTGTTTGCGTTTTTTGTGTAAAGTTGATATTGTTATTGTTTCCTGTCGGTGTTATGTTATCATTTTTAATACTAGGTGATGCATTTATACTCAATGTATCTGGCCTTTGGGGTGATGATGCTATTGCGGTGCCCTCAATTATTTCATTTTCACCGAGTAGCTCATTAATTACGCTGCGAATAATAATAAGCAATATGGGAATGTAAGTTAAATGCTTAAAGCACTGTTTATACCACATATATTATAATTTTTAAATACTATTTACACTATTTACCTATTTATATTGAATTTATTTTTCTTTGTTTATTATTTACTTTAACAATTATCGTCTACAAAAACAAAATATGCAGCCAATCAGCTGCTGGCTTCTCAAATACCAAGAGCAAAAAAAAAATGGGGTATATCTGAAAGTTGTAATAAAAGGTAAGCTTACCAAATTCCGTTTTTTCTGTTTAACTGAAAATATAATGAAGAATAATATTTATTAGTGTGTAGTTGTGCAACTTACTTTTGGACGCGGCGCCCCAATACATTGGCTTTCGTGGACCGAAAGCTCGTACTTTCAAAAAAAAATTTGCAACAATTGGTGCACTTTTGAACACCATTATGGGAATGAGATTTATTAACGAATTTGCGAATAGGGGTTGAATGGGTTAGAGTGTTAAAATATTAAAGGGTTACCCGCCTTAAAATATCTAAATCTATTAAAAAGGTAACCGAGAGGTTAACCGAACTACTATTAAAGCTTTAAAAGACTACTTAATAAAATTGAGTGTTGAAAAAGAAAAATTAAATATGAATTCCTTACCACTTTTAAATTATAACGCAACGGTAGGAACGGTAACGGTAATTTTGCTGCTATCGAACGCGATAAATAGTCATTGGTCCACTTTTCGGGAACTATCGGTCCGTGAGGGCATTTTTGGTATTTTAGTCATCGGCTCGGCTTTTATTCTTATCGGTTTGCTTTTACTAATATCGGTCCTCTCTTAGTGTGTTATCGGTACGCTTTTAGTGATATCGGTCTGCTTTTTCGCGTTATCGGTCCGTGATCACATTTTCTGGTATTGATCACATTTCATGGTATTTTTCCGGATTTCTGGTATTTATGATCACATTTTCTGGTATTTTTGATCACAATTTCTGGTATTTTTTGGTATTTCGACCGTCATACAGTATGAAGGACATGTGAATTTTAGCGCCACTGCAAAAACCATTCACAGTGAAATTGCTCAATAAATCTGTTGTTGTCTTGTCTGTCTGTCTGACGCTTTGTGTGTTAGGTACGGCTTAAAAGAAAGTTCTTCTTGTATTGATTTATTATTAAAGTGTTCATGAAAGCAAATAATAAAGCTAATGTTTAAAGTTAAATAAGTACGCGCATGTTTTGTTAGGTTTTAAGTAATTAAAATAAATATATATTGCATCAGTATTAAATTATAAATATAAAATAGTATTTTTTTCGACTAACACAAAAATTAAGTGAATCGCGGCATGTGTATATATGTGTGTGTGTGTGTGTGTTTGTGATTTTTTGAGTATTTAATACTTCCTTAAACATTTTTAAATGTTTGTTTATCATATACATATACAACAAAAGGTTTGAAATAATATTTTTAATTTTTACATTTAGTTTTAATTTTCTAGTTTCTATAAATAATTATAATAATTTGTTCAAACAGCAGAAGTAGCAGCAAACACTTTGCTTTTTTTTTTTGCAAAGAAAATTCCTGCAATTAACTCAAAGAGGACAATTTTTTTTTTTAATTTGATTGACATCTTTGTCTGGTTCAGGTGCTATAATTATTTTAATAAATAGAAAGTAATGAAAATAATTACATTTTAAAAACAGTTATACGTTAATATACGAAATTATTAAACTTTAGTGTTTATGTTTATGCTTCGAGTTGTGAGTTCCTCGGTTAATTTTTTTGTATTGACTAAAGACAAAATAAAGAAATTATAAAATTGTGATTATTTTATTATGTTTTTTGTTGTGCATAAATAATTTTATGATATTTTATTACATTTCCTGTTTGACTTATTCACTTATTTTTTTTCAAAGTTTTAAACAAAAAATTAAAATAATCGTACGGAGAGACGGACAAACGTTTCATTTGAAAATAATTGAAATAAGCTACCAATATAATCTTTTGGTTATTGACAACTTTGTATCCAAGCATGAAATGTGTAACTGCCTAAAATTTGCAAACGGTTTGGACCTAATGTAAGTTTAATATTGGCGGCCGGACGGGATATTAGATAATTTTATATCGGTATGGCCAAGATCGGGATAAAATATTTAGTACACATAATAAAATTAATAAATAATTTTATTATTTATTTAAACATATAAAAAATTCTTATTCTAGTTTACATTTATTTAAACATTAAAAAAGAAAATCTAAAATAAATAAATCAAACAATGTTGTTCACAAGTCTGTTAGCTTTTTTACAACAGAACATATTTTTTTTAGCAAAGAACAGAAAATAAACTGTTCTAATTCGTAAAATTCCCTTGAACCTTTCGCTTATTCTAAGCGGCTTATTTTAACACAAACACATAACATAATTACATACTTACACATGTATATATGTATATAAGAAGGGATTCTTAAGGTTTATTAGATTTGTAAAGTCATTGAAACATAGTAAATGAGTCTTAAAACATTTGGTTTTTACATCACAAAAAAAATTGTTTTAAAGAAAATCCAAACCAAGTTTAGTTTTATTGATGTATTTTTATTTCCCTTTACCCTTTAACACTGGGTACCTACTTCTTTTTAGATTTCTCTTTGTTCCGCTCATTTCACTTGTTAATATTTTGTTTATTTGCCATAATCTACGACAAGTACCCTACACTTTATGTACTAATTGCCAATTAAATTTTGCTTAGTATACACAATTAGGTGTGATAATTTTATGGAACCCCTGACGATTTTTATGTTACGTTACATATATAGTATAAGTGCATATATAATATATGAACGCGTGTACAAACTCTTTATAAAACGTTCTCAAATATTTAAGTTTCGATTTTTTTTTGGAAAGTTCATATTTTGCGATAAATAAATATAGACATCTGGCTTAAACTTGTTGATTTTCTAATCCAAAAACATATTTTTATTGTACTTTTAATTTTTTTTTTTTTTAATTTTATTAAAAACACTTAAGTGTATAACAGTGTCGGTGTCATTTACTTAACCGCTTGCACTTGCCATTTTTTGTTTTGTTTGTCATCGACCTCTGTTTGTGTTTTTTAGCCGCCTCTTCATCGATTTTTAATTAGAAATAATCTAGAACTAGACCTTGGCTCATTTTAAAAAAAAAAGTATTGATGGGGTAAGTGCATTTTTAGGCAGGGTATTAAAAACATAGAATTTTATCGATTCGTTCGTAAATTTAAATCAGATTCCAAAAATGTGTAATTAAAAGTTTAGTTTTCTAAAATTCAAAGAATCCAGCCAGTCTATCGAAATATGCATGTTATTGACTTTCTAGTTAAAACATTATTACATATTACATTTATAGTAAATTTTATTTTCAACACCGATCGAATATTTAAAATATTTAAATATCGAAACAGCTGAACTGTACCATTCCTTTATTATTTTTTATTTTTTTTTTTTTTTGAGATTTTATCAAACTTATTTTTTATGGTTTTATTGGAGGGGTGGATATAAACTTCATATACTATATAAAAAAGCATTAAACGTAATTACCACTTATCGCACGATGATAAAGTGGATATGTATATATTTTTTTGTTGGTTTCGAATCAGTTCTGTCACGGTTTATTTGCTCTTTCGTGATATTATTGGCCATGGTTTATATATAATTATATATAGATCATTTGAACTTAATTGCAAAAGCCAAACCTATAACGAAATCAGTTCCTTTTGAAAGTTTGAAGAGTGACTTTTAAAATTTTATGATTTCGGAGAATAAAATTTTAGTAACACGCTTTCACCCGCTACTAAATGAAGATTTTTGGTAAGTGGTTTTGACGTTACTAACATTAATATATAAAATTTTTTTTTTTTTAATTATAAAGATATGAAACGGAAATAGACTGTTAGAGCCAAATAACTTTAGAGTATATTCTATATGTTTTGCTTAGTATCAATTTAAAGAGACAATTTACGGAACTTAAATTAACGAAGAACAGATTAAGTATAAAATTGTATTAAAACGTAATGACTGAAATCCTTTGAGTGACCTAGACATACAAAAACATCCATTTTTAACGCATTTTAGCTAACACTAGCAATTTTTATTTATTTATTGTTATTTCGATTTGAATAGCAATTTCTTGGATACGATCAAGTCAATTAATTAAATAGTTTTTTTATTGTACTAATTAATTAATTTCACTTGTGTAAAACGACGTTGACATGCAATTCATGTAGTCGGTATACATGTGAATTCTACATTTCAAGATGACACGTCCGATATTTTTTTTTTTATAGAATTAAAATTTTTTTTACACGATTACACAAAAATGTTAATAAAAAAAATACGCTTTATAACAAGTTCTACGTAATTTCAATCAGCTAAATATCTTCAAAATTAATTTAATGAAATGTAAAGCAACAGACGGACACATCCATTTTCTGAATAGTATAAAGTTGTGAATAATACATCAAATATCATATATGTATATTAAAAATCGTTTCAAATGTCTATTAAGTTTTAATGTTACTTCTTTGTGGCAATACTGTATCCAAAAGAGACATAAAAATCGGTTTGACTGACAAACTTTTTAATTTAATTTTAATTTTGTTTTAATCTACAAATATTTTGTTGCGCTATCAGCAAAAGAAAAATTTAATTAAGTATCGTGCTTAAATAAAGTAAAGCTCATACATGACTTTTAGTTTATTAGTTTAGTTAAAAGTATGAACACGAGTTTGTTTGCTCTTTTTTTTTAAGTTTGCTTTAAATTAAATTCCCAATAGAGCCCTAAGAGTGGTATTCATCATATATATACAACTTATTTTCTAAGGTAAATAAGCGTGGAAAAATAAAATAACTATGTTGACAACAATAAATCATTAACGTTACTAACGAACCGTCAATGATAAGCAGTTATGATTTCGTTATAATAGAGGTTTGTTAAAAAAGTATTTGAAAAAACAAATTGTTTTTGGACTGAAAATCTAGGCAGTTTAGAAAATGTTTCTTTTAAAAAAATAACTTTAACAATCCTCGCATTTGTGTTTTATTTCAACTTAAAATCAATTTAAACCGCACTTTGAAGCATTGCAGAGTGTTATATAATCTGAGGTCTTGGTTTAGTACACTTTTTGCAAATGTTTTAGTTGACATTTATTCCAAATGAAATGAATTCGAGTCATAGTCATATAGTGTCGGTAGTGTATAGAATATTTTTTACAGTTGGTAAGTTTTTATCTTTCGGTATCGAATATTGCACGCATGAGTGCCAAAACGAATCACAACCAGTTTCCCATGTTATTTATTTATTTTTATTGAATGTTCCCTAGTCTCTCTCATTCTAGGGTTACGCCTTAAATATATTAGATAGACACCAATATTTTTTTTTTCTTTTGCAAAGTAGTGATCCTTTTGATGTTTCAAGAATCTTTCTAAAAATTTGTATGGAGATATATTGGAGTTAAAAAAAAACAACTAAATTTCACGAAAATCTTTATTTTAGTTTTGATTCCTCCGAAGTACAATTTTGTAAGTTTTCTATTAAAGATTCTTATTTTTATATATTTTTTTATGATTTTTTTCTAGATAATTTTAATTAAAATGGCTGAAGCGTAGCAGACAAGTAAATTCTAGAAATAACAATTAAAAATAGCAGCTAAAATTAAACCAACAAAGAGCTGCAATCAGATAAAAAATCTCTGACAAGTCCAAGCCAGAAAAAAAAACAAACTACCGCGATATAATCAACACGAGACACAGAAGTTTGGATAAAATCTAAACGCTTAATGATCCCAGAACATTATGACATTTAAATTGTTTCGACGCGGCTCAGCGCGCTGCATAGGGCTGTTATCAGCTTTCGTGACAATATTGCTTTGTCTATACTACATTTCCATTGGACAACCAAATAACTTGCCAGCTAAAGATGGTCTAACAACAGCAACGGGAAGTGGTCCCGGTTTTAATATTGGTACTGGCGGAGCTTTGCAACAACAGCAGCTACAACAACATTTTACTAAGAAACAGCATGCAGGAGGTCCTTGGCATAAGCCAACACAAGGACGACTTGCAGCAAAAATACTCAATGAAATAAAACAAACACAACAGCTTACCGGAGAACTAGACAAATTAAGCCAAAAATCATTAGAAGCATCAAACGGTTTGAGTAATACAAGCATAGATGCGGATAATCAGCTTTCATTGACGTCTTCA
This sequence comes from Leucophenga varia, assembly GCA_018903435.1. Classification (NCBI taxonomy): domain Eukaryota; kingdom Metazoa; phylum Arthropoda; class Insecta; order Diptera; family Drosophilidae; genus Leucophenga; species Leucophenga varia. Next base: position 6,823,873 of record JAEIFJ010001870.1, read on the forward strand.
AATAATCCCAATTGGTTGGGTAATACATGCTACGTGCTACATGAGAGTCAAACAAATGTGACATCAAGTGAGGAATATGTTAAATTTGATTTTCAGGTAAGGATTATGCTTTGGTTTATGTGAAAATTTATTGTTTAAAAAAATATATATTTTACTTGCAGCCCGAATGGATACGCACCAAAGAATATTGGGATCGCGGTTTCGAGGACCGTTTTGAAACTCAAAAGAAAGATAAACAGCGTCCACCTTTAAAAGTTTTCGTAGTGCCACATTCACACAACGATCCTGGCTGGTTGAAAACTTTTACGAATTATTTTCAATCAGATTCGCGTCAAATACTGAATTTAGTGGTCACAAAAATGCAGGAGTATACTGATATGACTTTCATTTGGTCAGAGATAAGTTTTCTCCAGCTTTGGTGGGATCAAGCGCATCCCACAAAGCAGCGCGCGCTGAAACGTTTAATAAATTCAGGACGCTTTGAGATTACCACCGGCGGTTGGGTTATGACAGATGAGGCAAATGTGCATATATATCCTATGCTAGATCAACTGATTGAGGGACACCAATGGTTGCGTAACAATTTAAATGTAACACCAAAAGTTGGTTGGTCCATTGATCCTTTCGGACATGGTAGCACTGTACCATATTTATTGTCTGGTGCAAATTTTGATGGCGCGATTATACAACGTATACACTATGCATGGAAACAATGGTTTGCGCGGCAACAAAATGGCGATTTCCTTTGGACACCATATTGGCAACATGAAAGATCAGCGACAAAAGGGCAATTGCTAACACATAATATGCCTTTTGATATATATTCCATCAAAGGTTCATGTGGGCCGCATCCATTTATTTGTTTGAATTTTGATTTTCGCAAAATACCTGGCGAATATACGGAATATTCAATTAAGGCGCAATTTATAACGGATAATAATGTGGAGGAGAAAGCTCAATTGCTATTGGAGCAATATGCACGCACAGCGTCATTGTTTCCGCATAACGTAGCATTGATACCGGTGGGCGATGATTTCCGTTATAATAGAGAGCGTGAAGTGGATCAACAATATGGCAATTATAAGAAACTAATCGATCATATAATGGCAAATAAGCGTCTGTACAATGTGGATATATCGTTTGGGACGCCACGCGATTACTTCAATGAGATACGAAAGCGCAGCCACGCATTTCCCACTTTTAAAGGTGACTTTTTTGTCTACTCGGATATCTTTTCCGAGGGACGTCCTGCCTATTGGTCTGGTTACTATAGTACCCGACCATTCTATAAGTTACTCAGCGCAGAATTGGAACATAATTTACGTGCTGCAGAGATACTTTTCACGATTGCCTACAATACAGCGCGTCAGTACCATAGCGACAACGCAATCAAAGTATTCGAGAAGAATTATGAGAAAGTTATTCAAGCGCGTCGTAATTTGGGTCTATTTCAGCATCATGACGCTATAACAGGCACTTCAAAGGCTGCAGTTATGCGTGATTATGGCATGCGTCTCTTCGAGAGCATACAGGATGTTGTAAAAATGCAAGAATCAACAATTGAATTATTGCTACAAAACGATACAAGGCAGCACAATTTTTTGCTTAGCGAATTTGAACGTGATAACTTTAATAAATTACCCAGGAAAATGCCAATACAGTTAAGTTCAAAGAGTGTTTCTGCAACAGCAGATGTTTCTGGGGAAACAACAACTGACGCCGATGAACGTGAAGCCAGTTTTGTCGTATACAATTCATTGGCGCAGAAACGTATCGAAGTTATAACGCTGCGCACACAACAGGCAAATGTTAAAGTAATTAACGAACAAAGCGGCGAAGAATATCGTCATATACAAGTAAATCCTGTTTGGAATATAACCGATGTCTATGATGTTAGTATGGGCACTAGTCTATCGAATGCTGGACGCATACGCACCTCAACACATCAATATGAGGTGATGTTCACTGCAGAACTGGAAGCGTTGTCTGTGACTAAATTTCGCGTTGTACAGGATAATGTCAATTTTAAGTCAAATATAGCTGGAATTTATTGTGATGATTGCAGTGAATCTGCAACGCCACAGAGTGCCGATAGTGTGAATGCTGAATTTGATGTAAAACCAAAGCCACCAGGTAAGATAGAATTTTACAAAGAATTTTTTCGTAAGTAAAATATTATTTTAATTATATTTTAGGTGATATACAACTCGAAAATAATCATATGCGTTTATTATTCGACGAAAAAACTGGATTTCTTAAAACGATAACACGTAAAAATGATGAACAAAAACTACTGCAGCCAATGCAATGTGCTATTAAGTTTGCCGCATACCGGAGCGCACAATTTCATTCTGGCGCTTATCTATTCAAAACCGATCCGGAACAAAGTGAAGCTGAGAAGGATGTTCTGGAGCAATATGTAGATGTACATGTTATTATTACTTCAGGCCCGATTGCAAGCGATGTTACGGTTATATATGGTCCATTTCTGGCGCATACTGTACGCATCTTCAATACGCATACACATCTCGATGCTGCGATTTATATTGAAAATGATATCGATTTTGAGCCACCACCGAAAAATCGTGAAACTGAATTATTTATGCGTTTCATCACCGATATTGATAACATAGATCATACACCATTAAAGAAAGATCCATTAAATGATGCAACGGAAACAATGCCGGAATTGCCAGTATTCTATAGCGACCAGAATGGTTTTCAATATCATAGGTAAGTATGTGTGAAGCGATGATATATTTATATAATACAAAAAAATATAAAGAAATATTTACATATAAATTCTTAATTATATTTTCAGACGCATAAAAGTACCAGCCATCGGTATTGAGGGTAACTATTTCCCCATAACATCTGCCGCCTTCATACAAGACGCACGTACACGTTTAACATTGCTAACGACACATGCACAAGGCGCAGCTAGTTATGAACCAGGACAACTTGAAGTAATGCTTGATCGACGTACACTTTACGATGATTATCGTGGCATGGGCGAGGGTATAGTTGATTCACGTTTAACGCGACATAAATTCTTTTTATTAATAGAAAATGTTAATGCTAAAACAACATTTCCACAAACGCCACCCCCGGCACCAACACAGACACAACAACAAAAAACTTCGACAACAACGAAAACAACAACAAATTATCAAGTGCTTAGTTTATATGCGCAACAACTTGCGAATGCTTTACGTTATCCACCGAATCTATATTTTATTGAATCATTAGAAACCACTGCGGTACAGCTAAAATCGCTTGTCACAATGTTACCACAAGGCGCATTGCCATGCGATGTACATATAACTACATTCCGTACATTATCCGAAGAACAATTACAATTATTCCCATCAACATCAGCTTTATTAGTATTACATCGTCAGGGTTATGATTGCCAGATACAGGCCTATCAAACAAATCTCACGCAAATTTGTGCTTTTAAACAAAATGGCTTGGGTTCAGTGCAATTTGGTGCACTACACATGCAAAGCATTGAAAGCACAAGTCTTACAGGTACAACGTCAAGCGCAGAACGTAAACGTTTAAAATCTCTTGCAGAGATAACAATTGATCCTATGGATTTGGCAACATTTAATATAACATTTAGAGCTTAAATGGCTTTAAAAAAGAAACAAAAAAAAAAAAACAAAACAAAAAAAAAAAAGGGTCAAACGAATTACGAATTTTCTATAAAACAAAAATAATTAGTTCAAATTTTGTATTGCCTAAGGTTTTCTAAGTTTTAATTTTAGTTGTGGACAAACGAGTTTGTGTACCTCGAATAATTAGTTGAATTTTTATTATTAGCTTAGTTTAGATTATTTAGTTATTAATTCACTTGACTTTAAAAAATGTTGAAATTTTTTAGCACAATTTCATTCCATTTTTCTTCTGCCTAAAACGTAGTCCCGCCAGTATTCTAAGCGCATTTTCTTTTCAAATATAAATCTAACTGCAGGTATAAACAGAAATATTTCAAACAAGTTCCTAAACTATCGTACATAGCCTAAGCATTATATTTATTTCGTTTTTAAACTTTTAACCTCTTCTTTAAGTAATTTTGAAAAAAAAAAAAAATATTACCTCAAATATTTGTAGTTTTGTTTTTATACTATTTATGTATTCTATATTATTGTTTGTAACTTTTTCGTTATTCATCAATTCTGTGGCTAAGAACTCTGGAACTTCATATGAGTTTCTTATTTAAAGCTATTTATTTTGTGGACATACCTTCTCTTTTCTTTAAACAAAAGAAAGACGTAGCTCATTTTCAAACTAAAGCAATAATCTAATTATATGGCTGCTCATTAAATCTCTATCTATATAAAATATTTACAATCGATAAAGCGAGCTATACACTTTAAAATTGTTAAAAACTTTTTATTTACTATATTAATTTTTTATTTGTTTAAGTAATTTTTCTGCACCTCAAACTCACCAAATCTTAGCAAATAAAGGCATATATTTATATATATAAGTTTAAAATACATTTCGGTTAAAGCGCAGTAATAATACGCTACACAGATTTGCTAAATATTTTCGCATGTTCATGATCAAACAGTTCTATATTTCGATTTTTAAATTATGCATGTAATAACGAAATGTAAAACAGATCAGAATTTGTTATTTTGTAAGAATAATTAAAACTTAAACGGAAACTTAATGTATTTTCAAAAAATTTAAACTAAAATCTGAATTTAAATTATGAAGCTTATTGTTTTTTTTGTATTTTAAGTTATACGATGTAGAGTTTATTATAATTATTAGTTGCACTTTTAGCGTTCTGCTTAAATATAAATCTAGTTTTTAAGCTTAGCCTAGTAAAATAAATATTTTTTATTGCTTATTTAATTTAGAAAAATATTTCAAAATGTATAAAAATATTAATATTTTTTAATAGCAAAATATGTATTTCTTATATATTTAATAATGCATCACAAATGATATTATTTTAGCTAAAATATATATTTTCAAAAATAGATTAATAAGAAATATGTTAAAGCTAAACAGCCCCACGATTTGATATTTATACAACTTCTCCTTTATTTTTTTAAATTTATAGACTGCAGTTTGACTGAATGAAATTTAATTTAGATTTTTTTTTCGGTTTAATATTAATTTTGGCAGCTTAAAAGACAAAGTCAAGCAATGAGTCTCAGTTTAAAAACGAAAAATGTAATTTTTGGCAGCAAACAATTTATAAAGAAAAAAAATAAATATTTATATTTAATAAATAATAAAACAGTTTAAGCCAAATATATTTATATTCATATTTAAAAATAAGTTTCAAATAAAATAAATGATATTAATTATAAAATTTGTAAATAAAAAACGAAAAAGACGACAAGTTAGTTAAAATAGTAAAAAAAAAAAAATTAGAAACAAAAAAAACAAAAGTTCTAATGCTGTAGTATGATTAGAAAGAAATAAAACCACTATAGTTACTATGTAAAATGTAATATATAAAAAATTTAGATGCCTGAAAATCGAAAAAAAAAAAAAAAAAACTGCACGCTCCGTTACCAGTAAAAAAAAAAATTGATTAAAATAGAAAAGTATACAACAATGCACGTATGACTAAATTTAAGCAAAATTTAAGAATTTATTATTTAAAACGAAAAGAAAATTATAGTCAAATTATATGCGACTATCTAATGCACTGCACAATTTTTGTCAATAAAAAACAAAAGTATTGTTAAAAAATAATATATCCGAGCCAAGGAAAATTTTAGCAGTTTATCACTTTTTCAAAAAAAAAAAAAAATTAAATATAATTTGCATTGCAAGTTTCAGATATATCTGAAATAAAGTATCTGACAAATAAATTTTTTATGTCTTTTGTGAATCGAATACATTTGTATATATTGAGTTTTTTTTTTTAAGTCTTTGAGAACGCTCTACACATTTTGATTTTTTTACAAAATTTATAATAATTTTGAATCATATAGTTAAGTGCAGTGTATAAACCGAAAAAAACATAAATCATATTTAAATGTTTAGAGGAAAACTTGTACGACAAAAGAAATGATAAAGTATTAAATGAGAAATCAATATAAATAAAATGCATTAAATTTAGAAATTTTAATAAGGTTTTGCTTTTTATTTTTAACTGAATGAATATAAAGTAAGTCAAAATAATTTTATCTCGCTACGCAGCACTACTTCAGCGACCTCAATTTATTTATTTTTTTTTTTAATTTTATTTAATTATTTACATAGTAAAAATAGGTAAAATTCACATCAACGTATTTTAAATCAGCGAATTCTAATTTATTTGAAGCATGGCAACACTAAAAATGTTCATTAACAATATTAAGGCTAATTGGATAATTCTTATTGGACCAACCAAAAATCAATAAAACCAAAAAAGTTTTCATAATTTTTCAGTGCAAAATAATTTAAGCGATACCAGGCGAACAGAAATGCGAACAACCGTTAAATTAAAGAGAGCGCTAAGAGAAGAAAAAAAATTAGAGGCACATAAACATAGGTGCGAATGAAATGGCAATATATTGGTTTGGCATAACAACAACAAAATGTAAACAAATGTAAATGCCAATAAAATAATTTGTACAAAAAAAAAAAAAAAAAAAATAAATAAAATATATTTATACATGTGTGGAGAATCAAATTTATTTATTAATTTCTATTTGATGAGAAGTATTTTAACGTAAAATTCAGTAATAATTAAAAACAATAACTCTTAGATTAAAGAAGAAATCTGAAAAGATCAACATTTTTAAATATACTACTTAGCTATAAAAGTATATATAGTATTATTAATATTATTTAAAATAGAATACTACATTTTTGTACATTTCTATAGTCTATATTTACAGTATACTATATATTTATGTATGTATGTGTGTGTGTATTTTCTAGTTAATCTAGCTGCACTTCGTACATATTTGGACCCTTCTTTAGCAAATAGCCTTGCATATTAGCAATATCTACTAGATTTGTAACACCAGTTAAGATACCAGCACGACGTGCAATTTCCTTGAGATCATCAAAATCGAAAACACGTCGATTTATAGCTTTAGAACGAAGCTGCAAAATCTGTACGAAACGTTTAAGTTGTGCGCTTTTACCGCAACCGCCACCGCCAAAATTACCAGCTGAAGTTGTTGCATAAATTGAAGCTTCACTGTCAAGACTTGTCTGTGTTATACTTTCACGTACAATGGCAATCATATCCCTGACGTGTGCCTTATTTACTTCACTAGAGAGATCGATGCGCGCACGCGCTTGTGCTAAATGTATTAAGCCAAGAAGTTGTCTATAAATAAAAATTAGCTAATCAGTTTTATAGTATTTGTCTTAATTTTAATTAAATCTTAAAACGTAAATTTTTAACTATTTATGTGATTTTCTGGATATTGTATTACATATCGCGTGAGTTGATATAGCTATCTCCGTTAGTTCTGGTGGCGGTCTGTCAGAGGCAGCTACCAATTTACATTATTCTAAACATCAAATTATGCAGACTCTTAAATGGCTTTAGGCGAAGAAGAAAATTAAATAGACTCTATAATAAGTTTACAACGCAAAATTGAGCCGGTTAGTCAATACGAAAAGTTTTTTGTTATAGCAAAAAGAAAAAACCACAAAACTTGAAAATTTTACATGGCAAAAACAAACGAATTTATTTGTTTTGATATTGAGAAAAAAAAATACTTCTAAAATATTAATTTGCATACTTGAACCTTAAGCAAAATAAATTTCTATAAATCTAGAATTTGCGTAAAGCATGACAAGAATAAAGAAAAAAAACAATAATAATTACGCACATCTTTTTTAAAATAGCCCCGGGTAATTCAGAGAGTAAGAATTTAAATATGGTTAAAAAAATGATGATGTTGGAATAGTGATCTTTCAAATTTGGTATTTACAAAAAAAAAAAAAAAAAAAAAAAAAAACACATGCAAAAATAGTAAAAAAAAAAAAAATAATATATTAGCTTTGATTATTTTATTAAGTTAAAGTTTTGGTGGGCGATGGATACAATAACACGGAAGTATAAAAAAAAGGTAGGCATAATTTACAGTATCATTAGCTGTAAACTCGTATGTTAATGTAATGTTGGAAAAAAGCTCAATGTTGTTAAACGCTGTTAATGTTAACACGTGCAATTTAAAATTCAAACATTTCAGTTGGTAACGGAATGTTGACGAGTATGGTTCGAAAAATATTGAAAGCGTACGAAAAAGTTTTTGAAAAAGTGATTTCAATCAAATTAGTTAACATAAAAAGTTTTCTTCGTTTGATATAAAAAATATTAGCAGTGATTAAAATAAAAAAAAAAATTCTATTTCAAAATTAAACTAAAATACTAACTTGAGCTACAATAAAATATTTCAACTAAAAGTAAAACTATAAAAAAAAATACCCATCTAAGGAAGCACGCAAAATGTTTTACACCGCAGAGAAAATACATGGGAAATTCCTTTTGTGGTTTTTAGCAATGTTTTTTCTATATATTAAAGTTGCTCAAAGTTATGAAATGAATAGTAAGTGAAAATATTTTTAACATTTAGCAGAGTTTATTGCTAAATTATTTAAAAACAAAGCTAGTGTAAGCTCGAAATTCACTTTTCGAACAGCCACTTTTAGAAGATTATAAATGAAAATATTTCGAAACAATGGAAACTCTTGAACAAATACTTTAAGCGGATAAAAATTGCAGACAGAAATCAAGTCTGGTACACATGACAGTCCTACTATCTATCTGCCATATTAGGGCACTGATCTAGGAGGCAACAAACTAGAAGATCATCAAACTAATTTTCTGCATAAACGTAAGCTCACGTACAAAAGTATTCCAGCTCTTGAAGCCTTTTAGGGCAACCTTAATATTTGTGAAATTGGAAAATGAAAGAAAATTTCAATATTTAACAATAAATAAATTATTATTAAATAAAATTTTATTTAAAAACAATTAATTTTTATTATTGTTAAACATTATAGTGTAAATTTAACTAGTAAACAGCTACGAGTACTTACTAAGGTACATTAATCAAGCATAACAAAATTGTTTTATCTGCAAGCGTAATAGTACTTCACAGATGCCTCACGTAAATATAATCACGTAACTAAAAAAAAATGAATTAATTATTGCATGACCAAATAGAAAGCATCTCAAGCATGTATTACGAGCCCAAATGGGAATACTTCAGCTATGATGATTTAAGAGCGGAATTCAATAATCATAAAATTGTGAAAAAATTTGTCACAGGGCACACCTTCATTAAATTCACTGTTAAACAAATTAGAACTTTGAACGATGAGATAAAATTTTATATTTATTTTACTATTTTAAATTTTTGTAAAATCCGGAAGCTCAGTAAAAGATTTGCACTAAAATAATAGTTTACTGTTTTAGGGTAAATATGTGAAAAACACTTTAGTAAATCTTTGAAGTAAACAAATTAATAAATTGCACACTCCAAATAAAAAACAAAAAAATTCGGAGATGCACAACTTTCTTTGCGCTTCTTTTTATTTACTGCTTTTTTTTTTTTTTTTAATACATAAACTAAACCAAATAAAAAATTTTCTGTAATTTATTACATCTTGCTGATTCAAAAAAGACTAACATCTACGGAGACTTTATTATGCAGCACCTTACCTAGCATTTTCCCCGTAAAACAGCCTACCAGGTTTTATCGAATTCAGTGCTTTGAATAGTGCCCAAGAAACTGGTATGTTACCTCTAACCTGCTAATTCCATGTCTTCCGCTAGTTCCAATTACTTCTGCGTTATCAGTGGAATGGTTTCTATCAATTTAGTTATTTTTAGTTACATTTTACTCTTGTGTAGAATATTTTACACTCCATATAAAATGATCTAATCAACATTCCTTCACACCATACTTTTCAACAAGGTTATTTGCCTTTAAACGCATCACTAAGTTCAAGTTTAATACACGTTGGGAATTTTTTCTAAGGAAGCCAAGTAAAAAATAAAAAAATTCCAACAACTTATTAATCAGCAATAAAAGAACAAAAAACAAAAAACTAGTTTCCTTTCACTTGAGCTGCATAGGCTACACAAAAAGAACAAAATAAAGAAAAAAAACAAATCAATGATTTTATTTAAATGCGTAAAAAAAGGATTTTATTGCGTAAACTAGTTCTGCCTTAGGCGAACCCTTCTACTATTTCTGTTTGTAGAATGATTCACTAATGATGTCAGCGCGCTAATCTTTTACTTTTAATCTTGTACATATTACAGTGACTCTTTACTATCAGATGCCAAAGCTATACGATTTCAATGATTATGATCGCTGCCTACATGAATATAATAATTATAAAAATAATAATAATTACGGATCATCAGCATCACCTGCATCGACATATTGTTTTGTACGCGCAGAGGTTCAACCTAAAAATAATTCTGCTGCTTGGAAAGCCATTGTGGAAATCTCTAAATACGAAAGACATCATTTTGATCATTCTCAACTATACTTTGGCATTTGTATACGGAATTGCGTAGCTTCGCTAGCTGCGTTGGACTCGAATGAGACGAATGCACTTTATGTTGGTGAACTTACAGATAATGCAAAGGTAAGCAGTTGGCAAATAACCTGTTCTGTAAAAGACTAATGACATGTTCCGATTGAAATAAGAGCTGCGCATATATGCAAGAAAAATACTTAGATAATAAGCAAGCAATCGTTACAACCGCAGAAAGATCTGGAAGGATGCTTAACTTATTCAGATATTACAGCAGTAAGGAACGCTGCACACGACTTTAAGTTACTCTGCACCCAGTATATGCGTCAATAGTATGTAGTGAAATAAATTCAAAATAAACTTTTCATATAAAAAATTGTCTGTTCCAAAAATGATGTGAAGAAAGATGAAGTTACAAAATGAATTTCCATAAAAATTGATATAGGAAAAATTAATCAAACAATTTTGATTACCAAAGTAATTTATTTAATTGTGTTTATCATAGCTTTATCTCTTCTTATTATCGAGAATTGCAAAACTTTTAATTTTATCAATTAAAAACATGGATCTTGCATTGAAATATGTTTGACCTGTGTATGTTATGAAGTATTTATAATAAATTATGTGAATGAATTAATTTCTATAATGCAGCAAAAAGCCAATAAAAAAAACAAAAGTTTATTAAACTTTACGCAAGACAGTGATGCAAAAAAGTATTCATCTTTTATAAATTTTTAATAATTTTACTGACAACTAGTGCGGGTTACACATAAAAGAGACGTTCAGATTTTTAATTATACCGCTCTGTTCTCAATTCCGAATTTGGAATCGACACAATTCCGAACATTATTTTTATTGGACAGTTAAGGGATGAAGGCTGCGATAATTGACTATTTTAAGAACCTTACCGATTAGAGACCGCATCCACATAGTAATTATTGATAGAATCACTCTTTGGTAAGATCATTTTAGAAAAGCCTAAATTGGTATACTGCCTTAATAATGAAACTCTTATTTTTTTTTTTTTTTTGTTAATCTAATGATCGATTTATATTTTGGTTATGCGATGAATACACATAGTGATTAGACGAATCGATCTAGCCATGTCTGTGAGTCTGCTCCTCCGATCGACTGTTTATTTTTACACGTTTTCATTCGGTCAGGTTAAAAGATATTCAGCTGAAATTTGAAACATAAACTTTTCTCGGTCAAGGTTACATTAAGTATGAAAACCATTTTCAAATTTTTTTAAATGTATAATTGAAAAAAAAGACATGTCTAGAGTCTGTATTTTTCGCTTAAATATCGAGATATATGCTCCTTATACGAGCCCTTACATTTGGTCATTTACCCCGTTTAACTCTGTTTATGGCATATTATCTACGTCACTGATGTGTCGAATACGTTTTTAACTCAGTGTTTTTTCTCGTCTTATACGAAGATCGCCCCTAATCAGATTATCATCAATATGCATTTTTTTTTGTTGTGTTTTGTCCAAAGTAAATGCATTTGCTTTGATGTGCTTTTATGATGTTTAGCGGCATAAAATGATATTGTTGCTTGTTTTTTTTTTTTTTTTGGTATTCCGACCGACCGATCATTGAGAAGCTTTTGAATGCACTAAATAGGTGCTTATGTGTGAGTCTCTGGATGCCATGGGCCTCGCTTAAATCACAATTAGTATGAATGTGCGTGTGTGTGCTTGCGTTTTGTTTGCTTTTTTTTTTTTGTTTATGAAATATCAAACAAGATTTTAAATCTAAGAAAACTCGAATTTCTTTCAAGGTTAAGAGCTACTCGAAATCGCCAAATGTTTATTAGCGTTTTTTTCTTTCTTCTTTTTTTTTTTATTAAAACTAATTTCTTGTATTTTTCTTCAACAGATTAATGTATATTTAAATTTATTTAACGCTGAAGCAGCTAATCGCGAGCGTTATAATCGACTCGTTAATGAATGCATCAATTTGCGGCTTCTAGAGCAGTATGGACTGCAGGCCAAAAGTGTTATCGAATATTGTGACAACGCTTTGAGCACAGGAAAGGGCGCACCCGTGGTGGACGAAGAGGACACATGGAATTTAACATTTTATAGCGTTGTTTGCATGCTTATTCTGTTAACAATTTTTAGCTGTGTATTTGATTTATATCTGAAGCAGCAACAGCGTCGCGATAAAATACTAAAGGAATGCGACCACTACAAGACTTCGCCGAAGCAAATGATTGCCAAATTATTTGTAACGTTTTCCATTGTACGCAATTGGTATCGTTTGAATCAGGAAGCAACAGGCAAATTGGGACGTGAGCTGCGATTTTTGGATTGTTTAAAGTTCTTTGCAATGTTTTTGGTTATTTTTGCGCATACAAATTGGGTAATCTATGAAAGTGCTATTAGTAATCCACAAGACCCGGAACGTTTGCTGCATACGGCAGGTATGAATAATTTAATATGACGAATTAATATTTTACAACCTTTCTTTTAAATATTTCCTGTACTTCAAATACTTGATTGTATCTTTTGCAATTTTGTTTATTTTCAATAGCTGGAACACTACTCATCTCTGGAGCATTAATAACAGTTACATTTTTTGTGATTAGCGGCATGTTATTAACCATCAATTGGTTGGCAGTAATCAAGGAGCAACAACAGTTATCCTTTTGGCAATATCTAATTTTATTTTTAAAATTTAATATTTTTCGCTATGTAAGGTAAAGTTAAAAAAGCGTTTATTTATAATTTGAAAACTTTTTTATAGTTAAATTTTTCATTTCTCTTTTGCTGCAGATTGACTGTTCCTTATGGTTTTGTGATATTGCTCAGTGGTGTTTATTTCAATAATGCCGGTGGTCCACTCTGGCGTCACATTATAGAACGAGAACAATTGGCCTGTCGCAAGAATTGGTGGACAAATTTATTGTACATAAATAATTTTGTGAATACCAACGAGCGCGTTAGTATAAAATTATTTTTTTTTCTTTCTATATTTTCATTTATTTCAATTAGTGCCTTATTTTCTTCAGTGTCTTTTACAAGGCTGGTACTTGGCATCCGATACGCATGCTTTTATTTTAAGTTTATTGCTGCTCATGATTGGACATAGATTTACGAAATGCAGTCAATATCTTTACGGTTTAACGTTGGCCATATTTATTAGCATTCCGGCATTGCTTACCCATATAAAAGATTATTATCCAATTTTCTTGCCAACGCCACAGTAAGTTTCTGCTTTGAAATATTTTAGTTATTCATTTAATTGATTTTTTCTTTTATGCTTCTTGTAGAACTCAAAAGGATTCGTTTATTATGGATCGCCAATTTAATGAGTTTTATACATCATTTCATATGAATTTTGGTTGTTACTTTTTTGGTGTACTAACTGCTTTGGTTTACGATCAATTGTCGCGCAGCCAATATAAGCTGCGCGATAATAAACTCTTTCAGTGTATCTGGTATATGCTGTTTCCGGTTGGCGTACTATGGCTATTTTCTGCACATCCAATGTATCAGAATTATTATAATACCACATCAAAGTTTTGGAGCAGCATATATGCTGGTTTGCAGCGTAATATTTGGGCTTTTGGACTTGGTATCTTTATTATTGGCATGTCTAATAAAATTGGTTGTAAGTTTAAACTTTAAAAGTTTTTTGAAAGATCTTAAAAAAACGGATTTTATATATTCACAGGGATCTTTCGCAAGTTTGCTTGTCTACCCATTTTTAGAATACTGGGTCGTTTGACATATGGCGCCTTTATTATACATTTATTAATTGCACGCATTGTACTGGGCACAGTGCGTGATCCAATATATTTTGGTACTGGAATGATGGTAAGAATTTATATTGAAGAACGATTTTTCTTTTTCGTTATATTTTACTAATACATATTCATTTTTTGTAGTTCGCCTTTATTTTCTTTACCGTAACAGTTTCGTATTTATGCTCATTTATTTTGGCCATTTTTCTGGAGCTACCGATGACATCATTTTTAAAACTGGTGCGTTAATTATTAGGCAGCGTATTAGCATTAGCATTTAGTATTAAATATTTCAAAAGACTTATATTAACGTAATTTAAAAACATTAAAACTTAAAAAATTTTTTTTTTGTTTTGTATTATGAAGACGTGTCTACATTTCGATTCGGAATTGCGAACAAGAAACCGAAGTGTTCTCAGGTACCGATTTCTTTAAATTATTATATGTTTAGGTACAAGTGAGAATATTAAAAAACGTTAAGAGAATTAAAGGGCATTTGTTTAAAGGAAAGAAGGAACAAAGTAGTCTTCAATCTGTTAACCTATGACCTATGTAATACAAAATACCTCAGCCTTGTAATGATCAAATTAAAATCAAATAGAAATATTTACTAGTAAAAATATTTTAACTTAAAAGCGCACTCACCCAATACCAATGCCGCTGCGTCTGTTGTCCGCCATGCTACATGATCTAAGTTCCATATAGAATTTCTTAATATCCTCACTTGCTTCATCGTTTAATAATGGCTGTACACTTTGACGTGCATAGGCAATAAATTTCTTCATTAATATTTGCGGCAATAGCTCCAGTTCTTCATTCTCGGTAAAAGTATTTCGAGTTAAACGCTTAGCTAAATCATATTGCTCCACGTCATCAGCAATTTCAACATCGCCATCCAAATTCGAATCGTTAAAAGTGCTTAGGTTTAAAAATGAATCATTACTTTTTGGCTTAAAGGCATAGCGCTGCGCAATGTGTGTATTTTTCTTGGTGCCAGCGTGCAAGGCACGCACATGTTCGGTTAGTGAAACATCGTTGTCTACATTTTGCTGATCCAGCAGCACAAATGCCAGATGAAATTCACGTAGCAGTGAAGGTTTAATACGTACATTTTGCAATAGATAACGACACTTATCGTAACGACCGCGCTGTGGATTAGCGCAAGCAATAATCGAAGGTTCTAATTGTAAATTAACAAAAATTGAGGCACTTGGCATACAGATTTCTTTGGATTGCATTGTTTGCATTAGCACGCCTTGTTGTGTTGCCAACTTATCGATATCCTCTACCATGCAGTGACCATCGGAGTTAAGTGCACCAGCTTGCATGTTGAGTCGATTGCGTCCATCAAAGCTCATGCTCAATTTCTGTGCGAATAGATTACTACGTTTGCCATTTACATATGATCCACGCATTGAGATTTGTGTGCAAGTTTGTAGTATTTTTGATTTACCAGCTCCAGGATCACCAACGAGTAGCACATTTATAGCATTATCATCACTAACCTGTGAACCAGCACCGCCGAATAATGAGAGTAAACAGCCCGCTTTGGCCATTTCATGTCCATGTACTTCTGGTGTTAAAGATTGTACCAGTAATTTCAATATATCCGGCTCAGCGTTGATTGCGGAAATAGCGGATAAATCGAGTTCGCTGAAAGCACGTTTAATATGTTTTGCATTTTGTATACTCATAGCCTTCATGTAAATCTGCATATCGGCAGCAACTGAAGTATTTGGCGCATTATCGTCGCTTTGAATTTCACGCATTTTTAAAACGCCAGTGACAATAAGCTCCATACCAACTGTAACACTATCCGCTAGTTCATGACGCAACTCTATGTCCAACGTTTTCGTCGCAGGTCGATCAAAATCGGTAAGTAATTGTAAACTGGATTCTTCAAGACGTATCGTCTGCCTGGCACTCATACGCGTGTGCGGTGACGTACGAAATTCTACGAATCCTTTTTTAGCTTTACAGTGTGTATTTTTACAATAGTAAGGTTGTGATTTGTAAAAGCCTTTCTGTCGCATTGACTGTTCCTGATTGCAGCGAGTACATCTGTATGCTATCCAAGTAATATTGTGTTGCAAATCTCCGACGAGCGTCACCACACCACGTACAGCATAAAGTTGATCTACTTGCACATTTGTTATGTTTTTTATAAGATCTACTTCAATACAATTCTCCGGACGCACATAGATTTTACGTGTACGAGTTATGCGTGGCATATAAATATCCTTAGTAGTTTCACCTTGACTTAGCGAAGCATTCAGTGCTGCTACCGAGACTGCGGCATACATGGCAGCACCAAGTGTGGACATTGTTCGCAACGGACGCGTGCGTAAATCATTGAGCAATGCTGGATAGACCTCACTTATAACGGCATCCTTAGTAATATTGTTTGCCGATATGGGAAAGTAGCCGCGATCTCTAATTTTTAAAAGATCATAGTTAATAGGATGTCTGAGAAAATATGTTTCGATTTCTTTAATACGCTTGCACAGTTCATTGTTTTGATCGTATTTTTCATTAGGAAAATATAAAGACCAACCGGGACACTGCGTCCAATTTTCTACGGCGATGCTTTGAATTTGTATCGCATCTTCTGGTGCAGCATAGTGATCTGGGCGCAAAAACTTGCCGAAACTGGTTGTGTAGGTACATTGGGATTCGTTAAACGGGAATTACGTCCTCTGGCTGCTGCTGTCGTGGTATTTTGTGGACTTATCATCGATTGTCCATCATTTGGCGCTCTTCCTCTGCCGGCAGGAATTGTTTGTCCATTGCGTCGAAAATAAAAATATGGACGAAAACCACGACCACCGCGACCACGTCCTCGTATAAAACGTGATGGTGGACGTGTCGTTGCATTAAAATTCATGTTTTGTTACAATCTTCTTCAAATTTTTTTTTTTATCATTTGCGCGCTAGACATACAACAGTGTGACCGTTTTCAGTGTTTTAATACCAAAGTGTTTGAGGTAGCCTTTTTTTTTTGTATATTTTTACATTTTTTTTATTCGGTCACACTGATGTACAACAACACAGATAGAAGCAACTTGGACACCGAGGAATTTGTTTTTATCGGAATTCAATATAAATCATTAAAAACTTGCCACGCCTTTTTTTGTGTTACTGAGCAGTATTTGTATTAGCAATTAATATGCCGGTAAGTAATATTCAAGTGATCTAGAATCATTAAGCTTATGAGTAAAAAATATGTAATATTTTTTGTTGTTCAAATTTATAAACAAATATCAATTCATTCCTTTTTCCATGCTCCAGGCTTACCATTCACAGATCAAGGAATTTCCGCAACAGGTGGGCAACATGGCTATACTACCGTTGCGTACACAGGCGCGTGGACCAGCGCCCAGTGCCAATATCGAAAACGATATCATTGATGAGTCACTGTACTACTTTAAGGCCAACGTATTCTTTCGTACTTACGAAATAAAGGTAACTTAAACGCCTCCGTTTATATAAAACTAAAATAATTGTTCTATACATTTGAACAGTCTGAAGTAGATCGCGTTTTGATCTATATTACGCTCTACATAACCGAATGCCTAAAGAGATTGCAACGCTGCACTAGCCGCAATCAGGCTCAGCAGGAGATGTATAGTCTGGCAATTTCAAAGTTTGATATTCCTGGAGAAGCTGGTTTTCCATTGAATGCAGTGTATGCTAAGCCACAAACGGCACAGGACTCCGATTTAATGCGTCAATATTTACTACAATTGAGACATGAGACCGGACATCGCGTCGTAGAGAAGGTATTCAATACCGAAGATGGTAAACCAAATAAATGGTGGACTTGCTTTGCCAAAAAGAAGTTTATGGAAAAGAGTCTATCCGGTCCGGGCCAGTAAACAATAATAAGTGACTAAACAATGCAATGTATTATTTACCTGTTTATTTGATTTTTATATTACGCAGATATAAAATTGACTTTTTTTTATGGATCACATATTCCTTTGATAAACATTCATTTATTAAGCCATAACTTTTTTTTTTTTTATATACGCACAATTGTAACTATATAATATATTAATTAACGATACAAGTGATCAGCCTGTAGATTGGAAGCAATTTCTGACTCCCATTTATCGCCGTTGCTCAAAAGTTTCTCTTTGTTGTAGAGCAACTCTTCGTGTGTCTCAGTGGAGAATTCGAAATTGGGACCCTCTACGATAGCATCAACTGGGCATGCTTCCTGTAAATGTAAATAACATATAAATAACACAGATTATTGAATTTGATAATTTTTGTAAATACCTGACAAAAACCACAGTATATACACTTGGTCATATCGATATCATAACGTGTTGTACGTCTGCTGCCATCAGCACGCTCTTCAGCTTCAATGGTAATAGCTTGCGCCGGACAGATGGCTTCACATAATTTGCAAGCAATACAACGTTCTTCACCGCTTGGATAACGACGTAGAGCATGCTCGCCACGGAAACGAGGACTTAGTGGTCCTTTCTCGAAAGGATAGTTAATTGTTGCCGGCTCTTTGAAGATATGCGCCAAAGTAACACCGAAACCACGGAATAGCTCTCCAAAGAACATGGTAGTAGCTGCACGATCAGTTATATCCTTCATATCCATGCTTAATTCTTTGTTATTGACATAGACATAACCCTTTGGTACCTCAACAATGTCCTTGGGCTCTGGTTGATTAGCAGCAAACAGACGCGCGCCGGTAGTGCCGAACATACGTTGACCTTAAGAAATATAAATGTAAGATTAACAATTTGAATGTGTTTCTTTCATATTTTCTTATCCTGTCGTTAGTCTGTCCTGCATATGACATAAGTTGGTCTCTTATATAACCTCAAAAACAAGATTAGATTTAAGAATTTTGCAAGGTAATGCAGGCAAACGGCGATTAACGCTAATAAATAAAACTAACCATTGCGCGACACGCTAAATATTTTCATTGTTAGCGACATCCTCCGACTTGCGTATCTGACTATAGTTACTACAAATGAGTACAGATCAATAGATTTGTTATTGTTGTTGACTTAATATGTTGCGATAAAAGTGTTACCAAAACGTAAAATTGCACAGCTGTTTTTCTTTGGTATTTTATAATATTTTTCTTAAACACAGTAAACAGTGGGCCATATTTCCGCTTTATTTAATAAAATTTTTTTAATTTAAAAATACAATAGAAATACCCAATTTTGATATGATTTAGATACACGTTGTAAGTTTACCTAGAAGAAATCCTAATGGAGCTAGCCCAATGTACGACTTTTCTTATCCTTGGCATATTCATTCTAAAGTTAAATCGACCTTCGTCGGCACTCGTCAACATATGTGAGCGATAATTCTGTTCAGTTTCACAAATTTCGTATAAGAGCGAGTGGGACAGAACGAAAACAACAAGTGAGTGAGAGCTGATTTTCTTTGTTTGTCATTGAAAATTCATTCAGTAAATTTCACAACACAAAAAAGACGTAGCCAGACATTACTTTTACTGCGGAGTAACTTAAAATCAAAAAAGTAAAAGATATTATAAAAAAATATATTATATCCAAAAGTGGCCAAAGTAACTTAAAAAAAAAAAATACATATTGAAAAATATATAAATAAATCAGCATACAAAATGTCGACTACAGATCTCGCTTACCTGGATGATTTATCCGACCGTGATTTGCGGAAAAAATGTTTGGAATATAAATTGCCAAACATCCCAATAACTGATAGCAGTCGTAAACTAATGGTAAGAAGGTTACGCGGAGCTATTTTGGGTACTGACCCAGCATTAGGAGCAGCAGCAGCAGCAAATGCAAAAACAACACGCCGTGAAACTATACAACCAACAACAACAACTAAAAGTCCAGGACGTACAAACAAAAGTAACAACAATAAAATAAATAAAAGGCACACAATTGCCAACGATGCGAATGTTACGCGTGCTCGAAATGTACACACAACCACAACACTATCATCATCGGACATTGGCTCCAACTCGGATGAGAATGATTACGAAGAACAGGAACAATATAATTTTACTATTTCACCGAAACAGCCACTACGTCGCTCCGTTTCACTTTCAAAAACCGGAGTGCTCACTACATCGTATACACAGGAAACAACACCGCTGCGCACATATGCAGCAGAAGATGATGAATTAGACAATGGTGATACGACAATGGATTGGCAGTCAGTACCCAGCAATATTGGGCGTCCACAATATAGTGTGCTGAGCAATCAACGTGCAGAGACAAATTCAACAACGATACCCGACTATGAGCCAATTCTAGAACGAAAAGTACAACAACATGTATCTTTTTCACCACGTTCACAACTGACCCAAACACAGCTTAATACGAATAGTTATAGCGGTGTTTATGGCGTGAATGTAGATAAATCAACACGCAATAGCTATGCCGGATCAAGTGTACCATTTGATAGTAATACCTTTAATACATCACGTCCTTATCGTAGCTCAGTGGGTAGCGCGAAACGCAAGCCTAATCGCATAAATCCAACGATGACACGTAACTCTGGTCCAACATTATATCCAAAACTGGATGATTTGTATGAGCAGGAAAGCGCTGTTGATTTGGTGGAATCTAGTTCTTCGGAAGAGGAATGTGACGAAAAACCTTATCAAAGCAGGTTTGCACGCACTTTGGAAACCGGCAGACGTAGTACGCCAGTAGCACGCCGTGGTGTTGCACAAGATGATGAAATAAAGGAATCCTTTGCACAATTCATGAACGTATTGCAACAAAAATATCATGTTAAAGAATGGTTTGCCTTTATTCTACTAATTACTTTAGCCGTACTAATATACGTCATACGGGAATAAAGATATAATAGTTAATCTATATTTAGGCACATGGTGCATTTCTTAAAAAACGGACATTTAATTTATATTAACTTTAATAAGTGTTTTAATTATTGTTTTATGTTATAAATTGTGCGACATAGTTTTGTTTAATTGGAATTGGACTAGTAAAAAATGTTTTTCTTATTATTTTTCAGATTTTTGATAATTTTTTTATTAGAAAATGTTTCTAACACGCCCTAAAAAATATATAAATAAACTAAATATTTTTGTATTAAATATAAATTTCATATTGTATTTTATTCTACTATTTACACTCTAAGTTTATGCGGAAGAATAAGGAAAAGAGTGGTGAGGAGAAAATAAAAAAAGTTTAAATAAGCGGCATTGAAACGCATGCGATGACGCAATACGCGAAAAGAAGTCTTTTTTTGGAAACAAGTTTTTGTTAAGAAACTAATGATGTTTAGCTGATCGATCAACATTTTGTTTTATTATTAATTAAAGTGAAATTTGAACTGAAACGGTGAACCATGATGGAAGTGTGCAAACGGATGTTCACCGCGAAAACCTTGATTACTCTCAGGATCTAAAGGATCCTGACCATTATCGAATTGTCGTCGCTTTTCAGGATCGGTAAGAACTTCCTTAGCAGCTGCAATATCAATAAATTTCTTTTCAGCCAATTTTTTCTCATCATCCTTAAAATTATCGGGATGCCATTTTTGTGCTGCTTTACGATATGCCTTAACAATCTCCTGTTTACTTGCATTACGCTTAACGCCTAAAATCTTATAATAATCACGGCGTTCAGCCTGTTTTTGCAGTCTTTTAGCTTTTTGCACGCCGTCCTTAGCGCGTTGTGAGTTTTCATCCAATTCCAGTGCTGCCTGGAAATCGTGTATGGCATCATCGTACATTTCAGAACCGAGGAGAGCATCTCCTCTATCACAGAGCACCTGAGCATCTTTCATTATCTCTAATGCACGTCCGCAAAAGGACAATGCTTTACCATATTCCTCATCACCGGCATAACATGAACATAGTATTTTATTTGCTTCATAGCGTACCATTACTTCTTCGGGTTCATGTTTGAGTACTGCTTCACCTGCAACAATGCAATCGGCGTATTGTTTCTCTTCACGTGACCGCTCCGCAGTACTTAATTGTTTTTCAACTTTACGTAGTTTCTTGTAAAACGGAAAACAATCTTTATGTTCCGGATCTAATTTAAGGCATTCACGTATTTCTTTGAGTGCATTTGTTGCGTGTCCGATTTTATAGAGTAAATGCGCGATATTGAAAAAGCCTTCTGTGCTATCCTGTGTCAGCTTATTTACTTGACGTAGATCGGATATGGCTGAGAGTAAATCATTTGTTTCAATATATGCATCAGAACGTGACTGACGAAATTCTTTGGACCATGGTGAGATCTCTAAAAGTTGTGTAAGCATTGGTATAGCATTGTTATAATCGCCATGACTGATAAGACTTTGCACAAGATTCCATTGTTCGGCAGCAGGAGAAATTCGTGCAAAGTGATCGTTTGCAATTTCATTGTAGGGTTCCGCATTTAGCTGTGGAATATTTTACAAATTGTTTTAGATGAAATTTTGTTATGAAGTTCTATAAACATACCACTTCGATTAAATCTAACTCTGCTAAACTATACTCTCCACTCTTCATGTATACTACAGCACGTTGCAGGCGAGCTGCTGTGAAATCTGGCTTAAGCTCCAATACTCGACTAAAATCGTTTATGGCGAAACGTGTTTTACCCAACGCCAAGAAAACAGTACCACGTTTGAACAAAGTCAAATAGTTTGTTGGATCACCCTCTAAAAAGAATTAAATTAAATAATTAAAATAGTTAAAATACAGACATGGTTGAGGAAAACCTAAGCACTGCATCAAAAAGAATAGTTATAATGCTAGCAGAAAAGATCACCAAGGCCACAGAACAAGTAGTCATATTACTCTACTGGGCGAGTATTAAGACTATTACCAGTAATATGGAAATATTGTTAGAATTTTATAAAGTCGTATTCGAATGTTATAACAGATTATCATAGGATAGTAGTGGTTACTCAAATTCATAAAAATTACAATTGGTTTAAGTGAGAGGCTCATTATAGGAGCGTATATGACAATTGGCGAAACCAAACAAAATTTCCTAATAATTGCAATACACACCTACTGCTGCATGATAATGTGTCAGCGCATCGGAAAGTTGTCCATGTGCCAGAAGTTGTTTTCCCAATTCCAGATGATTTTCAATATCACCCTGATTGGGCGATGACGCCTCCGCACCTGTAAGACAGACACGTATTTAATAAGTACAAGATAAACAAATCATAATATATTTTACTGACCTTCTAGAAACAACTTTAAGAGCATAAACAGCATACATGCTGCTAGTTTTTTATCGGCGCTAGCAAATGGTAACATCTCGTTTAGTGGCAGAGCCATATTGTGCTACTACCGGGCCGCAGCAGTCTGCAATTGTGTGCGTAGGCGTTTTTATTGCGGTAATCTTTAAAACTGTATGCAAGAGTTTTTCCTATATTGCGTGGCAGCTGTTTATATGCTGCGTTTATTATTATTATTATTGTTTTCTTTTTTTCTCATTCGTTTATTTTTGTAATTAAAACTTTCAGTTGTCGGCTTCAATGACAATTATTAATCAATTCTTTCGATATCCAAAAACTAATGATTTTCTACTTTATAATTTATATTGAATATTAAAATATATGCGAGCAAACGCACTCCAACCGTAATAGGTCTTTGTTAGTATTATCACGGCAGATTTCCAGCTATAAGTGTTCGGATCAGATCAGATTGTATTGCAAAGCACACGTCGCCTTGCAAATCTGACGTGTTGTTGTGTTGTTTGTCAGAGTTGGATAATCACTTTATGTGAAAGTGTGCAACACTGTTTTCTTTTTTAGAGATGTGCAGGTGCGAGCAATGGTCTACGAATGGTCCCAAATGGTAGACCATTTGTAGACCATTGTTCTGCCTGGTCTGCTCGTAAGTGGAACAGAGTTAGATAGATCTTGCCTCGCGTTTACACTTACTTGCGTACACTTGTAGACCATTGTTATTGTTGTAGACCATTGTTATTTATACGTTCGCTAAGTACGTGGACCAAATGGTCTTTCACTATAAATAATAATAAACAATAATAATAAGACCTATAAATTAATACTATTTAAATAACACGTCTCGGAATTATTAAACTTAACAATTATATTATTTATATTAAATTACTATACTATAACTTAATACTCATATTCATAATATGGACGATGACGTTTAAGTAACGGATACATTATTGCAATTATTGCATTCAATATAAATAATGATGTGCATGTCTATGTAATTTAAATAGAACATAACTAATAGTCTGAATAGTCTTAATAATTTACATACTACATACACCGTTTCACCGGCACTAAAACCCTCTTCCTATTGTTTGATACCTCAAAAAAAAAAAAAAAAAAAAAAAACAATGAAGAAAATTGAAAATACATTTTTTTTGTGAATTACATTGTTTCTCATTATTTTTTTCGATTGAAAGATTATATTTAATTTGAAAAAATCTAACAAGATATGAAAAAAAGTTCAAGAAATTTGTCTCCTCAAATAATATAACTCTAGTAAACATTTAAATATTGGAAGCTCGTACCTATGTGGGTGTAATTTAAAGCACGGATGGCGCGATGATTCAAAACTTTGAGCTTTTGGAAGTCACAGGCAAATGGGTTTTCCATTTCAAAATTATTTTATTTATGTAAAAAATAAAAACAATGTCCTGATTATCACATATATTTATTATTTTTTTTAATCACGTAAAACTACACAAAAAAATTGTAAAAATAGTAAAAAAAAAAAAAATGTTTACAATTTACATAAATACATACAATAAGTACAGTAAAGGCTATTTTTTTTATTAATATAAGCACTAACTAGAGAATTTAAATATACGAGGTAACTTCAAGTCAGTGATTAGCCGGTTATTAAAAAAGAGCCACAAGATATTTAAATTAATTTTTAAGACAGACGTTAAAACTCTTCAGCGTGGGCCTAGAAATTATTAATTTTACAATTAATGCAGGCTCAAGGTCTTGAAATAAAATTAATTTACCTTCTGCGCAATTTTCAGCAAATGTTCAAATGTGGCTTTTCCAGTTTGCATACACATACCGTGAAATATTTTCGTTTTACTTAAAGTCAAAAGTTCATATGGCGTACCAAACTCCACAACCTGTCCAGCATCCAGCACGAGAACCTTATCCGAATCCATAATTGTATGTAAACGATGGGCAATTGTCAGAACAGTACAATTTTTAAATTTATTACGTATTGTCAACTGTATGAGTGCATCCGTTTGAGGATCAACATTTGCGGTGGCTTCATCCATAACAAGAATTTTATTCTCACGCAAAATGGCACGCGCCAAACAAACCAATTGACGTTGACCAACGCTAAAATTATTACCACCTTCGGAAATTTTACTTTGTAGCGCACTTGGCATTTCGGCTATAGTCTGCTTTAATTTAACTTCTTCAAGTGCATCCCACAGACGTGCATCATCGTATTGTTCAAATGGATCCAAATTGTAACGCATGCTTCCCGAGAAGAGTACTGGTTCCTGTGGTATTATAGACATTTTACTACGCAGATCATATAAACCCATATCATTAATATTTCGTTGATCAATTAGTATATCGCCTTCATTAAAAGATAAACGAAATAGAGCATTAATGAGCGTTGATTTGCCAGCTCCAGTGCGTCCAACAATGCCCACTTTTTCACAGGATTTGATTTCAAAATTTATTGATTTGAGTACATATTCGGTTTGTGGTTCAGGCATATACCGTAAACTTAAATCTTTGGCAATAATTTCGCCCATTTCTGGCCAATTTTGTGTTGGTTTTTTATGTGGCCTAGATTCAAAATCAGCCTCAGCTTCTAGATTACCATATTCCACAACACGTTCTACGGCGGTCATTAGATTTTCCAGCTCTGCTGATTGTCGCAATGCCCATTGTACAATGCCAGTTATGCCCATTGATTGGGTTATGGCCAAGCCAACTTCACCAGCATCTCTGGGTGTGTAGAATAGGAAACTTATAGTAATAGCACTGATATACAAGGCACAAAAGAAGTCAATGTAGTAACCAAAAGCACGATTGGTGCTTATAAAAGCATAATAAGCTGAACTATGCACATCCTGATAATTGTCGAATTCGGCAATAAGTAGTTTTTCCGCCTCAAAAGCACGTATTGTCGAGAGTCCATGTAGTGAAGCACTAAGATGCGAATAAATCGGTGAACGCGCTACCGCTTCCAAACGTTTTACATCGCGTGAAGTATTTAGATAGAAATTACGCATGAAATGAAATATTATAAAAAGTACAATCGTAATTATTATATACCAAGGATTCGTCATACAAACGACAACAATGATACCACCAAGAGTTAAAAAACTTTGTAGTGTATCTGTTATTAATAATGGCAGTACTTCATCGATTTGACCTACAGAATAGTGCAGTAGAAATGTAAAAAATGTTATGGTAAAAAAGTGCAATAAACCGACTTTACCTAAGTCCTTTGAAAAACGATTTAATATGCGTCCAGAAGGATTTATATTAAAGAAATACATTGCCGTGCATATTATGCCATGAAACATCTTATTATGTAACGTATATGAAGCACGTTTAGCCATATTTGTAAAGATCGTTGTGCGCAGTAGCGTAAAGATTACAAGACATAAATTCAGAGCAGTAAACCAATATAGATCCCAATTATCAGAAGCTTCAAGATTTAATGATTTATTTTTGTTAACCCTGGAAATAAATGAAGTTTAGTTTAGCTAAAAAGACCATGTTCGAGCCTGTTCTAAACATCAATAGGATTTGAAAATGTAAAACGATTTGATTCCGAAATTCCTTTTTTGTTCCGAATTTCTTGTGAGTACGAACCAATTTTAAATCGTTTTAATAAATATTTAAAAAAAAAGATATCAAAAACAAAACAAATAAAAAAATCTTACCAATATGCCAGAAAGTAGTCGGCACCAGAACCCAACAATTGACTGCCTAAGGTAAACAACATGAATAGACCAAACATGAAAACATTGCCACCAGCGCTAAAGTATTTTAAATACATCTTTGAATCGATTTTTCCTTCTACACGCTTTTCCTGTAGCTGCGTTATTTGTTCCTGTGCTATAGAATCCGCAATTGAACTACGTGAGCCCATGCTACCATGATCCGATTCATGACTCTTCTGACTGTTATAACGCTGTCGTATTGTCTGTTTTGATGCAGCATCTCCAGCCGCTTCAATGTCATTCTTTGCTTCGGTTTCATTATTATTACTCAAAAGCTGCGCGAAATCCAAACCACTATGAAGCATTTCATCATATGTACCCATAGCGCTTACTGCACCCTTATCCATAACAATAATGAGATTAGCTTGTTCCAGAAATTGCAATTGATGTGTTACTAAAAGCACCGCTTTATCTTTCAGAAAGCTACGCACACACTGATCGAACAGGTGACGTGCTACATGTGTGTCCACGGCGCTCAAAGGATCATCCAGCAGATAGATATCCGCTTCACGATAAACTGCACGTGCTAAACTTATACGTGCCTTTTGGCCACCAGAAAGTGAAGTACCCCGTTCGCCAACCAATGTGCGATCACCGTATGGCAATAGATCGAAATCGCGTTCCAAAGCACACTTTTTGATAACCGTATAATAACGTTGCTTATTCAATGGCAAACCAAATAGAATATTCTCTCTTACGGTACCTGTAAATAGCCAAGGTTCTTGTGCGGCATAAGAATTTGTTCCTCTAATATGTACTTTTCCTGCGACTGCTGGCAGTTCTCCAAGTATAGCTTGTATTAGACTTGATTTCCCCGAACCCACAGTACCAACTACAGCAATAAGTTGTTTTTGTTTCAATTCAAGCGTCACATCATTAAGTGTATAATCTGGTGCATCTAAATCCCATTTTGCTTTAAGATTAGCAATTTCAATAATGCCACCTTCTGCGATATCAAAATGGTTGGGCTTTTTTAAATTATTTCTTAGAAATTGTTCATTTTCCTTTAGTTCATCATTTTCATCAACGTCAGTATTTGACGACGGCGACAAATGAAGTCCAACACTACGTCTTTCTTGCATTTCTTCGCGCAACATAAATTCTTCAATGCGTCGCAATGAAACAATAATTTCAGCATATTGTGCTATGCCATATGGAAAGTACATGGTCATTGTACGTCGTAAAATGTTAAAATATGCCGTAACTAAAAAGGCTCTCTCTGCGTCTAGTATATTTTGAAGTAAAACGAAGCCTACCAAACTGCTAAAAATTGAAATATGCGAGAGAAACATAGCACAGGATAGCAGTATTCCACGTATGTAGTTGGAATACTTGATAACATTCAATTCTTTAATTCGTATTTTTTCCACCAATTTTCCGAATGGTTTTTCCCAGGCATACATTTTGATCACCTGTATTCCGGATATAATTTCATTCATTAAACGTACACGTTCATCGGTGGTTTTGGCTGTGCGTAGACGCAATTTAGATATTAATTTACCCAGATAAGATTGAAATGGTAGGAAGACTATCAGAACACCAACGCCAAAGAATGATGCAACACCAATCTGGAAAATAACGGAAACGGGAACACATTTTCTTTAAAAATTTTTAAATGAGAACAAACCAGATTAACTTAAAAATCATACATACCTCAAGATACATTAAATATGTAATAACAATTAATTGTAATGGAGCCAACCATAAGAAATTCAATAAAGTTAGCATAGTATCAAAGCGTCCAATATCATTAGACACTAAATTAACCTGTTTAAATAAATACATGTAAATGTAAACATTAATTAACATTTAATTTATATATGTATATTGTATATTAACTGACAACTTGACCAATTGTTGTATCGCCCAGCGCTGAGTGACTTAATCGCAACGATTTTCTATAAATCAAACTACACAATGCAACACGCATCTTCATGCCCAAATGGTAGACCATAAAGGAATATGGATGCATGACAAAAACGTTGGTAACGGTGGCTAATACAATAGCTGCAATATACCAGTGGGCTTTGCTTCTGCTCTGATCATCGCCAGCAAAGTAAGCGATTAAACCTGCCAGACAGAATGGTTGTGAGACTCTGTAAAGATGCATGGAATAATAGTAATAGTTATAAATATTATTTTTAAAATAAATTTTCACTAACTTTGTACCGAATTCTATAAGGCCGATAGATATAGCCGACAAAAGTACTTGCAATCCAAATACTTGTTTTAGCGCATTTAAGAGTTTTGGTTTCTTCTTAGTTTGTCGTTTTGTCTCTACCTCTTTTTGCCATGATTTATACAGTTTATTGCCTAAAGAATCTAAAAATATATTTGTGAAATTTTGTTATCTCTTATAATGCTTGTAAGGCCATATATTTACCTGATTTATGCTCCTTTAATGCACGATAGAGGTCATTATGTTCTAACGTTTTTTTCCGTCCTTTACAAAGTATTGGTAGTGTATAGCTGCAACAGAAAAATTTAATTATTTTACGATTTTAAAGTTTTGAAATATTTTGGAATGATTGAGGTTTGAACCCCGAGAATTTTAAACGTTATGCCAGTATAAAACTGAACGTCTTAGCGAAGGATCGTGCTTGTAAATGCCGAGCAAGTAATATTTTGCGGCGTATTCTTGTTTTTGAGTTATCTTTATAAGCAAATATTTTAAAATTAGTATGCAATTAAAGGCATACAATAAATTGCTAAAGTTAATCTGCCGTTTATAATATATAATTTGCATAAACATTTTCCAAAACAATTAGTTAGCAGAAAACAACAAAAAAAACATGCACAAACAAATTTGGAGCTCTTTTTCTCTCTCGCTCTTTCTTTTGTGCTCTAGGAAGTTTTTGAGTTTCATATCTTTTGAGAGTTGCTTCAACTTATTATCATTTCACCATTTTGTGAATCATGATACAATAATGATAATTGATATGATAATTTTATCATTTTGTCAAGAGCGTATATAAAATTTTAACAAAATGTTTTTAAGACCCAAGAATTCAGGAGTCTGAGATATATTCGTATTTCGAAACCGCTGTTAAAATTATTTGTTAAGTCGATTTTACTAAAATTATTTCTACTATAATACATACCAAAACATCATCTTCGATATTATATTGGTACGTTCCCGAGGATTTTCCTCCAATTTCTCGGATTTGAGCGACTGCATTTTGTATGAGTTTAATTTCAATAATTATAAAATTACGACTTTTTCGCCGCACTTATTATTATTCTTTTATTATTATTATTATTTTTTTTTTTTGTATATAATATTTCACAGAATTAATTGGCATTAGATACTTAAAAAAAAAAAAAAAAAAACAATTAAACGAGTGTTCGCCAACGACCGTTCATGAAGTGACCGAAAGCTTTGAATGAACGCACATATTTATTTCTCTTATCGCTGATGGCGCCAGATAAAACAAAATGCAACAATTACTATTTTACAACAAAATCTTATCAGAATTGAAATAAAATCTATATGCCGTGTAGCACAGCATTTAAACAATTTGATATAGTTTTTTTATGCAAACAAAAAAAAAACAAAAACAAATTAAAAGCAAAAACGTAAACAAAGCAGTGTACACCTCCACACAGCGAGACAATACGGATCGTACTAAACATGTGCGGCCATTATTTTACAGGCAACGAGAAAGAGAGTGTGAGAGAATGCGCTAAACAAAGTGTTGCCAGAATATAATTCGAGAAAAGCTTTTGGCAGTTAACATACACCGCTTGAACTTTAAATTTATGTTCTATGTTGTTTTTATTTAATCTTATCATTTTATTCTTTGGCAGGAAAATGATTCCCATATCTGGGAGGAAACGCGAATATAAAAATCTTTAAAATTCAGAGGCCTTAATGATAAAAAATACTACAGACCCGGCAGATTTTTCATATTTTCTCCTTTCCTTCGTTGTGCTTTTGAATTACGGTTAAGTCTTCAAAAAGAGACTCCGAGTCCTCTACATCATTTGGATTCAAATTTTAATTCAAAAGGCTTGTTCAATTTTTTTTTTTATATATTTTTATTATTTGTATACATATTTTTAGTATACATATGTATATATATATATATATATATATATATATATATATATATATATATATATATATATATATATATATATATATATATATATATATATATATATATATATTTTTTTTTTTTTTTTTTGAAGAAGTCAATAAATATAGGAATTCTACATTTTCTTTCAATTAAAATCACTTATAGTGATTATTTGTGCATTTAATTTTTTAAATCACTTTTTTTTAAATAAATTTAAGTACAACATTTAAAATAAATGCATATTTGAGCATAACGTTTTGTATTGCTTAAAAAATTAAATAAATGGCATTAAATTTAATTTTTATTAATTTTTTTCTGAGCAATGTCCATTAATATTGAAGTATTTTCAGGCATTAATATTGAATAACTGAATTCATCCACAGGCAATGTGAATTTCATGGAATCTTCGTCACTGTGCATCTTTTTCATATGAGCTGTTCATATAAAGAAAAAAATGAATGAAAAAGTTTTTTAAAAAAAAACTTTAAAAAAAATTTAAAACTAGTTGTGAACTGTAAGTTCGAAATTTTTAAATAACAATTCAATTTTTTTAGAGCAGTTTAAAGAAAGAAAAAAACATTATCATTCTCTTAAAATATTAATCATTTAACAATTTCTAGAGAAAAAAAAACTTACTTTTAAATTTGATATGCGTTACAAAGTGTTCACTGCAAAGATCACATTTATAATACGATTTTCCTGTATGAGTTCGTTCATGCAAGCGTAACGATTTTTCAAACAGATACGCACGATTGCATATGGTACATTTGAATTTTTTTCAAGCACTAAAAGGAAAGAAGAATTACATATTTCTATATTTATTATAGAAATTATAGAAATAAATAATAAATTTCTACAAAAAAAATATTTTAATGAATGACAGATGAGAATTGAATTCAAAACAAAGAGATTTTGTGGGCCATTCATTTGTGAACTAGTCTGACATTTTAATCATATTATCATGGTGTAATAAACAAGGTCATGATACAATTACTAAAGGTAGTGTATCTTTATAGTTTATGTAGATTTTCCAATGCATAAAATAAAATACATTTTATACTAAAATTGCATTTGTTTCTTTTCATATAGAAGCAAAAAAACTTCTCAACAGCAACAACAAAATTTTCTCAAAACCAACAAAGCTACAAGAATTTGTATTTTTTTCTTTTTCTAATCTATATCTTTCATGCACACGAGCAACGCTCAAGTTGCTTATTTGATGAAGTGGCAACACCTTGTATTATTTTACCATGATGGGAAGAGCATTTCTCTGTTTTGGTTACAACGGTTGTGCTGCACTTGTCGAAGTGAAAAAGAAACAATACCGGAGTAAAACCAAAACAAATTTCTATCTTCTTTCCACTTGTAAAACTACAAATCTGCCATCTCTTTCGTACTCATATGTTTCATAACTTGTTTACAAATGACCGCTTGCTTCTCTACCTATAGTAATTGTATCATGAACAAGGTGATATGCTTACATAACAAACTCTCAATTTTAGACTCTTTCTTTCATGTGATTGTCAATATGATTGAAAATAGTTGTATGTGATACTTTGTTAACATTTGAAAATGTCAAATGTAAGAATATCACCTTGTTTATTACACCATACACAACATATTACACCAAAAAAAGGAAAAAAAAAAAAAAAAATGACCGCTTAAAGCAACTTACCTTCATGACTTCGTTTATGCTGCGTAAGTACATATTTAAGCGCAAAACTTTTACCACAAATATCACATTGATTACTACTTTCGCTGGAATGCGTTTTCATGTGCCAATTTAAATCCTGCGAACGTTTAAATCTTTTCGCACATTGCAAACATTTATGTGGACGTCCCTCAGCGGAATGGACAGCTTCATGTCGCTCTAATGCAGTTTTCATATTAAATCGTGCATCGCAAACATTACAACGAAATATTCCGGAAAATTTCTTGGTACGTTTTTGTTGTAGAACACGTTTATTATTTTTTATAATCATACCACCATCCGTTTTCGTGCCACACTGTGCGTGAGATTGCTTCATATGTGTTGCAAGATCCATTAAATTCGCGAAACGCTCCCTACAGAACATACATTCACTTCTTTCGATGGCGGTCAGATTTTCAGCATGCTTATCCAGCATATGTAGACGTTTTTCACCATACGAAGCAAAGGCTAATTTATTGTTATTTTGAAAAATATTTAAATAATTAGTAAAACCGGGAAAAAAAATATTAGAAAACGTTTATAATACTATAGACATGAATTTTTTCTTTTAAGAATGAGTATTTTGCGTGCAATATTTTATTTATTTTAAATGTTTTTATTACAACTTCCATACGTGATTAGTTTTCAGGATGAGGCATTGAGCGTGCCGTATTCTAAAGACAAAAAAAACAGGGTCAACAATTACTAAACTAGAGGGAAAGAAAAATCAAGAAAACATAGTTCCAAAATTCAAATTTAGCATGCTGGAGTATATTGCAAAGAATGCAATAAATAGATTAGTTAATATTTTATTATATTTTTTTTTTAGTAATTAAAAAATAAATAATTTCATGTTGCGTTTACCGTTATGGAGTATTGCTAACACACACACACTCTAAAAAAGCAGCGTTTTCTCATATTCTCATTTTTGCACATGTTATGATGAATGATTGATTGATTGATGCATGAATTAATCACTTCACTTCGATTATTGGGTTCCTCTTACCTTCGGTACAATGACTGCATTTGTAGGGTTTCTCGCCACCATGTTGTCGATAGATGTGATATCGCAGTGTCTTCAGATGCATGAAAGCTATAAAGATAGAAATTGAAATGATGCTATTTAAAAAGAGAAGCCAGAGAAAGGTCATGAAGATATCAAACAGGTTGAAACCTTCTTTAACCTCAACGTTGTTTTTTCTATATTCTTGACCAGCTCTACCAGACGAATTGATGGAGCCATATCCGTTTGTCCGCTTGTTTGGTACTACGCTATTTACTTACTCAATCGTGAAGATATTGAGCTGAAATTTTTTAACTTATGCGTTTCTATAGCTCCCCCCACTTACATTTTCCACAAAAAGTGCAAGTTTCACTATTCCTTATGCCGGTATGTGTCGCTTCGTGTGCTTCGCATTTTTTTCGATTGATAAAAAGACGATCACAATAATTACATTTCAATTGAGCACTCGGATTATGCCATTTACTGTGATAATTAAGGCTTTTACGCGTAAAAAATCGTTTATCGCACATATTACACTCAAAATCCGTTTCACTGTGAAATTTTTCAATATGATTTTTTAAATTATAACGATCCGAATATTGTTTACCACAAACTTCACAAGCGAAATTCTTTTCGACATGGTCCCGAGTCATATGCACAGTTCGAGATGCAGCATCCTGAAAGCAGGCTTCGCAATCAGAACATTTATACGGTTGCTTTTGATCGTGTACGTTTAAAATGTGTTCAAGCAGTTCATTTTGATTTTGATAATTTCGTTTAGATTTATAACAATATTGGCAGGAAAATTTTATAATATTATTCATAATAATTTCTGTAGATTTTATATATTGAAAATCATCATCATCATGTAAATCGGTGTTTTCAAATGTCTTTTCGTTTGTTATTTCAACTTCATCTGCTTGAGGAGAAGTAGTTGGTTCCTCTACTAATTCGTAATAAATCTCAGCAGTGTTTGTTGTTGTTGTTGCGGCAGCATTTGTTGTTGTTTTAATTTCGTTAATTGAAACCGTTTCTATGGATTCGAAGTTTATTTCATTGGTTTCTTCTGTTTCTTGACTTTCATCCTCCAGCGTTCCTGTTTCGATTTTATCAAAAATATTTGATAATTTAAGTTGTGCCTCTTGACAGCGCAAACGAAATGTATACACTGTGCAGAATTTGTTAAAACAGTCGGAGCAAATTTTTTGTGGTAGTCCATCATTTGCAAAAATCTGTAAAGAAAAAATCAAAATAAAAAAAAATCAGAAAAGAGTATGATGTAAGCAAGGTCTTCAAAAACCTTAAATACCCTCTACCCAGTAAAAATTATATTTTTACAAAAATTTTAAATTGAAACTTCATCAAATTGGTGTAAGTTTTTATGGAATTAACAGTTAAAAAATAAAGTTAGAAATAAATTTTGATATAAATTATCGTACGATGGTTTTAATGTATTATATCGAATTTTAAGTTCCAAGTTTTCCAAAATCAATGCTTTTATACAAACTGATAAACGGACGGACGGGCGTACATTAACGTATCTATTCGTCTATTCGATGCTAATTATAAGGTTTCACACTGTGTCTTCTGATTATTCTATACATTTAGACGGGTAAAGGTTATTATAAAAAAAGAGAATATCTATAAGATATTATATCTATGTTTATGTACCTTTAATTTCCAATAAGAAAACTCCATACGTATTTGTGCAATTTCATTTTTTAAATTTATATTACAATTTGGATGAAATAAATCAAACCAATTGCTATCATCACTCTCAAAATCACATTTAGCACAAGTACGGCAGGTTTCCATAATGAATCCCACAACACAACACCACAGCACAGCACACCACTCCACTCCCCACTGCCGCGTTGTTATGCAACTTTCTAACTTTTAAACATATGTGTTTCTTTTTTGTTTTTGTATTTAATACAAAAACTAAACAAAAATAAAAATGAACCTCCGACACGCAAAATAAGATTGTCTGTCTATCGCTGCTTCACAATATTGCTGCGCGTAGACAATGATGTTGTTAATAGCAAAAAAAAAAAAAAAAAATAAAAAGTCCTACTGAAATTAATATGCTCTCCGTTAACCTGACCTATTAAAATTGTGCGTTGAGAGTCTTACAGATTTAGCACGCTGCCTTGTCGACTACGACGACGACGACTTGACGCTGGAGTATTTTTGCTTTTACTGTTTTCATGTTTTGTTAGGCGGAAAATTTATACAAAGTTCGAATGTATCCGAATATGTATGCATTTGTATGTGTTGCAATATATTCACACAGATACATTTTCAGCTGTTTTTGCAGTTGTAATGCGCAACTGCCACAGTTAGCAAAATAACAACAAATAAACAAAATAAAGCTTTAACTTAACTAGTATTGTAAAGCCGACACTTTAATGCCCTACTTAAGTGGTTTATTTAAACAAATAATCCTTATACCAAATGCAAAACCTAAAAATGATAAAGAAAGAAAGTCAGGTTAAAACATGTTTAAGCTAAAAATTGTTTTATAGAGCAAAGGCTTTAAGCATTTGTATCATTCTACCAATGATTAAGTCAATTTCAAGATAAATGCAATCTGAAAAAATATAAAACTAAATTTGAAAAAAAAATTTTTTTTTCATGGAAAAAATGCTTATTTTTACTACATTTTTATAACTGAAATAATTAGTTTTTATAGTATTTATACTACACTATATTAAGATATAAAAATTATAATAAATATTTAAAACAAATATTATAATACTTATTTCTATGTCAATAGAAAATTATATTTTAAATATTTTACCTATCTAAAAATTTAACAATTGGGAGTACATAAAATTTCTATCAACTTACGAAAAAAAGAAGTTCATTATCCTGGATATGGTTGTGAGATTTCTAAAAATATTAAAGAAGCAAATAGGCTACTTAAAACACTCTTTCGATAGTATACTATTAAACACGTCAAAAAATTCCTTCGAAACAAACATTGAATACTCTACTAATTAGCTAAACTAGGGACAGACGGACAAACTATATATATAAATTTTTATTTAAGCTTATCAGTCATCTTACGCATTTTATTAGCAAACGGAAAAATTTTGAAGTTTATAAGGCATATATTATCTTTAATGCTTTATTGTAAAAGTTTCGAAGTTAAAATGTAGCTGAATATTTAACAATTTTTGAAATCAACACTCTATATGTTCTCTCAGTTACTTGTTATATACTCGTATAGTATTGCTTTTTAAGTGACAAAAAAAATGTATGCATTAACTTAATTTCAATTTTGATATTTATAATTATGTATTTACATTTATAATTAATCATTTAATGACAAACTATACACAAAAAAAATAATGCTAAAATAATTATAATATTGGGCACTTTTAGTTTGCTTAAATAAAAAGAATTGCCAAATATTGTCTACATACTAGAACATATGTTTATATCGTTAAAGCCCTGATCTAACTCGTAGACGATGATTGTGGCAGTATGCCTAAATTTTGCAAACACAGTTGTGCTGCCATAAATTTAGCTTCTTTCTTTGTATTCGATGGATTTGCTGGTGTAAAAACTTGCCCATTAACCTCAACGGAAAAATGAAACAAACGACAATGTGCTTGGCTAGTTTCATTAATTAACGTATACTGCGGTGGTGTCCATTTACGTTTACTGGTTAGTTCGTTTAGTACACAAACTGGATGTTTATCTTGTATAATTAGTGGCGCTGGTGCTGCATTACCACCGCGTATCTTACGTTGTGCCGCTAAACGCTGTTGTTGCTGCTGGCAGTTATCTTCTCTTGAGACTAAACCACGTTTATCAAGTTTTATATCAAGCAATAATGGTTGCACTGACCCAGATTTTGACGGGCCTAATCCCTCGCCTGGTTTCCAGCCCATTTTTTGTAATAAAGCCATACCCATGCCACCGCTAACTGGCTTAGTTGATGTTAATTGATCCCGACGCGCCCAAACTTGTGGACCGCTATGTAGTTCGTGTATTTTCATAACATTGGCGCCAGTGCTACCGGTAAACTGACCAGGAAGATGTTTAGATGTTGCCCATGAGGACATATCACGCTGTACGTTATACATCATTTTCAGGGCCTCCGGATCAGTTGGATTTTCCTAAAAAAAAAAAAAAACCTTTTCAGTAAAAGTACATAAAAACAGAATGGAAAATAAAAATTACCTGTAAGCGTCTTATAGCATTAAGTCTTTTTGTTATTATACTTGAGACATCCATTGTGGGCGGTTTAATATTGGGAAATACAGAATCACTAGTAGTAACATTAGCCGCTTCAGTTGCTGACGGAATCGGCACCTCCGGTATAAATGTAGCATTTTGAGGTTGAACTGGTGTACTGGCCACAGGTGGCGGTGGTGCTGCTGCTACTACAGGTGTTGTAGTTTGCTGCGACTGACTATCTACCGAAGTTGTTTCTACCACTGCGTTTGTTGATGCTTCTAACACTGCTGCCGTCTGACTAAGTGGCTTAAACGCAGGCTCTTGTTGCTCTGTTTGCGGAATAGGTTTCTCAAAAACATTCTTTGCTATATCCTTAAATATGTTTGTCGATTGTTTTGCCGGTGGCAATGCAGGTAACGGTACTAAGCTATCTTTCTTCTCAACTGGCACCCAAACTTCAGAATTACGATGTTGTTGTCCAGAGGAAACTGGAAACTGCATAGTTATTTTAGCCTGATCATCGACCTTGCTGCGTACTGGTAAAAGTTGCGTTGAGTTGCGTATGTGCAGCACAATCGGTTCACGTTCTTTTAGTTGGAAAGGATGATGAAAAGCTTTTGCATTACCATTTTTATCAACATCCGAATCATCATCAGAGCTCAACTCTGGTGAACCATTGCCGTTTGCTATTTTTCGACACAATTCCGTTAAATCATCAACAGAGCGCGCACCAAAGCGCCAATTCCTTAACAGTTTTTCCTTCGCCTCTTGTGACATATTAATCGAGTCCGGGATTTTACCATTTTTAACCATATTTATGGCATTCTTGCGTGCAATCTCAAATAGACGCTTTTTATCGATTGGTGTACGAGATCTGCTGCGGGATCGAGAACTACGTTGGCGTGAGACATGATGTCGACGTTCATTACGACTTGTAGTTGCACCGGATGTACTCGAAGTTTGCCTATAAAAACTGTTTCCTACATGACGACTACTTGAACTCGATTCGTCGTTATGACGGCGTCGTTCATGTCCTTTCTGTTCGCGCAAGTATGTCTCCTCATCGGATAGCGATACATCTGAAGAATGGGCATCACGACGCCAACTACCACTTGATTCCTGTTTTATTTTATGACTTGTACGTTGTCGTACGTCCTTGTCCTTATCTTTATCATCTTTACGTTGTTGATAGCCATTATAGAAACTATTATGCGCACGTTCTCTATCACGTTCCTTGTCAGAGCTGTGTGCGCGTCGACTAAATTTTGACACTGGCTCATCTTCGTCTAGTATTGCTTTTGAATCGAGTTGTCGCTTTCGATTAGCACTGCTGCTGTTGCTGTCCTTTTGTACAACAGGCGATGAGTGCCTTTGACGAATGTCTTCTTTGTCTTTCGTACGATCACGTTGTTTCTCATTGCGACCTTTATCGTAATCTTTAGACCTTTGCGCTGCGTTGTTTGATTCGCGGTCTTTACTCTTTTCCTTGATACGATCTTTTTGCTTTTCGCGCGATGTAACTGACGAAGCTACCAATTCATTGTGTTTGGTCTTTTCGTCATCCTTGTGTTTGTGTTTGTGCTTATGCTTCTTTTTTTTCTTATGTTTTACTTTGTCATTTTCGGTGGTGGCGTTAGTGTCACTATCGCTGCATTCGCCATCTGATTTTTTTTTTCTTATGTTTCTTCTTTTTCAATTTT
Organism: Leucophenga varia; assembly: GCA_018903435.1. NCBI lineage: Eukaryota > Metazoa > Arthropoda > Insecta > Diptera > Drosophilidae > Leucophenga > Leucophenga varia. The sequence continues at coordinate 6,863,688 of JAEIFJ010001870.1, forward strand.
TTAAGCTTTTTATGTGTTGTTATAGTTTTACGTAGTAGATTCTTATCATCCAATAGTTCTTCTGGGGGCGCCGCATTAAATACACCAAATAGCTCCGCTAATATTTCATTAGAAGATTTTACCGGCGCAATAGTAGTCTTGACATCTTGTTCGCTTTTGTCACTACTGTCGCTATCGCTTGCGGCATCATCGCTCTGCTCATTCGATTCAGTTTTAATTGCTACTGATGTGTCCAAACATTTAAGACGACTTTCAATTTCATGGTCGATCTTCTCCTGCTTCACACGAATAATTGTTTGTGGCTCACAGGAACTAGGCGTACTAGTTGTTGTCTCAGTATTTTCTGTCATCGTATTATGCGAAGCAGATTTATTGTATTCAATACAACATAGTGCTTTGATTATAGTTAAAAAACTTTACGCCAAATTAAAAAGGTAAATAAATACATGCGAATCCCAAAATATCTTTCTCCAAATCCACGGTGTGAAGTCAGAGTGAGACAGCAAATATATTTTTATGTTCTTATTCTATGTGACTGATTCTACTTCTATTTTGTGTGATTGTCAATATTATCAAAGTAACACTGCGTAATATTAATAGAGCGCAGCCAACTTCACGCACGTCGGAATATTGTCATCGGAAAATTGCAACTTCTCCACACAAAAAAAAAAAGAAAAAATATTTTTCTTTTCAGTTTGACTGTAAGCTGTAAAGAAAAGTGGTGGTGTAAAAATTAAATTGTTAACTTGTAAGTTCTCATAATGTTTAAATGTTCAAAACTGTTCAATTGTATTAAAATAACCTTTTCTCTTTTCGCCATTTTTTTTTTTTTCGCTATCCGTTCATCGTGCTGCTGTGTTTATTTGTATTGGTATACGACACAACGACGACGACGACAATGTCTTCAAACGCGCAATACAAAAACGACAAATTGTTCTTGTTGTTTCTGCGCGTGTATGTGTGTGTTTCTATATGTAAATGTATATGTGTTGCTCATCGTCTCGTTGAAATATCTGCGCTGTAAAAAATCATTCACACTATATCTAGAAAAAAAAAAGTAAAACAAGTGCTACGGTTAAATTACGCTATTAATTAATCGAACGACAGCGTAATTTCAAACAAAATGACGTCGCTCGATCAAAATCGTTTACAAAACTTTAAAAACAAAGGCAAGGATCAAGATGTGGGTATAAACGTGCTTCGCACACCACACCTCGATTTGTGTTTTTTTTTTTCTTTTTCCAATTTCACGCAAGGTTGTTAATAATTATAGCACATGGTGTGCAATAACTTTGTATTACACCCCCAACCCAAATATGCAATGACTAAATGTGCAATTATTTGCTGTTAAAAACATTTCCAATAGGATTTTTCTTTTTTTTTTTTTTCAATAAGAATTTTCTAATTTTTTTTTTTACAATGGTAATATTTATGTGGAGAATTACTGTAAATTATCAAAAATGCTAAGTAATGTCCTGTTAAGCTGTCTGTCTAAAAAATGAATATAGCGACATTGATTTGTAAACTATTTTTAAATTATTAAATTTTGGCAAATATTTCCAACGGTCAAATCCGAGAAATAGTTTTAGACGAATAGAGCTATTTGTATAGCTGTTGAAAAATATATTGGATAAACGGTGTACGTATGGCTTTTGCTATTAATTTACTATCGAATTGCTTGACTGAGATCACCTAAACATGTCGAGTCTGTCCTCAGCAGTAGAGTTCAGATTGTGTTTGTAGGATAAGATCTGAAAGGCTCCATTATTGCACAAAGTCTTAAAATGATTGCAAAATTAATTACAATATAATTATTAAAAATCAATTTCTAGGAAATGCGCCGTCGACGTAACGAAGTCACAGTTGAGTTGCGAAAGAATAAACGCGAAGAAACAATACTCAAGCGTCGTAATGTTCCGAATTTGGATTCGAACACAGACGAGGACGATCAGTTGCCAAATGCAATTAATCTGAAGAAGCTTGCTCAGGCTGCAGCGGATGCGTCAAAACCAGAACAACAGTTAGCTGCAGTGCAAGCTGCACGAAAACTCCTTTCGTCGGATAAGAATCCACCAATTAATGATTTAATCAATAGCGATATTTTACCTATTTTGGTGGATTGCCTGCAGCAACACAATCATACAATGCTACAGTTTGAAGCCGCATGGGCTTTGACTAATATTGCATCGGGCACATCAGATCAAACAAATCAGGTTGGTTATTATATTTCAAAAATGTAGTATTAAACTATCTCTTCATACCACATGTATTTTGTAAAAAAAAAAAAAATTAGGTCGTTGCCGCCGGTGCCGTCCCGCTCTTCCTACAGCTTCTGTCCTCACCTGCACCAAATGTTTGCGAACAAGCCGTTTGGGCGCTTGGCAATATCATTGGCGATGGACCGGAACTGCGCGATTATGTCATTAAGCATGGTGTAGTGCAACCATTGCTATCGTTCATTAAACCCGACATACCAATTTCATTCTTGCGTAATGTTACTTGGGTTATTGTAAATTTGTGCCGCAATAAGGATCCACCACCACCGGCTACAACTATTTTGGAAATCCTGCCAGCACTCAATGTGCTAATTCATCACACAGACACAAACATACTTGTCGATACTGTTTGGGCTATTAGCTATTTAACCGATGGTGGCAACGATCAAATTCAAATGGTTATTGAAAGTGGTGTTGTACCAAAATTGATACCGTTACTTGGACATGCCGAAGTTAAAGTACAGACTGCTGCATTACGTGCTGTAGGAAATATTGTTACCGGTTCAGATGAACAAACCCAAGTGGTGCTGAACTACGATGCATTGTCATATTTCCCGGCGTTATTATCGCACACTAAGGAAAAGATACGCAAAGAAGCTGTTTGGTTCTTGTCGAATATTACCGCTGGTAATCAGTCGCAGGTGCAAGCTGTTATTGATGTTGGTCTGCTGCCAAAAATCATTGAAAATCTAAGCAAGGGTGAATTCCAGACACAGAAAGAAGCGGCCTGGGCCATCAGTAATTTGACAATTAGTGGTAATCGTGATCAGGTCTTTACGCTAATCAAAGAAGGAGTAATTCCGCCATTCTGTGATCTATTATTGTGCCAGGATACACAGGTTATTAATGTAAGTGATAATTTTTAAAATACAAAAGTTTTGAGATATATTACAGAATGAATATATCATAAATTTTACAGGTTGTACTCGATGGTCTCAATAATATGCTCAAAGTCGCAGATTCACATGTGCAGGATGTGGCCAATATAATCGAGGAATGCGATGGTTTGGAAAAAATTGAACGCTTGCAAAGCCATGAGAATGTTGAAATTTACAAACTGGCATATGAAATTATAGAGCAATATTTCTCTGATGAGGTAATTTGTACATATACATATATAGATTATTCTATTTTTATTTACACTCTTAAATTTTCCAGAGCGAACAACCGGAGCTAACAGCAGGAGCCGATGGTCAAGAATTTGATTTCGGTCAAAATGCTGATAAAATGCCAACGAATCGTTTTAACTTTTAACGTTTTTTAACTCTAAACGATTAATTCAAATTAAAACATAATTATAAATCCAGAAAATATGGTTCCCGTGCGTTTAAACACAACAATAACAACAAAAACATTTGAAATTGCAACGAAAGCCATTGGGAACATATTTGGAGAATCGTTTTCCAACTGCAAATACAGAAAATAATGACAACATCAAGAATAACAACTGAATAGACATATGAAAACAGGCTAAACTGCAAATTATAACAAAAAATTAAATCAACAAAAGCAGAAAAAAAAAATACGAATTAGTCCATGATACATAATTATTATTTATAAAGAATGTATATTTATATATATACAGACATCCGCAATGAATGATTTTGTGTTTTACAAAACAAAAAGCAAGAAAAAAATTTATATAAATATATTTATATGAAATGATAAACATATTTTCAAACGCGAAAAAAAGATAAGGAAACAAAAACATTTGGATAAACAATGTTTAATTTTAAAAAGAAAAAACAAAACAGAACATTTAAGTAGAAAACTATATTTGATTTGTATTTGTAATGTGGAAAATTATACATAAAAGAAAAACAATTCTCCAAGCCTTATTTTTCCATATAATTTTTTTTATTATTTATAATTTATAATAAATTTATGGAACTATAACAAAACAAAAAATAAAATAAGCAATAGAATATTTTACAATATCAATAATAAATTGGAATTACAGTCTCGTTTTATTATTACTACAATTATTTAGGTAAACCCTCACGTTCAGCCCAATCGAGCCAGGAGCCGGTATAATTTTTAACATTCGTATAGCCCACACTTATCGAGGCCTCGGCTGCCTTTTGCGAACGTACGCCAGCGCGACAATAGAAAATTATTTCAGTATTTTTTGGCGGCTTCTCAAAACCGTATTTTGTTTTAAATGCGGCCTCATTCAAGCACAACTCTTGTGCCACATCATTTAGTGGTATATTAACGCTATGGGGTATCTGTCCAGTCTCTTCTAATTCCTTTGGTTCACGCACATCGATGAGCAGTTTTTCTGGTGTCTTCTTAAATTTCTTGATTACTTCATAGTCAACAACGGGAACGTTGTTTTGGCCGGCGTCTTCTGTGCTTTTAAAGCGCAGCAGCATCGAATTTGAAAGAAATCCGAATTGAGAGTTGCGCCCTAGTAAACGCATTGTTGTTGCACAGTATTTCGACACCATTTTTATAATTTTGAATCGTAAAATTACTTAAAAATATTGAGTATTTTGTATATTATTGTTGTACTTTGTGTTATATAAAAAAAAAAAATTGATTTGACATGTGCAGCTTTTCTTAAAGCTTTACACACATGTTTTGTTTCACTCATGCACGTATATTTTCCTATAAGACTAATTGTTTCTATCCCATTTAGACTTGTTTGCCTACTACATCTGTACCAAATAAATTGATTATTAAAAAAATGGTTTTATATTAAATTATAACGATAGTCTTTCAATTCGTCGTTTGGATACTTCATTCCTTTGAAATTCTTTACCGCAGCTAATTTCGCAATTTCTTCGCGAATAAATTATACAACTTTGTATTGAATTGTGGGCATGATGCACTCTGTCTAAAACCTTCCCCAACTTCCATTCATACATGACGCTTTGACTTCCACTACTATTTTTGACAGCCATAACTTCATTTTATATGTACAACCTTTTGATATTCCCCGTTTTACGGTATTTTCATTCAGGCTCAAACCCGTAATCAGTTATCGATAAATAGTCAATGGTCCACTTTTCTTGTACTATCGGTCCGTGAGAGCATTTTTGGTATTTTAGTCATCGGCTCGGCTTCTTATCGGTTTGCTTTTAGTGATATCGGTTCACTTTAGTGATATCGGTCAGCCTTTTGTGTGTTATCGGTGATATTGGTCCACTTTTTGCGCGTTATCGGTCCGTGATCACATTTTCTGGTATTGATCACATTTTGAGGTATTTTTCCGGACATCTGGTATTTGTGATCACATTTTCTGGTATTTTTGATCACTCATGCTGGTATTTTTACGTCATACAGTATGATGAAGGTATGAAGCACTTTCATACCATCGTTCCGCAAACGTCCCGTCTACTACCCCACCCCGCTTTGTTTCTTAACCAAAACATTCCAACTGCATTGAACTTGCAAAATACAAATATATTTTTAGATTCTTGCATTTTATTTTGGTGCACTAATTCTTTGCTTCCGTCAACATTCAATTCAGATGCAGTGCAGGAAGTTGGCAAGCGAATAAGCAGGTTGTTGGCTGTCTGAAGGTCAAGGTTGCATTGTTGTTTTAGAGAAAATTGCTATTAAATTGTTTAGAATTTCAAGCGCAAGCTTTCGCAAAATACATTCTCTCCCTCTCTTAATGTTTACAGCTCCCTATTCATTTTACGACACATTTAAAGCAAAACTTTTATTATTTTTTTTTTTTTTTTTTTTTTGCGTTTCACTTTGTGCTGTCAGCAGCTGCCTGTAGAACGAACGGATACCGGTTATCGCATATTAATTTATTTTTTTTAGTTGCTTGCTGCTCATCGTGCAAAACTGTTGTTCGTCATTTGTAAGCGTGTCCGCTGATCTCGTTTTAGTTAAATTGCAAAAAAAAAATTATTAGTATACGTTAACAAACAATGTCATCTTCAACAACAATAAAACCACCCTCCGCTCCAGTTCCTCCTCCGCCACCAACACCACCTACATCAGCAGCAAAGGGTTTACCTTCAAAGCTTTATAATGGTTTAATTGGGGCTGTTGATAAACATGTACCTGCCAAGCTGCGTCCACTATGGTTACATCCTGCTGGTCCAAAAACAATATTCTTTTGGGCGCCTGTGTTTAAATGGGTAATTTGCTAATTTTTTTTTCTTTTTGTCGCATTACATAACACACATCTGCGTGCTCCCTCTCTTTTTCTCTTTAAGTATAAAAAAAAAAACAAATTTTAAAAATCTCAGTCTGAAGCGTTTTGATAAATTTTTTTTTTTTGCGATTATACAAACGACGCACATTCTAAATTACACTTTAGATTCGCAATGACTGAGCGCATTTTTTTTATAGTTCACGTTATCACGCCATATCTATTGTAATTATCTTGTCTGATTATTTATTTATTTATTTTACAGAGTTTGGTTTTGGCTGGGCTCAGTGATTTAACGCGTCCAGCAGATACCATATCAATACCAAGCTGTGCAGCGTTGGCGGCTACAGGTAATTTTCACTTAAATTGGATTTATTAAACTACAATCATCACTAATTTTTTTTTTTTTGTATATGCTTACAGGGATTATTTGGTCGCGGTATTCTTTGGTTATTATACCAAAGAATTATAGCCTTTTTGCTGTTAATCTTTTTGTCGGTGGTACACAGTTGGTACAAATGGCACGCGCCTACAATTATAGTTTGGAACAAGATAAGAAATCAAAGGAGCAGCAGACAGTGAAGCAGTAATAAATAGTTTACTACACATACATATTTTACTGATAAGGTGCTATTTTTGTTCAAAGAAGTGATATATTATTTTAAAAACCTTAACGAAAGAAAACAAAGAAAAAATGTAGTTTAGTTTAGTAAATGACTTTTAAATCACGCACATTTGTATGCAAATTTGCAGCAAAGACGTCAACACAATTTAAATAGCGAACGGACGTTAAATTCGTAATTTCACGTTAAATGTTGCACTATTTTAATTCAAGGCTCAGTATGAATGTATATACAGCGGCATAGCTTTAGTATAAAGAAATAATTAATGGCGATCATGGTGACTATAATAACGAAAAAGATATGTTCATATTTACTCTAAAAATAAATAATAATATAGTTAATTGGGAAAAATTCAACAAAATAAAATAAAAAACTGTTCTAATAAAAGTTTTGTAATCCATGTGCGTCAGTTTAGCATTATTCTGTTTGTTTATAGTCGACCAAATAATAAGTTGTTTATTTATATAGCTTTAAAAGCTAAATAATACATAGCAGTAAGATAGAAATATAAACTAACTCTTGAATCTACTTCACTGAATAGCAGTCAATACTTTATACTGGCTTTCTATTCAGTAAAGAGTATTAAATTCGATAAAACGAACTGATTAAACCGCGAGTTCCTTTCTATAATGAATAGATATTGTAGAAACTTCTCATATAAATCTGAAAACCCTTAAAGTTCCACAAAAGTTTTTCATAAACGTTAATTAAGAAATTATGATAGTTTTATGTAATTTTTGCGAAATCAACTAAGAAACTCAATCGTGTGTGTGTTTTTTTTAAATAGCCTAATGAAAAACCTTTGAATTCATTAGCTGATATCTAGAATCTTGATACAATGCCTTTCCCAAAGTCGAAAAATAAACATTTTCTGGATACCTGAACGCAGATGTATCGACGTTATTTAGGAAACCGATGAACTTGCTCTCATCACTTCTGCTTTCATTATTCAGGTCTTTGGTACGTTAAGCAGTTAGCTCGTTCTGTTTACCCAAAAACTATCACACACCTCAGACGTAATTTGTTTAGACTACTCAAGGAAAATCTTATCAGCCATTGTCGTTTGAGATATCATCACAATAAAATAGAGCTTTCCCCAGAATGTGTCTAGAAAACTTTGAAACAAGTTCACATATTCTTTGCAAATATCCGGATTTGGTCAGAATTACGTTTATATCTTCTTATCAATTTAAATTATCCGCGCACTGTATTAACATTTTGGTATTTTTTAGTACATATTTTATTTCACACATATGGCAAAATTTTTCTAATTGCAAATTTGGTCATCAAATTCTTATCAGAAAAAATAATTAACAAAACAAATTAAATTATAAAACACAATTATGAATTTAATAACAGGAATAAAGCTGTACATCGAGAAGATGTGCACGGAATCAGGACCGGGTATGAAAATCATATTACTAGACAAAGAAACGGTAAGTGGCTACTATAACAGCTGGATGGGAAGAACAGAATTGATGCATATGAAATGACGACGAAATTCTTTAATTACAGACAAGCATAATTTCCATGGCATTCAGTCAATCAGATATGCTGCAACGTGAAGTGTATTTATTTGAGCGCATTGATACACCACGGTCCAACGAGCGTATGAAGTATCTAAAATGCATTGTTTTTATACGCCCCACCAAACAGAATGTACAATTGTTGGCAAATGAATTGCGAAATCCGAAATATAGCAGCTATTTCGTATGTAAGTAATTATGCTGTGAAGCGTTTCTTAACTACAATCATATAATTAATTAATTATTATTAGATTTTAGTAATATAATACCACGCACGGATATCAAATATTTAGCCGAATGCGATGAGAGTGAATCAGTGCGTGAGGTTAAGGAATTATATGCTGATTATCTTTGTGTTAATCCAAATCTCTTTTCGATAAACATACCATGCTGCATGAGTCGTCTTAATTGGTTACCCGATGCACTAACGCGTAGTGTACAGGGCATCACAGCGTTGTTATTATCATTGAAATTAAATCCAGTAATACGTTATCGTGCCGGTTCACAGGCAGCACAACTCTTAGCCAAACACATTTATGAACAAACCACCAAAGAGGCGACACTCTTTGATTTTCGTTCCAATATTGAAGGCGCTGCGCCACCGCTGTTGCTTGTACTTGATCGACGTGATGATCCTGTAACGCCACTCTTGCATCAATGGACCTATCAGGCCATGGTACACGAATTGCTTAATATACGTAATAATCGAGTTGATTTATCCGGTCGAACGAATATACCAAAAGATTTTAAAGAAATTGTACTCTCCGGTGATCAAGATGAATTTTATGCCAAAAATATGTATTCTAATTTTGGTGAAATTGGTTCCACCATTAAAAGTTTAATGGAAGAATTCCAGCGTAAAGCAACTAATCAAAAGAAAGTTGAAAGTATTGCAGATATGAAAAATTTCATCGAAACTTATCCACAATTTAAGAAAATGTCTGGAACAGTACAGAAACATTTGTGCGTTATTGGTGAACTATCGACAATGACAACGAAACGAAATTTATTCGGACTATCTGAATTAGAACAGGAGGTGGCTTGCAAGGCTGAACACTCAACGCAGTTACAGAATATAAAGAAACTAATTGCTGATGAGCGTGTGGACGTGGATGATGCCATAAAGCTGGTGGCACTATATGCGTTGCGTTATGAGAGACACGCAAATTGTGATACTTCTGGATTGCTGCAAATTATTAAAAATCGTGGTGGACGCACTCAAATTGTACCAAGTCTGATTGAATATGCTGGCATGCATATACGTCAGGGAGATCTTTTTAATATGGTCCGGATAACAGATGCTGTAAAGTTAACGAGAAATTTGATAAAAGTAAGTTTTTACTATAATTTTTAGTTAAAATTAAATAACAAGCTTAGTTCAACATATCTTAGTATTATGTTGGTTTGAATGTAAATAACAGGCTTATGCTATCATCAGGTACTCTGTACCCGTACGGAAACCAGTTATTTGTCGCTACCATCTGAACTTTTAGTTTAATCTCAAATTATCTTTAATTTGAATTCTGTACGTATGAATTGATCTACTAGAAATCGAGATATACTGAAAGTTGGAACGTCTTTTAATTAAAAAATTCTAAAATGTATAAACTAATAAAATTGCTTTTTCAATTACAGGGCCTTAAAGGAGTTGAGAACGTATTTACGCAACACACGCCATTACTTAAGGAAACACTTGAAGATGTTTTTAAGGGACGCGAACTGGATCCCGTATATCCAGCTATAAATTCTGAACTTGTACCATTCCGGAGACCGCCACAAGAAGTTGTGGTGTTCATAATTGGCGGTGCGACATATGAAGAAGCGCTTTCAGTGCATCAGTTAAATAATGTTGGCTACAAAGTTATATTAGGGGGCACTACCATACACAATTCGCAAAGTTTTATTAACGAAGTCCTAATGTCAACAGATGGTGTACAATTTAAACACACCAAATCAATGATAAAATATTGCTCAACTGATAATCTTTAAGCGTAAACAAAATTCAATAACTTCACTAAATATATACTATGTAATCCAATTGTTAAAATTTTGTATTTAATATATTTATATTATAATTGTAACTTATTTATTAAATATGGCGTCGTATATATGTAGGTATGTATGCATGTAACTAAACTCAAAAATATGTAACTAAGCTTTTGTTGCTATGGGCAGCGAATTTTATTTATGGACTTTAAACAGTTTAAAATTTAATTTTTTCAAACTACTTGGTCAATCCGCGAATTTATTAATTATGTCAAGTAGTCACTATAATGAAATCTGGTCTCAGGTACAGCATGAATGTGAGCTACTGGCCACCACTGATAATGAACGCCAGAATCAAGATATCGAAACTACAGTCGCTATACTCTCTGCGGCCGCCGGCGATGGTACACTTGAGGAGGTCGATTCAAAAGCGCTACTGCAGGCTAGTACATATGAATTTTATTTACGTTACATCTGCATAGCGAATCGGCTGGAAGAGGTCTATGATAAGATGATACAACCGCAGAAACGTTTATTAGTGCGCAAACTGCTGGACGCATGTTTCGGACGTATCATTGAATTGAAGCACGATCTTGTTAATATAGATTTAATGGAGTTCAGCTACAATGATGATGTAGTCGAACAATTACGTCTAACGCCCATGGATACCGAATTAAATATACCACGTTATTTTTTGCGTGAACGCCAAAAGGAAATCGATTTTCGTAAGAAAACCACTCATGAAATACTGAAAAAACTTGGTTGGCTTGAGGAATATCCAGTGGAAGAACCATTAACTGAAATCGAAGCAATACGTCTTATACAGGCACACGAACGTGCACGTCAAGGACGTTTACGTGCTCATTTTATGAAGGAAATACGCATGTTAAAGGAGAAGGGTAAATCGGAGGAGCGCACTGAAAAGGAACGTATGGATTCCGGCTTAATGGCAGCAATGAAAATACAAAAAATGTGGCGTGGTCATACGGCAAGAAGAATTACCCGACGTAAAAAAATGGATGAAATGATTTTGATTGGAATGCTACCACCACCGGCACAAGTGGTTAAACAACGAGCAGAAAAAGTCGAACAATTAAATGAAATATTCGAACGACGATATGAAGCACAGGAGGCGTATAATGCGCAATTTGAAGCAAAAATGCAAGCGATACAGGAAGAAATCAAAACGAAACATGGTCCAACTATGAAGGAAGATATTGCTGATGAGATACGCGCTTGGATAAAAGATTGTTATGATAAAACTGGAAAATTACCAGATTTTCCATCAGAAGATCAAGGTGGTTCGTTGCACATTTTCAGTAGACCAGGTACAGAAAGTGAATTAAGTCGTTCTTCGGCAAGATCTTCGAAAGAGTCACGTAAAACCAAAGATAAGTCAAAATCGCCGGCGAGAAGCGGTGATTTAAATGTTAATGAAAATGCAGAAGATGATCAAGTTGGCTTTCAACCGACGCCGTCTATATGCTTGCCCGATATAAGAGCAGAAATTGAACTGTAAATATAGATACATACATATATTATCGATTATCTTTGTATTGAACTTAATATGCCCAGCATTTTCTTTTCAGCTTCAATGAAACCTGGCGCGATCGTGATGAAACTGGAAACTTAAGTCAGGCAGCCAATGAGGAAATGATTTACACTGAAAAATATCAAGAAGTTGAAAATGAATTTCGTCGTGCAGTTGACGATGTTATGCGTCAGGAATTAGAGCTCTTACAAACTGCCGTAGGCAAGAAGATTAAAAAAAGCAATAAGAAAACACGTCGCTCCGGCAAGAAAAGCAAAAAAAAGAAAGAGAAAGATTTAACACCAGATCGTACTACTGAATCACTATACGAGGAACTGGTTACAAATGGTGTTATACGCAAATATCCCGAGATACGTTTAGCTCAATATTTGGGAGATAAAGCGCTAACAGCACGTAATGGCACCAATCCATCACCAGGCGATATACGCCAAGTTTTAATTGAATATTGCATACTCCCATTAGGATCGGAAGCTTTACACAATACGACACCGCTAATACGCTCAATATTGTTGGCCGGGCCAAGAGGGTCTGGTAAAAAAGCACTCTTGCATGCCATTTGCACTGAGGTTGGCGCTGTTCTGTTTGATTTAACACCAGCGAATATTGTGGGCAAATATCCTGGCAAATCTGGACTAATTATGCTTATACATTTAGTATTGAAAGTATCACGCCTTTTACAGCCGGCTGTAATTTATATGGGTGATGCTGAGCGTCCATTTATGAAGAAAATACCCAAAACAGATCGTACCGATCCGAAACGTTTAAAAAAAGATTTACCAAAACTAATTAAAAATATTGCACCAGAAGATCGTGTAATATTTATTGGTACATCGAACCTTCCATGGGAAGCAGATCAGAAATTATTGCAACAGACGTATAATCGTTTTATTTACATACCACGGCCAGATTACGGTGCTTTATCGTTTGCTTGGAAAGCGTTACTAAGGTAAAATTGAAAAAAAAAAAAAAAAAAGAGAAATTTATGCGTGAGCTATTATTAATATTTTTTTTTTTTTTGTTTTGTAGCGAATACTCTGGCGGACTTTCAAATTTAGATTGCAGCGTCATGGCAAAATTATCTGATGGCTATACTGTAGGCGCTGTAGATGCCTGCCTCAAGGAGGTGCTAACATGTAAACGCAAACTGCAATTACGCTCGCAGCCACTAACGCACGCAGAGCTGATTAATGTGCTCTGGTATGTTTATATAAAACCAAAAGAAGATTTATCTACTAACACTAGCAATCCTGTTATATACATAGCACACGCGATCCTGTCTATCGCGAAGAAGAGGAGGCATTTGACTCATGGTGGTCAAAGACACCACTGGGTAGACGTCGCCAACGCTTTTTGGAACTCGAAGAAGAACGTTTACTCGAGGAACAAGCACAGGCTGCTAAGCAGGGCAATGGCAAGAAAAAGGTCTAAATAAATTAAATATTTTCATTCTTCATAAAATTTTTTAATATTAATTTACTTAAGTTCAAATAAAAATTGTTTATTACCAGACTTACATTGCACAAGCTCAATATCCAGTTCTAGCGATTGATTCTCCACTATGTATGCATCTATCAAATCTTGCATGCTGCGTAGATGTTTTTGTAGAAATTCTACTTGATCGCCAAGGCACCATACGAAACTAACATGAAATGAGGGCTCTTTATAAAAGTTTGGCAAGCGATATTCAGTCATAACTCCATCAATCTTAACTAAAAGATTTTTAAGCTTTTCACTATAACCAGAATCAATTTCTAGTGCTATAAATGTACGCGTTTTCTCCTCATTTGTGTAGATCTTCAGACGACTTAGAGTAGCGCTGAAACTAAAGTAATTTGTTTGTTAAAACCGTACTGTTAGTTTAGAAATGTGGTGCGAACACATTTGCTATTTAAAAGAACTATTAAGGGGTTGAATATTAATTTTTGTAGCAATCTACGTTAGGAAAACAAGGTCTTGGAAGACGTCAACAAGATTGGAGTCCCCTTTTGGAAGCAATTAGTATTACATACAGTTTCTTCAAACTACAACTTACCTCGCGCTATTCGCCAATGATAATTTCAGAGATTGTATATAGGATTCAATCAAATGATATTGAAGCACAAAAGTTCTTGTCAGACTAATGTGTGGCTCATTAATTCGCTGTAAACTTGCTGAATCGCCGCTCATCTGCGCGAGTAAATCTATTATCTGGGACTGGCAATCTTCAAGCAGATCATAGTCAACCGGTATGCAAACGTAAGATGCCCAATTGCCGCGTACATGTTTAAAACTGCGTATCCGACCTTCATGTTTATCTGAGTTGTCATATTCCTCGTCTGCATCGTCCTTAGATTTTGTATTTAGTTTACCTAGAAGCATATTAGCAGCAGGCAAAGTACTTTTGTATTACATTTGCTAAAAGTCATAGCGAACTATTTTGCTTATACTCACCTTTTACATTTTTGTGGTGTCTCAATTGAAGGCGACAGCCTGGATAATTTTTTTTCGTGGTTTACTGTCTTCTTCGCCAGAGTCAGAATCTGTAGAATATGCAACTAAATTCAACATTTTGTATTTGGCTTTTAAATTGCAATAAATTTATTTATTTATCAAATATTATTGTTATATGTTTATGTGTGTTTGTATATATAAACAGCTGTGTCTCTATTTCCGTTGATGCCAACTTGTTGTAATTGATTAGGCGCAAGTTACTCGAGACTATGTGGAGTAATTTTAGTAAGTTGACAGCTCTGTTACCGGCAATTGTTTGTGTTTCGTACTATTTAATTTATTATAAATAAAATGAAGCAAAAACCAGAAACAATTATAAACAATGAAAGCTATGAATGTGTTGCACAAAAAGCCTGCCGGTATGACTGTAGCACAAATAAGTTCGGATATGATTTGGCAAGTAAGTAAATCACAAAACAAAATTTACGCGTGCTGAACAAACGCTAACTAAACGTTTTCGCTTTTTACAGCTGGCAGCGCAATATTGGTCCTTGGACACTAAAAACGAACATTTACCCTATAATCCGAATATAATTGATCAAATCTACAATGAAGAAATTTGTGGCAACAAGCATGCTTCGCGACGCATTATGATACTTGAATTCAGTCAATATATGGAGCAATATCTATGGCCACACTATGACTATGAGACAGCAAGGCATGCACATCTCATGTCCCTTGTTATAATGGCTAATGAGAAATTCCGTGAACGTGTGCAGGTGTGGAACATCTTTGAACGACAAGCGGAAAAGTTTCCGGCATTCTTTAAACATGTACTAGAAACGCTACTACCACAAAGCGAGGAATCACAAGCGAGAGTTACACTGCGCGAGCGCACGACATTGATAATTTTTGTAAATCATTGCTTTAGCAGCATGGAAGTAGAAATATGTCGTGAGGAAGCGAAACGTTTGGTATCTTTAACCATGTGGCAATGTTTGCAGCCAAGTAAGTTTCAAAATAAAAGGTAATGAAGCATAACTAACTCATTTAAATGTTACAGGAAGATTAGAGCAGGAACTTCGTGATATACCCGAATGGGGCAAATACTGGAGAAAGCTTATGAAAAAGGAAAAAGCCGATAAGAATACTAACAACAAATGGGAACGTTTCTATATGCAAAATCTTATAATATTTTTCTTCAATATATTGGATTCAGTAAAGTTGGAAGGGCCTATTTCATATAGTGTCGTCAATTTTTGTGAACGTTTCTTGGAATTTGTTATTGATGTGGATTCACTATTGCCTACGCGTCGTTTTTTTTAACACGCTCTTGGATGATTGCCATCTAATTGTTCGTGCACAAATGTCAAACTTAGTGCGTCGCGAGGAGGGAAAACTTTTTGGACAGGTATGTTAAATAAAACAATTTTTTTTAAGTATAAATAGTTAAATATTATATTTAAAATAGTTTATATTGTTTGTTAATGCATTCGTTTTCGTTAAGTACACTTCGTGATTTTTAGCTTATAAATAACAATTTAAATGCTTAGTGACGGGAAGTATTATTGTTGTATATATATATATAAATGGATATGCTTTAACAAGAGATTCGTTATAGTTTCTAGTGATTGTTACAAGTCATGTAGTGCAGTTCATCACCCCAGTCGTTACTCGAAGGTGGTTCATTATAGCAGCATGATTTTTTCAGCAAAAATGTAACATGTTTCTGACGTAGTACACATATGTAGAGCAGCAGAGGCGATTGTAGCGCATTGACTATTATATGTGCATACAGTAATCCTTCAAAGCGTAGCCAAGTTAAAATTAAAAAGAGCCACGCAAATAGTCATAACAATGAACATAAGTCCAAACATAATAAAGCTGAAATTCGAAAACAAAAAAAAAAAATGGATCAATATAATATGTAATCAAATTACTCAATTCTACTAACTTCGCCTTCAATTTATGCTGTATTCTGCCGTACACATTACGTCTATTAATTAACTTATAGGTGGTTACATAAAAGAATATATCAATTACAATAGTACATGCAATTGGCGCAAAAAATATAGTCATGCCCAGCCAACCAATAGTCTCTTGATCAGCAATCATGCTTTGCTTTTTATATGAATCCGCATCGAGAAAGAAATGCGCAAATATTGCCAAAATAGCCATTGTAGATGTACAACCCCAGGCATATGCTGAATAATAGCAATATTTACGTCCATCGGTTACACGTAGAAAGACGTTTCGTGAACGAAACGTTTTCCATATATAATATCCAAAACTATTTAGCCAAAAGAAGGCACCTAACATGCTTACATACAATATAATATCGGCAACAATAAAGCTAATGTGGCTCGTAAATTCGGTAAAGATGCGCACCAAATCAGCAGCTTGACTAAACATCAAACAGACAGCTATGGTGGTTACAATATTTCCAACAAGATCTCTGTCGATATAAGAAAAATGTCAATATATAAAAGCGGAAATTAGTTACAAAAAAAAATCATACCTCAATGTTGGCAAAATAAAATAAACAATTGCAATTATAAGCAACATAATCAGAGATATCGTATGAAATATTGGGTTTAAGATTTTTCGTAATAAAAAATTCGAATCACTCCATTTAACTTCGTTTTTTGCTAGGCAAATATTTGCAAAAAGCATATGTCGATGTTCACCACTCGTTGTTAGTGCCTTAAAGTCGTAGGAAAACAAAAATAAATCCCAGTTTCTTTAATGCAAATATTATTTTTTATGAAATACCTTATCTATGCAGTATTGACCATTTTCGTAATCATAAAAATGTGGCTTTTGCTCTTCATACAACTCATCGTCGTATTGCTTTTCATCGTAAGGCAAATCTTCAGCGCTGTTTGTATAGTGACGTAGTTTTCCATCTTTGAGTAATACCAATTTATCGGGACTCTGAGAGAAAAGAAATTTTTTTTTTTGTGTCTTGTGTTTAGTATAATATTTTAGTTAGTTTACTTACGCTAGCATAATGCAAGATTGGCCAGATTTGCATTGAACCACAATTAGGTAAACCAATAACAAATTTATAGGTGACAGGCACATTATCTTCCCCGCTATAGCTAGTGAACATTGGTTGGAAGAATTCTAAAAAATAAATATAAAATATAATTGTATAAATAATGAGAGATATAGTATAGTATTTTGCCTAACGCAAAAAGTGTTTTCATTTTTTTGTCCATATTTCACACATGTCACTAATCTGTATTTAAAAAATTGTTTGTTAAAGTCGCAGTCTATATATTGTATAGCATAACACTAAAAGTTTATAATGATTCTTCCTTCTATACATTTTTGTGACAATTTAATTGCGAATCACATTTAGTCACATACCTATTCCCTTTGTTCAATTAGAAAACTTATCACATCTGCTCTAAAAATAGAGTCATCCAAATTCAAATTGCCTTGAGCTAATATTATGAAATCAGGCTTAAACATAAACCAAAACCACACACACTCAGTAACCATTACTCACCCGTATCGTTAACTTGTTGACAAACCGTATCCACATGTATTTCAAACTTTTCACAGCATTTATTAACCATAACAACCATTGGATCAGTACTAGACGCAGCTACATTAGCGGATTCAATAGATACTGCTGCACTATTAGTCTGTTGTACCAAATGATTACTTCCATATTCCTTGGCAACGGCATACAATGATTTTGTGGATGGCATGAACATAAGTACGCCAAATAATGTATAAAGAGCGGCGTGTGCGCTGTGTTTACGCGACATTTTTATTGTAAATTTTTAAATCTTTGTACTAAATTGGAATTAATTCATGAACTTTACTAAATGACAACAATGGAAATATGTATTTATGTAGATGCTATGTGTGCGACAACTTCCTAATTGTTAAATGCATTTAAATGATTTGTAAATTCTAAATATTTTGCTTGATTCGTTCGCTTGAGACTTTTATCGTTGTTATTGTTGCTGCTGCTACTATTACGATGTCATCTGTTGTTTTGTCCCTCTCGTCGTTGTTGTTGTTGTTGTTTTTGTAATAATAGGGAAAGCCGGTTTCAGCAGCACGGAAGAAAACATTTTTTTTTTTTTTATAGATGAGACATGATTTCGATTCACTCAGTTAGCTACGGCTGCACTTGTATTTGTGCTGCTGTGTGTTTGTATTGAAAATTCTTATTTGTAAAACTATGTGTGTGTGTGCGTTTTGTTAAAAAAAAAATGTTGTAAGGCGTCGTTTTATAAATGTTTTTTACTTATTTTATAAACAGTCTTTTGTTTCAATCACTTAATATTTATGCAAAGTCAACGTTTTTGTTTCTTTTGAAGACACATATACATACACACATACAAATATTTTGTTTTTTTTATTGTTACACAAATTAAAATTAAATTGACCGGCAAAATGTTTGCCTTCTTTTATTAAAACGAATGCCTGTCTGCGTGCTTGCTTTCGGGCAGCGAACAACGAACAAACTGAATGAAAATTCGGAGTCAACAATGCCTTAAGACGAGTTAAATTGAGTTGATTACGAACACGAAGCTTGCATGCTATTGGTGCATTTGTATTTGTGAGAACACCTGCTTTTTAACTCTCAATTTTTTTTTCGCTGTTATTATTTGCCGCTCTCTAATGAAGATTTGAATTCATCCACCAACGGAATTTTTGCGCTACATTGTGATGATTTTTTATTTTTTTTTTAAGTTTTTGTACAATTTCAAGTAGAATTGAATTATTCTTTGTTTAATTAAAAGAGGCGGGAATATTATAAATTGAGTAATGTTGCAATTGTCCGCTTGACAGCTGTTTTATTGTTTGTCTTTGTGTTAGTAAAATTCATATAAACTTGCGCGCTTAACTGTTTAAACGTTGCCAGTTGCAAAAATTATAGTTTTCGTTACTTTTTAAATATATGTATATATTTTTTCGATTGAGGTACAATTTACATATTTCAATTTTTATTTTTCAGTTATTGGATATGCTCAAGTTTTACACACGCTTTGAGATCAACGATGTTACCGGTGATTCGTTGACGGATCACAATATGACACAGTTGCACTATAAACGTATTGTTTCGTTACAACGTGCCGTTTTCTCCAAATTTCCGGATCTGCGCATCTTTGCATTATCTAATGTTGCCTCTATTGATTCACGTGAATCGTTGGAAAAATATTTTGGCTCATTAGATGGCAATTCATTGCAACAAATTGCTGCATTTCTTAATTTGGTTCCTGAAGAAATAGAGGCAGCACAAAAATGGCAACGTTTAGATGAGGAATTTTTACGTGAATTGCTAATAACACGCCACGAGCGACGCAGATCACAACTCGAAGCATTGAATGATATGCCACTCTATCCAACGGAAGATATTATTTGGGATGAAAATGTTGTACCTTCAGAATATTTTAATGGTGAAGGTTGTTTAGCGTTGCCCAAGTTAAATCTACAATTTCTTACAATGCACGATTATTTATTGCGCAACTTTAATCTTTTCCGCCTGGAGTCAACATTCGAGATTAGACAGGATATTGAGGATGCTGTTAGTCGTATGCTTCCTTGGAAATCGGAAGATGGTGATACAGTTTTTGGTGGTTGGGCGCGTATGGCATTGCCCATAAATAGTTTCGTTATAGTAGAAGTATCGAAACCACATATTGGTGAACGTAAGCCATCGCGCGTGCGTGGTGAAGTAAATGTTACGCTGTCGGTGCGCAAGGAGATTAAGGAAGAATGGGAAGGATTACGTAAGCATGATGTTTGCTTCTTAATTACGGTAAAACCAACACAGCCGTATGGCACCAAGTATAATCCACGTGAAGCATTTTTACCGCAAGTTGGTTTGGTCAGTGTGCGTGGCTGTGAAATTGAAGGTATGCTCGATGCAAACGGACGTGTTATTGAGGATGGACCAGAGCCACGCCCACTGCTACCAGGTGAACAGCGTACATATCGCGTTTGGTTAGACTCTAATCAATATCGCACTGATATGGATGCGCTACAAGAGGTAAATCGCTAAAAAAAAAACAAATATAAAAAATTATTTTATTAAACCAAAATTAATTTATTTTTCAGGGCGCCGATGATGTTTATGAAAGTTTCAATATAATAATGCGTCGTAAACCGAAAGAGAATAATTTTAAAGCAGTTTTAGAAACTATAAGACATTTAATGAACACTGAATGCGTTGTGCCGCAGTGGCTGTGTGATATATTACTTGGCTATGGGGAGCCCAGCGCTGCACACTATACACAAATGCCCAATCAGGAAAGCAGTTTGGATTTCAATGATACATTTCTGGACCATAAGCACATTTGTGATAGTTTTCCAGATTATGAAATTAAATGTGAAGCACCTGAAGAAGCGTGTGTGCCGCCATTCCGCTTGGAATTTAAAGATATTGACGTGGAGGATAGTGAAAAGCAAAAAATTATTGAGATAAAACCGCATAAGCCGCAGAGTCGTGGCCCATATAGCACGGATAAGCCAAGACAGTAAGTTTTTCTCTTTTATTTAATTCAATAATTAAATAAATAAATAAATAATTTTATTTCTTGCAGAAACTCCGTACGTTTTACACCCACACAAGTGGAGGCTATTAGAGCCGGTATGCAGCCGGGTTTAACTTTAGTTGTTGGTCCTCCGGGTACCGGCAAAACTGATGTTGCAGTACAGATAATCTCAAATATCTACCATAACCACCCAAATCAACGCACATTGATTGTGACACACTCGAATCAAGCATTGAATCAACTTTTTGAGAAAATTATGTCACTTGACATTGAGGAGAGTCATTTATTGCGTCTGGGTCATGGCGAAGAGGCTCTAGAAACGGAAAAAGATTTCAGCCGCTATGGACGCGTAAATTATGTTCTGGCAAAACGCATTGATTTACTTGGCAAAGTACAAAAACTACAGGAATCTTTAGGTGTTTTGGGTGACAATGCTTATACGTGTGAAACTGCGGGTTATTTCTATTTATACAATGTCATGGCACGTTGGGAGCAATTCATTTCGAAAGCAGCCGCTGTACATGATGCGTCTAAGACGGACGGCGAATGGCGTAAAGTTTTCGAAGAAGAATTTCCATTCTTAAAATTCTTTGCCGATGCAACGCAACCTTTATTTAAAGGTGAAACATATGATGCATACATGGAAATTGCTAAGTCCTGTTTCCATTATATAAAACTTATATTTACCGAACTTGAAGAATTTCGTGCTTTTGAATTGCTACGCACCGGGCTAGATCGTTCCAAGTATTTATTGGTTAAAGAAGCAAAAATTATTGCCATGACTTGTACACATGCGGCTCTGAAACGTAAAGAATTAGTGAATTTAGGCTTTCGTTACGACAATATACTCATGGAGGAGGCTGCGCAGATATTGGAAATTGAAACATTTATACCGCTACTGCTGCAAAATCCATTGGATGGCGTTAATAGATTAAAACGTTGGATTATGATCGGTGATCATCATCAGTTGCCGCCGGTTATAAAGAATATGGCATTCCAGAAGTATTCAAATATGGAGCAAAGTTTATTTACACGTTTAGTTAGATTGGGTGTGCCAACCGTGGATCTGGATAGGCAAGGACGTGCGCGTGCAAGCATTTCAACACTGTACAAATGGCGCTATAAGAAACTAGATGATCTAACGCATATTTTGGAGCAAAACGAATATAAGAAAGCTAATGCCGGCTTTGCGCATGACTTCCAACTGATAAATGTTAAGGATGGTGTGGGTGAGAGTGAGCCGAATCCGTTCTTTTATCAAGTAAGATTTTCATATAACGAAGAGAGTTTTTTCAATATTTCAATTTTTAATTTATTTCATTTAGAATCTCGCTGAAGCTGAATATATTGTCGCTGTCTTTATGTATATGCGTTTGCACAATTATCCTGCTGAAAAGATTTCTATATTGACCACTTACAATGGACAAAAGCATCTTATACGTGATGTTGTCAATGCACGTTGCGGCAATAATCCTTTAATTGGCTGGCCACATAAGATAACCACTGTGGATAAATATCAGGGTCAACAGAATGATTATGTGCTTATCTCTTTAGTGCGTACGCGTGTTGTTGGGCATTTACGTGATGTACGACGTCTCATTGTGGCCATGAGTCGTGCACGTTTGGGGCTTTACATCTTTGGTAATGCTTCACTTTTTAAGAATTGCTTTGAGTTGCAGCATACGTTTCAATTGGTAAGTTGTAAATTATAAAAATAAATAGATAAAAGTTATGAATTGAATTGGTTTTCTTTTCATCCATAGCTTATGAATCGTCCCACAAAATTGACGTTAGTTTTAAATGAAACATATCCCACGGCACGTTTGAATAATGCAGCCATCGAAGGACGTGTAAAGATTATTGAAAATGCAACAGAAATGGCTGAATTTGTAAATCAAACGTATATTAATAAAATGGAACAACTAAAAGATACACTACCCAGCGAGGAGGAATTAAAACAAATGTACCAACGTTATCCAGACAGGGAAGATGAGGATGTGCAAATGCAAAACGATGATGAAGCGCCAATGGAAATCGATAACAGTAAACATAATGAAGCGAATACAAAGACTGTTAATGAAAAGAAATCTAATAAGGATAATGGTAGCAAAACATTTACGCCAACGCCAATACAAAATGAAATCAGTGTGGATGATGTAGAAATGCAATCGCGCGAAAATGAAAGTGCTGCGAATGAAGCAGCAAATGAGGAATAGCGGAAAAATTTTGAATGTCAAATAATTTTAATAAAAACACTTTTTAAATTAAATTGAAACAAGGTATGGTTCTACTATTATACTATTTAGTATATGATATAAACTATTTTTTAGGCGCAGTAATGCCCTCCAATTGTGCCTTCAACTGCGAATTAGTCTTCTTAAGGAAGGCAATCTCTTCGGTGTATTTTTTCTCCTCGGAAGCACGTAGTTCCGCATTTCTACGTTCTGACTGTTCATTTTTCAGCTTCATATCGGCAATAATTTCCTCGAGCGCCTCCTTTTCAACTTCCAAAGATTTGACACGATCACGCAGCATTTCCTTTTCTTCGTGTGCCTGAAGTGCTTTACGCATGCCAAAGGCAACAGAGCTACAGTAAAGTGTCTCATAGGCTTCCATAGACATATCAATCTCATCGCGTATGCGTAGTAAAAGTAGACCACGCTCTGAACAATTAATGGTGACCTGGCGTATAATTTCATCTGAAAAAAAATGTTTTTTTTTATTATATATACTTTTTTTTCTTTACAACACATTTGCATAAAACTTACCAAAACATTGCGAATAAAGCTCTCGTCGTATTGGACAAATGCCAGTTTCACGTGCTTGTGTCTGTTGCAGACGTGTATCCAGCATCTCCTGTAAATTGATGACATCCTGACGTGTGGCAGGAGTGCTTGAAACCTATGTAAATTAGATGTAGAAATTTGCAATTTAGATGTAAAATTTAAAAACGTTTAATTTATAAATTCACTTACCGATTGCTGCCACAGCTGTCCATCCTCTTCCCAACAACGAGGTGGTAAAATAGAATTCAAAATTTCTTCAGTCTCTTTTTTTGTATCCAATAATGCGCCTGCAGTTAATGGACGTTTCATTTCCTATAAATGCAAAACGAAAATTGTTCAATGTTAAAAAAGTAAATTTGCGCTACTTACCATTTCCGTAAGCGGTGCACCTTTTTTATCGGGATGCTTAACAACCAGCACCGGATTATTATAGCGCACCAGCGTCTGGAATTGACCAACAGATTGTATCTCTGGTTCATCCATTTTGCGTTATTAATTTTGTTATATATGCCGATTTATTGAAATTCTTTAGAAAATATATTTTTTTTTATTGTTTCGCGTTGAAATTCCTGAATATAAAATTACTACGTCTGGAACGATTTGTTTGCTTTCGATGTTGAATTTTGTTATTTTTGTTGTTTAGCAACGATGTAAATATCTAAGTTTACTATACTAAAATGTGGTGGTGGATTTTATTTGAACTTGAACATTTAAATCTAAACTATTGTTTATTATTAAATGATTTAGCTTTTGCATAAATTTAAGTTAATTTAACTAAAAAAAAAATTTATATTCTACAGTTACAGAGCGCGAGACTAATAAAATTTGGCAGTTCCAGTAACTTAAATTTTGAAAGTGTGTCAATATTATTTTGAAGCCGAAATATAATTCTTGTAATTTGATCACCTTTTAACCGAACGATTTCATTCACACTATCAGAAAACATTCCTTTGTTGCTTCAAATAAATTCCATGTTGCTTCAAATATAAAGTAAAAAAAAATTAAATAATCTTTAATTCGTATATAATTTACTATATTTATTGTATACATAAATATATATATTTTAAATATATATTTTTTTATTATACAAACAGTTACTTGAGTATATATTTCTTAACAAATGCATTTATTCATGTAGGCTTTTGCTGGATACAATTTTTATATATAAGGTCAAATTATTTATACAGTTTAATAAAAATCAAGCCAAAAAATTGCGTAAGTTAAAAGTAAACTAAAGTAAAGCCTATAAATATATTTCGAAGTAGTTGTATCGTTGTTTTTTTATATTTGTTTAGCATTTTCACTGCTTTAAATTAATAACTTAACAACTAAAATAAACTAAAAACGTTTGTCTTAATTATTCTTTTGTTTCTTTTCTATTTTAAGTCATGTGCAAAGAGATTCATCTAGTTAGTAATGAAGCCTATAACCGCTTAACAATAAAACTATTTAAGTGTCATTATAAATATTCGAGTGCATTTTTTCAATATTTTAACAATTATTGTCATTGTTTTTTTTTTGTGTAGGGGTACGGTTGCAGCATAATATCACTTCTAAAACTAAAAAGGCAACAACCGATTGAAAATCTCACGAAAAACAAACTAAAACTAATGGAAGCGTCTTAATATACTGCTTAAAGATTTCACATATTCGCTATAGATGCCTTATTAAAGAATATTTACGCATATATAAACTTAAAATTAAATGAGCTCTGCTACTGCATCATCCCCATCACGTATTGGTGCCTGGAATGTTGAACCAGTGAATTCGTATATTTGCTGTTAAAAAAAAATAAAGAATATGTAAATTAAAATTGCATTTTTTGTTTAATTTTAAAATATAATACCGAAGGCGCACGATTATTACGCAACGTTGCATAATCCGCAAAATCATTAACATTTGCCTCGACACGATGATGCTGCAATAATTCAACATCACCTGACGCCGCATTTCCATTGCGACTCAAATTTCGTGGTTGTATAGTTGCATACGTATTGTCTACAGTATTTAATGTACGATGATGTTCCATCATCGAACTGCGTGGCTCCATTTGATCAGACGTATCGAAATTGGATATATGATCGGGTTCTGAGAAGACTTGCATTGTTAGTTCTTGTTCTTCATAGAGCTTAAGCTTTTGCTCAATCCAAAGTGGATTCTCTGTTGTATTTAAATCTTCAATTATTTGTTTTTTAATTAAAGCTTCTTTGCGTCGTGTTTCAACTGGTACCGAGAGATTCCTGGAAATATAATAAAATATTTATAAATGCGCGGCGTAACACAAGAAATGCTCATGATTCATACCAATGCTTTAGGCAACAGCAAAGCACTATAAAGCTTATAACGCCAACAAAGAGTACAATGACTAACGCAACAAGACCAGCAACAGCTAAATCAAATTCTTCCTGTACAATGGTAACATAAGCGGGCACAACATTCTCAATAGCAAAGCCAGCATAGTAATCCTTAAATTAAATTTAAATAAATTTTAAACCTAGTCAGATGAGTACATATATATTTTAGTTAAACCTACTCTTAAATAATCATAATTTGCATCGATCACTTTGAGTATATCATCGACCGGCGCTATTTGTTGCGTAACAGGATCAACTGCATGGAAAAATAAATCAGACCAATCCATTCTTATGCGTCCTAAACCATCGACATGAAAACGTATTTCATCTACAATAATACGATGCTGTGTTGCATTGCGTAACTCTGCAATAATCTCTTCCTGTTCTTGGTAAACTTCCTCCGGTGGACGAGAGAGTATGACACGCACTAGCTGACTATTATCGAAGATCCAAATCTGTATGGAATTTATAAAACTTATTAGAAATAAATAAACATGTTAATTCAATAAGCCATTACGCACATAAACTTTTGCTGTTGCTGCACGTTGTGGCGCCTCCAGTTCTCTAGCCACAACATCCAATTCAAAACGATCCTGATTGTATTCGGCAACAATTGCAGCTGCGCTTATACGTCCATCTGCTGCAATAGCAAATGGACTTGGTACTATGGAACCCGTTGATTTGGTTGCACCATATTTATATAAATTCGAGGCAACTATCATATATTCAATTTTAGCATTCTTGCCGCTGTCCGCATCGGTTGCATTAACCATAACAATGGCGGCATTGATTTTTGAATTTGCATTTAATACCGGAGTAGTAGATGTCCTTTTCGAAAATTGGCGCATTATCGTTGACATCGAGCACTGTGACCCATACTTTGGCAACTGTATTATCGCGATTTAATTGTTTAATCGAAAATGCAGCACGTTCATCTTCGGATATGTGTAAATCGGCTTTCATGCTGGCCTGTATATAAAGCGTATATGAATCTGTTGTTTCACTGCAAAAATAAAAATATAAAATAATATTAATAAATTAAAATAATAATTATTAAATTCAATACGCTGCTGCATACCGATCTAAACTTTTATTCGTATAAATATCGCCAGTTTGTTTGTCAACATAGAATGCGCCATCCTCATTACCAAGCAAAAGATAATAATAGATATCCTTACTATGTTTACTACGCGATGTTGCCTGTATGCGTCCTATTTTCATATCACGTCCACTATTTTCATTAATGGAAACTTTAAACGGATTTGCATTATCAGGAAATTCTGGACGATTTTCATTGGCATCGACAATGCTTATGCTAAGAAAACGTAGCGCTTCAAACGGTGTCGGATTACCTGCATCGCGTGCCACAAGTATAATATCGTAACTAAAAAATTTGTAAAGATTTCATTAATTAAGATAATTAGAGCGATTAAAGCACACAAGACATACTTAGCGCGTGTTTTGCGATTTAGTTGCGTTTTTGTACGCAACTCTCCTTTTTCGGCATCGATTTTAAATTCATCTGTTTCGAGTACATTCTGATTTTCATGCTGTATATAATAGGAAATCTTGCCATTCTCATCGGTATCATTGTCGTTAGCTTTTACTGTTAGTATGAGATAGTCCTGCTGTACTATATCCTAAAATTTAGTTACAATTTTTTTAAACAAATTTTTTGGCATATTTTTTATGAAATGAAAAACTTACGCCTGGTATTTCAATGGTTGCATTTGAGAGCGCAGGTATTAAAAATTCAGGACGATATTGATTAACACCTTTGATCGTTATAATTGCCTTGGTAGTTGCCTCCTGTGTACCAGTGCCTTGTGTATCACGTGCAACTATTGTTAATTCGTAAACACCTTTCTTGCCGTTTAAATTTTGCGCCGGATACATAATGCCGGTTTGTGCATCCAGTTTAAATAGCGTTGCATCATTTCCGGCGCTGATAAAATAACGTACATCACCAAACAAACCATCATCTGCATCATCCGCATGCACTTGCAACAAGGCTGCAGGTGGATTTAATGCCGCATTTTCTGCTATCATCGAAGTATAAAGACTTTGCGCAAAAATCGGTGCATTATCATTGATATCCAGCACATTGATATAAATCTGTAAAGAGTATATTTAGTTATTATTTCATTTATATAAGTATTAAGTTGAAAAACTTACCGTAGTCGTTGCAGTCTTCTTAATAGTCTCCGGCGCCTTGTCCTGCGCCACAGCAGTTAATACAATTTGCGTTACTTTTTCACGATCCAAAAGTGTTGCATTGGCTACCATAATATTTCCGGTATACGTATCTATGCTAAAATATTTATTATCGCCCAACAGCGAATATGTAACTTCACCAAAAGCGCCCAAATCGTTATCGAATGCTTCAATTTTACCAGCTACCGTGCCAATTGGCGAATTCTCCGTAATATTAAAATAATATTCCGGTTGACTGAAATGTGGCTCGTTATCATTGAGATTTATAATATCCACAATAACATCAGCGCTCGATGTTAGCTGTGGTACACCCGTATCGCTGACAGTTGCTATAAATTTAA
This sequence comes from Leucophenga varia, assembly GCA_018903435.1. Classification (NCBI taxonomy): domain Eukaryota; kingdom Metazoa; phylum Arthropoda; class Insecta; order Diptera; family Drosophilidae; genus Leucophenga; species Leucophenga varia. The sequence goes on from JAEIFJ010001870.1 coordinate 6,892,411, forward strand.
TTTCTTTAATTGTTTCATAATCGATACGCTTTGTTGTCGTTATAACTCCAGTTGTAGCATTAATTGTGAAATAATCATTTGGCGTAATGCTATATTCTCCAATTGTCGAATCTTCATCAGTTGCCTGTAACGTAGTAAGCAGTGAGCCTATCGGTTGCTCTTCAACCATTTGTAATTTAATTGTCGGATTATCAATACTCCAGGGTGCATTAAATTTCTTTAAAGAGAAATATGAGAATGTGAAAAATTTTAAATTAATCGTTTTGATTTTTATGTTCACAAAATATTGGAGCAAATAGCAACAAAAATATGGATGTGGATATCTCTTATAAGAAAATACGTTTACTTTTTGTCAACATATTTTCAATACTTTATCGAGCGGCAACTTTAAATATCTTTAAGCTGCATAATGATCTACAGGAAGTCAAAAAGCTTATAAACTCAATGGATGAAGAATTATGGCTACGTGAATTATTCATATTTCTTATATCAACAATGATATTAATGCGTTTCATAATCGGATTTATTGCATTGGCATCCAATGTAGTTGCAGTGTATGTATGTTAAAGAGAAAACGAATGATTTATTTTTAAAGTGTAACTTTATTACACAAAGTATTCAATATATTCAGTTGTATTGAGTTATACACTAGAGTACACATGGTACATAAAGAAATATGTCCCAAGAAGTTTCTACACATAAAATTTTTTTGTGTAAATTTTTTTGATCTTTCATACAGTTATCCCATTTTAACAAACGCACAATCGGGCCTGCTAATGCCAACTATTATAGCACAATCAATTGATAATGTGGTACTGAATATATTCGAGTTACTGCTTGGTTTTGGCACAGTACGCTATTTGCAACCGGAAAATATGCCATATTTTGCAATATTTTTTATGAAATTAATAATAAAGACATCGTTAAGCATATCCACGCTGTACGTACATTAATTTGAAATGTTAAAAAATATTTATAGATGCTAACAAACTTCCTATTTTTTTTGCAGAAATTATTATTCAGAGTTCTATAATACAATAACGGATGATGAATTTGGTTCGCATATACATCCAGATAATAGTCGTGAATATATTATATCCGAACAGAATTTAACATAAATATTTAAAATAGAAATATAACTTACCGGTGGTATTTCATTGACATCAATAATTTGTATAATGAGTAAGCCACGTCCTTGTTGCACATTTGGTGCTGTACTATCCGTTACGAGAACATTAATTCGTATTACGGCAAATAAGTTACGATCAAGTTTTTTATTGACCATAACATTACCATTACGCGCTATGGTAAAATATTCTTTAAACTGTTCATTATGCGGCACTTCCTTGCCATCCTTATCGATGGCCGTTATATCTGTAGCAGCAAATTCTAGCGCATTATGATTGGGTACGTCGGGATCAAGTGCAATAAGCGTATAGAAAACTTTGCCCACCGCTGCATCAGCACGTACTTCAGCATGTTGCGTAACGGGCGAAAAGTACGGATCCTTATCATTGCTATTACGTATAACAATTACTAATTCGGCAGTGCCCGAAAGACTTGGTGTGCCTTGATCTATGGCTAAGACGACAATTTGGTAGGTATTGCGTCGATCGTAATCCAATTTACGTGAAACAAAAACTTCGCCTGTCTGTTGATCAATGCGAAAGTCATCGAAACTGCCCTGCTGTATGCGATAACGTAGTTCTGCGTTTTTGCCAGTGTCCAAATCAGTTGCTTCCAGTTTCTCAACGCTTGTACCAATTTCCGAATTCTCATCTATTTCGGCATTATATTTATCTACTTTAAATTTGGGCGCATGATTGTTGACATCGCGTACCTTTAAGAAAGAAAATAGGAGAAAGTATTACCTTGTATAGAGTTTGTTTTTGTAAGCTTCACACTAACCGTAATGCTAACACCACAATTTGTGGCAAATAAACCATCTGTAGCCTCAACAGAGAATGTTAATAGTTCAGTATTTAAATCAGTAACATCTAGCGTTGCATTAGCACGTATGCTAATCTGTCCTGTTTGCTTATCGATGCTAAAAATATCTGTGATATGTGGTTTTGCTATTATTCTGTAATGTAAAAGAAATAAGAAAAAATAAATAAGAATATTATTAAACTATGTAATGCGATTTCTCACTATTATTTTATTTTTAAATATTTTACCTATAACTGATTGTCGACAATGTATCTGCATCACGAGCTTTAATAAATAATGGCGAATCAAAGACGTGTGCACCTTCATCTACCGAAGCACGATATAGCGGACTTTCACAAACTGGCGGTGAGTCATTAGCATCAGTAACGGAAATACGTAGTGATACTACAGAAGCCTGTCCTTGGCCATTGTCGTCTGTAGCCTGTAATAAAATAAAAACAAAAATTTTGCATAAAAATAGATTCCGATGAAACAAAAAACTATTGAAGACATACCTTATAAGACAAGAAGTACGTAGTCTCAGTTTCATAATCCAAACAAGTAGCAACTTGGCTTTGATTTCCGTTTGTTACAGTGTCAGCATCATGCGATACAACTGTATATAGTGGCACTGTTTGTACTGTTTCAGCGTTTAGATTATCCGTAAATCCAATGCTATTTTTATTTATATTTATGGATAATGTTTGCAATTCATCATCTTGCATAGCAGCAACAACATCACGTCTTTGTCGCGTTTGATGTATATGACAATCGGCAAGCGTAATAACTCCTGTACGCTCATTTACATTAAACAATTCCGATCCAGTACCAGAGATACTATAACGTATGCCCAAATCTCCATAATTACCAGAATCTACATCCTTTGCTGTTATTGTAGTAATATATTGGCCAGGTAGAGCAGCTTCGGAAACACTTGCTGTATATGATTCTTCCTCAAAGACCGGCTTATTATCATTTGCATCCAGCACTGTTACGGTTATAGTTGCAGTCGATGATAGCTTTGGATTTGTATCGGTTTCTTCGGCAATAACCAAAACAATAAATTTACGTTGATTTGGATTTTCATAGTCCAACGTGCCATTAGCAACACGTATAGTGACTTGCGAGAAACCAGTAACAATTTTTGGATCAATATCAAATACATCGGATACATCATCCAAACGTAAACTAAATTTTGAATTTATGCCAACATCATCATCGGTAACATTCATATCTAAAGCCAAAGGAGTACCAACTGCAGTATTTTCCAGTAGCACAACTTCATATTCCTTTTTATTAAATGTTGGCGGTGAATCATTAACATCGCGTATAGTGACAGTTACCTGCGCAGTAGCGCTATCTGCGACATCATTGCTGGGCACACCGTTGACAACCTCACGTGCGCGTACTGTTAGACTAACATGACCGGTAGAATCGGGCAGCGATTCACGATCAAGCGGCTTTGCTGTGCGCAATTCGCCAGTCTGTTCGTTGAGTAAAAAATAATCCATTGGATCTGTAAAAATATAGATGATTTGATATAAAATTTAATATATAAACATCCAAAATATATTATTAAAACTTACTTGTTAACAAATCATAAACAATTTTACGCGGTTCACCAGTATCACCATCGCGTGCATGCACTGTCAGCACTAGCGTATTTATTGGACTATCCTCATCAATGATGGCAGACATTGCACCCTGAAATACAGGTGGCATATCCTGTACATCCTTGACACGTACTTCAAAATTTGTACTTGTCTTGTGTACACCATCAGTGGCTTCGATTTGAAAGTGATAAATCATACGCTGATTATAATTAAGCGTTTGATTGACAACAACTGCAGCGGTTAACATTGTTGGCTCGCGCGAAAGTATCTCCAAGCGAAATCTACACAATTAAAGAAATTAAATTATTAATAAAAAAAAAAAAAAACAAAATATGTCGCTCGCTAATTATATAATTTATATTTAATTAATTAATCAATCATACTCACTTGCTACATGCATCAGAATTATTCTCTTGTTGCAAACATTTTAAATCCAAACTATCGCCAATACTATCGCGATCTGTTACGTGTATCTTATCGAATATGGTAGCGCCCAGCGCAGCATTTTCATTGACATCAGCTTCATATGGCGTCTGAGAAAAATAGAGATAAATCAATTAAATAAATTATAAATAAATATTTTTGCTATACAGTACATACATTTTGAAACTCTGGCGCGTTATCATTTTCATCGAGTATTATAAATGTTATTGGCACTTGTACAACATTATCCTGCTCCGATTCTTGTTCATCGTTATTAACGCGATCACGCAATGTTACCAAAAATGATAGACTGTCCTTTTCCTCACGATCGAGTGGTTTTATAAGTGTTATATTGCCCGAAACCGGATCAACATTAAAATGATCCGAGCCTATAGCACCAAATGTAACATTACTACCCTCAGGATCATAGCCCTCGAGACGAAATACCACAGAGCCAACAGGTACATTTTCCGATAAAATAATATTGTTGAGTGTTTGTGTAAAAACGGGCGGCAGATTTGTGTCACCTGAAATATTATTTAAAAAAAGAAAACAGATTTATCGTTTAATTATTAAAAAAAAATAAATAAACAAAAGAAAAATACTTACATTTCACAAAATTGACACTGGCAAGTAGTAGCAACAATTTAAACAAAATAATACTGTTTTTTTCAATGCTTTTGTGCGTCATGGCGTAACTTCTAAAATAGAAAAAAATATATATAAATAAATAAAAACTGATTTAGTTATAAAAATAAATGTGGCTTAAGAGTGGCTTTGAAGGCCGCGAATGCCATATCTGCATAAAATAAAATTGTAAACTTGTGTTACTCGATTTATTGTAACGTAATTTCTTATTAATGTTCAGTTTTATATGTACTAATGGGTCTACATAGTAACCTAGTCAAGTCATAACCTGTGATTTGTGTGTTTTTTTTTTTTTTTTTTTTTCTCTCTCTTTAGCTGTACTATGCAACGGAACGACAATCTATGGTGTGAAGAAATCCAAGCGCAAATGAGATCAAGAAGTTTATAAATAAAGTATGTAGAGAGTATCGTAGAAAACCGGTTCAAAGTTGTTTTGGCATAGAAATTTGTATATGATTGTGTGTCTGTTGTTGTTAAAGCTTAACTCGACACCTGAGATATTGAGATACAAGAATTATTATTAGCTATTTTTCTTTCTTTCCTTTTTTTGATAAGATCGACTTTATTGGTAAGAACTGATTTAAAGGATCATTACTGCTGTAAACTATTAATTTATATCGATTTGTAAATATTGTATGGGTAGTTTAGTATTATTCTTGTATAATTAAGTATATTATAAAAGACGGATTCAAAAAGGTTCGAAAGGGTCTTAAAGAAGATTTATTAAAAATTTTAAAACTATTTAAAGGCTTTACTTTATATTTATTTGGGGAGTTAAACCAAATTTTTTTGGGATTATTTTTTGAGGTTATTGATTAAGAGGTAAAAAATTAAAATTTTCGAGTAAAGAAGCACAGTTTGTATGTGACTACTTTACGGCTTAGGAGAGTCAATTGTGATTACAAAGTCTTGCATGAGTGGATAAAAGAATGTCAAGAACATTAGGGTTGACTGTCAATCATATTATATACTTCCAAAATAGACACTACTACTATAGTATACTATAAATTCAACAAGTGGCTCGATTTAGGCATAGTCGAACCAATTTTAAATTAATAAAAAAATATTTTTTATTATAATGACAGTCACAAGCGACAATCACATAAACAGCTGTTTTGCACTTATGGAAAAAAGTTTAAAAAAGGTCGTTCACGAGCTAGCTCTAGCAAATTTTCTTTTATCCACTCATACAAGACCTCGTGAACAGCACATATGTTTCAAATATGTTGCCTCTAACTATTATAATCTCTGAGATAACACGTTTCGATCGACAGTCAAGAAGACATACGTAGTTAGATGGGCTCTGTGTTCTAGTATATTAATGATTTTATAAAAAGACTGAATACTTAGATTTTTACGAACATATCTATTAACCAAATACGCTATTCTAATCATAAATCATTTTTTTTTTTTTAAATTTGCATATAATTGCTCTCTGAAACTGTAAGTTATACCAAGCGATAGTTGTATCATTTTACTCTGTGTGAAAGATACTTAAGTATTCACAAAGTTATTGACCTATCACAGTTATATTCCATGAACAATGAAATAATTTGGCACCGATTTTTTTTTTTGCATACGGCGACAAAGCAGCACAGACAGATATATACATTTTCTTTCTGATAGTGACGAAAAAGACCATCGAATTAATCCAGAAAAACAAACTTAAATATAAAACTAATATAAAAACGTATTCAAAAATAAATTAAAAAATATTTTGGGTCCCGCAGCTTTTCTATCCAGCGGTAGTCTCAACTCTGCACTATCAGAAAAATCTTTTAAGTGATTTGATTTACATATGGTGTTGATGTTTGTGTTGGTATAAGTTCAGGAGTAAGGCACTATATTTCATAAAAAACAATAACTTCAAACAATTCGATCATAAAAAAAACATTTAAATCCGACCTTAATAAAACCAAAGTAAACGATAAGAGTTCTTAACACATTTTACATATTTCAAAAGTAAAAAATGAAAAAATGAAATTTACAGCTAAACAAAATCAAACAACTTGTCAAGAAAACTGAAAATTGAATATTAATAAACACTCAATTTAGTCTCTAGAAGACACAATGCGATCTCTGTATCATTTGTGTGTGTGTGCATGTGTGTGTGTATTTTTCCAACAAAACAAACAAATCTTACCAACGCAAAGCGGCTATAGCTCCTCAATGTGGGAGATTTAAGTGAGATCAAAGTGAGAGTTGTAAAAAGAAATCTCACAAATTATTTGTTTATGTATTCACTCGGTAGTCTACGCTACACTGCTGTGGCTGTAGCAGCAGCTGCTGCTGCTGGTGCTGTTTTTGCTGTTGTTGCTCTCTTGAACTTAATTTGGCGTGCAACAAAGCCGGAAAGGAATTTTTTTGCAACGCTCAACTTGTCGACGTTCCAAGACCCAAATACGTATATAACCTGCTTTCAAAGATTTTGCTGTGTGTACTCTGTTCAGCAGCAACTAAATGCAAACGAAAGATTGAAAGCGAGTCTGGGGCACGTTTAATATTATAAAATAATAACAATACCAGTTTTGAAAAAATATTTTAAGAAAATATAAATATTTTTTATTATGCATAAAAAGCACGTTCCATTTAAAAAGTTTGGCTAAAAATCTTAACAAATGAATCAGCGACAATTTTTTTTTTATTTGGTATGATGTACTATCATGGCCATTAAAAAAAAATATTATGTACTTTAATAAAATAAAATAAAGTAAAGTAAAATAAGTAAAGATACATAATTATGATAACAACGAACATTAAATACGCTTCATATGATTTGTAATAAAATATGAACCTAATATCCTTGAAACCTATCTCTCCGAATGGCTTAAGTAGAAGAAAAATTTAGCTTAGAATTTTAGTTTATATTGGATTTAGAACTGCCGACCTAAAGAAATTCGTAAATTTTTTTGGATTGAATGCTTGCACTATTTTATCTGACGACTGAAAGAGACCCAGGCTTCTACATTTCTGCAGATGTCTCGTAGCTTTCTTATTCTCTAGACTGAATCTGTGTATGCTATAATTTAGTCAATCTATGCTACTAAGGTGCTTATTCTGTGAACTGTTTAAAATCCGGTTATCATCCTCAGCAGATTACTTTCAATTCAAATGACTTTTGATATTCTCTTGCATTTGGAATATAACAATTCTATACCTTTTCAAATACCTACAGAATTTCTTCAGTTTTTGTCTCAGACTTTTTTTTCTTTTCTTATTAGGTCTCTAAATATAACCTATAAAAATGAAATTGGTCAATCAATGTTATTTCGGTTTACGTAAGCAAATGCGAAGTAAACTAAAGGCGAATGTAAGGCGTTGATAATTCCGGTTCTGCAATATTGCAATTGGATAATTCGGCGTTAGGTGTGTTGGAGAGTAAGATACACTGAAAAATCTTTAAGCCCACTTTAGTAGGTAGCAACTTCCGCATTGACCTGCTTCGAATGCACGCAGAGGCATCGGCGAAACGAGTCTACAAGCAAAATGTGGACCAACTCAGAGCGGTATGGAAGCGAGAACGGCTGGCGCTGCAAAGCAAGACCAGATCTAGGAAGACATTCGCAAAATGTAAATATCCAATGGGTATCATATAGCATTAGTTCATCCTATCTGTGTCAAAGCCCTAATAATACAACACTTGGCGATACAACTTATTCGAAGTTGTATTTACAGTTTTTTTTCAAACAAAATAAAAAATGTTTTGAATATTTATATAGCCTTTCATAATAAGCATATGAAGGGTATTATAACATTAAAGGTTATTTTGCAGCAATAATAAAAGTACATATATATGAAACTATTTATTTGCTTTAAGCCAGATTGTGCACTGTAGTATTGCAGCACAGCAGTTGGGTTGGTATAGGCAGCGAATCGAATACAATTCAATTCAAATTCCGTATGGCCTGCCACGCGCAGCTGCAAAATCAAACTGGTCCAGCATACAAAACGATTACTACAACTATTACAAGTTTAATACAAATATCTGTATGAACAAGATAAAGGGCAACTGACGGTGGGTTGGGACGACGAATGGGCGAGCATTTAGTAGTAGTCGTCGATGACAGTCGAGTAGTGTAGTTGTGATTAGGTGCGGTATTGCGCGGTCGTTCATTCAATTGCAAATTCTAATTGAATTTTTGCTTCGAAATGAAATGAATCAATTAAAACTGAGGGCAAAAGATTACATACAGGCAGGCAGGCACCCACTCAAGAGCAAGAACAAACGCCGCTGCCGTTTTTTGCTTTTATTGTCATCGCGGTCGCATCACCACGCCACACCACGCCGCTGCCTTCACAAATTGACCGAGTGAGCTAAACGACCGAAAAGATGGACACTAACAAACAAATAGATAAATTCATACATACATACATACATACATACATGTGTACATATGTTTGTACGTTTTCGGTTTTTTTTATTTTTTTTTTTTTGTTGTTACAAAATTACAACAATAAACAGACAATTACAATAGCAAATGCGGTATTGCAAAATCGACAAAATATTGTATGAGAAAAATATAAAAACAAAATTTCAACATTGAAAAAAAAAAAAAAAAAAATTTGCACAAAAAAAAAGCAAAGAAGCTTAGATTTTTTTTTTTTTTGTTAAGACGGTATTTTAGATATTGTATACATATATACACTGATTATTTCACTCTTTTAAACTTCTTTCACACAAACAGAAAAACAAAAAAATGTTGTCAAAACAAGTTTTTTTTTTGCTTCTTTAAGTTTTCCGTTTCTTGAAAAAAAAAAGTTGTTGGTTCTTTCATTTAACATTTTTTATGCACCTTTTGCAATATTTTTTTTTTTTTTTTGTAGTTTCACACAGTTTTACATAGATTATGATTTTATTTAAATATTAACATTCGCGCCAGCAGTATTGCATATTCAATTGTTGTTTATTTACGCGTTATAAACATTTTTTGTTGTGTTGTGAAGAAATATAAATAAAAACACACACGATTAATAGCAGAGCAGCACACGACTTCACTGTTCCAGCATCGCTTAAACACTTGTTGAATTGATTTGTTGCGAGAGTGAATTTGGTCAAAAGCGGCCATTACAAAAGAATATCGTATTCCGCTTCGTGCGCTTCCTTAAATGCTAGAGTACTAGAACGCGCGAACGAGATGCATATATTTGCTGTACTCTTCTTATGAAGGTGTTTCGCAAAAACAAGTAAACCAAAGAAGCACAAACAAGCGGAATACGGTACCTGCTGATACATTTTACCATGGTATTTTTGTTTGGAGCACAGGGCTATTCATTGTAATGCGTTTGGTAACAAAAAAACTCTGGTATTTATGTCGCCATGTGTTCGGGGAAATGGTCATATTCTCTACAGAGTACACTGGTACCACATAATGATTAATAACGCCATCTAGCGAGCAAATATCAACGCTTGTCGCCATCTATAAGCCACTGAATGCACTGGTGCCACCTGTCGGATATTAATTATTATCGCAGTTGGCAAAACGGTCAAAATTCTATTAAATTAAAAAGGAATCAACAGATTTTGATGCAAATTGGAGTATATACAAAAGATATAACCAAAATATTAATTTTTATAATAGAGAAATCAGCACTGTTCATTTTAAGAGCCCTGAGAGTCATCAACGTTAAAAACTTTTGCAACTTCTTCGGCATTAGCAAAGAATCTCCTGTATTGACTGATTTTAAAGTTCCAATTTTTACGTTATTTCTTGAAAAATGAAACATAGTCATACATAGTAAAATAAAAGATGATGATTTAAATTATTTCAAATTGTTTTATATATTTTCTCTGATTTTTTTTTTTTTTTATTTTTTTTTTTTATAAAACTTTCTATGATCAAAATTGTACTTAAGCTAAATATATTTTAATTATATAAATAATAATACTTATGGCTACCAATCCATTGTTCTTCGTTTTTTACTAACATTTTCTTAAATGTAACTTTTTAGATTTTAATTTTAAATACAATATATTATTATTTATTTATTATTTTTGAAAACAATTATAATAATTGATCTGTCGTTTGCCAATTTCGAAGTAATCTGAATAGGTTTTTTTTCCTTCTTTTTAAACTTTTCTATAATTTTAATTTTTGCAAAAATGGAACTGAAAAAGCGAATATTGCATATATAAATATAGTTTAACTCTAATTATGTATATCATTTATTTACAATATTTACAATGTTAAATTTGCTAAATGTGTGTTTAGTTTTTAATAATTGCAAATTTTTTTATTAAATAATTTTATTTTATATGCAGAATAGAAAAAAAGAAACAATTAAACTAAAATTCTTAATTTTGTGTTGAAACATGTTGAATTTCGATATAGTTATATGGATATTCACCATGTGGTGGATTGCTTGATTTATGTTTTGTTTTATTATTAAGAACTTTAAAAGCAGATTTAGGTAAGTTATTCTTTTTTTTTTTTACTTTAAAAAATCTGTTCGAATTGAAATTTTTTTAATACTTTTTTAAGATAAAACTTCAAAATCAAGCGATTTTTATTTTTTAATACTTTAGACATTTAAATATTCCATTATTTTTTAGGGGAACATTTCAATGTGTAAAGTTAATTATTTAGATACAAAAAATATGCCCCTCTTGAGTTTTCATGAAAATGTATTAGGAATGTATTTACGCAATACATTTTTTGAAAATTATGTATATTCTTTGATCCAAATGATTTTGATTGCTTTTTGATTGCAAGATTCGAATAAGTTTCAAAAAATCAAACGCTCTAAAGTGCTTAATATGTAACTTAATTAGAACTGAAAGGTAATCGATAGTGTTATCGAAAGTTTAGCAGCTCTAATCTTAGTCATGGTGTACGTGTATTACTTCTTCATCTTTTCTTCACAACCTGAGTATCCAATATTACAATGTGTTGGATTTAGAAACGCAACTCATAGTTTAGTACTAATATAAAAAAATCAAAAAAAAAACAATACTATCATGTATAAGCTTTACAATTAGGACGAAAATCAAACTGACGATCATTGTAGTACGTTTCCAGCACGCCACAATGCCGCCGCCGCTAGCACCAAAACACTCATCCACAACGACTACCTTATAACTGATACTAACTGCCGACCATAATGTGTGCCGGGTGTTCCAATTCATTGTCGTGTACCGTCGAGAAACGTGACGTCGCTACGACGGCATTGCTTAGGCCACTCTTGAAGAGATCTTCCGATGATAGTTTACAACTGGAGCTCGGTACAAGCTCAGTAAATTCTGAGCCCAACCCAAATTCCATATCGAGTAAACTATACTCCCAGGTTGAGGCAACCGATGGCGTATTTGAGGAGTTCAGACTGCTGACATAGGATGAGGTCAGCGAATGCGTTGCTGAGGATATAGTTGAGAGTGTTGTAAAGGTCGCAGTTGTCGTAGAGCTGCATGCAGATGATGCGGCGGCAGCGGCGGCAGAGGCTTGTACGGCTGTAAATGAACCATTAATGGCAACTGTTGTGGCTGATGTATTACTGCTTGTATCCGTTGAAACGGAAGCGGGTGATGTAACGGCAGGCGGCGGCAGCACTGGTACTGCTGTGGCAGGATTCATAATTGCAGGAACTGGCGGCAGTATGGAAAATAGATCATTATTATTAAGCGGATCCAAAGCTGATTGCGAGGATAAACTGAGTACGGAACTCCAGTTAATCGAACGTGTTGAATCATCGTCCGCATAGCCGGAATCACTTGAATCGCAGGCGGTAATGGATGAGGCAGCGGCATTGACGTTGGCAGTTGTAGCATTTGTATTGCTTAGTGAGACAACATGCGTCGCTAACGAATTGCTATTATTGCTTGTTGGTGGTTGCGGTGTTGTTGTTGTCGTCGAGGTGGAGGTTGTTGTTGATGCTGCAGAATTTGCAGCAGCAATGGAGGAATTTGTATGGCTTACATGCGTCGTTGCAGTGCCGCTGCCGTTGCTGTTGCTGCCATGTACAGTAATCACAGGTTGACAATTTGTCGGAAATGGTGTAGCACGTCCAGATTGTGATTCCCGGAATGGATAGTGATCGTATGGATGTAATATCGTTGTTGTTGTATTACCAACGCCAGACATTGCTACATCACAATTGCTGCTGCCATTAACGCTGCCACTGCTACTGAGCTGGTGCAGCACAAAGTTACCAGGTGACTTTTGTAGATTATAAGCAGGCGCGTTTGAATTCGTGGCGTCGAGACGCTCAGTTTGCAGCGTATGATAATGCGGCGATTGTAGAAAATGTTGCTGATATTCCATATTCGTGAGACGCGCACAATTTAAAACCGGCGTATATTCCTGCGGCGCTTGTTGATGACCAATTTGATGCGTTGCATTTGCTGTAGGATGCTGCTGTTGCTGCTGCTGCTGTGTTGGCGTAGGCAGATGATGTGTTTGCTGCTGCTTGTTGTTGTTGTTGTGCATGCTGCGCATATTGTTGTTGCTGCTGATGATTGGGTTGGTTTGCGCTGGCCAGCTGCAATTGATGATATTGTGCCGCTGCGGCTGCTGCAGCTGCGGCTTGTTGATGATGCTGTTGCGCCTGTGCCTGTGCATGTTGTGCCGCTTGATGCATTTCCTTGGCATCAGCTTCGATTTCCCGATCAATGCGTTTCAGCGTATTGCAAATGAGTACGGAACGATATAGCGATTGCTCAGATACTTGACGAAAGCGTGACAGTTTAAACATGGAAAGATTGCGTATTTTCAGGCGTATATCCTTGTAACAGTTTTTATTCGTATTGCACCAAATGCTGCGCCCATCGCAGCAACGTTTCAAATGATGTCGCACATCGACAACGGAACCGGCTGGATGTGCCGGATGCACTGGATGATGCATGTGCGTTGGTGGTGTATTCGTAAGAAATCCTTGCGTTACTTGCGTTGCTGGCGCATTCGGTGTGGTTAGTTTTTGTTGCGTTGAGGCTTGCACCACTGATTGTACACCGATGGCGCTACTGCTGCAGCCTAAATCAAGATATGATTTACCATTTTCGGCGCAGCGTATTGTTTGTTGTTGTTGCGCATGTTGCTGCTGTTGTTGTTGTTGCTGTTGCTGCTGTCCAGCTACACCAACATAACCATTAACGGTTATGGTATTCTCATAAAATCCATTGCTACTATTTTGCCATTGTTGTGGCTGCTGCTGCTGCGGCGGCGGTGGCGGCGTCGCTGTTACACCATTAAATCCGCCAACACGCATATGCTGTGGACTGCCCGTGCGTGAGCAATTTTGCTGTGGAAACGGTTCGGAATAATAATTCGGACGTGATACATAGCCAGGTGTTGTTGTCGTTGTATAACCGCTAACACCACCAGCTAATCTTTGTGCCTGCTGTTGCTGCTGCTGCTGGGGCGTTGTTGCTGCTGCTGTCGCTGCTGATTGTCCTGGCGTTGGTGTCTGCGCTACAAACGGATGATAACGCAATGGACAATATGTTGGTATAATACTTTCTTCCTCTTCATAATCATCTTCAAAATCATCATCATCATCGTCCAATTCATCAGCACTCAGCAATGTGGTAGCTAACGTTGAACGTGTTGCTATGCTACCCCATGGATCACTTGGTACGGCAACGGCTTGTAACTTTGAAATACAATCAACCGGTTCTGCAGTTGTAGCAGCTGCAGCAACGGCAACTGCGTTAGTCCATGGTTCACATGGTACAGCGGCAACAACTTCCAGCTTTGCAATACTATCTTCGGGCACCGGTGTCAGCGAGGTAGGCGGTAATGGCGCTGTTGCTGATACCTCTGCGCTGACAGGCAATAATGTTGCAACTAGCGTGTTTACTGTTGTAGCTGCTGCTGGCGAGGATTGTGTTGTAGGTGGTGGCGGCGGCGATGATTGCAGTTTGGCTGCTAGCGTTGTTCCATTAGTAACTTCATCAGCAACAATACTGCTGCTACTATTGCTGCTGTTGCTGCTATTAATACTATTTGAATTGTTCTCTTTTTTGTTTTCTGTTACTTCTATATGCTCCAACATTGCAACATCCTCTGTTGCTGCTGTCTGCTCATTGGCAACAACAACAATATCAGCAACAACACTGGCATCATCATCCTCATCATCAGTTGTTGTCGTTGTTGTTGTTGTTGTTGCTATTGCTGCTGTACTATAAATTTTCTGTTGTTGCTGCTGTTGTTGCTCCTCTTCGAGCGAATCAATGTAATTATTATTGTTCGTTGACCATTTTTTCGCCTTCAATGGTGGCGGACAATTTGATGTGTACGCTGTGGCCTTGGCATCCTTACTGTCGAAAGTAAGCTCGTGCTTCCGCTTTGTTGCGGCTGTTGCTTGTAGACCCATTGCTGAATTAACCTGTAAAAATGAAAGTAAAAAAAAATTATTAGAAATTAGCCATAAAAATCGCTTAAGTATTAAAGAAAACGAAATTAAGTATATCCTTATGCTATATTTTTGTATATTGGCTCTTTATGCACATTTTATCCCTTACACTCAATGCTGTTACTGTTGCTGCTGCGACTGCTGCCGGCATTGCATTGCCCTCTGACAACAAAAACGCATGTGTTCAGAAAAATGAAAAAAAAAAAAAAAAAAAAAAAAACCAACTAAACAACCCCGCTGCACAACGTACCGAATTTCTGTTCCCTTTTTCGTTTGTGTTGGAGTCTGTCCGTTTGTCCGTCTGTCTGCCTGCCTGCCTACCCGTACGAAAGAACGCTATTGCCTGCCTGCCTGCCCGTCGCTTGCCTGCTGCATTTATCTTTATCAGGCTTACTTACTGCCGTCGCCCTCGTCAACAATAATATGAAGCATGAAGTTCAGTTCATCCCTCGGCGTTTACGTTTCCGAAATTTTTCTTTCTTTCTTTCTTTACAAAAATTTTATTTTATTTTTTTTTGTATACGTACAAATGTTTTTTTTTTTTTGGGTTGTTGTTGTCTTCTTTTTATTTTCCACTGTGCAACCACTTCATCGATGCGGCAGTATTGTGTGTGCTGCAGATGTCTTCTAAAATCGTACGTTTACCAGCGTATTTTTAGACTACAATATTGCTTCTTCCACATCGTCGTCGTCGTCATCGCAGCTGTTGTGAATATGTTCTTGCAACGCCGGAGATGGTGGCGGCGGAGCAACGTAGATAGACACACATACAGACAGACAGATCAGACTTTCATCATTTTTACAAGGGCGCAATACGCGCGGCGTT
Organism: Leucophenga varia; assembly: GCA_018903435.1. NCBI lineage: Eukaryota > Metazoa > Arthropoda > Insecta > Diptera > Drosophilidae > Leucophenga > Leucophenga varia. Next base: position 6,908,194 of record JAEIFJ010001870.1, read on the forward strand.
TGTGTATCTTGAAAATGGGAAATATTATTTTATTTTAGCATCTTTGATGCAGTCAACGTGAAATCTTTGTCTCTTGGAAAAACTACGTATCCGTTCCGTTCCGTTTCTTTATAATTCTTTGCATTTTTTTCTCCTCCTTTTTGTTTTATCGTACACATTCCGTGTGTTAATGAACGTGTTTGGTTTTTTGCGAGTCTGAGTCTGAAGCGAAGTGAGTCATTAGTTGGTTTGGCGGCGATTGTTTCTCGTAATCAGCTCAAGCGATTGCTCATTGTTTGCTTCGACATCAACGAAATCACCAACGTCGTTTATTTGTGTCGTCGTGGTCGTTGTTATTAATGATGACTCGTTTTTTTTTTCTTTTTATTTCGTTCTATAAGATACATTTGTACTTAGGTAAACTGCGCGGATGTGCACTTTACAAAACAAAAAAAAATGTTTATTGAATTATTGCGCATACGCAACGGATACAAGCTAACTGAATCATAAAGTAAATAAATAAATATATAAAATAGGAGTTCTATTGATTTTTTCATGAAATTTTTTTTGTTGATTTTTTTTTGCAAAATAAGCAAAGTTTTTGTTGTATTTCTTTTGTTGTACCATGTATCTTAAAAGTACCGCAGTCGTGAAAACAGCGAAAGTCGTGTAGTTTTTACCTGTTACATTTGTCTGTCCTCCGTTTTATATATGCAACGATCTCGGGGAATTTTAGAGATAGAACCATTAAACTCAAACTGTATCCATGAGATACTTTACATTAGCTATGGCATACAGATTTATAATATATATCGTTAAATTCTTCAAGAAATTCAGTAAATTTAGCTTAAAGGTTAGCTCAATTTATAGTAAACAACTTTGAAGTACTGAAAGATACTTCAATTCCTAAAAGTATCTTTTAAAGGACTTCAGCTTGCATTCAGTCAATTTTCAGCAAAAAAAAAAAAAGAGCTCACGGTCACTTATCCGAAAAAATTCTTCAAGAAATCTCAGTGAATAGCAGTTCTTTTGGGTCAGCATAAGACTAGCGCTCCTTAACAACTGCAACACTGCAACATCATCCTGTAAACTCAGCGTGCCTCGTTTTATTGCGACTCATAAAACCGAAACAACGAAGTATAAACCAGTCCTCAATGTGGACATTGGACGACGGTGACGTTTGTGAGCTTAACGAGCCGAAGCAGCTACATACAGCAACAACAACAACAAAAATAAAAACAATAATAAAAAATATTGCCGGTGTGCAGTGCATTAAAAGAAAACTTGGCTTTTCCACTACAACAGCTCGTTCACTGCTGCTGCACTGCTGCTGTTGTAAGCAAACAACCATACGTCCGTCTGTCCATACGTCCGACCATCTGTCCATGCGTCCATCCGTTCAGTTGAGTGCCAATCCTATGTCAGTGCGCCTCATTTCAAACATTAGAGAGCGCACATAGTAAAAAAAAAAAAAAAAAAAAAGCTTTAAGCGTTTTACGGTTCGCGGCTGCTGCTGTAGTAACAAACAACAGCAACAACAACAAAACACCAAGTGTTTTATTTTTTTATGATGAAGCTTGACTCGATACGATTTAGCTTAGAGCTCAGCTTAGTATAAAACTCAGCGGCTCCGTATTCACGAGCAAACGAACGAACGAACGTTTTGTTTACTTCATTGTTGTTGTTGTTGTTGTTCTTGATGCAATAAGCTACCTTTAAATTCCATACACACATACATATAGTACAACAGCACACAGATACAGATTGCTTGCGTACAAGTTTCGCGTTATGAACAACAGAGCTCGGATGTGAGCCAGCCAACAAGCAAGTCAGGCCAAGTCAGCCAGCAGCATTTCAATACACAACAACAACAACAAAAATTGTTTCGTTTCAAGTCGAATCGAAAAGATTCGAGTTGACTCGTCTTGGATACATTTGATGTTTTTGTTGTTGTTGTTGTTGGCTTGTTTTGTGTGTAAAAGCCAGCCAAGTCAGCTTGCTTGCTTGATTTTCAGTATTTCGTTTCTACCAAACGACTTGACTGGCCTAAAAGCCAGCAGTAAATCGGTGCGTTTGGCTTATTTACAGTGGAGTAATTTTAAAAAAATTTATATATTTTAAAATATTGTAGAGTAGATTCTTGTTTAAAGTTGTGATCAAAAAATGGGTAAATTTAAAAAAAAAAAATATATATATATATGCGAATAGTCGCATTATACAATTTGGGAATGTCATGCGAATATTAATATTATGCGGAACGGGAATCAATTTGAACTATGTATATCTTGATTCCAATATTCAAATGCTTCACGGTACAGTTCTGGGCTTTTTGAATCTTATGTGGTGTTACATTAATTTTGATATTACCCAACTCCCAAAGTTTCCATATTATTCATAATTTTTTTTTTTTTTAAGAGTAACAATTAAGCCCACTGTACATTAACTAACATTCGCCTAAACACGTATGCATGCTTCACTGTGCCTGCTTACTTTACTTATCCCCGTCCCGTTCCGTTCCGTCGCTCTGTTCGTTCGTTCGGTTCAGTTGCTTAGTCTTGGGTCTGGTCTGAAGTGTTTCGCTGCTGCTTTATAGCTTTTTTTTCTTTTTTGTTATTTCGAATTCTTTGTCTTCGACGACGACTACGACGACGACTGGTGTTGTGCTTCTGCTTGCTACGTTGTTGTCTTTATGTGTTTTTTTTTTCTTTTATATTTCGTTGGCTTTAGTTCACAACTCGTACTCGTACTACCTCTCAAAAATAAAATAAAATCAACAACAAATGTCGTAGCAAAAAAAAAAAAAAAAAAAAAAAAAAAAAACAGCTTAAAGCCGAGTTTTACTTGAGTTTTCGGTACGCTATAATGTGTATGTTGGCCTCTTTGGCTGTGATATTCAAAAAGCAAAACTGTGCTGCTTTTCGTTGATTGTGGTTGTTGTTGCTTTTGTTGATGATGACGATGATGAGACACAACAGCAGCGCTAAGTTACGAATATACTTTTAGCTTTATAGATAGAAATTGTAGCGAACGGTAGATAACAACAACTCGCTAAGATAGTAAAGCGATATCAGAGTCAGACAAAAACTATCTAATGTTGGGTTTTTTTTTTCATAAGAAATATGATTGTATATATTTATGTATGTGCTGCCAGATATTTCAGTTTTAAAGATATTTTGGCCACGGATTAGGACAGGAAATACTTTCAACAATATTGAAAATTATGTTAAAGAACTTACTTAAAGTTTAATTTGATGTTTAGAATTTAAGCTTAGGAAGGAGATTATCGGGCAGTTTTTAAAGAAGACTGAAGTATTGCAAGAATGGACGAAATTTACCATAAGACAATTTTAAACAATTGGAATTTCGTTTAACACACCTCAATTTTTCTAAAGTATTGGGGCTGTACTGAGAAATCCAGAAACAGTCGATGGCATGCTTCAAAATATTTCAGAAATAAAAGTAACTAATGAATATTTTACTTAATTTTTAGTTTAAAATTATAACGTCTCAGAAAAAAAAACACAGATTAATTGCCACTTTGCATGTTCGATTAAAAATTTTACTAAAAAGTCAAACCCGGCAAACTAAGAACACAGATGCGCTTCAGGATATACTTATTGTAAGCTTGAGTTGTCTGCTGACTTTTCGCGACTTCCTTCATAAAAAAAAAAAAAAGTTGAGCGAATGACCACGAATGATTTTTTTTTTGCTTTTAATCCTTTTATACAAAACAGTTGTTGTTGTTAATAATAACGATGATGATGATGATGTTGTTGTTTGTTGTTAATAATGATGCCGCTGATATTTTACATGTGTAAAGTTAAAGAAGAAGAAGAAGCAGCAGCAGCAGCATTGCAAAAAAAAAAAAAACTGCAGCAAGGGGGGGCACGAATAGTGAGAAGCTTAGTGTCTGTCTGCATGTGTTTTATAACTGAGGTGAATATCTATTGTTGTATGTGTGTGTGTGTATGATTTTGTGTGTGGAAATTTACTCCCACAATAAAACAAAAACAACAACAATGCAGCTTCAAACTTATGGGAATTCTTTCACAAGTTTTGTCCGTTGTTGTTGTTTTTGTTTGCTTACTGCTTGGTCACCACTAATTGTTGTTAGTGTTTTTTTTATTTTGCTGCCACAGCGCGCTTTTGTGGCCTAAAAGCTGTATTGTTTTTTTTTTTGGTTTCTTTTAATATTTCAAGTGTTTGGACGATGACTGCAAAGAAGACAGCAACAACAACAACGATCGACCAAGTACATTTTGTATTTTTTTTTTTTTTTGAATTTTTGTATTTATATTTTTTTGTTGTTGTTGTTGTTTTACTTTTGAACAAACGACGACGAGGCAGCAGCAGCAGCAAGGTTATGCATACACGCAGCAAATATATTTCGCTGTTTGCGCGTCGTCTGTCTGTTTTTAAATGTTTTTAATTTTGTTTTTTTGTCTTTAAAATTTGCGCTCGCGCTAAACGCAAAAAAAAAAAGAGAAACAAAATTAAATAAACGAGCAGACCGCTTGAACAGCTGATTGCGAATTAGAGCAAATTTTAAAGCGAAACACTTTTTTTTTTTTTTTTGCTTGATGCTGCCTTGCTGATAATGTTTACTTTTTTTCTTTTTGCTCTGTTTTGGCTTTTCATTTTGGCTCTCTACAAAACAAAAACATATGAGCACGTAAAAAAACAAACGGTGTATCTGCATTTGTATAAGTAAGTAAAGTATCTATGTGCAGCAAAAAAAAAACACATTAAACTTATCACAGCAAGTGGCGCAGGAGTCGCCGTCACTGTTGTCCCATCAATTGGTGACATTGAAAACGGTTTTTGAATTGTTGCAGCAAGTGTTGCAACTTGTTTTTGCTGCCTTTTTTGTTTTTGTTTTGTTTTTGCTTGCAATATGCCGCATACCTTTTGATTTGGATTAGAATGCATCACAACAAAAACAACAACCACACACATCAATCCTCAAAAACACTTGCTGCAGCAAGAAACGTGCAACAACGCTGCTATTTTGTATGTGCATACATACGTACATACATATGTACGTAAGTAGGTAGGTAACTTATGCTTAGCGTAGAAAATTCGTTAAAACTCAATAATCCTTAAAAAGGTCAACATTTCTTAGGATTGTTTTTTTCCTTCCCTTTTATCGTATCCCTTCGTTTGCGTTTTATTTATTACCTGTGTGTGTACAGTAAATGATGGATCATTAAAGGAAAAACTCTATGGGTATATTTCGGATTGTTATGTCCTTAGAGCAGTGATTTTAAAGAATTGTTAGAAATTTTCTTGAAAATTAATTTTGAGACGACGAGTATAATGAGTATAAGATTTAAAGAAATACTTTAGAGAAACGTTTGTATACTGTCGAAAAGAAAATTTGAAACCTATTTACAAGACGCTGGGAAACCTAAAAATTGAACGATCTATGAATACATTGAAGTCTGCGTACGCTCAACGAATTTTTAGAATTTCTTACACGATTTTTTCTTATAATTCGAAAAATATTGTATTGCAGTAAGGCTATCCCAGTTTTAATAAACAATTCCATGGCTTCAAATTTTCAAAAGCACTACTTTTAAACGAACTATGATAATTCGAATTATGGCAGTTCAAGTGAAAATCCTACAAATGCAGTTACATTTCAAAAACAAATAATTCCATTCATTCCATTTCAATATTTAACATTTTAAAATTGTATTTAAAACAAAAATTCGTCGCTAAAACTTTAAAGCTCTCCATTTCCCAGCTGTTAATTACACGCCAAGTAATATAACTGTCCCCAACAAAAAAAAAAACAACAAAAATAAAGCTTCATAAATATATGCAGCTGCTATGGACACGAAACGTACGTAGAACAAAAACAAAAATCTAGCGTTACACTTTTAAAGCGCATTCAAATGTACTTAAAGCAAGCTATATACACTGTAAAAAAATATAGTGTAATAAAATACTTAAGCTTTCACAAATGCAAAAGCAATGCTTAAGTTGCACAGTGTACATACATAAGCATGTATCTACGTGCATAGTATTGTGGCGGCGATAATATAAAAGCAGTATGATGATGTTGAAGCGAGAAGCAGAAGAAGTGGTGGAAAAACTCGGCCGTGCCACAAACATCACATCAGCAACAACAACAACAAAAACAACAACGTAGAGACATTTATTCGACGCCAGTTCAGGCCATGCCATGCCAGGCGCATTTCAGTTCAGTTCAATTCGACAAACTTACAACGACGACGAAACATACAAATGTGTATGAACGTACCGAACCATCCATTCAATCCATCCCATCATCAAACTGAACACCACTAAAACTCTGCTTTGCCTTTGCATTGCTTTGCTTTCAACTCAACTCCCCTTGTATATCTACATGCAATACTATTTGCTGGCAAAACAGAAATACAAGCGACTATAAAAACTGACTGTCTGTCTGTCTGTCTGACTGTCTGCCTAACTGACACAAAACGTATAAAACGACCGACCGTCAGTCGTTCACTCAGTAAACAGAAAATTACAAAAAGCAAAAAATATACACATACAATATATATAAAGCAACAACAAAAACAACGACAATAATGCATGAGTTTCCACATCCAATGTTGCTGACTCGCCTCGTTCGGTTCGTTCGCATTAAAATGAACGAACGAACAACAACTACAACAACAAAAGTAACAGAAAGCCAGAGCAGAGTACTTCGAAATCAACCTCTACGTGGAATGGAATGCCATATAAATACAACAACAACAACAACTACAAAACACAGCACAGCATAAAAGCGTAAAAGAGAGGAAACGTGAAATACGAACAACGTTACGAGCACATACGAAGTACAGTCGCATAGTTAAAAATAAAGTGAAGAGCAAAGGGGCGCTATAGACAAAGTAAGTATAACAAAAGTGCGGTGCGGATAAGGGTAACAAAGGCATTCGTACGTTCGTTCGTTCGTTCGTTCGCTGCTGCTGCTGGTAAATAATGATGATGGAAGAGACAACAACAACAACAGCAACGACAATAACGTTGTACAAGCAAACGAGGGTATATATGTAAGTAAAGTATCTGTATCTGTGTGTATACGAGTATCTACAGTAAAATATGTATTAAATTCGTATGAAAGGCAAGCGAAAACGTTGTACGTTGTTCGTTCGTATATATATATGTCTGTATGTGTATATGTACATATATATGTATTTGTTTGTGTATATCTGTGTGCTGTGTGGTACGAGGGAACGTAATATCGCAACGTTTGTGAACCGCCTGAGTTTAATTTTTGTAGTATGAGAAGACTCTGACTGACTGAAAAAATAAAATAAAATACAGAGGAAAAAAAAGAAAGAAAAGCAAATGGAATAAAGTAAAAAAAAAAAAAATACATATAATAATGATGGCGGCGCGGCTGTTGTTGGAACGTCGTTCGAGCAAGCAAAGCGACTGGCCTGGCCTGGCTGACTCGATACTTGGCGCTGGCAGTGTTCCGATTTGAAGTATTTTTTTTGTATTTTTTTTTTTTTGTTTCTGTTGTGTTGAAAACGATAAAAGCATAAGACGAAGAAGAAGAAGAAGCATTGCTAGCCAGCCAGCTAGCTATTTTTACTGCTGACTGTTGTGTGCTGCTGCTGCTACTCTGTGTACAACGAAACGACGACATCTACTAAAATACTATTCACTAACGATGCGATCGATCGATGCATGAATGTATTTTTTTATATTAAAAAAAAAAGAAGCACTTTATTTCATTTCACTCAGAATGGCAAAAATCGTCAACAACAACAACGACGAATCGAATTTTATCGTTGTTGTGTGGTGTATTTTAGCCTAAGATGTCAGTTATAATATAAAAACTCAACTCTCTGCGCCTGTTTTTTTCGTTTTTAGCAAGAAGAAGAAGTAGGTGGATAATTGAGTAATGCCACCAAAATGGGGTTGTGGTGTGTTGATATTTTAAATTAGATTTTTCGTTTTTTTTTTATTTTTATTTTCGGCTGATCATGATCAAACAAGATTTTTATTTGAATTTGCAAATAAACAAAACTAAAAGTATCTAGCTTTATTCACAATTATATTTTATGTATAGATCGGTATAGAGTGTTGTATAATCACTTTTTTTTTTTTTTTTTTTGCGCATTTATAGATACAATCGATTTTTTTTTTATCGCAAAAGCGTTGAGAGCATTTGTTATCGTTTTGATTGTGGGGAATATTTATATTTTTCTATTTAAAAAGTTATTACATACAATCTAGAAACCTTGAAACTTTGTATCTATTTTAGGGAAACACTCTTTAAAATAATATTTCTTCTAAAATCTTGATAATATCATGTCAATGACTCTGTTGAAACAAAGATTGACAGCTGCAGACTTTTATTTGCTGTTATTTATATGGATCATCTATATAAGTAAAAAATAAAAAGATCTGTAGCTTTTTCAATATAAATGGAAACTGAGATAATAGTTTAAAAGTTTCCAAAGTAAATCCCATTTAAAATGCGAATTTCAAATGGATTACATGTTGAATTCATTTAGTATTTTCAATAGTTTCAAGCTAAACTTACGTATATTGTTTCATAGAATTATTATTAATTCATGTGTATAAAATCTCTAATTGTGCTCCATATGCGTTTTTACAAATAATATGTATCACATGCTCTTCTTTTAATCGTTAGTAATGCGCTGTAAAAATTTGATAAAGATCGGTTCAACCGTTTCGTAGATTTCGACGATCAAATATCCAGACATTTATTATAGTAAAAAATATTCGAAACAACTCTGTAGATCATCGTTGATCTCAACTATATCACGTCAACAATCAACTTTATGCTTTTTCCTTTATTCCCCGAATAGCACATCAATATAAACGCTCTACTTAAAGTCGCATTAATCCTCCTACAGTGCTATTTTCTACCCCAACTTTATATTTCTTTAAATCTTCAATGTTTTTTTTTTTTTTTTTTATTTTTTGTTTCGCATGAGGCGCTACACTTTCCGTCGCTCAATCATTTCTGTTCAACTGTTTACAAGTCTTGTCTTCTGTCTAAAATCAAGCAGCCATTCCATACAATCCGTACACGCTATATGTACCATCCTGTGCAAAAGTTAAGTTTTCTGCTGCTGCCGCTGTTGTTGCCTGTATTACTATAACCAGTTGCCATCAACGCAAGCAAGCAAGCAAGCAACCATCCTATTCACCTCTATCCAATTCATCTATTTTGCTGTTACACTTCACTGTTTCAAATCCATACGAATCGACCCACTGTCGCCCACTATATCCTACTCAACTAACTATACACAACAGTGTTATATTTTACGTTTGACTGCCAGTCTGCTGCACTGCTGCCTTGCCTCGTCGCTTGCTTATATTTCACAAAAAACCAAACGAACCAACGATAGAACGAACGAATGAACGATCCAACGTTGCTACTGCATGGCATTATTATAATATAATATTATATTATTTTATACTTTTTTTCTACTTTTTCTTTTTCTTTCATTTTATTTATAATAATGGTTTGGCTGCTGTTCTAGCAGTTTTTTTTCTTTTTGCTTTAGGGAAACCACTGCCAACGCTAACCAACAGCAACAACACAAACCGAAAAAAACACCATCATCACCCAAAAAAAAAATAAAACACCCAGCCACCCAATAACGAAAAACAAAAAAAACAGTCAGTCAGTCATCCATTTAGCCAACCAGCCGCCCTGTCGCCTCTTTCTATTTCTATGCCCTTTTTTTGATTCACAAATGCTACGATGAATTCATTCGTTTCATTTTACAGTAGTGAAGCTAAGGGTAGTTGGACCTTTTCAGCTACTAAACGAGGGCGCCAAAAATTTATGTTGCAGGTTGATATAATTTTTTATTTAAATTGGTTTATTGTGAACTTTCGATGAATTTCTCGTCAGATTCGCAGCAGATGTCGCCATATAAGGAGTTATTGTGCACTTTTTACTTTTAGGTATGGAATAAAACCAAGCCTCAATTGGCAAACCTAATCAAAACTTTCTCCTGCTTTTACTAATTCCAACTATCCAATATCTCTACGCCAATTGATCTTCAAGTATTGCCTTTCAAAACTCCGTACCTGTTTTTTTTATAAAACTTGCCGTTTTCATTTCATTCCTCATCGCATCATCAACATCATCCATCCATTCCATGCACAGAAGAAACAAACACACAGCTACATACATCCTATATCTATTTTAACACCGAAGTTGCCTGTTTCCTTGCTCGATTTCATATTCCATACTCTACTACATATAGTATACTCTGCTGTGCTGTGTTCTACTATTATAACTCAGGTTGCCCCAAACATATACAATGCCTTTAGCTTTCGATGTCGTAGTCGTCGTCGTCGTCGTCGTAGTCGGCATTTGTTATAAAATAGAAGAAGAAGATGCATAAGGTTATAAGGGGATGCGCTGTATGTGTTGTAAGGATACTAACATTTTCGAACTACGACGACGACGACGACTACGACGTTATAGTAGAGAACTTAGTTTGGTTTTAGCTCTACTGCGAAGGATTCCGTGTAGTAAATGTCAGTGTTTAAACATACTGGAGGACAACAGCAGTGTAGCAGCCAGAGCTAGAGCATATAGCACTAAGGACGACTTATGTACTTTATGGAACGACAAAGTTGTTGGTGATGGGGTGGTGGTGTTGTGCCATGCCATATTGAGGGTGTGAGTAATACGACTGCCTGCCAGCCTGCCTGCCTGTCAGAGCGAAAGTTAAACTGCCAGGCTTTTCGTACTCTGACAGTTTGTAAGTCGGTCGTTCGTTTATTCAGTTTGTCCGTCCGTCTGACTGTCTGACAGTCTGTCTGTCTGTCTGTCGTTTGTTCGCATTCATACGAAACTCTCTCAAATAAATGAACGAATGTAATGTACCGAAGGACGACTACGACGACGAGGGTTGCCAGCAATAATGTTGAGTTTTTCATATTGCTGTTGTTGTTGTTTTTGGCTTTCGTTGTCGGCGTTGTTTCTGTTTCTGTTGATGATGATAAAAGCTGGGTGGTTGCGTGTGTGTGTGTGTGTGTATGTGTGTGGGTGGGTGGTGTATAGTGGGTGGTGGTTAAGCATAAACCTAATTCATACAGTGGTGTACATGGTGGTGGATTGTATGTTGGGTTTTTGTGCATTCTATACACACACACACACACACACATTTTACACGAAATTCGTTCAAACAAGTCGGGGTTCGGCATGATGATGTTGCTGATGTTGATGATGTTGTATAAAAGCTAAAAACGTTCGCAAATATAATGAAATTGGGTGAAATATACAAGTAAGATACCGCACCAAAATAACCGAGCGCACTTCTTATGCCCTAAAGCTACTTATTGTTGTAGTACAGCAGCAGCAGCAGCAACATACCGACAACTTCAATGTGAGTGCTTTGTATGTGAACGATGAACATTGATGATGAAGATGAGCCTTAGCGCGACCGGCGGCAGCATACAATTTTGTAGCGGGAGCGGGTGTATATTAAGTTTGTATTAAGTTTGGCACAGTAAAGAAGCGTATTGCAGCATGATAACGATGATGCTGATGCTTGTTGACTGAGGATCAACGCAACAACTCCTGGCTAGTTTGCTTGATAACTTTAATTTAGCTTAATGGAAAGCTTCGCTAAAAGTTACTACAAGTTGCGTAGGAGCCAATATACACAGACAGACAGACAGACGAACAATATAACTCAATATGGACAAAAAGTATAAAGCGTAAAAAAAAAACGTTGCATTGTGATTCATATTTATAGTACAGACAGACAGACAGACAGATAAGCAGACATATGGACCGACTGCATAAATACGTCACAAAACATCGCGTATGTTGCTTGCAGCCATATTTAAGAGAACAACTAACTGACTGACTAACTGTCTGACTACCTTGTTGCATGAAAGATGATTGAGTCCGATGACGTGAGCAATAGCAGCAACAACTCAGGCGCCGTTAAGTCCTAAATGCCTCTACAAATGTTTTTTTTTTTTTTTGCTTGCTATGTTACCCCTTCTACACTTTTTAACTCTCAACGACAACGACGATGACGATGACGCCTTCTAGCAATTTACAATCCAACAAGTGCAAGAGCCGTGATACGTGTTCATTGATAAGATACACATTGCTGCTGCTGCTGCTGCTCTTGTCGCGGCAGCGTCGTCGACGTTGACTGTTCTTTAACTGTTTGCTTGCTTTGCTTTGTCTGTTTGTCTTTTTAGTATGTTTTGGTCGCTTTTGTTGTTGTTTTTGTTGTTGTCGTCTGCTGCTGCTGCTATTTTGTATTATTGCAACATGCCTTATATGCAACATGCGCGCGTGCCACTTGCTGCAGTCATGTCTTGTTTGGTTTCATTTGGTTTGGTTTTTATTTTACTTTTTTTCTTTTTTTTTTTGGGTTCGCTTTTACTCTATGCGCGCCTCGCTCTCTCTCTCTATTATGTGCATCATTCATTCATTCATTCATTCATACGTACTTACAAATATTTATATATGTATGTATGTCTGTATGTAAGCAAACATATGTGCTTTGCTCCTCTTTGTCAGCTTTTTTTGTTAGTTTGAATAAGCTTTTTCTGCCGCTGCTACTGATTTACAGGAATTCGCGTAACTTTCCACAAAGTATGCAATGTTTTTTTTTTTTTTTCTTTTTTTTGCAAATTTTTAAGTATTTTTTGTGTGCAGCCGCCTTTGTTACGTTTTACGTGAAAGTTAAAAAGCATCTTTCGTACATTATGCATAAAGTGACCAGACATACTAAATTTTGTAAATACATTTTGCAACTTTTAGTAAAGTGTTTGCGGCAATCCTACAGGTGATATTTTTTTTATTGTTGTTATGGATCTTTCTTGGAGAAATATGTACTTCACATAATTTTGTTCCTAAAATTCCACATTTTTAAAGAACTACTAAGACAGTCAGACTCTTCTACCGATTCTCAATTTCTACAGATACAATAAAAAATCTTGAACACCAAGTGATATAATTAATGAACTTTCCAGTAACGAATTTTTCAGCAGCATGTATACGCATTACAAGTTAAAAGTATCTTAAAAACTATCTCTAAAAGTATCTATAGCCCACATAATGTATCTGCTAACTTTAAATGGACTCTATACAAATTCATAATGTATTTAACAATAAAATATTACTATTTTAGTCACGATATAATCTTAAGAAAATCGCGAGTATCTTCATTTATCAACAAACTTCTACCAAAAAAACTGCTGCCTGCTATTTTGCTGTTTTTGTTTATTTAATTAAAATCAAAACAATCAAAAAGTGAATAATTTTTGTTGTGCTATTTTATTTCGCGCGCCTTCATTTTTGAGTACACAAAGCGTAAACGTTAGTTCTTGACGCTACTTCAACGCTAAACGTACTAAATTCAATTCAAATGCCCGGCGTCCAATTAAGCCGCATTGACGCAGCAGCAACAGCAGACAGAGAAGAAGCAGCAGCAAAAAAAAAAAAAACATAATAAAAACAAGCAAATTGCTCACCCACAAACCGCACAACCCGCGCGCACTAAACAACAAACCAAAGAAAAAAAGTGAAATGATATAAAAAAAGCGCAAGAACAATTAAAAAAAAACTTTATGAGAGCGCCAAAAAAAAAAAGAAGCAAACAAACCAAAACAAATAAACGAACTAAAGTAAAGCACGGATAATGATTAACGGAGCTAAAGAAGCGCGTCCATACTCCAAGCAATTGCAGCGACAAGTGAAAGAGAAAACGGAATAAAAAAAATATAAAAATAAAAACTCTTTTTTTTTTGCTTGGTTTTTGCTTTTTAAAGCTGAGAGCAGGCAAAAACGCGCATGTTATTAATTCGTTATAAACTTAAAAAAAAAGCGGCAATAAGAAGCAGTAGCAGCAGCATCAGTTGTTGTAACAAAAAAATGTGGCAAGTGGCGTCTGCTGCTGCCAAAAACAATTGTTGCATGTAAATCGAAAAAGGAAGCAAAGATGACGGCGACGAGAACGACGATGAAGACGACGAAGATGACGACGACGACGAATTATTATGGTCAACAACAGTCGACGACTTGACTTGACTTGGCTTGACTCGCCTCAATTCAGTTAAGTTGAATTCGCGGCAATTATCAATTGGCAAATACAAAAGCTTCGTACGTTGTTGTTGTTGTTTTTGTGTTTTTATTGCTTACGAAGCTGCGCTGCGACATGTGCACCATAGATGGCGCTGCATGCTGCAAGAAATTCGCCGATTGATAAAAAAAAAATAATAATAAAAATAAACAAACAAACGTACACATAATGCCTGGCTCTGCTACTATTGCTTGCCTGCTTCTACTTCTATCTTTTACTTTTTTTTTTATTATTTTTATTGTGTGCTTCTGATTGCATTTATTCGCAACGCATGCTGCTCTGCTCTGCCTGTTTTATTTTTTTTATGGCATTTTGAATAATAACAAACAACAACAACAACAAACATAATAACCGATAGCACGTGGTGCACGCTTTTTGTATACATTAAAGGATACGGATACTTTTTTTTTGTTTTTGTTTTGTTTTGTGTTATAAGACACTCTTTGTATAAATTTTAGCTTTTAGATATGTTGTGCTGCATTAAAGTAAACAAAACAAACAAAAACGTAAAAGTGCAGTCTATAAGTTGTTAATCTTAAATATTTGTGACTACCTATAGATACTTTTGTATATATTTAAGTTAACGTAAGCATTTATTATTGTAAATAATAAAAAAATATCCATAGATACAAATGTATCTTATGCCAAAAAATATTTTTATTTGATTGTATATGTTAGATTAATTTTTAATTTAGCTTTAATTGATTGATAAAACTTAAGAAATCTGTTTGACTAATGAAAAAAAAAACTTACATATTATATCTTTTCAACACTTGTAGTATTGTATTGTGTATCTAAATAATTTAAATTTGAATTTAATGTATACTATTTTTAACTGTTAACATCTGTTTGATGTATCTTATGCTTAAAGTCTTGTTTTAATGTTTCGAAATTATGCAAAAAAAATGCTTTAATGCTTAAATTTTATTTAGGATAGAATTTACTATAAGTTAGTATAAGATAGATAATAGTATAAAGTAGCTAAAGATAGAAGATATAGTATAAGTTAGCATAAGTTGGGATAGAGTCTAACTTAGCACTTATGCTGCTATAATGTAGCTTTAGATAGAATACTGAATGGGATATAGTAAAACTTAGCATAAGTTGGGATAGAGTATAAGTTAGCATAAGGTGGGTTATAGTATATAGTATAAGTTAGCATAAGTTGCAATAGTGTAAGTTAACATAAGATAGATCATAGTATAAGGTAGCTTAAGATAGAAGATTAGATGGGATATAATATAAGTTAGCATAAGTTGGGTTATAGTATAAGTTAGCATAAGATAATTTTGCATTACGAAATGTCGACAAAACAAAAAAAAAATCGTTAGTATGGTTTATTATAAAAATCATACCTATAAGCAAATACATTTGTATCTTATATCAAAATAAGAGTATACAATATACAGGCATATATGTATATGGCGCTATTGCCTAACTATATGTGTCATAGCTAATTTAGTGCATGGTAAATGTAACTAAGAATGCATTTAAAAAAATATTAAGATTTATGTTAAACAGCAACAACCTGTAAGTGTAAGCGCTACTTTTGTATCTTATGATCAAATGACAATCAGCTGCATATATACGTGTGAGTACCAAATGTTTGGTATATTTCATATTTTTCTACTTAAACTAGTAATATTGACACACTGCAATAGTTTCATATCCCTAAGATATGTATTCTTAATTAAGTAAACTGTAGCAATAAGATACATGTGTATCTTTTCATATTAACTGCCTTAAAGCAATGCTATAAGCGTTTTGTTTGCATAAAGTTAGTGTCACTAACTATTGGTGTATCTTTTAACTGTAACTATTTTACATAACATAAAGTTGCAACAAATGTTAACTTCCACTATAAGATACTTTGCTGACTTTTATAAATTGACTAGCCTAAAAGCAAGCTATTGACGAATTGACTAACTGGGAATGCGTTTTAGATGATTCAGTTTAACTGTAAGATGCACTAAAAGTTATATACTTGGGTATCTTTAAATATGCAGAACCTTAAGAGAGAGCGCTATAGTTGATAAAATTGCAGCTATTAGATACTTTAAATCAATAGCTAATGCAGCTTCCAATAACATTGCAATGTGCATTTAGCCAATGTAACGTAAATATGCTTAAATAAATAAACTGAGATAATAAGATACTTTTGTATCTTTTTGAAATAAATTAATTTTTTTGAAACTTACCTCTGTACACATTATTTGTTCTTGAAAGGAATATTGACAGTTATCCGTCGACTCAATTTTAGCGATTTTGTTTTAAAATATATTTAAAGCGAGATAGATAGTTGTTTTTTTTAATTTGTTTTTTGTTTTGTTTTGTTTTTGTTTTGAAAATTGTTCTTTATCTTTCTTATCACAACACACTGGCGCACATTGCATTGGCTGCTGCTACTGCTTCTGCTGTTATGGCAAAGGCGCTCAAATTGTTAGCTTCCTTGTTATGATTGTTGTTGTTGTTTTTGTAGTTGCTTGAAGCTGCTGTCTCAACATGATTGCACACTATGCATAATCGTATATTTTTTGTAACACATTAAACAACACAGTACTTCTTTATGCCGCATAAGATACGTTTTCTTTTTTGGCGCTCAAATATAATTTTTAAATAATTTCCAATTTATTTTTTTGTTGCACCTTTTTTGTTTAGTTTTATTTAATTTATCACTTTTTTTTTTTGCTGCTTTAGTTTTAGTTAGTTTCCTTTGATCTTTTCGATTTAAGATCAGCTTACGAAGATTTTTATGTTGTGTTACGTTTTACGTAGTTTGTTTGTTGTTTTTGTACATTACGAATTATTATTATTTATTTTTCAAATACGTAGAAATATACGTAAACGACTCTTGGTAGTAGATTGGATTGGTTTTTTTTGCCGTTGAAAAATTGGCTTGCTTAGCTGCTTTGCTTAACAACGACGACGACGAACGGCGAGCGAGCAAGCGACACGTAGAAAACAACGCGCGTCCGTTCAGCTACATGCTAAAATCACAAATAAGCGACAAAACAAGCAAGTTCGCCGCACACAGCACACAGCACAGTGCAAACGAAAACCAGTAAAAAAAGCGAAGCACCTTCGTGACAGATATACAAAAACCCCGCATCACCGCACCACCGTCCCGCTACTCTTTACTTATATATTTTGCTTTATGCCTTGCATACAGATACTCGTACTTGTATCTTTTTCGTTCCTCTCTCTCTACGTCTTTCTTCGCTACCCTTGCCTTGGCTTGCTTTGTTCATACTTTCGCATTTGCCTTCATCGTATAAATGCTTGCGTGTGTAAGCGAGATAGCATGCGCACATACTAAAGCCATGATAGCGCATACATTTTGGCTTATATAAAAGCAATAATATATAAGTGCGAGAGAGAGTGAGAGTGAGAGCGCGCGAGCGAAAGAGCAAGGTGAGTTATATTGTGTATGACTACACTACAACATTTCATTTCAGTTCCGTTGGGTAAGCAACATTCGTTCGGTTCGTATGTAGTGCGGGCAAAAACAATGCAATGCGTTGCCATATACTTGCTAAATGCTACTTTTTAGAGGGGATACTATATTAAAATATATATAGAAAATATGTGGGGCTATATTTAAGAAAATTCTGGCAGCACGCTTTTTTTCGTGTTTTTTAGCGCACTCAGTAATTTGTGGCCATTCCAGTGCTGCGCCACAAAACGTAATATAGAGCGTTGCCATATGCGAATGTTTTGTTGTTGTTTTTAATTTTTTTTGTTGTTGTTGTTGTTTTTGTAAGGCTATTCTATTTGTGTAGCCGTTAGCTGATGTTGAGTTTATATAATTTTATTTTTTTGAAAATAGTTTTTTCAAATTTTGTTTTTTTGAAGAACTTTTATTTTTATTGAAATAATAGTGGTCCATTTCAAACATGTTTTATTTATAGTTTTTATATATTCCGGATAATCTTTAGATATTAAAAAATTTCAAACACTATGAGTAGTTTCTTGAGACCATATATAAGAAAGTTTGGAAATTTTGTTGTATGATCATTCGGCTGATCTGTAAAAACTTCGGATACTATAAAATCCTTTAATGTAAGCACAATAAATTTTACATAATATCTCATTTACTAATGCTAAGCCTTAAAAGTAATGGAAAAAAATTTGCTAGCAATAATTGCTTTTATTTTACCTTAAGCAATAAGTTTTACCTATGAATCAGTCTTATAAATTGATCATCTTGCTATACAACTACAGCATTTGTCAACTCAACTTGTGAATGGCCGTTATGAGTCACATTAAAAAAGTTGTTAGACAATAAAGTGTCTTAAAAAAAAAGAAGAAATATTCATCGTTTTTTCGATCTTGTCTACTTTATTTCAGATTGGTTCTGATCTAACAGCTTCGAAAAAAAGCATTAAACATCTTCACCAGCAATACTACATGATTTTGAAAGAAAGACCTTCACCAAGGCAACACTAAGCACCAAATTGGCTATGTGTGACACACGGTATTTGAGGTTCCACCTATCATGAACATGTTTCGGGTCCATTCGGTGAGTAATCCTCGACGCATCTGTTCCCATCTGGAGCTTCGGTAACATGTAGTACAAATCCGTGGAATCTTTTTTTACATGAGTAACATTTTTTGGTAAATATTTGTCCGGCGTAAATATTTAGGGAGTTTTTGTAAAAAAAGATTCCATCAAAATTTTATCTACGTAAACCATAGTTCATTATTGTTCTATCTAAATGTTAAAATCTCTGTTCCAAAACTCCAACTAATTAAAATACTCCGAAAAACTCTTTTGATAACAATCCTTGCTACTTAACCGAACAGGAAATGCGATTTCAAAATTAAACCGCATTCGCCTTCAACCAGAAAGAAAAAAAAACAAAGAAAACTCATTTTGATGACGTCTGGCAACGCTATAATTGTTTTGTGTTGTGTTGCTGTTGTCTAAAAATACGTAAGCCCCTGACTAAATGTGAGTGAGTGGGTAGAAGAGCTATGCTATGCTATAGCAGCTATAGCATCTAAATTCTCTGTACTGTTTGCGTTGATGATGATGATTATATGTATGTACGTATTTTTGTATGTGTAAACTTTATTTTTTCTGTATATTTATATGAGTGTTCACTGTTGTCAGTTGGGATTTTGTGGCAGCGCAATCGTTGCCGTATGTCGTATTATGTTGTTGTTTTTGTTGTTATTGCTTGGTGCTGTTGGAAAAATATATTTTTCGCTACAAACGTACATAGTCAGCCAGCCAGCCAGCAAGCAAGCAAACGAGCAAGTAAAGCAGGCGAACGCGTCAGTGAGTGAGTATAATATGTATGTGTGTTTGTGTGTTTGTAAGCTATATACACACACACATACACAGCCAAACGCACAGATAGATTTATACAGTGCGACATTCATTCGTTACCAAGCGAGGTTGCTTTGCTCGATTCGAGTCGAGTCGACTCGATTCGACTGCTTTTTGCTTGCTTGCTTGCTGGGAAGTCGAAACTGACTGAACTGAAAACTGAACGTTGCTGAACGTTCGCTTTGTTGAAATTTTTGTTTATTTCAGTGAAACAAGAAAATGTTGAATAAATGAAAAAAAATGTAAAAAAAAAAAAATGAAACGATATGAAGTAAAATAAAAAATCCAACTCGTATCTGATGTACGAAAGGTAGCAGCAGCGCATTTGAGCATTTGAGTAGTGGAACGGCACGGCACAGTGGTATATAAGGGTTTTACCATTTTGCGAGATGTTTTTGAAATTTGGTACTAATCAGACTACCCAATCAACTGAATTTACTTTCAGAACAATTTTAATATTCTTCAACAGAAAATGTAAGTTCCTAAAAAAACACATTCTACAAAATTGGCCACCATATTTTTGTTGTTGGGAAAAAAATTTTGAATGGGACTTATGCATATGTTTTACTGACTAATAAAAAGGCTTTTCTATGGAGATCCTATAACTTAATTGCCTGATCTAACCCAAATTAGCGCATTTTTTTAAGTTCTCATAGATGTAATTCATACCGAATTTTGTGGTTGTAGGTGCTTTACCAAAAATAAACTTTTTTTATGGGGCTACTCCTTAAAATAGTGTTCCAAAAACAAAATTGATATAAAATGTCACACAGGGGCTCTAGAAAAATCTTTTAAATTTGTGGTCTACGTTTTTACTACATTATCTTTGCAACCTTTCATATATATCTCTGTATAGTATTAGGGCATATGGAGCTGCTGGGGTTGACAATATTGACTTTTTTAAGTGATATTGAATCTGTATCAGCCTATTAAACCAGCATATACGCCCTAGCACTGAAAAACTTACACTGGGGATGATCCACAGTTATTTGTAATGCGTTTTTATAGAATCTTTTTTTCATCCAAAGTTAAAACTATTGCAATAAAATACATGTATGTATCTCCAGAACACAAAAATTTCGGTAACTTTTGGGACGCAAAATCTTGTTGCATAAGACATTTTTAAAGAAACTTATAGTTCTGCATAAACAACAAATCGATATTTAAAATAGTCTTTTAAACTATTCAGATAATACGCTGATACTACGAAAATTTCATAGTTTTATACCACTGTGCCGCGCCTTGGTTAGTACCAGGTACTTTTCATCGTTCAGTTTTGGTCGACTCGACGAATCGACGGTGTATTTGGTTTGGTTTGGTTCGGTTCGTTTTGCACTTAGCAATGCGAACTGAACTGACTGACTTGACTGACGCGGCGCGACGCGACGCGACGCTGCTGACGGCATTCATAGTCGTTTCAGCCGCTTTTGCTTGTTGTTTGCTATCGTCGACAATTTTACTGCTCTGACTGCCTCGCCTCTGTCACTTTGCGCCTCTCCTCTCATCGTTACCAATTTTAACAACCAACAATATCATCGCATGACGCAGCGTTCGCCTTGAAACATTTTTCGAACCGACATATTTACGCAGCAGCGGCAAAAATCGTCGTTGTCGAGTCGTGAAATAAAATGAACGAACCGACGAACCGACCGAACCCAAACTACTTAAAAGCTAAAAATTATAGAATGAGCTGCGCGTTTATCTTTGCGCCAAAAACAAAAATATTTAAAATAAAAAATATTTAAAACTTATTTTTTGAAAATTAAAGAAAACAACAAAAAAAAAAATTATGAAATTAATTTTCGCTTATTTTGTTGTTGAGTTTTCTTTTCTCATTTGTTTTCAGTTGTCGTCGTTGTTGTCGTTTCGTTTCATTTCGTTTACATTTTTGTTTTCAGTTTTTATGTTTGTTGCAATGAAAAATTATTTCGGTATTTTTTTATTTTAATAATTGCAGGCGCGCTTACTCAGCCATCTCATATAGAGTCGAGTCGAGTCAACATAACCTCGCGGGTCGATGCTGTCGTCCGCTGCTGCGCAAAGCTTCAAACTTTAGCTAGGTTCGTTCAAACAGATCGAATCAAATCGGTATCGAAACGTAATATCGAAACGAAATCGGTTAATTTGGCTTTGTTTTGTTCCGTTTTTATTATGACTTTTTGTGTTTTTTTTGGTTCGCTTGCGCACTGCACTTGTTCACTCATTCTTGTCATCTTTTCTTAGTATTTTTTCTTTTATATTGTATAGGGTGTCCTTGTCGAAACTTGCGAGAACAACATAATTTTTTAAGAGTTCGTTCCTTGAACTTTTGGCAAACACACAGATAATCAAAATAAAATGATGTATAAAGTAAAAGAAAAGATTTTAGTTTATGCGTTGAAAATTTGTATTTCATTCTTTGCACACGCAGAAATTTTTATACTTTATACATCTACAGTTTTTTACGATTCTACTTATAACTCAATATATTAAGTCCGAAAGAAAATCCGGGCTTAAAGTAACGATTTCCAAATGAGCAAAGAAAAAAAAACCAAATACAATGCTGCTGAAAAATCCCTTTTATTTTTTCATTCAACGGTGATAGATTGTCATACAGCCCTGTGTCTCTGAATAAAGCAACCAAGTTTTTAGGATTCAGTGGTTCCAACATTCTTCCTGTCAAACACGCATCCATTAGTGTCTGGGGATTATGGAGATTATTTTGTTATTTAACGTTTCCACCAATGCTAGATGCATGGCAATAAGACAAGAATTTTACCTTTTGTAGCATGGTCAGGGTGGTCAACTCCAATTGATCGTATTTAAAAATGTATTTTCCAAATATCATCATATAAATCCCTCTGGTGTATCGGTAACTGCTGAATTTTATTATGAAGTCTTAGATAAACGAAAAATATAGGTGAATTACGTTAAAAAGGATCTTTTAGAAGAGTAAATATTTCATTATGATTTTAGTTTAAAAGCAATCAATCTCTTTTGATGCAAAAAAAAAAAAAAAAAAATTCAATAAATATCTTTGGATCCGTACAGAGATAGTTATATCTTACAGAGAATATATTTTTTATGCCACAATCCTTTCAAGTAAATATAAATTATAGTGAAGCAATGCTTTATCTGGTCTGATTCAGCTAGATAGGTGTCCAACCGACCCCACGAAGCCGTTAAATAGGAGATGCCTAGTTAGTCGTACGTCCTCTGTACGAAAACAATACAGGAGTTTACAATAATATTGATGTCCTAATGATGGCTACTACTGGGTAGGACTTAACTGTTTATAAGTAAGTATACTCTAATAAGTAAAAAATTTTGTGGATTACACAAGTTTACAGCCAACAAGGTTCTAGATACCCTTTATAATAATCCACTCTCTAGATACATATATGGTACAAACGGAAAAGTCCCAAAAAACAGATTTTTTGAATATATTTAGAGAACGATCTTTAAAAAGAAAATTTCGTGGCTATTTTTGGAATAAATCCATGAGAACCCAGAACCTTTAACAAAGTCAAAATTTGTAAACTAGTGTTAGTTTTGTTATAGACACGATTCTTTAAAGGAATTTCTTAAAAACTAAGGAACTACTTTTATACTTAATAATTACGAATGTTCAATTTTTACAAAATAAGCCCTTATTTTCGTGGAACATAATATGGATTCATTGAAGTATAGAAGTGTAGAAAGTATATTAAGCTTTAGGTTTTGAACTTTCATTTGTTGCCAGTGTAAAATATTTAAACATTAATGCTTTCAATTATGGATAAGGTGTTAATATGTATTATAATAATTTTATAAAATAGCTTTTTCTTATACTATAGGTAAGAGCTTAGAATATTCGTACGCTTTTAGTTTTTTTTTAATAAAAATAATCAAATAAAGTTGGCAATTAAGCCAAAAGACAAACGCATTAAGTAATTATGACACCCTGTACTACAATAAAAGCAACGAGATTTGTCATCAAATAACGTCGTTAGTTAATAAAGCTGAAATGAAATGAAAGCTGAGCAACGCAACGTCGTGTGTGTGCTTCATAGGCTGTGGACAATTGCCGACTAAACTCTTGAACCATTTATTTTTTTTGTATGTTTACTTTTTTTTTCATTTTGATTTTGTTTAGTATTTCTAGTTATCGATGAGATGCTGTTCTGTCGCTGCCGCCGTTGTTGCTGTTGCTGTTGCTTTTGATTATGATGTGATTGTCGTTCGGTTCGTTCAGTCGAAGCGAATCGTTGGTTCGCAAATGGGTTGCATATGGAATTGTTGGGTGGTTGTTGTTGTTGTTGCGTGTTGTCGCATCTCATGATGTCATTACTGCAAAAATATTTAAAAGAAAAACAGAAAAAAAGGGGTTTTCACCAATTTCTTCTTGCATTATGCTTTAAATGTTTTTTTTTTTTTTTTTTTTTTTTGGACATTTGCCGCTCTGAGACAAAGTTTGAAGGTGGCGCAAAAATATTCAAATTTGCCACGAAAAGTGGTAAAGTACGACTACGTCCATAATTGGGGGTTCACCGTCATCGTCATCGTAGTCGTTTCATTTTGCTCTCATTCGTTTCGTATTTCTGTCCAATTTTAAATATGTTATGATGCTCTTATGTTCCGTTACGATGCTATGCTATGCGTTATGTCGTTGTGTTGTTTTGCGTTGCGTTTCGTTGCTCTGTTGTAAATGTAATCATCTCTGCTGTTGCTGTTGCTGCTGCCCAATTTCATGTAGCAATGTACCCCATCATCAGCTGAGATGTCTGCTGGTCTCTGACTGAATGCGACGGCTGCTTTGCTTGGCTTGGCTTGGCTTCGCCTCGTTCAATGTTTTGGGAAAATACGCGAAATATGTTTTTGCCTTGCCTTGTGTTGTGCCGTTCCGTTGCTGTCTTGTGTCGTATTTTGAAAATCGGTTTTAGCGCCGTTTTTCCATTTGCCAAACTGTTGCTTCTCTTCTGAAATTGGTGCTCTACTTTACGCGTTGGCGTTTCGTGTTTCCTTTTGTTTGGTTTGGTTTATATGTGTAGTCCTGCCTGCTGCCTGCTGCGGCTTGTCGTTGCGTTGCGTTTGTTTCGATATATTTGCATAAGATATATGCTGTGCTATGCTGTGCTCTGCAGCATAAAAATGGCGCAATGGCCTAAATGAAGCTATCAAACATGTTCGAAATGCTTATTGATAAAATTGATAAAAACAAAAAAATGAATAAAGCTGTGTGTGCGTTTGTGTGTTAGAATGAGACTTGAAAACTAAACGTTTTACAACACTGTATGAATTCAAACTTTGATCTAAACGCATGTTTGCTGCTCTGAGTTAACTTCTTTGAATATTTTTGCGTACCTTTTTGTTTTGAATGTCTTACAAGCTTATGATTCATCTTGATTTTTTATCCTTTCACGCTAGAACAGCTTAAAGCTTGGCAACTTATTTACGTTCGAATGTAATTGAGCATAACTAATCCAATGCGTATTTTTGATTAAGGTTTTGGGTATGCGTAAAACAACTTGCTTTAATGTTTTAGTTCAATACACTTAATCCAAAAAATTTAGCCTAAAAATTAATTATTCCACAAGACGTGGAATACTGACTCTCCTGATAAATTGGCTTTATAAAAGTGGAATTTATATTTTTGAATTTGATCAGACAGACAAGACAAATCTAGATCATTAGGTGATTGTTTTCACACAGATACTTTAAAGCAAACGACTTTTTCTTAATAGTCGAATTTTCAAAAATTGATTGTTTATTTAATGTTGTGGCTATATGTACCTAAGTGTGCAATATTTAATTTACATAGAAATAAAATGTACAACAAATGTTAAAGTTTAAAATTTCAGCTAAATATCTCCAAAATTGAGCGAATAAACAGACAGATAAATCAATGCGGCATAGAGATGATTACAAAAATATGTACAGAGAGATGGCAGTCATACAATAGATCAATCTAGAATATACAGTAAAAAAAAGAATCGGTCTTTATCTGCTGCGTTTATCTTCTTTTTATTCTTAACTAATCATGTTTCTGCAAATACAACCAATTCTTTTGATTTATACATTTTTTTTTTTTTTTTTTACGTAAACAGATTTAAACCTTAAAAAAATTTTTCAATTCATGTACAAGCTTCAGTGAAAGGTTTTTTTTATTAAATGCGAAAATACGTGCTATAGATGAAAATTTGATAATGAAAAATCTATAATATACAACAACAAAAACAAAACAATTAAATTAAATTTCATAAAACAAATATGAAGCAAGCAAGCTTTTCTTTAGCTAACGACTGCGAAGACGATGACTATTCGCGAACAAAAAGAAAATTTTATTGCATATCCTGCGAGCGCGTGAACAAGAACAAAAAAGTCACGCGGCGGCGGCCATCGCTATTTAATGAACGAACGAGTGTGACTTAAGTGCTTTTCGAACGAAACATCATGGCGAATTCATTTCCGCTTTTCAAGATTTTTATTTTGTTATTGCTGTATTGTTGTTGTTTTTATTTTCGCCAAAAACAGCAGCGAATATTGCGGCAGCGACCAAGTCAAGTGAAACAAAAACAATATAAAATGTATATGCATGCATGTGTGTGTGTGTGTGTGTGTATTAGCAAAGCGAAATAAATAAACTAACGAGTTTTGCATATGTGTCTGTGTGTGTGTTTGTTTGTGCTTTCATGCACCTGATCGCCTTGAAAATGTACAAAAAACGAACAGACGAACAAGCGAACGTGTATTAGCAACAACAACAACAAACACAACAGCAAAGACGACGACAGCTATTGAAATCTGTTGTTTTTGTTGCTAAAATAGCGGAATCGGAATTGCAATCGAACGATCGGATCGTACTTTGTCGTTGTCGTCGTTGTTGTTGTTGTTGCTGTCGTTACCAACATGTTCTAAATGCGCAGTCAGCGCTCTCAGCCGGCAACACTAAACAACAGCATCGCACATCTTAGTTTAATAAAAGAACTACAACAAAAACAATTAAAGGCATTAAATGAGCAAAAGAGAGCCGACGCCCGCTGTCAACAGCAAGCAGCCGCAGTAAGCAATAAAACCAGCAACAATCATAATGAATATTGCAGCAATATCAAAAATATTCATACATAAGCCATACATACAGCAACAACAATAAACAAATAAAAACAATTTTTGTCTTTTGCACAAATTACAGAGAAAATTCCTTTTGCTTAATTAGCCCACGGTTTGCGACTGAGCTGAGCTGAGTTGAGTGAGTTGAGTTAGTTTTTCTTGTTGCTGTTGTTGTTGTTATTGCTGTTGTATTGTAAATTGCAAGCAAAGAGTAAAAAAAAATGAAAGAAACAAATAATTTCAAATTAGAAACAACAACAGCAACATTGCAAGTAAAAGATGATGAAGAAGAAGAAGAAGAAAGCGACACAGAAAAGTTGCCAACAACTACTCAACTGCAGCAACAACAACAAACGACAACGAAAAATAAAACCAGTTTTTTAGTTTAGTTCATTTCGTTTCATTCGCTTATTGTAGCTGTTGTTGTTTTTGTTGTTGTTGCTTTCGTTCATTAATTCGAAATTTCCATTTGAAACATTTTCGTGTTTTGAGTATGCGCGGCTCTTACTCTGCTTTCGTTTCGTCGTCTTCTTCTTGTTCAACTTGTATGCTTCTTCTTCTTCTTATACAAAGTAACAACAACAAAATATTCGTCGTCGTCGTCGTAATTTTTCCTTTGCGCTTTAACATTTTAACATCAGCACAAATGTTTTTGAGTTTTTTTCCCTCAGTGCTTGGCTGTGCTGTGCTGTTAAGCAGCATCGTTTCGTTTCGTTAGTTGTTATTGTTGTTATTGCTTTATACTGCTCTGCCACTGCTGTCGTTGAGCTGAAAAGCAGCACAATGTATACATACACACATAAAATATATTTAGTATTATATACATACATACATATATACAAATGTATACGTATGTAAATAACTCATTCCGTTGCTGAAACATGCGCATGCATACATACACACATTCATTCAAACATACACACATACATGTATATGTATATTATACGTTTGTTTGTATATACGCTCTTTCTCTTGTTTAGCCGCCTGTCTACCCACTGTTCGCCTCTCTTTCCCTCTCTTTTACGCTCACTTACTCACTCACTCACTCTACCATACGACAAAAATACTTCCAATCGACCGACAACGCCACTGCTGCTGCTGCAATATACAAAAAGCAACAGCAACAACAACAACAACAACAATATAATGCTTGACTGACTCACTCACTCACTCTCTGACTCACAACACATTTGTATATAACTACTCATATTTAACTATGTATGTTTGTATGTGTGTTTTTAGTGTACACAGTACAGACTCTCGACTCGTCGACTATACACTCTGTTATATACACATAACCTACAAAAATGCTTATGTACTACATTGAACATGTGAAACTCTCTGTGCGGCGCAGTGAAATAGTTGTAAGCGTTGCCAGAATAACAATTTTGTATATATGGCAGTTTGCTCTATACTTTGTAAAAGTCGTTATCAAGGTCTAACGGTACTGTTGAAAAGGGTTTTATGAATTAACTTAAATCAAACTTTGGATCATAAAAAACTAACACGAATTAAAAACTAACACGATTGATTCGGTCAGTTATTTGCGTTTTTTCAGTGATCAGTACAGTACATTAACTTGGAATAGCGTACAAATCGAATAGAAACTGGACGAATACATAGAATGGAATAACCATTGTTTTGCAGTTTTGACTGCATTTATATTTTTTGGCCTTAGTAACTTAAAATTATAGATTTAACGGTTAGTTCCATGGTGGAATTACTTACAGTTTGAGAGCTTGGTAGAATAATCTATGAAAGAGAGAACGAAAAAGATTCGGTACGTTTCGTTTAGATTTATGTCGCATACACCACCTTTAAGTAATTTCACTATGGTTAGTTCCCTCTGAGTTGGTGGCCCAAACGTTCAAGGTAAGGGGGATTCATTTTAACATTATTATAATTTATTTTTGTTTGCAGACCATATAGTATGTTTCGTAAGTTGAATTCGGTCTACCATTCATACTAAACAACCTAACTAAATAAGGCGCGAATGGACTACGAATATGAGCCTCTGCCTTTCTTTTGGAAGTCAATTACGGATCAAACCTAAATAAGATATTCCATACAGTTTCTTTTGCAGTTAATTCTAAAATAATGAGGAGTTTAAAGTTAAAACCAGGACTTGTTTTAGAAAAAAGGTCAAATGGGGTAACATCATTTCAAAATCTTAATTTAGTTTATAACTATCCCCTATCCCTAAGGGAAATACCAAAGAGCGCAAGAATCTCCACAAAAAAAAAAAAAAACAAACAAATGTGGGAATACAAAATATAACTAAGACACAAAGCGTTCACAAGAAATGGATCTCTTCTAATGCAATCAACTTACAACTAGCAGCTTCAAAAATATAAATTTTAAGCTGCTAGACTATATCACATAGGTCTTTCATAAACCTTAATTAACGGGCAGACAACATTGTTGAATTATATTCACTTCAAAGAGTCAAATCTGGCAACGCTACATGCTGCGTACATCGCAATATCGACTTTTATTACTACATTCCGCACACCGCTCTTTACATACAACTGTACACAGCACAGCACAGCACAACAGCTCAGCTTAGCTTACTCCGCAACATTCATTGCTGTCACGGACGTTGCCTCACGTTTCACCTCTCTTTCCCTTATACGTATCTATCTACATATATACATGTTGTTTTTGTGTTGCTGTTGCCGGCCTGGCCTGCTTGCTTGCTTGCTTCGACGCTGCCTGACACTTGAATGTGGGAACGAAAATTTACAAAAAAAAAAAAAAAAAAGAAAAAAACAACAAAATAATACTATGGACTGACGACGACGACGACAACGACGACTGACTACAACGAAACGACGAACGGAAAAACATTTCTGCTGATGAATTTTTTTTTTCTACATTGTACTTGAGTTTAGAGCGAACGAATGAGAAAAAAAAAATACAAAAATATTGTACGTATAAAAAAATAAAAAATTAAAGAAAGAAAGACAGCAGCGGTGGCACAACACCAAAGACTCGACTCGACGCGACTCAATTCGACTTGTGGGTTTAAGACCCAAGAAAGTTGCCATGGCATGGCATAGCAAGGCAAATGAACGAATGTACCGAACGCATTGCATGGATTGGATGTTTGGAATGAAATAAGCGCTGAACTGAACTGAACAAGCGAGGGTGGGTTCGTTGACTATGCGAGGGCGTTAAGGGAAGTGAAAGAAATTTAAGATAGTTTGCTTGGTGCGCCGGCAAAATGTTGATGATGATGATGACTACGACGACGCTTGGTTTGGTTTGGTTTCGGTTTGGTTTTTCTGTCTGTATAAAAATGATGGAAACGGATTGAAGTGTGCGGTGCGGTGCGGCGTGGTGTGGGTTGTATCTGTTGTCGCTTCAGCAGCAACATAGCAAAATGGAATTGTGAACAAAAAAAAAAATAAATAAATAAATATAAAAAGAAAGAAATCAAATGAGTTTTATAAGCATAACAGTGAGAGCGCACACTGTAGCTGTACAGAGCAGCAGCATTAATAAGAAAAAGAAGAAGAAATAGACAGAATTTTATTCCGCATTAGTTGCTGCTTGTACAATATTTATAATAGTGGGGGGTATGGGTTTGGAAGCAATATAGCATTTGCTGCTGCCTGCCGGTGTTTTTTCCTTTATTTTTTTTCTCGTCTTTCTTGCTTTAGTTGGGGGGTTGCATGGCGCATTTGTTTGGTTATAAGTTAAGAGGGAGAAACTTTGAGTAAAAAAAGTTAAAGCAGATCTACGCAGCTGTAAATGCTGCTCTTAACTTTGGAATGAAATCATTTTAAGTGAATGCCATTCGTATTTTTTGTTTTGATCGCGCGCATGAAATTTCATGCATGTTAACAATTTTAAATTCAAAAGCAAAAAAATCTTCGATATGGCAATGCTGCGATTTAAATTTTTTTCTTTTGCCGTTATTATACAATGCGTTGGATTGAATTTATTTTATTGGTTTAAAAAATACTTTTTAAATATATTTAATGCGTTATATTTTATCTATTATTGTAAAAAAAAAATTGTTTTAAAATTAATTTTTTTAAACGTTATTCAATAATAAGTTTAAAATAACATTTGAGTTAGTTCAGATCTCACAAATTTAAAATCTCCAGAAAACATTTGAGTCAATTAAAAACAAAAAAATATTGGTTTCCAAAAAAACAGTTAAAACATATGTATATCTGGAAAGTTGTGAGAATTTAAATTCTTTATTTTTGCTTTATTTGAAAGCTACAATGATGTTATGTGTAGATTCCATTTTTAAAGACTGGGTGTCAAGTTATGTCCACGGAGACTTCCTTTGAAGACTTCTTCGAAAGATAATCTAAATGCCGAATTGCTTTTGCACTTGTATAGTATGTCGCGAATTCCTATTGGAATCACTTTTCTGACCATAGGAACTCTGTTTATTTTGTTCTATATTGATATTCGCACTTATATTCGAAACTTTTCGAAAAACTTGAAGTTTAAGGTGGATCCTATAAGTTGACGATTTTGGCTCGGCTGCGAAGTTATTGGTTTCTCGTCTAATTTCTACTTAGCGAACTCACGGAGCATTCTATGGTCGTCTAGTTTAAACTTTTAAGTCCCACATCCAAGCACACATTACGGATTGGATTCAATAATTAAGCTCAGTGATGGCAAATCGAAATTTTAGTGATTTCTTAGATGTGATATTATTTATGAATAAATTCAAATAAAAGTAACATGAACTAACTTTAAAGGTACTCCAATTCAAAAGATCTTCTTAAAAGATTTCGAACAAACCCAATGCAAGCTCTTGAATAAACATCTTCAGATCTCTTTCAACAAATAAAAAAACTCTCAAAACTGTAAACAGTCTAACAATCTAATCAGCCTAACTAACCAAAAAACGATCGTGCATTTACTTCTTAACTTATAACAACAAAAATTGCGCTTCAAGCGTACAAGATCCTGGATCCTTGAAAGCGCTATCGCAACTAAACAAGTTAACATTTGAAAGCCGCATGCGACTATGAATTGAAACAGGAATCTGGCTCAATTGCGTTAGTTGTAGTACGAACAAAATGAAAAAAAAAAACAAAACTTCTCCGTACAACACACAACTACGTCACAGTTATTGCTTCACGTGCCAATATTTCGCCAACGAACGAATAAACGAACAAACGTCCTTAGCATTTGCGGATGTGTGCATCTGTGTGTGTGTGTGTGTGGGTGTACAAAGTTATATATCTATGTATGTGTGTTTGTGTGTGTGCTTATATTCAGATACAAATGTAGTTAGCTTAGCGTTTGGCACAAAAGAGCCGACAGCGAATGTCATCGTCGAGCAAAAAACCAACGAAATAAGAGGAAAAAAATTATTTAAAAAAAAAAGTAATAATAAAAAATATAATAAAAACCAAGAGAAAATGAAAAAAACATAAGAGAAAATATTCGTGTAGATATTAACGAATAGTTTATGCCCTAACAATTTTTTTCTCTAGTATCTATGCCCACCACTGAGCTACAAAGTATACTGAAATTATGTATCATATCTCAATTGGGAATGATTCGTAGCTTTATGCTCAACTTAAGTATACTTTTAATGCATACAACCCAGTGGCGGGCACAGAGACTTTCACATTTTTGTATGTAAATTAGCTAGAAATGAAGTAAATCTTGAGTCTGAAAACAAAACTAAGACAAAATTGTCTTACAGGCTTAAGTCTACAGTCCACGCCTGGTAGAACGACGCTGAGAAATGCCCACTACTGACACATATAATATTACAAGTATTGAAAAACTCACAATCAATTTTCTGTACAATAAGTCAGAAAGTTTCCATCCATACAAACAAACTTATATAGCCAAACTCTGTGCACGAAGGGTACATAAAAATCGCACTCACTCTTCTGCCTGCTTCGCCCCCGCAACCACACAAATAAACGTCAAAATGTCAGATCGACCAACCGACCGCCCGACCGACCGACCGTCTCTCTGTCTGACAGCGACGAACCATTCACAACACAAAAAGCATCAGCAGAGCAGCAAACAAGTTTCATGGCAGCAAAGCAATCGAATCGAAACAGAAAAGCAACGAAATGAACGGAACACCAGACCAGACTGGCACACAGTGGGCCAGCTATTCCGAAAAAAAACAGAGTCGTGCAGTTTAACAAACTATAGTAATAGTAAAATGGGGATATTTTATCTAAAAGCTCTCATTTAAAGCTCTGGAACAGCGCAAGAATAATCACAACCGACGTGGAAAATTTTTCAAAAGTTTGAATTTATCTTGCTAAAATCATCAAATAAAAAACAAATTTTTTTTAAGTTTATTCTGGATTTCTGGCCCACTGTGCACTCGAACCAGCCAAGCCATCCAACAGTCAGCAATGCCAGCCAGCCAGCCAGCTAGCAGCGCCGACTCAACTCAACTCGAGTCGGTATTATCGGTGCGCTGTATCTCTGACATATTTCGTTTTCAAAAAAAAAAACAAAAAACAAAAATAAAGCAAATGGATGAAAAAAAAAATACGAACGAGCCAACGAATAAATGTCGAAAGCAAACTACCCACAATAGCAGCAACGGCAATGGCAAAAACAACAACAACAACAACAACGATAGCATTTATATATAA
This sequence comes from Leucophenga varia, assembly GCA_018903435.1. NCBI lineage: Eukaryota > Metazoa > Arthropoda > Insecta > Diptera > Drosophilidae > Leucophenga > Leucophenga varia. The sequence continues at coordinate 6,941,283 of JAEIFJ010001870.1, forward strand.
AGATTCAGAAATACGTAGCTACGTTGTATACGCTTTAATGATTCAGTCTTATTGACTGCACTTATTACTTACACTTTGGATTATGAAATCGTTATGGAATTTTTATAAAGATTTAAATAATCCACACATTTAATACTGAGAAATATTTTTGTAGGCCATCTATTGAGAATTCAGAGCACCTAATCTATCTAGTTTATGAAAAGTACAAATTTGAAAACATTTTTCAAATTGAGTGGATTAAAAATTTGATCTATGTTAATATATCTTTTACGGATAGCAAACCAAGAGAATTTTAATTATGCGGGTTGTCGTTCAATATCTCTTCTACAGACTTATTCATATAAAACTGTTGGCTCAGCAATTTCAATTTATTGCGCTCTCTCATTTCTTAACATTTCTGTAATCCCGAAATCGAGTCTTCTGAGATCCAAATAATGAACTTTATTGAATTTTTGCTTGAAAAAAAACCTGGCCACTTTCAAATCCATAACATTTGTTATATCTTGGTTATTTTTAAGAAACTGCTCAGTTTTTCTTTTCACATATATCCTTCATGCATGGAACAAATTTTTCTTCTGATAAATACTTTCTGAGATCTCAAATACGATCTAATTTTGAAAGTAATAGGGACATGAGCAATGATATATCCCACTTAAAACTGTCTAAATATACCTATAAGTACTTAAATAAAATATGAAAGTTTTTGGCCTGGTAACATTGGTTAGACCGCCAGACCATCTAGAAACGGCCTACCAAGTACGGTAAACCTTATTCTCCTAAGGGCTGGAGAATAAGGGCTCTACAGCTCATTCATTCGATGTTACCCCTAGTCGCTTGGTGTTGTATTCTAACCACGTGAGTTTGAAGATATTGCATTTGGGATTTGTGATCCATCTAATTACTGCTAGCCTGGCTATTTCCAGTTTGATTCGCAGCTTCAGTGAGACCATAGGAATTCCTGAGGAATATCGGAGTTTGTATCTCCTCTGGCCAGCCTATATGCTTCGCAATTACCTAGAATATCTTGGTGACCCGTAACCCATGTAAAGCAAATATCCCATGGCTCGGCCATCTCGTTAAGAGATTTGCAGCACATGGAGGTTGTTTTAGATGTGTTATTATAAAAGTCAAGGGCTTTTAAGGCAGCCTGACTACACTATTAGCATTAAGTCTCATTATTACGTAAAGAAGTGTATTTGAAAGTTCAACTAAACCCTAAACTGACTATCAGAAATTTCTGTCTTTTTTATCTTTTCCTACCCTTCGCTTCGTTTCGTTCGTACGTTTGAACTGTTCATAGCTCGTTTGCTATAACTCGCTGGCTCCGGATAATGGTTGTACGTTGATTGCATGGTTTTGCTATATGTATGTATGTGTGTATATTGTGAGTGTGTGTGTATGTGTTTGTCTGCATTAAAGTATTTATGTGTGTGTTTGTGTATCTGGTATAAACGTAAAATATATATTTACGTATGAGTGTATGTATGCATGGATGTACATAGCTGTCACACGTTAAGTTTGCCTTACAACCCGATGTTCTCTATATCATTGGCATTGTTGTTGTTGTTGCTGTTGTTTTTGTTGTTGCCGCTGCTGACGATAGAAACGAAACTAGACAACAAAAACAACGATAATAGCAATGAAGGCAACAACAACAACAACAAAAGTGTATAGAGTTTTGCGTCGTTGCAGAGTTTTGTTTTGTGAGTTTTTTTTGTTTTTTTTTTTTTGTTTTTGTGGCAGCAGCTTATACATTTATGCTACAACTACATACAAACAAACATACATATTTCAGATACTACGTATCTGTATGTCGTATATGTATATGAGTGTGTATCTGTGTAGAATGTTTGTCTATTTGCAAATTTCAAGCGCAAATCATTTGTTTTGTTGTTGTTGTTGTTGCTGTTAGGTTTATTGTAGTCAACGTCGTTATTGTTGTTGTTGCATTGTATCCTTTCTAGTAATTTTCAGTTTATGTCGTTTTAGCTTTTTGGTTAGTAGTGTCCTGTCCTCCTCATCCATCGTCTGTCGACGTCGCCGCCGCTTCGTCGGTCGTTGCTTTTGGTCCGCGCTTTTTCTGTTGCGCACCACTCGACTCGAAGGAAGAAATGCGATTGAGGTTCATAATGGATTTCGACAGTTCCGTTCCTGCTTTTGTATTGCGCTGCACTGTTACCAAAGTCGTCACTGCTGCTGCTGCGCAGCTAACGGCACCTGTCCCCGCTTTATACTTCATCTTTCTCTTTTGGTTGTTCTCAAAATGCTTTTTACTGCCTGCATTCATCCACTTGCACTTGCATTGCGGTTATGCTCTTTTTTTTTTTTTTTTTTGTTTTTATTTAACATTTTATTTGTTCCTTTTTACTTTGCAGTTTTATTACCTTTTCTTATTTATTTATTAATTTTAGTCGAGTATGCATGCTGCGCCACTACACATGCAGCGGCATCGACATCGACTTTATTTCGTTTTCCTATTGCCATTCAGTTGGACCAGCCAATAAATTTGCATATGCACACCTAAAAGGGTGTCCTATTGCATAAAAAAGTTTTTGATTATTTTTTTTTGATTTAAGTTCGTTAAATATTTGAAACCTCGTCTTCAAGTGAATTATTACTTGGGCACATGTTTGCCGACGGGCCAGTGTCTTTGCTAGTGCATCTATAAAAAATGTCTGTCTTTTTTGGGAAAAATAATTTTTTTGGATAGCAGAGAACTCTCAAAGAAATTTCCAAAGTATCGGAATACCATATTTTTTTTTTTAGAACCAACTGTTTTGAGAAAGCTTTTAAGCATTTTGAATGTAGAATGCGTGTACGTCCACTATACCAAATTGCATGAAAAAAAAAACATGCTGAGTACGTTTCAATATTTTTCATTGCGGCTGACTCCGAGTCGATGTAGCAAAGTCCGTCTGATTATCTTTCAGAGAGCCTCGATATTTTCTAAATCGATTTTTTTGTTAACAAATTTACAATTACAATTAAGATGTTCACATCTAGACGGTAAACAGTAAAAAGAATGAATCAACTCTAAAAAAAACAACGTTAGCTTTTCTTGTCACTAACATAAGCGTACAAACAGCTGTTTAGCTAATTGAATCACCCTGTATATATGTATGTATGTTGTAGGTGTACTGTTATACATGTTCATTTAGCGGCTGCGTTTCTTAAATTCCAATTCAAATGGATCCAATGCGTTGCGTTGCGATGCTGTTGCAATCTTTCTTTCTTTCGGCATTTTCTCTTTAAAAATAGAATCGTCTGCGACTTTGAAAGCATTTCGCGTTTGTTCGTCAACTCACACGTGCACTTCCACTTACCATTGTCCCCTCAAGCAACCCTTTTCATAGTACTAGTCTACTGATGGCGTTAATACTCCCACTTAGTAAATATATGTATACATACGTACAGACATACATTTTGCTCTCTTAAAGAGTTCAAACAAGTTTGAATAAAGCTTAAGCTGCTGCGCTGCACTGCACTGCGCTGCATTACATTACAATGCAAACATTTTCCTGCTTCAGCAGCAATGACTGCATTGCTTTTTCTTTTGTGCAGTGGCGTTGTTTCCATTTTTATTCCCCATTTAACTTTGCATAAGTAACCAGAAATTATGTGGACTCCTCTTGAACTGAAAAAAAGAAACTTCTTATTTACCTTGTAAAGTTCATGCTTCGTATATCTTCCTTCATAAAGCTACGACCACCGAAAAAATCACCCATCAGCCCTCGGCAAAGACGCCACTGTTTTTACGCAAGGTGCATGTCCAGCGTAATTCGTTGCACTTGCATGCATCCCTTACCTTAGCGCTTCGTCTTCTCTCTTTCTTTGGTTTAACTGCTCCGTTATGTTACGCTGTCGTTGTCGCTGTCTGTGAACTCGTTACGCGCTGTCGCTGTCGCTGTCTTTGTTTACGTATGCAAAATATGTGCATACATATTTCGCTGCGCTCCTGCCAAATTCCATTCCATCACATGTTGCTTCAATGTTACTTGGCTTGGCTTGTGAAAAAAAGGGTTTGCTGCAATGTTTTGTCCTGTTAACTTTGTTGTTGTTGTTGTTGTTATTTTTGCTGTTGATGTTGTCATTGGATGCTATGACGCCACCACGTCGAGGTCGTTTGACTTAAGTATTTACACAAATTTACTTTATCTTCAAATACATTCAGTTGTAAAAGTAATCAGACTTTCATTTCTTTTCAATTTTATAAGCGTTTTTAAGAAACTAAATAATTAATAATTTTTTTCCTTGAAATAGTAACTCGAAAATAGTGTTTTGATAAATTTTAACAAAATTCTATATTAAATGCTTTTACTTCTTAAACAGAATATATTTATATTATTTTTATTGAACTTTTTATTTTAGAATAAAAATTGATCAATGTATTTCAACATGTTTTGTTGCACTACAAAACTTCATTATGAATTCGTATGAATGAAATGAATGGAATGGCATGGGTAAACTGTTGTCGTTGTTGTTCTTGTGTTTATTAAGTTAACGTTGTTTTTGTTGTTATTAGTACAACACTCTTAGTTTTTCTATTCATTTTGTTTCGCCAATCTTCAAAAAAAAAAAAAAAAAAAACAAAAAGAAAACCAAAAGAAAACCTAAACTATGCAATGCACTTTTTATTGCAAGCAAGAAAAGGAAAGATGGTGTTTTTTTGATTACATTTAGCTTTTTCTACTGTTTTACAATTTTATGAGTATTTTCCTTTTTTATTATTTTTTTTTTCTTCTTTTAAAATGAATGATAAATTTGTTTGTGCCAGTTTTCGGTTTTTGTTTTGATTATGTGTTTCGTGCAGAGAATGAGAAAGGCAACAGCGGCAATCTGTCGTTTAATGGAAGGAGTGAGGAGCAAGTAGCGCAACCGAGTCAAAGGGGAGTTTTGCTGTTTTTTTTTTTTTTTTTTTTTAAACGTGCTGCTTGACTATTTTATTTTTATTAATTGTTCTCTCATTGAATTCGATTCGTATTCATTCAATTTACGTTTTACTCAAAAAAAAAATAAAACGTTAAAAAAATAAAATTACTTTAACAATGCAGCGCTACATGTATACATGTGTATGTATTTGTGTGTATATTTGTAGCTGTATTGGCGCATTTAATTGCAAAAGAGTAGAAAAAAATAATATAATAATAAAATAACTGAGAGTAAGAGTCATAGAGAGATCAATTGTCTTTTGTATTTATTTCCGGCATTGTTGTTGTTGTTTTTTTTTACTTAACTGAGACATCAATTGACTTTGAACTCGCATTTCGTATCTAATAAGAATTATTATTAAGAAGAAAAAAAGTGTGATAAAGTGGCATTCATAATTCTTATAGGAAGCACACTTCAATGAATGCTGTGAATATTAGAAGAATATTCGGAAGTTTTTTAAAAAAACTCAAAAGTTTTATAAAAAAATATAACCATTAACCGAAATGCCATAGTAAACAAAATTTTGACTTAACGACGACAATAATTGTCTTAAAGCAGTGATGGGCACATTCACAACAGAAAATGAAGTTCAACTTGACGTTCACTATATGTTAAAATTTTACCACGGTAAGCGTCAAACGCTCATTATCATGTGTCGGGGATTGGGGTAATATATTCGAAAATTTCAGCTCTTCCTTACTACGAATATAGCACTAAGGATTTGCCCTGATGGGAAAAAAAAATCGCTAAAGCCGCAATATTAAATACATATGTATGTAGTTAACTAAAATAATTCGGTTTTGCTACAGAAGCTCGTAAGGATAAGAAGTTTCTTCATTCATTGCTTCATTATTTTTGTAAATTCATGTAAATAAGTCTGTCTTTCCGAACTTTTTTGAGATAATAACGAAAATTGTTTTAACAGATCGATAGACGTAGAGATTGCCAAATGGTTTAAGTAATTGCTTTGGAGTTTTATAATCTTCTTAAATCAAATGTTCATTGAAAATGAAATTAATACAAATATCGGACAGAAGATTCCATATATAATTCATTTATCAAAGGATCTATTGGAAGATGCTATACTAGCAACTATCTTCTTATAACTTATTTTCAAGGAAAAAATTTCAATTCTTTTTAACTGCTACTAAACCACTGTACTGTAAACTTCTATAAAAAGCTTCCTGCACTATATTCATCTTCAACTTGAGTACATTAATCACTTTGTACTACTCATAAGCATGTTTATACAATATGTAAGTGTCTGTGTATGTGTGAGTGGCATCCCCCAATTATTTTGTATCTCTAAAAATAGAAGCAACACACAATGACTAACCATATTTCATTGCATCATTAAAATTATATGTAAATCATATTCATAATTTGTTTATAGGCAAAAAAAAAAAAAGGAAACCATAACCTACCCCAAATAAAAATAAATAAAAACAAAAAGAAAAAATAACAACAACAACAACAAACGCAACAAAATTATGAATGAATAGCAATAAAATATAAAGAGAGCAAAGAATGCTCTAACAAGTGTTGGAATGCCAAAAAGGTTCAATAAGAAATGAACTAAACTCATTCAAAACAGAGAAAAATAAAAAAAAAAAACCAAGCAAATGAGAAAGGCAGAGCGCGGCAGGAGGCAGAACTTTTGCTGAAACACGCGCAAAGCACATTTTGGTCATTTCATTCATGCGCCGCCCTCTTACATATTATTATTATTATTATTGTATTATTTTATATTTCAGATATAAAAAAACAATAATAACAACAACAAGAACTACATACTATGACGACAATAACAACAACAACAACAAAAATAAACGACTATGGCAATAGCAGCAACAACAAAAAAGCGACAAGCACGTGCTAAACCCATTAAAAAAAAAAGATTAAATTAAAAACATGAAGAAGAAGAAGCAGTAGTACCAGCGCAGTTGAAAAAAAAAAACCAAAACAAACTAAAAGAGCAAAACTCACGAGACTCGACCTGTCGAGACATTCCGACATACATACAGATTCATACAAATACATATATAAATTTACTTACGCGCGCTACAATTTGATATATTTATGTGCAGTATGTATATGTATATATATTTATGTACTTAAATAAAATTTATTTTAAATATTTAAAACACAAAACACAAAAAAAAATAATCAAATCGAAATGCTAAATCTCTGCCAACAGCGCAGTCGACGTTACAAAAAAAAAAATCCATATGCAATGCAAAAAATGAAGCAGCGCGCAGTAGAAAGAGAGCCGCGTCGCTGCCAATAAAAATAAAAAAAGCCGACAACGAAAGTTTTTAAAGAGCATCAAACATATAAAAAATTAAAAAAAAAAAAATAAAATCAAAATACACAAAGACCCTTTTTTTCCGGTTTTGTTTTGATTTGCAGTTTCTTCTAATCATATAGTACAACAAAAAAAAATTGCTTTGCGGCTTTTTTTTTATGGTTAGATTGTGGCAGCGACGTTGACAGAGCGTCGTAACTTAAACAAAACAAAAAAAAAATAATAATATAACAGAAAAATGTCAAAAATGCGCAATAATGAAGCTGCTCAAATAATAAGCAAATAATAAAATCAGAGAAGTTAACAGCGGGACAGAGCAGCGCAGCCCAGCGTAGCAATAAAACATATGATGACGTTAAGAGTATTGTCGAGTCGAGTCGAGTAGATGTCATTGATGACAGCATATGATTTGATAGGTGCATAAGTGTTTTTGGGAGTGAGAGCGAACGAGTGAGAAGGAGATACATAGCAGTGTAATTGAGATAGTAGAATATTTTATGTGTTTCTTGTTGTTGTTGTTTTTGGTAACGTCATTGCAGTTGACGACGGGGAATACCCCCAAAAAAAAAAAACAGTAGCATTTTCTTTAATTGTTTTGTTTTCTTTCTTGATTGTAAAAATAACTTCGAAATGTAGGTAGCAGCTGATAAGATTGCAATTAAACAGTTAACTCTATTATGTTTTAAATCTGGCATAGTACATACGCTGTAAAAAGTCTTGCAAAATCGAACAGAATAAATGCACATTATAAAGGGTTTTCTATTAGGCGTGTTTGAATTCTTATATTGAATAAGAAATGCTGACGGAAAGTTTTATTTTTTTCATCTGCTCGTACAATGACACCCAATTTCCCTATCCTGAATCGTTGGTTTGTTAAACTTACTCCTATTAATTCTGAAGCTTTCGTTGCCTTAGGAGTGCACTTTCATGGAGTAATAAACTTTGATGCCTTTAAATTTTTTTTTGACTGTCCAAAGCAAAGTTTTTTTTTTCAACGCTGAAAAGGACATCCTTGAAAATTCGAAAATATATAAACTGAATATTGTTTACAGATATCTACTATAAACTCAGAAACCATCAAAATAAGATTCGCTATGGATATATTTTATAATGGATTAAATAATGTTGTTCATCAGTTAGTCAATTCTTGTTGTTGTTTTGATACCAAAAATCAGCTACTTGGCAACGTAGCCGTATAGGAAAATTCTAAAGGTTCTGAATTGCACGACCTTGCGCGTTGTAAGTTGACGGGTTTTCGTTTGTTGCTTTGTTTTCTAATGATTTAAATAGATACGCAATGTGTGATAGCATTTGATTGCTCACCACTGATACGGTTTTTATAGAGCATCAATAGAGGCTCTATGAGAACTCAGCAAACAAATAAAAAGGGAATACGATCTAGTCAAACAGTAAATGTTTCCTCAGGAATACTTGTGTCGCTTTAAGCTAGTTGATCGATTTTCTGACAAATTCAACATTTTTCGAATTTGTCATCTGAAAAAGATTTAAGCGCTAAAATCTTGTCATCCTGAAGAACATTTTCTTAAGGCATTTCGGTTGACCCAATATCAATATCTTACATTGTATTCGATGTGTCCTCTTACATAATAATTCTTGATAATATAACGTGCAAAAGCACTGATCAAACCTCAAGAAAATTCAGAGAAACAATTAAATTGCACATTCGATTATAATAGTTATCGATTGTACATACATAATTAAAAAAAAAAAAAAAAAAAATAAATTAGTGCAATGTGTTGTTTAGTGTAGGCCATAATAAAATGCATCAAAGTACTACGTTATGCACCCACAACCAACCCAACAAACCCTCTTGCAACATTTATTTTCGCACATCACTATTGCGCTCCAATCCAATGGCTGACGTGATGGCTGACATACAAACATATACATACATACATACATACTTCTATACATATACAATGCATACATAAACTGAATGATATACGTGTATATAATCTCATATACATATGTACACATGTATACACATACATACATACCTACATACATATACACATTATTAATATACAAATACACACGATAACCCATTGTGTATTTGTTGTTGCGTTTCAAGCATTTACGACACGAACAGCAAAAACAACAACAACAACGATGATGATGATTACTTGCTTTCCCGTTCTTACGTCTCTAGCCATTCATCGATCCAAACGAACGAACAAACGAACGAACAAACGAACGAACTGAACGAAGCGATGACGAGTTAAGAATGTTGGATGAGTGGGTGGCTCGTCATACATACACACACATACGCATACGAATACATGCATATATACATACGTTAGTAAGTAGGTTTATACATTGTATTTGTATGGAGTTATGGTGCGGTGCGGTGGGCGGCAGCAGCAGCAGCAGCAGTAGCAGTAGCATGGTAGCGCTTGTGGCTGTTGTATCTTTGTTTTCAACATAACGCTTCTCATCTCCACACTCCGCATTCACCTACACATTCGCCTTTTGCATTGCATTCGTTGTAAATCTTTTGCTTTTTTTTTACGTCTCTGCCACTGCTCGGCTCTACTTCTCTGTATTCCCATTACCTTTTCCTTCCATCATTGCTGTCGTTGTTGTTGTTGTTATTGCATGAGTCAAACCAAACTAACTTAAGTCAAGGCGCCTTGGTACTTTTACTTTACTTTTGCCTTTGCCTTGGCTGCTTGGTTGCTTGCTTTGCTTTGCTGTTGTCGCCGTTCGTTGTTTCGTCGATGACGACGTTTTCCGACTAAATGCAGACGCGCATTTTCCAGCAAATTGAAGCAGTAAAGCGCAGCGCATTGAAAATGAAATGAAAATGTGTTTTTTTTTGCGATGCGATACGATGCGATGCGATGGCGCCGGAGACGTCCACATGCACATAACTTGCCTAGTTAACTTTACAGAATGTGCATCATGTGAACTGTGGTTGGGAACTAACTAAAGGCGGCAGCAGCAGCAACAGCAGTTGCAACCCTTTAAAATTGTTCTACTCGTTGTGTCAATAAGAATACAACAGTATCAGTAGCAGCAACAACAACAAAAACAATAGGTACTAATGGGTACAAAATACATTTTGGTAACTCAAATTATTACTCAGCTGACTGTGCGAATGTGCATGTGCACACTTGGAGCCTATTATTGAGGGTGGCCATTTCTATTTTTTTTTTTAATTTGCTTTATTTATGCATTTTATAATTTAATAGAATAATGAGAATTTTCCATTTGTTGTACAGCATAGGTGAAAAATAATATCACAAGTAGAAGAATAAAATGAAAAAAAAGCCTCTCGAGATTGAGTTACATAAACCCATACACGAAAAAATATGGTAAAATTTAGTAGAAGATTGTTGAATACTTTATAAAGAAAAGTTGTGCCGAAAGCCATTGGAAAGCATACGAAAGCTGAGCATATGTTTCGGAAGGAGTTGGTTTGTTTTTAAGAGACGTTTTTCAGTTGGAAGAAACGACTTGGGCAGTCAAAAAAAGTTTGAAGATGAAGAATTGGGAGATTGAAGAAGTTCTATGTCAAACGCTGGAAATTGACAGCCAGCTTATCAATTATTTTTTTTAATATTATGAATTTCCTTGAATTATTCTGGAATTGGTGATTTTCAAAAAACTAGGAGGGAAGCATAAGATGACTATTTTGAGAACGTCAAATCACCAGTTTCGTTCTAGCTTACAAAATCGTAGGCGAAATTTTATTTAAATAAGCATGGTCACCTTGAGTATAATCCTTTATCAACAAAACAATACTATCATCATCATCATTATCTGCTACTACTGCTTCGTATATATTTATTCATTCATGCAAAATTGCGCCTCGTACAACTCTCAATCCACACAATGCAAAGGCTAAAGGATTTTCAAAAGCAGCGAAAGTGATTCACCTCACATACTATATACATATGTATGTATGTATGTAGTATGTAGCAGCGTAGCAGGATATAACCAAAACGCACTTGGCCGTCTACAATCGCATATGCTGCGTTTGCGATTGCGGCTGTATGTATGAAAGAAATCCTTGTCGTTGTCGAGTCAGAAATGTAACCCTTTTATACATACTATATGGTACGTAACTACTCTACATACGTACAACAGCATCGCATCCGTTCCGTCATCAGACAACGTTGTCGTCGTCCATCGTGCTGTGTTGTTATCAAACGAATGAGTTAAATTTTCGATTTATGGTTTTGTTGCATGCAAAATGTTGTAGAGGACAACATCATCATTTCATCTTCAAACTCCCTTTCATGCTGCCTTTCGCCTTTATTCCTCTAAACACATGTTCGAATACTCAGCCATGTGCGCTTTTGAAACACGTCGTACACCCTCAAGAGTCGTGTGGTGTTGGTCTCATTTTTTTTGATTCTAGGGTGGGTGTTGCACATGAGGCAAATTTGACGTCGTCGTCGTCGTTGTAGTCGCGTTTAATTTTTCACTTCACTTCATTTTTTTCTTTCTTTAATTTTTGTTGGGCTTATCCATTTTGGTCTTTGTTTGGATACGCTGCAGTCAATTGAATTAGTTAATGTTATATAACTTTCGAAATTTTTGACTTACAATTCTCGAATGTTGTTTATTCAAAAGATTTTGTTTAAACCTTTTAAGCTAAAATTTTTTATTACAATTGTACGACTTGTTACCAAGTTTATGAGTTTTAAAGCTGAAGTAACACAGTGTGGAGATTTTTAATTGTTTTTAAAAATTTTAGAATTCTACTCCATTTCAACGTATATATTATATATGGGGTGCGTTTCCAAAGGCGAAAAGCCTTTTCCGCTGTGTTGTTTGTCTTGGGTCTAAGAATAAGTAGTTCCAAGTTCTTTGCTGCACATATTTCATCTTTTCTACCATTTTGCCTCAATATACGCTACAGCATAATATGTATATTGTAGCATTTTAATTAGTCGTACAGTTCGTATACAAATTTTTTCCTTCAATAATTTTTTTTCTTTTTTATGTGAGAAAGTTTTTAACTCTAAACACACACATCACAGACACAGCCGCTTGCTTTGGCTCTTTGGTTGTTCGGTTCGGTTGGTTGTTTGGTTTGACTAGCTACTCCCAACTTTGGCACAGCTGTTTTATTATTTATTTAGTATGTACTATATACATATATATTCTTTTTTTTTTTTTGTTATTCATCGACGTCCTTCCTCTTTTCAAAAAGGCTACAACAGGAGCATTTCAGCAGACAACTGGCGACCTTGAAAAATTTATTGTTTCATATATTTTTATGCGCGCTTTTTTTCATCGTTTTTTTTCACGTCTTCTATTTTTTTTTTTTTCGTTGATTTTATGTATGTAAATGATATGCAATGTTTTGGTTCGGTTCGATTTGGTTTGAAATGCAGCGATGTGTTAGTAATCCATCGGATTTGATAGAACTGCACTGAATTCCGAAACGACAAAGCTTGATGATGTGTATGGAGTATTGGATTAACAGGTGCTGCCCTTTGCTGTCGACGACGACGTCACAGTCACCGACGCTAAATGTTGATTTCACATTTGAGCGCGGGTTTTTCGGGTTATTTATGCAAAATTAAATCTTCGACGAAACATAAGCGTGAAACGTTTCCTTTGTTAGATTCTTTCAAGCGAAAATTTAGCTGAGCTTTTAAATTACTAAGTTTACCTGTTGCTGCTGCTGCTATATGTGTCCTCTTAACTTTATAAGGTGTTTTTTTTTTTAGAATGAAATGCATAATTGGTACTTTTTCTTTGTATAACGTCGCGTATACGTAATGAGTGCTTATAAAATTACGTTTAAACTTTTTCATGAATGTTTGTAAAGGATGTCAGCGCGTTTAAAAAGTGTAAGATAATTTCTCGAGTATAATTCAGAGGCGTTTTATGAATGAATCATTTTTTTTTAAATGAATTAAATTCATTGAAACTAAATTACTGTAAGGCAGAATTGCGAAAAGTGGTTGCCAAAATGATGGATAATCATTGAGAATGGAGACAAGTTGTATTTAAAAAAAATCATAAGGAAGACCTAATTGAAGAAGTTTTCTAGGCACATGAGCAGTCAACGGAATAATTTACTGATAAAAATCCTCCGCGCTAAACAGAAATCCGATATAGCATATGTGATCCCTCTGGTTCCAATTGAGAAGTGCCTATTTACTAAAGGTATTGTTTAGAAACGCAATTAAAATAGTTTTTAAAATTTTCAAGAGCTTACGACATAAAAATATATGTTTGTGAGAGTTCTATGAAAGCAACTTAAATTCTAAAAGCTAATAATTAAAAAGTTTCTACATACATTGTTGCTACTTGTTACTTGCTTTAAATTGGTTACTTAAACTATTCAGTTTTTAGCAAAATCTATTCCAAGATAATGGGTGACTTCAATCGGTTGATCAATTTTGGAAGTCACACGCCTATTTTATTCAAATAATAATCAGGACGTAATGCAGCAGCTTATCAGAGGGCTGAAACTAGAATAAAAAGATATAGGCTTCAGATGGATCGAGACAGGAGCCCGAAGGAGATCTTTGGAACTCATGCAGGATAGTTTGCAATTAAATTAAGGGAAAATAAAAAAAAAAAAAAAAAGGGGGAATTTTTTTAAATCTAATTTTCTCCTTTCTCGCTTTGCAGTCCTAAAGATGGTCTAAATAGGATGGGGAGACCTCATAGAGAAGGAATCGCCAGAACTTTCGCTTCTTTCATTGAGTAGACTATTTTTTGTGTGGAGTATTTTAAATTTTACTTGTGTTAGCTAAATAAATAAATTTTTGCAGCATTTAACTCGAAAACTTCGCTGCCAAAAAGGACATTCAATGAAGAATTCCGCTAGTATGTATAGTGAGTACGTGTTCAAATAAAATTTATTATTCAATTCAGTTTTTTTAATATTCCATCACATCCTCTAAAATCCGTTTAGGATCATTTCATTTTATGCCGTACTCGATGACACATTCGATCAATTACATTTATTTTGGTTCCGGCATTCTTTGCATCTAGTTTGCGTACGACTCGAGCATTTAACAGAATGCAGACTGCATTTAAATCCTGCGAAATACTACGATATGAACACAGACAGATATGCATACGAGTGTATGTATGTATTTGCTTTCATCCAAGTATTTATGCAATGCAATTGGCTTCGAGCTTTTTTCCCATAACAACAGACGCCGTCGTCTGCATCAACAGTAGCAGTGGCATCGGGCAAGGCGTCGCCAACGCCAACATCATCGTTATGTTATTATGTTATGCAAGTGCGATAGACTTATGCAAAATGCATTGCATCTATAGAGGCACGGCACGGCAGTGTACACGGTACATGGCACGCACTTTGGCACAGATACGAAAATTCACCAAAAGTGCGGTGAAGTTTTGCGGCATTCGTGTTGGCGGCAAATGCACAGCTGGGCGCCACTTTCACACGTACGGACAGACGTAATGACAGACCGATGAATGGCTAGAAAGACAGACAGACAAGTGTACACTTGAGTCCTTGTACAATGTTTAAAGTCCAGCATGTCCATCAGTTTAAAGTTCTTTGCTTCATTCACGAGAAACAATATTAAAGCGTATCGCAAAACACACAAAATAAAATTTACTACGAGCAAAAGGACGAACGTGCAAAGGAACGAATGTAATCAACATTTGTGCTGCTGCTCGAACCCATTAGGCTCAACTCCCACTGAAGTGCGCCTTGTCTGCTTGACGACTGTCTTATACGCTATCACACCATAGCATACCACACCACATCCTTTTCATTCCTCTGCATCTCATTTCATAAGCTAACCACACACTCCTTTGCAGCTGTAACATAAAGAAGCCGGCTTACAACAACAAGGAATGCTAGAGAACGAATGAACGAGCTAGCGAGCGAGGCCAGAGCTCGAATGACGACAATAAAGAGACGTAGCGGAGCAAAGCGTAACGACATACTATACGACGTACTACAAGAATATTTCTAAGGTCTGCAGATAGACTTCCTATCTGCCATGCTGTCCTCATTGGCAATGCGCAATGCCGTCCGCCCTTTGGCTCTTTTGTCTCATATAATACTCAGTCAGGCTTTTACACTTAACAAAAACAAAAAGAAAAACTTTGTTAAAGTTATTTTATGGAAAATATGAGCAGAACTTCTTTAACGAACTGGAATACCGTACTAAACGATAAAAAATGTCTTGATCCTTTTAGAACAATGGTGTTTTCTAAACATATTAACAATTTGGAGTTTGGAAATATTGAAGAAGGTAGAGAAGAAGACTGACGCAAAATTCATCAAAACTCCATTGAATTACAACGTTGGAACTTCCGTCTCCTACCAATCATTTTTGAAAACCGTTTTGATTTGATTGAGAAGATAGAAACTGAAACGCAGACTGATATTGCGGACTATCTTCGAAAAGAAAAAAGTTTTCTTAGTCACGGCTCTACATTATGAAGTAATAGCCAAGTCAAAAACATCAACATTTCCTGGTAGAGAAGTCTTAACTAGAAAGACAAAATTCCAAAATTTATTATTCTCCTTCCATTTTTATAAAGTGGGGTGAAGTGAGCCAATTCAATGGTTCAAAGAAAATGGCTGAGTTTCACATCTATGTTTTTCAAAGGAATGTTGATTGATTTCTGGGGTGAAGTGAGCCACTTCAATGGTTCAAAGAAAATTTGTAAAGCTTAACATTTATGTTTTTCTTTGTCTATGTGTGTAAATAATGCATTATTTGCTCTTCTCGATTTTAAGTTATAGGCGTTCTTTTTGACTGACTCACTTCACCCCAGCTTACATAATTTATTATTTTAATCAAAAATCTTTCAACATTCACCATCTAAACACAGTTTCTTTGCCTCAATACACACAAAATATATACAATTTTTCTCAGTGCATTTATTCATTTGTCCGTCCCAAATGTTGCTTCAACCGTGCTTCATTCAGAACGTCATCAGTGTGTGTTGTCCTCATGCGTTGTATTTGTATGCTTGTACGTATGTATGTACGTACTTGCTTTTCTTCCAACATCCTCTGACGTTGTCTTGCTATAGCTTTTCTAGATTGTAGCTTTAATTTTCCTTTTTCGTTTCATTTTCATTCTTGTGCGACGACGAGTCTCGAACTCAACTCGAATTTAACCATGGAAAGGCAAGGAACGGAAACGAACGGAAAGGAAACGAAACGAAAGGAAAGAAAAGCCAGTCAAGTCAGTCAGTAAATGTATACAACTGAGAGGGGAACTATAAAGATGTGGAGGGAGCGCGCGTTTGCTCGATTTTATTCCTGCATACAATACGAGTGTTAGAGACGACAAAGACGAGTTTAAGTTTTAGTCCTTGCTGCTTCATTATTTTTCGATGCTCGATGTTGCCGTTACCGTTGCCGTTGCCATTGCTTTGTATCTGATGGATATAGTAGTATCTTCTGCTGTTGCTGCTGCTATTGTTGTTGTTGTTGTTGTCTTTACTGTAAATGTGATTGCGTTGTGTGGCAAGCAGCAACAACAACGTTTTATCCTTGGTTCGTCGAGTCACACAACCTTCTTGTCGCATTCGTCTTCTCCGTTTATATTTAGTAAATTTTTAGCATTTACAACTACAAACTGCTAAGATATGCATGCATATATATGCCTGTGTATGTGTATATCTATTGTTCGTGTGAGTGTGTGTGTGTGTAGCGCTAGAAATCTGACAATGAAAATTCAGACAAATATACACACACACACACACACACACACATACAGACCATAAGCTGCTATCGCTTTCCTTTTACTTCGCATCCCGTTAGTCCCGTTAGTCTGTCATTCTCTGACAGTATTTCATAGCAAGTTTTCGGTGCTTTGTATAAATGTGTATCTGTATGTGAGTGCGTGTGTATATGTATCTAAATGTATATGCGGTGGCGCCACTTGGTATTGGTATTGGTGTAATGGTGTTTTGTGGGTCGCGTAACGGTTACAGTAAAACTTTTACCCTACGCTGTGACAAAAGCCTTCGTTCGTACGTAAGTTCGTTCATTCGTTTGTTCTCGGCGTGGGCGTTTTTTGATTATATGAGCAAAAGTGGGTGGCTTTATGGGTTTTTATACGTTTCTTCTCTCCTTCTATTGCTGCTGCTGCTATACCTTAGTACTTTACTCCGCTACTTCTGTACTTTGCCACATTGCATTGATCGAATTGTAGTGGCTGTAAAACTCAAAGCATTCTCTTCGCCTCGCCTCGCCTGCTGCTGCTGCTTTGCCTGCAAATATCAAACAAATGGAAAGTTTATTTATTTAGCGTGGCATTATACTTTTGCTTATGAAGTAAGTTTGGGGCACTATTTTCTGTTCTGTTCAGTTTGGTTTGGTTTGGTTTGGTTTGGTTCGGTTCAACCGCAGCAGTAAAATGTGTGGCGTATTTTAGTAAAAAGCTATTTCAACATCGAAGCTTCGAACGACAAAAAAGCTGCGCATGAATTCTTGAAATTTTCGATCGAATATTATATTTTACCAAACACATACAATGTTATTTATATATGTATGTATGTATAGATAGATGTATATATATAAGCTTTAAATAGCTTTTGAGCCTTTTTTTTTTGTTATTTGTATGTAATCAACTTGAATATATTAAAGGACAAAACGAAGTGCGGCAAACTGTCAATTTGATTTAGAATTAAAAGGTCTTCTCAACTGAGCTGCTGATATGTAAGTGTTGTCAACTTTGTATTAAACATTTTAGTTAGAGTTGCGCTAGCCTAGTCACTTTACTAAATTAAAAATTAATCGTAAATATTTCTTGAATTTTAAACATTAAAGACTTGCTTAGTCGTCGTAGAAATGTATAAAATTTAATGCTTCTGAGTTGCTGAAAGCATCTAAACTTTCTAAGTAAACTTTTAAGGTCGTAACGTTTCACAAATTTCAGAATTTCTTCCGAAAACTAAAAAAATTATCAATCTTTTTTTTTTTTACTTCATACTTATAAACGTATGTAAGGCCTCTAGGTCATCCAATACTATTAGGCATCAAGTTTGTTTTCTTCAAAATCTCTTGTTCGCCTACCAATACGAATAAAAAAAAAGCGGTGATTTCAGAAATCGTTCGAAATTAACGGATATTAACTTTAAAAATTTCGTAAAGTATACTCGAATTCATAAATGTGTAGAAATCCAAAATCTATTAAATTGTTTTTTATTTAATTAATAAAGAATTTTTTTTTGTAACGGAGATAAATAATAAATTTTAAGTAAACGCCCTGTGCTTTAGGAATTGAATAAAGCATAACCCTGTGTTTGCTTTTATTACAAATACGCATGACTAAAAATTCATCTGTTCGGGAAGCAATGCAGTCTTAGTAAATGGTCATGTCGCTACAAATACAAACATGGTTGTTGTATTAGCTATGAAACGAACACTGTTCCTAAGTCGTATTTTCACGACTGTTTCAAATCGTGTTAGCCATGTTCAAATGTATAAAACGTTTTTTATTGCAGTCAAATGTAAAATTGGTGTAAATAACTTAATTAAACATTACCAAAAAAATGAGCTATTTTCTAATTTCTAAATTGAGATTTCATTAATTTTATTTAGGAATGTTTCACCCAAAGCTTTTACTGCTTTAAATGCATCCAAACCGTTCTTTTCTTTGAAATCGTTTTCATTTTTGGTTTTAGTTTGCTCACGACGCTCGATTTCGCGATAAATGAGTTGTCCAATCTGTTGTGGAGAACATATTAAATATAATAAATATAGAAGAAAAAATTTATTATATACGTACATAAACATCAATGGCAGCATACATCAATTGATTCTCGTCCAGCGGTATAACATGCCACTTACTCATGCGCACTTTTTTACTCTTATCCATGCCCTTCTTTAGAATATAATTGGCCAAACGTTCAAGACTCCAGCGTCCACCAGTTTCGCATACTTCATTACACCAGACACCCAAATCTATGCATTTTTCTATAAGAATTTCAGCATTTACCTCGGGAAAATCACGCGCAAGCTTACGAAAATCACTAAAAATTAAAATTTTTGAGTTTAATAGAAGCATTTTATTAAATCAAAAATAATTTACCTTTTAATATTCACACCATGTAGTCGCACCTTTGGATGCTTTAATAATGCCATTAATGCTGCCGGCAGCTTTTTTACATTGGTCAATTGAAAGATATAGCAACATTTTTCATCGACACAAATCTGTATAACCGACGATTTGCCGGGTCCAGTTTGAAATGAAAACGGCCATTCCATATCGAAGGCCATGGGTATTATTTCGAGTTCAGTTTGTTTATCTACCCATTGCATTACGGCATCGGATGCTTCTGCTATTTCATTGCTGTCCGTAAAATACTTAATCTGGCCGCGATATTTTAGGAAGGGCAGCTTTTCGGGCTTCGCTTCTTCGAGTGCAATCAAATCGCCGCCACCCTCCTCTGCCATTGAGTTTGTATTGCGCGTAAGACGTGTGCTGCGTCGCTTTGGAGGATTCTCATCGTTTTCTTTTTCCTTGTCTGCTTGTAATTTTAGCTGTGTTTTTGTTATGAAGAGTTTTATTATTTATTTTTTTCATTTGCAGCTTTATTTGCTTACCTCTTCTTCTTTTTTGTCGCTTGCTTTGTTATTATTTTTATTGACATTGTTAATTGTTCTCTTTTTTGGCAGGCATCTTATTTACTTTTATTTTTTAATAGTTTAATTCAAGAATAATTGCTATTTGCTGCGTTTGATTTTATTTTTGTTTCTGTTTACTTCCGCAACTCTCCCGCCAAAACGAGTATTATGCGCTGTGTTGCCACTTGCGCAAATGCTGCATAATGGCAACGCGGCGAGAATAAGCATAAAGAGGGTGGCTTGAAAAATTAAATGTTGTTAGCACAGTAAACAGCAATGTAGCAACACTATCCAAAATTTGTAAACAAAAAACAGCTAAATATTTTTTTAAAGCAAATAAATGTAGGCTGCTTTTGACTATTTTTTTTTTTTTTTTTTAATTTATATGCAAATTATCACAACATCAAAATACGCAAAGAAATTTTCGTGCTACCCATAACACTTGCACTTCTGGTATTTTTTAGTAAATTTATATTTTCTTTGGTACGCTCACATTTCTCGCGCGTGTTTTCAGTTGCCGGTGTAATCTGCTATTTTGAGTTATTAACAGCTAATTGTCACACAAACTTTAAATTATGATGATGCAACAGAGCAAACGTTTCGTAAGTTTATTTTTTAACGCATAATTACATAAATATTTAAATTAATTATATTTAAAGCTTTCAAGTGTATTGAAAAATGCAGTTACGCTGCGTCAAGCTTCTTCCAATGCGGCACCGGCCAGAATCGAAAAGAGTAATTTTTACACACAAAATATACAACGCAATAAACAATTAAATTAATAAATATACATTTATGTACTCTATAGCTGTAAATAATGTAACCATATTGGGACGCGTTGGTGCAGATCCACAATTGCGCGGCACACAGGAACATCCAGTTGTGACATTTTCCGTAGCGACGCACACAAATTACAAGTGAGTTGGATGAAATATTAATAAACATTTAGATAAATAATAAAATAAATAAATATTTCTTTTAGATACGAAAACGGTGACTGGGCACAACGCACTGATTGGCATCGTGTTGTTGTCTTTAAGCCCAATCTACGTGATACGGTTATGGAATATTTAAAAAAAGGACAACGTACCATGGTCCAGGGCAAGATTACTTATGGTGAAATAACAGATCAGCAAGGCAATCAAAAGACCAGTACAAGTATTATTGCCGATGATGTGCTCTTCTTTCGTGATGCATCCAATTAACAGTGATTGTTAATAAATAAGTCAAAACCAGAGCAGCACCAAATAAATATGGATAAAAAGTTTTTTAGTTTTAAGTTAAAAGATTCATAAGAACGGCATAATTTGTATAAAATACTTACCAACAACGTAAATATTAAAAATATTACGTTAATCAATATGAATTCTCATTACACGGTTTACACTTTTTATAGCTCGATATATTCCCAATTTCATTGCACTCATTTGTAATTTTATCAATTTTATCTTGCAGCACGTGAAGTTGTTTTTCGTTATTTTGCAGCACATTTGTATGATAACTCATAATGCTGATTAGCTGCAAAATGATTGTCATTTAATTGCCATACATCTGCTCCGAAACAATTTGAATACTTACATCATTGTCAGCCTGCGACGGAGACGCTGCCAATTTATTAAAATTCTCCATTTCACATTTTAGTTGTTCAAAATGTGTCTGCGAAACATCAACGGTTTCCAGCAGCTGTAATAATTTTGCATACTCGCAATTGCACACAATCGGGTCAGCGTTTGTGTTGTTAGCTGCTGCAATGGAACATAGTAGCTGTTCAGCGTCCTTAATATACGAATCATTTTCCTGCAATTGAAGCTCAATTTGAAGTTGTTCCGATTTAAGTGCATCAATGGTTTTGTCCATCTTATTGAGCTGTAAGTATTTAAATTTCTGTTAGTTTTTGATTTAATTATTATTTTTTTTTTGTTTATATACAAACATTTACTACATTCTTTATGAGTTTCTCATCCCGCTCCACTAAGTAGCTTGCTTGTCGCTCAAATCGTTGTTGCAGCTCTTCCGTTTCGTTGGTTAACATTTTTGTCATCTGCTCCAGACATAGAAATGTTGTGCTATACTCGTGTTTGCAATTCATAGTCTGCAATTCATTAACTTTCGGCCAAGCACATGCGTTGGGCTTTGGTTGTGCGGTACACTTACATGCGTTTGTACTTTCCGCGCAATTGTTCTGCAATAATGTTTTAGATTTTACTTTTTTTAATTTGAACATGATAAATTTCGAATTGTTTTGCTTTCTTTTAAATGTATTTAATTTTAATTAATTTTTGGTGTAATTTTGTTTAAAATATTGAAGCTAACACTTTGCCTTCTATGTTTAATTTTTTAAATCTTTGATCCTATTCGATTATTTTCTTTTGGAAGTAAACAAAATTTTTGAAGGTTTTCTAAATTTGAATCTCAAATCCAGGAAGCGTCTCGTAGCACTTTAGCTGAGACTCTTACTAGTAGAACCTTGTAGAAAAGAAAAATAAACTGTTCTTTCAAAATTTAACAAAAGCATGGGAAACTCCCAAAAAAAGAGTCTTTAAGTACTCATCAAATATTGTCAAGGCTTTCTGTATTATTTTATTTTTAATTATGTATTTCCCATAAAAGAGAAAAAAACAATTTCGTTATTTCTCAAAATCACCTCAGTTTGAAAAATTTTCTTTTAAAATTATTATTTTCAAAATTTCACAAAAACAATGTAAAGATCCAATGAACAATCCAATGTAGACATTTAAACTGAATACAGTACTCACGATCGAGCATATTCCATTCATTATTCTACGTAGTGGTATGGCCTATAATGAAATTGTTTAATAAGTTTGTTGAACATGAAATATTTTATTTATTTTATTGATTCTTTGGTCTTGACCTTCCAGCACTTTTTATTTCCGAAACGAATTAAAATTCTGAGTATAAAAGCGATGAAGTGAAACTTCTGTTCTCTTCTCTTTTGTGCTTAGCAGCTCTAATACTATAAGCTTTAGTCTCTCATATGTATTGATTTTGGTTTAATATGTACAATTCGAGTTCTTAGAAAAATTCTATTTTTAAGAGAATAAAATTCCATGCTGAATTGGCGTAATATGCTGCAAGAGAGCCAACAATCTATGTGACATGCTGATGATAGTCCATACTCCAGCGCGTATGAGCGAGCGGATCGACGTTTGCTACTCATCAACTCATATGCTCAGCAAGTTTGCTGATTGCTTTTTAGCCATACTTTGCTTATTGGCGGCGAGGCGACGTTTCATTTCGTTAGTTCAAATATTGGCGCGAACGCGTTTGGTTTGACTTTCGCTAAACGTTCCGCTTTGCAAATACGTTTCGGTTTTGAAATTGTATAGGAGAATTCTAAAAATTTCGATTCATTGATAAGAAACCCTTGCTAATGTTGTGTTAGGTCGCAAGTTAGTTGTGCATCAAAAATCTCTAAAGCAAATAATTTTAAAATGTGTTTTTAAAAGTGCGATCGTAACGGCGCTTAGTGAAATCAAAGTTGCAAAAAAAGTCAACCAACAAAAAAAAACGTGTTGATCCAAAGATATTTTTTTTTTTTTGATTAGTTATTCGCATTAATCATAAAGCACACAAAATGGCTGTTGATTTTATCTTAGAGGAGCTGATGGGTAAACTTGGTAAGCTGAGCTCTTTACTCCATTCACGAAACTACTTCATAGACGTCAGCAAGCAAACATTGCGGTTTACTTGGCTGGTTGATCGTTTTTTATTTTCTAAAATTTTTTATATTTTATTTTTTTCTGTGTTGATGTGGCATGCATTTTCTTTTATTGATCTTATCGATACGTTTAAGGCATAACTAAAAATGTTTGAGAAAATTATTACATTTTATTTACGAGGCACTTTAAATGTGTTATAATTTATTTTTTTTTTTCTCGCATTCTTATCGCTTTATAGTCAGCGTGCGTATGTCTTTTGAATCGCAATCAAACATTGATAAGCGCGTTTAGTGACCAATTTGGAACATTATGATTACACGCCATTATTAATAACGGTGGGAATGTGCGAAAATAATAGTAAAATAGTTATAAAATCATAGAAGAGAAATTGTTATTGCGGTATATATAGAAACTTCAAATTAAATCAGTTATTGAAATAATAAAGTTTTAGTACTCATTTTTAGAAAGCATATTAAAAAAAACGTGGTGTGACAACAGCAAAATTGTCGCGTATTAACCACTGGATTCAAATATTCCCCATATAAGTGATAGAAACACAGACAGACTTAGCTTGTTATTGTACAATGGTCAGACCATAAAGAGAATTCGATCCGATAGGAACACTCTCCAAGGATACAATCTTCTGGGCTTTTATTTGGCAAACGTAGTAAATAATTCCCTTGGAACTGATCAAATGTATATTTTTCAAAAGTCAATTATTGTCGTAACTATAGAGAAATAGATTGGGGAGCTAAAACCGGAGTTCGATGCATTTCCATATCATTATGTTTCAGTTGCATTGTAGAACATTTTTAAAAAAAAAAGCATGAAATTTCCCGAAGACATAACGCACTGTGATCTTTGAAAATATTTAACACTCCTCAGAACAAATTTTAAACTCAAAAACTGGGAATAACTAAACTATTCTTGGAAAAGTCTATAGCTCATTTGGGTTTTTAAGATACAGAACTCATAGTTCGTTAACTTAATCTCTTATAGTCTACGAGAATTGTATTAGTACGAAAGAACGGACATACGCCAAACATGACAGATACTAAACATTAATGAAGTCGACCTCATTTTTCAGTCTTCAAAATAAACAAAAATATGCCAATACTTGTATAGCTTTTGGTAATCAAATAAATATAATAGCTACCTACTATATAAAAAAATCTAACTGACTCAACCTGCAAAAGACCTCATACATCTCTCATGCTACATTTACATTTTGCAAAGATTCAAAATGTTGTTTCTATACCGCTTCTTTCACTTTCAAGATTAACCTGATTACAATTTTTTAATTACTTAACCTGTTTATAGTCTTCCATAAAAAAAAAAAAAAAATAAAAAACTGCTACTCACTAATCCGCTACTGTGTGTCGCTTATCTGCAATTAAAGTAAGACAGTAGCCTTATTTTATGTCAAATGCGTTTATCTCCTCTGCTACGGATGCGTTGCATTCAATCTTATCTCTAAAAAAACATGCAATATAATTATTATTATTATTAGCTACTAAAGTATTTGTTTTTTTCTTCTTTTACTTGTATTATGCATCGTAAATTTTAGATGCTTATCTCGCGCTAATACAACTTGAAAACATTGCTTGTAAGGCTTATCAAATAATTTTAAAATATAAAAAAATATAAATGAACTTGGCAACCGTGCGCTAATCTTAAGTTAAACGTCTGGAACACGGTTATATAATAGAGATTTGCTTATGTAAAACTTAGCAACACTTTGGGTCAATCGTGTCTAATCTTTTTTTTTTGTAATGTTTTAATTGATAAAAAATTACATCATAGAAGGTTGACATTAAAGCGAGAAACATATAAAAAAAATTTTAAAAAATATTTAATTAACACAATTAATAATTTTTTTCTTTTATGAGTCTACGTGCGTGTCTGTCTGTCAATCTTTTGCAATTATAAAGTCTAATTTAATCATAACTGGTTTCCTTGCCGTACTACTTAGAAAGCTAAATATATTTGTATCAGTTTGTATACAATTTTTTTTTTAGAATTCTTGTTGAATTTAGCATGGTGACGCTAAAGCCACATGATCGTTGAACGTTTGTCAATATAGATTTTTTTTTAGTTTGGAATAAAAAAAAAATAAAAAAATAGTTCAACACGTTGTACGGATGCTCTAATATATAAAAAAAAAGAGAATATAATACACTTTTAGTTACAACAACAAAAGACACCTCATTATAGCTGTCATATACACAGGTACACACCTACTAAACGAATATAAACGAGTAAAGTTAATTTTAGCGTATTTAAATTATTTGCACCTCACTGAAAATAGTTTTTTACAATTAAAAAAAAAAAACAAACAAACAAACCTAATATAACAAGAAAGAAAATTATAAGCTGTGAGAATTGTGGGAAGTTTTTCTCTATTTTTTTCTATTTAAATTTGCTGTTAATTATAAACAAAGATTTCTAACTCGTTTATCTGAAATAAAATGTTGCTTTTAAATATGCCACTGACCTTAATTTCGAAGTTAAGAACGTATAAAAATTTATGATTGTAACCAAAAACGAGTACAAGTGTTTAAAATGAAATAAACAATAAAAAAAATCGAAAAAAAGAACCTTGAAGAAACAGAAACTTTAAATGAAGTATTTAATTTTGCCATTGAGCTTGTAACTCTTAAAAAATCATCGAAAACTCTGAAGCTTGATATGGATACTGTATGTACTGATTTTAGAAACTAAACATGCCAAGGTTCTTAATAGATGTATAATGGACAGACATATTAAAGCTTGAAGTGTCTTGAATATGTATATTCTGGAATAGGTTTCCGTAAAAT
The DNA here is from genome assembly GCA_018903435.1 of Leucophenga varia. NCBI lineage: Eukaryota > Metazoa > Arthropoda > Insecta > Diptera > Drosophilidae > Leucophenga > Leucophenga varia. The sequence goes on from JAEIFJ010001870.1 coordinate 6,967,578, forward strand.
TATTTAATTTAAAGAACTCTATTCTAAGCAAAGCTCAGAATAATCATATTTCTTCAGCCGTTAGTAGCTTAAAAAACAAAAATATATCTCAAAGAGTCATCTACCTACTTGCTACTTAGCATATTATAATTAAATAAAAATTAAAAATAAAAAAAATTATACCGCCTTTGTGCATATTTGTATGCAATGATAAACATTTAATCTTGTTTAAGTCAAAATATTTTGTTATTTAAAAGCTTTTTAAATATTTTGTTATACAAGTAGATACAATTATCATTTCTAAATACATACGCCTTCAGTTAAACACAATAAAAGCTACCAAAAAAAAAAAAAAAATGAATGCACTTTACTCTGCTAAATCCGAAGCTTAAATACTCTCAATTATCATTGTATTTTTTTTGTTCAACCTTTTTTAGAATCAGAGTATGTACATAAGTATTTTGGGGAGTTGATTCCGAATTCATGCTTCATCTTTCATGGTTTTCGAGACATTCGAAAATTGAGATATAATAATACAGATTCGGGAACAGCATACCAAAATCTTTCGGGTACAACAATCATCAAAATCTTTTGAATTGGAAACTTGTAATACATTAAAAAAAAAATTTTAAGGAACCTCTCTACGTTGCTATTTCTTCTTGTAGTTTGTTAAGAAATTTATGTGGAGAGAATCATTGAACAAAAAAAAAAAAAAAATTTTAAAAACCCCCAGCAAAAAACTCCAAATTTTATAACGTTGCTATTTTTTTTTTATTGCCATTTCCCAGAACTTAAGTTATGTCTATTTTTAAACAGGTAGAAATTATGACTGAACATCGACACCTCTAAATTTTCAAAATTAAAGGTAAATGCCAACAAGTAATAGAAGCAGCGAAGTCAAGGATACATTTTTAACGTGAAACAGCCACAAAATAGTCGGAACTATTTTTAAAGGGGTAATAAAATATATTGAAATATGTGAAAGCATATCACGCGCGATATCGTTTTCAAAAGCCTAAAAAAACAAACAATTTCTAAAAAGAACAAAGTGGCCCACACGTTTGTAGTGGCCTTCACTTGAAATATTTGGCTAAATCGACAGCTCGTCAAACTGTATGAATGAATGCTTTTTCGGAATGTTACAAAATTGCATGTATTACCAAAATTTATATGAAGCGCAGAAAAAATATGTAAATACATATTTAATTCATGTCATGCTATGAACTCAGAATTTGTGTTAAATGTTGTAGTAAAATTTTTTTAGATAAATGTATCTATGAAGTTTTTTATCTACTTCTAATGACCTCATACTAAACAGTTTATGAATTGATAATTATGTGACATAAATTGTTTTGGATTTTTTTTTTTCACAACTTTTATATGTATATTTTCTGTGTGCTAATTCAATTTGATCTAATTGCTTGATACAATACATGTTTCTATACGAGAGTAATTCATTAGTTCGAGTCTTGCGCTTTCAATTTAAAATCTATCAATGCAACTATCTCTCTGTATGTCTGTCTGTCTGTCTGTCGATCGTTCGTGTAGTACAAATAAATGCAATAAATCGAACGCTCAAATTCCATTTTTCCGATTTTTGTGTAGTTGCAACCTTCGAAGCCTAGACTTGTTTTCCCTGCGCTAAACAGTTTGGCATTCACGCTTAGCTGAATTGGAGGCAACAAACAAAAAAAAAAAAAATTGTGTATAATGTGGGCGCAGCAGTGTAAACATTACAGCAAGCATGATTCTTTATTGAATCCAATGTTTCCGTTCCAAACGTGAAGTATCGAAACGTCCTTCATTTTGTTCATGGTACAAAGTACATTGGAATTCAAACATTTACTATACGCCATTTTAAAGACGTTTCGACTTTATACCATACATATACACTGTGAATCTATTGTTTTCTATATACTATACGTATATACCCATAGCTGCTGCAATTGTTGTTGCTGTTGTTGTTGTCATAATCAATTCAAATCAATATTCTATTTAGAACCGCAACGAACGGTCGCGCGTAGCGAACACCACTTTGAAAGCGAATCTGTTTACAAACATTTTCAACTTTTGCTTGCATTCATTTCAATCAAAAAAATAAAAAAATATGTACACGTTCTAAAAATTGATTGAATATAAATTCTATTTGAATTAATTGTAAATTAAAGCGAAAGTCACAGAAAAGTTGTAGGCAAATAGCACAAGCGACGACGTCATAGGCGCCCCTTTTAGAGAATATTTTTATAGGTACAACTACCGCACACGCCGAAGAGTTCTAGAGAAAAAAAAAAATCAAATATTGTAAGAGAAACCACAAGCGCCACATAGTTTCCAATTATGGCGTGTCCATTTCAATTTGTATGCAAACCACAAATCATTTTTAATGTCAAAAGTCCAATAAGCCGTAACTAATCGTTTATTGTCAAACAACTCAACCATAAAAGGCCAACATACATACCTATAGAGGTGTTAAATTATTTAGTTATATGTTTTATATTAAATTGATTCAGTTTTTTTTTTTTTTTTTTTAATAAATATTTTAAAAAAATTAGAAAATTGTAAAATTTTAATATAATTCGATATGTTTTATAGCTTGTTTTCACTACGGTTTCGATTGCGTTAAAACAAATCGATTTAAAATTATTCAGATAATCGAACCAATAAGAGTAATTCTTTCCATAAATAATTCTTTGGAATGATAAAAAAACAAAATCTTTTATCGATTTTTCTTATCGGTTTGATTATTTAAACTATTATTTTATCGATTTTTTTCCGACCCGCATAAAAACATACATAGTGAAAACATAATATTATCGATATGTTTTAAGCAAAAGGGTAGTATTAAGAACGGCACAACCTTTTAAGAAAAGAGTAAAAATCAAAAATAAACTTGTTTTCCACATAAAATGTACGTTTTTGGGTACGTTAGTAAAACTTCCTTTTTGTTAGCAGTTCACTTTTTTCTGCTTCCAAGTTATAGATTTTTTTGTTTGCTCTTTGGAACAATTCGGTTGATAAATTATATATTTTGACTCCATGGGCTACAGACAGACCCCTTCAACCAACCTTGTAGTTTAGTAGGATTTTCTTTTTGTTTTTTTTTTTAGTTTTTAAGAAGCTTCTCATTTCAGCAACTTTAAATTATAATAAACATTAATTTCATACATCTTTTTCATAGGTGAATTTGGACGCTATCAGTTTTTCCAGTTTTTCCTGCAAGTACTCTCCGCACTCACTGCTGGCATGCATATGCTGTCGCTTGTCACAGTTGCTGCAGTACCGGAACATCGTTGTTATATTGAGGGACTCGATAATAGTACCATTTCACAAACACCATGGAACTCTACAGAAATATTGGCTGCTATACCGCTGAAACCAAACGGTGAATTGGACTCGTGTCATATGTATGACTTCAGTGATGCATCGAATGCAACTGTGCCCTGCACTCGTTATGTCTACGACAATACCTATTATAAACAATCGCGCACTATCGATTGGAATTTTGTCTGTGATCGACGCTGGATGGGTGCAATTGTACAAACTGTTTTCATGTTGGGTACATTTACTGGCGCCGTAACGCTCGGCGGTTTGGCAGATAAAGTTGGACGTAAAGCAGTCTTCTGCTGGTCGGCACTATTGCAGCTGATCATTGGTGTAGGCGTGGCTTTTATACCCGAGTACTTTTCATTTATGGTAACGCGTTTCTTCCTTGGTATTGTTGGTTCCGCGGGTGCCTACATTTGTGGTTTTGTGCTCACTATGGAATTAGTTGGTCCGAGCAAGCGTACCGTTTGTGGCATTACATTTCAGGTGGGTTGAATATTTTTTTTTACTAAAAAATGTTTTCGAAAAACTTATTTTTTTTTTATACCGCAGGGTGTCTTCGCTGGTGGCATTATGTTGGTCGCTGGTTGGGGCGCGCTTATTGAAAATCGTCAGCTACTTCAGGTTATTTACGGTCTACATGGTCTACTTTTCATTGGTCATTGGTGGTTGTTAGATGAATCACCACGTTGGCTCTGGATGCAAGGCCGCGCTGCAGAGGCAATTGATATTGTTGCAAAAGGTTTGCGCATAAATGGTTCCGGTATTCCAGTCGATAAGGACTATTATCTGCAAAAGGCAAAACAGCAAGCATCGATGGAGGAGAAAGCTAGCGCCGGCTTAAGTGATTTGTTCCGTACACCAAATCTACGCATGAAAACTTTAAATGTTTGTCTCTGTTGGTTTGCCAATTCCATTGTCTACTATGGATTATCGCTAAGTGCTGGAAAATTGTACGGAAATCCCTTCCTCATACTCTTCATTATGGGTTTGGTTGAATTCCCGAGTTATATAATCATCGTTTTTGTCTTGGATCGTCTTGGTAGACGTTCAATTACAAGCACACTCATGTTAGGCGGCGGCTTATGTTGCATTTTAGCTGCATTCATTGCGCAGGGTAGCAGCACTTCGACGGCAATTGTTATGACTGGAAAATTATTCATTGCGGGTTCCTTTGCTGTAATCTATAATTATTCCGCCGAACTTTTTCCTACGGTGGTACGTAACTCCGCAATGGGTTTGGGTTCAATGTGCGCACGTTTGTCTGGTGCTTTAACGCCGCTTATAATACTTTTTGATTCATTTGATCCACGCATACCAGCGGTACTATTTGGTGTTATATCGTTACTTTCTGGTTTTTGGGTTATGTTCCTACCGGAGACTATGAATCAACCTATGCCTGAATCTTTACAAGATGGTGAGGACTTTGGCAAAGGTGATACGTGGTTCAGTCAGTGTGCAGGACGTAAGAGTCGTAAAAGCAGCGTCTATCCAGATGATCCTGAACAAATGGTGCCACTTAAGAATATCGAGAAAAATTAGTTTTATGATATAATCAGCGTTAAAGCGTCAACATATTTTTGTTGTTGATTAATTTTTGTTGTTAAGTTATTTTGCCTATAAAAAAGAGAAAAACATTCCACTCAATTGTTATAATTTATCGATAATTTTAGATCCAGAAATAAAGATATTTTGTAGAGGAACTGCCATTTCCTCGATAAAAATTTAAAGTGATTTTGTTTTTAATATTAATGGTTTAAAAATCGAATAAGATTGCTGAAATAATCGAACCGATAAGAGAAATCACGTTATCGAAACCAAACTGTCTCTAAAATTATATTCGAGCAATCAAAAATTGTACCGTGATTGCTTGAACTTTTGCGAAGCTTAATTGAAAAGGTAAAGTGCGAAGGTTTTTGCTTGCTTTTAGAATATATCGAGTCAATGTTTAAAATTTAATTTTTAAAAATGTCATTTCAATAGAAATTTCTTTTCAAAATTTTTTAGTATTTTTTGTTCTCCGAAAAAGCACAACGTCAAAAAGCATATTGCCGTGACTCACGGTCTCATCACTAAAAAAAAAAAGCCCTTTCGAACTTGGCGCCGCCGACGCGATCAGCGCAACAGCTGACGATGTGCAATATAAATCAAATGAGTAGCTTATCAGAAGTTCAGTCGTTGAATATGGCGTTCCATAGTCAGAATATATACGCCGATCTTTTTATTGGCGAATTGGTCGGTTGCGTTTACCGTTTATTTAATGCAACAATTGGAAAATATTTTCGAAGTTCGTTGCCACCACGCAGAGATCCACCATACAACCATTTTACACAAATCGGAGATCCTGTGCTACGTAAGGTGGCTGACATTGTGGCCATAACGAAGGTAACTAATCCATGTATTGACGAAATTGTAAGACGTATGGTGGATGTGCTTAGGCATTTTGATTGCGTTGGTATAGCTGCGCCACAAATTGGTATACCTTTGCGCATAATCGTATTGGAGTTTCGCGAAGAAAAAAACAACAATATTCGCCATTAATCTACGTTGCACGGCAAATGTCTACGCTGCCGCTGACTGTAAGTAGCGCTTTACGATTTGTGCTTATCAGTAGTAATAAAGCTAACCACACCAAATAGGTTTTTATCAACCCGGAGATAGAGATGATTGGCAATAGAACACAAAAGCATCCGGAGGGGTGCATGAGTATACGCGGCTACATGGCTGAGGTGGAACGCTATGAAAAAGTTAAAATTAAAGGTTTCGGAAAAAATGGTGCAACGCATGAAATGACGCTTACTGGTTGGAATGCGCGCATTGCACAGCACGAAATGGACCATTTGGATGGTACCTTGTACACTGATCGCATGGACATTTTGACTTTTACAAATGTCGCCTGGAAGAATGTCAATGAACATGGCGGACGCGCTGTTATACCATTCGATCGTTGAATCGTTAGGTATACGCATTAAGTATTCACAAAATATTAACAAGTGACGAAATTAAATGCATTAATTTATAATTTTCACATTCATTTCATTTTCACAAAATATTTTCATAATTAAATAAATAAATAATAATTGACATTCAAAATACGCGCGAAAGTTTTTATTGGAACTAACCACTTGTCGCATAATTTGTTGTTGTCTCCCTTGGGCTTATTGCTTGCATGTATAAGCGAGATAGCTGCACATGCCGTTAAACAGCTGTTTTTTTGTTTTCATTTAAAAGCGCCGGCAAGCAGCTGTATTGCATAAAGAAAATAAAAAAAAAAAGAAAAATGTTATTACAACGTTTTCATTTAAATTTATGGCTAAAACAAAGTGCGCGCTTTATTGCAACAACACCAAAGCAAGCAAAAACCTTTAAACAATGGTATCAAGCTCTATGGACACCAAAACGTAACAATTTGCCGCCTTACAGCCATTTTACACAAATCGGTGACCCGGTGCTACGTCAAGCTGCGGCACCTGTACCTGAAGATTGCATTAGTAGCAAAGAGATCGATGCTATTGTAGAGCAAATGGTACATGTTTTACGTAAATATGACTGCGTTGGTATTGCAGCGCCACAAATTGGCGTTTCATTGCGCATAATTGCCATGGAATTTAGTGAAAAGATTAAGAAGGATTTTCCAAGCGCAACATATGAAGCGCGTGGCATGAGCACGCTGCCATTGACTGTAAGTAATTGAATTATACAATTTAAGTATATATATATAATAAATATAATATATATTTCAGGTACTTATTAATCCCACCATGAAAGTGACAAATTATACAAAGCACAAACATGCCGAAGGTTGTATGAGTGTACGCGGTTATTCCGGTGAAGTTGAACGTTATGAAGCGGTTACACTTAAGGGTTTTGGTAAATTGAATACACCAACGGAGTTGCATTTAACTGGCTGGAATGCGCGCATTGCGCAGCATGAAATGGACCATTTAGATGGTAAACTTTATACGGATAATATGGATCATTCGACGTTTACGTGTACCTGTTGGGAAGCGGTCAATGCAAAGAGTGGACGCGTAGAAATACCATTTTATAAATAAGTTGGGTTTTGTTAAATATTTGTCTAAAATTGAAATTCAGTTTTTCTATTAAAAAATTAAATATTTTCCAATAACAGCTAAACATGTGAGCTGAGTGCTAAGCTGCAATTTTGGGCTGCTGAAATGAATTGTATAAATAGGTAAGTTTCTAAAACTGTTCAAATGTATTCTATCGAAGCTTTTGATATTAAATATTTTTGTATCTATTTTTAGATTTCTAGAATGTACGAATTGTGGAAAATTGCTCTTTCTTGCAATACACAGCAAAGTCTTAGTTTAAACTGTTAAATTAGAAGCACAACAATTGCATGCAATATTGCTAGTAGCAGACTAAATATTAACTAATTGCATTCAGTTTGGTATTTGGTGCTCAATGCTCTTGCTCTTTTAATATCAAAATTAAAGTATAGTCAAATATGTGGAATAATTCTATCAAAAACCAAAAGTCGGCAAGCAACTCTTACATTATAATAGTTCAGGTCATGTTAAATTAAGGCGGATGCTTCAGTGCCTCTTAGATACTCTCACGCTAAAAGAGGAGCTTCATAAGGTTAGTAGCAGTAAGCATTTTGGTCAATACAACGCTTTTAAGCTACACAAAAAAAATTAAGACTAGTGCCATGTTGATGGGTCGCATGGGTACTCCATGGAAAGTGCTGTTTTAAGTAAACATTTACGCAGGAAATAATTGTTTCTTGAGCTAAAATTACTTAAAAGATATTCACACGTTGAACTTTAATTAGTCATTATTATCGGCTACTGTTCATTGTGATATGTCAATTATTTATGGATGATCGCAAGTTTGGTAGAATTTAATCCATGCGGATCTGTAAAATAAATTGACGTAAAATCTATTTCGATTTCAAAGTTTTTAAATACAATTGCAACTATGAAAATCAAACTAGTACGAATTTTGGTCTCCATAATGTAAAGAAACGCGAATTTATTAAAAATAAAATATAAATAAATAAAAAAACATGTGTTTACTGCTAATTTCTTTCATTATTTTAAGTAGTAATAATTTAATTTTTAATAATGCATTATCAACCGATTGGAAATTTCCATATTTTTTGCCAACAAAAAATTCGATTGGCATTAAATTTGAAAATACAACACAATTTTCAAATGAACAAACTATAATTATGCAAGAAGAATTGCCTACACCAATTATTTTAGCAAGCATTAATTATGAGGGTAAGGGTTTAATTAAAAAAAAAAATTTTATAAAAACTTTTTATAAATATTTTCAGGTAGAACTATGCCAACAGTTGGCGTTTTTAGTGTTGGCAGCAATAAACTTTTGGGTGCTACAACGCAACTAATAAATGGCAAATGGCACATTGTTATCAATAAACGACAGGATTATGAGAGACTACAGCAACGCATATATAAATTTCATGTTGTAATATTTGCTAAAACTTTCTTTTTGCAAAGTTTTATTATTTTAAAATTGGAGAATACTTGGGATAATGTTGCTATAATGGCATATAGACCAATGCCGTGCATCATTAAGGTATACACATATCTCCTAAACCACTGCTTTCAACATTTTTTGAAGTACACAATTTTTTTTTAGGAAAACCTTGCTGGCTACAATACAAATTGTTTGATTAATATTTTTCATTACGACGGCTTTAGCCAAAGAGAAAAACTTTTACAAATAAATTTTAAAGATACATTTGAGTTGAAAAAACGTAATATGTCCAATAATTATTTAATGCATTATAATTTACGGTGAGAAATGTTTTAAAAAAATCGTTATCTATATAAATAAAATTTTTCTACAGTTTAAAAATATTACGCAACAACACTTTGGCAAACAATTTAACGCTACATCTCAAATATTACGATACAGCGCAGCATTTGACTGAATTATTTGTTGATTTGTTGATTCTTAAAAATCCCAACAGCAATCCGAAATGGCTTAAACCTCTTATTTTACATACAATTTATGAAAAAACTGAAACTGTAAGTTTAAAGCTTAATTATTGATAAAAAAAATAAGTCATGTGTATGCTCATTTTCGGTGTGATTTGAATTTTACAAGTGAATTCAAATCACAAAATTTCAAAGAAATTTAAAACAGTGCAAAATTAAACACAATTTTGTTTTAAAGCACTTTCAGTTACTTGCTGTGGATACAGATGCTAACAGAAATGAGGATTTATGCTATGACTTAGAATTTGAGGGTAAAATTGACTTTAAATTAAATTCCTAGATTTATTACTAATTGTTATTTTTTTAAAAGATAAAGTTCCTATAAAAGTAAATACCACAACTGGCCTTTTGCATATTGGAAAAATCGATCGCGATCGTCTACAGCAGAATGCATTTACTTTTAATGTAAGTAAAACTGCAATTTTAAAAAAAAATTTTTATTAAATTTATTTTTTACATGTAGACCATTGCATATTATTGTAAATTCAAACATTTGCGTATTATACAACAGTCTAGAATTATAGTGCTCGATTTAAATGATAATATACCGAAAATAAGTTGGACAAAAAAATCGATTAAAATAAAAGAAACTACACCGCGCATAATGCCTTTGGTAAATTTTCAAGTGGTGGATATGGATGTGGTGAGTTTTAAAAAAAAATAAATTTTAAAATGAAGCATATTATATTTATTTTCTTTTATTTTTAGGCTGAAAATGGTAGCTACACATTAAAGCTTACAAGTTCCAGTAATTTAGAAATTAATAAAGTCTTTGCTATAACACCTCAAAGCGGATTTCATAGCACAAATTTTAATATTATGCTCAGAAATGCAACATATTTGGATTATGAAAATGCAACATGGCGAAAGTTTCAATTGGAGGTATAAATTTTTGAAATAGTTAATATTTTTTTTCTAAAATTCTTTCTACTTTCTATAAAGATTATAGCAACAGAAGTGGGTAATACAAAGCATTATTCTAAAGCTTGCTCAACATACAACTACTCAATCGAAATGATGAAGCACCCGTTTTTGAAGTTTCACAGCTAAATATAAGTATAAAAGCAATACTTCCTTTAAATACAACCTTAGCTGTATTTAAGGCAAACGATGCTGATATAAACGATCGTGTAGTGTAAGTTGCTATAATTATGGCAAAATAATTTTCTAAATATGTATATTTTTTTTAGTTATAGTTTTCTAGAGCAACATGATGGCATTAAAATCGATACGAATACTGGCAGAATAAGTAATACAAAAACGAACTTCAAGGTTGTAAAGTATCTACAACTCATTATCAACGCTAAAGATACATTAAAAATCGATGATTCAGATATAATACATACAACACAAGCAATATTAAATATCAAAGTAATAGGTTTTAATGACGAAACTCCAATTTTAAAACTGGTAAAAATAATTAAATATTATATATATTTTTTATTTAAAATTTTTTTCAATTCATTTACAGCCCAAACATGCCATACAAATAATGGAAAATCGTTCTTCTAATGAAATAGTAACCGATAAAATTATAGTTGAGCAATATGGCATAAATGTAACGAAGATAGATATTAATATTAACTGGAATAAAAGTTTAGTCAAAAAGCGGGCACGCTTCGTGAGTTATAATATTAAAAAGTAAGTGTTGTATCTGCAAGATTGATATATACCGTATAATAAATGAATCTATATATGGATAATTTTTATAGCGCTTTTATAGTAAAAGCTTTGAGTGTAACTGGTAATATAACTCAATATGCGCTTTATCTACAAGAAGGCTTTGAATCTGTTTTGGATTACGAAAAAATTGATCAAATTTGTGTTATATCTGGAGGCGTTTAATTCTCAACAAAAAGGTCTTTATAAGAAAATATATTTAAATATTTTTAAATTAAAATTTTGTATATTTTGCAGCCGGCTTCGGAATGTCTTAGTTTAGAAATTCAAAATATTAATGATAATCCACCACAATTTGTTCCGGATACTTTAAATATAAAACGTAGCGTTCTGGAATGGGCCAAACAATCGACAATTATTGGACGTATCGATACATTCGATGTGGATGGCACGGAAGTGAATACTATAAACTATCATTTAAGGTAAATACATTTATCAAATTAGACTGATTTAATATTTTCAGGATTTTTTTTTTATGGAAAAATTGGAGACTTAAGAAAAAATCAAAACTTTTTCATAAAGCAACAACATTAAATGTTGTGAACCATTTTTCTTTTTTTTTGGCAGAGCTTATGGCGAAACCCTAAAAATCGAATTGAAATTGACAAATTAAGTGGAGAACTAAAAGTTACTGGAAAAATTGAATGTGATGTACCAAAGATCTATAAACTTACATATATAGTGATTATCACTGATGGGCTTTATAATATTTCCGGCATTGTAAGTTGTACTACCAAAAATGGGGTTCAATTATTAATTTTATTGTTTCAGTTCAACATAGATATAATCGATATAAATAATAAATCACCACAATTATTAAATACGAGTAAAAGTGTGGTGGAAATTTATGAACAAATGAAAACTGGCGAATATATAACTCAAATACAGGCATACGATTTGGATCGTGATGGCAAGTTTAAATTAAAAACTTTAAGTATATTTTTTAAAATGTTTATTTTTTAAAAATTAGTTTAGTACCACATAATACACTACAATATCTGCTAGGTACGCCGAATAGTATTAGTAAGCTTTTTAAATTGAATGCATTTACTGGAGCCTTAAGTGTACAGTTATTTAATGGACTCGAATTGGATCGAGATAATGGTACTACTGAATATGAGATACCTATTGAAATATACGATAATTTTAGGGGAGGATACAGAAATGAAGTTGGTAAGTTTAATTTTATTAAAATGCTACTAAAAAAAACTGTATAAAAATATCTTTTTTCGTAATGCAGCTAATTCAAATCAACTAAGTACAAAAATAATTATAAAACTTTTGGATATCAACGATAATGCACCCATTTTACCCGCTAAATATGCATTTAAACCGGAATTTTCTGAAGCAGATACAATTGTAGCTATTACGAAATACAAATTTATAGCTTTGTGTAATTAATTTTGGCATTTAAATTTAGTACACTTTTAGCAGCGCAGCATTGCATGCTGTGGATATTGATGCACCAGGAACAAATAATTCTTTAATTGGCTATAAAATATTAAGCATAATACCGGGTAAAAGTTTTACATAACACAAACTTCTAAAAAAATGTATCTAAAACTTGCATACACTATTTTTTCAGTCGCTCACAATACGCCAGCAGTTAGAAATTATAAATCTTTCGTTAAAATTTCCAATGAGCCAGAAACGTTGGGACGTTTATTTTTAGCGGGTACACCTAAAGGTTTATATGGTCTATGGGAACTTGAGATTGAAGCACACGATTATGGTGTACCACAGCAAAGAGGTGTTTCCAGTTATCAGCTTAAAATACAGCCATATAATTTTCAAGCACCCGAAATTTTGTATCCTGCCAAAAATCAGTTACTGGAAATTTGGTAAAGTTTTTTACATTTTTTTGGACAAGAATAAACTGTAAACTTTTTATTTAGCTATACAAATTTAGGCGTTAATGGACAGCTCTATCATGTTGATTGTCGTACACCGTTAACAAACTTAAAAGCATACGATCCAGATAGCGCTAAATATGGTGAAGTGCATTTTATGCTGAGTAGCCTTGGTAATATATTTTAGGAGCACTGTTTGAGTTTCACTTTTGGTAGCATTTTGCGTTAGAAAATTTGATAAAATCGATTAGAAAGTTAACTATTTGAAGCGTTTTTACTACTTCCGTTCTGCAAGAAGAGCTAGGCGGGGGAGCTATGTAGTGTTTATTAAAATCACAAAATCCTGTAAAAGTGAAATTTAGAACAGACATGATAAATCTAATTTCTATATTTGACCCTAATGCTACTCTAATTCTTTATATTTTTTCTTAGATGCAACTCAAATCTTTAAAATTAGTCATATAAACAGAACAGATTCGCAGCTATTAATAAAAGCAAACGCCAAGATTGCACCGTATCAAGTCTATAAGGTATTTTTTTTGTAAGAGCTAAAAACATTTTATTTTTATAACTTTATAACTACATCTACAGTTTAATATAAGCGCTATAGATGGAGGCGGCGCAATTTCAATGATGGAAAATGTTAAAATTATTTTTATTGCTATAAATAATTTAACTGGTAACGTATAGCTACAACTTCAAATATTTAATTAGTTTATAAAGCTATTTTTAAATCTTTTCAGAAAAAGTTAACATTCCAACAGAACGATACAAGACCCCAACTTTAATGAGTTCAATAATTCAAAAGATCTATCCTAAGCGAAAAAATTGAAAATCTACTTTTTAGAGCAACAAATATAAAAAGTATTGTACATATGTAACCTCTTATAATGTCTTAAACTTTATATCAGTGGTGTGCACTCACACAAATTGGAAAAGTGTACACCACTGCTTTATATATAAATAAATAGTCTTTTAATTATGCAAAAAATAATAAAAAAATGTCCATGTTCTATATATTTGCAAATTATACACTTTAAAACTTATTAAACTAATAAACTGACAAATTACGAAAAATTAAGACTATTTACGATTTACATAAAAAAATATATATTGTAACATTTTCTTTTCTTTAAAAAAAATTTCGATCATATCTAAAAATTTTCACTTAAAATTTAAATGCAGCAGGATGTCAATTTAAAATAGACCCTCAATTTCGCCGGTTTTTGTGTTAATATCAATGTCATAGATACAAGGACGTGTTGGCAGGCCAGGCATTTTGGTTACATCACCACACATGGCCACAACAAATCCAGCTCCCGCAGATACGTAAACTTCTTGTATTTTTTAAAGTAAAACCTTTTGGAGCGCCCTTGATGCTAACATCGCCGGTAAATGAACCGGAAGTTTTAGACATGCAAACAGGCAGATGTGCAAAACCCTGTGGAAAAATATTTAAACGTCTTAAAATATATTTAAAAATTAAAAAGAAAAATTAAATACGTACAGCAGCCGTCAAACGTTTAACCTGTTCCAGCGCCTTCTCAGTTAGTTCCACATTTGCAGCACCGTACATATTCTGTGCAATAGTATTCATTTTATCTACCAAAGACAAACTATCATCGTAGAGCAGTTTGAAATTATTGGTTGTATCACAAGCGCGTATAACTGCTTCAGCTAAAGGTATAGCGCCCTGGCCACCATCAGCCCAATGTGTGCTGACAAGAGCATCAAAAGCGCCAGCAGCTAGAGCTGCCTTGCGTATGAGTTCGTGTTCAGCAGCGGTATCGGTGCTAAAAGACAATTATTAATGAGTAAAAAGAAATTATTTTAAATCATACAGTAGCGCATACCTATGTTGATTGATGGCCAGCACAACTTTCAAGCCAAATGCCAAACCATTTGATATATGCTGTAATAGATTTGGCAGACCCTTTTCGAGCAGCTCTAAGTTTTCCTCAGTGTATTGCTTACTTAGCGGTGAACCGGCGGCTACTGCTGGACCACCACCATGCATTTTTAGCGCACGTACTGTTGTGACAAGCACTACAGCATTCGGTTTTCGTCCAGAGGTGCGACATTTAATATTGCAGAATTTCTCCATGCCAATATCAGAACCAAAACCGGCTTCAGTGCAAACAAAACCATTTTTACCAACCATCTTCAATGCAATTTCATCGGCAATGATAGAAGAGCAACCATGTGCTATATTGGCAAAAGGTCCAGCATGCACCAAGACTGGAGTACCTTCAAGCGATTGCATTAAAGTTGGCTCCAGTGCATCTTTTAGCAGAACAGTTAGTGCACCCGTCATGCCCAAATCATCGGCAGTAACTGCTTTGCCCGATTTATCAAATGCTACAACCATAGCAGCAATGCGTTGCTTTAAATCTTCCAAATCACGAGCAAGCGCTAGTACGGCCATAATTTCACTTGCTACACTAATGGAGAAACGTGTTTTACGCGTTAGACCCTTTTCCGTGGGCGATTGACCAACGGTTATATCACGTAAATAACGATCATTTATATCGACAACACGTTCCCACATAATTGTCTCCGGATCAATGTCCAAACGTGAGAATTGTTTAAATTCCGGCTCGGTTAATGTATTCGGATCAGTTTTATCAATGCCCAAACGTTTCAGACGACGCAATTGTATGGCGGAAAATTTACGCACACCTTTAATGCATGGCACCAGACGATTGTACAGAGCAACATCGTTTTGCGTATTCTCATGGAATATGCGCGTATCAAGTTGTGCGGCGAGCAGATTATTTGCTGCTGAAATTGCATGTATATCACCGGTTAAATGCAGATTAAAGTCTTCCATTGGTATAACCTGCGCATAACCACCACCGGCAGCGCCACCTTTAATGCCAAACGTTGGACCTTGTGACGGTTGACGTAGACAAGCAATGGTATTACGTTGTTTGTGTGCGCCAAGCGCTTGTACCAAACCCATTGTTGTTGTACTCTTGCCTTCGCCAAGTGGTGTTGGCGTTATACCTGCAACAACAACATAACTGCCACTTTCACGTTCAGCTAAACGTTCTAGAACTTGAAGCGATATTTTTGCTTTCTTATTGCCATACAACGAATATTCATTATCACGCAAACCGATTTCCTTCGTTAGTGAAGCGATGTCTTTGGGCGTTTGCGCACGCGCTATTTCAATGTCACTGCAACAGGAAGACAAGTATAATTGTTTTTTAATAATTAAAGACAAAAAAGAATGCAAAAACTCACCTTGGCACTGGACGCAACGGTTCTATACGAAGTGGCACAAACTTCCATTCTACACGCGACATTGCTTTAGCCGCATTATGCGCCGAACGTACCGTATTAGACATTAACATGGCAACTGTCATGGGTCCAACACCACCTGGCACTGGTGTTATAAAACCAGCGACTTGTTTAGCCTGCTCAAAGTCAACGTCACCAACGAGGCGCGAACCCTTAATAGGATCTATGAAACAGTGTTAATTTTTGTGCTTAGAATTTATTTAGCCATTGAATAAATTTAATATAAAAGTGTAAGAAATTTAAATTAAAAAAAAAAAAAAAAAAACACGCCCACCTAGTGCTAGGCATACTTTTCAACTAAAACTAGAAGCTGCTTGAAATTGTAAACTATGCCCAAACGTACGCACTGATAAGCTGCGCAGCAGTTCAAATGTCAAACTCAACTCAGCGATAAGCATTTGTTTTTAAAATTTTTTTTTGAGCTGTCCCTTAACAAACAAACAAACAAGGAGATAAAAAGACAGATAGAAAGACCTACCTGGCACCGAATTAATGCCACAATCGATAACAACAGCGCCTGGTTTAATCCAGCTGCCCTTGACCATTTCAGCAACACCAACGCCAACAATAAGAATGTCAGCGGTACGTGTCTAAAAAGAAAAATTAATAATAAAAATTAAATAAATTAAAGCTTAAAAAAAATAATAAAATAAATAACTTACAATCTCCTCAATATTACGCGTTTTTGAATGACAAATGGTCACAGTCGCATGATGCCATTTCAAGAGTTCCGCTGCTGGTGTACCCACAATTTTACTACGGCCTATGACCACAGCGTTTGCACCAGCAATTTTAATGCCAGAACGTTTGATCAGTTCAATGCAACCCCATGGTGTACACGGCAAGAAACCGGTTAAATCACCAATCGCAACACGTCCCTCATTTTCTGTATGTAAACCATCGACATCCTTGTATGAACATACCGCATCGGTTATACGATGTGAATTAATTTTATTTTCTGCATCCAAAGGCATTTGTACAATGATGCCATGTACTTTATCATCGTTGTTTAGTGCTTTAATCTAAAAAAAAAGAAAAAACATTTTTAACTGATTATATAATTCAAAATAGCAATAACTACCCACCTTATCGAGCAACTCATATTCAGTTATGCTACGCGGTAATTTTATAAGCTCCGCATCGATACCAATCTCTGTGGCTGCTCTGATTTTCATGCGTATGTAGACATTTGAATCCGCACGTCCTCCCACTTGTACAATACGTAATCCTGGCGCAAAACCGGGTACACATTGCTTTAATTGTAACACCTGTTGACGCAGCTCCTCACGTATCTCTCTAGAAAAATTCAAGTTGAGTTTGGTTTTTCTTTTAGTTGCTTTTAATACTTACTTGGCTACTTGTGTGCCTGAAATCAGTTTGGCATGTTCCGTCATATTTTCTGCTGACTGCAATAGCTCACTAAAATATTTTTTTTTAATAATTAATATAATTCACGAGCGCCCCAAAACAACGTCGTCAACGTAACGTATACGCAATGCAACTGAAATCGAAACACCCTAGCTACTCTGCTATATAAATTTATATTTTTTAATAATCTTAATCTCATCCGTTGCTATCAGTTTATTGAGATTATCGTTTATTCGGTTTACAGTTCGTGGGTCAATAGCTACGTGGAAAACAAACAAACAAATAACGAGATCGAACGCCTCACGTCAACAGTGATTTTATGGTGCTTCATAGCAATTTGTTGATAAAATGTTAACCGCAAATGATATTGAAATTCAGTCATTTGATGGTTTGTTTTTATGTATTTTGGCTAAAGGTACACCAGTATAGAACTTGTTCTTTTTTTTTTTTTTTTTTTTTGCATAATTATGTAATTTGAAATGATTAAGTTTTGCGAGGGCGTTTCACAAGTAAGTCATAAAGACGAAGAAAGTTGGTAACGGGACAAAATCGTTAGTTAATCAAGTCTTGTCCGTCTGTCTTTTGCCAAGTTTGGAAGTTATTATTATGCTGAAACTTAGGCTTTTCTTGTCTTTAAATATTTGTTTAAAAATTTATTTATTGTAGCAAGCAAGCTTTTGCTAATAAACCACTTTAAGTATTTTTTTTATTATTATTTAATCTGCCCCCTTTTTCGATTCAAAGCTTTGTTTCTAGCTTAGAAAACGGTTTACCTTTTTCGAAATATTCTTATTCGCAATACCATCGCGCCCAAAAATTTCCATCTTGTCATTCTCTGCCGGCGACTGCGCTTCTGGCAGAGATAAATTGACATCCTGAACAATAAAATTAAAAAAATTGTTACTGTGTGACACAGATAAAAAAAAACTACTTTGTTTTTTGAGTAACATTTAAAAAGAATCTTTGGATCAATCGTGCAATAACACATGACCCAATACCTGAAATACATAAGAATTTCTTAAAGCAAATTACATTTGATAGTCGATCTTATTTTAAGGGTTTAAAATAAAAAAAAAAATTTATACAATTTAGGACCATGACTTATCTACCTACTCTCCTTTTGCAGTACATTCCGTCAAATAATTTTGGCCAATAACACTACAACAATAAAGTTCTTATCATAATACCAATTTGATCTAAATTGAGTTAGAAAACAATGTATTATCAGTTGGCATATATGTAGTGCGTAGCCTGCGATAAGTAAATATTCGAAAAATAAAAATATATTTTGCTCAAACAAAACATAAAACGATTATCACGCTTATCTAAACTGTGATACACAAAAAGCTTTAAATTAAACTTCATTTATGCTCAAAATTGTTTAATCATTAAAAAGTTTTTAAAATATTCATTAAAAAAAATTGCTACTTAATTTTAATTGCTGCACGCAGTTTGGCCGAACGACTGCGACTATTACGCGTAATCTCCTCCATGTCAGGCTGTATGACATGCTTATGCAGCTGCTTCCAATTCGATTGAACAAAGGATTGCAATAGCTCTTGATCGTGCATAACATTATGTCCACAATATTTAAGCGGCACCGGATTAGCTAAACCCTCAATGACGTTGCCATTAATGTGACGCTTGACAATTGTATCCTCCAGCGAATGAAATGTTATGGCCACGAGACGTCCCTGCTGCCGCAAATACTCTTGCGCCAAGATCATGCCATAGTTTATTTCATTCAATTCATTATTGACAAAAATGCGTAACGCTTGAAAAGTTTTTGTTGCCGCATGCGCAGGACGCTGTAATTTATCCTTACGTTGTGTATCATTTAAACAGGATGCTACCAAATCGGCCAATTGTTTTGTTGTTTCAATTTTATAAAAGGCTGCACGTGCCTCGACTATGGTGCGTGCTATTTTCTTTGCGGCTTTCTCTTCACCATAAACGCGTAGAATCTTTACAAGATCTGACTCCTCAGCGCGTGCTAATACATCGGCAGCCGTAATGTCGCTATTATTACAGCCACGATCCATACGCATATCGAGTGGTCCATTTTGTGAAACGGAAAACCCACGCGAAGCTTCATCAAATTGCATTGAAGAGCAACCAAAGTCAAAGAGTATACCATCAATACTATGGCGTTGTACACCGTGTGACTGCAGCAATCTGGGTAGCTCAGAGAATTTACCTAGCAGTGGTATAAGGCGTCCGGGATATTCATTGCTCATGCGTTGCGCCAGCTCATGTGCCACGGGATCACGATCGAGCGCGTAGACTTTAGTATTTTCGCAAGTTTCGAGCAATTTACGCGTATGTCCACCAGCACCAAAAGTCATATCGATATAGCTACACGCAGGTGTTGGTTGTAGATACTCAATTGCTGTTGCACAGAGCACTGGTATATGCGGCGCTGCCGTTGTTGTAGTTTGGCTTGGTGCGGTGCAGTAACTTCTTCTGGTTTTACTTAATCTAAGTTGTCTTATTAAACTAGTGCAAATGATTTTACTCATTTTGCTTATGAATCGGCGGCCTTGCTTCGTTTTTTATCACCGTTGTCGTTTAGATATTGTAGAAATTCCGAGGATAACACTTGATTACACTGTTGTGCTGTAAGTCCAGTGGCTGTGGAATCGTAGCTACGTGGATATTTCTTGGCGTATATATTTGAAGTTAGACGTTCTAAGGCGTCAATTTGTTTATTTAGTTTCGCGTCAGCTTCACTCGATAGACTGGCGGGATTTGTGAGGTGCTTCAATTGTTTGCGTATTTGTTCTCCGATATCCCTTTTTTTAAATAAAGATATCAAATTAAATTAAATGAATTTTATACACTTAAGTTGGCTTATATAAATAACAATGTGTTCGTGTGTAGAATATTATTTTACATGCAACAAAAGAAAATATATAAATGGAAAAGTTTGTTATTGACGTCTGCAATCTTTTATTCTTTGAAATGTCTTTTCTGTGTAATGCAATGAACATGCAGAAATCAAGCGAACTGTGTGGGTCTTGGTTAGATCGACACCAGTTCACTGCTCTTCTTAACAAGATTTCCTATATAAAATAATGCAAATGAATTGTTAAATTTTTCACTTATCTATTCGAATTCCAGAAAAGTCTTTTCAAACAGTACTATAGGTGCTTTTGTAGTTTATTACTGGAAATTGCCAGTGTAAGCTATCTATTTTACGAAAGTTCAGAATGGTCAATAATTTCATTTTGTTGCTTCTATCTGATATAGTCTTCAAGATCGGTGCCTTGGAACAATGGACAGAGTTCAAAACGAACTAAAGGAGTCTTTTGTTATTGCCCATTTCTGCGTTTTACATACATTTGAATCATTTTAATTCACATGTAAATTAAAAAAAATATATGAATGCTTTTAAAGATTATTTATATTAAAACCATAATGCGTATTACGAACAGTTAAAAAATATATGTAAACATACTTAAATATGTACTCAATACATAACTTTAAAAAAAAATAATGTCCAACTTTATTTTTTGTTGTTGTTTTGTTTTCTAATTTTTCTCACATAGTGCCAGCCGGCTCACCAGCATATGCTACACTTGTCGCCCCATTATTATTATTATTCATCATGGTCTCCATTTCAGCATTATACACCTCAGTCATATCTTCATCCAATAAATTGCGCACCTCATGCTCCAGACCCATATTGCGTACAATTTGTTGTAATTCACGTAATTCTTTATAGGCTTTATGCAATTTATGCTCCAACTGCTGTACTTGCACATCGAGAACTGGGGTGCAGCCAAGTTCACGTAGTAAATGGTCCAACGGATTTTCAGGGCAATGTTGTTCATTGCATAATTTATCAAGAACTTCAATAATACGCGATGATATACCACTTTTTTGAAGATATTCAATATAATTTTCACGTTGTTGTGACATATTTTTTTAAAATATTTTATTTATGTGTTTTTTTCCACTTGTGCAAACAGCAGAAATAAAAAATCGTATGAGTTTACAGTTATTTAAAGGTGTGCAACAAGGCGCGATCGATTGCATATAGAGTTGCCACCATGAAATAGGCAATCCTTTTGCGATCATATGGTGTAACAGTGGTTTGGTGTACTGAGCAAATAATCTGTGCTCTCTCTTTTTCAATCGCTCTTATTTTACACCGACAAAATATTTAAGTTTACAAACTTGAATTTATTTAGCTTTTTTTTCAATGTTTAAATTTTAGATAAAACTAAATTTTCTTAGTCAAAGAATCGCACCCATTAAAATCATTAATTTTATGATTGAGCATAATGGAATAGAGATTTCATTGCGTTACATTGCAAACAATTATCTTGTTGAAGACGCTGCTTTAGGCAATTTAAGGTCAACAAAAAACTTACTTAGAATCTTTTGAGCCAAAATAGAACTCTTCGGGTATCAATTGATATGCATATTTTGAAGACATTTTGAATTAAAATAATTCACTTATACACTTTAAGAAATTTATTAATATTTTCTATTAAAATATTTTGGCTTTAAATTATTTTAAAACACGTTTTTAAAAATTCTAAAAAAAACGCACACACGCTTTGAAGCATGAAAATATACTGAAACGCTGCAATAATTAAAAAGCCGAGTAGGCCTAAACGTGAATGTATGTTACGAAAGGGGGGAAAAGTTTGCACGCGGCACCGGGCATACATACATACGTGCATATGTAACTTGCGAAGACACAGAACACAGATAAGAGAAAAAAAAAGATAAGTAAATGAACTAATTTCATGCAAAGAATTGTAAGGAATGATGAGCCTTAAAAGTATAGTTTTTTTTTTATAAACCTTTACAAAGTATTATATACAAAACATGTTAGATAATGCCAGCGAATTAAAATAAATGAAATACGTAATGTGCATTGTTTTCGTTTGTAAATTTTTTGTTATTTGCTTACCTGCCAACTTTTGATTTATCTACGGGCCACTTTTCGAGCACTTTAAGAAATCTTTGGTATTGTGCGGACATTATTTATTGGCGTTAATAAAGTTTAAATTGCAATTTTTTTTTTTTATTTTGGTTTACATGCCTTATTTTCGTTTTGGCGCTGTGTCTTCTTCTTTTCTTTTTTTACAAATCAGCTGTTGCGCACAGCAGTTTGATGAGTATTTGAATTAAGGAGTACTTTTAAAAATGAGTACTTTTTTACTCGATACACAAATATTCCGTTAATTTATCATATATATTTTTTATGCAGTTTTTAAAATTTCTATAAATATATATTTTTATTTAGCCAATATAATATGTTTACAATGTATAAATTTTGTTTTTAATTTGAGATATGTAAGAGTAAAATAAACACGTTGCCTTTCATCGGCTTCAGCAGTATTAATTGTACGAATGTGAAATTTGGCTTTTTTCTAACATTTTTTAGTTTCGTGTAAATTTAAATCAGAGTTGTAAAAAATACGTTTTTGGCAGTTTTTGATTCAAAGTTTTTGACCCTATTCATATTCGTAAAATACGGAAAAAAATCTTTAAAATTTAGAGGTAGGCAATATCTTTTTATTTAAAATTTTCAACTTTTTTTTTATTCATTTAATTATTTTTTTGTTTAGCATGATCCACCTGAGCCACCTGAGCCGCCACCGCCTCCTTGTCCACCCTGCCCACCTTTTCCGCCTCCTGCTCCTGAGCCTCCGCTGCCTCCTTGTCCACCTTGTCCTCCCTGACCTCCCTGACCCCCCTTGGCCACCTTTTCCTCCTGAGCCAGGCTTACATTTTCCTCCGCCACCACCTTGCCCTCCTTCTCCACCTTGCCCTCCTTGTCCACCTTGTCCCCCTTGACCACCTCCTTTTGTAGGTTTTTGAGTAGGTTTTTTCTTGTTGTTGTTACTTTTGGAACAGGTTTTTTCGTTGTTGTTGTTTTTTGCTTTTGTAACAGGTTTTTTCGTTGTTGTTGCTTTTGTAGTAGGCTTTTTCGTAGTCGTTACTTTTGTAGTAGGCTTTTTCGTAGTTGTCGTCTTCTTTGTAGGGCTTATTTTTGTAGAAGTTACTATTGGTTTTTTAGTAGTTGTTGTTTTCTTTGTTGTAGTTATTTTCTTTGTAGTTGTTGTTGGTTTCTTTGTTGTCGTTTTTTTGGTTGTAGCTTTTGTAGTTGCAGGTGTAGTTGGTTTTGTTTTTGTAACTTTTATATACTCTGGTGGTTTAGTAATTATAATCCATTCCTCTGTGCATGTTTAAAAAAATTAAATTAAAAATATATATATATATATATAAATATATATATATATGTATATATAAATATATATATATATATATATATATATATATATATATATATATATGGACGAACAAAATTAGCTTATTACAAACTATAGCTATTTACCTGAATCAGTGCTATTAAGAATTTCACCACCGTCGGATTTACCGGGTGTTTTAGTACGTCTTAATAGATAACCGTTTTTATAGGGAATTTTTTTATGTTCTTTAGCATTGATCAAAGCCAACGTGGCTATCAAAATTAAAGAACATAATAAAATTTTGAATAAGTTCATCGTTCGAATCTTAACTACAAATTAATCTTTTTCCACTTACTTTCATTGGATTTATTACAAAATTAATGCATCGTACAGTGGGATAAATTTAATTGTTATTGATTTATTAAAATACATTTTTTTTAAGCCTGAAGTTACTCTACGCTCTATTACTGAAAATATCACTGAATATATTTATTTCAAGTATTTGATATATGTACATAATATTATTTTAGTGCCTCATTCTAATTTCACCACAATATAGGTGTTCCATGTTCTTTAATATTCTATATGCTTGCCTATATAATTAGCTAAAAAAAAATTTTTTTCAGCCACTGTGCATCTAATTGGTTTTTAGGTCATTTCACAATATTAGTGATGGTCCTATGGCCGTAACTAATATTACGATTATCGTCTCCAGAGGCGTAGCGTATAATATTGTAATACACATCCATAGGTAGAGTGTTGAAAAAATACAACAAAACAATTTTAAGAATGTTTGATGGGGTCTATAGCTTGAAAATAGGTTATAGACCCCAACAGATAAAATTGAGCAATTATAATGCGAATAACAACTTTCATGAAATGATAAACGTATGTAATAGGTCGATAAATAAAAATAGACGTTTTTCGTTTTTTTTTTTTAATTTTAATTTAAATTACGCAAATAGACCACAAACTAAAGAAATATACAAAAATAACGCTCTCATGCATTAAAGTGAGACAACATATACACAATTACATGCAAAACAGTGTTGTACAATACACTCAAATTTAACAACACCAACAAGAAAAGTACTCAGCTGACGCTTGACATTTGACAAAAAAAGATATTTCTATCTCATTCTTGCACTAACGTTTTTTTTTATGTTTTTTGTGCATACCTCACTGGGCAAGCAAACGACAGCGACCGCACAGTCGCCGCGAATTTCCTTTCATTGATGAACAGATAATCAGTGCAAACGATATTTAAAAAAAAAAGTTTTCCAAAATATTTAGTGTTTATTTGTTTTTCTTTAACAACGAAAAGTTATTGAAAATAGAAAAAAATGACGGGAGTTATATTAATGTTGACGCGGCGCTTACCGCGAAATGTGCAAAAGCTGGGCATGCCCTTGGCGCGTAGTCAGGAAGTAAGTGGTGAAATATAAAACAATATAAAAATTATGTCAAAAAGTTTATAAATGTTGACCTACATTCGATGGCGGTGTTAAATAAAGTTTTTCAAAGCATAGCTGTTGCCTTAGCGGAACACTTTTATTAATATTATGTAATGTTTGCGAACGTATGTGTGTGATTTTCTCAATTTTCTATATACACATATAGCTGTGCGTGTGTGTATATATTGGTGAAAATCGGAAAATTCTTTTGGGTTATATTAAATTTGTAAGCGATATTCAAAAAAAAAAAAAAAAGATTACTTTCATCGAAAATTAGATGAAGCGTGTGACTCACGTGACGTTTTTGTTGTTGTTTTCAACGTCATTGCTTTTCTGCTGTTACCGGAGTTGTCAGTTTTTTCTATTAATATAGTCAGGCCCTTTTTACTAGTTGTGCAATCACTTGATGCTTTTTTTATTTATTTATAATTTTTAATTACTTTTATTTTTTTTATTATAGATTAGTCTCAATTCTGCCGCTCGCCAGTATTCAAGATGTGCTGCCATTGCTGCACAGCGTTTGTTACAAACAGAGCAGTCTTCGTCATCGGCGTCTAATAGTTTACGGTAAGTGTTGTGTTTTTTTTTTTTTGGTTGATGATCCTAATAAATTCTTCATTTCTATATTTGCAGCAATCTAAACGCCGGCAACTTGCAAAGTTTTCACACGTCTAGTCGCTTATGGCAGGATGCAGTCGGTGTAGTGCCACCATTTGCGGACTCTATCGCTGAGGGTGATGTAAAGTGAGTGAAAAAAAAAAAAAAAACAAGCTTAAATTGTTCAAGGTTGCGCCAAGTGTGTCATTGACTTGGCAAGTTAAAAACTCGTTTTCGAAAGATATTGAAGCGGTTTGAAACCAGAAAATTAGCTTAGGTGTGCTCAATTATATGAAGTGAAGCGCTTATTAAAGCGCTTACCTCCTGAACTGTATTCTCCAGGCTGGTTTATCAGTGCATCGATATTCTCCATCGACTCATTAATTTTAACAAGGCTACTTT
Source organism: Leucophenga varia (assembly GCA_018903435.1). Taxonomy (NCBI): domain Eukaryota; kingdom Metazoa; phylum Arthropoda; class Insecta; order Diptera; family Drosophilidae; genus Leucophenga; species Leucophenga varia. The sequence goes on from JAEIFJ010001870.1 coordinate 6,993,737, forward strand.
AAGTAGTGAAGCAGACTGAGTTTTTGATAAAACTGGCTCCTCATTGTTCCTGTTTGGCCTGAAGCTTTTTTTATCTTAGCTTGATTTTGCCAAAAATAATATGAAAAGTTTCTTTCAAAACTTTCAGGACCAAACACTGTGCGTACTAATTCAGGCTACGCTACTCTCATCAATTATTTCACGAATAAAAGGAGCACATTCCTTTATTAAGATTATTGGTTATGAATACAACGCTCAATGGTGAACAGCTTTACTGCATACAAAATTAAACGCAAAATTCATGATAATGCATATCGCAAAATGCTGTATAAACAAGATTATCTATTTTTTTTTTTATAAAGCTTGTCAAAAATAATTTATGTATATGCCATTTATTATGTATTTAATCATAGATTCTCCTGCAAAGTTGGTGACCATTTCAATGTTGATGCCGTTGTCATGGAAATTGAGACAGATAAGACCGCCGTAGCAGTGCCAGCACCAATTACTGGTTTTATTACGGAAATTCTTGTGGCTGATGGTGATTCAGTAAAACCTAAACAGGAATTATTTAAAATGAAAGCTGGAGCAGCACCTGCAGGTGGTGCAGCACCAGCACCAGCAGCTGCACCTGCAGCACCAAAACCGGCAGCACCTACGCCACCGCCTCCACCAACAGCAGCAGCACCAGCTGCAGCTGCACCGCCGCCAGCAGCAGCACGTCCGCCACCACCACCACCGCCACCAGCAGCTATTAGACCACCAGCACCAGCTGCACCACGTCCTGCTGCAGGACCAATTGCCGGTGCACAAGTTAAGGTGCCACCAGCAGACCCTACACGCCAAATAACCGGTACACGTAGTGAACAACGTGTTAAGATGAATCGTATGCGTCTGAAGATTGCTGAGCGTTTGAAGGAGGCACAAAACACGAATGCTATGCTCACCACTTTCAATGAAATTGATATGAGGTGTGTATATGTAAATCATTTATAAAGTTTTACTTTTCTAACAATTCTGTATTTTTGTCTTTCGTTTAGCGTTTGCATGAAATTCCGTAAGGAACATCTTGATGCTTTTGTTAAGAAGTACGGCATTAAACTTGGTTTCATGTCAATCTTTTCGAAGGCTTCGGCTTATGCGCTACAGGATCAGCCTGTTGTTAATGCTGTCATCGATGGCAAGGTGAGTTACTTCTACAATCCACCGACAAGGTTTTTATAGAACGTTAATTGTTACTATTAATTTCACAAACATAAGACTTTCCGATGTCATATATTTTTTTTTTGTATAATTCGTGACGTCTTATGCTGATTACCGCATCTGCGCTACCGGTCTTTACTTTTGTTTACATAATTTCCGTCGCTTATCGCTGCGCGTTTGCTTGCTACGCCCACATTACCTAGTGACCGACCGGGGTGTGTGTGTGTGAGTGTCATGTGAAATTATGATCGAATTTACTGTAGACTTTGTGATTGTATTAATTAGAAAATATATTGTATTGCAAATGTACATAGCGAATTTGTTGGCTATACGCCAATCTTGTTTTTCATGTTTGTCTCGCGGCAATACAAAAAAGTAAAAGTAAATAATTGATAAGAAATTTAGATGTGAGTAATACATTTTGTTGCTATAGCAAGTATTTGTTTGTACTTATTGGAATGAACGTAACGTACATGGAATTAATAGTAACTAATTATTAGCTACTGCTATAAGAGAAGCTATACCTTCTAGAAGATATTTTTACATATTTAAATACAAAACTCACATACTAAATTTTAGATTGAAGGACATTACTAAGTTATTTCTCAGATCCATAGCCAATATATATTATATTTTGATAATTTTTTTAAATAGAATTAATAATTTACCAAACCTTAATTTAATTTCAGGAAATCGTTTATCGCGATTATGTTGATATCTCCGTAGCCGTAGCAACACCTCGCGGTCTGGTTGTGCCTGTACTGCGTAATGTTGAAAGCAAAAACTTTGCCGATATTGAGATTGCATTAGCTGCACTCGCTGAAAAGGCGCGTCGTGATGCAATAACCATTGAGGATATGGACGGTGGTAACTTTACCATTAGTAATGGTGGTGTTTTCGGTTCCTTATTGGGTACACCAATTATTAATCCACCACAAAGTGCTATACTCGGTATGCACGGTATCTTTGAGCGACCAATTGCTGTCAAGGGACAAGTTGTTGTACGTCCCATGATGTACGTTGCACTGACCTATGATCACCGACTGATTGATGGCCGTGAGGCTGTTATGTTCTTGCGTAAAATCAAGGAAGCTGTTGAGGATCCAGCTATTATGTTGGCAGGTTTGTAAGCTTAGCACACGTGTGCTTTAACTAGTTGATATTACAATGTATTCAACAGGAATGCCTAAATGAAATCAAGAAAGAAATTTTAAGCAAGATAGAAGAATAACAAAAAAAACAAATATCAAAATATCAAGAAAGCAAGTTTAGCAAGAATCAAGTTTCAAGCAAGTTAAGAACTGAAAGAGCGTAGAAGTAAATTTACACAGAATTAAAAACAGGAAAACGTTACGAATTGGCATAAAATTTCTTAAAAATGTTAACAGCAATTTCTCTATAACAGATGATAAAAAAATACATATATTTTGTTACTCGGGACTTTTTCATTTTAGATAAAATCTTTAATTTTTTTTCTATGTTTTTAGTTTGCAAAACTATGTTGAAAATATATTTATTTATTATTTTGTTTTTTTTTGTATTGGACGAAATTAAATTTTTTGTATTTAGCGCAAAGTGAAAAGTGTAAAAACGATGAAATAATTTAAAAAATTAACAATGTGTTCTCTATCCCAGAATATAGTAAAAAAACAAAAAAAATATAAAATAAAATAAACAAATTCATGCACTGCAATAAAGTAAAAATAACTTATAAAACTGAAATCAAATTTGTGTTCTTTTTTAGTTTAGTATGGCGACTTTTTCTTTGAACTAAAATTGCCGTGCACATATAATTCAAAGGCAAGTTGCTGCTGTTCCAGAAGACGTACATGTACGTGGAATTTCGTTTCAGGCATATACGGCGGAAAGCTATCTTCGGAAATGATTAAATTCTTAACATGAATTTCGGTGTTCTGCAAGAAATCGAAGCAAAGTTATGCCAAGGAAATAAAAATATTTAAAAGCTTCTGTTGCTTGCTTCACCTTTGCCACTGGGCATTTATTCGGTAGATTGGAGAACTTCTCGAATGCATTGCGTATAATTTTTAAGAGTGTAAAACCTTTGAGTTGCAGAAACTCACAACCATCTATTCTGGTCACATTGACAAGCATGAAATCCGGTTGATTTTTACGTTCGCTAACAACATCAAAATCCAGAGTGGGTCTTATAATTTCACGTGCAAAACGTAAGCTCATTTGGAGAGTGCCTTTGCGTTTAAACTTGACAATGGAGCAGTTTAGTTGCGATATTATATTCGAGGATGGTTTACTACACTCAACATCGTTTAATGCGAATATAAAGGAGCGCTGTATGTAAAATTTGAGAGAAGATTTTAATTAATTTGGGTTCATTTTCGTTTGTCTTGCACCACTTCGCTTGAATTCAACTAGATTTATTTTTATGTTTACCCAAGCCAATATGCTCTGCAGTTGCCAGTAGATAACAAGAAAAGTACACAAGAAACGCATTTTTTCAAAAAATATACTTTTATTTTTTCGACCAATGTTCTTTGTGTATACTTTTCTATTAAAATATTTTATTTTTTTTTTTTTACAATAAATTGCAACGGTTCAGTGGCTTTAGTAAAATTAATTTTATTTGTTAAGGGTATTCACATCTGTTTGCAAATAATTAAATTAAATAATTGACGACACGGAACGAACGGTCGAATAGAGAAAATGGTATAGGCGCCAGCTTTGATTGTTTGCTGCCTCTTATAGTCTCAAGACTGCCAAAAACTTATTCCGCAAGTTTGTATTAAAGCTACTTCTCAAAGTTGAATAAGAAATTGAAAACCGTTCTGAAGAGTGAAATTTTAAAATTTTTTGAGTCTGCCTCTTATAGTCTCCGTGAGCGGCGTATAGCGTGAACACCCTTAATGTTAAGATATTGCGCATATAGCTTAATTGATTTTTAATGCGCCCAAAATGAAGTATCATTTTTTTTTTAATTGCTTGATGAATTTAATGCTAAAAAAAGAATTAATTTCTTTTAAATGATTATGAGAGCATCATATACATATAAATAATTAAACAATGAATAGCTTATCAGCGTTGTATATGCTCTCATTTGCAAGCCTTCGATAGCTCAGTTGGTAGAGCGGTGGACTGTAGATAATGTCATGCAGCTGGAAAGACTGCAATAGATTTAGTAGTAGACATCCATAGGTCGCTGGTTCAAATCCGGCTCGAAGGATTATATTTTTTGTTATCCTTAATATAAAGCACCTAGTAATCAAAAAAATCGCTGTAACTGCAAACAAAAATCAATCAGCGTTTTCTGAACAGTATCACTGTTCGCGAAGAGCCATGCATAAAATCGCCGATAACTGAACATGTTCACTGAGGAACAATTGTAAATAACTGCAAAACTGTGAAAAAATCACAGAAAGTTTTAACTTTTGTTTTCGTCAATTTTTTTGTTTAATAAGTTTAATTTTCTACAATTTTTTAATCGATTTCGAGTTATCTCCTTTGTCATATTTAAAAAAAATGGGAAAAATATATTTACTGTTTGAGCAGCATTGCCAGCTGCATCAAACATTTTTCAGTGATTATAAAACTTTTTTACTTTACACAATGTTAGAGCTAAACGTTGGAGGGTGGTCTTTAAAGTTTTAAGAATAAGATAAAACTTTTTTTTATATTTTTTTTAGTGTTCCACGTAAAGTTATTTTTTTTTAAATTAATAAATGCTGAAAAAACTAAAAGTTTCTACAAAATAAATAAAGACAAATATTATTTTTTGTTATTTGAGCAAATTGGTTTGTACAATTTTATTGATTTCAATTTATAATTGTATTTCACATTATTGGGTATTTAGAATGTTTAGCGAAAGTTTACAATTTCGTTGTTTTTTTTTAAATTTAATTTTATTTAATTTAAAAGTATTTTCAAAAATACATTTATATTAATTTCTATTTAAAAATTTTGATTATTAAATATTTTGTTTTGTTTCGTTACATATATATTTAATTTGTATTTGAATTTACTACAAGATTTCATATATATATTTTATTTAATTTAATTTATTTAATTATTTTAGATCCATCAAAGAGATTGTTTTTTTTTTTGTTAAATAAATGAAATAAATTATTTTTTACTTATAGACATATTACAAAATTATTGTTTTACAAAATTATATTAACGAAAAAATTAAATAAAGTTTATATAAGCGAAGTGTATATACAATATATATATATTTTTCTTTGGATATAAATTATACAAAATGCAACAATCGTCTCGTCTAAAATTATTTACAATTAATTGCAAAAATAGAAGAATATAATATTTTAGACAAAAGGATTGGCATTATTTAAAATTTTTATTTAGTATTTTTGGTATTTTTTAGTTGCTTTTTTAAGCTGGTATTTTTGTTTTACATATTTGTAAACACTTTTTTTATTATTTTAAAAGTGTTCTTTTTCAAACTGTTTTTTTTTTTTTGTATTTATTTAAGGGGATACAGAGTGTAGTTACTTATATATATATATATAAAAATAATTTATTTTTTTTTTTTTTGCATTTATTTTTTTTTGATATATTTTTTGTTTTTTTAATTTTGTTACTAATTTTAATATATTTAATTAAATTTATTATTTTTTCGGTTATGTTTCAGGCAAATATGTTTTTTTTGTGCTTATATTTTTTTATTATTTTGTTTTTTAAATATATTTTGTTTTTAAATTATTTTTTGTGGCTTTGAAATTATTTTTATAAATTTTTTTTTTTTGGTTTTAACTTTATTTTTTTTATTTGAAAAAATATTTAATAAATTTCTAATCCAAAACTGCCTATTTTTTATTCAAAATTTATGCCCTTAACAACATTGTTTCTACTAGTTTATAACACTAAAACTGCCTAATTGTCATTTGTAACTATTTTTTTTTTTGAATATTTTTTCAAATTTTTTCAAATTTCTTTGCTGCAGTTCCTGTCTTCCTGCAAGAACATGCCATGTTTTGCAATTACACTAGGTATCCCCAAACATTTGCTGAACGTGTTTTTCCTCCCAAAATTTTATACTCGTATAACTTGCTTATATGTAATATGTTTATAGTTTATGGTTTTAATTTTCTTCTAATAAATTTGTGCCCCAATCTCTCTGCATAGATACTAAATTCTTAAAAAAACTTTTCGAAAGTGTCTTTAAAAAAAAATTCGAAAATAAAATATTTCTGCCTGAATTGAGAATTTCACTTTTCATAATTCTTCTCTATTTAACCAAAAAAAAAAAAAAAATTGAAAGGGTTTATTCAATTTTGTTTTCTCAATAGAAATATTGTACAAGATACCATTTGCTACTTTTGGTTTTGGTCAGACTTGACTTGTCTTGTCTGCCATGCCGTGCTGCCATCTTGTCTTGCCTTTTGCTGCTGTTGCTACTAAATGCTTTTCTTCGCTATTCAAATTTTTTCCATGATTTCCAAATTGTATGAAATTTGTATGCCCAAAAGTCGTGTGTGTGTGTGTGTTGGAGGGTTTGTTTGTGTTAAATAAATTTTAAACATTTTAGTCAAAGTATCTTTTTTTTTTTTTTTTTTTGATGTGCTTCAATTTGATTTGCCTTTTGACTGGTTTATAGTTCAATTGCTGCCTTTTGCTGCTGTTTTTTTTTGTGTCTACTTGAAAATTTATTTATTTTTAGTTTTTTTTTTTTTTTGTTTTGGTTATTTCATAACGTACAAGTCGGAAATGGTTAATTTTTCGAAAAAAGAAACGAAGACTCCGTCTTATGCCTTTGACTTCATGGTCTTTTCATCTTTGAGTTTGTATATAGTTGGGAAATATTCGCATAGATTCATATATATATTTTCCATATACATATATACAAACTCGAAAGATGTAGTATTAAATTTTATTCATTTAGACTGATTGAATGTCTATCCATCTACATGTCTGTCTGTCCGTCCGTCCGTCTGTCCACTTTATATCATCATCATCGTCATCATACGCTGGCCAGTTTTGTTACGGGGCGTGCTGCATGTGGTAAGCAAAATTTTGTTAAATCAAAATTGTCGTTTTGTGTATCTATTACGCATTGCTATTTTATTTTATTATTTATTGATAGCAATTATGTTTGACTTCTGCTTGAGTTATTTCTTTGCCAGTTTATGAAAACTTTAACCACATTTTGTAGTTTTGATTTGTCTTTTGTTGTTGTTGTTTTTGTTTTTGTTGCTTGAAAGTTTAAAGTCTTTGAAGTTCATTTTTTTTTTAGATTAGATCATCAACCCCTTTTTTCATTGCTTACCATCATGCGCAACATACAAAATCTTACCAGCAGGCAACAACTACAAATGCAGTTCTGTTCTTAAGTTTTTTTTTTTTTTTTTTTTTGTATCTTATGGATTTTTGCTTCGCTAAAAGTGATTTATCTTTTTGAATTACATTTCGTGAAGTTTATTTTTGTATGCTAAAGTTTAAGCTGCTGGTTTGAGCTGTTATCCTTGTTGGCTGACTGCCTTTGTAGTTGCTGCCATTTTTGAAAACTTCTACTCCTAAGCTGCTGCTGCGCGCTTTGTCGCCATTTCTATAAGATTTTTTCGCTATTATTTATTTTTTTTTAGTTTTATGTTTTTTTTTTTTGGAAATTTATAATAGCTGCGCGTATAATTTTTGTCTTGTTGCCAGTTTTATTAGATTTTTGTGTAGTGAAAGTATCTTTTTTGTTGACTTGACTGCTGCTTTTGATGCTTTTGTTTTCTTGAAATTTGTCGCATTAAAACTTCCGTTTTTTGAAGTCATTTTGGTTGTTTTTTTTTTTGAGTTTATAATTTATATTATTATTTTTTTTTTTATTTTGAAATTTTGGCTGCTTGGTTGTTCCTTTTTATTTTTTATTTTTTTGGTTGTTATTGTTTCATAATTATGCAGCATTTTATGTGTTCTTTGTTCTTTTATGGTTTTGTTGTTCTCTATTTTTGCCAAGTTTGTTTATATAATTTATTATTTTTAATTAAAGCATTAAAAAAAATTTAGTTTGGATTTGTTTTTATTAAATTTTAAAAATCGTTTCGTCGTTAAAATTTTTTTTTTTTAGAATTTTGGTTCTAAATTAAACTTGATGCTCTGATTTTTTTGTGATTTAATTGAATTTTGTTGCTATTAATTTTGTTTTTTTTTTTAAATTTATATTTAATTAATTTATTTTTTTTTGTATAGTTTTTGTTTAATTTTAATATAAATTTTTTTACTGCTTTGTAACTGACTTTAATATTTTTTTTTACCGATTTTGTATTTTTTTTAGTTATTTCTTCTAATTTTTTTATGTTGAATATTTTATTTTTTAATATTTTCTGTTAAATTTTTATATTTTTCTTTGATTTTTAAGTGTCTTAGCTGTTATTGAATTTAATCTTTATAATATATTTTGCTCTGTCTTTTTTTTCAATATTGTTTTTGTAAATTTAACGAGTTTAGAAAAATTTAAATTAAAATAATGAAAAACTTGCCTGTTTGTTGTTATATTTTTTTTTTACATTTTTGCTATTTAATTTTGAATTTTTATATCTTTTTTTAATTAGTTTTTAATTTTTTTTTGTTGATATTTTTTTTTATATTGAAAATTATTTTATTTTTTGGAATATTTTTTTTGTTTGAATTTTCGTTGTTTTGATATTTTTTTAGTTTATTTTTTTAACAATTCTCAATTTTGTTTTTAAACCATTTCGAGATTTTTGCTTCTAACTTTTGAGTTTAAGTTTTAGTAATGATTTATTTATTTTTTTGTTTTAGAGTTATTTAAATTTTAATAAAATTTTGTTGCATAAAAAATTGTCAAAGTTTTTTGAACTTTTTTATTTTTGGTTTAATTTTGGCTGAATTTTGATGCAGATTTTGTTTAGTTTTATTTAATTTTGCTGAATTTAAATAACTAATTTTTGTATTGATTAATTTATCAATTTATTTTTGTATTTAATTTTGTTGATTTTTGTGTTGTTTTTAGATTATTTTTTAATTTTTAAATTTTGTTGTTTTTTTTATTTTTAATTTTTTATTCAATTTTGTTGTTTTTCATTTTTGTAAAATTGGAAAATTTTATTAAATTTTGGATGAAGTTTTAAATTTATTTAAATTGTTCATTTGCAACAAAGTAAAAATATACTTCACTGCTTGATTTTGATTCTTGTAATCAAGTTCAATCTTTTTTTTTAAAGTTTTTGAACATGTTTTTGTGATTTTGTTGCTCCCCGCCAAAAATTTGCCGAAAATTTCACATAGAATTTTTGTGCTAAAATCGAAAAATAAATTTTGAAAAAATTTTAATTAATAAAATTTGTTTTAAAAATTTGGAAATTATGCTAAAATATTTAAAATAGTTTATAATATATATAAAATTGTTTGTTTGTAAGAAATAATTATTTAAAGCATTAAAAAGTGTGTCTGAAAAGCAAATTTATAAATCAAAACTAGAAATAATAGGTTTATTTTTCAGAATTATAAAAAAAAAAATGTGTTAATAAAATTTGTCGCAGATTTTTGTAATTTATTGAGTTTTGATTAATTTGAATGGTATTTGTGTTGTATTTTGTTTAAATATATTTTTTTCCGTAATATTTTGTTTATTTTTTTATATGCTTGTTCTGGTTTTCATATTCATGTGAAAGTGATTTCTGTGACATGTTTCGAATTTAAGTATTCGAAAAAAAGAAATTTGGGATTTGCGTTCACATTTGTTAAATTTGAACAAAATTTTTATTAAAGCTAAACAATTATTGAGTTATATATTTTGAACGAATTCAAATGTGAAAAATGGTTTGAATATATTTTAAAATTTTTTTTCTTATTTTTTGGAATTTCTATACTTTTTACTGAATAGTTTTCAAATAGAAGTTTCAAAAATCCGTTCTAAAAAATAAATATTTTAAAATGCTATTAAAGTTTGTGAAATATTTATACTTTTCTTATTTTTTACATAATAAAAAAATTTTGTAACTTTTAATTTTAAATATTATTATTTTAAATGCCTATTAAACACGAGTGTTTGTGTTGAAGATTTTGAAGTGTCGAAAATATTTTTTAAGAAAATAAAAAAAATCGGGGATTTCAATAAGTTTTTTTCTTTTAACAATATTAATTATATTTTTTTTGTTTGTTGGGAGGTTTCCTTTTTTTAATTTTAGTATTGTCCGAGGAAATTTATTTAGATTTAATTTTTATGATTTATAATTTTTTATTTAATTTCTATTGAAAAAACTGTCTCGAAAAAACATGCCAAATGGCGTCTTTAAAAAACTTTTCTTTTTTAATAAAATAATAAAAGTGTTTTTTTATGGATGAACTCTCATTCGGTATTTTTTTTTTTTAATTTAATGGTTTGTTGTGTTAAATTTATAGGAACATTCATATTTTTAACTAATCAACTGGAATTTTTTTTTTAAATTTTGCATCAAAAAGAATTGTAAAATTATTTAAAATGGTTGACCTTTTAAAAGTAGTTCCTGATGGTTCCTAAAAGTTTTTTTTTTTATAAAATGTGCATTTTTAATTAAGTTTTAAGTTTCAATTAAGTTTTGAATGGTTTTTAATTTGTAGCAGTTTTTTTTTTATAATTTTATTTCGACTAAAAACATTCCAAAAGTTTATAAAATTATTTAAAAAAAAAACTGAAATGGGTCAAGTCTGCTTGCATCGAACTGTAGCACAGGGCTTCGAGTTCCATTAATATTTTAGCGTTTAGTTTTTGATATTCGTAGAATAAATATGTTTTTGTGTTTAAGAAATATTTTTGTTTTCTTTGTTTAAAATTAAAATTTTGTAAATTTTGATTATTTTTTTAAATTATAAATTAATTAGGTTTTTTTTGTAATTTTTTTTAACTGAATTTGTATATTTTTTTTAAAAATATGTTTTGCTAAAAAATAAATTGTAAAAATATTGCCATAAAAATATATTTCTGACAGCCTTAAATTCTTTGAAAAAAGCCTTATTTTTCGTAATCTATATTTATATTTTTTACGCTGATAAAAAATTTATGCAATTTTGTATTTCTATAAGAAAAAACAAAAAAAAAATATTATATAAAAATTTCTACTCCTTGATTTTCTTTTTAATTTTTTCGCATAGAAATTAATTGCATAAATATAAATTTTTTTTTTTTTTTTGGTTCCATAAGATAGTATTTTTTTAAACCGGGCTATTACTATTCTTCTATGATATCGAAGAAGCGCTATTTACTATGTTTTTCAGTTTAAAAGAGTTTCTATTTCAGCCATTTTATATGCAAACTGAATTATTTAATATTCTTGAAAATGTGGGATCTAAGGGTGTTTAATAATAATAAAAAAAAAATAACATATATGCTTGTGTGTGTATAGCCAAATGTTTTGTATGTTGTGTATGTGTATTTGTGTATGTATGTGCATTTTGGTGGTTGTTTGCCGAAATTTAGTTTACGCGAAACTTCAATTTCATCTTGATTCTTGATAAATCCAGTTTATAAACTTAAAAATGTTTAATAACGAAACTAAGATTTTTGAATTTAGTTTTGACAAAATAAATTTTACACAAAATGAAAATACTATTGCAGTTTTGTGTGTGTATTTTTGAATTTTGTTTAATTTTTTTTTATATGGTTTTTTTTTTTTTTTTTGGGTGTGTTTTTTTTTGATTTTATATGTCTTCATGAATGCATAAAAATTGTTGCTATAGTTTTAGTATTTGGAGTTTCTTGAAACTTCTTCGATGCCGTAGAAGAAGTTTTATTTTTGATTTATATTTTTTTTTTTTTTTGATAGTTTAGTTTAGGTATGCAAATTGGCAAATGTTTTAAATTTAAGAACTTCGAATTTGGGTTTTTACTTGGTGTTTCTTTTTGTGTTTCTTAAGAATCGTTTAGAATTTTTCTGCTACTTTAAAAAATTATTTTTGATGGGTATTTTATTTGGTGTATGTCTTAAATTCAAATATAATTTTTCTATTTCGAAAAAAGTGTGTTAAAGTTAATAATTTTGAATTCTCAAAAAAAAAAAAAAAATTGAATTTTAATTTCTGGCACTGAAATTCTTTAAAAAACTAATTTGATATTCGAAATGAACTCAGTTATTCATTTTGTACGCATCGAAACTAGATTTTTGACCTTTTCTACTTTTTTTGATTTAAATTTCACTTAAATTTCAATTTTTGATTTATAATAATAAAATTGTAAGTTCTGAAATTTGTTAATGTGTCGATATATATTCGAATTCTAATTTACTTTTTACCAAATTCTTCTGGTTTGGTAAGTCAAGTGTGTGTTTAAATCTTATTTTGTTTGATTTGTAATTCTTTATACTTTACTCAGAAAGTTTTTTTTTGCATTTCGAAAATAATTTTCGTCTACTTCAAAAAGTTTAATAACAGATTATTTTTATAACATATTGTGAAAACTTCTTAATTTCCAATTTTGACATTTTTTAGCTCTCAGGTCGAAATCAAATTTAACAACGCTCGAAATTAATTTGATTTTTTTAAGTAGTAAAATATTTTTCGAACTAATTTGAAGGTATCGAGTTTTTTATGTCGTAAATTGCTTCAATTTTATACCAGCTCAAATATGAATATTTTTGCTAAATTTTAAATTATATATTTTAAAAGATTTTTATAAATTGTTGCGAATATTTTTTTTTGTTGTTTTTCATATCGAAATTTAATATTTTGCATTATTTTTAAAATATTTTCGAGCAGTTTCATCTCTTTTAAATTTTTTTCAATGCGTTTTTTTTTGTATTATAATTTTTGAAATTATATTTAAAATATATTTTTTCGAATATTCCTCAAATTTGATAATTTTTGAATTTTTGTTTTCGAATTTAGCTTTTTAATATATTTAATTTGTATATCGTATTTGCATTATAGCTTTTAGTTTCATTTTATTAATATTTTCTTTGTTTCGAAACTCAACATCGAAATTGTATATGTTTGAAACAAAATTGTAATTTAAATAATAGTTCGAAAACGTGATTTGATAGATTGAATTATAGTTAGTTTTTCTTCTAAATGTTCTTGATATGAGTTTTTAGATTTTCGAAGTTTCATTTCGAATATGAATTTTGTTTCAAAAGTTGTTTAAATTAGTTTAATACTTATTAGAAAGCAAATTTTAAAGTATTTTTTTTTTCTTGATTGCTTACTTTATATATTTGTGAAATTTCAATTTCGAATTTTTAATTTTGATTTTTTTTTAATTGAAGTTTTTAATTTGCTTCGAAACATTTTTTTGGGTTTCTGTCTTAACACAAATTTTTGTAATTTTAATTGAATTCATAAAGCTTTTGAAGATATGCATGTCGGAAAGAAATTTCGAAACTTAATTTCGATTTAGAAATTTTGTTCCTAACGTTCTTCATTTTATTAAATTCTTTTTGAATTGAAAATATATTTTTAAATGCTTTACAGCTTTGTAATTATCTAATTAGATGTTATTTTTTTAAGCGTGTTCTGAACTAAGAAGAGCTAATTTCGAATTTTAAAATTTTATCTTTTTTTTTGAGTATTTTTAGTTTCGAACGGAAGAGTCTTCAAACTAGTTTGTAAATAAACTTTTATCAGTATATTCTTTTTGGCATTCGAATTCGAAATTTTGTGTAAAAATAATATCGTTGTCTCTGCTTGTATGATTTTCTATTTCTTTCTAGTTTTTTTCTAATTCTTTATTTAAACCGATTCCGTAGCTTTTGCATTTTTGAAAGATTTTAATATTTGCCAAACGGTTTGCATACCTTTATAATTTATGGCGTTTTGTACTTCTTCGTATTACTAATTGAGGTGGTTTAGAATTTTCTTAAAGTCTATTTTTTGAGTGAGTTATTTTTTTTTTTTGTATTTTTTGTTATTTTTTTGTTTGTTTTTTTTTAGTATTTTAAGCTGATTTTTTTGTGTATTTTTTGTAAACTTTGTTAACTTGTTTTGCTTGAGTTTCTTATTTGTACTGCGCAGCTATAATTTAGTAATTTTTCTTTGCTACACAACACAGCTTCATTGCATAAAAAAATATTAAATAAATAAATTTTTACCTTAATTTTTTTTAGAGAATTTTTAAAAACTTAATTTCACTATTTTTGCGCGCTAAAATTTAAATAATTTAAAAGAGAGAAACTAAACTTTTGCACATTTCTAATGCTAAACTGAATATGTTTTTTGTTTGTTTTTTTGTTTTTGTCATACTTGCAAAATTTTTGTTATCCTGCGGAGTACGCTCGCTCTCTCTCTCTCTCTTTCTGTGCATGTTAAAGCTGTGTGTGTGTAGACGTGTTGCGTGTGTTTGTGTTTTTGGATGTTTGCATTTGTATTTGTTTCAAATTCGCTTGTAAGTTGTGAGAGATCTGTTTTCTCTCTCAATGCTTTCTGCCGCTTGCTGCTCTCTGCTCCTTCTGCACTCTACTCCTCCTCCTCCTTTCATCCTTCCTTGTTTGCTGTTTATTTGTATTGGTTCGTTTTGAATGTTTAGGGGGTTGCCTTTGCCATTTGAAATTTGTTTTTAGAATTATTTTCTTTTCAAAAGGGGAATTTTCGCTGCTTTTAAAGGAGTTGTTTTTTATCTAGATAATTTATCTGTGCCTTTTAAGCTAATTCAGCCGTTTTTTCTTGGCTGAATTTCTCCTGAATTTAGCTAAACTTTTTGTCTCCTTTAAAGCTTTTGCTTTTGCGTTTTATATTTTTTTTTTTTTTTTTTTTTTTTTTTGATTTTGTCGGAATTTGCCGTGTTTTGTATTTGAATTTTTGTTGAGCATTAATTTTCGCTGCTCTCCGCCATTATTGAATTTTGAATTTATTTTTTTCGTTTTGAATTTTGGTTTTCTGCCTTTCAATTTCTGTTTCGATTCGGTATAATTTGGTGTTCTCTGATCTTTTAATGTTGAATATTTGAGTTTGCATTTTTTTGCTTCACTGTAGTTTCGCAATTGTTCTTTTTGAAATTGTTTCCAGTTTTGGTATAGTTTTTGTGAATTTTTTGTTAATAAAAAATTTTGTCGAATTTCTTTTGTATTTGTTGTTGCTGTTGTTTGCCAGTTTTTCAATGTTATTAAAATATATAAAAGCGATTTTAGAATTTCGTTGAGTTTCATAACAATTATTTTAGGAAATGTGTCTAATTGTTTTCCATTTTTTTTATTTGTGGTATTTTTGGAGTGTTTTGTAATTTCTTGGATTACTGTGTATGCTGCATTTGAGGATCCCTTAAGGAAATAAGTGGAATGAATAGTTTTAATTAAGTTTTTATTAAACTTTTTAGAAATATTTTGTTTGTGGGATATTTAGATATAAAATCGGCAATAACTTCGAAACTATTCGAACAAGTCATGTTTAAAATAACATTTATCTAAAACTTTTAAGTAAAACTTAATAAATTAATGCACTTTTGAATGATATTTTTAAATTTCGATGAGTTATATTAGAAAGAAAATCATATTTATTTTTTTTGAAATTTTTTTTTTTACTAATTTTTGTGCATAGTTTGTGGAGCAAAATAAATAATTTTTTTTTTTAAATATGCAACTTACCTGTAAGATATGAAAAATATATTAGTAACTGTTCGCTGAAGATTTGCTGTTTTATTGTTGTAGTACTCGAAATTGATATTTTTTGAGTGTTTCGGATTGTATATTTTTTTGCACTTTATATTTTAAACTGTTAAATTTTTAGTTTATTTAAAACTTTGAATTTTGTGTTTTTATATTGTTAAAACTTAAAAATATTTTTGTAAACTTTTTTTTTGTTTTTTGTTTTATGTTTTGTTTTGAAATTTTTTTACACAATGTATTTTAATATTGTTGATAGTTCCTTTAGTTTATATGTTTTTCGTTGAGTTTATTTTATACTTAAACCATTTTTTAGTTTTATATTTATTTATTAATATTTTTTTTATTAGGTACTGTTTGTGTTAATAAGAATTAATCTGACTTTCGGTATTTCGGTATGATTTTTATTTTATTAAATTTTTATTTCCGGAATTAAAATGCGCGTTGCGTATTTTTTTTTTTTTGTTTAAATTTTTATTTTGCAACAAATAAACTCAACGCATTTACTGCGTTAAGCATTTGCTGCTTTGCTGCGAGTTCCACGAGTTCCTTGAGTTGATCCTTTACGTTTGTTACTTGAAATGAAACTGAATGATTCTGCGCAGTTGCAGCACAATTTATACCCAGCAAAACGATCATGGACAGTCAGCCAGATCAGTAGCGTCGTTTTGGTTCATTGTCTAAACAGGACAAAAGAATATAAAAAGCACTTTTTCCGCTTTTTTTTTTTTTTTTGGTTACAATGAAAACTTGCATGGTTAGTTTATTATAGAAAAGAAAAAATATATTTTTTTGTTGATTGTTGCAAAAATTGAGCAAAAAAAAAAAAAAAAAAAAGAATTGAATAGAAAGAAATAATATCAGCTTCCTTTTTTTTAATAGCTTTTTGGGGTGGTTTGTCTGCAGCATCCTTGCCGAAAAGCACACCTGGTCTGGTCAATGCTTTACGCAAAGCAACTAAAGCTGGACCAAACTTGTTTTTTTGTTGTTGTTTTTGTCCTTTGGTAACGGAATTTTCATTTGTTTTTTTTTTTTGTTTGTTGCGTGCATCCTTGACCATTTGAATTGAACTTCGCTTGTCTGTCTGTCTGCTCGTCTGCTTGTTGTCTCTGTGCATTTTGCTGAGAAAAAATTTCTGTGAATTTTAACTCGTTTTGTAGCATCACTTTTTTTCGGGATAAAGATCAGCAAATATGAAAATAGTTGTCATTGCAAATTTGCTTTATTCTTTATTTTTTTGGTCTTGTAGCATTTGATATTTGTGTTCCTGTTTGTCCACTTTGTTTCGTTTATAATTAAAAAGTATCTTCACCTTTTGTGTTGAATTTGTTTTTTTCGTGAAACGAATTTTTCGCCAATTTCAGGCATTTTAAACATAAATTTTTATTAATTTGCTTTTAAAGTTTTGAAGTGTGACTATTTATTATACTTTATGGATATTTATGAGTACTTTTGGTTTTTGGTGTGTCAAGTTAATCAAGTGTTTTAGAATATTTTATGATTTTTTAGAGAGTTTATTATCGATAAGTATATGAGAGGACATTTCCAATCTTTTGGAATAAAATTTAGCCAAATATTGATGCTCACAAAAAAGCCATATCCAGAAAGTGACTGTAAATGCTATGATGCTATTTCGACCAGAAATTAAATATCCCTCGGCAATGTCTTAGATTGACTACCAAAACTATCTTCCTTATTTCACTTCGTTTTTACGACGTCTTCGGAATTCGTTAGTTTTAAAATTTAATAGACTTTTTATATAGTACCGGGAGAGCGAAGTTAGAAAGACTGAAAGTAGCCTGAATTTTGCAGAACCGTTCCATTGCGTTCCTTTCATTTTTGTCGGCCCTCAGCCCCAGTATTCTTTCGGCGAGCATGCTCACAATTCCCAAAGAAAATAAAAAGATGATTGATTTAAAAATTTTTATTTAGAAGTCATATAGGTAAGAATGAAGAACTTTAGCTTTATAGATTAAGAAGATAAGCAGCGTCAACGGGGCTCTATGGGGCGCGGACGAGTTTTTCTTAACAACATGGGATGTATCAGCTTTATATATTAATACGATAATTTCGTAAGAAGGATTAATCAGAAAATTATTTGAGACGGATGAATTTGATGTACTCAATTCAATTTAAAAGACTACATTGGACTGGTTATGTGCTTCGTATCCATGAAGAAACATCGGCACAATTAATCGGCATGGGATTGTATAGAAAACATTGGTAACCATCAATCAAACAAAATCATGAGCGCTGATACGGTTTTCTGTCCTAAGAAATTTCCCAGTTGTATAAGACCAAGAATAGAATGTTTTTTTGGGGATAGTGGAATTTTAACCATTGATAGAGGTCACTTGGTCGAACGTTCATACGAGACATCGGAAGCGCTGGGTGGGCGCTATATTATACAAGCGATTCCATTGAGGCGTCTAAGTAAATGCGACATATTATCGGGAATGTCTCCTTGAGGGTTGCTTAAAGCCGTGGCCAGATAAACATTTTGGTTGTAGACCATGGACGTTTCAACCAGACTTGGTAACGTCGCAGCGCGTGAACTAAGAGACTGAAAAAAACGTTCCAAACATATTTTCGTCCACACAATTCCTCTCTAATTCACCAGAAGTGAATCCAATAGATCCTTTTAGAGACCAAGCTAAAAAATACAACAGCAAGTCGAGACTCTGGTGGACAAAATATCGGCGAGTCACTTTTTTGGCACGTCACTTATATCGAGCCAAAGTGAATTGATTCTAAAGTTTTGATTGAATAAATAAAAAATTTTCAACATTTATGGCTTTTGAAAAGGTTACACATAGAGAACTTGACCTTGTAGGGTCTCTAGCAAAGTTTATTATATTATTATTATTTTTTGCATTTTTGTAAAATCGTAATGTGTGATATACTTTATGATAAAACATTTTCTGCTTCTTTTTTCTCGCTCTATAATAAGATTTATAATTCACTAGAAATTTTTGCAGAAAAATTAATAAGATACATCTTAAAATTTGTTATTTTATGTATTATTATTATTATTTTTTTAAATTTTTTTATTTTTTATTGTTTTTATTTTTTTTTTTATTGTTTTTAATTTATTTGTTTTTGTCAAATACATCTTCAATATCTTTAAGAGCAGAATGTTGCATAACAAATGTTTATCTTTAAGCAAACTTTGTTTTAATTGAAGTTTATTAAATTTCAATAAATAGTTCTTAACGCTTAAGCAAATAAGCTTTATCCTTTATATTTACTCAAGAAAAAGAAAAAAAAGTTAACATCCTTTTTAATAAGCGCGCTAATTTCATGCAACATGTTTATCACTCCCATTTTTTTTTTGCATGTTTTTTTAAGCCTGAGGGTAAACGAAATAAAATATCTATTTTTTTTTTTTTTTTGCTGCTCCAAATAATAACCTTGGCTATAGGTCAAACAAAAAATTTTTCTTTTACGTTAAATTCCCATGCAAAGTGATAAAAAAAAATACAGCATACCTTGCAGTTCTTCGTCCTTTTTTCTTCGTGTCTTTTTTTTTGGCTGCTAATATTTTTTTTTGTTAGTTTCATTTTTAAATTTCTTTATGTCGGTTGTATTTTTTCTATTTTGCATAGAAATTCAACAAGTTAAGGGTTGCAATTGTCGTCGTCGTCATCGTTTTTTTTTTTTTTTTTGTTATTCAAAAGCTGTTAACCCTTGTTGCATTTGTTGCTGCTCTAGCTTTAGCAGGGTTAGAGGTGGGGTCATGACATTTGTGAAAAATATCTCTGATAGTTTGTACGCATGTGTGTGTGTGTTTTTGTGTATTGTGTTGCGTGTTTGTTTGGGTTATCCTTAAATGGGACACTTTGGTTTTTTTTTTTTGTAAGAGTTTTTTTTTCTACAATTCTACTAATTAGTGCGAAAGAGAGGCAAGTTTTTGGAAACTATTGTGAATTATTAAAAAAAGAGTAGTCGCATTGCTCAAAGATTTTATAAAAAAATGTTCTGTCCACATTTAATTTGTTTTCAAAGTAATTTTCATAAATTTTGTACTAAAAGTTATTTTTTTTTTAAACTTAAATTTAAGCTCAAACATTTCCTACTTCATTGCCATCTTTTCCTTTCAGAGTTAGCAGAGTATCCTTTTTATTTTTAATGGCGTTGTGTTCATCACTTGCTGGCTTTTTAGCATATTTAAATATTTTTTGTGTGTGTGTGTGTGTGTTTGTGTGTATTTCTTGGTAGGAGCCATTTACAAATAAAACTACACAGGCCAACAACATATTCCCAGAGACAATTTCTCGCCAAGTCGTTTATGGTCATATTTTGTACTCTGTTACCTCTTTTGTTACTCTTCTAACCTCATGTACCATATATATCTATCTCTTTTCTTTTTTGTTTTTTTTTTCTGTGTATTTTGGGGCTAAGCAAAGCAATCGGAAGCTAGAATAAATTTGTATGAGTTTACTATATATTTAAAAAAGTACAGTCATATGCAGAAGTATTTGTTCAATTCACAATAAAAACAAAGAATAAATGAAGTTAACTGTTAATGAACATTAGAAGCATACAATTCGCTTGATACGGTTGAAATAATATTAGAATCCACAAACAAATGAGTCATAAGAAGTCAATATAATCCACAATCCACAAATGGCCCAGTGGTTTTTTTTTAAAGAAATAAACTGTTTAAATGGAATAAGCAGTCTTAACATCACTAGAAGTACAGAAAAGGAGTATTATTGAGAAATAAATTAATAGTACTAATTATCATAGAGTCCACATTGCTAGAACTACGTCGAAATAAACAAGAGTTTGTCTATTTAAAAATTGAAATGCTTTAGATAGAATAGAGGACCTATTCACACAATCTTTATGCTTATTAACCATTAGCACTGAGTCAACAGTGGTAGAGTCATGTCTTAATATAGAGTCACATTACAAACATAGAATCCACAGCGACAGTGCTCCTTTCAAAACATTGAGTCTAACTCTGTGAAAATAATACCACTTAAAAGACATAAACATTATACAAAAAGGACGTTCTCGATATGGCATAAATATCTTAGGACTTTTTAGACGCTCTAGAAAAGTTTTTAATATTACAGTGAGTATCTATTTAGTGACAAAACTTCTTGATATTGCAAACTGATCTCTTTTTACTTTGTTCTCAAATTAAAATTTATAATTCACAGGTCATATGATCGATTTGGGTAGTTTTTTTGCATGACACTGTAAAACATGCTGCCTAATGCAAAGAAATTTACATATTTCTGTTAATTTTCATTGAAGTTGGGTTCATAACGAAGAGGAAACACTTGGAATTTGCATACAATTTTCTCTGGAAATTTACACAAACATACAAATAAACACACACAAACATACATACATACACAAACAAGCACAAAGTCATTTATGTGCATAGATAGAAAGGATATTTAGGAGAAAAGCCAAAGAGAAACTTTGCTATATGTAAATTTGATGCAAAGTTTTCATATAAATACAAGAGAAAACATATACAAAAACAACAACAACAACAAAAATAATAATAATAAAAAGAAAGAAAGGACAAGAAGAAGAAGAGGCATAACTTTTGCCAAATACTAATACACACACACATACGCAGATACACAGGCAGGCAGACAGAAACAGAATATAAAGGCATCTTTTGAGCAAAAGGACGAAAAGACAAAACTTTGAAAAAGGATAAAACGTAAAGTCAGCAAGACAAGTGCCGGAGTGTGTATTGTGTGTGTGTAACAAATTCAACAAAAGCCTTAAAATTTAGTAGCGACAAACCGAAAAGGATGTGTGCAAAGGACGAGTAGCCTAAAAATAAGTCGTATCTTTTATAATTTCAAAAGCGACCCTCATTTTGGTTGGCTCCAGTTTTTCTTCTTTTATTTTTATTTTTATATATTTTTTTTGTTTTAAGTTCCGACATTTTGTTGTGTTGCCCACATTTATGTTACCATAATTTGACTTAACTTCGAGGAGTAGTATAAAATGTATATAAAAAAAGGACACTTGAAATATACACACACATACATATATACAAGATAGGGGAAGAGGACAGACAGACAACGAAATATACAAAAGATGCGCATAAACTTTTTAACCGAATTTCCTGTAGTTTTTCAGCCATGATGGGTTCATTTTTCAACGCCCGCATTTATACACAAACATACAGCCTCTGGGGGGTTGTATACACACACAGACATACACATACATACGCAAAATCTTCGTTGTGCGTTTTTTGGGTTCTTATGTGGGCTCTCGTAGTCAACTTTTTTTTTTTTTGTAGTTAAGCAAACTATACAAGCTAATGTATGCTATACGCTATTAAGTCACAGCTGTAAGTGTAAGGATATACAATTCTTTGTGTTTTCTCTGTGATTGTGTGTGTGTAAGTGTGTCTAATGTGTGATTGTGTGGAAATTTTTGGGCAGTTTCATTTTTGGTCATATTTATTATTTGTAGATACACACAATAAGCGGCAAAATAAAACTAAAAAGTTAAAACTAGAAACTAAAATAACTACAAAATAATTTTTTACCCTCATCAGAAGACATTTTTATAGTTGTAGTTGTGGGTTAGTTGAAAAGTCTTGAGACTAAAAGTATGTATGTAATAAATTTTTTACCATAATTAATTCTTAAAGTTAACAGAAAGAGAACATACTAAAAATTACATTCGCTGCTCCATTGGTCATATTTAAATAGAAAGAAGACTGGGAGGGACCCTGTTCATACTGCGCATTCTGATAAATACTGCAGAGAATTATTCGTGTAAAAAGTGGATTCCTTTGTTTTAACATGGATATTTTTGACCTCAAAACGGAATGGAATCTTACTAATAGAGATATTACAACATCACTCCAACTATAAAAAGAAAGTAGCTTAACCCTGTACCCAATAGGGTCTTCTAAAAATACATAGGAAAACATTTTAATAAAATATTTATGTTCCAACTGCCTAGGATATGAAAAATAAGAAGACCCGTATTTTTTTTATCGGATAATATTTAATTGTGCCGCCAAGACCCTGAAGTTTCACATGTAGTATACATAAGAAAATAACACTTTGTCGTAGATTTGATGTAGAAACCTTTAATAAATTTTTTTTAAACTGTTAACCCTTATTTTCGATATAGAACAATCCTAGGAACTGGGAGCCTAAACATTTTTTTGCCTTGGAGTTAGAAAAAAAACTGGTTGAAATGGTCTCTTTATGGATTTGGAAAGCCTTCGATTCAAGTCTGGTGCCTCTAACTCTAATAGTCACCAAGATAATTCGTTTAGAGACAAATCAAGCCACCCACTTAAAAACATATTCAAGAATACTTACGACAAAACTTAAAACTACACAAATATTTTTATAAATGTGTATAACAATTTTTTTTCTACATTGAACATATTCCGTTTACATGTGTATGTGTTTTATTAGTTTCGTTATACATACGTAAACAGCCTCAAGGAACTATAGTAACAGGCAGCAGGCATATATGTATGTAACCTAAAAATTAAATTAGAAGTAGCAAGGAGGCAGAGTGTAGCCTTTAACATTTCCTGTGCCCAATTTAAAACCCTTGATACAACTTAAACAAGCTACAACATGTAATCGTTGTGTAGTGTTATCTGAGTATGGCATTTTTATTTTTACTATTTTCGGAAAAGCAGCAGACTCATCTATGCTGAACAACAACGACGACGACGATGATTGCAGCTTCTAATCAATTTATTATTATTGACGCTTCAGTTGGCAATATTTATGTATTTCGGACTACTTTACGTTTCTTCTTCTGTCTTCTAACGAAATGAAAGATGCTCCTTGAATGATTTAATTGGAAATATTATTTTGCTGCAGTTTAATCAAATTATCAATGTTCGGGTATAAGTGTTGCTACATGTGTAATTATAAAATATGCAAAATAGTTTTAGTTTTTTCATTTTTTTATTTTGTCGTATTTAGATTAAATTCCGGTAGTAATTTTTAAGTGGAGGCGTTCACAAATTGAGGTAAGCTGGCAAGTATTTTGATAAAAGAAATTAAAAACAAAAAAACAAGGAAAAGTCCTTACTTGGCTGAAACCAAAGCTCAAAAATCCGCTTCATGAATCTTTGAATAGTTTATTTATGATCATCAGTGTCGTAGATAGGCGATTGGTGGGATCAATGTTCCGATAAAATCCAAGTTAAGAGACAATTTTGGGGTCCATATAAGAAGCATTAATATTAAATTTTAAATTAAAAATGCAGAAAGGTTTGGTTTTTGTGTCATTTTTTTTGAAGACCTCTTTATATATTAGAGGCTGCACAGTGGGGATTGCTATCGGTCGGAAGATCCAGTTCTTGTTCTTCTCCGCTAGCAGCATTGATTTGTTTTCTTAGTAGAAATTTGTTTCCAACATAACCAAAGTGATTCCTGAATATCCGACACCATGTTTCGATGTTTTTCTTTGCAGAAAGAGACTCCCTTTCCTTGGTTTAGAATTAGTCCCTCTATAACTTAAAAGATTCCTGAATATGTGACATCATTTTCGGTATAGAAGTGTGTCCTTCATAGTCCTAAATGATTCCTGAGCACTTCTCACCCTATTTCCATGTTCTTCTTTGCATAAATAGACTCCTTCATTGTAATGCCTGCTTCTTTATAAAATTTTATAAACTTATTGCTGTCACACATCATCTCAATTTCTTCCAATTAAAAAAAATATATATTTAAAATTTTTGTAAACTTTGCTTCGATTCAATTTCATTAAATCCAAAAAAGACCACAGAAACATTATGCATGCCACGCTTCTAAGCACTAATGTAAAAACATCAATTAAGTTACCCAAATAGACTTAAAACTAAACCCCAAAAAACTATCCAAATAGCTAAGAAAACTTATTAGAATATGCGCAAAAAAAAAAAAGGTGTCCCTTGTCAATGTCAACATAATTAATAAAACTTAAAAGAGAAAGAAAAGCTTAACACAAAAAAAAAAAAAAAAATCAATAATCAAAATAACTTCAAGCAGCAAAGGATAAAAACTTGAAGCTTAAATAAAATACATGTCATCTTAAAAAGGATAACAACGAGTACAGTACGTTACAATGGAGTACGATTTAAATATGCACAATAAGAAAGTCCTGACAGCACACACACATAGACACAGGCTTAAGGCGTGGTTGCTAATAGCAATAGAAGCAAGAACAACAACAACAAGAATGGCATAACTGGTTTATAACACTCCACAACATAGCATCCTTTTTTCATTGCTGCTGTTGCTGTTGTTAAAAACTCACCCTCAAAATTTATGCAGAGACATTTTGACCAGCAGCGGCAGCGGCAGCCACAACAGAAGACGTGTTTCTAATAAGAAAATGCCACCATTTTGTTTTCGTTTTTGTTTAAGGTTATAAACAACCCCTTTACTCATATATTTTGCTTCTTTTACTGCTCATCGTCGAAGTCGTTGTTGTTGGCTTCAACGCTTCTTATTTATGACATTTTTATGCTAATGGAATTTTGTATATCCTTTATCCTTTTTTTTAAATGCACACACACATACATACACATGGGATTTTCATCATACATAAAGACGTTGAATCTGATAAGAAAATATGTATAAGGATTGATGCTATGAAATGTTAATTATTGTTGTTGTACTCATTTTTTAATGGCGTCCATAAAGCACAAAAAATTCTTTATTATTTAAAAAAATAATATTTTTAAACTAAGAAATTATGCTTTAATATTAACTTAAAGTATCCCTCAAGCACTATGTCAAAATGTCCTTTTTGACAAACTTTTTAAAAGGTTTTTTTAGTTCTTGACAACAAGTTCCAGTCTTGTGTTTATTCTTCTTCTTTGTTTTTCTATCTAAAATGTTACAAATAAATTACTGCAGATAAACTAGAAGTAGCAACAAAAAAAAAAAAAAAAAAGAAGAAGCACATAAAATTGTGCGTTTAAAAATATCATAAAAGCATCCTTGCATTTGACATAATTACAAAAGGATACAAAGCAAAGCTAAAGTATGTTGCCTAGCCGAGTAAATGTATCTGTGTGTATCTTTTTTATTTGAAAAATATCTAAAGGGCTTTTTTCGTATCTACAAAACTCAACAACAAAGACTTTGCTTATGTAAAATAAAAAGGAAAAAACAAAAAAAAATGGTCGTTAAAAAAAAAAACAGTGCTACAATTTTATAGGTTTTAATGAGTACATAAAACACATGTTTTGTCAATAAATTATATAAAGCACAAAATATTTATTTAATATCAAGAAAAGATACAAGGAATTCAAATTTCAGCAAATCTTAATTATTTTAGCTTGAAATTTCGGTGTTCCATTTCCGGAAGTACTAAAATTAGTCAAATCTGGCAACGCTACATATTATCACGCTTGTGTTCTGAGAATGCTGAGAATAAATCATGAATCTTATAAGTGGTTCACTTTACCCTACTTTAATATTTTTTTGTTTAAGTCTCAAAAGAAACCAGTACAGTTAAGAAACGTAGTTTGATGGGACATAGATTGCTCAGCGATTCTAACGCCCAATGTCCAAAGTGTCTTAGTTTACTCGATCTAAGTGGATTCTGGATTGTCCTCTTCTGTTATAAGGAATACCTAATTTGGCCGCGTGTTCTCCGAAATGCCAAGAACTTAACGGTTGTTTAACAGTGGTGTTCTGGTAAGTTTGGGGTCAATCGAAGACCAAGTAAGCTTACCTTTTCTGCAGCTATTCATATTTTGCCATTTATAATTGCCTAAAGAGGTAAAGTGATTCTTAATATGGCCGATCCTTATTAGGATCCGACCGCGACTGAATGGCAATCACTCGATGAACCCCGTCTAGCCAACGTGTCAGCTTGCTGGTTCCCGGGAACATCACTGTGCCCTGAGACCCATAAAAGGCTAAGTTTGACCAATAAGATTTAGTTGGTTTTTATATTGCCTTACTAGCGGCGATTGGCAGCTTGTCAGTTTTAGAAAATGAAAACCGATCTGTCCCGAATCTCCAGCTGCACAAGTAGCCACTAGTACTGCATTGTTTTCCGCCCTGCAGAGATGCGGCTGACGAGAGTACTCTTCCACTGCTAAGACTTCTGAGTGTACCTCAGACCCCATCGAATTACCAATTTTCCAAATAAATTAATTGAAAGAATTAAATTTCACTGCAAAAATATTTTTCAATTCCCAGTTTATAATTTTATTTATTTCATGTTAAATGCCATTTCATTTCCTTTGTAAGCAAAAACACAACATTGCTGTCTCGTCAATAGGAATAAAATTTAATTAAAAACACATAAAAAGCCTAAAACACTATTCCAATTAATGCGCATTGGCAAATTGCTGCTCCTGCTACAAAATATTTCAGAATCACTTGAACAAAAAAATCTATAAGATGTTGCTGTGAACAATGTTCAGACAGGAAGGCAAATGCGACTGGTGCGATAATTGCAAATAAATGTGCAAAAAAGGACATGTCAATAAAATGTATGTATATGTGTGTGTGTGTGTTCCTTGTAAAACTATAAAATTCCCAACACATTTACAGACACTGACAACATCAAAAAGTAAAATATTAAAAGCATTTATGCATAAAATATACACAATCTTCTTGATATTTTCTCCAGTCAAGCATGCAGCAAAGGAGAGAAGACTCAACTTTGCCACAAGTATGCCGTTGCTGCCGCCGCCATCTTTTACTTTGACATTGTAAAAGGATTTTATACTCTTTGCCCTTTTTTTTTCTGTGTGTAAGGGCGGCATATAACAAGCAATTTTATACACTAAACTAATTTCGAAGTGAGTAAGATGAAAGAAAAATTTTTCGAGTATGAGACACCATGGTGTGTGCATAGTGTGTATGTGGCTTAAGGCGCTTACTTCTTTGCTATAAATTAAAAGTAAAGCTTAGAAAATAGTGTGTATGAAATTTA
The DNA here is from genome assembly GCA_018903435.1 of Leucophenga varia. Taxonomy (NCBI): domain Eukaryota; kingdom Metazoa; phylum Arthropoda; class Insecta; order Diptera; family Drosophilidae; genus Leucophenga; species Leucophenga varia. The sequence continues at coordinate 7,021,324 of JAEIFJ010001870.1, forward strand.
GAAAATATATACGTAAATACTTTTAGTTAAAAACTTCTTAAAATTTACCAGATACACACATACATACATATACATGTATGCCGAGAAGAAATCTTCTCCATGCTCCACTACAATGCAACAACACAAAACGACAAATGCATAAAATTTTCGAATAAATGAAAATTCCAACAAGAACATTTTCTATTAAATGATGACGACGACGACGATGTTGACGACGACGACGTTGACTTGGTCCTTGTAGTTAGTTCGTACGTTCATTGGTTGGCTGGTTTGGGTTTGGGCTTGGAAAACTCTTTTTGTAACCTTTTGCTATGAGAAAGTTTTCTTCAATATGAAACGACTTTTGGTATATTATATACGTTTAGTAATTTTATATAGAGTACTTCTACTTCTACTTGTATTTTGTTTTATTTATATTTTTCATTTCTTTTCCTTTGCACTTTTTTTTTTTTTACTTATTTTTGGTACCACATAAACTTTTTTGCCTTGCATAGAAAATTGCTATGAAAGTTTGTTGCCAAAGTTCTGCAATTTCTACAAAATTGCTCATACTCCCAAAAGCGAAGATGTTCTTGGCTAAAGCAACGAAAATAAAAATAAAAAAAGTAGAAAGTTAGTTGCTGCAATTTTTGAGTTGCTTTTTCTCAAGTACCAAGCTGGGACATTAAATTCAAATGTGGTAAACTCGATTTATATATTTTTCTTGTTTCGTTTTTTCTTTTGCATCTAAAAGTTTCTTAGTTTTTTGCACAAAAATTTATATGGCACGTAAAGTATAAGATAAGGTTTTGTCTATATTTATGTACACAGAATTTATAGTGTTTTTTGGGAAGTATACGAAAAAAATTACTTGTGATAAATTGGTTTAGTTTTATCAATTTTTTTTTATGCAAGATAAATGACTTAAAATGCAAAATATGTATAGCATTTGAAATATTATTTGTTATTATATATGCTAGTCTCAATTTTTTTATTTTTGAAAGGTCGAGAATGATATATAAAGCAAATACGTTTGATGAGAATGTAATATTTTTAGAACTCTTAACGTACAAGAAATAACTCTTGTAATAGAAACTATGTTGGAAGGCAAATAGATCTGGTTAAGAGTAGTGAAAGTGTGCTTTGGGCCCCTAGTTGTGGGCACCCATACATATTTTTGGGCAGTAAGTATATCATACGGAACTGAGTACTGAGTACGGAACTGAGTACATATTGTTATTGTATTGATATCAAAGCGAATACTCGCATTTGAGAGGTATCAGAGAGGCCTCTGATAATAAATACATTTTTAAATCAACAGACTTTTTGATCTGTTTGCCTCTTCCAGTTGTGGGCACCCCGATATAACCGTTGATATGCACCCTATAGGCTGTTTTTCATCCAAAATTGCATGGACGTAAGGAAGCATTAGTCAAATCATTAACTAAGCGCACCAAGACACCATCTAAATCAATGGCTAAGAGCACCAAACTTTAAGCTACTGATTACGAAAATGATGTGTTTATGTGTAGTCTATTTGTCACCCTTTTTCCATTTAAATAATTTTTTGGCTAGTTTCAAATGATAAAATTTTTTCATAATTTACTCTATTTGACTGACTAGTTTTTCCATTTTAATTATATTTTCAAGGGTGCCCACAAGGTCGACTACAATATTTTTTTCTTCTTTACAGAAACATTATTTACATTCCGACTAACTTCTTGATTTACACTGAAGTTAGCTAAAACATCTATGTATCCACAAGGGTTGCCAACACAATAGGCACAGCAATTACATGTGATAAATAGAGAAACTGTGGAATGAAAATGCTTGAATGGCGTGAAATAGCGTTAAATTTTTTTTTTTGCAAAAGTAGAGAAGGAATGCCTTTGGAGTCATAAAAATCTTAATTGCCCATTACAAAATGAGCCGTACTCGACCGAAATCTTCTAATCTTAACTAGAAAACAGTAAAACGATTCAAAATTATTGAAAAAAAAAATTGTTTAGTTTCTTTTCTTTTACCTTATATCTTTTATATTTTTTTACTTTTCTGTGAAGGGTACACTAATATTTTTTATATTTACCATTTGTACTGCTTCCAAATTTTTAAAAATATTTTTACACAGTTTTCAATGATCTTGAGAAAATAAAAGAATATATTACAAACGACTTTATACTTTGACATTTCAAAAGCAACTGATGCCATTGTTCTTCGACAAAATCCAGTTCAGTATGCTGCAAGATACAATATTCTCAGCATTAATATTTTCTTTAAATTTTCTTAAACTACTACAAAACTGGTCAGATTTTTAACCAAAAATTTAATTGCTTTTCTTCTGTGCAGCATCCCAAGTAGCTGAAAAAATAATAAAGTAGAACTTCTCATGCCTTATAAACTGGACAGTCCGGTTCGTACGTAAATCTAGCAAAAAGAGTTAAAAAGCATCCCAAAAATACGGTGAGAATTTTTTCATAAAAATGACCTTTGAACGTTTAAGCAGTTCAGATGCTGTCCCAGCGTTGCATGTCCTTTTAAAGATGCTGCTGCTGCACGCTTTAAAGACAGATAAAAAGGGGTTGAATTTTTACCTAAAATACATTATTTAATTTTTCTTTTATTATTAAATTTTTTATTTAATTTACGAAGTTTTTTGATTTGAAGCTTACTAATTAGTACAATGCGCATCATTAATACTAATTAAAAGCTAAAGTTAAAATTTAAATGAAAGGATTTGGAGCTGATTGGTTATGAATAGAAAGAAAGAAAGAAAAACTAAAATGTCATGCGTACATGCGTACATGTACGAGTATAATTAGCGCATTCATCAATTTTAATAGCATTTTTAGACATGAAAACCGCAACAGACAAACGCACTAAATGTGCGTTTTGAATGTGATTTTTACGCATGAGTAAAACAAGCTTTGAGCCTAAAAATGAAAAGAAGAAATTATTAAGTATACGCTTTGAGTTATGAAATTAGCAGTTTAGTTGTATTTAAATTTAAAATGTATCTAGATACTTTTTCTGTATCTTTTTATGCTTTCAAATGTTGTTTTTGTTGTTGTTGCTGTTGTGTTTTTGTGGTGCGTCGTTTTGCTTGTCGTTGGCATATACAATCTCAAATATATGTATACAAAGGATTATTTCGTCTCGACCGAACATGCAATTAATTATAAGCTTAAGGCCTTGGGTCCTTTTTATGTTTTTGTTGTTGCTGCTTTACGTAGTTGTAGTTTTAGTTGTAAGATACATTTTTTGTTTTTTTTTTTTTTTTTTTTGTGAAGAAAAATAACAAACTATAAAATAGAGAAGACTTTAAAGATAATAACCTTAACTTACATTTGCATATGATTGAGTGGGTGGGTGGCAGGAAGAAAGGAAGGAGTGTAAACTATATACGATTATTTATTCCCAAAAGTTTTTGAGGCAACATCATTATCTTTTATGTACATGAGCCAAGTTTCAAGTGTATTGTCTAAAAATTTTCTAAGGGAGTGGGTGAGTGAGTGTGTATGTTGGCAATTTCTTGATATACACACACAAAGAGAGGCTGACCCTTTTCAATAAAAAATTACTCCCACTACTTCAATTTACTTGCTAAACCAAACTATGCAGCATTCTTATTCTTTAACATTTTTTGGTGTGTGTATGTGTGTGTGCGTGTGTGAGAAAACACCCTCAAAACTATTTATATAGTTTTATTTAAACTTTTTACTGTTCTTGTTGTTGCTGTTTTGGCAGGGTTGCTATTTTCTCGACGTAGTTGTGGGTTGCTTGCTGCTTACTTCGTCAACTAAAAACTTTTCTACGCCATCAACTCAAGATATAAAAAAAAAACTTAACGCCTGCTTGCTTGGTTGCCTGATATGAATACGCCACCCAAAATATGTATATTTTATATGTAAGGATGCTTTTGTTCTTTTGCTTATTCTAATGGAAAACCACCACTCTAAAATATTCTGAGATGTTTTCTACAACATTTTCTGTATGTAATATGTGAGTGGGTGGGAAAACTTTCGTTGGGGTTGTTTCGGTATATCATATGCTTAAGAAGTTTTATAGTGCTTCAGTTTTAAAGAAGAAAAATAATATTAGGCAAATTTTGTAGTTTCTCCAAAATATTGTAGTATCGATTATATGAAGTAAGAATTTTAGTTAAGTTTTCATTTATTTCTGAAGAGTCTCTGAACCTAAGAAATTAGGTATCTAATATCGTTTCCACTAGGAATAGTATTATAGATTAATCAAAAATTTGGATTATCGGTCATATTCTTAATCGATTAATTTTTTTTCGTTATCTGTAGTTCCAAAATCATGCCCTAAGACACCTGCGCTATTATCATAATTTTCATTAAATTTATTTTGCCAAAATAGTCCAGAAAACAGTACTTGATAAAATTCGTAGAGCTTATTTACCAGATTATGAACTGAGCAGACCATTTTCTGCCAATTGGCTGGTGTAATTTTATCGTCTCCAATCCGAGCGGATAAGCAAATTTCATCTCTAGGTTTTTCAAAAAAGATTCAGGTCCGAGAATGTCGGAAATGAATAAAAATCTACCAGATCCTTAGTCTTTGAATGTTTTAATTGAAATATTTTTGATTTTTCTTTACTATATAAAAAAAAATTCTCATAAAAACCGTATTATTTCTTCACCGATTCACTTAGACATGCTATCCAGGTACTGGTTTCATCAAGTACTTTATATATGTTATTTTAACAAACGATTCACTAAATTTATTGATTGTTTTGAATTTGTGTTCCAGAATTCTTCATTTGGAAGAGGTTAAGAGATAGGCAACTCTCTATATAGAAACCATAGCCATTTAAACTCTTTTGAAGTCCTCGGCGTTTAATTATTCAAAAATTCTTTTGGTGAAGATTAAAATTACAATTGGTCTGTGTGTCTTTTAGGTATTATTGGAGTATCTAGATGGAACATGGTAGCTAGGTAAGGCCTGCGAATATTGTATGTAGTTTATCTACTGCTTTTATGTAGATTGTTTCTTCATTCAGATGGTTTCATGATTATTGACAGAATTAGGCATACAAACCAAATAATATTGCATCTCATATGTACAAAGTTTATAATATTAGAGAAAAGAATTAAGAATGTGAGAGTTGTATATGGTAAGTTATCTCTCAATAGCTGAGTGATGAGTTTAACTAACTGTTTTGAACAATTTTTGTATGTATGAGATGCAGTATCACTATAATTTTAATAGATGTTGAGGTAAATGTAGTGGCATAAATTCCTTAAATTTCTTTAAGCTTACTTAATGTATTTATTTTTCTACATTTTTAACAGACAACGACTGCAGCCATTTGCATTTGTTTAATATTAAAATTGCATTGCCTGTTGTAAAATTTATATGGAATAAACTTACAAACATTAAAAATTCTTCTTTCTATATACAAACAACAAGCTAAATTGCTGCCTATATTAGATATAAAGTTAAGTAATACTCTCCATACTACAAAAAAACTACAAAACGACTTTGTCTGCATATTTTCTTTTGCTTGTAGAGACGATGAGGACGACAACAACAGACAACAAACAAAAAAAAAAAAGTAAAAAGTAAAAACCAAGTTACATAAAACAATACAGAATTTTAATTGAAAACTTTAATTTAGATACACATCGTTCCATCTTCTTCTGTTGCTGCTGCTGCTGCAACTTCTTCTACTTAAACTTCTTTTGTAAATGGTGTAGACGCTGTCTGCAGACAATGAAACTGAATTAAAACAAGAAATTCAGTTATTTGCACAGTTGAACATCTTTGCCGCGCAACACACTCTTTCTATACAATACAAGGATTCTAATTGTATCCTTGAACATAGTAAAATTGTCTAGTGCTTGTGGCAAGCAATTTATATACACAAAAATCTACAATAAATGTACAAAAAAAAAAAACTAAACGAAAAGGATGCTTGTAGCTATTTCTTCGTCTGAAGAATTTTAGATGTTCTTTGGAATTTTATCATTGTGTCTGCTTTTTATATATACAATATTGTATATGTAAAGGATAACTGTCCACATGTCTAAAAGTCCTTACAGACTAAAGTCTAATTGTCTTTGGTTTGTTTAAATATTTACAATCATATGCCATGGCAATGTTTCAAATTCATTTCATTTAAATTGTATGCGATAAGGAAGTGCTTGTATGTGTGTGGAGTATATGATGTACGATTTTTATTGAGGTTAAAATAAAGCATTAATATTAAAAACCTAAAGGAAAATATTTAAAAATAACAAATAACTATTATTTTTTTTGTTATCGGTCGCTGCACATCTCTAGTTAAAAATGATTTAAATGATTTTATATATAACATATATTGAAAATTCTTTAAGACATCTCGTTGCCCATTCGGGGAAAGCACATTGGACTTGTTGGCCTGAAATGCGCATACATTTTAATGATTAACTAGAGATGTGCAGCGACCGATAACAAAAAGTACCCCCTTGTGTGGTTTTTTTGACTAAAAATATAAAAATCTTCTGGACATTACCGGGTCATTTTTCTATATAAATATATATATATATATATATTACACATTCTATATCTGTTAAAAGATATAAAATCTTATGCTTCCATCTATGTACTTTGTCAGACTTTGTGTTGTCATGTTCATTGTCATGTTGGCAAGATACTCTGACAGTTGCTATTCGACTTACTACTACACAAACACTATACTACATAAATTCTCTTTTCCTTTTTATTTTTTTGTTTTGTTTAAATCTTATTTGTAATTTTATTTCATTTAATAATAATAAATGCACGACTACACATCTTTTGTTTAAAATTATTTGCTACATTGTCTGCGGCTGGCATTGGAAATTGATTTTTGAATTATGCATTAAAATTTTTGAAATAAATATAAAGAATATTTGCGTTGAAAGTTATGCCTTGAATTAGCATAGACCGACCGATGAATGTCGAGAATATTAGCAAAATACTTCCGACCACGAAGTTACTATTTTCAATTTCGTACTTGTTTCATGAAGTACAAGTATGAGGGCCTTAACAAAAATCACAGTCATAAGTTAGTTACTCATACATACGCAGATATCCTTCTTGTTCTATGCTTGCTTCAGTTGCATTTTGTCCGTCTGTCCGACGTTGCTCGTTTACTCTGTGATGAGTTCATCAACTCAAATTTTATGCATTTTAGATGAGTATTTTAGTTGTTGTTCGTCTTCACACATACATATTGTACCTTTTTTTTTCAGTAGAATTTTTGTCGTTGTTGTTGTTGTCGTTTCTGTATTTTTTGAAAAATTTTATATTTTGGTGTTATTTTTATGCAACTTGATGATAAATTTCAACATCAACATCAAGTTTGTATAAATGTCAATGGGTTCATGAATGTTATGATGGGGAAAACAGGAGCGGTGAATGCATGGTGCGGGTGTAAGCCATGTTGAAGGAAATCGGAAACTTTACTCTGAATATAGATAGAAGTGACTAGAAGAAAGTCCCATGCAAGTAGCGCATAGCGTATTCAGTAGACAGGAAGATTCAGGAAGATTAACCCCACGTAACTTTTTTGTATGGGAATATAGCTTCCTACTCGGTGGCCTCTGGAAGCAATTAATCCAGAAGTCAGAATGTCTTTGTAGTTTATTCGTGGAATTTCGTGTGTAAAATTAAGAAAAAACAGAAGCGACTCTTTATGAATTCGACAAAAAGTTGTATAAATTTTTAGCCATGAAAAAATACTGAAAAATACCATTGAAATTTGTATTCTTTTACATCTGATTGTATATCGTTCGCAGCACATCTCTAGGTAATGCATCAGGTACATATGTGGACGGAAAAATAAGTGTGAATGTAAATTGTGTTTTAATCGACGCATTGAAAAGTTTGGAAATTTAATGAACAATTTAGGTCATCCGTAAAATAGTGGTGGCAAAATTTCAAAAATTTTCAATTCTTCTGTTACTTCTCTGAATAAAACTCCTTTCCAGAAAATTTCTAATATTCGGCCCTATTTTATATTTAAATTCCCTAAGAATCAACTACGCTCCTCCGTCACCTCTTTTACATTTTAACTTCTTGTGTCTGATTATTATTATTTTTTTTTTGTTTTTTGCTTTTGGACTATTTTGCAAATTCATCAACTTTTCTACACTTTTACTAATTTCAGCAGTTAACTTCCTTTGGTTTTCATAGTTAACTTTTACCAACATGGAAAAATTTTGACTTACACATATACACACACACACTCACACAGAGATGGGCATACATACATGGACATAGAAACTCTCATCTAATATGCAAGACTAAATTTTTTAGTTGGAATGAGTTTTGAATGTAGAAGAAGAAGAAGAGCAGCACAGTTTGAAATTTCAACTCCCAAGTTCAATAAAAGTTTCTTCCTTTCGTCCTTTTATATTTTCCATTGCATTCTCGACGTCATCGTCTTCGTTAACGTTGTTGTTGTTGTTTTTTATTTGCATGCAGGCTATTTGCGAATTTATTATTGTCCTTGTTTTGGTTGTTGCTATTGTTGTTGTTGCTACTGATGTTGCAAGGACTTGAGTGAGCAAATTATATAAAGTGGAACATGGCTGACAACATATACAAACACACACACACACATACATATAAACTTAGTTGCCGACTCGTTTAGATAGTCAAGTTTAAATTGCATAGAGAAAAATGAGTGTCTAAAACTTTAGTTTTTCTTAATTTATTTTACAGAATCTTTTTTTTTTTTTTTTTCAAATATAAAAAAAAGTTTTTTAGTTTGTAAATTTTTTTTTTATGATAAATTATAATGACTGCAAGCATTTTTAAGGGCTTCTGAAATTATGGGTTGTTTTTGAAGTGAATAAAAGCTTAAGATAAAAAGTATTCACTTAAAGCCTGAATATCTCGAATGTTGAAGAGTGTACTGGGTTGTGTTAATTACGTATTACATCTGGAAGATCAGATATTGAAGCATCTGTCTAAGAACAGAGAAAAATTTCGGCTAATGAAATGGTAGAGAGAGGATTCTTCTAATGCTGAAAAGATATACTCTGAAGAGGCGGTGCTCGCCCTATTTTAAGCAGTCTTCTCCATGTCCTCCATGCTAGGCTATTTGATCATTTTCTTGATGCTTTTATGCATAAAAAAAAATTACTTGATGATTAGGAAGTTTATTTTTCAGTTCTTGTTCTATGAGTGAAGACAGTGCATAAAATAATGAATATATTTTATTTTTGTATCCTTTTAAATGCAAAGTTGATTGAAAAGGAGCAAAAACGTGCAAAAGTTTTTATTAACATCGTTTCATATGTACTTTAGTTAAAAATTTTACATAATTTACTTTTGAGCAACTCGATGGCAATAACTAACTTTCGGAACGAATTTTCGTTGAACCAATACAATAAACGGCTTTTAACTGAGATTTGTGTTTGTTAGTCTGTAATAAGTTCTTTTTTGATTCTTAGATATGTATTTTATCTAGTTTTGAAATATCTAAAGATTTTATACAAGTTCCTAGTTATATCTTTGCTATAACTAAACAATTTTCTCAATCCCTGACCCAAACTATATACTTACTACCTGCAATATATTCGTTTATATTTTTAAGCAAACTTAATAATGCAAAAAATGAGTTATATGCCTTAAGGATGTAAACACTATAGCAACCGACAGGATACTCGATTTATTGGTTGCCAAAGCAAAGTAGTTCGATGCTTTTAACTTTTTTATTTAGTTTGTTTTTTTGTTTTGTATCTTAAGGGCAGCTAGTATTCGCTTACGACAACAACAACAATTTAGTGCAAGGTTTACTAAATAAATTTGGGTTCATTGGTTATACTATATAAGTAACTAAGTAGTACAACAAGTGTAATGAGTGTTTGGCAACATTTTGCATTTGTGGCACCCATAAATATTAAATATGATACTTTATGTGTGCGCTTTTTTAATGCACGAAGAAGCGCTATGAACGTTGCCGTTCTACAGGATACTGTAAGGCTAAGGCGCATAAAATATTCTACGCTGGCAATTGGCCATCGTTGTTGTTGTTGTCGTCGTCAGCAACAACAACAAAAACAACATGACTGCACCTTGGCCACATCCTTTGCGAAGTTTGTTCGTTTCGTTTCACGTTGAATGAGCTTCATTTGCTTTAGATTTGCATAATAAACTTTCAACGCTAAAAAACGTTTGATGAAATGCAAAAGCCTTGCCCGGCTAGCTGCAGGGAATATGCACTTCGAAATAAATAAAAAAATAAAACTTGCAATTTGTGCGCTTTTGATTATGAAATATTGTAAAAGAGTTCGAGAAAACACGTGAGTTCTGCTGCTGGTACTGCTTGCTGAGTTGTTGGTCGCACGTGTTTCTCATATTTAGTTGATTTTAATTGGCTACGGTTTTGAAATTTGTCATTAAAGAATTACAGCTAATTAGTTAGTACGTTGCTTTGCTTAAGATAAATTTAATTTAAATTTTTGTTCTTGCTTAAATAAAATTCGTCCTTTCATAGCTCACAAATTTTTTTCTCACACTTTAAGAAACATCTCAGATTTGCATCCGGTTTTTAGTTGGTCCAGTCTGGTCAATCACCTTTGAACTCAAAAATAAGTATAAAAACTCCTTTAAAAAGTAGCATTTTTCTTGTTGTCTGCAGCAAGGATGCGCATTAATATAAAATTTTATCTTTAAAAATTTTCTCAGCATATTTTCTTGCACTAAAACTGGAAATTGACCAGTTTATTGCGATAAGAAAAGAGTTGGGTTTTGTGTATGTATGTGTGTGTGTATAATTACGTTCGGTCAGTCATCCCGCTGCTGTCTAGCATCAAACGGGTTGTCACTCTTTTCCCTATTCTACTTGGACTGCAAAGAATAAGGATGCTGCTGCTGATGAATGCAATTTGACCTGTTAGGGTTAAAAAAAACTTGGAACTTGTTTTTTCTTTGAATGCGTCTAGAATGCGATGCTGTTAAGGTTGCTGCATTTACATTTATTTTAGGGTGGATTTATTGAATTAATAAAAAGGAACTAAAATTTTTGTTAAAAAATTAAAATCTTTATTACAAAATTTTTGGGAACAATAAATATTTATTAAAATCGGTTTTTATATTATAAAATTAATACAAATTATTACTTTTAAATATAGAAGAATATTTTTGTTTAAGTTAGGTGCATTCTTGTTCTTCTAGTCAACTAGTTGCCACAAATTGTAGAAGCAAATAAGTCCTCACAATCTGAAAAAAAAGAAAATAAATTCATAAATAAATAAATATTTTTAAAATTAAAAAAAAAATTGAAAGACAACTAATAACTTAGGGTCTACAAAATTTGAAGCAAGTCTGGAACTAGAGACTGGAGATAGTGTACTCGAAGAATTTTAGCGCGCTGATGGTTTTCGAGATATTCTTACTTCTTTTATAAGTTAAAATATCTCGAATGGAATAATTCTGAGCACGGCATTAGTATAAGCCTATTAAAAGTTCGTTGTTTCTGGAAACGAATAAAAGGGCTGATGGGGTTTATAAATTAATTTTTTACCTAGTAAATAGTAGTAAAAGTTCTGCTTTCGCAAACAGCCAAAAGATGTCCTTCTGGTACAAAAACATGCAGTGCAGTGCTTATTTTATCCTGATTTTAGAAATCAACCCCTACATTTCGGATAAAAATGGTAACGCAGCGTTTGGTTCTCTTAAAAGTGAAACAACCCCTGTGATAACGGTTGCTTACACTGCATTATTAAAATGCAGCATGCTATCGTTGTAAGGGCATTTCCAAGCAGTGTTTGGTTCAGTTATCATCATATTAAATTTTGTAAGAGGGACGGACGGTCAAGCACATAAGCAGACAGACAGACAGACAAGCAGACTTACGATAATGACAAGTGATAGTTTGGAGAAAAATACTTAGAGCAGACCTGAATGCACAATCTCGCTGTTCTATTTGTCATAGTTGGAAGCATGAGTGGGAAGAGGCATATTTTTGGGGATAAATTAGTTCACCAGACTCTGGGACGACTGGATTGTGTCTTTAGCAGGTGTGATAGCCATTTAGGAGACCAGCGATTCTTGCATTTAACGGGAATCCTGAGCACTGGAATATCCACGCCCATTTTTAGGCTTAGCACTCATACAAACCTAACGCCAGTTTCTAAGCCAATAAATATATGAATAATGACAATATGACAAATTTTGTCACTACTTCTTGGTTAATCGCGTTTCCGTATACATGATATATGTGCTTGGTCTGTCTAAAATGGTTATATGGATTACCTTGCTAACTATTTCCCAAATTGATCTCTTAAAATATGTGTTGTCCTTTTTGTCAAATTAATTTATTGAAACGCTTGAGACTATTTGCTCTCTGAAAGCTCTATTACCGGATTTAGCGCCTTACAAAATTGTGTAACTGATGCAAAAATGCAAAAAAAAAGTATTAGGATGAAACTTCTCAAATTATTGCAAATCATTGAAGAACAGACAAATCGCAACTGGATACATTTAAGTAGGAAAGAAATTCACAATAGAAACGACTTCAACTGTCATTATTATCTGTCACGACTTAACTGGCATTAGGAGCAATAAAACGAAGCACTTCTTTGGGACAGTTAAATGGAAATGCAACTTGCAACGCGGCCATTATGTAAATGGGCTTAAAAAAACGATAAAGAAAGTCTACGATAGAAAAAAATTAAGAGACACGAGAACAAAAAGGAGTAATAAAAACATTGTTGAGGAAGCTGCAAGCCAAATTTATGGGCGACTTAACAATTTTTAACGCAGACAACAAAATGCTCCAAAAATACAAAAAAAAAAAAAAAAGGAGAAAAGCAATTCAAGCGGAAAAAATGAACTAAGAAAAAATGACGAAATATTGTAAAAAGAAATTTGTAAATAAGAAATCGAACAAAAAAATTAATAAAAATAAAAAACAAAATGGAGGCATTTATTATTGTAAAATAAGAAACGAGTCAAGTAAAATGAGACAAAATGACGCAACAAACTTTTCTGCCGTAAAGCAAACGAATGCAAATTAAAATTGTATTCTGACAAGACTCGAAGGCGTCATAGCATAGCAAAAAAAGATAAAAGTGGATATATAAGGCAGCCATTGTTCACAGCATACATAGTACATATATATTCATTTGATATTTAAGTCTGAAAATTTTAACTAAATACAAGAACCAAACTCTACGTTCTACGCCAAACCAAACAAACGAAAAAGAACAAACAAGAGCAATATTGCTAGTACCTAGGGGAGTCATTATATTGAATTGAACGTTAAAGCGTTGATAAAATGTAATACAAAAAGATAACCAGACCAAGTAATTCTGTTCAAAAGAAGCAACAAAACGAAAAAAATAGACACATAAAAGAAGAAGTTCAGTCGTCGATGTGAATCGATTGTCGTTGGCGTCTGCAGTCGAAAAGCCAGTAAAGCAATTGAGGCCTCAGACACTTAAAATGTAAGCTAACGCTTCGCATGTCTGTCCCTCTGTCCCTTTGTCCCTTTGTCCCTCTGTCTGTCTGGTAGTCTGTGCCTGTTGTACGTTTATAGCTGTCAGCTATAAGATACACGCACAGTTATACACATGAAAGGATACTTATGTATATCTTTATATGTATGTGGCTACACGTTTGAACTTGCAAGGATATGCTCGGCCTGAACATTGAGCTATTGAGTTGCTTTGCACTGCCAGAATCATTCAATGTGTGCTGTAGACAGTTTTCGAAAAAAAATGATTATTTTTTTTACTTGGCAAAGTGTGTTTTTGTTTCTTTTTAATGGCATAAGTGATGTTAAGTGGCTGAGTTGGTTATGAACATCGATGGAAGAACTTGAACGATGTAACGAAAGATAAATAGTTAAACAGTTAAACAGATAAACAGTTAAATACCTTTCTGCTTGTTTAGCTTTCTTTTCACAAATTCACTACATCGACTAATCTTAAATATCTCTATCGATGCTCCGTTCTATATTATTTATCTTTCTCAATAATATCTGACATATCGTAGTAAATGCTCGTTTCCGTTTTTACTCCTTGTGTAGCAGGCATCCTTACATGCATATCTATATATCCTGGCCTACGTTCTAGATGTTCTCACAATTTTACATAATTTTATTTTACATACTTTCCCATTTTTTTTGCTTTGCATTTTTTAAGCAAATCAAGCGAAATTAGATTTTTCTATGCCTTCGATTTTTTTTTTCCTTTTTTTGTCGTCGCTTAATGCTATTTGCATACGACATGTATGCATGTATGTAGGAATATATCCTGCAGCTATAATATTTATAAATGTAACTCAACCTTTTATTTGACTGCCTGCACTATGGCGCCCACTCGAACGACAACGACGACGACATCAACATCGAGGACGTTTGCAAATATCCTTCTCAACACTCCATATCCTTGCTTGTTCTTATCGTTGTCTGCACAAGTGAACTTTTTCCCTGCATCCTTTTTATATATATATTTTTTTTTTACTATTTGGCATTTAAATATTTGTTTTTGTTTGATAATTTTTCGCTTCTTCTTCTTCTTCTACTACTTCTACTTCTTTTTATCATCGTTATCCTTTCGAACACTTACAACCCACTGCTCAAGTGTGCGCTTCCTCACCTCATAGATTCTTGTCGTTTGGCTTCTTGTTGTCTTATTGGTCTATGCTATGCTTTCTTCTTCACACGAAAAAGTATAAAAATAATATTAAAAAAAAAATTAATAGAAGAAAAAATTAAATTAGTAGAAAAAAAAACCAAAAAAAAAAAGGAAGGAAAAGTTGTAGTTGTGGCATTTAAATGTGCTCCGCCCATTTTCTATTTTAAAAATGTAAAGTTTCCGGTTTACTTTTACTTCTACATCCTTCTGTACATCCTTCTTTTAGTGTTTTTTTTCTATGCACTTCGTTCATTTATTTAATTCCGTCTTTTTATATTTGTCCTCCACCTTGTTTGCATGCTTCCTTGCATTGCTTGCTGTTCTTATTTAACGCATTCGGTTCGCTCTTTGGCTGTTGCCAGCTGCTTGGCTTGAGGTCGTTGCCTTACTTCAAAGTTTCCTTCGCCAATAAGAATGCGCGCGAATTTTTACTCGCTTGCATGGGTAGTCCTTACTTTTCTTACAGTTGTCCTGCTCTGTTTTTTTGTTTTTTTGTAAATGAGAATATGAGTGTATGTGTGTGTGATGTTCTGGGTTTTAAGTGCTTAGAAAACGTTGTAAAATTTTATTTGGAATGGGTTGCAGGTGCATCTTTTATATATGAGATACATTTGGCAAAGGGCAAAGTTTAAATTTTGTTTTTCTGCTTTGCTACACATTTAAGTGCTTAGTTATCGAATTTACAAAAATGTTAAAAAATTGTGAAAATACAGAAAATAGAAGATGCTTTAAAATAACTTCTAATAAAATTACCTCAGATAATCTTAATATTTTAAATTTAAAGTTTCATAAATACAGAATATATTTATTAGAGTTCTCTGAGACATATACGTTTTCGTTATGATTTCACTTTCCTTAACACCTTCGCTTAACGATTTATTAGAGGTGGAGCTCATTGGCAATTCTCTATTCGTACTGCAAGCCAAGAAAGTAAGTCTCTCGATTAGTGATGTGCAGTACATATTTACAGTCCCCAATTTACTTTAATTTGGTAATAAGTGTTTCCAAAGCCTAGAAGCTCTGATCTGAATTAGATTTCCACCTCAAACTCACTGAAAAGACCAGAGAGACGAAAAACATTATTAACCTTCCTGTATTCTTCGGAACTCCATTCCATCATTGACAGTTCCGGATTACACTTTAGCAGTTTCGTAAGTTGAATATAAAATATTTCGATTTGCTGAAAGTTTGGGACACAAAAGGGTTCCACGTAGAAAAGATTTAAAATTATAAAGCATTTTCTTAGAATCGATTCAAAATGGTTTACTACGAATGGGTTTTTTTTTATACTGTGTATAAAGTCTATTCCTGTGCCCTCAAAAAAAATTCAATTTCACATGGAATATGACACCGGATTTAACAAATGGATTTGACTCAGGAAAGAATCAAGTCTACATGGAATTGACTTAGAAACTTCAGCTCAGGAACATAAAAAGCTAGCTATGAATTCAGAACGAATTTCATTCAAAAAGAAAATATTAGTTTGTTCCATATAATGGGTTCCACAAATGATAGGTTACATAATATGTAGATCTTCCACAGTATTTGTTCCACGAAGCGATCAATTCACAATGGGTTCCACGTAGAATGATCTAAACACCGGTTAGGTTCCACAAAATTATGGGACCCATAATGAACGCTCTCTCATAGAACATACTCCAACGTATTCCATTAAAAAATGATTGCGCCTAGAATGGATCTCATTCTTGTGGGAGCCATATGACTTATCTTGGGATGATTTAATTTTAAATATATATAATTTTTGAAGAGCTTAACTTCAGATTGGTTTAAATTCGCTTTATTAAAATGTAAGCTTCAGTACCTTCTTAGGGTCCTCAAATACTCCTTTATTTTATACTCTTAAGTTTTAGTTCATTAAAGTATTCTTTAAAAAGACTAAGTCTTTTTGCAAAATTTGATTTTTTTTTTAAGGAAACAAAAATATACTCTTCTTTGCCATTCTAATACTAACAACCACTTAAAATAAATTAAGGCGACGCCATTTTCTTTAACACACAAACAAAAAAAAAAAAAGGAAACCCAAACCAATTGCACTGACCAACCAGAGCAGCAACATCGAAAGGATATCCCAAGTAGTACAAATATAGTAGAGCAAGGACTAAAGCACACATAACACACACACATACACAAACAGATTATTACAACTGCAGAAACTTTTGCGTTTAGCAAAACTCAACCCCTTTTTCATAAAATTAATAGCAGCAGCTGCTCTAAGGGAAGCAGGCAAAATACCAAGGATACTACGACATGCAACGGGTTGACTAGAAATTTCTTTGTTTTTTTTTTTTTGTTATATTTGCTATCTTTGCGATATTTTAATTTTTTACTTCATGCTTTTCTTTCATTTTCTATGCAAAGGTTTTTTTTATTTAATGTAATTTTTTACTATATTTATATACGTATATATGTATATCCTTTTGTCCTTTTATATATATATTTTAGCAAAGGAACATTAGTTTTGCGCTGTGGTAGATGTCAAGTACAGTTTCGTATTCTTTTGCTTAAGCATAACGAATGTCCTTTTTCCATTTGCAGCTAATGCTGCACGCTATCATCGTCGTCGTTGTCGTCGTCAAGGGAATAAGGATGCCACATACTGCTATGCTTTCGCCCACAATATCTAAAGCAAAGGACAACGACGTCGCCATTTTCTACTAGAAAAGTAATTTTTTACTGTTAGTTAAATAAATGCGCTGCTGCTGCTGCTGTCGCTCACCCGGCTTATGCCGCAAGGACTCGTCGTCGTCCACGTTACTAGTTTCTTTTTTTTTTTTTTGTGTTTATTTTATGTTTTATATTTTATTTGATGCTTTTTTTGTGCTTGGCACTATATCCTTGCTGTGCTATTTCTTCGGGGAGTAAAGTTGTCTGTGTGTGTGTTTGTGTGTTTATATATAACTCCTTGTCTCGTTGCTTGAAAGACGTGAGTCCAACAGAGCAGTGCCACAGCTGGTCTTGCCACCATTAAAGTTCATCTCCTCTATTTCCCTTTAGATGCAGTATAGCCTCAGTATGCGCCTGGCGACGTGTCTTGTGCGCTGCTGTGGTTGGCAAGATAAAAAATTAGTTTGGAAAACAAGATGAATGCCTTTTGCTGATTAAAATTGCAAAAAATAAAAAGCAAATACGATGATATCATGAGAGCGTGGTATAGGGTAGGGTAGATGACTGAGTCGAGTGGAAGTAAGTTGTATAAGGTTTGCATAAAATCTATGGCAACGGTAGACAGCTGCGATGCTATGGGTAAAGTTGGTCGAAGGAGTAGAAGTAGTAGCTGTAATGTTTATGTGTGTGTGTATGTTTGTGTAGGTGTCTCAAGTGTGCACAGTATGCTGAGTTGGCTACTGTTCTGAGTAAGGCTACTCATCTAAATTTAAAAATAAACTGAACGACGTTGAATATAACACCTTCTAAATTCACCATGGATAAAACTTTGGTGAAATTATAAATACTTTTTCACCATAGATTATATAAAGGAGCCTAAGAAGATAATATCACTTTATTTATAATTCTTTTAGCTCTCACTTTATTTTGGTTTCTTTAAGGTGAATTTCAACGAGCTACTTGATACAATCTATGGTGAAATATTAAAATATCTAATTATTTGTTTTATTTATGGTGAATATTAGCAAACGGGTACAATCTTTAAAATCTTTAATAAATTTATATACATTATGTGGTAAGTTCCACTCTTGGTCGTTTTCTCTCTATCTCTCTTCATTTTACTCGTTTTCTGGTGAATGGTGAATTTCATCCAATTACTTTATAGTATCTAATATACAAACTATGGTGAAAATATGTAAAGTGGTCTGTTCCATTTCTGGTTTCTTTTTTTCTTTTTTTTTCTTCTCTCTCTTCTCTGTGATTCGTATATTAAAAATATTGGAATAGAATCGATTCTTTTGAAAAAATAATGGTTTTCCGTCTAATCTTAGAAAAAATTTTAGCGGTAAAACGAGTTACAGTTTTAACAAATGTATAAATAATATCAACTATTTTACACAATTTTCAACACTCAGCACCCACTGTGCAACGTACGACGACGACTGTCTCTGAAGGCAAATGGAAGTAGAAATTACAAAAGTAAAAATAAGGATCAAAGTAAAAAAGGCAGTCAAGAGCTAAAAGTTTGTACTAGATGGAATACACTTTTGCAATATATGCAAGAAAGAGACAAAAACTAAAGAAAGAGAGAGCGCATAAATGGACGAACGTTTACTAATGAAATAATATACGCCATTTTGTTTCACCAGCTGCACTCATGCTATGTGTTTTTTTCTCGTTTTTCTTCTTACTTTTTTATGTGCAATTTATTTTCAATTTATTTTAATTTGTATGCAAAAAAAAAAAAAAAAGAAAAAAATGTTTTTTGTTAACTTAAAATTTATTTTGAAGTCATTTATTTTAGTCAAACTGTTTAAATTTACTTTTTGTATTAAATTTTGTAAATTTAAATTGATTTAAAAATTAAATTATATTAGAAATCATTAATTATTTATTTATTTATTTACTAAATAGTAGCCCAACGATTTATTCGATTATACTGAAACCGTGAAATTTAATACATTTTATTTTGGTAATTTATACAATAAAATTTATTTTTGTTGCATTTTAATAATTTATAATTTTGTTTAATTTTAAATAATTACGAAATGGAAAGTGTAAATATTGTATGACATTATTATTATATTTTCTTTTGGGGGACCTGACACTATTTTGCGTTTTAGTAATGCAAAATACTATAAATTTTTCAATAGTTCATTGAACATTACTTCCACTCTTACATGCAATATTAATTTATGACAGAAGGGCATTCTAAATATTTGCAATATTTTTGGTTTGAATTTCAGGTAACTGCAATAAAATTGACATAAACTTGTAGTTGGAGTGTACTGAATGGCTTCATTCCATTTGGTTAAGTTTTTGTCGAACAGGTGCGTGGAATGGTGTCAATTATAATAATTTCTGATTGTAAACTTTATTGACATTTATTTTTTTTTTTAAATTTTGCATGCTTTGTGAAACATTCTGTCACGATGAAGCCACTAAAACTTCAAAAAATCTTCTCAATTTGAAATATCCTCTCGATAGTTCATCAATTCAGCGATGATTCGCGAAGATTGATATAAACACCAATCACTGATAAATGAACAGTTTCACCGTTCACATTGCGATTTTTAAATAACTGTGAAAAAATCACTTCAGTACTCTCCTCATCTAGGTGCCGGGACGCGGCAACCGATGATGGAAATTGCAATGGAGAAGAACTTGCAAGACTAGCTGCTATAGCACGCATCCTTCTAGGGAAGAATTCTTTTTATTAGTTCGAAGGACTATGTCAGCTTTTAGGTGTTGTCGAGTATTCACTTCATGTTATAATCAGCCACTTACGCTTCTGCTAGTTAGTTCTTTCTTTGATGTAAAATCATCAAAGTGATATTCGTAATGGAGAAAACAATTAGCTAAGAAGGTTCATAAGCTTTAGGTTCAAGGTCATTTTCAAACAACTGTTATATGTTGCTATCTCTATCTTTCTCTCTCACTCTACATATTATATAATCAACAACTGTTGCATTTCCACAACCCACCCAATAGTCGCATTGTTAACCACATATGTATGTATGTACTTATATCAATATTCCAGCTTCACATCCGTACCCAATTGTGTGCCATTTAAAAATGAATTAAGTCCAATTTCACAGCGATTAATTTGAGCATATTTCGTTGTTTTATTTTTTTTTATGTGTTGTGTTTTTTTTTGGCAGCTTTTTTCCACGCATGAGTTTTTTTATATTATTTTTCTTTATTTTTTTTTTTTTTGTATAATTGCATATGCAAATTATTTTTTATTTTATTTTTCGGCAACGTAAGCACTTTCACTCTTACTTACTACCAGACAAAAATATACAGATACGCACTGACTGGGGTCATGCATACAGACAAAGAGAGAGAGAGAGAGAGAAAAGTGCTCATTGCCAGTCGGTGTGATTTTTACGCAACTTATTAATGCAGTTGCCGTGTGCTGTTATTGATGAAATGCATATTCAAACACACACACACACATACACAAATGCAGTTATGTAAACAGTAGCGGCACAATGGTGATAGGCGCAATACTTTTGTAGCCCGGCTCGGCTGCACAGACGCTCGAAAGCACAGACAGACTGACTTGTTTTTCTATGCTACGTTCGCCACTTTCACTATGCCATGGCTTTTTCGTCTGCTAAATTTAAAATATTTTCAATATGGCGCCCCATTTTTATATGGGCCTTGTCTACATTATAAAGCCGCAACAATAATATTAATAAAAATGCGTGCGTGCAGTGAGCCTGTTCAGTGACTGATTTTAATTTTTTTCCTTTTTTATTTTTCATTTCATTCATATTTCGGATACATGTTGTTAATGCAGCATATTTTTTTTTTTTTTTTTTTTCATTTTTTTTTTTATTTTTTTTTTTTTTTTGGCAACAATAAAAATGAAACAAATTAAATAAATAAAACTGCAACATAAAAATTTTATATAATGTAAAATGGGTGCAGTTGTCTCTGTATCGCTACATGTGTATATGTGTGAGTGTCTGCTCATAAAAAAAAAAATAAAAAATTAAAAATAATTCTAGGTGAAGGACATTTCGACATGGCGCACTACATGGCGTATGCTTGATATTTTTTTGTATGATTTTTTGTTTTTTTTCGTTTCATTTGCATATAAATATGTATGTGTGTGTGTGTATGTTTGTTGTTGCTGTTGTCATTGCAATACATCATCATAGTCGCCGGTTTTTCGTTGCTTTATACACTATCTCACTCTTATTCTCTCTCTCTCTTTTTCGCTGGCTTTCATTAAGTGCAATAAACTGCGAATGAAAATAAAATTGCGATTTTTTATTGCATACTTTTTGGCGTCAGTCTTGTTCATATATTTGTTGTCCTTTGGCTTTATGCTTTTTTTCCTTTTTTTTTTTTTTTTTGTTCTGTGCAGCTTTATTTTTTGGCAGTTCCTCGTTTTGTTTTTTATTGTTTTTTTTTTTTGGTGAAAGTGTGTGCAATGCATCTCTCTGTGTGTGTGTGTGTGCGTATGTGCGGCCGCGAGTTGGTTAATGCGGCTCATACACGTAATTGGCATTAAATTAAACGCTGACAAAAAAAAAAGAAAAAAAAAAACCAAGCAAAGTATTTTGTTGTCTGTGTGTGTCCTTGCTGCTTGGACGTAGTTTTAGTTTTGTTTTTCTTTTTTTAAATATTTTTTTTATTTCGTTTTCGTCATCCTGTTGCATCTGTCTGGCGGCATCAACTGCTGCTGTTACTGCTTATGTTAATTGGCATGCAACAGCAGCAAGTATGTTGTGTGTGTGTGTGTGTGCGTGTATGTTGATTTCTATATATCACTCTTCTGCTGTTCAGTTGTTTTTTTATATATAGGTAATATTATGGTTCACGGCGTTCATTGACATTGTCAATGTCATTGAATTTTTATTTTATTTTTTAAAAAAAGTTTTTCTTTTTTTTTTTTCGCTGATTGTATTTTTAATTAATTTTTATTGCTTTGTATTTTTTCTTTTTTGGCAATTTTTATTAATGGGTGTCCTTCGTTTGCGTGTATGCAATTTTTTTATTTTTTTTTTTTTATTGTATTTATTTGCATTATGACGTCATTTTCTGTGTCAGCGTTAAATAATTGGAATTTTTTTTATGTGGGTGTGTCATTTGTTTAAAACAGCTGATTTTAATAGTTGTTTTTTTTTAGGTTAATTTAAATACATTTTTAATGGAGTAAGGTTTTTTTTTCAATGATGGTGTAATTTAATTTATTAGTTACAGATTTGAGAAAATTAATTTTGAGCCTTGTCAATTTCACTTTCGAAAAATATGATAAAAATCGAAATTAAACTTTAGCAGCGCTTACATTATTGTTTGGCCGATTTTTCGGTAGACTTAATTGCAAATTACAAAGCAAAGAGACCCGTATGATCTGTTATTTAATCTCCTGCATGAAATAATTTGTTCTTCTCACGCATCTGAATATTGGAGTATTCTTGACTGAGGAGTTTTTCGATAAAATGTCTAAAAAGGCAAGCCCAAATCTTTCAAGGGCTGGAAAATGACTGAAAATATGTTCTACTCTGTTTTTTCACCAATTCGTTTCAGTGCTCCTATGGCGCATAAGCTGATTTGATCGCTCAGTGTTGCACTTAACGTGCTGGAGAGATTACACACCTTATTTGAGAGAATATCTGCAAACTTGGCTAGTTCATGTTTGATGCGCAGCCTAATTGTCGTCATGAGCATGCCTGCCGTGTTTCTCCCTGAAGGAATACCGAAGGCTATACCATCTCTTGCCAACATATTTGCTTCGCAAAACTTAATATGTCATGGTTTCACAGTACCCAGATAAGGGCTTTCAATGCAGCTTAACTATTTGAAAATATTTAAACTTGCAGCCAATTCCCAGAGTAGTACTCCAGGATTTGTGTGGCTTTGTACCGGAAATTTCCTATTCTAATTTGGATGTCTGAAACCGCTTGGTCAGGGCAGAATAAGGCAACTCCTACCTTTTTGTGCAGCTTAAATACATTCATCAATCACATTTTTTTCATTATTAAATTTAACAAAATTAATGTCTAATTTTATAAAATGAAGTAAACAAAGAAGCAACATAAAGGATAGCAAAAACAAAAAAGAGGGGGAAAAACAAAAATTACGCAACATCATAAATCAAATGTCAAAACCTCATCTCGCATTAATATCCGTTAATAAATGGTGGTAATATAAATTTTACACGGAAGCCTTTTTCCAAAGTATTCAGAAGATTCATTTACAACGTTTTTTTTTACAATGAAAACGCCAACAACATCAACATAACAAAAACAGATAAACACGCACACATATATACAAGTAGATAGCAACTTACTAATACAAACGCATTGCGTGGGTAATTTAAAATTTTGCAATTTTTAGTTTACGCAACAACAGATAAAAAAAAGAATAACGAAAAATGAGTAATAAAGGAGCAGCGTAATGTAAAAACTGAAAACAAATACCACGCATTAAAAATACTCAAACACACACACATATACACGCACACACCGTTGATGCACCGCAAGCTCACACAAAACACACACACACATACATATACACAAAGTGGTAAATGAAATGCGTGTGTGTTTATGGTTAGAAATATGTAAAAAAAAAAAACAAAAAACAAAATGGAGTACGCAACAGCGGAAGCGGAAGCGCTGTGAAAAAAAAAAACCATGCAGCAACCAATCCACAAACCCAACTCAAACGCGGCTTACAAACAAAAAAAACAAAATAAAAAAAAAACAACAAAAAAGTAAATTATATACAAAAAAAAAACACATATATGGGCATATCGGCTAGGGAAAAATTTTGCTCTATGTACTTTCAGTAAATTATATAGCGTTGGCACTAAATGAGGTAATTTGTGTGCAAACACACGCGCACACAGATATAGTCTTGCTCTGACAAAAACACCAACGCCGGCATCAACCAAAACAACAACAAGCAACAACAAAAGCCATATTAATGCTTTAAAAAAAAGAAAAAAAATATACACGCGAGTGAAAATTGAAGCAAAATTTCATTAAAATGAAAAATGAAAATACACAAAAGGCAAAAACTGACGCATTTTCCCTGGATAGACAAAAGCGTACATCAAATTATCGTTGCCATGTGAAAAATGTTGTAGTAAAAAAAAAAAAAATAAATAAAAAACATAGAGTAAAATATAATGTTAAATAGAAAAAGGACTATTTAAAATTTCGTTGAGAAAAAAAATTGATAAATTCACGTAAAATTTTTTTTCTATTTAAATTGGGGTTTTACTAAAAAAATATATTGTGAATGTATTTCAAAATTTAAAATTGCATATTTGTAGTTAATTTAGCTACATTTTATTGTGCTGTTTAGCCTGTATCAGAAGTGTAAATGTGGGTACTGGTATTAGTATCGATATATCAATGCAGTATCGATACCAATGTAATATCGATATTTTTCATTTTCTGTAATGCAGACAAAATTATTGATAAGTCGAAACATCAAACTTGAAATGATGATACTTAAGGGACGTCTACAGTTCTCCTTTTTATCAAATTAGTTTTTAAGCGGTCGTCACCATATTTTAATGCATGCCTAAAAAACTTCTTTGTTATTTATTCGAATAGATTATGGTCTCTACGAATTATAACACTTTGACTCAGTTCAAAAGATATAATCTTCTATACAATTATACTCAACAGTGTTTTCTATGAAAATTTTTATTTTGCAGCTTAGAAACCCTGAGATTCAGTTTATATCGCAAATTGTCTTAGATTGGTATAAAAATTTTATATGAGACCCATACGCTTTCACCCACGGGATCTTTGGAGGCACCTGGAGTACTTCTGTTTCAGCTGAGGGGAATCACCCTCCAGCGAAACTAACCTTACTCTAAGGAAACTAACCTTACTCCAGGAATTTTTTTTAGAAGCTGAGCCTTTATATTCTAGAAGCTGAGGTCTTATATTCTTGAGCACCAGGAACTGTGGCACTTTTTGTAAGATAGGCTTTTTAACTACTTATCTTAGTAGGACCAAACGTTATGTGCTGCATAAATTTGACATTTTTTAGTAAATGTCGGTACTAGAACTAAATTTTGAAGTGCTTTCCTGATACAGCTCATCAAGAAATTTTTTACATTTGTTCTGCGGATCCTCAAAGTTCTAGTGTTCCGCTACTAGCTCTTATCAAGATACAAGGTAACTTGAATTGAAGTACAGCGTTTGTAGCAGTCAAACTTTTTGCCAAATTTAGTATAATTAAAGTTTTTTGGTGATATAAAATTTATACAAAAATAAAAAATCTTAAATTCTACAATAAAATTTAATAACTCAACCCCTTGTTTTTTTTTTCATTTTGTCTAATTTTATAAGCAATTCAACCCTTTTTGAATTATGTTGATTTGCTTGATGTACAACAACAAAAAACAACAACTATGAAAAAAATGAGGGTAAGTTCAGCAAATACTATTTCTATACAAAAAACAACAACACAAAAAAAAAACGCGGCCATTTTGAATAAAAAAAAAACTTGCGCAGACATATGTTTTAAACTGTAGAAAAAAGGATATACAAAAAAAAAAAAAAGAAGGATATATAAAAATATACATACAAATGCAAAAACAAATTCGCATTCCAATGTATGCCTCAGCGTAGTAACAGTAAAAAAAAAAAAACAAAATGCAAATAAAAGTTGCCTTTTTGTGTTGCAGTAATTATTATTGTTGTTGTTGTTTTTTGCGTGAACTAACCAGTATGCGTTTTTGTGTGTACTTAAAAGCCACAAATACACACACACACACATGGCTACTGCAAATGAACGCGAATAAAAGCACGGCATACCAATGCTTAAAATGAAAATAAATAGAGTAGCAGCTGCCCTAAACACAAAAAAATCGAAAAAAAGTATCTATGAGATACATTTGCTGCTGCGTATTCATTAACGCAGTCAACAGCCGTCATTGTCGTTTGTTAGTTAGCACCTAAACTCGTTCTTATTGCGCTTTTTGCTCTTTTTGCTATTGTTGTTGTTGTTGTTATTTAACATTGTTACTATACAAAATTGCATTTGCATGTCCTTCTTTCTAGCGCAGCATTTTAGTTAGTTAGTCCATGCAGCTTTGGCGTTTTGTGGCCTATGGCCTAATGTGTTCTATTAACACATACAAGCACACTCCTCTTCATACAAGCAACACAACACGTAAGCATGCAGCGTAGTTCTTGTTTAATTGTGCACCTTTAGGACAACAACAACGACGTCGACGATGACGACGACGACATTAGGCTCACTTTGTGTAGATACTTTTTATCTTAAATTTTTTTTGTTTGTTCTTTTTCGCGATTTTTTTCCTTTTAGTGCTTTTTGTTTCGTTCATTTTTGTCGTAGTTTGAGCTTTGTTAATGGTTTCCCATTTTGCAACATGAAATTGGAATTATCTTTGGAAGCACCTTGTACAGGTAAATAGGCAACTTAATGTTTATTTTGAAATTTTTGCGTATTTGAAGATACTTCGAATGTGTTTTGGTATATTTTTCTCTCTATCAGGAGTGTCACACAAAACCTATTTCTGTGGGTTTTAAATTTCTTCTAAAATTCAATGAAATAATCAATATTATTCACAATTAGTTTAAACCATGATGCAATTAGACAACTTAGCTGAAAAAAGCTGAGAGCGTAAAAACAAAGGAGAGACATTTTCAAGCAAGCTGACAACTTAAATAAAAAAAAAAGAGAAAAATTATTATGATACAATTCTGCTGAAGATCATAACTTCCTATTTCTTTTAGATTTTTTTCAATAGTAGCTCTTCTTGAAAGAAAACCTTTAAGTGTAAAAGAGCTGGAAGCTGTCATTGTTTACAAAAATGTAAAAGTTTTAAATGATATTTCTCCCAAACACCGTAAAAAATATCACTTCTAGATTTTGAATTACACAGTTTTAATTAACGAAATTTGCTGTGTCCGTCTATCTATCTGTCCGTCTGTCTATAGATACGTCACTATTTTAATATTTTCTATCATCTAAATTCAATAAATTCAGTTTAAACATAAAGAAAAAAATATATATATACCCTATTAAAAGGTAAGCATATAAAATTGTGCAATAAATTCAAAGATAAGCGACATATTTAATTTAATTAATTAAAACAAACAACTTAAATTGAAAGCCAAAAAGGAAACAGGCAACTTCTTTTCTCAACATTGCACGATTTACGTTTTATAGTAAATTCGAATGAAGGACTAAAGAAGGATATACTATGTGTATGTGATGTGAATGTCTGCGTTCGAGAATGCTTACTTATGTCTACAACAAACATAACATAAACTGAAAACGACAGACATCAAAAGCAGTAAACGAGTTGAATCAATACGCAAACACAAACAAATATACTAACGGACAGAAAGACAGACGGACGGACAAGCAAGAATTCAGACACACATACAGACAGAAAGATGGACAGACCGACAGACTTAAGGACTCACGCTACAGCGCGCCAACAAAAAACAGCTCCAACGAATTTAAATCATAAATCATGAGCTTTTCCTCGGGATTCCTTTTATGTTTTTTTTTTTTGTTTTTTATGCTTTTGTTTTATACATTCATGCAGCACACATGTCCTTATATCCTTTTTTTTCTTTCCTTCTTTTTTTTTTATTGGTTGTTTTTTACATTGCGTTTTTGTTTTGCGTTTTTCCATTTTTGTTTTTCGCATTTTTCTTTCGTTTATGCTGCTGCTTCTTCTTCTACACTTAAGCGGCTATGTTTGTTGTCCTGTATATCCTTTTTATTTTTGTACGTTGATATTTTATGCGCAACCCTGACTGTCAAGTAGATTTTTTAGTACGCGTAAAAAGAGAAAAATCGACGCCATTTTGTTTTTTTTTTGTTTTTGTACTCATTTATTTTTACATTTTTTTTTATAAACTTTTTCCGTCAGGCTTGGCATGCGCAAAATAAAATAAAATAAAATATATTTCTGAAAAAAGGATGAAAAGAAAAAGGATGAAAGCACATTATTGCTGAAAAGCACAAAATCGCCTTTCAGTAACTGCTGCCGTTGCTGTTGCTATACGCTACCTACTCAACATCCTTATTCTTTTTAGCGTAATATCCTTTGGCGCTACGCTGTGCCACTCATTTATAAAACGCGGCAGCAACTTAAGCTCTATTGGCATTAAGGTTTTTAGGGTTTTCGTTAACTTAACATTGCCGCGAGTACGACGAGCGCGCGGTCGTTTGGTCTGTCCGTCTGTCTGTCTGTCTGTATGTTTATATCCTTTAAATTATTTACTCTCTTATCCTTGTTATTTTTCGCACAAGTCTACCACCTGCAATCCTATACTACTTCTTCATGTTTGTAGCAATTGCCCTAGCATCCTTTTTTCGTCCTTTTTATTTGTATGTGTTTTTTTTTTTTTTTTTGTATTTATTTCTATGGAGTTTGAGCTTTGGCTTGGGTCTCTGACAGGCAAAAATTCTGTAATTCAAAATTAAAATTTAAGCATCTCTTTGAGTTTTGTATTTGCATTTCAACTTTTACGAAACAAATATATACATACATACTATATATCTGCATACATATATATACTTGTGTATGTGTGTGTGTGTATGAAAAGCAGCACAAATATTAGCAGCAAGAAATTTACAAAAAAGGTACAGTTGAAACAAAACATTTTTAAATACGGAAAATGTGTGCAAAGTATTTATTAAGTTAGTGCGTCACTTTTAGATGGAATTATTTTAATTTTCTGTGTTTAACAGTTTTGTGAAAAGCAGCTACGAAATATTTCGTACATTGTACAAATAGGTTTTCTGCATAGTACGAATTTATTGAGAATCTATTTTGAAGCTAAATTGTACAAATGTTTTGGTACTCTTAATGAAAGTTTTGTATTTTCGTTAATTTTACAAAATATTATGTAAAGAATTTCGTATGGTTTACCAAATCATATCATGGAAGTGTTTATTGAAACGTAAAATGCTAAATTTAACTGATTTTGAAAATGGAAGCATAGCCGGTAAAATGAAGTTTGGACCATTTTTCCTATGATCTACAAACATTTATTTAAAAATTTTGTAATAACACATTTTTTTCTGAACAATTTTTTTTAAGGTCCCCGCTAATCCCTTCGTCAATCTATATATTTATACTTACGAAAAAGTAGCTTTGTTATATGCAAGCAGTGTTTTTAAAATGTTGTTCTCATAAAAAATTAAATTACAAAAAGTTTTATACATAGTACGAAACTTTTGTACATTGTACGAAAATTAAAGAAATTAAATCTTCATTTATCCGAAAACCCTAAACAAGTCATTTTTTTTGTTTGCTTTTTTTTTTTCCAATTAAAAAAATTTAAGCTCAATATACAGAGCCAGCTTTAATAAAATCGATAGCGGGCTTGAGTTTCCAAAATGCATTTTTAATTGCCTTGTAACTTTAAAAGGTTTTAACGCAAAATAATTAGGCATCTAAAATTTTTGAAAAGCATAATAAAAAAACCTGCATAAAAATAACCGTCTGGGCTGAGAGTGCAACCTGTCGGAAGCAGACAATTTACGCAATATGCAAATATGTGGAAACATAAAAAAATATATATTTTGTAGAAAACTCCAACTCAAACACTAAAAAAATTCGCTCAACGCGCTAATAACTCAGCAAAAACAGCAGCCAAACTAAGCCCATAACTAAGAACATAGCAGCATACGATAGAGAGAGATAGAGAGAAAGTAAAAAATAGAGAGTAAAATTTCAAAAAAATGTCGCTCACATTTAAAACAAAATTAAAAATAAAATGTGAAAAATAAAATAAAATGTAAATAAAATAAAATGCGCGCCGCAAAACGAAGACAAAATCACATTTTACAGCAAAAAGAGAAAAGCAGAAAAACGAAAATACAAAAACACACAAAAGTAAAGAAAAGTAAAGCAGCACAAAACTCCTTCTTAGCCTTGCCGCTTTGGCCGACTTGTATAGAAAAACGTTGTAGAAAAAAAAGGACGAAAGCCACCCAAAAAGCAGGCGAAAAGTTTTTTGTATTTTGTATTTTATTTTATTTTTTTGCTCGGCAATAACTTTTTTTTTCATTTTTTTGCTCTCTTTTATACAGACAATTTTTTGTCTTTTTTTCAAGCTCCACCTACTTGCTGCATGCGGATTGGTTGATGTCGCATCGTACACGACAAAATATTTAGGTGAAGAGGCGAAGTTGAAGAACGAACGAGGAGTTTTTTTGTTTTTTTTGTTTTTAATAAAATAAGAACAACAAAAACAAACATGTACAATATTTGCTGACATAGTCCTAAAAGTTTGACGAAGTTGGGGAGAGGAAAAAAAATTAAAACTAAATTATAACAAAAAATAAATATAATATTAAAAAAAATATATAAAATATATTTAAAAAAAATATAATAATAAAAATTTATAAATTTTTTTTTTTTTTAAAAAAATTTTTTAATGTATTTTTTCTATTTTGTTGTCTAGTCTCTATTTAAGCTTTTAGTTTTATACATTGCGCCTATAGTATATGTAATTAAAATGAATTAATGATCATTAGGCACTTTTTATTATGTTTTCCCATATGTATAAAAATTTATATAAAAATGTTTTTTTATAATCAAAATTCATAGTTACAAATAAAAAACCAAAATATAAAAACAAAAATTTTGCATAGAATTATAATTTTGTTTGTTTTAGTTTTTCATACGCAATGTTGCCGTCTCGTCTGTGGTTTGAGTTTAGTTTAGATTAAAGTGACCATATGTGTCATGAATACTGATAGACTGAATGACTGTGAAGAATAGTACATATTTTTGAATGGAGTGTATGCTTCAACAGCTTCTATGAAACGATCGTGTTGATATTTAATCGTTGTATTAACCAGCCGTCTGGTTGCCAGCTGCTTCAGTAAATAGAAAATTTTGTATTCAAATTATTCATGAAGATTTCAAGAATTGTTTAGTAAACCGAAAAATCCCAGCTTAGAACTATCGAATACAAAATCTTGGAATTTTCATTGTTTCCAAAGAACCATGAAGCATAATTACAGCTGTTTTCCGCAACAAAAACATATGTATTACATTGAGACATGGATTTATTTTGACAAATTATAAATCATGATTTGTAATTCATGAGTTAAGTTTCCGGGTCGGTTTACTTTAAGTTAATAATACTAATAAGAGCAGTAAAGCGGGCTGATAAGTTGTCGTGTCAAACAATGCAACAGCGCTATCCACGCTGCTATTTTTATTTATCTTTTTACAATTTTATAATTCTTTAATTTAATTAATAAATTTATTTTCTAAGCTGTTGTCTGAGGCATTAAAATTTTTACAATATATTTTGTCTGCTTCCCTTAAAACCATAAAGAAACAAACTAGGCTTGACCAGGAGTTACCGGTTACCCCGACAAATGTTACTTTTTTTTTTTTGCAGATCCGTATTTATTAGTAATATTTAATTGAGACTATCAAAGGTGCTTTCCACATAGATATGGGTATTCTTGGGTAAAGTAACAAAAAAATATTTCATTTCATTTCAGAGCCAACGATTTATATCAAGTAGAATTTTTTACAATATTTTCGTAAATAATTTTAAGCTTCAACGATTTTTATTCATACAACTGGTCACCTTAATTTTGGCTATACAAACTGCTCTAATGCGCTTGACTATACATTTGTGTGTGTGTAGTTAAAGTTCATTTTTTATACTCCTGCCATATTCTTGTTACACGTTTCCTAACATAGTTTCTCATCATTCCTTTTCAACTACCAAAAGGCAAAAACTGCGCGCCTTTTGCGTGCATTTGTGGTCGGACAATGAAAAAGGAGAAAATAAAAAATAAAACTACAAAAAAGGATAATAGACAGAAGGACTACAACTATGACTACATGTAGCGAGTGTTTAGTAAGTGGTTTAGTAAACACATTTAGCTATTTACAGTTGGTGACAGTAGCAGAAAGGACTAGAAACCACAACAACAACAACAAGAAATGCATTTAGTATAACGAGTCAGACTGACTAACAAATGAACTTAGAAAATCGTCGTTGCCATTGTTGTCGTATAGAGACTTCAAAGAAGAAAACCATTTGGAGAATTCTAATTGACACAAACTGTTGTGGCACATTAGTGGCGTTCTCTCATATATGTAAATAATTTTTTAATGACAATAAGTGGCATTCAATTAACTCATTAAATAGCTTTAGCGTATATATAGTATGTAGCTGCTTTTGCTATTTCTATTGAATTATTTTTAAGCATGTATTTTTTTAATTAACTTTTTGCTTTAAGCTACCAAAAATAATCAATTGTTTTGATAGAAAAATTTTTAAATTAAAATTAACTTTAAATACAATAAAAATCCTGACTAACTTTCAGTCTAGCTGCGAGGCATGACGCAACTCACACTCTTTACTATTTTTGGCATGTTGCCACAGGCGACACTATTATTTAATATTTTATTATTATAAAAAAAAAAAAAAAAAATAATAATATGAAAATCTCTCGAAAAATATTTACCATTAAAAATGTTTTTTGGTTTTGGTAATTTTTGTTACACATGCAGCAAATTTTATATTTAAATATAATTTTAGAATTTTGTAAATGAGTTTTATGCAGTTTTGTCTAATAATAAATTTTCAACACCCACACTCCATGGTAAAAATTTTATGTTGGTATCCAAAAAAGCATGAATCAGCTCACAGTAAAAGTTCATTCCTCTTTTTTCGGGGTTTTATTTTTATTATTTTTTATTTTATGGCAACAAAAACTTTTATTAGCTTTAGTTCTAATTGCTGCTAATTTAATTAAATTAAAAACAAGAGAAAATGAGTTTTGACAAAACTGTAACTTGGATACGCTTCACAAAGTTCAACAGAGAGTAAAGAAGTTCAGTGAGTCTGTATTTGAGAATATTGTGGGTAAATCGATAGATTTAACAAAGAAAATTATATCCTAAGAGATTTAAACAGAGAAAAAAAATTGATTTTTACTATTTAAAATAGAAAATACGGACAACAAATGACTTTATCAAATAGAAAATAACAGAAGTAGCTAAACCAAAATGTTGAGATGATACACACTGGCGTTGGTGCTAAGCTATAAAAAGAGGGGGGAAAGGGGACATAGTGGGAGAGAGAGAGGAATTGAGAGAGAGACACGGAAAGTGAGAGTAAGACAGGGAGAGTGAGATAGGGAGATTGAGAGTGAGTGTGAGTGTAAAGAGGGAGAAATTTAGAGTAGTGAAGAGAGAAGAGAAAAAGATAGCCTGGGACACAAGGGGAGGTAGAGAGTGAGAAGTGGATAGAGGCAGTATAGATAGAGTATAGATAGAGTATGTGAGAGAGATTGAGAGGCACTGACAGAGCGTGAGACAGAGATGGAGAGTTAGAGATAGAGCGTAAAGAGTATTCGCTGAAACGTTTTCCACGTTATGCAATAGATTTAGTTGAAATCAGCCAATTACGAAACTTGACTGAGTCCATACTTATGCCATCTATTGCTTTGAAAAGTCTTTAATATTTTATATTTGATTCAGTCGTATTTTCTACTTGAATTAGTCGTATTTTCTACTTGAAATAGTAAATTTGAATTAATTGCTTTTTTTGTTTATATTTTTTAAGTAACTTTTTTAAATTTCTAAAACACTTTGAAGGTTTTTTTAATAAGTTTCATAAAAGTATCTCAAAAGTTGCGTAATTTAAGACAGTCAAAGAAAACTTTGCGTCATCTTATTATTTCAGTTTATGGCAACTCAAAAATCTTCCAAAAATTCGTTACAAACTCCATAACAAAATAACAATACGCATCAAACTATATGTAAAATGCGAACTAAGATAAAAAAAAAACTCAACTTTTTCGCTAGTTAGTTAAATTTCATTGTTTTCAGACATGACTCGTTTTGGCAGTCATATGTGCACATTATATACATATAATATAATATAATATTATATCGTCGTATACCATTTATTTTTAGTTAGAATATATATATATATTTTCTATAACAAATTTTATGCGTCTGCATTTTGTAGAATATATTTTTCATAATTAAATATTTGCTTAATTAGTATGAGTGCTACTGCTGCCACTGCTTCCACTGCTTCCACTGCTGCTGCAGTAGTTAGCTAGAAGCTTTGCTTGATTTTATTTTAAAAACAATTTTGTGAAATTATTTTCGGTTTATTTAACAAAATGAAATTTTTCGTTCAAATAAATATCAAGTTTGCGTATATTTAATGTCATACGATATATTTTTTTTTTGAACTGACAGACGCCTTTCATTAATCAAATTGTGAGAATAGAAAAAGGATAAAAAAAAAAAAAATGATTATAAAAACAATATTTTTTTTTAAGATCGAAACAAATTGGACTGATTAACAAGATTTTTAAAGCGTTATTTCTTTCCATATTGTATCAATTTGACGAAAAAGTTACTACAAATTATGCCTGATAGAGTTGCCACCGCCGGTATTCACGACAAGAATTCGAATAAAAATTCGTTAATCCAAAAAATTGCTCAACACTTGTAAACAATTTCCATTTAGTGAAGATGGTGCTCTGTAGTAGTGTGGTACTATTCGAATTTCTCTGCCTCATCGTTTGAGAAGAATTTCCGTGCAAGAGATGTCATATATTTTATTGATCAGCTCGATGAGGCTATGTCCGTCTGTCCATTTGTCCATCCCATGGTAGAAACATAAAGGAAGTGTCAAGCGAGAGTATGGTACCATGCGAATCGAGTGCAAAAGAATTGTCTTATAATTTTTACACTGTTTACCAGAGTAAATGAGATAGAAAATTTGTGCGTCTTTTTTTTGTTTTTGTTTCTGAAATACGACTGATGTAGGTACGCAAAACGTTGAGAGCGCAAGAGCGCTTATCACAACCTTATATAATGGAACCATCCATCCATCCATGTTCCATTCGTTTTTTTAGTCTGTCCGTCTGTTTATTTTATTCGGAGAGTTTTAAAAATGTTGAGTTAAAATTACTACACTATGTTTCGAAGCCAGGTTATCACACCCAATTTTAGGAATTGCCCCATACAATCTCATTGGCTATTTTAGAATTGAGTTCTATCAACTAGCCCTTTTGTATTTATTCGAATATATGTGTAAGGTTTTGGATTCAATGTTGTTTTGTTTACGAATTTGATTCAAATAATCATGATAGATTGTGGCTTAATAATAAGAATACAGTTTTAGGTAAAAAGACTTTGAGTAAATAGTTGAATAACAAAAAATAATAATTTAACAAAAATTAAAAAGCAAATCCACAAATTTGAGAGGCTTCCTATTAAAATTTTTGAATAAAATACTTGAGAATTGTATTAAAAAGCAGCTTAGTACTTATATCTTTTGAAGCTGCAGCTTGTGTTGAATTTGAGTAGAAATCTAATTTATCTGAATAATCTATTTACAATATAAGTGTAACTAAATTGCATAGTAGTTCCAGTAAACAACAATTTTAAGGATTAAACTTTATGTTGCCTGGTGTTACCTTTACTTATAAAAGCTAAAAAAAATGTATATATAAAAAATAAGTAAAATTAATGAGGCATGTGGAAATTTTATAAATTGTAAAAAGCTTGCTGCGCATTAATTAAAGCATAAAAAAAATGTAAAAATAAAAAACAAAAACTTTTGACAGAATTTCATGATCCCTAAAAGACCTTAAAAAAATTAAATACATTGTACAAAACATTGTGAAGAGTGAAACAATAGCGTCAAAATGAAAGTGAATTGCATGAAAAATAAATACCCCACACAACAACGACAACAACAACGAAAAACCAAAGCAATTGAAAAGAAATGAAAGGCTAAACAAATTAGAGAAGCCATTTTGAAAAAGGATATACGTATTGGTTTGAGTTGTGAAGTTTTAAAAAGTTTGAAGTGAATAAAAACCAAATTGTGCACATTTTTAACATGGCAGGCATGGCGCAGAGAAAGCTGAGCGGCATAGATAGAGGCACAATTTTTTGAAAAGGGTGAAAGTAGATTTACTTTCGTCTGTTTGTCTGTTTCGTTGCAAGGTTAGAAGAATGTCAAAACCAACGCCCCCAAACTCCTTAACGCATCGAACAAATACAACCCTAAAGCATGAAACGCATGAAAACACATGAAACGTCTGCAAGCAGCAGGCAAGTAAGCAAGCAAGCAGAGCCGTCTAATAATCTCTCTGTACGTGAACATGTATCCTTTAGCTACTACGTGCATACTTTATGCCTGTCAGCATTACAAAAACAACAACAAGAACGACAACAATATGACATACTCCTTTACATTTTTACCACCCTGCAACAAGGACACAGCACAGAAAACAGTAAAGCGGCCATGATTTTCAAAATTAATTCAACTTGGTTTTCGTCTTATTGTATACAAGCAGCACAAGGACACAAGGACAACATAGGACAACCACCGCAGCAGACGTAAAATTAAAATTCATTGAGGGCGCATGTGGAATATATTCCACAGACAGGACTTCAGCTACAGTTACAGCTACAGCTTCCGTAGTCATAAGCATTAGAATATTTAAGGCGCAAGCCTAAAAGTATGCAGCAAAATATTCAAATTTACTCACTACACTTCTTTCCTTGTCGAGTCGAAGTCGTAGTCGTAGCAGTAGCAACCCTTTTCAAATGCAACCTTTTACTTTTATTTTTCTGCATAAAAAGAAAAATATATGTGAAATAATTATGGTAAGAGAGATTTTAGTATATTTTCTATAGAATAGAATACATTTCTTTAGCTGTCGTCCTTAGATATGCGCAACCCTCTTTTGTTGGAATTTTATATATGTAGTCCTTCTTTTTTTTTTACATAATGGCGTATGTCTGTCTGTCTTTCTGTCTATTTGTCTGCCTGTCATGATGGCCGTAGCCAAAGTTTTTTTTTTTCTTCTTTTGTTAAACTGGAGTCACATCATTCCAGTAGATTGTCAATACATATTTTATTCCGCACGACTTAATGCTGCTTTTGTTATTATTTGCTTTTTTTTTTTGTTTTCATTCGTTGGCAAAATATATACAACATCCTTTTTAGACAACTTTGAATTTTCCAGTTGTCGTCTTTATAGCATTTTTTCCATTAATATTCTTTTCGTCAGGTTCTCTTCTCTTTGTTCAGTTCAGGTGTTTTCGCTTTTGTTTTTTGATTTTTTTGAACCTTTGATTGCACCTTTTACGCTTTTGTTTCCAAAAGACTGACATAAACTTGTTGTGACATTTGTACTCGTTGCCATTGTTTGAATGCACATTAATTCTTTTCTATTGTTTGGAAACATAAAAGTTCAGCTGTTAAATGGATTTAATGCTTATTTTGGGGGTTCAAAGGTGCAACAAATCATTTGCGTTTATTTTATATTTTTTTTTTTAGAAGATTTTGATAATTTTTCAACTATTTTTGTTGTTGTTGGCAGTTTGTAAATAGTTATGTCGGCTTTCGTGTTTTTGAAAGACCTTTCACCGCTTTCAACAATTTAACCGAAAATGTTGTAACAATGAAAAGAATTTTATAAGCTTATAATTCAAATACAAAATAGTTTTCCGTACTTTATATTTAATTTTCATTATTCTAGATTTTCGCATCAAATAAGATTAGTTATAATCGTTTTGACATTTCTGGTATTCTTATATAGTATTTTTGAGTAAATTTTACCGATGCACACAGAAAGCTTATCTTAAGAAAAAGAGATTAAAAATTATAGCTGACATATTCATACATATTTCTTTGAATGAATGCAACGGCCTATCTCTTTTAGTTTTTTAACTCATCTCTATGAAAATCGGGAGCGGTTTGAAACCAACTCAAAGAGAACTTGTGCTATACCCCCAAACGATTGGGTAGGAAAGTTATCGAGGCACATATAGATTTATCAAAATTCCTAGCTATTAATCGAATTCAGACGAAGCAGAAAACTGTAGCAAAACTCACGAGTATATGTTATGACACCAACAACCCATGTGCGACCAAACATGAAATTCTACACAACAAATACTACAAAAGCTTCAAGGAAAAAGAAGCACTTGAAATGGTAGAGCAGAGTCCATCTTTGCTATATCTAAACTGTTTAGGTTAAATTACAATATATCTTATCTTAGTTCCATACTTTATTGTATTTGGCTAAAACTTTTGATCCTACCCATATTAAGAAATTTCTTTTGGTATATCATAGGCATAATTTATACTAAATTTGAAGTTCCAAGAATAAAAAAACAAAAAGTTTTTATGTAAAATCCACTTGTTTTTATGTAAGTGACCACTTGACGGCTCAGGAAAGTCTCAGTTTCAAATATGGTGGCCCTATCTCTCTCATAGTCCTCGGTTACAGCGTATTAAATGCTGAAAAAGCTGGTGCGATTTACTTGGCTTCCTAAGCTGCTAACTTGCTCAAGCCGTGGAGTTTGAGTAAAAGTGCTGATATGGGGCACAGAAATTTCCTCCAACTTTAACACGATGTATTAGTGGCTCAGATGAACTGACTTAGCAGCAGTTTAATGCTAGTCTAAAAGGCATATGTGAACTGATGAAACTGAAGATACTTTATTTAATATGCTACTTATTTATTTAATTACTTATGAGTTTACGTCAAGCTTCAGTGGCATACCCATGCCATCTCACACTACATGACCCTACTTCAAAAATAGGTATTTGTAGAGTTATTATTGAGATAAATATCTTTTCATCTATGAATTTCGTATTAATCTTAAATAATATAAAAATTCTAAACTTTTATTTAAAAAGGCAAATTCGTTTTAATGTTTCTAAATAATGCACAACCTTATTTATACAAAATTTCTTTTTAATCATTATTTTTTTTAAGATAATCCTTTTTATCCTTTTTATTTATTATATAAATTCTTCTGCATACTTTCTGTTCCTCTTATTTCTAATAAGAACTTTTGCTTCACTTTCAATTTCCAACTTAAACTTAAAAGCTTTGCACAACTGAAAAAAGCTTTCTAATTTGAAATTTAGAAGTTCTGTTTATTCGGGGTGGTTTCTTGTTGCTTACAACTGTCTGCAATAGATGGCGCTAGAAGCGTTATCCTTTCAGTTGATTAGAAGTGCTATTAGAATAGCTTAAGACAAAATATATAAATTTATTTTTCATTTTATTTACCTTATTTTCCAAACAGCATTTTTTTCTATCAATTCCAACTGCAACTCAATCAATCAATCAAATCCTTGTTTTATTTTTTTTTTTTTTTGAATTTATTAATTTCAAAGCAATTAAAGCAAACAAATAGAAGCATTTTATTTAAGCAATTTTTTTATTTAAAAAATCAAATCTTAAGCATATTTTCCATCTAAAAATAAACTACAAAAACAAACAACAAAAAAGCATACAAAAAATATTAAAAGCAAATAAAATAAATTTTTATTTTAAATAAAAATTACATTTCAAGCAAATTTTCTTAAATACTAAAAAAGCAATCAAATTATTATTTTTTTTGTTAGTAAAAGCATTTTTACGAGCTAGTAAGCATTTTATTATTTATTTAATTTCTTGAATTTGTAAACATCTTCTGAAAGGAGCTTCTTGTCTGCAAAGAAAAAAAATTATTATTAAAATTAGTTTTTTTTTTTTTTATTATATTTTATATTTTTAAAATAAAATAAACATTTTCAACATTTTATGTAAATAAATACGCAAAAATACAACAAAAGTTTTTTTTTTACAACAAATTAAACTTGCTTGTGGGAAAAACTAACAAGTTTTGTTTTTCTACAAAAGTTTTAATAGAAAATTTTAGTTAATAGTTTTGAAACAACGAAAAAAAAAAAAGAGAAAATACGGAGAAACTTTTTAAACCAGCGCAGCAGCGCAACACAGCAGAGCTAAGCAAAGCAAAGCAAAAGTCTGTTGTTGTGCAGCTGCCGCTTTTGAGTTTTGCGTGTAACTCTTCAGGCTTCAGGATTCAGAATTCTCTTGCTGTGTTTTTTGAAAAGGGACCTCAAAAACAACAAAAACAACAACAACAACTTTGGATACAGATATAAACTTTTGCATTCATGATGCTCATGTGTAAAACCAACACAGAAAATAACCACAGCTCTTTTCATTTTTCTTTTTAGACTGGCTGTCGAAGGCATTTTTGAATAATATTGAAATAGAGTATTGGGATTTTATAGAGTTTGAAAAGGATTAGAAAAATTTTATATGTGAACATAAAAGTATACGCAGCATTCTGATTACATACATAAGTACTGGCTACATATAGACCAATTTGTCCTAATACTGCCAAAACACAACAGTTTGGAATTTCTGAATATTGTGGACCCAAGTTTGGGATTCATTGAGCGAATAAATAATTGTTTTGTTGAGAGTTCCTGCGATCTTATTTAGCAGAGAGATCAGATCAGACTTTAATTTCCCTTTGTAGCTTGGATCATATTCACATCTGGTTTTTAAAACATTTATGACCTGGCAGTCTGGAGCAATATCTTCGACGCTTCATGCTTGCTCGAAGAGAAAGTTGCTGTGTTTGATTAATGGCTTCTTTTATGGAGAGACTCTCGACAGAGAGGGATAACATCGTGAGGCCAGAAGATAGTAGCTCTTGTTTCAAGATTATCAAAATTTTACTTTACAAGATTATTTTGAATTCAGTCTTTGATTATTGTATTTTATTTCTGGGGTGTTTGAAAATGTCTTTTTTTGAAAGTCGGAGATTTGTGGACTGAGTTTACACTTTTTAAGCTAGTTTTCGATATCGAACTCAAGGATTTTAGTACACATTGCTTAAGGTTTATTTTAAAATGAGTGAAGTGAATGCATTGCTGCAAGTTAAAGTCAAGATTTGTGCTTTATTAAAAGTTTTATTTATAATTAAAGCTTAAAATTTAAATCGTTATCAGCTCAAACCATTTTCAAGTTTTACATAGTAACTAATTAAAATCAGTTGATGCACATACACATAAATACTTAGAATAGGTACCACAAAGCACACATACCAACACAATCGCATATAGCAAATCCAACCTAAGCGCCAAGATAAGCAAAAAAGTGCCTTTTTAATTTCCTGTTTGCTGATAAATAATGTTCTCACATTGCCACGAGCATCGAATACAAAGCCATCAGGAACAGTAACAGTAAGTAAGTAAGTAGTACAGAACGGCAGAACGACAGGACGACAGGACAGGACAGGACAACATCCTTATGTAACTTTAAAGCACCTAAAATATTAAAATACCGCATAAAACCAAACGAAAATATCTCATGCCAGCAATTCATGTTGCCTGATGCCTGCCTACGTCGAAACAAGAAAATTTGGATTGCGCTGCTGTTGCTGTCGCTGCTTTAGATAAAGTAGAAGAACAGTCAGTAAAAGCAGCACGTAGGACACGCTTCCAAGTGCTTAATCCTTCCCTAAAATAACTTGCAGCTAAGCGCTTAATGTGTGGGCGTTGTGAATATGACAAGGGCAAGCTGAGTTTATGTAGCTAGGATTTTAAAATATATATACAAACGTACAAGGATATTTATATGTGTGTGTGTGTGTGTGTGTGTGTGTTTGTTTGTGCGCTGTTCACCTGCTTGGGGCATTCATCAAAACTTTGGCTTACGCTTTTGGATTTATTTATTTTCATATTTACACAAGCAAACACATGCATATATTTAGTTACACATACATATAGGGTTGCTTGCCTGAATGCCGGACTGCCTGCCTGCAGACAAGAATCTCAAGGATATACTCTATACAACACTTTATGTCCCTAAATCAAGCGCAATGGCAAATGAGTTTATTTCGGTGGGAGGACTTAGAATTTGCTACATGATTCTGGCGCCAGTAAGCTGCTCAGTGGATAGTATGCGTGTGTGTATGTGTGTGTGTGTCCTTTGGCAAATATACTATATACATTTTAATGATGAGCTAGCTTGCACTCGTATTCGTGTAGGTTGTACTTATCATCCAAAAGCCATCTTACACACAAGCACTCCTTCCAATTTTTTTGCTATTAGCAGACAGTGGCGCCGCATTTACTGATTTAATTTTTTAGCTGCTAAGAAATCGCCTTTTTCATTTGGCATTCGCCATTTGCATATTTATTAAAAGGACTTCTTTCAAATATGTCTAACCCTAATCGTGTCTGCGTGTGCATGTGTGTGTGTTGTGTTGGCGGAAATTATTAAAATAAGACAACGCGCAACATAATTATACAGGCAGCAACAGCAGCAGCAGCAACTTGAAGCGTTTACCCCTGCCGCCTGCTGCCATTAATTCATTTCATTCATTTCGTTCCTTCACATTCTATAAAAAAAAATATAAAATGCAAACAAAAGTTAATTTGTAAGCTACGGCATCGCCTCGCTTCGACAGCGCAACGCTTTCATTTTACAAGCAATTTACTTTGAACGCATTTTGAAAAGGAAACTCAACTCAACTTCTGGAGTGAGTGGATGAGTGAGCAGCAGAGTGCTCCAAAGGATTTAAATGTCCTTTATGACTTTTGCAATGCTTTTCATAAACAAATTTTCACTTCTACGCATTCATTAATTTGCTTATTATGGAATATTTTTTTTTTATTAAATGTTTTTTATTAAATGTTTTGTACGTGGCTTTCTACTTTTATATTTGTTTTTCATAAAAAAAGGTGCAAATCATTTTTCTCTTTGAAAAATTTTTCTATTTACAAATGAAATACGAACGCGTAAGATCTTCAGAGAGAAAATTGAAATAAAAATAAATTATTTACACAAATTAAATAAAAAAATTTTTGTTTGAAAATTGTTAAAAAAAGTAGGAGAATTTTAAATTCGTTTGGTGTCCTTTAAATGGAGTATAAATGATGTAGTAAAACTAGTACAATTCTCTAAATATTATCCAGATAGTAGATCATTTGTGAACTTAAATAAAACCGTTCTAACCAATTTTGGTACCAAACTGCAAACTGCAACGTCCATTTCTCACATCAATTATACCTAATAGAAATAGAGACTCGGTGTCGACAATGAATTTTCGCGCTTTAGTTTATGAATCAATTGAATCTTTAATCCCGAGATTCTTTTGAAAATCTGTTCATATTATTATACAATATTTTTCATAAAATTCTTGTAAGTCTTGGTGAGATTTTGGAGAAAGACACCAGCGTTTGTACCAAACTTTTACTGACAAGAACATGAGGATATCTGTTCAGATCAGCACAAACGCCAGGTGTACTATACTATACATTTATTTTATACCAGCTGACATATTTCGCCACTGTCTTTTTCTAATTTGATTCCAAATTTTGTTGAATATGCACTTTATGGTGAATTCTGCTTCTTGATTTTGAGAAAACAGCTGATTCAAAAATTGTTTCTGCAAGTTCGTTATAAGTTTTCAAAGTGTATATATATTTTAATTTAAAAATAAATATTTTTTAGAAGCACCAAGCCAACCGAAGCAAAAGCGCTGGAAATATAATGTTTGCTTACTATCTTTCTCAACATTTTTCGTACGCTTCTCTTCTGTCGTGGTGAAATTAAATAAAATTTACCACAAACTGAGTTTTCCAATTAATGTAAGCAAGTATTTTTTCACCTAAAGAATTGCTATTTCAGACTATTGGTTTATGAAATTGTCTTACAAGAAAAATCGGCTTTGAGCTCAAGGACAAGAATCTATTCAGCTACTTATTTCTGTTTGTCTGTCTGTCTGTCAGTACTTCTATTTGCCCGTCCATCGGTCCGTCTTGTTGACAGTCTGTCCATTGTTTGTAAAGAAGATATAAAGACAGACATTGTAGATGACTCATTGTAGGACGAGTCGACAACTTGATATTGATTATATTTAAAGGATTTTATATAGTCTCCATATAAATCTACAACTTGTCCTAAAAAATGCTTTAAAAGATTTAAATAAGTTACGATCTCTTTTTAGTTTCAAAAAGGAAAAAAAACTGATGAATAA
This sequence comes from Leucophenga varia, assembly GCA_018903435.1. Lineage (NCBI taxonomy): Eukaryota > Metazoa > Arthropoda > Insecta > Diptera > Drosophilidae > Leucophenga > Leucophenga varia. The sequence continues at coordinate 7,065,412 of JAEIFJ010001870.1, forward strand.
AATAAACATTAAATATTTAAATGCATTTAAATAAAAATAAAATGTTCTATGCAAAGTTATAGCAAAGTCTAAATGGTAAATGTGCATGACAGCATATCCTTTATTTTTTTTTATTTTTTTGTACTGACAAGAACTTGACTTCACAACTAACTTTGCTGGCATTTTACTACAACTTTCTTCTTTTGTCGACGTTTATTTGCACATTTTTGCTAGCAACTCATGCATAATAGTTGCAGTTGCACATGTCAAGTTATAAAAAGGATATGTGTAGTTTAGTATAAATGTGTATGTGTGTCTTGTTGTAAAAGACTAAAAACTAAAAATGCACAAAAAAGAAAAAAAGGATGTCTCTGCAAGTTGTACGCTTAACACAGGCAAAAACGTGCACGCACAGACAGACAGGCACAGCAGCAGTAGCAGCCCCTTAGCACGAAGCAATTATCCTTATACACAGACTAAACTACACGCACAGACACCAACACTCACACACACCCACTTCTCATGTTATACAAAATTTGAATTATAAAATTGCACAATTTAGAGAAAAGAAGAAGAACAAAAAAAAAAAAAAAAAAAAAAAAAAAAATGAATAGAAAAATCTCATTCTCAGTGGTGAATCGTGACTGCAGAACTTGTAAGCTTCTTCTTCTTCCCATACTGCATGCCTCATTTAAAAATAGTAGACTTCAACTGCAGAACTCTTATGTCCTTTGCGCCATTTAGAATTCACATTTTTAGTTTTCAGTTCAGTTGAGTCATTATTTTATTGCCAAGATACAACGATGACGTTGACTACGAAGGATGAAGGACACACAAACACACACATACAATTTGAAGCAGTCGCAGTAGTGCACTCTCCACAAACACTTTTGCTTTTGCTACAACCACAATGGTCCACATGGTGTGTGTAGAAAGCTTCATCTTCTTCTTCTACATTTTTGTGGCATGAGACAAGAGATGGCAACGTACCACGACAAAGTCGTTGTAGCCGTCGTAGTCGTTGGTATCCTTTCGATTTAGTCTTTTTGCACAATACAAGTAGTTTTCAATGCGCCTGTCCTTCTTTTATACTATTTCATTGGTTTGTGTACGACAAATACCATTTATATATATATTCAAATATACTTGTATCCTTTGTATACAGTTGTAGGTGTGTGTATGTGTGTGTGTGTGTTATTAGATTGTTTCAACTGAAAATGTTATTAGAAAATTTTGAATTCAAATTCAAATGACTTCATACTTTTTACAATTGTACACGGTGTCGGGCCCGTTTGTTGCCTTCTCGCTGCTCTTTCTTTTCTTTTCTTTTCATTTATTTTTGTTTCTTTGTAATGAAACGAAGCGCAGTGTTACTCACTCCCATTTTGGATGGAATATGACTATGTAACTGTTTTTGATAGTGTTCACGTAAAAGTGTTTCAATCTGCATTAAAGCTAAGAGTTGCCTTCCTTTTTCTGTTGCTTTTAATAAACGTATATAAACTTGGGTAACGTTTGATGGGCGAAATCTTCGATCAGGGATGCAAGAGTGTGAAATATAAAATCCGACAAGTCCTACCTAAAAAAGATTGAGTTGAGACAACCACTTCCGGAATAGAGTAATCCAAAAATCATAGAAACTTCCATACATCTGGAATGCATGTTATGGAGCGGTTACTAATCAAAAGATCACGCTTCCTTCGGATTGAAACTCTGTATGGATATCTACTGTGCCTACAGATCGGAATACAGAGGGCTCATAGATGACATCGTATTGCGTAGCTTACTTGCTCGAAAGCGAATAGCGAACCTTTACCTGGCCTATTTTCTCTCCTCTTCCTTCCCATTTTGATTGGTTCTTCACGGATTTAACATTTCTATAAGGTAAGGAAAATTAAAAAAGTTTCCGAATGCAACAATTATTAGTTCTTAAACCTAATAAGGGGCTGGCCTTAATCTTATAAAAAATCGTATCGACAGAGTCAAGGCCAAAAAAATTAACTTCTGGCGCTGTATAATATTTCATATAGCTCCAACCCTTCAAAACTTTATAATAAAAACCAAACATAGTCATATATAGCCAATATTATATAATACTCAACTCACTGCATCATCTCATAACCAACAACAACGACGACGACGAATCGTTCAAGCATAAAAAGAAAATTTCAAATATTTCCTACGTCGCAAATAAAGGATTCAATAAAATCCAAGCAAATGCAGCAAAAACAACATCAACGACAACAACGAGGCTTACACATGGCAAATGACTAAGTCCAAGAGAACATTTGTGGATAGAATTCCTATAGCAGTGCTGTAAAACACCCACAATGACCGCATACATATATGTAATAAGAATTAAGTTTGAGTTGAGCACTAGCGAACGAGCGAACGAACGAACGAAGGAACACCATTTAGAAACTATCTAAACTGAGTTGAGGAACTGGAAACAGAAACCATTGTTAGCCATCATTTTACAATGAGCGCTGGGGTACTGGTTCTGGAATACTGCTGCTGCTGCCAATGCTATAGCATACAATTAAACTGACTTTATATTTTATATATTTTATAAAGGTTGGAGTTGTGGGGTTTGAAGGCAAAAGCGAAATGGATCTTGAATGGGTGTTCTTTAGCTTTCTCCCTCTTACTGCCTCGTTCTTCTTTTTATTCAAATAAAATAAAATTACATTGTTTTCAGCTGGCAAACAATTTGAATAGAATTTTAACTTTTTACTATTATTTTATTTCAAAGTATACATTCACATTTTCACAGGGATACCCCTCCACACACAAGTATAGAGTAACGTTTCGTAGTTGTATTAAATTGAGTTGAGTTGAGTTGAAGGATATGAAGCATATATGAAGGCGCTGTCCAAGGACCACATCTGTTTACACATAGTAAATATAATGCAGAAGAAACAAAGTCCTTTCTTTTTTTTTTATCATTTTGTTGTAATTTTGTTAAATAAAATGTTATTTGGTTAGAATTTCTTAATTAGAAAATTTTATGCAGCAACGAATGAGAAAATGCTCGGCTTGCTCTGCTGAATGAATGACATGTGGCAAAAGATGGAATTTTTGTCATTTATGTTTTAGGAGAATATAACTTGAAATTAGATTTGATATAATATAGATGTGATATACTATATTAATTTTTTTCTTTTGCAAAAGGCTGGGCAAACATTTTGAACATTCTAAAATGAAAATTATTGTAGCAATAATCATAAAAATCTGTTTTATTATATTTAATTCATAATTTTTTTGTATTCCATTAAATCCCAAACAATTTTACGAAAAAGGGATTAAAGAGAGGCAGAGATTGGTGTCATTTAAATAATACTGCTCTAAAAAATAACTTCTTTGGTTTTGAAATCTGGTTAGGAAATGGTTAGAGTCTCATTTTAAAGAGTAAGGATCAACCTTAAGCTGTACAATTAATTAGGAGCTAAAGATAATTACGACTAGGGCAGGAACAATTGTCGTTATATCGATATAAAGTAAATAATTGAGAAATTAGTCGATAGTAGTCGATGATTTTAGATTTTTTTTTTAAATTTTTTGGTCTGTGTAATGGTGGGTTTTATATTTAATGCAGCTTGAAAAGTCGTTTCCCAATATGCACAATTTCATATTTGAGTTCTTCGTATTTTTTTTGAAAAAAAAAAATTCTTCAAAAAAATTTGGTATTAAATGTTATTAAAGTTTTTTCAGTTTTGGATTTTTAGAAGAGTCTTTAAGTTTGAATTTATCATGTGACAATTTTTATTCGAATTATCATCTGACAGAAGTTCATGAGTTTCTGAGAGCCATTTTTTCGTTGAAACACACTTAAGCTTTCTGGTTACTTTTTTCTTAAGAAGAGATAATTTTTGTTTATACATCTCACACTGCTTTCCACGCGATATTCCATTTTCTTCAAGACTAACCCTTAAAGCACATTGATTTGATATTTGTCTTTGTCACAAAGAATGCTACTACGCCTATATACACACTTAACCCCGACTCCAAGTCGCACAAAATTCAAAAATACAACCCTTTTCTATAATTTCATAAAGCACAAACCAAGCAATTTGAGCAGTTACTTCTGTACGAGGAGAACCTCAAACTCTTCAAAAAAAAGAAGAAGAAAACTTTTCTTATTGCATGCTCTCGAATATCATTAATTTAACTTGCAAATTTTGTATAGCTTTGGGTTATTTAGTAACGTTTTATTTTATTTATTTTTTGTCAATTTAACTTAATAGCCTAAGCATGAGTAAGTAAGTAGTCAAACTTAGACTAAAAATATGCGTCCCTTTTGCGTTATTTCTTAGATTATTTTGGGGTAGCAACGTCAAAAAATTCATGGCATGGTTGATTTTGGGCTCTGAAACGTGACATTTTGACGATGCTGGGTAATTTATTATTTTATTTTTTAGTTTTTATGAAATTGTTCCGGTCAATTAATTGTTGTAATGAAAGGTTTTGCCTTTGGAGTAAGTATTTGCGAAGGAGAAAAGAGTTTTAGAAAATGTTGCAATTTAAATTTTTAAAGCTTAAAATCGTGTTTTTTTTTCATTACTCAACAAAAATGACTGCTGTTGAGAGTTTTCTATGAAAATTAAGAGCCTGAAACAAAAAAAAAAAAAAATGATGTTGAATGCCTGCCAATCTATCTCGAATGCAGTTTTCCAAACGAAATTTTAGTAGAGTGGGAGTACCCAACATGTAGGGAGTCAGACTTTGAAATTGCATGCGAAACAGTTTTTTTTCTTTTTTCTTTTTTTTTTTTTTGTGTTGCTAAAAATTTGCATTTTTGCTAAAGCATCAAATGAATGCAAACGCATACACAGACAGACAGACACGGACACACATTTATGCTGACAAACTGCATAGAATGAAAAAATACATTCATCTCATCTTGTTGTAGCTATGTATGTGTGTGTGTGTGTATAGTTTTATGGGAGTAAATGTATCTATGTGTATGTTTTGTGTGTCGTATATACGCCCAGCCTTTGTTGCATTTTTTGCCTAGATTGCAATTTTTTGCAATCCAATTGAAACTTGCTGCACTGGCTCCGAAACAGGACGAACTGACTGACTGACTCTGTCTGACTGACTGACGAACTGACTGCTTGGACCGGGCTTTGGCTTTAGCTTTCTGTTGCTGCTGTTTCTGGTACAGATTCCGGTGTTCTCTGGCAACAACGAACTCAACTCCATTTGAATTCTGGCTAGAAAAAACGTTGCACTAAAAATATTGTATAACAAGCAACAATGTTGCTATGGTTGTCGCTATGGATGGATGGACACACATACATACAGGCAAATATGTATCTATATATGCTAATATCTATCTACATATATTTCTCCTGTATACATACAAATGTACATATATAAAAATAAATGCGAGTGTAGTTGCAAAATATTGAAGGATTTATAAAAACTTTATAAAATCATACAAATCACCCCTTGTGAGATGCTCAGATACACCCAATCTTTCATTCAAAACTTCAGATGTGTAAAACAAAGTAAGTCTTAGACTTCGATGGATTATCAAAGAAGCCAACAATATAAAAGAATCACTTTATAATATATCCATTAGAAAAAAATTAGGTATAAAAAAGCAATTTAGCTCCATGAGTCCATACTCGCTAGGAGATACTATAAACGCTAATGAAACATTTATCTTGAAAATTTTTAATTGTTTATAGAAAAATATTATAAAATAAAAAACTGGTATAAAAAATCTGGCATAAAAACTGGTATAAAATCTGGCAAACTTGTATAATGTCTGCTGAAAAAATGGTTATAGAAGTGATAGTACTAAACTTGAAATGTAAAAAACCATTTTCACAACAGTCTACAAAATTTTAAGTTAAAAACTGGTATAATTGGTATAATATAAAGTAGTTTTAATTTGAAATCGTTTGAATATGCCAAAGTCACGTTATCGATGTTACAGATCATCTTTAAAGTGAATGCGATAGGCTTAACGATTTTTTGAAAAATCTTTCTCTTGATGATCCATGTTTCTGCACCATATAATATGATCAGTATTACTAGGTCTTAATATCGGTGTTTTTGGTTTGCTACCAAAACACTATCAAGTGGATACTAAGTACTACGAGCTTCTCTCTAAATCTCTTCGAAATCCAAAGTTTACATTCCCAAAAACTCTTCAAACCACATACGTATAATCAGATATAATAGCCATATATGCACATATAACTATCTATCTAGCTATATTTCTTTGTAAATATCCACTATATATGGAATGTAGGTGCCAGGCTAACAAATGCATTTTACCGACCAACTGTCGCTCCGAGCCTAAAATGCACTTTTCCGAACATTCATCTATCTATCTTTCTATCCAGTTGAAGCGGAACTTTTTCTCTATATGCATATGAATGCGTTTGTATTTTTGCGAAAGTGGGAGTCACAAAAATGGGCTTCAAGTTGAGTGTTATGGTTGGGACAAATTCAAAAAAGGACAAAAATATTTTTTTTGTTTTTTTTTTTTTTTTTGAAATTGCATTTCAAATGAAACGACGAACAGAACAGAATAGTACAAATGTACAGCTAAGAGCTCTACACAAAACGCAATGATGATGATGATGATGTTCATGATGAATGATGATGATGATGACGTTATACGAAATAACGAAGCGACATATGAGCCAGAACATTATAAAAAAGCATTGCATATATCCTTTCTGTCACACACACACACACACATAAATATCCTTGCATATTTGTAATTGTATTTGTGTGTGCTTTTGCAGCAGAACGAAACGGATGAAATGCATGGCTAAATCCTTATTCGTGCTTCGTGCATTCGTTTGTATTCGTTGTTTTGCATTCGGCTCAAATATATACATACTATATATAATTTTTTTATTGTCGGTTAGAACATTCTGCATCCTGCGTCCTTGCAACGATCTAACGTTCGTTTTAATTCTGATGCAAATGCATTTCAAAGTCATAGCAACCAATATGCATGTATCTATATATCTGTCTATCTACATATCTATCTATCTAACTGTATACATACTACATAGTACATACATAAGCTTAGATATATAAAAAGTGCATCTCTCTGTGTTCTCTACATAACCCAACTGCCTGCCTGACTGACTGATTGTCCACTATATTGCCATGTTAGGCTGTTGTACATAAGTCAAAGCCTTTGCTGACAACAGTATACAAAGTCTGAGATATTAATTAGAAATTTCTGGCACTTCGTTAGTTTGTTAGACGGATGAATGGATGGAAATGAAAGGATTAAAAAAGTTGCATACTTTAATGCTGCTGTTGATGTTGGCAACATAATAATTAATCTATAGAATAAATAAAGAAAATCTCAACTCAATATAGTGTAAAGTTGGAAATTTAAAAGTTTTTAGCGATGATTAAAATAGTTTTCTGTAGTGGCTGGTTTTTGAAAGTTACGAATTCTTGTATAGGCTAAGCCTCTTATTGTGATACACAGCCGTTTCCAAATGAATCTAATGCCAAGGGAGAAAAGAGTGATTTTTGAGTCGCAGTATGATGAGCGACTGTGACTTGAAAATCGCAGTGACTGCAAACAGTGACTTACTCGCAGTTCGCAAAAACGCAATCAGCGATTGTTGAGCATGTTCACAGTTCGCTAAGAGTGATACACAAAATCGACACTGACTGAGCTGAAAAATAAAACATTGTTGACTTTGTACACGTTTGTTGTTCAACCAATTCGAAAAAAGTGATAAAATCACCAATCACTCATAAATGAAGAATTTCACAGTTTGCGAAGAGCGATACACAAAATCGCTGATGATTTAACAAATTTACTGAGAAACAAGAAAATCGCAAGTTATTAATTTTTAAATCACTGTGAAAAAATCACCGAAAGTAATTTCTTTGTCAAAACTTGTCTGTGTGATTTAATTAAAGTTGAATGGTAATATTTTAGAAGAAACATAGAAGGAAAAAATTAATATTTCCACTACTTAACAAGCTTTTCACCCGCTAAGTAATAAGTAGAACGAGAATTCCTTGAGGATGTATTCAAAAATATCCTATATAAGGAGATATTAATTAATATTATAATATTTAAAATTGTGACCTATGCATACCAGCTCGTTTTCGGACACATGAATCATGGTTGTCCTCTAGAATATTCAAAATAGGCCAATAATTTTATATCCAATTACAATTTCTTCACTACTCTAAATATCATTGCTAAAATTTTTAAACTTTGCAAAATATTTAAAAATATATTTTCGTACTATTTTTTGTCAGTAGCTATCTACTCCAAACACTACGCCCTCATGTTGTAGGTGCACATAAAATATAGCTTTAGCTTGACTGGTTTTTATGCAATGCGTTTGCATACAAACATTTTGATGCATGTTCATACACATATACAAACATATATCACCATAAACTTTAGTAAAGTCTGTGTATATGAAACCCTAAAAGTATGCAATGCACTCGTTGTACGCCATTTTTATTTGATATGCAATATTTTTTTTTTGTTGTTTTTCTATTTACAAAGGCAGCATTTGCAGCCATTGCTAAAATGCATTGTCAGCTGCAGTTTTGTTGATATAGGAGCTATAGAAAAAAATAGGAAATTTCCAGTAAACTGCATGCAACATAAAAATGGCGACTAAAGCTGAAATACAAAAAAAAAAAAAAAAAATTCTTTTTAGTTTGCATTTTTGTATGCAGTTTTTTGTATTAGAGCGAGTGAGTGCAGTGAAGAGCAAGATAGAAATAGAAAGAAGCAAAAGAGTTATTGCTTAAAAGTGCATATGTGTGTGTATGTGTTTGCATGTAGCACAGCTGCATTGTGTGCGCATTATTTTTTTGTTTGCATAGTTTGAGGCGCTGCTAGTTTTTATATATTTTTTTGTGCTTCTAACTCGTTGCATTTATGTTGAAAAAAAATTGTATTTATATATACATATATATTTGCATGCATTTTTAATGAAATATATATAATATTTTTTTTTACATTTGTTATTTACTAAAATAGAAAAAAAATCCATTTAACGCAGGCCATTCACTTCCTTCCTTTTTGGAAAAATTTTTATAGTCCTTTTAATTTATACACAATTTCATTCGTCATTTTTTTTGCACGCTATTTTTAGTATTTACGATAGTTTTATTTCAATTTTTTTTATTTCTATTTTGAAAATTATTTACACAGTCGTGGTATGCTAAATTGCATTCGTAAATATTTGACAATTTCATTTCAACGCTGCTTAATGACCGCCACTTGGCATTTGAGTATATTTATCTACTATGCCTATACAAATTTGTTTACTTGGCTATTACAGTCGAAGTCACACAAAATGTTTAAATAAAAATAAAAAAAATTGTTTTTAACTTACAAATTTTTTTTTAAATGAATACAAAAACGTTTAGTAAATCAATTAAACGCTTCAAATACTCACAAATCTTTTGAGCTTAGTTCTCTGACTGCAACCTTTTGAAAATCATTCAAATGCATACATTTGCAGCTGCCTGTAAAATCTGAAATAATAGAATTTGAATTTTCAATTAAAATAATTGAATAAGTTGCATAAAATATAGTTGAAAAATATTTCAGAGATTAAGTAAATCCTTGATAGACACTAAAATACACACACACACACACTCGCACAAACATATTTTTCAATTGAAAACTTTTATGGCAACTAACCAAAACTCAATTTTCCAAACGTATCACACACTCGAGGAGCATGCATTAGAAAAGTTTTTAATAACAAAATCATATTCGCATATCATATAAAAAGTTTTATGGCAGCTTACTACACACACACATGCCATACACCATACATGGGAAATTTATTTGGAGTTTGAGTTTGAGTTAAGCTTGCTATATGCAGTTTTAGTTTTATTTATTGCAGCAGCAATGGAGTTTGATCTTCTGCTTATGCAGAATACATATATTGAAATTCTTAAATCACAAAAATATACAAAAGTTCTGATGCATTTTTTTTAATTAGAATTTATTAAGCTTTATTTATTTTGGAAAATACTTTGAATACAGTCAGAATAATCGAATAATCGAGCCAACACTATTTCATGTACTTTTTGACATTTTCCACGACCACGAACTCTCGAAACCAATATTTGACGGAGCATCATTCCCATAATATTTATTCAACTTCTCTCTTTTTCCCTTTGCCGATTTGCAGAGCCCTAACTGCAGTATTTGTCCACACAGACAACTTTGAAATTTTTTAAAATCTAATTACCTGTTTATCCTTTCTATAAAAACTGTAGATGCTCTGAATTTTTTAACGATTCAAATTTCTCATCATCTCAAGGCACTAGGAAGCCATTTTGTATTGCATTTATTATTCTCAACAAATTACCTGATCTCAGCAAAAAGATTTCCCAAACTAAAAATACAAAAAAAAAAAAAAATCAAGTTTACAAACAATTTTGCCAAAATTGCAAAAAATATTAGCATATGCCCCATGGCACACAAGTACATTCGAAATGCATTTCGACTAAATCAAATGTTTTTCTTTTTGCTTATTTTGTTCTTTGTGTTTTTTTTTTTATCCTTTTTATCCTTTCAAGCGAAAAGAAATTGCCGAAAAATTGCAAAAATTTACAATGAACATAGAAAATCGTGTGCACATGCAAACATACTCAGCAAAGCTTATAGAATGAGTCAATAGGGATGCAGCAGGATTGCTGTCAGGAATACTAATTTATATGCAGCGGCTGCATAAAGAATATTTTTTGATTTTTGCTTTGCTGCTTTCTCGAATGCCCATCTTAATAATCCAAACAACGTTGACGATGATGATGACGACGACGTCGTTGCCAATGACGTTGACTTGTCTAGACTGCACTTCACATTTCTCAAACCCAAACTCTTCAAAAAAAAATCCAAATATTTCAAAACAAAAAATTACAATGAAGAAAAATTGCATTGTTGCAAAGCTGAGCTAAGCAAAGCACAACACAGCACAGCGACATGCAAATCAAAGTAAAAATCCCTTGAGGCACTTCATAATTTTTGTGTGGCATGAGTATGCGTAGCGCGCCCACATGTCGTATGAGTATTTTGCATATTTGCAAGTCTGCGAAAAGAAAAAATAATTCTGCTTCCCTTTCATTTCTTCATTTGGTTTGAGTTGAGACACGTTACTGTCCAATTGTTCAACGTCGTCAAAAGCGAAATAAAAAAATCGTAGACTGCAAGTTGCATATTTTGCCACAAACCAACACCATCTCACCTTCGAAGCATTCATGCGTCATGTGCATTTTTTTCAGCGTCTAGAAGCGTTTATTTCAGTTTTTAAGAAAAATGCTACAGTATTAAGCCTTCGAGACGACTACAACTCTAACCCAAAATAAAAAGTTGGAGCACCAACTGCAGACTTGTTAGCTGCTGTAGACTGCAGGCTTAAAAAAAAAGTCGCAAAGCCTACAATTTCGCGTTATCCTTGCTCATACTTTTCTTTTAGTCTTATCATGCTCAACTGCAGCAGCAGCAATGCCAGCAACAGTAAAAAACAATAGCAGCAGCAGTATTGCTTCTTCTTCTTCTTATTCTGCTGCTGCTGCTGAGTCCTTAGTTCTTCTCTTGCTGTCAATTTTTCACGAAATCCGTAATAAAAAAAAAAAAAAAAAAAAAAAATTTAAAAAAAAGTAGTCCCATCGAAGAAAATATGGCCAACTGCAGTTCTGCGGCTCACAGTATTCTTTGTTGTATGCAATAAATACAAAATGCACAAATGCCACACCTCCTCCTCCCAAAAAAAAACAACAAATTTTTTTCTTCTCGGTCAACAGTAAACACTGCCCTCGGCCTCCAACTGTTCCAATTGTAGCAGCAGCAAACTGCTACCTTCTCGAAATGTTTCATCGTTTTATTTTGCATTTTTAGTTGTGCCTGTCGCTGCTTGTTGATTTGCTTCTTACTTTTCGCGTTTGTGCACCACCACCACAGCCACCGCCTTCTCACCTCTTCAGTCCATTTAATACGCTTTTTCTGCTGCCTAACAACAATGTGCATACATATGCACTATATGCACAGCCACTGAGTTGCTTTCTTTTTGTCAAGTTCTTTTCTATTTTATTTTTGCTGCAGCGCATATTTCCTTTTTTTTTGGTACGTTTTTCGTTATCCTGTCTTGCAATTCTTGTTTGAAGAAGTCCATGACAAAAAAATTTTGCACTTTTTGATTTCACTTTTCCTGATTCGAATTTGCCTGCTTCTGCTGCAACGTTTTTCATTTTTCATTTTCCATTGCCATCACCGCCACACGTCAAACTCTTTCTCACTCGCGTGGCATGTCTACTTGCAGCAGTTTCAGATTCAACTTCAGTGCTCCACCCCCAAATTTTAATCTCAAACTCATGCCAACTTGTCGCATTGCATATTGGGTATTCTTGCTTTGGCGCTATTTTCTGCTCCTCATGGCATTGGCAGCATACACTGTCCTATGCTGTATGTCCTTCGGTCCATTTGTCGATTTGGTCTGTCGTTCGGTCGGCCGTTTGGTCGGTTGCAGTCAGTCAGTATATGCAAATGTTTTGTACTTTCTATTTTTATGCTGCAGCATTTGCAGCTTTGTTGCTTTGTTGTGTTGCATGAAATACTTGTAGATGCACTGAAAAATATTCGGAATTTTCGGAGTGAAAGGAAGTCAGTGTTTAGCTTAGTGGATGTGAGTTCTTTAGAAGTCTAGATTGAACTCTACGTTTTGGAGTAGAGTAGAATAAGAGCTCTAGAGTTTGAAATTGCCTTGAGCTGTGAGTAAAAAGTCTAAGGACCGTGAATAGCCTAAAGACAGCTTAACCTTATAGTCCTAAAATTTCCTTTGCATTAGATCATGCGCTCGTTAGTAGCCTGATTGTTATCTAATGATCTTACAATGGTTCTCCTGACTTCAATGGAGATAGAGATTTTTTAACCATTTTAAATACCTGCAACCTCATAAGTACACGTGGAATGAAATTTACAGCAGTATAACGAATACCCTGTAACGAAGATCAAATACAAGGTTAAATAGAGTACGATTCGGCTGCTTTGGAAGGGAAAAAATAAAAATTTAAAAAAAAAAAAAAAAAAAGATGGCCAGCTTCTAGATTCAAAAACTTAAGAAGCAGAGTTCTCCGGGTGATTAGATGCTTCGATGAGGCTGAGACAGAGTTGCGTGAGTAGGCTTAAAGCTTGAACTAATACTCTCAAGAACCAAGAAGAGGTGCCAATGTTGCATTAATGCATCATTAAGGCTGTTGCATTATGCAAATAAAATATGAATTGACAAAAATTTCGCAACGTGTAATTATTTTACAAATATTTTTAACGCAACATACAGGATACGATAAAACAACAAGTAAACGTAGAAGAAGAAGAAGCAGCAGTACAAGCAAACTGCATCCGCCGACGCCAACGACAACGAGAACACACAATGACACAATCACTCATTCAAAAACACTCGCACTTTAGCAAACATACAACTACACTATGCTGCCTACATCTACGCCTACAAACATGGACGACAAAGACGAATACTAACATCCCTGATTGCATTTGAACGACTGCATGGGTGTGTGTGTGTGTGTGGGTGGGTGAGTGTATGTGCGTAGGAGATTCAAGTGGGTGTTTGCTGATATGCAAAAGGACACAAAGTTTTTTTGCAAAACCAACTGCACCAATGCCAAAAAGTAGAAGTTGCTGTGTATAAAGGCTATGGCATCCTTTTTTTTTTTGTTTGCCTACACACACACATATGCACACATGCACCAGACGCAATTGCAATTCTTATGTCCACACAACTCCCGCCAACTAAGTTTGCATCTATGAACACGAGCACCCTGCATTTGTCCATTTGTCCTGCATCCTTTTATGTTCACATTCAGCCTATGTTGCTCATTCAAACTCAAACCTGGCAGGGTTTGCCAGCGTCGTTTCACTTTTGAAATGCAATGCTGGGACGACATTTCATTTCTGAAGAATTGCTTTGTCGGTCGTTGTCGGTCAGTGTGAAGTGTGAGTTTTGTGAGTGACTGCTGCAACGTAGAAGGATATACGTGTATGTGTTGCGCCTAGTACTTCGAATGCATGTAGATAAAAATGATGCTGTTTTTTTTCCAACCGTTTCAGACGTTTTGCAACCAAATAACTCCCCGCAGACAGACAGACGGACGGACGGACACTCAGTCGTATGAAATTTTGCATTTTCAATTTTTTGAAATAGGCTTTCCTATGCCACGCAGCGTGAGTGCCCTCCCTCTTCGGTATGGTACATTTGTGCATATCCTCTTTTGTTTTATGCTGCAAAAAGTTGCACTCGATTTTCTTTCTCTTCTTCTTCTTTTCGTAATTTTTTCACAACACTCGAAGTTGGCTTTGCCTATAAAAAATAAAAACAAAACGAAAATTTTTTCGTACGTTGCACTTTTACTTTGTTTTTTATTAAAAAAAATCATTTTTTGTTTTGTCTTTCTTGTTGCTTTGCTTTGGTTTTGCTTTTGTTCTTGTGCATGAAATTTTATTTCTCGGCATTTGATTTTGTTTTACACTTTTGCCTCCCTTCCTGCTGCTGCTGCTTCTGCTATTGCTGCTGTTGATGCTTCGTCTTGTACGTTTTGGATTGGCTCTCGTTGCCATTTGCAATTGCAGTTAACTTCTCTTTCTCTCACACTCCTCACTTTTATTTTTTTTGCTGCTGCTGCTGCTCCTGCTGGTGGCACTAAAAGTGCATTGCACAATTGCACTTGCCACCATTTTGCCTTAGCTTCTAGGGATGTGTGTGTGTGTGCATTTTTATTGTTGCACATGCAGCCATGCAGCACAGCCAAGGCAATTTTTCATTTTTATTTCGTAAACTGCAATTTCTTCCTCCATTTTTTTCTATTTTTCTTGTTCAAACATTCGCCTCAGTTGCATTGTTTTGCTGTTGCCATCATATATAAACTTTTTTTTTGTTTAACATTTTTGAATGTTTTGTCATATTTGGTTGGTTGGGTTTGGTTTCGTTTCGTTTGCTTTTCTATTTGTCTTTGAGAATTGCATTTTTGCACGTTCAACATTGCCTGCAGTTGTATTATTTTTTCATGCATGTACCTAAGTGAGACATACAGACACACAAATATCCATTAGTGAAAATTATAATTAAAGCAAACGAATAATTTTATGTTTTTTTTTTTTTATACAGAAATGCATATGAATGCTGTTTGTTTTAAAGGTATTTTTTTTGAAAAGAGGCATCTTCTTTAAAGAAGTGCTTTATGCAGCTCAAAGATGCAAAGGTCAATGCTGACAAAAGAACAATAAGCCGCATGTGGAAATCTTTTTTAAAAAATAAAGAGGTTTAATTTAATTAAAGAACACATTTTACATATACGAGGTTCGGTTAGAAAGGTTCTGGCCTAAAAAAACAAAAGAATACAAAAATATTTGATTTAATTTTTCGGTATAGTCTCCTCTCATGATGCAATAAAAAAGAGGCATAATATTGTGCCCTGTTTACTTTGTAGGCTAGAATAATATAAGCCTATTTTCTATACTCTTTTCACAACAGTTTGTCTTCGTATTAAGTAAAACTCACCAAAATATATCAGCAAATTAAAAAGAAAAAGTGGTGGAGTACTACACCTGCTTTAAATTACATCATTGTCATCTTGTAGTATTACATATGACCACTTTCCAAATATAAGAGATTTTTAAATTTTTCTTTAAAGTGTAAAAGGGTGGTATCTAGATATATGTTCTAGATCAGCTCAACGAAATCATCTGACTGCTTGTCCGTCCGTCTATTTGTTTCAACAAGTTTCATTCGGTCAGTTTTAAACATATTGAACTAAAGTTTAGTGCTAAGGTTTTCTCTGCAATGATTTAATTTCTAGCAGATTTAGCGTGGTCACGCCCATTTTAAGATATATTCTCCACAGTCCAAATTGGATCTAAACACTTCTAATGTCAACTCATGATCAGGCCACTGCTCAAATAGCCCCATATAAAGTGATAGATACTTTCTGGATTTTTGGAAGAATTTGTTTTTTTATGGACCCCAACATAGGCTTTAAACTTGGTTTGTATTGGTTGAGTAATAACATCTGAATATCGTTGTCATATCGATTCGAGCAGAAAACAGAGACAAAATCCAGGTCCAGGACTTTTTTTGTTATATACTTAGGAAAAATTTTAAATTCGATATTAATAATAAGTTTATGATATCAGAAAGTATCGATATATTTTGAATACATAAAGTATCGACATATTTTGAGTAAGTTCCACCTCTATGACAATCTTGATACTAATTTTAATGGAATATATTTTAAAAAACATAAACCGCAACATAAAAGGAAACTAGTATAATCATTTTAAGCATCCAAACATATTCTTTCATAACAATGCCATTCAGACACTAAATTTCATTTACAAAATTATTAAAGCTTTTCTTCTAGTTTTTCTATTTTTGATGAACGCATAAAAACTAAATCTAATTGGCAACACCAAAAAAAACGTTTAAACACTTTTGGTGGCATTATTGCATTAGCAAAGCACAGTAGAAGCAGCAGCAAATGCCGTCAAATGGAAACAAATTTGGTTTCTATTTAGTTTTTTTTTTTTTTTTTAAAGGAACACATCTGTAGTTCCCTTTCTTTTTTTTTTTTTTTTTTTGTACATGATCTCGCCGCTCAAAGCGCACTAACAACATGCTTCGCTTAATCAATCAAAAGCAGCGACTAAGACCAAATAACAACGCCAAAATTACAAAGCAACGACAAAGGATATATCGAATAAAACAAAAAAGGCAAAAAAAAAGGAAAAGAAAAAAAATAAGAAAACTTTGCTGCAACATGGGAAAATCGAAGTTCGTTGCACAAGGATAACAAAGAAACGCATTTGCTAGATTGAAATCGTGGGTGCAACGTAGATTTTTATTTTCGATAAAAATTTTGACGCTCATTCCATTTTGTGAAAAAAAAAAAAAACGAAGTAAAAATAATGAACTAAAAAGCTTTGAAAACAAATACAGGGTGTTCTTAAAAAGCGGTACACAATAAAAAATGAACAAAAAACATAATTTTTTTAAATCTTTTTTTGGAGTAGTTCCTTTTCAAACTTAAATAAATTTATGAAAATTCTCTGCCACCCTGTATAAATGTATGAAAACGCAACAAACACATTTACCAAAGGCGCAGTCAGTCAGTGTCGTTGTTTTCAAAAGAGTTGCAACAGCGCAAAATGGCTGCAAAATGAAAAAGCAAAACTTTAGAAATAAACAATATTTTCTTATTTTGTTTCCGTTCTCCCCTCTCTCTCTCTCTCTTTGTTTTTTTTTTATTTTTTTTTAGATGGGTGTCGAAAAAAATATTTGCAAATCCTCGCTGCCAAAGGATGCACTAACGAACTTTTCTACTTTTTGTATTTGTTTTGGAGCACATTTTTTGTGAACGTTTTTATTTTTTTTTATTATTTTGCGTTGCAGCAAAACGTGACTGGGATGGTTGGTTCGATGGTTCAGGCATACTTTTTGGCGAATGCATTTTTTTTGCACAAAAACTAATAAAAACGGGCTTTGGTTGCTTTTGGTTTCACATGTTATAGGCGGAACGTTGTACTTCTGTGTGCATTTTAAGATGAATGGGAGGAGCTGCAGTGCATTTTTGTTTTATTAAAAAATATTGTTTGTGTTTTTTTTTTAAGTCGCTTCATATTAACCTAAAAGCTTTAAAAGTGAAGATACAAGCTTCAGAAAATTCTTTGTTATGAGTTTTGGATACAAGAGTTTTAAGTATTAAGAAAAATATGTTATAAATATATGGTTGACTACATATAACAATAAGAACTTTCTTAAGAACTATTTTTTGTTGTACCAGAACTATTTATAAGATACAAAAATCTCGTTAGTAACTACTTTTGAAAAATATAAGTTATTATACTAGATGCTTTTTTGGGTGCTTTATCCAACTAGATTAAAAGAGGGGGTTGGGGAAAACAGCTTCAAGCATTTCGAGTTATTGAAGCATTCTTAAGTCAGAAATATAATATACCTAACCAGATAAAGTACTCCGGAAGTATTTGCTTGCATAAATTTGATAACTTAGTTTGTGGTGAATTATATTAATGATACACCACGACAGCAAAATTGACATTTTTAAGGTGAAATTATATAAGTTCACCATAACATGCATATTAACAAAATTTTTTATCAAACTAGAAAGAGACAGTGGCGGATTACGCCAATACTCGAAAATGGACAGTATATTTGAATGGAGTCAATATAAAAAAAATATTTTACTTCCAAAAAAGCCTTCCCCACCTTATAGATTTTCTCTTCTGTGTCCCAATCCATTGTAATATTTTACAATTAAAACTAGCAAACAACTAAATTTTAAAGCTTTTGCTCTACAAAACAATAAAACTCATTAAACTTCACATAAAAAATGGCTATAAAGGCGCAACATATTGTATAGCAACGCAGCATATAGTATAGGAATATAAATTAAATAATTTAAAGCGCTTTCAAAAGCCGACATTGAATAATATTTCAATATTAAATTGTCCAAAAAGGCAAACTTATACAAATATAAATTTCAAAATATTGTTGTTGTCGACAAAAATATATACAAGAACAATAATAACAATATTAATAATAATGTTGCCAGCCATATTGGAACACACACAAAATGGTATAAAGTCCAAAAACAAGAAACTAAATATGCTGAAAATTTATGTATTGATTTTCAGACATAAAAGCGTTTTATTTTTTGCTATTTTTTTATAGTTTTTCATTGCATGATGGCGTTTTTCCAATTTTCCACACAAAACACAATAATATTTTTGCATGGCACAGCAGGAAAATTGAAAATTTTGCAAACTTATACAAACAAAAACAGAAGCAGAAGCAACCAGGCAGGCAGGCAGGCGGGCAGGCGGGCAAGCAAAGCACAAGCCAATGCATTCAAATTGCAATTGCAATGCTAAAGTGAAAAGGACATGCATGTATGGCAGCAGCTGGCTGCTGCTATTGCTATTGCCGTTGCCATTGCAGCAGCAGCAACATCAAAAGTGCATCATTTTTCATCGAAATAGAAACAAAGCCAAAGCAATATTTTGGCAATGGCGTTGTACGTTGTACGTTTGGACGTGCATGCATATCATCCTATTTCATTTCATTTTTTTTTTTTTTTTTGTCATAACTATATAGTATGTATGGCGGCTATATCCTATCTATGTCTTTCTGTCTGCATAAATCCATAGATTGCATTGCATCCCTGCTGCTGCTGCTGTTGCTGTCTGTTATATTCTAGCCATCATTGTTGTCCTGATGCACCTTTGATATGCAATTTATGCACATCATATATATGTATCATATATATATGTTCACCCTCATTGTTGTTGCATATCCTGTTCATTGTTGTTGCTGTTCTTGTTGTTGGCGCAGCGCCTAAATTTTGAAAATTTTCCAAATATTTCAGCTTTGAAAAGTTTCAAAAGTGTGGGTGCCTATCATATTTTTTTTCTTCCACAATTTATCTGCTGTTGTATGTTATATGTCCTGGACTGAACTAGCCTGGCAGCATGTTTATGTTGTCCTTCATTCTTACCCATTTCCTATTTACATTGTCGGCCACCAACAACAGCAGCAGCAGCTTCAGTTGTATGCAATGTTTGCTTTTTGGTTTTATTGTGCGTGACTGAAAAAACATTTGCAAATGCATTTCATATAGGATCAACTCGTACTTTCAAGCACTTCTAATGCTTATCTATCTGTTATGTATGTATATGGACTATACATCTATCTATATGTGGTTTTATAGTACATATGTGCTTTATGTATGTATGTATGTAGTGTATATATATATTCGTTGCAACACAGACATTTAAGCTGGTGCATTGCACTTTTATGCTTTTATATAAACTTAAAATGCATTTTTAACTGTCATGGTTTGGCTTTCAATTTTAGTCGTTCGATATATACCTACACGTACATACATATATAGTATAGGTATGTATATATGTATCTACATATGTGACTGTTATTTATGTTTTATGTATATATATATATATATATATACTATATATATATGTATATAGTATGTACATAATACCAAAACCAAAATGCCATTGCATAGAGTTTCATAGGTACATATTGACAAAATGCATTGCCTGTCTGTCTGCTTTTGATCGATTAACGAAGCGTTATTAATATTTAAGTTATGCTTAGTTTTTGTTAAATATTAAATATGATTTCAATTGATTTTATACATACAATGGCAAACAACAATTTTAAATATTAAATTTATTTTCGTTAAACAGAATTTTAGAATAGATATTTAAATTGTTAAATTGTAATGTAAAATATACAAAATATTTATAAGAATTATTTAAAGATTTAAAGCCTAAAGCATTTAAGCAGCAAAGAATCACTTAATAAAAATGAAAGTTGGTCTTATGGCTTATAACACTTTAAATAGTTATTCGGCCACTTGAAATAGAGTTACAAGAAGAAAGAATGCTGCAGTCGAGAATGCTTAACTACGATATAACCTGTATCCAATTCTTTTTGAACCTTATATAATGTCCTATCTATGTTGTATATTGGCGTTTCTTGCATCATATTCCCAATAATTTTCATTACAATGTCTAATTTTATGATAACTACGTATGGGGTCAAGTGTCTATGTGAACATTTTTTTGAAAATGAAAATAGGCCAGACTTCATAAAGGATTTCAATTAAAAGGAAAAGAAAAAGTTTTTCAGATGAAAAGTTCAAAAATTATGGTATTACTGTTGAGGGATTTTGGGAACAGCTATAATCTCGAGATTTTTTAGGACTGTTATTTCTTTTAGATATCTGTGATCGTTTCTGAGATTATTAAAAATTTCCGTAAGAACCCTGTACAAAGTTAAAAAGATGAATGAAATCAGTGGAGTTATGGCATGACCAGTAAAAAAGCGAAAGATTTTAAGTTCTTAAATTAAAAAAAAGTTTTTAACGTCTCAGGAATGATTAAGGTTCGAATAGGTTGGCTATATCTCTTAATGCCTTCGAGAGAATCCGTTTAATACGGCAGACAGCATGACGGACAGAAAGCCATAGCTATATGGACATTATTTTTTAATGAGTCGCCTTTAAAATAGGCCGCCGGAGGTATAGCCCTCAGCTCCTTCGCCGAATATTATTTGATGTCATCAATCGACTCAAAACGCCTTCCCCGAAGAGGCAATTTCAATTTTGGGAACAGGAAAAAGTCACAGGGAACCGAAACACTGTTCGATGAGATGACGCTTTGTCATGGTGCAATAGTCCACGAGTTGTCCTTTCACAATTCTGGCGGTTTTCTGTGGATGTTCTCGTTTAGGCACTTCAAAACGGATAATATTCGTTATAAACCGTTTGAGCATCCGGGAGGAACTCAGAGTGAACCACACCACGACAATCAAAGAAAACGGGTAATTATTTAGTAGAATGTATACATATGCATCTTTTTGCTTGTTAAAAATTTAGTACTTATAACCTTTTACCACTAGGGTAAAGGATATTTCTTTGACGACGTTCAACTTTTCTGACTCGATTTTATTCGTTCTAAATTTACCGAGTTTAACTTTATGGAATTTAATCATTAACATTTAAAAGCATAAATTTAAGTTCATATACTCCGTTTAGCTAGTAAAATAGAGAATTTGAATTTTTTTTTAAACTTTGTAATTTCTTATCAGTTTAATATTTATTATAATAATTTAAATTATAAGCAAAAAGGACAATCTTAAAAAAAAAAAAAATTGCACGCACAATTTACACCTACAACATGAATGTATGTAAATACGCATATGTATGTATGTGTAGTGTAAACGCAGCATTTACACTCAAAGCAAAATGATCGTAAAAAGAAAAACTCCAAGCATATTCTTTTTTTATAAACAAACATTTTCTGTTGTGGGTAAAAACAACAAAAACAACAACAAGAAAAAACGACGCAGCTGCTCAAGACGCCCAACATCAAACCAAAAAAAGTGTACAAGTACAACGCAATGCAATGACCAAAGGATGTGATGCTTCGTTGCTGTCGCTGCTACTGCTGCGGCTGCTGCTAAAGGATATAAAGAACAAATACATACATAGACAACGACGACAATGAGAGTTTTACATAGAAAAACGTTGAAAAAAGAATATTTTGCATTAAGTGTAGCTACGTATGAGTAAGACAAAAAATCTAGTTAGAAAGAGAAGAAATGATAACGAGGAGAAATTAAGCCTAAGTGTTGTTGTACATAGAAAAACAACAACAGCAACAACAACAAAACACAAAAGACAGACGACAAGCAAAGGTCAACGTAATGTACAAGAGTAGAGAGAGCATAACATACTAAATACGCTACGCGCTCACAGCAAAGCAACATGAGAGCATAAGATTTGGATGAGAGTAAAAAATGAAAAACAAAAATATTGCATGCGATAACTTTTATTTTATATTTGCATGTATAGAAAAAAAGAAGTAAAAATATATACTATGAGAGCGTTTTCAGGAGAATCGAGTTTTAGCATCTTTTTTAGCATCATTTTAGATCATAGATTCTACAGATTCTTCTAAGGAATTTGTAAACTCAGAAATATTATGTATATATTTAATATTTCTTGAAATATATTTTTAGTTTTAACAAATTTAATTCCTTTTATATTACTCTTGCTCAGTGGGTAGTATTATAAGTTTTGAAAAACTGTAGTTTTTTTTATTACACTACTGACAGTCTTGAGTTAATTTGAGACGATCTGTAGTAAATTTTAAAAAGAAAAAATTTATTAAAAACGTTTGTTGGTGGATGGTTTTTTTTTAGAAAAATTTAAGTAGTATCTGTATAAATCTGGCTCAACCTCCAATTCATCTTAACCGAAAAAAAAAAAACTTCAAGAGATACCTACGCAATATGTATGTATCTTTTAAGCCTGTTGCCAACAACTGCAATAACAATGCAGTTTTTTGTTTTTGACTCCTGCTAACCAACTCTTTTCAATCCTGCCGCGGCACTTGTATTCTCAGCGCTCTTGTTCCTTGCTTGCTACCAAAACCCTAAGCATGCCACAAAAAAAAAGTGTTGTGGAGTTTACTTCTTGTTAGCCCACTGCTCTGCTGTGTTTCTTGTATTTTCTAGCGCTCAATTTACGCTCTTTACTCTCTCAAACTCACACACACTGGACTCGCAGCACATTGTATACACGAAAAGTTTTTCTAATGCTGTTTCTCTTTCTTGCGCATTAGTTTTTAGTGTTTTGCATCTCGCTTTTTTGTTTTTTTTGTATGCTCACAAATTCACACACACACACATACGTAAGCGTATCCTGCCTGCACTTTATATACAACTACATATGGGCGTGTGCGCGCGTTCGTTCATTGTATGCTGCTGGCTGCCATGCTGATTTTTTTGTTTTTGTTTTTGTTTTTTGCATGTTGTTGTCGTTTTTGTACTTACTGCTTTTGTTGTTGTTGCAACAAAAAATTTTGTGTACTTTTTTAGGATATCAAATAGGATACTAGCCATACGCACACATACATAGCTGTGTTGCTGCTGCTGCTGCATGTAGGGGAAATATACGCAAACAGACAGACAGACTTCTACACCTACACAAAAGTTTACAAAAAAAAAAGGATATGTATGAAAAAGTGCAGTGCACATAAAAACGTTATTTTATCCTTTTAAATCCTTTTTTTTATTTTATTTTTTTTGCAAATACTAAAAACTGCAATTTTGCATCCACCCAAATGTGAAATAGTAAAAAAAAAATTGACATAAATGCAATAAAAATGCATTCTGTATATGACTCCTCTCGCTCTACTTCGCTTTCTCTCTCTCTCTCTCTCGTTTTCCCTTTTCCTTTTTTATTGTTGTTGCTCTAATGCAAATGCATAGCTTGCTGTTGTTGCTTTTTAGACACTTTCGTCTCAACTCTGCCACACCCAAAAAAAAAGTGCATTTTTCTGGAAACTTTTTTTTTACGGTGTACTTTTTTTTTGTTTTAAACTTTTATTGTTTTTTTGTAAACTTTTTGCATTTTGCTTTTTTAGATAAATGTATTCGTGTGTGTGTTTGTGTGTGTGTGTGTAGTTTATTTTGTGCATTTGTATGCGTTGCAAAACTGCATTCGGTTGGCGCTTGCTTGTGTGCAACAAATACTAAAAACTGCACTTTATATGCACATTTTGTGTATAACCAAAGCCGCCAATCGGGAGCCTTCATGCATCTAGTCTTTCATTCTTTCTTTCCTACTTCTACTTGCATATTGTAGTTGTATTTCTATATATTTTTTCTACTTCTGCTTCTTCTTTTCTTTCTAATTTTTATTATTTTTACAGAATATTATTTTTATTTTTCTTTCTAAATGAAAAAATAGAATAATTTTTTTTTTTACTTGTTTAATTTTAGATTTTTGAGTTTCCTTTTTTTTTAGGTTTTTTCTTTTTGGTGCATGGTTTTGTTTAGTTTTGAGATTTTAAATTATTGCATATTATTATAAGATTATTATTGTTCACTTTTAAAATTTTATCAAATGAAAAATAAAGTATAAAATAATTTGCATTTCCTTGAATTCTTTTTTAATCGATATTTTACTATATTCTCAGAAGGCCTCAGAAATTGAATAAAATTTTTGATTGTATTAAATGGATTGCATTGATTAAAGAAGCCAAACATTTTATTTATATGGGACTGAAAAGCAAATCATTTCATCTTATATCCATAAAATTCAGTTTCCATTTATGTTTTTTTTTAAGATTTTTTTTTAAATGCTTATTGTATTTGTTATAGTCAAATCGGAAAATAAAATTAGCAACGGTTCCGTTTAGTGGTTCGTTAAACCTATGATTCGCTGGCACAGTTCACAAATTGAGCAATTATCAATCACAGAACGGTTTTTACCGTAAATAGTAAATCACTTTTGTCGCCTAAATAGTTGGTTTTCTAGTTTAAAATCATTTTCTTTCAGAAAGGTCCGCGCTTCGGATTAAATCCCTAAAAAACCGATATGATCGCTATCATCCAAGATGTAGATTATGTGTAGATGGCGGAATTAGTTATAATCAAAAGCTGAGTCATTCTTGTTATGTTCCTCTGTTCGAGCGTACATCGTTCATGTTATTCATCTGATATATAATCTTAACACATCGATCTGGGACATTATATCGTAATAGATAGAGCACCAAACTAAGCATCGAAGCCAATATCAATTGATGTGATCGGCTGGCGTAGTAGTTCAGTTTACTAGTGTTGCACTTTCAATGATTTTTTCACAGTGATTTTAAAATCGAAATCTCGCACTTCGACTAACAGTAGTGATTTGCGATTTTCTTGTTCCTCAGTGAACATGTTCAGTTATCGGCAATTTTGTGTATCATATTTCGCGAACAGTGAATCTGTCCGTTATCCACTGATAGCTTTTCGCGAACTGTGATTTTATCACTGTTTGCAGTCACTGCAATTTTCAAGTCGCAGCCGTTATAACACTGTGACTCATAAATCACTCTTTTTGACAAACCTTTGGTTAAATTAATTAGTTTTTTCATTGTTTCATGTTGAAACTAGAAAAAATTTTTAATATTATATTTAACCAAGTAATGGGATGAGAAGGTTTTGCTCTTCTAGGAAAAGTTTTTTTCTATTAGTTTTTAGGAGAATGAAAATTATTTTGTCAATGCAGCGTTTCGATACTTTAAAGAAAAAATATCGATATGCAAACTGCGAAAAATAAAATATCGATATACTATAAAACAAAACATCTTTCATTGTAAAATATTTGCAAAATCAAATATATTGATATTTCCTGATATATTAAAAGAAAACTCGAAATAAAGCATTTTCCGAACAACTTCACATTTTTAACTCTAAACAATTAAATCGAAAATTGATTGTGAAATTCCAATTGCATTCTATTTATTCTGATATTTTTCTCTATTCGATTTTTCGTTTTTATTTTTTTGTAAATTGTAAATATCACACAAAGTTCAACAAATATTGCAGCAAACAGATTCAAATTATTCTACAAAAAAAAAAAAAAGATTCAATATTTAGCTAGAGTTTTTTTTTATTATTTATTTTAAAATTTTCAAACCGAAATCAAAAGCGTAAAAAATAAGAAAAATATAAACTCTCAGACACAAACAAAACAAAATACAACAAAAACAAAAAACAAAAACAGAAACTGAAATATTCCAAAATATTCTAAAGCAAATCGCATGAAACATATGTAAAACAATATTCTAGCTACAAATAAATTTTTGTATTCTAAAAAAAAAATAAATATTGTATACAAATATATAAAATATGTGAAGTCCTTGTTGTCCTTTGGTGTTTGTTGTTAACGCTTTGGCTGCGATTTTTTTCGCTGTGATTTTTTTCTCCATTTTTTGTTTTGTTTTGAATATAGAAAATTTATTTTTCCTTCTGCATTTTATGATGAAGCAATTGCGAAAAAAAATAGAATCAGGAAAAAAGCAAAAGTAGAGAAAGTAGTGCAAAAAAAAGTGTGATGCAGTAAAAGAAAAGTGGAAAAATTTTTGTTTCGCTGTGATTTGCGTGTTGTGTGCTATTTTCTTCTAATTTTTCTTCTTCTATTTTGGTTCTTTTTTTTTTTGTAATTTTTTTTCAGACTGCGAAGGACGTTTGGCTAACCTTGTAACCTTTTTTTTCCAGGACTCTGCTTATACTTTTTTCCATACACATTTTCTTGCTTTCAACGCTGTTTTTTTTTTGTGGGTTCACATATATATAATTTTTTTTTTACTCAATGTCTGCTTTTGGCTTGACCCAACGATTTGTACTTTTTTTGAAGCGTTGTGGTGTGTTGCTTTTTTTTTACATTTTTTATGGAGTTTTTAGTTTATGTTTAACTCATAATTTTATAATTTAATTTTGTTATTTATTGATTTTCATTTTTAAATGCGATTTTAATTAAAGTTTTCACCATAAGCACTCACCTATTTTGTTTTTTAATTATAGAATGATATACAAATGTTGGCATTTTTTAACTTTAAAAAATATTTTAAAATTACTTAAAACCACAAAACCTTATTTCCGTTGACATTTTTACACGCGCGCAAACAAAAAGCAACTGAAACTCAAATAAAAATCTAACAAAAATTGCTTCACATTATTCTAAATAAAAAAAAATCA
This sequence comes from Leucophenga varia, assembly GCA_018903435.1. Taxonomy (NCBI): domain Eukaryota; kingdom Metazoa; phylum Arthropoda; class Insecta; order Diptera; family Drosophilidae; genus Leucophenga; species Leucophenga varia. The sequence goes on from JAEIFJ010001870.1 coordinate 7,092,510, forward strand.
GTTGATAACCAGTTTCTAATCTTCTGCATGATTTTTCATTTATTTTTCTAAAAAAAAAAATTACTTAGAAAGCAGAGCATCTTTTGTTGTGTAGACAATTAATAAAAGAAATATCTAAAACAAGTTTTGCTTTTTTTTTTTAAACTTTGAACTTCACTGAAGATCATTTTAATGAACAACAACTCACCTTGTGCACCCTTTTTGGCTTAAAAAAAAAATAATAATAAGAAATTTTTCTATAAAATTTATAAAAAAAAGGAGTTTTGCTATTTTTTTGGGGTTAAAATGTTACTAGCATTCCAATAGATACTTTTCATGGGAATAAAAAGTTGCGTAACTTGTTTGCTAAATAAAAAATTTCAACCCTCTAAATTGAGTCAAAAAAAATTATATATTTTAGTGTAAATATTTTTGCTAAATATTTAATATTTAATTTATTTCTTATTTTATTTAAATTAAATAGTTTCAAAATCTGCCTTAATTTGCTGCTAATCCGAGCCACTTAATTGCTATGCATGATCTTTCACTTGTTTGACATTGGAAAGCCGCAATTAAATGTATTCATTTTGAGGGTTGTTTTTTTTCGAAGAGTGTCCCATTTCGGCACACAAAATGTTACTGCGTGTCAAAAGTCAAGTGATCTGTGTCCCATTTGTGTCTGAAATTAATTTCTGGTATTGTCAAAACACCCTTCGAGGATCACATTGACGCGTGTGATGCGCGTGTAACATTTTAAATATTCTCAAATCGGATGCTAACTGGTTTATCTGTTGCATTTAATTCTATATAAAACCCAAGTTATACACAAGATATTTGATCTTGAATGTTAGTATTCTTCTCTCCCAAAATAGTTGTTAAATACGACATCGATAATTTTAATGTCATGTTTGGGCTTTAGGAGCTTTGTTATCGCAGTGAGTACCCTGCCAACAGCTGAACTACTAAATACATCTAAAACTTTTGTTAATGCAAATCATTTCAAGCGTATTTTATGTAGTTCGTAGCTGCAAGGCTAACCAGAACGAAAATGAACACAAATGTAAATCCTTGTTAGAAAATTTTCTAAAATTGTTTTTTTATAATTTTATTTTTAGAAGTTGCTAAAATTTTGGCTTTACTCCTTCTCTCACGTTAAACTCATCAAACCAACAAAACCAAAGCTCCTTTTTTGGTGCAATGTTTCCCTAAAGGATATTCGTTGGCAGTTTGTTTTTGGTAGAACTTTTCACTTCTGCCGCATTCTACTATTTGGCATGAAGAACAAAAATAATAAAAATAAAAATTTCAAAATAATAATAATAATTATTTTAGAAATTTTGCAAAATAACAAAAGCAGCTGAATTTTCTATGCTCAACTCTGTGGCTGCTTTTGGTGTGCTGTGGCTGCTTTTGGTGTGCTGTGGCTGCCGTCTTCTTCTTCTTCTTTGCATTAGAATCGGATACTGTCTGTGGATCCTTGCTTTTGCTATTGCTGCTTAAGTTGAGTTATTAAAATGCAGAAAAATTTGCCAAAAGAGAAAAAAAAAAACATAATTTTCATTGCGTATATTTTAGATGCATAATGTATGCTCCATGCTTCCTACAGTTTCTTGTCATGCATCAATTTTATGTTTTCTGCTAAACACAACAATTTCTACTTTTCTCCATACACGTTCAGTTGAGTTGCATGAATAAGTTTCATGCTGTACTTTGCTGCTCAGCTCAGTTTATTTGACGCTTTTTCTCGCAAAAAGGTAATTTACTAGAAAATTTGCTTTGCAATTAGTGCAATTATAAAATTTTACCAACGCTCAAGGCTATAAATGCTCATAAAAGTATTTTAATTAAAAATTTTTAATTTATATTTAAATAATAATGCAACTTGAGTTTTAGATAAATGTTAAATGATGAGATTGTTTTAAATTATTGAGTTGCATTTAGGAATTTTTTTAATATAAAAAAAAATGATATACAACAAAAATGTTAAAATAAGTTTACATTTAGATTTTTAACCATAATTTTTGCTCAGCATCAATTTTTTACTATCTAAAATGCAGCTCCGAAAAAAAAAAAATAGTCCAAAAATTCTATAAAAATTCTAGCTTGTTTCTGAAGATGAGTAGCAAAATCTTTATGGAGTAGCTATTTAAGTTAGTAAATTAAGGGTTATGCAATGAAAGCATTTAAACATTAATTTCTGCAAGCTCATCGATTTAAAATTTATATGCAAATGAGCCAAGGACTTAATCGAAAGGGTTAAATTTCTAAAAATTCGAACTAAATAAACAAATGAAATTTTATATTTTATCTAAAAATTAGTTTACACAGCAACTTGATATGTAGACTGCAGACGCGCCTAAGAAGAGCATCAAGGGTACAAATCTAAACACAAAGCAAAATAACTAAGACAATTTCCTGATGATGGTTTGTATTTAATTTTTCCTAAGCTTATACTTCAAAATGCCAAACAAAAAAAAAAAAAAAAAAACAAAAACAAATGGCAGGTCATCAAGGAATTAAATGGAAATGCGTTCGGGTTAAATTGTCTTTCTTTATAAAAAATGAGAAAAAGGGTTTTAATTGTTTGCCAACGCACAATTCTTATGGGTGGATTTATCAAAAAACATAGCATTGGGGAGAGGAGTGAAGTGGAGTGAATTTAGTTTCACTTGAGCCGCGTAGCGCTGTAATTAAAGGTCTTTGCCTATGTTAGCTAAATGAGCACTACTTAAAATTATACTCCAAATGGTTACGTTACGGAGATCTTTGGCCATTGTCCGCCCTAATGATTTATTATCTGACATTCAGTATACGAGTATAATACAAAAAGTTTTAAATTTCTATGGCATGAAATTTTGGTAGTCTTAGCTTTTAAGTTACTTTATATTGTAAATGGAATGGAATGGATGGAATGTAGTTGACATTAGGTTTCTACGCACTCTTTGTGTCTGTTAGCTATTTATTTATATTTAGTGTAATGTTTAATTTAGTAATGGATTAGCCATGCTGCTGCTACTTGTTTATATTGCAAGATGGCGTTACATGTTTTATGTTAAGTCACGTTTTCCTTTTTTGAATTTGTTTTATGGAAGACAGTAGTTGAGAAGCATTTTTAAGAGAAAAAGGTGTTGAAGATTTATTGTGACATTTTTTGACAAATGAAATGAGGCGAATACGAAATGTTGCACATTTTGTTGTTGTAGGTAAAGAGATAAAAAAAAGGTGGAGTAGTAGATTAAGAATATACTTTTCGGAATACTGGCTAATAGAGGCAGAATTTCATTCGCTTTCTGAAAGAAACAAACTCGCAGAGGCTTTTGATACACTGGCTGTACTAGGACAGCGAAATAAAGTTCAATTCCAAGTAACAAACAGGTAGATGCTTTAGCTAGAAAGGGGGCATCCTCTTCGTTTACCGGTACAGATCCATAATAACTCATTGGGAGACACACATAAAGTGAGGCAATACGAAATGGGGGACATTTGCCTATGAATGAAAATTGTGCTTTAGGCCAAGGCATGCGACAAGGTTACCCAAAGGTTACTAAAGGGCTTTTACAGCTTAGTAGAACTTGCTCCGGAAAAAAGTTGGACTATTAACAGTCCACTGTAGATTAGGAAGACACTTCCGCATAAACGGTAAAATATGCATGCCTGAATGCCGATTCTGTGGCAGGGAACATAAGAAAACCATATATTGCCAGGATATTAAAACTACTGATGTTAATACTCATGTCTCCCTATATTGAGCCACTATCTATTAGGCATCATTGCTTTCTGGTATTCAATGATTGAGCTGCTTTGGGAAAAACAAGAAGCAAAGCACAGGAGCTTTGTTGGGAGCATAGAAATGTTCTTCAAAGCATTTATTCTGGAAAATACCCAAGCAGTTAAAACAAATTTCTTTTCTAGTTCCTTCATTATAATTCCGGTTTTATAATTCTTTTTACACATTAACATCAAAATTGTTTTCTAAATTCTTTTATTTTATTTTTCAGTGCGGTTCAGTGGTTTGGCTTAGCATTTATTCGACTTAAATCCAATTGTAAAACATTTTGCAGCATTACAATACTTTTATGCACTTCAAAATCATAAACTAATTTAATAATTTCATGATTTTCGACTCAACATTGTCTAAACAAAAACTAAGCAGCACTTCAACTAATTTCATTGAAAATTGTAAAAAAAAAAATAAATAATAATAAAAACATTTTTTTTTTTTGTTAAATTTTATACTAATGCAGTTTACTTTATTTTGTTGCACGTAAAAGTTAGTAAAATCTAATTTGCTGTACATGCGTTTTGTGTTATAATCAGCTAAAAACAACAACAACAACAAAAAAAGACAGCAACAACAACAACAACATCAACAATATTAGTAAAATAATGAAGCGCACTAAGCATAAAACTACATCATCCAAAACTCCAATATTATAAAGTAGTACAGAGTGCGAGTGCTTGCTGTGCACATCCATGGATATATTTGATGTTTTCAAAAACTCATTTCAGTGAACTTCAACCAGAAAAAAAAGAAGCAAAATATAACAAAAAGCTGCTGCTGCCGCCTAATTCAGCGCACAGTAACGAACCGCAATGCATTCTATAGATACTGTATGCATGTATGTGTGTGTATCTGTGTGTAGTTGTGTGTTTGTGTGTGTGTGCTACAAATGCCATCCGCAAACAGAAATTTAATGAAGCGACCAGTGCGCGAATCCTGTTTGCTATGCTGCAACATTTGTGCCTCCATTTCTCCTCCATCACTCTTCCCGCTTTCCCTTCTCATTACATTTACGTTGTTGCCCCCAAAAGTGATGTTGATCTCCCTGCCTTTGCATTTATTTTTACATTTGCATAGATTGGTTATTATCTTTTAGTTTAGTGCATAACTTTTTCGTATTTTTAGTTGATATTTTTAGTTTTAAAACAGAAACTGCTGCCTTCGTTCTTTCGTCCTTTCGCATATACTCGTATAGTATATTTTGCCTAGGTGAAATTATTTTATAATGAATGTACGTATTTAGCTAAAGTTTTATGAATGGCGTTCATTAGAATATTTCAACCGAATCCTTGTGTGATTTTGCACTTTCCAACTGTTTTCAGTCAACACACACAGACACACACACACATGTACAGCAAACCGTAAGTGAACCACAAAAATATAAAAACCACATTCAGACCACGTTACATCTGTTTTCCTGAAAATTCACTGTTTTCTGGTTAGTTCTTGTAGCTGCAATGTTTTTTGGTTCTTTTGAGCATTTTCTGTGAATATTTGTTGGATTAAAAGTTTTCCAAAAAGTTCTTTTTTTTGTGGTTTAGAGAAAGTATTTGGTAAAGTTTTCGAGTTAAAGTAGTTTAAACAGAGCAGAGAGTAGTTTATTGCAGCATTATGAAGATTTAGACCAAACAAAGTGTGAGAGAGTTGGGGTGAAGTGAGCTACTTAATATATGGCTGTAGTTAAAAAACAAGAAGGAATGCGCCAATGAATTTTCATTTTCCTCGTCAAAAGAAAACTCTCTATCACTTACAGAATTTCAGCGACAGCAATTCATCTAGAAACATTACAATGTCTCACTTCAACCCATGAAAATTCATTTGAAATTAAAAATTTAAATTAAATGGAAACAATAAAGCAGCATTTTGTCTGTTGACAGCCACCATGAAAAATACTTCAAGTTTAGAAAGGAATCAAATGCACACCCAACAAGAACAGCAAAGAATGGTGGAACATAACCATAACTACTGCAAACTTATTCCACAAAAGTCAAGTCATTGCATGTTGGCATACACGTAAAAGAGGCAGCATAAACTGTTGACGACCCTTTCAAAATTCAAACTTGACAATTAAGTAAAATAAATGAGTCGAGAGCTGAGCTGAGCTGTATTGAGTTGTGAGGTGCGAGTAAATGTTACTAAAGGCAACACATATTATAAAACGAAAGATGATGCTTTAGAGTAAAGAAGCAAGAAGAAAAGGAAGAAGAGTGGCGGCAAAGCCACAAGCTTGACACCCCACAAAAAATATTTTCAAATTTCAAATTTCGAGTAGATTGTACCCTAAGGTATGTAACGTGTATGTACACACTACATATAGTATGTATGGCATGAGTATACACATAATATCTCCACCAGAGTTATGCTACTTGTTTTTAGCTGCTGTTGGCAGCCATTATGGAAAACTTATATTTGCACTAAACAAGCAAAGCAAACAACAAGGACAACATTGAAACTCCTTCAGCATACTATGTTTCTAGTTGTTGTTTGTGTGCGTGAGTGTGAGTGTGTGTATGTGTGTGCTTAGCGTAACCCTGTCACTCTGCTCCACTTCACACTTTAGCATTGTCGCAAAAAAAAACGTACACTTCCGTTCATTCCGTTTCTTCCTTCCGCAGTTGTTGAGGTCACTAATGTCGTCGTAAGATGAATCCTTTTGGCGTAAGCCTTCAGGGTGTAAAAATAAAACATTAAACGTACACAAACACACACACACACACACTCACATATTCAAAGTTTTGCTCCTGCCACATAAAAGGAGCGCCACCCGCGCGTTTTAAATGTAGATTAGTTGTTCAGCTGCCTCTACTGCTACTTCTGCTTTTCCTTCTGCCTCCAGTTGCCTCTTTTATATTATGCGGGTGGGTGTACTTATGTCCATACGCTTGGCTCGTTTTGTGCGCGGCGTTCGTCGTCATCGTCGTCGTCGTCGTATAAAGAAAAATAATGAAAAGTTCAACTTTCATAATGAAGGTCCTTGCATTGTCGTCGTCGTTGTTGTCGTTAGTTCGCCTGCTGCTTCTACTGTGTTTCGTTTCTACTCATTGCGCTACTTTTATGTCCTTGTTCGCTTGTTTTGTCATACTTGTTTTTAGCTCTTTTGAAATTATAATCTACACGTTGACACACATCTTTCCCTTTCCCTTCTGCTGTTGTCTGTTGTCTTCAGTTTGCTTCCTTCAACAACAAAGTACAACTTTTCTCATTTGCATGCACAGCAAAGCATCGCATGAGGATATTTAAGGATCTGTGCTCATTTTAAACGTTTCTACATTTGCTCTTCTGTGTGAATGTGTGTGTATATACTCCTTATATTTATAAATTTACAATTATATTTATAAAAGTTTCTATAGTCCTTATATTTAATATTCTTTGTATTAAAAACTGTCTTGCTTCTTACTTCTTTTGCATTCTTTTTTGGTATGGGAATTTGCATCTTTATAAGTTACATGGGAAAAACCTAAAAAAATGGGGTAATGCTGGATCGGGCTGGAGAGTCTAACTTTTTAAATATGGTGGCTATTTAATTTAGAGCTCCCAGAATAAGAAACAATAGAGTTTTTACTGCAAAAACTAAACATGTTAGGTGGATTTGTATGGGGCTACCCCTTAAAATGGGACTACAGAAAAAGTGGCTGCTGGACGGCTCTGGAGAGTCTAAGTTTTAAATATGGTGGGTCTTATAGTCTCCCAGATAATCGTTTTCTACGGCAGACAGCATGACGGGCGGATGGACGGCCCTTGGGTAACTAATTTTTTTAAGATGTATATATATTTTTATTATTTTTTATTTATTATTTATGATCTATGAACTGTCTCTATTTCTGGAATCGAAATTAACTTTTGCTAAGCTTCTTCATTATTTGTATCTGGATCCAAAAAGTATAAAGAACATCTTCTATGTTTCATCCTCTCCTAATTTCATTATTACAAAAAAAAGTATAACAAAAATTTTAGAAATATAATAAAATTAATTAAAATTTAAAATTTACCTGCTGCAAATCAAATAAGCATACAAACAATGCTAATTTAGAACCAACAAAATTAATTCAAAATGCATGAAAACAACTCAAACAAAAAATAATAAAAAGTACACAATGACAGGCATTCTCGAGCAGCATTGAAAATGAGAAAGTCCTTCAGAATTTTACTAATTACGTTGATGAACAAAGTGAAATTTGAGTGACGTAAACAAAAGAATGGAGAAATAAAATAAAAGCTGTAAACAGTTTGATGCACAAGAAGGATGTATACAAGAGGATATAAGTAAGTGTATAAAAATCGAATGGAAAATGCTTGAGACAAAAGTTTTTCTATTTTGGCAAAATTTATTTTTATACAATGGAAGCCATTAAGTAGTTTCGAAAAGTCTTGAAGCACACTCGCCACCTCCTCACGCTCAAATCAAAGTCAACTTAGATTGGTTTTCAGTTTGTAGTTGAAATTTTGCTGCTTCAAATACTTCAAAGCGAAAAACTATTCAATTTCCTTTCCACGCCCACTTTGCAAAAAAAAAAAAAAAAAATGAAAAAGATGTTGGAAAAACTAATTCAATTACATAGAAATAGAAATAAATGGCATAGGAAAAACTTTTAGGGTTAACACAATCTAATATTTGAAATAATTTAGCCAAATAGCAAAAAAGAGTAAAGCAGGAAAGCAGTAAGGCAAATGCAAATAGTAAACTCACATCCAATCAGAAAAAGACGTCGTTGTGTCGTCGTCGTCGTAGGCAAAACACGACGACGACGACGACGATCCCTTATGCCAACTCTCAAGGGACATTGCAGAATAGCAGCACAGCACAGCACAGGACACTATACACTCACATCCCTTTTTTTTTTCGTATTTGAAGGCAACTTATACAAAAGTCACAACTATCCCATGTTGGCATGCGGGATTTAGCTTTGGCTTTTTATTGTTCAACTGCACACTGCGCATACATTTATTCATTTGTCCTGGCATGTCCTGCCTTTTTCCTTTTCGTTTTCGTAAAGGGTGTTGGGTTAGTTGTGTACATAGTGCAAACGTTTGCGTTTGATCCAGTTTGGGGTGGGGGTGTTATAAAACTAAAGACGCCATATTCAAAATATTTCTGCACGTGCAAATGATTCTTAAGTGAGGAGTAGCCATGTGTATATGGAACTTGGTTTAGTAATGGAATATTTTATTTCTATTTCCGTTTCCATTTCGTTTGTTAAATTATGTTACGCTTTGATAGTTCTATTTTGTTCATTTGCATTTGATGTTAAATTGAAATTTTAGTTTGTATAGTTTGCAGTTTGAGTTTATTTTTAAAATATTTTATGTATTTAGAAAATGAAGTTTATAAATAAATTTCATTTTTACTAGAAGAATTCTTTGTTTCCACTGATTTCATAAATTATATCTTGGGAATATGTTTCTGTGTTTGATTTCTTTACTTAAGAGAAAATCAGAGGGTTTGTAGCATTTCAATTTCCATTTTGGAAACTCTTTCTGGGACTTGGCAAAATATCGAGCTATCGATGTTATATCGATAATTATACAATAACAGCATCCCGATATTTTTTAAAATTGAAAGACAATAAACGAAATATCGATATTTTTGTTGTTATATCGAATTGGTTATTTACGGTTTTTTCGAAGAGTTCAGTTTATGTTGCCGTGAAGAAGATTCTCCTGAGTGTGTGTATCTTTTTTTGTTCTACATTTAGAAAACTAATTAGAATCGATATATTGAAATTATCGTTTTTAAAGTATCGATATATTTTTAAAATTTTTCATCCCTAGGTTGACTATAAAAGGAAGGATACCCCAAGCGAACATAAAATTGAATTTTAAGACATTAAACTTTATGTTCGCTTGGTATACTTCTTCATATATGCAATCTAGTGACAAAAAAATTCCAAAATAAATCGATACTTTTAGAAACGAGAAATTTTAAAAATATATCAATATTTTTTCACTGTACAGTTGTCTTATGTCTATTTTATCTGCCAATTTGTTTGTTAATTTTCGCAACCAGCGTTTGTCCGTCTGTCTGACTGCAAGTCATGCGTTCTGTTGCAGGTCGGCCCATTTGCTTAAGCCTACACGCTCTATTTTGAAAATGCTGACCTTAAATTCTATTTTTTGGGCCCATCACCAATTTAAGAATATTTAAATGCCAGAATTACTGCTGCTTCTTGTTAATACTTGTGTATGTGCGTTGGGTGTGCCACTCTCCTTTTCAAAAGCGTATAACTGCTTAAAGGCAACTCCATGTAAACATTAACTGTATACCTTCTAGTAAAACTATTCCGAAAATACTCATTCACTTAACACTTTTCCAATGAACACACAAAAATTTAATATAATTAGAGGCTTGTCTGTTGACAAACTTGAAATCAATTAAAAGAGAGCCAAAAGAAAAACAAGAAACCAAATATACACAAATAAATATTAAAAAACTTTACTGCTTACGCTAGAGAAGACAAGACAAATAAATATCCAAACCAAAAAGTAGATAGACAGACAGACAGACAGACTTGAGAGCATAAAATAAAGAAGAAAAAGGGTTGCATAGCATTTGAGGTATTAAGTTTGTTTTTTTTTTCTTTTGCTTGCTCCCAGTTCTTGTTTGCTGCAGTAAAGTTCTAATGTATGCAGTACAAATATTGTCTCAGACAGTAAGTTAGACCAGGCGATTGAGCAAGGAAACGAAAAAAAAGGAATAAATAGGAAAAACTACCATATCGACACACACACACACAAAAGTACAGACAGGTATAGCGACTTGTGAAAATAATCCGGTAGCTTGCAAGACAATCTGAAAAAAAAAAAATAGAAATATAGCAAAGAATGTAAAGAACAGCGAACTCTTTGCTGAGGTTGTCGCTTGGCTTTGGTTTTTTGGTTTTTATGTCTGCATGCGCTTTTTTTCTTCTTCGTTTAAAATTTCTTATCCTTTTTCTTTCTTATTGCCTGGCCTGCGTGCCTTCCTGCTGTGTTTGTAGCAAATAAAAATCAAGTTTTTTAGATTTTTTTTCTTGTCATTTGCTTCCTTTTTTACTGTTACTTGTGTCCTGTGCCGTTAGTATTTACCGCTGCTGTCTTCAACTTGTGGCATTCATGTGAAAATAAAGGATAATATGTTTGTCTGGCTTATGCGACAAATGCCTTTTCGTCCTTTTATCTTCTTCTTTTTGCCTCATTTTTTTTTTTGCTTCGTTCTTGATTTGTCTTGCGCTTTATCTTTCTGGGTTTTTTTCTTTTTTTCGTTTTTTCGTTTTTTGTGGTTAGGCCGCTTTTTGCGGTATTTACAATTGAATGTCCTGTACGCCTAATGAAGTCCTATTTGAGAATAACTTGAAAGCGTGACGCGTGTCTAAAATGATTTTTTTAGATGTAGACACGTGTCTGAAGTGTGATATTTTAATTGGTGAACTAATGAGTCGATTTATTAAAAATATTTATATATATTCTTGATCAGGTTGACGAGTTTGAACTTTGGTCACGATACACTGTGTGTCCGTTCGTATATAAAAATCATAAAAATTTAATGGAAACTTTTTCGCTTGAAAATTTTTAAATTTTCATATCATAACTATTCTTTTCCAATTAAAGTACAAATTCTTCACCTTTTTCCTAATATTTAGACCTATAAGAGTGGATAAATAATTAGAATTCTTATTTTGTGCGGCTTTTTTTTGTATTATTTCTAAAATAATTTGTCCGTCTGTCCGCATATTTTTATAGCAAATATTTGTAGAGGCTTTTTAAGATTTGAAATATAAGCAGACTACCCTTACAAATGTTTAAAAATCTCATTCATTTGTGTTACTGTTTCTTGTATCTTAAAACTATAAATAATGCATGTCCGTCTGTCCGCAAAATTTATTCAATACTTGGTATGCCGTCTCCAAAATGAGTTGAAAAGTATTAAAGATTTGTTGCTTATCTTTGCTTTACCAATATCATCCACAATTTTAGCAAACACAGCATTTTCGATTTCTCCAACACCAAAAATCTTCTTAAACTTTACTTTCCTACTAATTTGCAAGTCTATAAATCTAGTTTTTTTTTTCATAGAAAAATGCATCTATAGCACCTATAGCAAATCTATTAATAAACCATAAAAAATGATTAATTACACGCATGTCGTGTTTTCAAATGCAACTACCTTCTCCACACGCCCCTCATCCAACACTTCTTTTGAGTGGATATTTAGTGTTGTCTGTTGTCTATAACGTATATAAGCACGACATGCATTACAGCTTTCGCTTCGACGCCTACAACCAAATCACTGCGTAACACACATACATATACATACACACTCACACGTATATCCTACACTCCAATGCTATGCATAATCACAATTTACACACACAGATACATGCATAAACTAGCTGCAGAGTATGCCTAGCCTCCTTTACAACAAGAGTATTACCAATTTATGATTATAACTTTATATACACGTTAGTTGCGCCGACATCATATCAGTGCAAAGCCATAACGACATACCATACCATGCCATGCCGTCGGGGAAAAAAAAAAAAAAAACTACAGATAAGCTTACTATGTATATACGTATTTGCTTTATATTGTAGAATAGAAGCTTATTCATTTGTACATACATGAAGCGCCTGCGCATTCATTTACATTCAATTCTAAGCAGGAAGCGTAGGCGAAGCCATTGTCCTGTTGTATTCAATACATTACATTTTGCAACCATTTTGCCAACGGCTGCCATTGCGTTTGGTTGTCCTGTGCCATTGTCGTCCTGTAACGCGCATGTAGCACAAAAGTATACAGAAATTATTTTGTAATTTATTGCCTGCCTCCCGTTTTCTATTACATAGTTGGCAACACTGGTCGCTTTGTATATTTGCTTCTTTTATTTTTCGTAGGTTTTTTTGGTGGTGGTTTCTATTTTTCACCCCAAAAAAATATGTTTAGAAGAGTCAAAATATTAGCTGTGCTTCTCTTAAATTTGTCTTAGATGGAAATTGCCCCTTAGAAATTTATCCGTCGCAAACTACTTTATCGACATTAAATCTGTTTATAGTTTAGGTTTTTGTAACTACTTCTTCATAGATGACGCTAGTGTTTTTTTTCTTATTGGGCATGCTTATTGGTATTATTTGACTGTTCTGTCTGAGATAGAACTGATTTAACTGTTTCTTTACTACGATCATAAATTGTCTCCCAATTTTACATTGAGATTTAAGCTTACTCAATCTTTATTTTTTTTTTATAAATTAGTGCCAGAAACCCTTACTAAAAATAAACCCAATATTTCATAACAATCTGAAAAAGGGGACCCTTTATGACACTGAAGAGCGTAATCATTATATCTCACATGATAGTGTTTGGGTAGTATTGAGTTTGATCTGGTCTTTGCTAGTCTTTGCTTTGGAATAATGTTATAATAGTTTAAAAAGGATTTAATAAATTATATTATATTTGTTAGTTTAGCTTAGGTGTGATCTAGTTTAATTTTCAGCCATTCATATTTTTCATTTTTCTATCAGAAAAAAAAATATTCAAAATTAGGCGTTAAACTTATATAACATTTGTATTCACGTTTTATTGTATTCTTAAAAGCATCACAAACACCCCCTCATTCCACTCTTAAAAAAAGTAAATAGTTAACCCTCTAGAAATTTTGTTAGAACTCAACTTGATATCTAATTTTATTAAGGGTAGTTTTATTCTTTTCTGTAAACAAGTTTGTAGAAGCTTTGTCTTCTTCGTAAGATAATAACACATTAAGAAATATAAAATTTCTTGCTGAATTACCGCCAAACTTACCCCTTTTGGAGTTGTGATGGTAAAAGGGGTAGTTATCTATAGAAAGGCCAAGGGAAGCAAAAGTACTGAACTATCTAGATAATGTTAATTGGAGCAGGATTGTAGCAGATACAGTATTTCGATTATCTAATGCTGTGGTGTAACAAAAAAAATTGGGTAAAATAGAGACCAATTGCTATCATTGTTCATCTTTGGCATAGATCCATCATGCTTACAAGAATCACCTCGACTAGGGTATGACTCTAAGCTCTAACGAAACATTTTGAATGGAATAAAGTTAGGTGCTATTAGCGCAATAATTTATTAATTCTGAGTTAATCTTCAATATAAAGAAACACATTTCGCGGCGTAAAGAGCGTGATAACTGAATAACTTGATGACGTTTAATTTCTCTAGGGTACTCAGTTGCGAGGCGCCATAGATGGGTTATTGTTTGCTTAACGCCTCAGACTGCTAACCTTACAGTCTTTAGTCAATAGTTTTTAATCAAAAATTTTTTTATATGAAATATTTGCAGATTCATCAACCCATACGATTTTCCGTATTAAAAATAAATAGCTTCTTGGCAAATTGTTCAAATTTTTTCTTATCGTTTGCAGCTTTTATGATTTATTTCATTTATGAGTCTTAAGCAACAAAATCCATCCATATTATCTTCTTTGCATTAAATTGTTTTCTGTTGCAACATAAATCACAAAATCACAAAAATTCCAAAATATTCCATCAAAAAAAAAAAAGAATCAACTTAGACAGCAAATCTTTTATTTTTGTGGATGACAATTAAATGTAACATTTTTATTAAGCAATTACAATGTGCAAAACGATATAGCAAGTCCATTATTATATTTTAAGAAAAATATTGTTGTTGTAAACAGAAACAAAAAGTTAAATTGGTCAATTCGACATCATCTTAAGCCAGGGCCAAATGAGAATTGTGTCATAAATTTATGAAGGACATTACTTGGCGTAGCAGCAACGAAATAAAAACTTAAGTATCGTTTTTAATAAAGCGAACAAATGTTACCATGAAACCGCGTTGACCACGTCGTAAATAAAGAAAATGATGAAGAAAAAAACAAAAAACAAAAAAGATGCACAAGAAGAAAATTCTCCCTTTTGGCATCTTTTTTTTTTTTTGGTTTCGTTTTCATACAGAATAATATTTTATATTGAGAAGATGTTTGCAATTTACAATTTAAGTGCAATCAAAAAGCGCAATTAAATCTTGCGGCAATAAAATTGAGGTGTAAAAGATACGCCAACAGGGCAGACGTCGCACAGACAGACAGGGAGATGGACAAACATTAAACAAGGACATGCATACAATGTATAATCCTGTATGTTCATATGCTGAATTACAGCAGAAGAAGAAACTTTTGACCGAAAATAAGCCACAACAGTTTGTTTTTTTTTCTCTTTTTTGGTTTTTTTTTTGGTGGTTGATTTTTTTTTCATGATTTTCATAAATATTTTTTTTTATTTACAGTTTATGTCCTGTATACGCTATGTGTGAATGTGTTTGTGTATGATTTGGAAAAATGCGTGCGGTAACTTTTTGGAATTTTTTTTTTTTTGTTCATATTTATTTTAAAATTGTCCTGGTCAGGAACAATTGTAATTTTTATTATCCTATTTTTTTCTCTGTTGCGGTTTCTTTGGAAAAAATTGAGCCGAAAATGGATAACGATAATAATATAAAAATATATTAAGAATGCTTAAATGGAAGAGACGTAGGTATTAACCTTTTCTAGAAAAAAAAATAGAAAAATATTTATAAAAAAAAACATTAAATAAAAACATTAAAAAATATATAAAAAAAAAAATTTAAATTAAAAATAGTATATTTAAAATAAAAAAGAAAATATTAAAAAAGTATAAAAAAAAATATTTTAAAAACAATGAAAACAAAAAAAAATTAAAAATAAATATGTAAAAGTTTGCTTTCACAACGCCAAATAAATATTTTAGTTTAAATTAAAAATATAAAAATAAACTTAACTTCCAAAAAAATAAAAAAGAGTCTAGTATCACTTCCTCCAAATAAACCGATTAAGCAATTTCATATTTGAATGAATCAATGAAAATAAACCAAAATCTCACGCCAATTACTGCAACATTTAATGCTGCTTTGCATAATCAATTAATGTTGGCAATTTGTGCAGCGGAACATAACCTCAATTATCGGAATAAAAAAACACAAATTGGAAAAAACTCGAAAATTGTGGATTAATCGTGAAAAATACAATATAAAAAATCAACATAATACCTTAACAATGATAAAATAAAATAAAAACGACAAAATCAATAACAAATATAAAAAATAAATAAAATAAACAGAACCCAAGCTAATCGAAAAAAAAAAATTAAAAAACATGTACATGGTTTCATGTCAAAAGTCAAATAATAAAATGAGAAATTACAGTAAAAATAAACAAAAAAGATGAAGCTGAATAAACAAAAATTGTGCATTTATAAAAAGTAACTTCCTAATAAAAAAAAAAGTAAGGTAAAAAAAAAAAACAAAATTGTTGTGGGCGTTGTTGCAGTTTGAAACAATATTACATCAGGATGACAAAGGATAACGCATGCAATGCACTCATGTTGCAATTATTATTTTTTTTTTCATTTTTTTTCCGAGTTACAAAACTCAAAAGCAAAATAAAATAAACTAACATTGAACTTAACAGAAATTTTACTAGGATAAGCATATTTGAGTCATCGTTTGTCATTAATGGTGCAACAAAATGTTGCAGCGAAAGTTATACAGTTGCTTAAAATTGAGTAGAGTATACAACTATTAATGATTTATAATGCTAAATTAAGCAGTGCAAATATTAATGTTAAAAAAAAACTGTCGATGCTCATCTCTGACATTATTTATCGATGGTGACGTGAAACGTTGTAGATACAAAATTAAAGATATGTATTTAGAATAGCTCTGACCGAAAAAAATTTACTATACAATATTGATTTAGCTGTTTCAGATTAATACAACCGAACTTTTCTAAATTTCATATCAATTTTTTGAAAGTGTACTTGAGAACACGGCTCGTATGGATTATATTGTGTTTGCTTAGAAAAGAAAAAGAGAAAAGAAAAAAATTCTTTCATTAAGTCTTTTATACCATTTCTAAATAAAAAACTCCATTTTATATCTGTTCACTTGGTTTTTGATTGCTCATTAAAGCTTGCACCGAATTACGAAAGAAATTCAGTAAAAACTCCCGAGGAGTTCGAGGTAAGTTTCGTCTTAAGGCAAACAGCTGCACAACTTGGAGCTATAATTCATTGTATCTCACGTGGGTGCAGGAGAGTCCAAATTCCAAGTTTGGATACTTTTACAATGACAAACGGACGAACATACTAAGGAATGAACCACGCTATATAGCTCTACAACACTATAAAAGGTACGATTTGATAGTCACTTCAATTACAGAGCTGTACGATTGAGGCGAACTTTTCATTTGAGAGGTATTTGCTGATCATTATATTTCAAATTATTTTTGACAAAATGGTATCTTTTGTACCTCTCCTCGAAATACGAATTGCTCTCTTCCAAATTGTTGGTACTAAAAATGATATTTTATTTTCACAATTTCCACAAATGAATGCAACTTCGATGTTCATCACTAAATATACGAAAAAAAATAAATGCATTTTAGGTATTAGAAATGCTTGCAGCGCACAATTTATGTTGATACTCCTCGACTATAAAGCATATAAATGCTTCTAGATGTGTGAATGTGTGTGTGTGTGTGTGTTAGTATACCTCTATATATGAGCACGCCTAACCCTTTTTGTCGCTAATCAAATGCAACTGATGACGAATGGACTGCAATCACATATTTTCTTTTTTTTTTTTTTTGTGTAACGCTTTGCAGCTTGATTGCAAAAGGAAAGTAAATTTTACTATGCGCGGGGGAGCAGAGAGAGAGAAAACGAAAGAGGGAAAGAGTGAGACAAAGACAAAGGTTTTGTTTTGTCAGTTGCTGATACAGCCTACTCCTGTCACTCTGCCACTATCTACAATTACGGTCAGCGCAATGCAGTGCAGTGCAGTGCAGTACGGCAAATGCAACCGTAAATCGTCATACCAACTCTAACCCAAACGCGAAATTACTCATACGCTGCGTAGAACACTCAACGAAAACGAACAAACAAAAACCAAAACGAATTCAAATGCAAATCCTTTACAAAAAAAAAATGCAAAATAAAAAAACATACGAAAAAAAAGTTTATAAAGTGCATTCGTTGTGTGTGTGCGTGTGTATGTCTTTCCCTGTCTCCCTTCCGCTGTTTATCCTTTCTATCACTCTAAAAGTGCATATGGCATATACACGCTACAGGACAGTACAGCGCATCCTTTTTCGTGGCTAAAAAAAATGTTTTTTTTGCATTGGTGCGAGTGCATTTTCAATCAAAATCGCTCAAACTCTTGCACAAAAATAAAACCAAATCAAGAGAGAAAACAGCAACAACAAAAAAAGTTAAATAAAAAGGAAGCGAGTCCGTGCAAACTTCGCCAAATTGCACTCAGCGCAGCGCTCCTTTTGCCTCTGCAGCGCACAAACAAAAAACAGTCAGAATAAACAACTTTTGCTATGTTAAAATAGACGCTGTGTATGTATGTGTGTGTGTTTGTGTGTTTGTGCAAGGATTTTTTTTCTACACATGCACTTGTCCTTTATCTTTTTGCATATAAACGGCGTTCATACGCTGACTCCTCTACCCCTCGAACTCCTACTCTACGCTTCTATGCCAAAGTGCATTTTGGTCAGTTGCAGTTCGCAGAATGTACGCGAAATTGTTTTTCGTTTTCGCGTATCCTTTTTTTTTTTTTTGTTTTGTAATGCATTTTAAGTGCAGTTTGGATTCCTTTTGCATGAAATTTTATTTTGTTTATTTTTAGCGTTTTTCACTACGCTTCTCTTGCGCTCTTTGGTGACTTTGAGTGCGCGTTAGAATTTGCGAAAAAAAATATGTTGAAGTTTGTATTTCAGTTAAATTTGCTTTTTTCGAAAAAAATAAATCCTTGACAAACAACAACTGCATTTTGTAGTCCTGACAAATACACACACACACGCGCATACACACATTCAGCGCAATCAGTCACAAGTGCGTTTGCGTTTGAATTCGTTCGCTCACTCAACCATATCTCTATGGACGGACAGACAGAGGGACAGACAGATGTACTGTACTTTAGTATATCGTTTGGTTTGCTTTGCTTTAGCTTGGCTTGGCTTGCTCATATGTTCTTTGCTTCTTTCGGTTTGTTGGCGGTGCACTGGCCAGTACAAGTGCTATTTGGCAGCAGCAGCGTCGACGGACGTCGTTAGGACGCAGGACGCAGCACATTGGCAATGCTGCATACATATGTGCCGAGTGGCGCACAAGTGGCTCGTTTCTTTTTGCATTTAATTAATTTGAATTCTTATTTTTCTAAATACAAATGCATATATTCATATTCATATTTACATTTTATTTGATTTATTTTTAGCTAACACTCGTACGCATGAATGTAACCAAAAAAAAAACAAAAAAAAAACAAAAAAACAAGCAAACAAGCAAACAAATATTTTTCTAATTGAAATATTTTTATGAGAATTTTTCTAATAAAGGCTTTAAGAGGTTTTTTTTAAAGGTTTT
Source organism: Leucophenga varia (assembly GCA_018903435.1). Classification (NCBI taxonomy): domain Eukaryota; kingdom Metazoa; phylum Arthropoda; class Insecta; order Diptera; family Drosophilidae; genus Leucophenga; species Leucophenga varia. The sequence continues at coordinate 7,111,687 of JAEIFJ010001870.1, forward strand.
AAACAGCAAACAAATAATATCAAGACGTTTTTTGTTCGATTTTATTTAAAAACGCGGAAAAAACTGAACAAATTTCTGTGCAGTAAGAAATTAATTTTTCTTTTAACTGATCCGAAAAAAAGCTCCAATATCGATTTTGGTTTTAAACTTTTTTGGAAGATAGAAATATTAAATATGAGTTGATATGAGATTCTTTGAAAATAAAACATCAAAAAATATATGTTTCTAGACGCAAGAGGTTATTTATCCATTATGGGAATGCATGGTGGTGATGGTGCACCAGAAAATTGAGGATTGAAAGTCTCATCGCGGCTTTCATATTCATCTGATCTGAACTCTTTTGATTTAATTTAGAGAAAAGCGGAGTTTTTTTATAAAGAAGGAAAGCATCAAACATTGGCTTTAATCTTTATCGGGGGTGTCACACAAAATCTCTGTTGGTTGGTTTGAAATCTCCAGAAAATTCAGAACACTGAGAATTTTTTGTATTATTATTACTCATACATTTGAAAGGCGTAGAATTTTCGCGGTCGTAATTTTCAATAAAATAAAATAAGAGTCCTGAGAATTGTTTGCTTATACACTTCTCTTCGAACCTGCTCAAACTTGTCATACATCAAGTTTCGACACTAATTGAAACACTTTTCAATTAAATCTTTCTTATCTTATTTAAAATATTTGTTTTATTATTTTCCACAGTTAAAGGTTAAATCTTAAATAATTTGTTTCAGTTACAAAATTTTACTTTTCTCAACAAAACCTCTCCAACTACTTCTTTTTTTTTTTCTAAAATTTATGACACAAGTAATTTGCGTACACAAACTTACGCAGAAATCCTTATGGTCACGCATACACACACACACATACAAACACACCTTGAAACAGTTTAATGCGTAGAAATGTATCCAAAGACTATCTTTTCACTCTCTAACTGACTCAACTCACGCGCGCGCGCACGCATACATATCATACTGACCTGTGGCGTGTGCCCTGGATTTAGGATACTTAGCTGCTGGGACAATGGTTAGAGCGTCAGTTTAACCTTTAGCTTGGCATGTGTCTAATTAGTTGTGCGTCTTCAGAATTGAGGTCAAACTGTATTTAAGGATATTCAAAATATTTTTCAAAATGTAAATTGTCTTTAGTTTTTTTTTTGTGGTGGTGTGCCGAATGTGTTGTCCAGCGCTAATTGAAATATCTTTTGCCTGAATTTAAGTAATTAGAAAGAAATTTATGTGACTTTAAATACCGTATTACGTATATAAAACTTTTAAATCGTTCCTCTATCTCATAACTTAAATATTCCTTAACTAAGTAGCTTCATTTAAAACAAAGACTCAAGCATGTCATTGACTTCATGAATTATATAGACAGACGAGACAGAAAGCAGTCACTATATACATTTTTTATATTTGTTATCCTTTATCATTGTCCTTCTTATTTCTGTTGCTGTTTTTGTTGACAGAAATTATGCAAATTTAAAGCAATTAAAAATACTTGCTAATTGACTGCAGCAAACGTACGAAAAAATTTCTCCAAAGGGTAAAAAACCCCAAAAAAAAAAAAAAATTTAAGTCCAAAAAGGATAAAGAAGAATACGACAGGATATACACATACATTTGAATGAATGTAAAATGTCAACAGTATGTAGAAATATGTCGGCAGGATATATGGTATGTATGAATGTAAGGACAATGCCAGGCACACAGCATGTTGTATGCAAGCTAATTAAATTAGGCAGCAATTGAAATTAACTCGAACGCTTTTAGTTTTGCTAAAGTTTTTTTTTTTTTTTTTTTTGTATATAAAAAATGCATTTGATGCATAATTATAAAAAAAAAAAGAAAAATAAAATGTATTAAAAAGAAATTTTTTTTTTTTTTTTTTTGTAATTATTTGAAAAGAAACGCATTAAATGAAAAACTGCAAATCAAAGAATTTTTCATAGAAAATTCAGTGCACTTGTGAAAAGTGAACGCAAGTCGCAATGTGAGTGCATTTTCTATGTGTCTCTGTATATGTGAGAAAGTCCTTTTGATTTAGATTTCTAAAAAAAAAAAAGAAAACAGCAGCTTCATATATGCATTATATTGCGCACCTTTTTTTTTTTTAAATGATGAAGTACATCAATCATTAACAGCAAACGAAATGCTTCTAATGTATGGGAGACATAAATAAGGATGTAAAACTCAACAGGATATGCCTGCATGGACGTTTCTACAAAACTGAAATTGAATTGAAATGTTGAAAATGTTCATATTTTATATTTATATACAAAATAGGTACGCGCTGATATATATGATTTCTAATTCATAAAAACAAAAGTTTACAGAGATTGCTGTAGGCATATATCTCAATGAGTTGATTTGCATATACCTATTGTACATATGTATGTGTACATGTTTTGAATGGTCACTCTATATGCTGAATGCATTATTCTGTTTATATTTTCTAAAGTTGATTTCAGTTGAACTTTTGTTTCTTTGAGTTTCCTTTTATATATTGAGGGTGTTTCAGCTCTTTATTTCGCTGCTTAATTTTACAGGGTGCTATATATGATAAGTATGTGCTTGCTAGATATGCTTGTGAAGTGCATCTTTGTGCTGTATATACTTATTTTTTTGAGTTTGAGGCGAGGGATTATTAAATTTTGTGTAAATTTAAATTTTTATATAAATTTTATTTTATTTTTAGACTTTTTTATGTTTTTATATTATATAACTCCGAATCGGTAGTATCGATTTGCACATGAACTCGTTAATTTAAAGATTGCAGCAAATGCTAACTAATGTATGCATTTCAAACCACAATACATACATATTCTATGAGTTATAAAGCAAAATATGAATCGATGTTTCTACTAAAGATAGATAAATAAATGATAGATAATATGTAACTATAACACACACAAAATCAGTGATTTTCTTGTCAAAATCGGAGGCATATGGATTTTGTGCAATTCTAATGAGTCAATGTGACCTTTAACCACTTAGCACTTAACAGTGCCTTAAGGAACTCATTTTAAATTCATCTTTATATGAAAAATCGTGAGCAAAATCTACATAATTGGCTATAATATTATGCTACAAACAATAAAATTTTCCTGTAAAACGTTTTATTTAATGAGTGCCTTAAGACACTGTTAAGTTTTAAATGTCTTAACATTGAAGCTTTGAATCTGAAATTACTTGCTTTTATCTTCCTTAAAAAAAAAAAGACATTATTTAAACACCCTGTTTAACTACAACAAAACATATTGCTTTAAAATTTACTTCAGTAAAAAAAAAAAACTAAAAAAAAGAATGAAAAAAGTTATCCTGGTCAATAATTAAGAAAAAGAATCGAATAAAGACTTCAAAATCACTCATAATCAAGGCAAATAGTAATCAGCAGCACCCAACTCCAAAACTTACGCCACATGTCAATTCAAATACAATGAAGTTCGAGCTAATTTCCAAATGAAGCAGTAGGGTGGTTTGACTTTGTTACGCAGACACATTAATTTCAAAATAAAAAAAAAAAAAAAACGTAATAAGAACAGCAAAGTTTGAAGTTCAGTTGGTCATTGAAATGTCCAGAAAACGAGTTCTTCGTTGAAAGAATACAATTTTACAGCAGCAAGGACTCTTATAAAACGCACACACACATACACTCTAGGACATCCGTCTCGGCTGTTGCAAATGAACTTGCATACATACATACATTTCCGCTAACGTACGCTAAGGAAGTTGCAACAAGGACTACTCAACTTATTGTTCAAAGGATTAAAAATAATTTATGAAGAAGCAAACTGAAGTTGGAGTGGCGATATGTAAAGTTGAATGCGCCCAGAGCAGTCACAGCAGTAGCAGTGGCGGCAGCAACGTTTCCTTAATCAAAGAAATTAGCGCCACGTTGCGTTCACATTCGCGTACTGCGACTTTCAAAAGGGGTAGGTTGCGTATATTCGGTTCGGTTCGGTCGGTCCATTGCTTTGGTCACTCTTAATCGAAATTCAAATTCAACGCAGCATAAACGTAACGAATACATGAGCTGTATGAGGGTATGTGTATGTGTGTGTGTGTATGTGTATGTGTAGACAAATCTCAGCATTTTTTTTTTTTTTTTTTTGAAATGAGCTTCTTTTACCCCGTTTCAACTTGCTGCTTAAAGTTTATTTGTTTTTGGTCTTAAACAGTTTGACTTTTAATTTGTGAGATATTTTTTATTAGCATTTACGAAAAATCGAAGTTAAATTAAGAACACAGCACGAAACTGATTTGGGTTTTTTTAATTAGAAAATCTTTATTAGAGCGAAATTAATTGAAGTTTTCTCTTTTTTGTTTTGGAGTTAAAACAGGCTTCGGATATAATTTAATTTTTTTATTTATAACATATAAGGAGGATTATGCTTTATCATGAAAAGTTTTTGATCGGGACAATCAATAGTGACCTGAATGCCATTTGGTAACCACAATTGCTCCACAATATTTACTCTACACTTACGTCTGACATTTGCACTATCGATGAGCTCCACATCATATTTGTATAAATTGCCGCCGACAAGTTGACTTGTAACAGAGTAAAACTCGCCTGATCTATATTTTCATTTGAAATAAAAAAAAAAAAAAAAAAAAATTTAAACAAACAAAAAAATTGAAAAATAAATCTTACTTGTATGTGGGACCATCACCGCGGGCGATTATACTTAGCGAAAGATTTAATTTTCTCTTAGCCAACTCTAATTGTCTGTCGGAGAGTTGGATTATACCTCCAAGTGGCGTATGATTGTTTGCGTGGATGAACGCAAACGAAGTAAAAGTAATGCAAAATGAAATTAAAATTTTTGCACTTAAATTAAACATTTTACAATATTCAGTTACAAAATTCTACTGATTTTATATCTGAGTAAAGTAAAAATAAATATAATCAAATTTGTTTTAATGATGCATACGTTATGAATATCAGTTACGGATATCAGTTATGGCTTTCAGTTTTCGTTGAAAATAGCAGCGCACTAAGTACACAGTAAGTACAACTGAATGCTTGCTGTGTACTCATTTATATCGCACTCGTATTCACTCATACTCATTTAGCTTTGGAATAAAACATCAGAGATGGAGAACGGTTTAAGTATTACCGTGCCAAAATCTTTGTGTCTAATCTTTGGTTTTACAAATTGCTCGTCTTTGTTATTAAGAATAAAATCTTCAAAATATAAGGAAACATAAATTCCCATTTGAAAACTGTAAAGCATTTTAAATTTATGAATTTATTTTTTATTGTACTACATAATTGCGTTCAGTAAATTGTTTTCATAAATGATATTGCACTCATATATAGCATTGCTTTTACATATATTCTAACTCTTTCGTCTGGAATTTTAATTTCCTCTCGGTACCTCCGTATTTTCATAAACTGCGAGGCCAGGACATTCAATAGAAACCTTAAAACCTTTCGGTAGCCGAATTTTCATCCAAGCTGAAACTTTACATTTATGGC